>CM029602.1:415000-1757500 GCA_017311375.1 Mytilus coruscus | reverse complement strand
ATAGAGGTGTATACGAATGAAAGTTATGATAGATCCGAATTTTATTCAGAATGCACCAATAAGAACCGTAGTTTTTCTTCAATTTATTTACCTAAAACTATTATATCAGGTGCAAAATTATTATTATATGTACGCCTACATTGCATTACACAATGGAAATTAACAATCATGTATATTTATATAAACGATCAAACTTGTAAATAAATAAATAAATAATAAATATACACACGTGCAAGCACGCACACACATGCGAGCGTAAAATGAACGAAATATTACAAATCGATGCGTAATTAAATTCCATAACCCATTTCAAAATATAAAAGTATTAAACTTAAAGTGTTGTCTCATTCATGTTCGGAGTCAACACGCTACTACGTTTATTCAAAACAATCAAACTGCTGTATAAAATGACAAAAAATAAAAAGTATCTAATATCGGACGAACTTCACTTGGAAAATTAAAATATTGATAGATCGTTATTACTCCTAAACACAGCATAGTTATTTAGCAAAAAAAAAACAAAAAAAAAAAAAAAAAAAACAGTTTTTTAAAGGCTAGTTTGAACAAACATTATTGATATGGTCATTTTCTTTAAATTTTGTGTTCCTAAAATGTTTAAATAATTTTCTAACCCCGTGGGCAAAGGACCATGGTTAAAACGGTTACACAGATCAAACCTGGGTTTTGGAGGGACACTCGGTCTTTTCTATATGATGACCGTTGTTTGTCTTTTTGTAGTTTTTTCTGGGGGTTTTTCTTGACATGGCGTTGTCAGTTTGTCTTTTTGTAGTTTTTTCTGGGGGTTTTTCTTGACATGGCGTTGTCAGTTTGTCTTCGATTTATGGGTTTGAAAAACACTTTTGTATCTCCCGTGCCTCTCTTTCTGCAACGAGCTAGTCGACTTCTTGTTCAAATATTTATATTTTATATGGAAAACTTTCTAACTTTTCACGCTTTCGTCAGCATAATAAAACTAGTTTTTATTTTCTACAAATATTTCTACAAATGACGATATAAACATTGAATTTAACACGGCGATGTCAGTACTGGAGCAAGAACTGCTTACAGTATCATATTTTTCTATAGGATCTGTTTCTCCAGTTATGTGTTAATTATCTATATCTATAGGTTTGTAAGTTGACAAATATGTCCTGTTAAATATAAATAATTTCATACTATATATAATAATCTCATATTGAAATGACTGTCATATTGATATTAATTCTAAGGTACAAGTTTCTTTTTCATACTGCTGGAACATGTATACCATCAATACTTGCTCAGTATCATATCATCGTTGATATGAACCAAAAACGTGGTTCGGACACATACAATTTATGAAGTGTTATTTTCATATTTTATTTTATAAACATGTTAATTGATTTATTTAAGGTAACACGATATCGAATGACATATCTCCCGATTTCTAAAATATTTTGCACACTTGTACTTTGGGTATAGATTCAGCGGAATATTTCATAAAAAATGGGGGTCACTGTTCTTGTTTTTTTTTGTAATTCTGATTAGTAAATGTCAATTTTGGCGCCAAATTTACATATTAGATATATATAGGGAAAATACCAGTTTTTTACTTATATTTTCCTATTTTTTCTGGATGGATATGTACTAACATGCGAGGAAGCACCAACAACGAACATAAACAGGATTGTATACCAAATCCATACATGTATAATAAAAACATTTGTAACCATCCTTGTTTTTTTAGATAGCTTCAAAGTTGATCAATAAACTTAGAATTTGACAAAAACATGTGACGTTACGGAATACAGAATATAACGTTGTTTTACATTAACTCATTTCAGTTGTCTATCATTTCTTGTAATTCAAGGAAATAAACGTATCAAGAAAATAACACGCAATTATGTACTATATTCTTTTCTCCATCTCTTTCAGCTTTCTCGTCTAGTTTTATACTTTTTGTAACATGCAGTTACTTTTCCAGGTGAAAGTCCATGATTTTCGTTTATCTGTTAGTATAAAATAGAAAGTAATATTTATAAGATTATTTGAATAAAAATTAGATGATAATAAAATTACAAAATATATAACAATTAAACGCTATTTTGCACTTCTATAATATCGTGTATTTACTTCGGTAAGTATCCAATGTTTTATCTATTAAATCTACAAAAAATATATTTATTCTAACTTACAGAATAAAAGATTGATTGATTGATTGAATGATTGGCAAATATTTCCTGCATGTTCAGGGCAATTATAAAAAAAGAAGCAGAAGATTCAATTTGAAAAGTAGACAATCAAAATTCATAAGTCGAAGAAAAACGGACAACACCATGACAAAAAAAAAAAAAAAAAAAACAACAAATAGATTAACAGTCGACAGTTACAGTAATATATTTATTCTTAGTTGGTGTTGCGTGTTTTGGTCATCTTTGTCGAATTCATTAACAAGTGGTCTACAATATCCCAATAATTGTCACATTAACCAATTATGTCTGTTTGAGTTGCTCAACCAATTTTGTCAATATAACGGAACTATAAACAACTGTTGTACAAGTAGGAGGTTAAGCTAGCTATAAAACTAGGTTTAGTCAACCATTTTCTTCAACCTTTTTCTTCGGAAAATGGTTGTATCAAGTCAAGAATATGATTTTCAATGAATTTCGTTCTGATATCAGAATCAAAAATGCATATTAAAAGCAATTATATAAAATCAAATCGAATACAATAAATCTTGAGTGGCGACCTTCCAATATTAATTTGTGAATAGGATGATATTTTCTCGACGCCTTTGCACGTTTTTTAAGCCGAGTACTGACAGATCTACAATGTTTTCTGGTCCTCAGAGTATCAATGATGAAAGACTATATGACAGAACGGTTCATTTTGATATAGTTAGCAATGACAGATAACATGATTCATACGTCAGAAAATACCATTTTTGTAGAATGATCTTTTTTGTCAATTAGTAACAATTGATATTGCGATTGCTGACTCGCAAATTCTCGCGAGAATTGCTGAAATTCATATTGCTATGTTCATCTTTGTTTGTGACTTGATTAATTCTGTTGATTGCTTTAATATTCCGATAGTAAGAAGCTGTTTGTAAAATTTGTCTCATGGTTAGGGCTAAATAATATCTTGCAGTGGTGTTTACGAAAGAATAAACAATTAATAGATATGGAATAATATGAATGATGAAAGCAGTATTATTTCAAGCCATTTTTAGATAATCAATTTAAAAAAAAACACAATAATTATTTTCTCTCTTGACGTTTATAACTCATCAAATGTACCTCGATTAATTACAGTTTGTTTGAACAAATTATTTTGCTACTGGTCAATTTAAACAGATTTGTATTCCTTATTTCATCGTTATATTGTCTACGTTTACAGATTCGACACAGGAGACTAATGATTTTTTTTAAGAATCAATAACAACATTTTTACAGAAGCGTCCAAAGGCGTTATAAAGCAACTTCTATTTAAACGTTTATTAGATCTTATAATTGTGTGGTTTGATTCAATGCAAACTCTCTGTGATACGTCAGGCGGAGATGTATATATTTTCCTACAGTTTAGAAGGACTTTCAGATTAGAATGTGTTGATATCAGTGCGCAATGAATTTCTCCGTGTCAGTTAGATACTGTTCAACAGCGGATGCATATTTGTTTTGTCATTAATCGAGTTTAGGTAAGAAACAATATGTTTTAGATAATTAATTATATTTTAATTGTGCCTTATAAGAAAAAGACCTAATTTTACTTAGGAATGAAATATAATTATTCTTTTTTCAAATTTTGAATGAACATGCAGTCAGTTGAACAATAATTCCTTTGAAAATTATACGAATTATTTATCTGTTTCAATTGATGTTTTATGCTTTTAAAAATCAGCTGTTATTTGAAGTTTTATATAAACACTTCTCGCATTTTCAGTTTTTATTTGTGGTTTCTTTTTTGTTTTAAAATATAACCAATGTTTCTTGTCTCACATTTGTCGAGTTTGTTTTGGTAGTTGAGTTGTTTCACTTCTTATTTTTATATAGAATAACATTTGAGATACTCGTAGATATATATGACCATCAACAACAGAATGTTTAAATCCGACGGGTACACTGTGGTTCACAATTTTGGTCAGTCGATGCTAGTTGACAATAAATGTACGAGAGAGAGAGAACGCACTACGTACTCTGGACGTTTAGGGGCATACGATACAGTTTTGATCCCATGGCGATTTTTTTTACGAAAATTTGCATACAAGCTGTTTTTTTACCTAGTCAATTCAGATATGTAATAAAAAATAGCTTCATGTGCTAACTTTAGAGATAAATGGGGTAGACATTTTAGACATTTACTTAAAATTTCGGTTTCTTTGACATTTTTATCCTTTGGACAGACATACTTAACTTTTTTGTTTTAAAATATAAACACATGCGGATTTTTTATAAAAGATTTAGAATATCATCTTTACTAAAGTATGCTTTAAATTTATGTAACAATTCTTTGGAAATCATTCATTTTATTAAATATTCATGATTTTGGAAGCATTTTTTTTTGCTATATATCTATCTAATTTAAAAAAAAATCATCGGTGAATTCTGTATAAAAATTGAAACAAATAATCTTCATACAGTATCAAGTCAAATGTTATTTTAAAAAAAGAGGGGTCCATGTACTCGTTTTCAAGCTTATGACAAAAAATCACTCGAAAAATGCATCTTTTCCCGATATGTCGCAGTTTGACGGTCGCGAAAATAACATTTTACGTTAGTAACGTCATTACCTCCCCGTAACTGTATCGTAGGTAATGACGTCGCTAACGTAAAACCATGGGTATGGGTAAATTCCTCTGAAATCGTTTGATCTCACAAAATCAAATTTGTTAAAATCAACGAAACCTAGTAGAATTTCAATATTCTAGCATTATTATAATCAATAGTACACTGTCAGGCAAATTTTGCTCACGTGAATTTAACATGAAAATTCACCGTAAACTATCTTATACGTTAAACAATTTTCACGTGAATTGAGATTTGAAAATTTAGAAGTTATTTGTATAACTTTATTTTGGATTCACGTGAATATCATGTGGAAAATATTCAGGAGATTTTCACGTAAAATCAGTAAATGCAACAAAATGTTGTAACAACCTTAAAATGTAGCTGCGATACTGTTAATTTTTTTTTCTTCAGAAAACTACCTCAGAGTGAAAGAAATTAGACAATTCTAGCCCTAAAATTTACTTCTTTTATAAGATACAAAATCTATGTTCGTTACTTAATCGGGCGAAATTGACTTTTGAATGTTTTTTTTTTTTTTTACTTTTCCTGTGACATTTTGCAGAGTTGTTTGGTTATATCCGTTCGGATGTTTGGTTATATCCGTTCGGATGTTTGGTTATATCCGTTCGGATGTTTGGTTATATCCATTCGGAAGTTTGGTTATATCCATTTGGATTAGCGACTTTATGTTAAACAAGCAACAATCAATAAACCAATCGTTAATACGACTAATTGTTATAACAACTTCCTCGTTCCGATCTTTTGATGAGTTAACCCGATGTTTACAGTTTGTTCTTATGTTGTGCTGTTACACCATTGTCCCAGGAAAGGATTGAGCGCTCAGAAACATGTTTAACCCCGCCACATTCTTTATGTGCCTGTCCCAAGTCAGGAGCCTGTAGTTCAGTGGTTGTCGTTGATTCATGTCCGTCATATTTGTTTTTCGTAAAATGTTTTGTTATAAATCATGCCGTTAGTAATCTCAATTGAATCGGTTCTCACTTTTCAAGTCAGGGCGTTTTAAAGCCTACAATATAATGGTATGGGTTGTCTCGTTGTTTATAAGCCATACGGTTGCCTATAATCGCTTACAACCACTTCATTTGAACTTTGGTGGATAGTCTCATTGGCAATCATACCACATTTCCATGTTTTTATATCAACGTACTCACTTAAATTAAAGCAGTAATACTGGTATAATTTCAAAAATGGCTGTTGTTCATAAAGGTTCTTTTCATTTTACAACGCTCAGTATTCTAAAATCATTTGGCTGCATGCAAGTTTTAACGTTTAAACATTCTTGGTAAAGACAAATTTAGAAATGCCACACGCGATAAGGAAATTATTTTTTACATTTTTTATCAGATATCAAGTAATCAATTTAACGAAAGAAAAAAAGAAAAATTATAATTCACGGTATTTGCTCTTTAGTTTGAATTGATTCGGGTTTTTTTTTTTTTTTTTTATAGTGTTTATACGACGCATGGGATAAAAACAACGGAACGAAAATGAGGAGCAAATGCAGGAAGTTTAATTTCATAAGATTGGCTTCAATCTTAATAATGATTTTTTTTTTACATTTTATACCCGTTGAAATTAATGTTGATCAATACTGAATTTTCAAAAGTATTGAAACATATGAGAAAAAAAAAAAAAAGGAAACATCAAAAAATTGTAAATTTAAAGAGACCGATAGAAATAGCTATGAAAAAAGAAATTTGCACTTTCGTACACTATTGACCGCAATTAAATGAATCAAACTAAATATTTAATGTCAGTTGTATATATAACTTTGTTTGTCGTGCATAACTAATGTGAATATGATAGAATTTCGTAATGAAATTTAAACCAAAGTCTATAAAATTGGCATGTTGTGCTTCTTCGCGAGTAGATGTACAGGTTGGGTGGGCTCGGGGTAGGGATAATTTGTGTAATTGAGTTGAAATGTCTTCATTCTGTACGTACGGTTGAATCAGCATGTGAAAAAATTAATGCTTAGAATCAGCATTTCGGTTTAGTCCAATTGCGATCCTAAATATGCAAGTTTGTACTATTTGCCGCTGGACATTTTTATTTATGTGCATTTCTAGTTCGAAAAGATATTTAGAACATACATCATGACCTAAGTACAGCTATTTGTAAAGACTAGGTTGGGTTCATTATAACGGCGACACATGGTTAAACAAAAGGCAGATATTTCATCCCCTCATTTCATTCTTCTACTTGAACTGCTAAAAAATATAAAATCAGTTTTTTAATATATCATATATATTATATTGTAATTTCAAGAGTTATTTCCTTTGTTATATATTTAGTATAACTGATATCTCGTATGACAAGACATTTCAAAAAACCACAATGGTATATTTGTTTTATTTGTGTTCCTATAGCAACCAAAAACTGTTATTGAAAGGACGAGAAACAACAAAAGGAAGTTTAAAACTCATAAGTCAAAGAGAAACTGATAACAACTCGGCAAAACACAAAAACTATACGTATGCTCCGGAAAGTTAAGGCAGATCTTGCGGCACATGTGACGCCCGTTATGTTGCTCATTTTAAGTAAATAAGTAGATAATTCTCGTTATAACAATACTGATTTACACCAAATGTATCACCCCTAGTCGACTTTTATTAATAACTGTAATTAAACGGTAGTTACACTTTGCTATTTTCGTTATATTTCTCCATATATAATCATTACTTTTAATCTAACTACGTTTATCTTAAATTGGTATGATGCTTCACTGACAAGTAAATACTCACGCCAATAATTCTGTGACAGATAACATCACGATATTATCAGTGTAATTCTACAGCAAAACTAGGTTATAACAACCGGTATCAAGAGGAATACAGCTTCAATTTTATTATTCAATCGAAGCCATGTCTGCAACGGACAGAAAAGTTATTGTATTCGTACATGAAATGAACATTAATGAACTTCAGAACAAATTGATGTGTACATAAGGTAACAATAATTATTTATCAATTAAATGTATTAAGTCATATGTATTGTATTTGATAGTAAAATAATATCGTTTATGAGATGAAAATGGCGAATCTACGTGTATCATGTACATCCAAATATTTGGAAATATTGGCAATGTATTAAGAATTGAATGCCTCTTTTTTAGTTAATTTATTGGGTTGTAAAAGCGTTGACCGAAGTACACTTTGTATGAAGCGCAGAAGCGCTTCATTCTTAAAAGGTGCGCACGGTCAACGCTTTTACAACCCTATAAAATTACTAAAAGCAGCATTCAATACTTATAATTACATTTTTTTGGCTAGGATCATGAAAACACGATTTCTATCATGTTTTTCTTTTATTTGCCTGTGCACTTTATTGTGGAAGCTCTTGTCATCATGAATGTTACATTTCATTTTGAAATGAAGGTTAATTCCAGAATGACGCAAGATTGCTGTAAGCCAATCAAAATAACGTATTATAATGAAATATACATGTAATGTAATTATACGGAAATACAAAATAAAATTTGAGTCCCTAGCGATAGTTGTCAGCCAATCAAAATTACGGATTCTATTGAAACATACATGCAATGTAATTATTATGATTTAAAGGGTTATTGTGTATACATACATGTATTGTATGATACACCAACACGAATTGAAAGCCTCAATGGTTAAAACTTTTGTTTTTGTGTCTAACCCAATGTGAACGCTCCTTTTTAAATATCTTTTCTTTTGACGATAACGGAATAGGGACAGTTTATCATCTCTTTATACGCACTGACAAAATTGAAAAATTCATCTATCATAATCTAAACTTAAATTCTAATATACCGCGATTATAGGATGATTCTGTTGCGTAACAGGTAACGTGGAAGACCAGTTACCAGTGCAGTAATGTAAGAATTAATTCAAACGGGTTAAACATACATGTACAGTCCACAACCTCTGGCACTCGACGTGATCATGCTTCCACGATTCCTCGTATAACGACGGGTTTATAAGTATTAAGTGATGGTGTGTTGAACTCCATTAAAAAAACTTTGAACACTTTCATACTAGATTACGAAAATACGAAAGCTTTATTCAGATTCGGTATACATTTTTGTACACGTGTAGTCATACACTACAACACATATTAAGCTCTTTAGAGCTCTTACCCGAACAAACTAAGTAATGTATATACAGGAAATAAATGGAACACCAGATATATTGGTTGATTGATTTTTGTTTGCTTTACTCCGGTGGCAAATATTTCATGAATATTCGGGAAGAAAACAAATGATCAATAAGAACAAATAGGGATCGACCGGGATGATAGGCAGACATTTTGGAATTCCTCAAGAAAATGAGAATAATTATATTGGATAGGGACAGAATTTAATGATATTGGATAGGGACAGAATTTAATGATATTGGATAGGGACAGAATTTAATGATATTGAATAGGGACAGAATTTAATGATAATGGATAGGGACAGAATTTAATGATATTGGATAGGGACAGAATTTAATGATATTGGATAGGGACAGAATTTAATGATATTGGATAGGGACAGAATTTAATGATATTGAATAGGGACAGAATTTAATGATATTGGATAGGGACAGAATTTAAATTAAATGATAATGGATAGGGACAGAATTTAATGATATTGGATAGGGACAGAATTTAATGATATTGAATAGGGACAGAATTTAATGATAATGGATAGGGACAGAATTTAATGATATTGGATAGGGACAGAATTTAATGATATTGGATAGGGACAGAATTTAATGATATTGAATAGGGACAGAATTTAATGATATTGGATAGGGACAGAATTTAATGATAATGGATAGGGACAGAATTTAATGATATTGGATAGGGACAGAATTTAATGATATTGGATAGGGACAGAATTTAATGATATTGGATAGGGACAGAAATTAAGTCATGCTACAGGCCACCTACAGACCCCTCAAAGAGCAATGGTTATTGACATGACGATAGCGTGACACCCCTTCTCAGTACACGAGGCAAACATGAAGGATGGAGGATGTTCGCTACTCTTGTTTTTGACATTTGTCAGAATGATATTCGAAATCTTCTAGATTTATCCATGTAGCGACAATAAAACTTTTGCCCGCTAACCACTACTTTTCTTTTAATAAAAAGCATTTTTTGAAAATCTTTTAAAATCCTTGTTATTTTTTCATAGTTTTTGAAAGAAAAATGTGCCAATGTTAAATGTATGAAAAAGCTAGAGAGAATCATTTTCAATTAATTATATCTCAAAAACAAGAACACGAACCTATCCTTTTTTTTTAGCTCACCTGGCCAACAGGGCCAAGTGAGCTTTTCTCATCACTTGGCGTCCGTCGTCCGTCGTCCGTCGTCGTCGTTGTCGTCGTCGTCTGTTAACTTTTACAAAAATCTCCTCTGAAACTACTGGGCCAAATTTAACCAAACTTGGCCACAAATATCATTTGGGTATCTAGTTTAGAAAATGTGTCCATTGACCCCGCTTGCCAACCAAGATGGCCGACATGGCTAAAAATAGAACACAGGGATAAAATGCAAGTTTTGTCTATTATTTTGAAAACCGTTATAAATAGAGAAAATCTGACTCGAGCAGAAACGTTCAGAATGTTGAGTTCTACCAATTGTTCATATACGTCAAAGCTGTCTGACGACTTCTTATAGGATCTATTGTCTTTAAATGACAAATTTTACCTTTTTTTCATTTTTACCTATTATCTTGAAAACTATAATAGATAGAGAGAAACTTTAAATTGCAAGAATGATCAACAAGACAAATTCTACTAATAAGTCTGATGATCGAAATCGTCAGCCGACTCCTTATTAGAATGATTGCCCTTTGATAATGATTTTTACCAGTTTTTAGCGTTTTTGCATTAAATCTTTAAAAAGACAAGATCTACAATTAAGACAAATGGAGGAAATCGTCCGACGACTCCTTTTTTGAATTATTGCCCTTTAATGACAATTTTTACCAATTTGTTTTGCGTTTTGCCTTACAAGATAAAACTTATAATAGATAAATAGACATTTTAAATCACAAAAATGATCAGCAAGGCAAGATCTACTAACAAGTCAAATTTTGCCGATATAGGTAGTAGATCGTCACTCTTTATAGGCGTGATTGTCCTTAAATGAGGATTTATTTAACCCTCTTTTGTGTTTTGAGCAAAAACTGGAGAAGATAGAGAGAAACTAAACAGAATAAATTATCAACAATACCAGATCAACAAAACAGAGATTTTTGTCATGAATTCTATTCTCGTCTACAATGTTGGAGAGTGTCCTTTGTTAAATATGCACATAGACCAAGGTGAGCGACACAGCTAGGTTCTTTAGGTGGTCTAGTTTTCTGCTTTTTAAGTTCCGTTATTGAAATACTATCAATTTTTAACAGTCTTTTAAAAGGCTTGTTATTTTGAAACAGGGAGCGAGCATCCTTAACATTTACTTTAATATTCAAAGTAGACTGTGCTATATAGTGTTTTTATCATTAAAATCTGGTTTGCCTTTCATCGCACTCCGTTTTAATATTCATAACAATTTTACTTTTCATTTTGAATATACTTCACTTCGTAGGTAAATATTGATTTAACTTCAGTTGGGATATAAACAAATTTTCAACATTGATAACTGATCAGGATCAAAAGGTAATATGTAATATAATATAGCATCAAATATTCATGTAGATTTCATTTTACAATAAAACTGCAATATTTGCAATGAGCTTCCTTTATATAGCTTAAAAGTTGAGCTTTTTCGGTGGGCTAAAAGTATGGCCTCCTGACCCATAATGCATTCCAAACTGTAGATAAACAAAATGGCGGAATTGGATATTACGTATTTACTGCGGGCATCAGAGCTGTAGAAATTGGACAAAGTTATTCACTAATATGATTGATGTTTTGAATAATTCGTCTTTAATTATTAAACTTACGCTGTGCATCTGTTATAATAAACAAAGAAATATTTTGAAGGCATAGCCGTAAATGCAATTTTCTTTTTCAAACGGAATTCTATTATTAAAGCCTACAAAGTCTCCTACACGCTATTTAATCGAAATGTACTGAATTGCATTCGAGGTGTTTTCTCGGGTTACTTTGATCAGTTTTTTAAAAACTATAAATGTTACATGCACTATGGAAATCACTCACTTTTCATTGACACGCAACACGAGTAAATTATACTCATGATTTCCATTAGACACGTCAAAAACAACACCTATCATTTTTTTTTAAATTGTATAATTTAATTTGTTTTATGCATATATTAGATTGCTCAATAATCCAGGCTATCCTTAACAACAGGTAAGTGATGCATGTAATGGTTTTTTCTAAAAAGCTTGCCGTTTTATAGTTTATTATGGTGAAAATTGTTTTTTTTTTTTTTTTGCTAAGTAGTTTAATCCATTTAGAATTTCTCTGCATATGAATTGTAATATGATAAAAAAAAAAGGTGAAATATTGGAAAGGCGAATATCGTTGTTTAAGGGTAACATGCAATCTCCTTTTTGTGCGTGGTGAGTTAACCCCTGGAAAGAGCTTTTTTTCTATATCACGTGCCTTCTTTTATGAATCAATTCAGCAGACATGTCATTTATTTACTGTCTTTTTGTTTGTTTGTGTTTGAGAAAAGTGTGATCAATATATAAATACAATCTTTCATTAATTGTCCCGATAAACCAACACTCAAACGATTTAGATTCCAAATGAATGTTTATTATACCGGAACTTAACGTCCTTATATCCTATTGGCAGGTTCCAGTAATCTATAAGGGAAGGGTGCATAGTATCTACGGAAAAATGTTTAAGGAGTAAATCGGTTTAAAGTCGGTTCTGAAAAAAGTCGACAAATTGGCATGTTATGAAGTTAAGTTAATACTGTAACACGTGTGACTCTCTGAACTCTCTTTATATTGGTCTTCTTGTTAGTTTTTTTTAAGCTTTGTATCAATCCGATGAGTCAACCCCTTTCAATTGGTTTTTACCGTTAGTTCTCATATAATAGAAACGATAGGATATGGGATATACATCCATGGCACAAAATCAGTACATGCACAGCAAAACACAAAAATCAAAGGAACAGCGCTTTTATTGATGTATACTGCGCTTTAACACCACTGTCCTAGATTAGGGGGTGGTTTTGGCGCCCGCATACATGGTTAAACCCGCCAAGTTTGCTATGTGGCTCTACGAAAATCATGAGCCTGAATTTCATTGATTGTCGTTTGTTGTGTATTATATTTGCTTTTCGTTTATAATTGTTTTGTACATATCTGAATGACATGCCGTTGGTTTTGTAGTTTGATTTTTTTTTTACATTTGTCATGTCGGCTGTTTTTATAGCTTGCAATGCGGTATGATTATTTCTTACTGTCAAATGCCGTAGGATATTACAATTTATATACAGTGCAATATTCTGAATGCATGAAACTATAGAGCAAAAAACAAAACAATTTTCAACATCATAAGCTATAAAACGGCAAGCATTTTAGAAAAGCTATTACTTGTATCATTAGCCTGTATAACGAAATGCATTAGTAATAACTGTAACTTTATTGATGGTTTGTAACTCATGAAGTGATCTAAAAAACACGAACAAGTTAATTACGAATTCGAAAGTTAAAATAATATTTATATCTGATGCAAACACAATTAAAAAATACAGACAGAACAAAACTCAATATCGATTATAATCAACACTTCACTTTCAACTTGATTGAACACTTCACTGTAATTTTCATGACCTAATATCATGATTTTTTTCCGACTTCACTGATTACGGATACGATAACATATAATAGGTGCACCCCAATATTGCCCAATCAGACGTTAAGAAAGCCTTCACTTCATACGGAATAAGCTAATATTTACCAAAAAGAATCCCAAAAACAGATTTACCCCATTGTGACGTGCAGCGTACATGACTTTTTAGACGCGGTCTCGTGTGACCCTGTAACCACAAACTTTAAGGCACTTATAATTAAGGATTTTTCCGGTGTGGAAACGAATTGAAACAATTGTATAAATTTGGTATTTGCTGCCTGTTTTTGTATTTATCACTGTGCTGAAATATAGAGAATGTCCATACGTTGAATAAAAAAGTAAACTGGATTTAGAAACAGGTAGAAATGTGAAACTAACTGAGCAATTCAATCCCGTTTCGTGATGATTACAAATAAATTGTATAATGAAGACAATGTATGGTTATTCCCTCTATATTTTTTTTAAATTGAATATTGTGGTTTAATTAACTGTGAATTGTTCACATGAAGCTTACAATGCAAAAATTCCGAGAACCTGTATTTCTTCGTCTCGTCATAAATATAATTACACGAAAAGTTATGGTTCACGTCGACATACAAGGCTTTATTGTCAATGACTGTATATCACAAATGTTTGTACATTCAATACAGTTTGACTGCGAAAATAGCTTGTTTGTAGTATAAATGAGGACATGTAGTCTTTATTGTTTCACTGAACATTTTATAAATTTATTGTGTTTCTCGCATGTTAGAAATCAATAAATTAATTTTCAAAGAGATATAGAAAAATGATTTGTCAGTTTAGTGACAACTCATGCGAAATATGGTTAAATCGAGCATGATGTTAACACAGTTTGTGGCACATGGATACAAGTCAACACAATAGAACTTTAGATTTTAATCAGAAAAATAATTTAATAATCAATCATCGTTTGTTCTATTTTATGCCTTTTGGTTGGGTCAGCAATGGCAGAACATATTTTTCCTAATGAAATGGCGAAACTAATAAAATCGGTTAAACAATTACACACTCGTAGCTAGGGAAGAGGAGCAAAGTAGGAAAACAATTCTAGTAATAAAACTTTTAAAGTCGAGATTCATATTGAAGTTTGACAATTATATTCAGATGGTTATAACCCCAAATAACTCAATAAAATAGAGACACCCTGGCTACGGTCAGAGATTGAATACGCAAAGTAGGCAAAATTGTAGCTAATTGTCGATGATGCTTATGTCCGTTTCTAGTAACTATCGAGGATGCTTATGTCCGTTTCTAGTAACTATCGATGGTGCTTATATGTCCGTTACTAGTAACTATCGATGATGCTTATGTCCGTTACTAGTAACCACGATGATGCTTATGTCCGTTACTAGTAACTATCGATGATGCTTATGTCCGTTACTAGTAACTATCGATGGTGCTTATGTCCGTTACTAGTAACTATCGATGATGCTTATGTCCGTTACTGGTAACTATCGATGATGCTTATGCTCAAAGCTTTCAATTTTTAATGCAAAACCACGATACAATGAATAAGCTTTAAAAGGAGCTTAACGTGCTACTAAGTGAGGTTATTAATATTTTATTTAAACAGATATGAAGTACTTATTGTACAAATATGACAGATCTTATTAGTTTGAGAAGTATGTAACAAAATGTGAATGGTTATGAATATAGAATTTTTTACATAACTTTTTATAACAATGGGGAACTATTGTTCGGAATCAAACTAATATATATTAAAGATAACTCAAATGGATGGTTACATCTTTTTTATACTACAACTAACAAAAGAATGACAAGAAAAACAAACACGTGCATTCTATACTAAATATGTTCTCACATTTCTATCGTGTACATTCGAATTTCAAAGTCATGTGTTTCATATCAAAATATGTTGTAATTATAGTGATACGTTATGTATATCAAGATACATGTACGTTATGTGTATCACGATTCGTTACCAGACAATATTTACTATAAAATGTTATACTATTGTTTCAGAAAAGGGAGAAGGTTTGGTACCATTAAAACGTTTAATCCCGCTGCAAATGTTTGCACCTGTCCTAAGTCAGGAATCTGATTAGTTGTCGTCTGTTTATGTAGTTCATACGTGTTTCTCGTTTCTCGTTTTTATATAGATTAGACCGTTGGTTTTCCCGTTTGAATGGTTTTACACTAGTAATTTTTGGGGCCCTTTATAGCTTGCTGTTCGGTGTGAGCCAATGCTCCGTGTTGAAGGCCGTACCTTGACCTATAATGGTTTACTTTTACAAATTGTTACGGATGGAGAGTTGTCTCATTGGCACTCATACCACATCTTCCTATATCTATCGTATTTTGTGTCTCTATTCTAAAACAATAAGTGACCGATCTTTTCTCAAATGCATTCATCTTTTCCAATACAAACTATACATAAAAGTATTATTGATAGCAGGGAATTATAGTATTTGACAGTTTCTGGGAACCAATATATTTTTTAAGTGTTTCACTGCATATGATTCATTATAAATAGTCTTGCTTTTCTCACGGTTAAAACTCTTCTGAAAGTATTTATTATGGTCGGAAAAGAGTGTACATCTTTTTAAATGTCCTTATTATAATCGGACAAGACATTGTAATAAGATTTTGCAATAGTTCTCAGTGGCGCATCCAAGGGGGTGGGTGGGTTGTCCGGGGGTTGGAACCCCCTTTTTTTGACGATCAATGCATTAAATGGATACATATAGTTGGAACTCCCCCTTTATCCCGGGTTAGGAACCCCCTTTTATAAATGGCTGGATCCGCCCCTGGTCCTGCCAAGTCGGACAAACACTTCGTACAGTTTAGCTATATTTTTGCAATTATTTATTCTTTATTCGTTAAACTTTGTTTGTTGGTGTTTAACGCCACATTTAACGCAATTGACTTAATGATGGCGGCCGGCTTCTATGTTATAGATAAAGCATAGTTTTAAGGTTAATATTTCTTGTCGTATAACACACCGAGGGGTGTCAGGATTGATCAAATGAAAGACCGACCGGAGGGAGGTCTTTCTTTGGCCATCCTGACACCACGAGATGTGTTATACGACAAGAAAGAACTTAAAATATGCATTATCTAACTTATATACCGTCAAAAATATTATTTTCTGCAAATATTTTAGGAATTGTATCCTATTTTACCGATTAAATTGAAGTGGGATATTCTTTTCTTAAGCGTTTAGATATACACACGCCATACGGCTCATTTTAAATGTGAAATAAAACACTAATTACTCCAGATATAAACGTATGAATAATTGTCCAGTTACAATGTAAATGTTACAGTAATTGCATGAAGTAAGAAGCAAATGAATTATAAGATGACGAAACATACAAGTCACTGTGTAAGTAATTTATCATATAAGCTATATCAGAGACATATATATGTGTATATATGTGTCTGGCTATATAAAGGGGGTGATATATTTTTTCTCTTGTTTCACAACATTTTTATCACGGAAAAGCAGATTATTTTTCAACAGTTTTTAACGGACTTTTGAGAATAATTGTTTCCTCTCTTATGCCTGATAATACAATTTTTTCTTCAAAAATCAGCATCAAATATTATACTCCTACTTTTAAAGAACGTGGCTGTTCCCCTATCTAAAAACGGCAAATTTTGTCATTTAAATGAGTAAATGAGGAAATGGTATTTATTTCAGCCTAATAAACGGAGGGAGGAAAACTGGCAAATTGAATCCATATCATTAAGATTGGAGTCGAAAACATTTCTTCTTGAGCGGGGTTCCAACTTCAGACTTGCAGTTGACAGGCAGATAATCAGGAGATGACTATTCGACCACCATAGTACAAAAATATCTATATGTCTATCAACGAAGGGGCTTATAGAAATATATCTATGACAATAGTGCAACAACCACACACTTTGCCTTTTGAAAAACATTTTAGCTATCTGATGTTTGAAAAAAATAACATACAAAAAATAGGATTCGCAACTTACAATTTAAAGGATGAAAGAGTAAAATATAATCAAATTCTTTTTGCATTATAGAATATCTTAGGGCACCACAAAGCTTTTGAAGTCCCATGCAGTCTATATGGCTATTATTTATCATTGACCATTAAATGTTTTGTTTTTGTTTAAAGAACAATCTTTAACCGAAGATTTGAAGCTTCTGCAGTCAATTTTCAGCAACAGTATTTTGATTGAATATACGTATATATTTAAGTTGATTGATTGATGTTTGCTTAACGCCTAGTGGCAAATATTTCATGCATGTTCAGGACGATGTATATAGGAAGATGTGTGTACTTATAACTTATAATATGTAAAACAAACTATTTTTTGTTTGTATTTTCCTTACAGGTTTCAATTGAAATACAGAATTTGGAATAGCTATTGATTTCCAAAAATGGAAGCAGTAACAAATTTTAATGCAACCGGAAACATATCTAATGCAGTTACCGAAATGGCCTCAAACTTTACTGCACTATTAAGTAATGTAACAGATGTGTTAGACTACTGCGATTACAACATTACAGATTCGAAAGGGATGTCTAATGCTACATCTGCTAGCATGACATTTAATAAGGCTGCAATAACTATTTTTCTCATTACCTCATACGTCATCATTTTCTTTGTTGGTATCGTTGGGAATTCTTTAGTCATCTATGTGGTCCTGCGTTTTGCAAAAATGAAAACTGTTACGAATTTGTATATCCTGAATTTAGCTATATCAGATGCCTCGTTTCTGGTAAGCCTTCCTTTTATCATAACTACGACGCTTTTGCAACATTGGATATTCGGAACAGCGATGTGTAAAATATATAATGTATTGTATTCGATCAATTTCGTAACCAGTGTTTTGACTTTAACTGTGTTAAGTGGAGATAGATATCTAGCCGTTTGCCACCCGATACGATCTGGAAAATATCGCACCATTAATATAGCTTATTTCATATGCTTAATCATCTGGTCGCTGTCGTTTCTAGTCATGTTGCCAATAATTTTATATTCAACCACTGTATCACATTACAAAGATCCATCTCTAAAGACATGTACAATCCAGTGGCCTTCAAACCAGCTACTTCCGCAAGGTAAAGCCTTTACCTGGTATACATTCCTCCTCGGTTTTGCGATTCCTGTTTCCATGATAACTGTGTTTTACTCTTCCGTTATTGTTCGACTTACGTGTGTTGGTCAGATGATTAAATCGAAGGGAAAACGTAAATCACATAGAAAAGTGACCAAGCTTGTTCTAGCAGTTATTTTAGTGTATGTTTCATGCTGGTTGCCGCATTGGGTTTTCCAGATAAATCTTACATTTTTGCCTATAAATCAACGACTAGAGGACTGGGAAATTTATTTGTTTAATGTTTTCACAGTTTTAACATTTGCAAACAGCATGCTTAATCCTTTATTGTATGCATTTCTAAGTGACAATTTCAGGAGAAGTTTTGCTAAAGCTTTTAAATGCGTAGCAGCAATAGAATTAGATAGAAAAACAACAGCCGGAGATAACAGTATATATCCGAAATCTTCACAACAACATGGAGAGAAAAGAAATGAAAGACATAAACCTAAATTTGAACTTGATACAATGAAGACAACGAATACGGGGTTTCTCCTCTCGCCAGATGAAAACGTCAACACTTCGCTCCTTGAAACTAGCAGTGTGTATGTAGATAAAGAAAGTCAAACGCAACAAGATGAAATTTAGCATACTGGAACAAATTCTTTATGGTAGGTACAATTCATTAACAGCAAATTTTATTTGAAAATACCAATGGACACAGCAAGCATTTAAGTCCATTCCACAGTATCCTTTTCCCTAAACGATTGGTTTAGTACTCAATGCGAGTTCATGAAGGTATAGTATAGACTCACTCGTAAAAAATGATTACCTAAACTGTTTTTTATGGTAAAAAGTGGTTTGTTACATATTGAGGGGTTTAGTTTTCTAAGTTGAATAGTCGGTTCTTATATTTGCCATATGTTCCCAACAGTATCTTATTATCTTGTGTTGTGATTGAACAGCAAATTGTCGAAATAAAAGAGAGGCGAAAGACAACAAATTGCAAGGGATATTCATACACATACATCGAAAAAAACTGACAATGCCATGGCAAAAAATTTTAAACAATAAAAAGACAAACAACAGCATACAAAACACGATGTAGAAAACTAAAGACAAAGCATCAGAATCAGGGACCCCCTGTCCATCCACTCCTTATTTGTTGTTTCGTAACTCGTTAAATTTGAACTTTCACCTTGTACCTTAATGTAGTTCGGACAAAGTTAAGAATATGTATGGTAACTTTTCAATTTGCACTAATATTTGGGCCACATAAGGGCCTTATTGCCCTTACTCCTTTAAGTTTGGCTTCGTCTCTTGGTATATTTCCCCTAATGATATGTCAGTCAATGTCTTTGCGGTATTCTGCATTTTTGTATCTGTCACATTGTCACATGGCTTGAATTTAAAACGATTTTATCAAAATAAAAAGCATTATAGATGCAAATACAATGTTTTGAATATAACCTTTCTCGTATACTTTATTATGCAATGTCCTTTCAATCAATCATACAAACAATTCCTTCTTTGACATAATACTGAACATCGCATATCTGCAAACCATATTACATAATGTAAAAATGACAAAATACCGTGATATAATTTCTTAAGAAGGCAACACATTCATCATCAAATATGAATTATTCAAATACTTTTCAATGATAGCGTCAGTCGTCTAGTTTATAGATTCAATGACAATTTTAAAAGAACGAGAATTGCAAGAGCAACAAATATCTTATAATTCTTATAGTGTTTATAAGTTAACAGAGAAATTTTCGTTTATATATATCAAAGTGCACATCTCTCTCTCTCTCTCTCTCTCTCTCTCTCTCTCTCTCTCCTTTAATTTTGCAATTGTTTTTATTGTTAATCTTACGTACAATTGTGTTACTTGTTGTGCACATCTCTCTCTCTCTCTCTCTCTCTCTCTCTCTTCAAGGGTTTCTTCAGCGTTCTTCACTTTTAATTGTACAAATACGTGACTTGTCGTTCAAACATAACATTTGCAATGCTATCTCCCAACAACAATTACATTCATATATAAGTATAATTATACATTGTGAATTATAGTTATTTGCTTCAAAGTATGATGATGATGATGGATGGCTGTTTAACGTCCGGCGGCAAATTAATATGCATATTCACACGCTGAGCCGGATTTTTAACGTGCTAGTTCACAAGGTAACCGTACACAGGAAGACATGTCACCTTATCCGGGCACATTATTCTGACTCCGAGCCGACCAGTCTTTGATCTTACTCCTTAATGCCGCGTGCTTAGCGGAGAAGCAGCAAATACCAATTTCAAAGTCTCTGGTTGACCCGCCCGGGTTCGAACCCACGACCTCCCGCACTCAAGACGAACACCGAGGCGGTTTGCTTTTAAAGTGAAAACCTTCTATACTGTGAAGAATGCGATACAAAAATATCAAACACGAAACAAAAATGCATCGAACTGTTTGCCAATTTTTAGGTAATGTGTTTTTATTTTTGAGTGCATTTTTTTTTTGTTGACTGGTTGGTAGGTTTTGAAAATATGATTTGACACAACTGAAAAATAAGGAAAAATTAAAGAAATTGTAATTTTTACAAACACATTTAAGATGAGGAGATTAGTATGATTACCAATGAGACAATTATCCACCAAAATCGCGTGATTTAAGCAACTTTGAAACGAACTTAGGTGAAAAAATAGGTTTTGAAAATTTTACTTGACGCAAATCAAGTGAAAACATGTTAAATATATATACATATATTCACCTGAACTCGATAAATTAATTACAACACTATTATAAATGATTAATCACATATTATCCTTTATGCTTCCATGAGTGTTAATTAATTTCCCTTAGTTTTGACGAATATTAATGTATTACCCCAATAATGCAGACAGATGGCTTTCAATTGTTGCATAACATTGCATCTATTATAGTTTATGCTGTACTCTATGTCTTCTTGATTAATTTCTTAGCTTAAAATCACAATAGATAATAATCATAAAAAGATGAGTAATAAGCCTTTCCCATGAGCGTAAGAGAACCAGGCATAAAGATATCACATATTCCTATATTGACATTTTTTATGAAATAGCAGCATTCTGTCTGTTAAAAAATTCGTGTTAGATGAATATGAATAAAGAGATCATGTCTTCCTTATAAAATAGCAGCATTGTGTTGATTAAAAGAGTGAGCGTCCTAAAAAATGTTTCAATCGTTTAAACAAATTATTGAAATCACAGAACAACAAAAATGTTATCATTACAAATGTTATTCAATTCATTGTGTTGTACCATTGGAAGAATTTATTTTATACTGCACAACCATTTTCGAAGCATGTTTGAAAAACACATTTCGAATAGCTTCGAATTACTAGAGTGAAAATGGTAAGCATAAATATAAACAGTAGTTCTTGCCTGTAAAACGTACTTCTGACCTCCACACTACACCCATATACTTGCGTTCCATACTCGACGGAAGTTTTCAAGACAGTACTACCACACCACCTTCCGATTGCGCAAGTGAAACTTCTTACACATATGTGTATTTTTTTTAAACTGGAATATTCAGTTTGTTTCAATTGTACATGAATTTGAAGGGAAAAACAGTTGCCACAGCGATCATTGTCTGTTTTGCTTGTGCTATCAAATGATAAACATAGAGGTAGTGAGCTATAGTAATTAGTGATCGTGAAAAAGTGAGCTAATACAAAAATGTAACGTAAGAAAAAAATTAGCATACATATTTATACTTACTTCGGTGCTTTGTGTCTATTGATTTTGTGTTAGTAGTTTTTGTGCCTCGTACCGATCTTTCGAGTTGAGCCAATTACAACAGATTTATACAGTTTGTTCTTATGTTGTGCTGTAACACCACTGCCCCAGGTTAGGGGAGGGACGAGCACTAACAAACATGTTTCCTGCTGCATTTTTATACACCTGTCAGGAGCCTGTTGTTCAGTGGTTGCCGTTTGTTGGTGTGGTTCATATGTGTTTCTCGTTTCTCGTTTATTATATAGATTAAACCGTTGGTTTTCCTGTTGGAATTGTTTTACACTTGTCATTTTCGGGCTCTTTATAGCTCGTTGTTCGGTGTGAGATAAGGCGCCGTGTTGAAGGCCGTACTTAGACCTATAATTGTTAACTTTTTATACATTGTGACTTGGATGGAGAGTTGTCTCATTGGCACTCATACCACATCTTCTTATTTATATTAACCCTGTCACATTCTATGAATGTCTGTCCCTAGTCTGGAGATGGTAGTACAGGGGTTGTCGTTAGTTCATTTCATATTTGTTTTTCGTATATTGTTTTTTTATAAATTAGACCGTTTATTATTTTATTACAAATTAGACCGTTACAAATTAGTCCGTTTATTATTTTGTTACATAATTTGCTTACATCTACTTCAGTTGAAAGCCATAAGTCTGCTTTATTGGTAATACACTAATAATCGTCAAAACAATGTGAAATTAATTAACACTCATGGAATCATAAAAGATAATATGTGATTAATCAATTCGAATAGAGTTGTAATTAATTAATCGAGTTCAGGTGAAAATAAATATATTATGCATTTTTTTCTCTTGATTTGCGTCAAGCAAAATTTTCAAAACCTACCATTTTCAATGTTATTTTATTTTTAGTAAAGTTCGTTTCAAAGTGGCTTAAATCACGTTATGTGGACTCTGGTGGATAGTGTCTCATTGGCAATCATATCAAATCTCCTTTTTTTATATTAAGTTAATTCCCAGTTGCCAATGGTTCGGCACTGACATGATTTATAATATACCATGACATACGATGAACATTATTGCGAAGATTCTTACTCCTCCAAGCAATGTTAGCTTAAGTGGATTTGTCCGTTTTGGTCATATACCTATAGCTTCACAAATATCTATACATTTTTAATAATAGTTTTTTAAATCTTGAGTTTGACCGTTTCTGATGAAGGTTAATCCGAAATAATGCTTCAGATGCAATGCATTTATAAAGTGTAATTTTCTTTCTAAAGCAGTATAATAGCGTGTTGCTTTGTTGATTTCGTAAACAATTAAACATCAATTATGTAACGTATTTCCCAGTAAAAACATAGTCAATTAAAGCATGCCTTTGTCACTTTGAATAATAACTGTTGTTACCTCTGTGTATCTGTGATCAGTTTCACAAAAATCTTACGACTAAAGTTGATCGTAAGTATACTGAATTGTTCATAACTAACGGTCAACTTTAGTCGTAAGTTTTTTTGTGAAACTGATAATTTGATCAAGAATCTAAAAGTTTAATATATGAGATACAAATATATATGCAATCCGAGAACAATGTCTGTTGGCTGTAAAACTTTTTTTAGTTCTATGGAACATTGTTTTAAGTACTTACATGTATTTTTCTGTTAAAACAATGACCAATCGATATGATTTCAAATAAGGTAGTTTTATCCCCCCTTTTTTACTCCAAGCAGTGTTGGATTAGAAGTCAATTAAAATGTCCACAAGTTCTAAATGAAGTACGACAACCACATACATTCTTCTTATGAGCAGAGTCCTATTTGTTAAGACTGTTTGTACATATGAGTGCAAGATTTAGCAGTGACCCACAAAGTGGGGTCTTTTTGTGCTATAGGAGCGTGCCACTCTTTTACCCTAATATTCGAAATACAGTTTGCATATACATATATCCCCACAGTTTGCATATATTGTACATCCCCACAACCGCAGACGCCCCTTTTGGGTGAAGTTTTTCGTACCACAATTTGAGCTGGATGTAATTTCTTAATATGAAAACAAGAAATATTGCATGGTTTCCCAGAAATAAACATTCAGAAGTCATCTTCCTTTAAAGTACGGAATGTAGAAAAATTGGAAAAATTTCTAGTATGTGATTAAGTCCTGCTTTATACTATGCCGACACGCTTAGTTGAATTTTAATGCACTTTATAATGGTTGAAAAAAGTAAAATAACAAAAATACCGAACTCCAAGGAAATTCAAAACGGAAATTCCTTTATATAATGGCAAAATTAAAAGCTAAAACACATCAAACGAATGCAAAACAACTGTCATATTCCTGACTTGGTACAGTAGAAAATGAAAGGATATGGAGTAAATGTACATGGGACAAAATCGCACACAATACATAAACAGGCATTTCCTAATGTAGGAAATGGTGGATTAAACCTGGTTTTATAGCTAGCTAAACCTTTCACTTGAAATTTCTCACTTGGTACTTAATATTCATTTCCAAGTGACATAATTACTGTAAAAAGTACTGATCAGCGCTGACAATCGTCTGGTCCGAGACATTGCTAATATACACTTTAATCTAGGCTTTGCTTATAATGGAATTTTCCATATAATTTATATTTTCAAGGGTCAAAACTCATACAAAACAGGGTTTGAAATTAGCAGGGCCCACTCACCAATGGCCCCTAACATTTGTTGTGGGCTACTTGAGTTTCTGCTTTTCTTGCATAGAACTATATATGTGGGCTACAAAATTTAAGCTGTGGGCTACCATTGCCAAAGTCTTAAGTTCAATCCCTGCAAGACCGCACGACAGGGACATACGAACGGACGACCTAATTCTTTACATCTCTGCATCGCTATGCGACGGAGGACATTCTCAAGAATGCTCAGATCGGCAAGTTTTAGATAATAAATATTATTTAGATGCATATAGATATTGTGTAACAAAAAAGAGACATAACTAGAAGAGACAAATCATAATAGATATCATAAGAGTATTGCAAACTTTTAAACCTGATCAGTTAAAATATATCGACATCAACGTTATAAAGTACGTCCAATGTCAACTCATCTTTTAACAAAAACGATGTTTTAACCCTTTGCGAGGTCTGTTGACCAGATCAACAAGAGACATTACGACGAAATACAGAGGCGTTAGTAATAACATCATTATTGTACGACTGTATTGATTAGTATTGTAATTAACCTAGAAAAATCTAAAAGCCTTCTAAAAGTAGAATAAAAAAAAAAAAAAAATGGAGGGTGTATCTAATTCCAAGCAGCACAAACTTTAACGTAAGTGTTGTATTCGTATCCAGTTTCAAGTTAATCGATTATTTTCAATGTAGCAATTTTTCAAATGTCGATTTCTATTAATATTTAATTGGTTCGTATTGGCCAGTTTCCATTAGACTTGTGAAATCACCATTAGGCAATTTTAGATGTAAACAACTAACAGATTTATCTAGTAAGTGTGTGGATTTTTTTTTCATCTCAAAGATAGCATTTATACAATTAAAATGCTTGTCAGAGGATGAATTCGTTCTTTAGTTAGAGTTCAGTATATAGAGCAAATTTAAATCAAATCGAAAAGCATATATATGAGATTTCATTGTCAGTTGTTTATTGATTTTATAAATATTTTTGTCTCTCGCTGTCGAGATAATAATTTACTAAATGTGCATTGCCAAAAGTTCATATCACTAAAAAGAAATTATACTGTTGATTATATTTCTGTAATCATCTTATTTATGTACATTTAATCATTCTTTTTATTCATTTTTTATTATTAATCTTTAATTTGCACCAAACAATCAAGCTAGGTTTACTTAACTGCTGAATGTGTAACGCTTTGAATTATCCTTCAACCATTACAAGTAGTACAATGTCAACAGCAGCGGAACGAACATCTCTATTGTCAAAGACGTTTGATTTTCAATGTTTGCAAAACTATCCAATTTTGACAATTTCGTCTTTCGAACCACACCTGCTCACCAAAGTAATCGCGCATTAATGTGTTATATAGTCCCAGAGAAGTAGGCATTAATTGATCTTTGGGTCAACAGGGCTTCAATACTGAAGAATACATCTACATGTTGTTGCGCATGCATGATTTGACTACAATTTAAACAAATTCATAATAATTTAATAACAATTTAAGTGTTCGTATATACAGATCGTGATTAGTAAAAATATAACTTTTATGGATATGTTTTGGTTTGAGTGTGTTTATTTGAAGCTGGAGAGAACTGCTGTAGGTAGCTTATCTCTGAATTAAGCTGTCAACATGAGTGGTTTCAATGGTCCGTACAGTAGCTTTTATTAGTAGAATTAGTTGAAATAGTATATACTGCTATATGTTACAACAGTATTTGTTGGATTCCTTGCCTGACGTAATTGGTTGGTAGATGTATCAAAAGTGTGTTTTTAAATGCACAAATGTTGTGTTATTTACAATCTAGCAATGTATTTCGCTCAAGTCGGTGAGGAGTAATCATGCACGTACAATGAGGTGATATATTAGGCTCCGCATTGAAGGCCTGGTTAGATGAACAGCAGCGGTAAAAGCGCTTTTCGCTTTAATTGTGTTTTATAAAATGTGTGTAATGATTTTTTCACGTGATTTGATACATTACATCCTTCTTTTCCATTCAGTTTGTTTTCAATAACAGCGTTAATAAAATATAATAGAGCATTTTATTGTATTCTCATATTGTACATCCACGGAAACATGATTATGTACAATGGAAACAAGCTACATTTGTATCAACTGTATCTCATGTATTTTAATTAAGAAAACGAATGAAACAAAATAAAAAAGGTATTAAGATCAATACATGTCAATACAAAGAAACTCAAGTACGAGCAAAATCAATTACACTGAAAACGAGGGTGAACCCATGTGCTCCGGAAGAATAATATCTGTTTCAGGAATAGATTATATTAGCTGTTTTTAGAAAAATCTTTCTGAATGTTGTGTCCTCTTCAACTTCAATTCGCACTTTATATGGCCGTTTTAAATTTTTGATTCAATGATGAGTCTTATGTAGACGAAACGCGCGTCTGGCGTACACAATTTTAATCCTGGTATCTATGATGAGTTTATTTTCGCTGCATTGCTCATGACGTTTAAGAAACATTGTGAAAAAGAAAAGGAGACAGGGACGTAACAACGGCAAATGAGACATTTCAATAATTAGCAATCAATATGTGTTATAGACATATAGCTAAAGATTCCGCTCCATCGGCGCTAGGGATCATTTAAAAATTGCAGTGAGGTGCGACTTTGGCATTAAAATGCAGTTCCTTTGCTATTTTCGTCAAGTGCATGTAATGATTTTGTAGCATGAATTAATATGTTATATACCTTTTTTCTGTAATATGATTCTGAGACAGACAGCAATAATATTTTGCAAATGTATGCTAGATATCACGGTTCCTGTTTATGTCAGTTAATGTGATGAACAATATAAGAAACAGTCACACTGTATATCAAACTCCATGGTAATATTTCAATCATCGATTCTAACCTGGAAATCAAACTCCATGGTAAAATTTCAATCATCGATTCTAACTTGTAAATCTTGCGCACTTTGCTGCATTTGTATTTTTTTATTACACTGCATGAAATTTATTTAAATTCTGCATGTTCAGCACTATCCATTGGGAACCATTAATATTTAAGGATCCAATTAAATGTCAATAACAAAATTGTATAATGCAGTGAATATTGAGTTGTATATCATTAGTAAATTTCATGCAAAGAAAGCAGATATTTTCATATAACTTGAATTGTGTATGAATAAAAGATAAATGTCGTCATTTTTATCTTTCATCTGGGCAATTTAACTATAAGTAAAGTAAAAGGAGTTGAAAAACTCGTATGATATTTGCACAGTTCATTTAGTATGAGCGATCGGTAGTATTGGCGTTTGTTTAAGTGACAGTTTATCCTACTCGATGTACAAGTCTAAGCAAGGTAGTATGGGCGATCAGTAGTATGGGGTTCGTTTAAGTGACAGGTTGGTATCCCACTCGATGTCTAAGCAATAAATATCAATTTCGTTTTTGTATTTGAACTGGAATTTTGATTTAAAAAAAAATATATCAAAGTTAACATTAACGTTTAAATATCGAATTGAAACACAAAAAGGAAAAGGAATTTTCTTATGTTCAGAATGGGCAATGTTGAGATATGAAATTCATTTGAGCCTCGTTTTTGTCTCGCCTGCGACGAAAGTCGCAGTATGCGAGACATAGGTATTACTATCCGGCGGCTGCGGCGGCGTAAATTTTTTGAATAAAGCTCTATATTTCAGAAGGTAGAAGACCTGGATGCTTCATATCTTGTATGCAGATAACATATGTTACGAAGTTTCCGTCAACCATATGTTCATTGTCCTTGACCTCATTTTCATGGTTCAGGGACTACTTGAAAACAAATTTGAGTTTTTTTGTCATGTGAATTTCTCACGTATTATGAGTAATAAAATTACTATATTTGGTATATGGCTTCCTTGCAAAGTCTACATGTCCGTCATGCAGACAGAGTTCACCTGACCTTGACCTCATTTCATGGATCAGTGATCAAGGTTAAAGTTACGTGATTGGGTCCGTTTCTCAAATACTATAAGCAATAGGTCAACTATATTTGCCGTATGGAATGATTGTAATGGGTACATGTCAGTCCGGCAGGTTTCATCTGACCTTGACCTCATTTTCATGGTGCATTGGTCAATGTAATTTTTTTGTGTTTTTGTCTGTTTTTCAAGTACTATAAGCAGTAGGTGAACTATATTTGATGTGTGGAATGATTGTAAGATGTGCATGTCTGTCTGGCAGGTATCATCTGACCTTGACCTTGTTTTTATGGTTTAATGGTCAATATTAAGTTTTTGTGTTTTGGTCTGTTTTTCAAATACTTATAGCAATAGGTCAGCTATATTTGGTGTATGGAATAATTGTAAGTTGTACAAGTCTGTCTGGCAGGTATAATCGGACCTTCACCTCATTTTCATGGTTCACTGGTCAATGTTATGTTTTTGTATGCATGTTCTTGTCTGTTCCAATTCCGTCTAATTAAATCAGGTACAACCAAGATTATCATTCTCGATATCCATATCAAAATCCGACAATTCATAAAACTATTTTAGAAAAATACATCATATCAAAATGTAATGAACAACTATATTTTGAGGCTAGTAAGACAAATTTGATATATATGTTCATATTTTTACTACAGTTTATTGTAACAGTATTAATATGTCAATTAAGACAAAAGGATGATTTTAAGAGCATTTCATAAACTTGACTTACACGTAGACTTAAGAAAATATTACTATTACTTAAAATGACAGCTGGAATTGAAATTTTTGATAAAATTCTTGCACGTGGAATCATATAAGCTAATTAAAACCATATTATTTTTTGGACCGATATATGATGTCTTTATCCCTGTTGTAAACATTATGGAAGCTATTTAAGCTATACAAATAATGAAATGTGATTAAAACATTACACGGTACTAATTTTACTGCACCAGATTCGAGTTTCGAAAATTGATAGCTCCTCAGTGATGCTCAATCCAAAAATGTTTGAAAATCCAGAACCTAATGCAAACGTTGAAAAATTAAAACCTTATTCAAACGTAGAAAAATTGAATAACACTTTAAATTATATTAATTTGATGCGTCTGAAGCAATTCTTTAGATTTACTTTCATCAGAAACGCTTAAAGCCAAATATCTAAAGGCCAAATATTTGACAGCTGTATGACTAAATGGAATCAGAGCTATCCATAATAGAGATAGATTCTTAATTTTAAAGGATTTTCTATGTTTTATAACAGCAGATTTTATTGAAACAATATTAGTGTATCATGAAAGTACCAAATTACTGAGCTACTGGGCTGGTTAAACCATTTGGAACTAACGGTGCATCAGCAGAGGAGGTATAGACCCAGTTGTAGTACTAACAGTATCAACTTTACTGCCCCACGATTCGCATGTTGACTATTATTTAACTTAAGTGACACTTGAGGCCAAACACAAAGCCTTATACAAACGTTTAAGAGCAGGTATAAATGAGAGAAAAAAACCTAAAAGTAAAGACAAAGTCTGACAAGAAATCAGAACTATAAACGATGGAGATGCATTCCTTAATTTTGCATGATTTACTCATTTTTAAGTAAATTTCAATAAAAAGTATCCGTATGTTTATGTCAGTACGATAATACTTAGCTACTATGCTGGGGATACCTTTTTGGACTAACAGCTCACAAGTAGATGTACCGACCCAGTGGTAGTATTTAAATTAAACGATACCATTTTTACTGAACCAGATGCACATTTGGACAACGAATGTTTCTTCAGTTATGTTTGAGATCAAAATGTTTGAAAATCACAAAACTTATACAACCTTGGAGAGCAGAAAAAACGAACCAGAGCCATGCACGAGAGAAATACATAACTTAATTTCAAATGATTACATAGCTTAATTTCAAATTAATTGCTAAAAAGTTTTATAACAGCAAATTTCGGTAACACAATATTCGTTTTTCTTTGCCAGTACCGTAGCTGCAAACACGCGCATATCAGATAATTTCACAAATGTATACACCCAATAAGAATGATCCAACGAATGATCATTTAGGAAATGAAGAATAACAAAAGGAAAGAAAAAAAAAGAATAATTGTCTGTCGAAGATTTCCAACTGAACTTTAAAAGGGATAACGATTGCATTTAATGTTAGACTTAGTAAGAATATAAACATTAAATGTAACACGAATCTGCCATTTAAATAACTGCAGATTTTTGTTGCAGATCTGCAATCTGCAGATCGTTGTTGAATATAATTTGTAAAATTTCTGAAAAATTGCAGCTTAGCCATAAATTGCGATTTATAATGTAAAGAAACAAATGTGCCTTTAGAGACCATTGAAAAGCAGTTTGCCTCCAATTGTTTTGAGTTGAGTGGTACTGATTAATAAGCCTTCCGTTGACGTAAGGCGCGTCTGTCAATTTAAATCTACTTGTAAGCTTAGAACACTGTGCGGGACAAATTTGCCATTCCAGAATTGGCAAATCTTACTTTGTTGTTTTACAAGATAACAAAAATATTATTTGGCTAAGTGATAGATTATTAAAAAAAATAAGTTTCCCCATATGTCCCAACATGTCACTGTTGTCACTGCTGTCACTTAAGCTGATTAAAAGTACATTTCCCATGGGAAATTTAAAAATTCCCATAGGAATATTAGAAGTTCCCATCGGAAAAAGTACTTTTCCCATGGTCCAATCGGAACTACAATTTTCCATGGGAACATAAGTAAATAGTTTGTTTCCATGGGAAATTCTAAATTTCCCAAGGAAATTTTTGTTCCCAAGAGAACTAATTTTTCTTCCCATGGGAATATCTTTTTCCCTTGGGAACATTTATTCTTCCCATGGGAACATTTATTCTACCCATGGGAACATATACTTTTCCCATGGGAACATTTATTTTTCGTTTATTATTTTTCGGAATTTGTAAAAGAGCTATGAAATATCGCAACGAACTGACGGGTACTAATAACCAGGAGCAGTTTAAACAAATTTTCATTTGATAAAAAAAAAAAAAAAAAATGTAATGTCAATAAATTAAAGGTATTTCTATCATACTTTTACATACAAAAGTCTTTTATTGTCATTTAAATGATTGATAGAAACATATTTATGGTATTGTATCGTCGTTTATTGATTGGTTACTATTTAACGTCCAGCGGCTGAATTTATAATTTGAAGCTTTCACCTTTGTTTTCGATTCATATGATCGTGCATTTCATGTAATATTGTTTGCTGAACTTCCAAGGATCAGAGCCATGCCTGTGTATTTCGGAATTTAATTTATAGATAAAAATTAATAAATCTGTTTTAATTTATATACATGGGAAATCACGAATCGTGTTTACGGTTGTTTTCTAGCTATAATCCTTGAATTTATTAAATTGACATCATAATTATTGTTAAATTATACTTATTCTTTTTCATCTAGTACGTAACTCGATATGCGTGTTTTTCGCAACTAGAAAGATGTGCAATGATTGTTTTCAAAGTTTATTTCATTCATTCGGTCAAATTTCTTATTCAATATGTTACTCGTCTACAAAAAATTCTTTTATTTTGTTTCATTTTTCGCAAACACCTTTGAAAGTCTTGTTAGATTTGTATTTTATGATCTCTCAGGTAAATATCAAACAGAATCCAGAGTTTTGCATTTAGAAAGACGGATGAGGATTAAATACTTTATGGTATTATATACACTTGTATTTTACCCTTAGGCTGAATTAGGTAATTCACAGTTTAAAGGAACATTGTCGTCTTTTGCAACTAGATCAAAGACTTAAATGATTTTTTTTTTGCGATTGCATACAGGTAAAAGAACTATTTGATTTTTTAATTTAAAATAATTGCTGGTGATTTTTTGTACGAATAGAGAACAATTCGAAATTGTTTTAATTTGCAAATTTTATTAATTTTTTTTTTTCTGCACTTGGTAGGTGAAAATTGTATTATCTAGGCTCTGCCAAATCTTTAAATAAAACGATCCCGGGAATTACACGTCAATGTATAAAATTTATTGTAAAATCGCGAAACTTGCATTACGGTCATATTTTGTATTCCTAAGTTTGAATAAAGAGTCTATTTTTTTCAAATATAAGATATGCAACCAAATCTCTGTAACCTTATCGATGTTTGATTAATTTATTTTTCTGAAGGCGGTTGATTGGGTATTAGTTTAAGGTAGGCGTGTCTTTCTGTTACTTTTCCCCAATCAGCTGGCCTATTCGACAAACCTGGGTGCGCTGATGCGTGAAAACTGGCGATGACATTGAAATACTTTTTTGACAATGTATGGCATCATATAATTGAATAAAAGTATATCATTCGATAGAAAAAAATCTTTCTTTAATTCAAATGTTTGTTTTAGGATTATCAAAGCAATATTTACAACGTTATACAGTTTTTATCGGCACGTGTCATACTTCGGAATATGTCGTGCATGACCAATGTTTATTGTAGTATTTCTGGTCATGTTGGTCAAATTATCTAATACTAATACACAAGTTTTAAAGATATCATGAAATAATTGCAATACATTTGATGGAAATTTAGATTTGCTTTTTTGATAGATTGTTTTCAGCAGTGCCCCCGAGATACGGTCTTAAAGTGTTGAAGAAAAACAAAACTTTAATATTAGGATGCATAACTATTATGTGTTGTGGAAAACAATTAAGTGTCATACAATTTGAATAACGCAATTAGCGCATCTTGATCACTTTAGATAAAACAGTAATGCATTAATGTTACATCGTTGATTTTTAATGCTCAGAAGTGATTTGTGACGGTTATACACGCATACGTATAAGCAGAGACATCTATAATGCAAATTCTGGTTTATGCTTGCTATAAACACACTAAAAATCTTTCTTTAAAATATCAATCATTTTTGGGCAGACATGCTTAAAAAATTGTTGCTAAAAAAATTTAGGGGCAAGCCCCCACCCCCTCCCCCCAACCTCCCCCCTTGTATATATCATTTAAGTTATTGATTTAAAACGTAGTATCCTTTGAGGTCAGCCAAACCCCGATTCAACAACAAGGAGTGTTTCCATAGATCGCACAAGGTATTCAATTTGATAATTCAAACTTTAGAAAAAAAAATGTTCTTCGCTATAAATTTTGATATTTCAAGAAACTTTTTGTAAATATTTGCTATAATCAAACCTGGCCAGGAAAATATCAACATTATTTTCATAAGATTGAAAGTTTAAGGTTGTTTGTGTAATTTTTTTATTTTTTAAATTTCATTTATTTTAGCTTTCTTTCAAAGTTTCTTACGCCGGGTTTATTTTCTTTTAGCGGGTTTGATCTTTTTATTACGATCAATAAGTAATAGTAAAGTTTATTTCCATAATAATCTTGTTTTTGTTTAGTAATATATATATATGAATTCCTAAATAACACTTGAAAATAAATTTTGAACAATGAATTTTTCACCATTTTGCTTTTGTCGTCTGCCCAACTTAGTTTGGTCCTGAATATGCATGAAATGAAATACTTGCCACTGAACGTTAAATAAACACCAATCCATCTGCAATTGCGCTATCCTCTGTTACATACCCATTTTGTCACATGCTTGGTACTATTCTTTGAACAAATTTTTTGTTGGAAGCCGATTTTGTCCTACATTTAAATTGTTCTTGTCCAGTATTACATTCTTTGAACAGGTTTAAATGCAAAACTAAATCCTTTAAAATTGAATTCTCTGAAACGCGTTTCTGTAAATTTGAGAATGTCAACCCCCTTATGTAGTAGTGGTTTCGGTTTGTATAAACATACAACAAAAGTCTATGTTGGTAGTCAGTTATTGTTTCATTTTACATATTTTATAATTGGTGACATCAAATAAACTTTTATTCGCATATTTGTTTTCTTCTGAAAAGAGTGTGTTTGTTTTTAAATGAGGTGTTATAAATGGTCCCACAATATATCCAAATGTCTGCATGGTATACTTAGCCATACGTATTTATTGGTTTGATTGGAGTAAATTCAAAATCGTGTTTCGAATAATGATATATTTTTTTATGCAATCCTAAGGATTTTAGAATCAGTAGTATCAATGTGTCGTTGTCATATCTCTGTCGACGATAGATTAATTATATGTCTGCATGTTGTACTAAGTCATACGTTACTTTTCGTCTCTGGTATGTAAGATTTTAAACGAAATTTAAATAATGATTTTTATGTGCAAACTAAAGGATCTAAAATTTAAATGATTTATGTAAAAAATAACGAATACGGAGCGGGGTATGAAACGAAGTCAGCCAGACTACCTGAATTATAAATCCTAGCCTCCTTACTTGTATGATCATTTGATACGAAATTAAGCTTGTCAGATAAAAACAAAAACAACACTTTGGTTTAGGACTAGAGTTGAAAAGTAGCATTTGCTAATAATCCATGCAAATTAGTAAGACTTTTATACTGAGCGTATAATGCACAAAGATAGGATTGTAATGTACTCTTCAACTTAGTTAGGTAGTATGGTTTCCATGCACCTAACTGTTATAACAGATAAGATCGACGTGCACTACAGCGGAATTACGGCTTCAGTTGTTATAGTACACACAAAAATTAATTGGGCTAATTTGGTCTCTGCTGCATGGTTTATTTCTTTGGCAATCATAGCCCACACCTTTTTGTTCAAGAAAAGTCGTAAATCTTGAATATTCTGTAATCAATTTATGAAGCTTGATTGAGACGTAGATTCACTCAGATACTCATTGTTATCTGTTCTTCTATTACACAAATGAACCGCTGAAGTCAGGGATTCGGAATATGGCAGTTATATATATTCTCAGTTTGTATATAATTCGAAGCATCATCGAACTATGTCAGCCTTTTGGACTTTCATCTTTAAAATTCCCTTTGCATTAAATATCTAAATGAGGTAACATAGGGATAACTTGGAGTGTATACATGTACATGTGAAAAAAGAAACCAATAGCAATATTTGACGAAGATGATATTGATGGAATTTTAACGTCCAGTGATATATATACATGCATGTCGGAACATAACTTGAAATTGACAATTGGTATTAATAGAACCGTCGCTTTTACAAGGTAGTCACGCTTAGTTGAAATTTCACGTGCTATTTCACAAGGTTCACATTATAGTTATACAATATAACTAACAATAGTGATGACGAATTTCGTAAACTGTTCTAGAACATTCTAATTGAAATATAAATCTATGATTTTGCTATGTTCATAACTTCGACGAAGCAAAGCAAGTTAGATATAGACCTGGACTGATATGCATAAAACCACTTAAGATACGATACCAAATCGTAGTATTAATTTATCGTAGAACATGTAGATAAATCCGTCCGTTCGGAACAAATCTTAACTAAAGTAGCTTTATGCATACGGGCCCTGAATTTAAATCAGATTGGTTCTGGGGGTTTCTTGGTTCTGGGGGTTTCTCTATGACTATCTAAAGTTCCGTAACTTTCTATCTGTATAAACCAATGATCTACAAGTGTATACATTTTTGTGAAATAAATATTTGTATGTTTTAAAATCTCCATAATTATTGACAACGAGTACATACCTACATTTTCCAAAATTTACCAATGGAAAATATATAAAATAAATTGTTACTTCATCAAATCTTTGGTTGGAATTATTTAGATTTTCGTAAATATCATTCATTATACCAGAAATGTCATTCATAATACCAGAAATGTCATTCATAAACAAGTGGTAGTAAAATTGACTACACGTATGAGTTTAGTAATGTATAGTGTATCACTGTCGGACTCAAGACACAAACAAATATTATACCTGATAATTTTTAAATATAAAGTTCCAAATTACCGGCCGTGTACACTGATCTATACGCTCAGCAGTAAAGCGATGCATGATCCAGCATTAGTGTATTAAGAGTATTTAGGCCCGAACATCGCATATCTACAAACCATATTAAATAATGTAAAAATGACGCAACTTTAATTCAAAATTAGGAAGAATTAAACAAATTGTAATTTTACAAACACATTTAAAAGTAAGGAGATTTGGTATGATTATCAATGAGACAATTATCCACCAGAGTCCAAATAACGTGATTTAAGCAACTTTGAAACGAACTTTTCTGAAAAAAAAAATAACATTGCAAAATGATACATGTAGGTTTTGAAAATTTTACTTGATGCTACTCAAGTGAAATAAATGCTAAATATATATACATATTTTCACCTGAACTCGATTAATTAATTACAACTCTATTCTAAATGATTAATCACATATTCCATGACCGTTAATTAATTTCCCTATGTTTTGACGAATATTAATGTATTAACCCAAAAAGCAGACAGATGGCTTTCAATTGTTGCATGACATTGCATGTATATTTTATGCTGTACTCTATGTCTTCTTGATTAATTATTTAGCTTAAAATCACAATAGATAATAATCATAAAAAGATGAGTAATACGCCTTTCTCATGAACGTAAGATAACCAGGAACAAAGATATCACATCTTCCTATAATGACATTTATCAAAAAGCAGCATTCTGTCTGTTAAAAAAGAGCGAGTGTCATAGAAATGTTTCAATCGGTTGAACATATTGAAATCACAGAACAATAAAATTTTAAGATTACAAATTTTATTCAATTCATTTCGTCGTGTCAATGGGAGATTTTATTTTATATTGCACAACGATTTTTGAAGCATGTTTGAAAATCACTTTTGAATAGCTTCGAATTCAAAGAGTGAAAATCAGAAAAAAAACAGAAGTTATTGCCTGTAATAAGTACTTCTGACCTCAACACTACTCCCATATACTTGCGATACATACTCGACAGAAGTTTTCAAGACAGGACCACCACAGCACCTTCCGATTGCCTTAGTGAAACTTCTTACACGTACGTGTATTTTTTCAAAACGGGAATATTTCGTTTATTTCAAATGTACATGAATTTAAAGAGAAACAAGAATGTGTCCATAGTACACAGATATCCCACTCGCACTATCATTTTATATGTTCAGTGGACCGTGAAATTGGGATCAAAACTCTAATTTGGCATTAAATTAGAAAGATCATATCATAGGAAACATGTGTACTAAGTTTCAAGTTGATTGGACTTCAACTTCATCAAAAACTACCTTGACCAAAAACTTTAACCTGAAGCGGGACGGACGGACGAACGGACGAACGGACCGAAAAACATAATGCACTTAGTTGGGGCATAAAAACAGTTGCCACAGCGATCATTGTCTTTTTGTTTGTGCTATTAAATGATAAGCTACGGAAAAAACATGAAGGGAGTGAGCTATAGTTAAGTGATCGTGAAAAAGTGAGCTTACCGATTTTGCCTTGGAGTAAAGAGCAGAGAAGTGGGAGTAAGTGGGAGAAATTGGGAGTAGAGTCGGAGGGAAGTGGGAATAAGGGAACCCCTGTCCACCCCTCATACTTACTTCGGTGCTTTGTGTCTATTGATTTTGTGTTAGTAGTTTTTGTGCCTCGTACCGATCTTTTGAGTTAAGACAATTGCAACAGATTTTTACAGTTTGTTCTTATGTTGTGCTGTAACACCACTGTCCCATGTTAGATGTAGGGTTGAGAGCTCACAAACATGTTTAACCCCACCAGATTATTTATGTGCCTGTCCCAAGTCAGTATCCTGTAGTTCAGTGGTTGTCGTTGGTTCATATCTGTCTTACTAGGTCTTTCCACTTTTCCGTGGAAAGACCTATTGCTTTTGTTCTGATTATTATTATTAGGTCTTTCCACCTTTCCGTGGAAAGACCTTTTGATTTTGTTCTGATTATTATTATTATTATTTTTTTTTTTCTTCCTCCTAATTTTTTTCTTGGGTAATATTGATGTTTCAAAAGAGGTCGCTTAGATATTTGGAATATGATATCGTATAGTTTATATGCTTTTAAAACTGACAACTGCGTAACCAAATACTTTACGTTGTAAGAGTTATCTCCCCAAACACTGTTTTTTCTTGTGGCCACTACTCCTTCGCAAATGTAAAAGATTACGACAAATTTATTTTACCAAATTGCTCGTTACATCTTCAGGATTAGGATTTTAATTTTGACCGAAGCTATTCGGAGACTCCATCTGAGAGTTATTTCCCCTTATGTATTTGATATAAGTGATTTGTATTTTTAACTTGTAAACCATAAGTGATATTGGCCTAGGATCTTTGGATTTGAGGTCCTTGGTCCAAAATAAAGAAAATTTGGTCAAGGTCAAAGGTCAAGGTCATATTCTAAATTTTGATTTTGGCTTATTTTCACTTCTTTTCGAAAACCGTATAAGATATCGACAACATATTATTACTAAATTGTTAGCTGCGACATGTCGTAACACATACATTTTGGTTTAAAGGGTGCACTAACATTAAATAAGAGTTTTCTCCCCTCTTGTATTTAAAAATACGCGTATGGTGATATAACTCATTAACCATATATAACTAAGACATTGGGTCTTTTGATTTGAGGTCCTTGGTTTATGACCTTGAAATTGAGCTCAAGGTCATAGGTAAATTTGACGTTCTAGATTTTGACCTTTGCTTTTACCTCATATGTATGCATGATAAAAGCCATGGGACTTTTTGCATTAGGTTGCAAGCCATTTGACCTTGAAAAATCCAACCGGAAGTGACCTTGTGTAAACCGGAAGTAGCTATTTTTTGTACTTATTTAATATAAAAGTATATAGAACCATATATTTTTGGAATCAGTGTCAAGTAAACATTCAAATTATACCGGAAGTAACAAATTATCTCCCTTATTTAAAAAAAAATGTATAGAAACCATATATTTTTGGAATCAGCGTACAATAAGCTATCATTTGACGCTGGAAATGACATTTTAAATCGAATTTTAACATTTTTATGTCAAAATAGATCTTTATGGGTGGAAAGACCTTCAATTGTTCTCTGAACAATTGGTTTTTAATTATTATTATTATTATTTTTTTTTCTTCCGCCTAATTGTTTTCTTGCGTAGTATTGATGTTTCAAAAGATGTCGCTTAGATATTTGGAATATGATATCGTATAGTTTATACGCTTTTAAAACTGACAACTGCGTAACCAAATACTTTACATTGTAAGAGTTATCTCCCCAAACACTGTTTTTCTTGTGGCCACTACTCCTTCGCAACCGTAAAAGATTACGACAAATTTATTTTACCAAATTGCTCGTTACATCTTCAGGAAGCTATTCGGAGACTCCATATGAGAGTTATTCCCCCTTATGTATTTGATATAAGTGATTTGTATGTCTAACTGGTAAACCATAAGTGATATTGGCCTAGGGACTTTGGATTTGAGGTCCTTGGTTCATAAAAATGAAAATGAAGTCAAGGTCAAAGATCAGGGTCATATTTTAGATTTTTACATGTCTTTTATTTCCCAATAATTCTCGAATGGTTATAGATACAGAAAATTTAAATAGTGAAAAATGTTTGTTCCTTCAAGGGGCAACTTTGTTACATTATGACTCTATTGGTTTTACCATTGTGTAAGGGACATAACCCCTATTGATGGTTTATAAAAAGACATTATTAGGCAAATCTCTTAAACAAAAGGTCCTAGACCCATAGGGTCTTTTGCAATGACATTGTCGACCAATGACCTTGATCAAGGTTACAAGGTCAAAGGTCAAGGTCATGGACAAAGAGGCAAATTATGTGTTTTTTGCACTATTCAGAGTGTTTTATGTGTGTTTTAATGCTTTTGTAGGTTGACAACCAACCAACCAACCAACCAACCAATCAATCAATCAATCAATCAATCAATCAATCAATCAATCAATCAATCAACCAATCAATCGTTACATGCATGTCTCCGTCTCATGTGTTTAATACGGGGTCCAAGGTCTCATTTGTTGTTTTTTTTCGCTTGTGCCAAGAGACCCTATCCAACGTGTTTAATCGATCGATCAATCAATCAATCAATCAACCAACAAACCAACACCAACCAACCAACCAACCAACCAACCAACCAACCAACCAACCAATCAATCAATCATTCATTGCAAGCATGTTTCCGTCTCGTGTGTTTAATACGGGGTCCAAGATCTCATTTGTTTCTTTTTCGCTTGTTTCAAGAGACTCTATCACACGTGTTTAAATAATCAACCAACCAACCAATTAATCAACCAACCAACCAATTAATCAACCAATCAACCAACCAACCAACCAATCAATCAATCAATCAATAAATCTCGTGTGTTTAATACGGTGTCCAAGATCTCATGTTTCTTTTTCGCTTGTTTCAAGAGACTCTATCCCACGTGTTTAAATAATCAACCAACCAACCAACCAACCAACCAATCAATCAACCAACCAACCAATCAATCAATCAATAAATTAATGAACTAATCAATTATGTTTCGGAGGGGAAAATACCATTAACAATTGTTTTTAAAACAATTGATTTATATTATTGTATGAACATCTTTTCTGAAAAAAAAATCCACATGCATGTTATCTGATCTTCTCTGAAACTACATGTCCAATTGACATCAAAATTTGCAGTCAGCAGGGTATACATGTATTACATCTTCATAGAACAACGTGGTGCAGCTCCTCCCAAGAATTTCCGTAGAGAAAAGAAATTGCAATGCCTTAAAATTGCTTGCTAGCTCCGTAAATCTCAGGGAAATCCTACAATAAAATGTCCGCTCCTAGATTAAAATACAAATCTCTATTACAAACTGCTGCTGAAAAATGTACATTGTATGAAAATAATCGATAAACGTGTTTTAAAGTTACACAGGATCACGAATGTGACTAACCGAATTAGACTATTTACCGGATTTGTAATAACATAAGCAACACGACGGGTGCCACATGTGGAGCAGGATCTGCTTACCCTTCCGGAGCACCTGAGATCACCCCCAGTTTTTGGTGGGGTTCGTGTTGCTTAGTCTTTAGTTTTCTATGTTGTGTCATCTGTACTATTATTTGTCTGTTTGTCTTTTTATTTTTGGCCATGGCGTTGTCAGTTTGTTTTCGATCTATGAGTTTGACTGTCCCTCTGGTATCTTTCGTCCCTCTTTTAAATCCAAAGCATGCACTGCTCGTGAACTGTGATCGAAACGTCAATTACCTACAATGACAAAAGAAATACATTGTGTGTACTCCGTCGCTATACATGTTCTCTGTCCAACGTCTCCACCTAAAAAGAAATAAAAATACTAAGTTTTCGCTAATATAAAGCCTCGTCACGTGACGCCACAACCTGGCGCGAGACGAAGACGCGCGCGGACCCTGAAATAGAATAAAAACTTTCCGAACTAAATATAGAAACTTAACCAACACGCTAATATGGACCCTTTAAAGAAAGAAAGAAACAAACAAAGAAACAAACAAACAAACACACGCACACACATATCAATCAATCATGTTTCAAAAGGGGGAAAGACCGTTTACAATTGCTTTTTAAAAGCAATTGATTTATATTTTGTTTTTGTTTTTATACATTTTATACATTAGTATAAGGGGCCTCGGTGGCCGAGTGGTCTAGGTAGTTACTACTGTGATCACTAGCCAGTCAACACTGATGTTGTGAGTTCGAACCCCGCTCGTGCGGGTGCACTCGACTCCAATCTTAATTGACTAGGATTGTCAGTTTTCCTATCGAAGGTCGGTGGTTTTCTCCGGGCACTCCGGCTTCCTCCACCAATAAAAACTGGCCGCCACGAAATAGCCCAAAAGCGGTGCTTAAAAGTGGCGTTAAAACACCAAAAATCAAAAATCAATTACATTAGTATAAAAATACGCCGTTTCTTGTTTTGTTATAAATTAGGCCGTTAGTCTTCTCATTTGAATTGTTCCATATTTCTCATGTCAAGGTCTTTTATAGTCGACTATACTGTATGGGAAAGAATAGCTCTTCTATCAAAGACGTTTGATTTTTAATGTTTTCAAACTATATATCATCTCATTTTGACAATTTCGTCGTATTGGCCATGCACACCTGTTCACCCAAATAATCGCGAATCAATGTGTGATATAGTCCTTGAGAATTAGGCATTAATGGATCATAAAGGCTAATCACCAAAAAAAGTCGCCCAACAATGTTTATATATATTAGAGGTTACAGAATATATAGGAAAACGCTGTTGTATCTTGAAAATAGTTTGGAAGTACAAATTAAATTACTATCATTTAATAAAGCCCCCTTTTGCGTTTACGACATATCTGTGGTACCATCCGTTGAATTCACTTAGAAATATTTCTAGACTCTTGAAGAGTTTAAGCTTGCGACATACGGTGTTAGAAAACCATAGAGTAGTTTTTATTAGTAGAGTTAGTTGATATACAGCTATATGTTACAATAGTATTTGTTGGATTCCGTTGTTACACGTATCAAAAGTGTGATTTTTAATGCACAAATGGTACTTGTTATTAAAATCTAGCCATGGACGTCGCTCAAGTCGGTGAGGAGTAAATATGAACGTACAATGAGGTACTATATTAGAAGAAGCGGTAACAGCGATATTTATATTAACTGTATCTCATGTATTTTAATTAAGAAAACAAATGAAACTAAATAAAAAAGGTATACATAAATATCAATACATGTCAATACATTATAACACAGAAAACGCAAGTTTGAGCATCATTTATTACACTGAAAACGAGGGTGAACCCATGTGCTCCGGACGAATAATATATGTTTCAGGAATAGATAACCTTAGCTGTTTTTGGCAAAACCTTTCGGAATTTTTAGTCCTTAATGCTCTTTAATTTCAACTTTGTACTTTATTTGGCCGTGTTAACTTCTTTTATTCGAGCGTCACTGATGAGTCTTATGTAGATGAAAAGCGCGTCTGACGTACACATTTTAATCCTGGTATATATGATGAGTTTATTTTCACCGGTAGCTCCTCTGCATTTCTCATGAAGTTTAAGACACATTGTGAAAAAGGAAAGAGGACGGGGACGTGACAATGAGACATTTCAATAATTAACAATCGATATAAGCGTTATAGACATCTAGCTATAAATTCCGTTCCACCGGCGCTTGGGTTTATCTAAAAATTGCAGTGAGGTGTGACTTTTGCATTAAAACAGAAATTAAAAAGCAGTTCCTTTACTATTTTCGTCAAGTACATGTGATGATTTTGTAGAATGAATTATTACATCATTTACCTTCTTTTTCGTAATATGATTCTGAAGCAGACAGCAATAATATTTTGCAAATGTGTGTAAAAGAGGGACGAAAGATACCAGAGGGACAGTCAAACTCACAGATCGAAAACAAACTGACAACGCCATGGCCAAAAATAAAAAGACAAACAGACAAATAAATATACAGATGACACTACATAGAAAACTGAAGACTAAGCAACACGAACCCCACCAAAAACTGGGGGTGATCTCAGGTGCTCCGGAAGGGTAAGCAGATCCTGCTCCACATGTGGCACCCGTCGTGTTGCTTCTGTTATTACAAATCCGGTAAATAGTCTAATTCGGTAAGTCACATTCGTGAAAAGGGAAGGGTATTATAGTTACGACATAAAGAACATATCCGATATCATCTGTGAAACGGTTATTCCATAACTTCATTGTGAGCAGCAATCCTCTATCAAGGAAATCATGATAGGAAATACAAGCCCGGGAATATCGTATCAATTGGGAGATATATACTCCGTATGCAGGCGCTGCTGGAATGTTGCTACATAGAAATGGTAGGTCACAATTGGGAAGCTGAAATCATCTCTTTTGTCGTAAAGTTTTGTTTTCAACCGACCCTCATTGTCAATTTTTAGATGTAAGTCAAGATATGAGGCAGACTTAACTGTATCTGTAGTATCCTTTATCTCTAGTTCGATGGGATAGATTCGTTCAACATAGTCACCAAATTTTGTATTATTTAGTGAGAGAACATCATCTATATAGCGGAACGTAAAGTTGAAGGATATTGCTAACTTCTTATCTTTCTTCCTAAGAAGTTCCTGTATGAAGTCAGCCTCATAATAATAAAGAAACAAGGCGGCAAGAAGAGGGGCACAATTGGTTCCCATTGGAATTCCGACAGTCTGTTAATATATCATGGTTCCTGTTTAGGTCAGTTAATGGGACGAACAATATACGAAACAGTCACACTTTATATGGTATTCCATGGCAATATTTCAATCATCGATTCAAACTTGTAAATCTTGTGCACTTTTCTGTATTTATATTTTTCTATTACACTGCATGAAATGATTTAAATTCTGCAGGATCAGAATTGTCCATTGGGAACCATTAACATTTAGGGATCCAATTTAATGTCAAAAATAAAAGTATTTAATGCAGTGAATATTGAATTGTATATTATTAGAAAATGTCATACAAAGAAAACAGATATTTTCATATAATTTGAATAGTGTTTGAATAAAAGTGTCGTCTTTTTTATTTTTCATCTGGGCAATTAAGTCAAGTAAAGAGGAGTTAAAAAACTCATATGATATTTGCACAGTATCTTTAGTATGAGCGATCAGTAGTATGGGGATGTGTTGAAGTGCAAGTTTGGTATCTTACTCAGTGTCTGGCAACTTCATATCGATTTCTATTAAACTATAGAATGTACGCTAAAAATTTTGATTACAAAATATCTCAAACTAAACATTAACGCTTAAATATCGAATTAAAAGACAAAAAGGAAAACAAATTTTGATATGTTCAGAATGGATAATGTCGAAATATAAAATTCATTTGAAATTTCTTCAAAAACGGAGAAAACTAAAACTTTGCAAGCCTCGTTTTTGAAATTGTTACTGAAGCTCGTTCTTTATCCGACACTGTGCGTATTTCATTTTTTTTTTGCCCTAAAAATTGATTTTAGTTCGGTTTAAAGGGCCCGGCGAATAAGCGGCCTAAATTGCTCATCTACAGTATCACCTGGCTGTCAACGTGAGTTTGAACCCCACACGTGGCAGGTGCATTCTACGCCGATCTTAATTAACATAGAATGCTAGTTTTCTTACAGAAATTCGATGGTAATCTCCATGCACTCCGGGTTCCTCCACCAATAAAAAAAAACTGGCCGTCATGATATAGCGAAGAGTGCTTAAAGAGGCGTGAAACACCAACAATTGACCAACCCATTAGTTAGGTTAAGAAGATATTACATTAAACTTGCGATGTCTGATAAATTTAAACCAAAATGTTGTGCAATCTTGATAATGAAACTTTTTATTTTGACAAACTAAGGTATACATAATGTTTATTTTATGCAATATTAGTCAAATGCATAGGCATGCTTATATTGTCCGAGGATGTGTGTGTGTGTGTGTGTGTGTGTTTATTTATTTACATAATGCACCTTAAAATAAAAAAAATAAAAATTATCCACTGCCAATTTAAAATAGTTGTATTTTTAGTGTTTTCAATAATAAAAGAATTGATAATTAACCAAAACACTTTTAAGATCAAGGTCACACTAGCAGTGTAACAACTGTACATTATATTAAATAAGCAAGCAGTTAAGAAAGAAACCTTTATCCAACCTAACCACAACTCAGCTATATTCCATTATGATATTGACCAGATTGCCAGTTTTCCCTCCGAGAGTCTGTGGTTCTTTAAAAACTGGCCGTCGTGCAATAGCCATTAGTTTATTATCATCATTGTGTTAATTTGTTTTTTATGTAAAAAAATAACTTTCAAATTTTAATGATAACATTGAACAGTTCTGACCAGGACAAATCAAATCGACCCATTCGTAGCTCGTTGTTGAGGAGGTCGAGCTTTGCTTGCCAGGAGATAAATAATTATCCACTTCTATTTATCATATGGCTTGCCAACAAGGGCCCAGGCTTTACTAGCAAGAAATTAAAACGGACTTTAAATTCGCTTCAAAGATATACATGTATATGTTCAACCGAAATCTGGTTGTATGTGTTCAAAATTGAACCTGTGTCGCAATAATTCGCTGCTTAACAAACGACAGTACACAAACATTAACAAAAACATTAACAAAATGATGAAAGATTAAATATTTCAACTATTGGCTCCATACTAACTCCCGATATTTAAAAAAAGTGTCGGATTTCGTCGATTGTGTGGTTCCTTGGAAATTTAATTAATTCCCCTATAGTACAGCGTCACAAAATATTTGACAAAAAGTAATTATATTTCTGGCGAAATTTAATGATGTTGATTCAATGTTGTCAATTAGATTGTTTTACAATGACGTTGTGGCAACGTTTTCAGATGAGCATCTAATATATATATATATATTTTCTCTATTTTTCAGATAACGTATCATCGATGTAATTTACAGAGATCATCAGATATGTGGAACACATTTCGGAGAATTAAACATGTTGGACAAAGCTAATTCATCAATCCTAATTAGTTTCGTATTTATATTATGTTGTATATTCATTGTATAAAAAAATAAAAAGATGTACATATTAGATCATGTATTTACCTCGAAACCAAACAAAAACAAAAACAAAAACAAAAAGAAACAATAGTTGTCATAAAAAATGTAAGGCGTAAACTAGAAAGCAATCAAAACCATCATACAAAGAAAAAAAGAAAAATACCATGGCCAAAAGAAATAGACGAAGCAACAGACAAACCACACAACGGAAAAAACTAAAATCAACTCTTAGAAACAATATAAAAGTAAAAGAAGATGTGGTATGATTGCCAATAAGACAGCTCTCCACCAGAGACCAAATGACGTAGAAGTTACTAAACTATAGGTCACCGCACGACCTTCAACAATGAGCAAAACCCATGCCGCATAGTAAGCTATAACTACGTTATAGATAACAGAAAACACACAACTATAATCACAAATCGATTAAACATAATGATTATATACCGTATCAAAAATGCAATAATAAGTTTTGTGTAAGAATGAAAATTTAATTTGACCAAAAATAAAACTATTTGTATGCATCTTAAACATGTTCTAGTCTATTCAAACTTCGTATAATTAAGTCAGATATAACCTAATGTATAATTCTCGATATCAAAATCCGAAAAATGATAACACTATTTTACAAATATATTTCAAGTCAAAATGTTATTCATGATTATATTTTAAAGCTTAGGACAATGTTGATACAATATTCAGATTTAAACTACAGTATACTGTAACAATATCAATAGGTCAATCAAGGCAAAAAGGAAGATTTGAGGAGCAATTCCTAACTATTAAATATTACCAAGAACAGCTTCATTTGAAAAAATTTTGATAAAATTCCTACATGTGGTATCACATTAGCTAATTAAATCTGTTTTTTTTTTTGAAGGATTCAATTTTTTGAAGTTATAAATTTTATTATATCAAAAAGCGGTACCAGATTCGCGTTTCTACACTTAATGACTTCTCAGTGATGCTCGATTACAAAATGTTTGAAAATCGTAAATTTGATTAAAACGTTAAGATCTGATACAACCCAAAAGTACAAAATGTATAACCAGAGCTGGACAAGAAATCAGAGCTAGACATGCAAGTGATATATATTCCTTAATTCCAAAGGATTGTGTAAAAAAAAACTCGTGAAAGATACCAGGATTAAAATTTGGTTCGCCAGTTCGTCTACAAAAATAAAGGCAACAGTAGTATACCGCTGTTCAAAAGACTCATCAGTGACACTTGAAGCAAAAAAGTTAAAACAGGTCAAATAAAGTACGAATTCAAGAGCATTGAGGTGTATTAAATTTTATAACAGCAGATTTCATACAAACAATATCCAAATATAATACAAGTACCAAATTACTGAGCCACTAGGCTGGTCAAACCATTCGAAACCAACAGTACATCAGCAGTGGTATCGACCCAGTTATAGTAATAACATTAAACGGTATCAACTTTACTGCCTTTGATGCGCATGTTGACTATTATTTAACTTCATTGACACTCGATGCGAAACCCAAAGCCTTATACAAACGTTGAATAGCAGATATACCTAAAATAAACCAAAAGTATACCCGAAGCCGGACAAGAAATCAGAACTATGCATGATGGAGATACATTCCTTAATTTCGCATAATTTCCTCAGTTTTAAGTTAAAACAGCAAATTTAAAAAAAAATACCCGTATGTTTATGTCAGTACGATAGTACTTAGCTACTATGCTGGTGATACCTCTTCAGCTGACAGCTCACAAGCAGATACATAGACCCAGTGGTCAACATTAAACGGTACCAAGTTTACTGAACCAGATGCGCATTTGGACTATTAAAGTCTGAAGCCTGAGGCCAAAATTTAAAAAAAATACAAACGCTTATACAACCTTGAAGAGCAGATAAAAAAAAGAATCAGAGCCATGCATGAGAGACATACATAACTTAATTTAAAATGATAACATAACTGAAATTCAAATGATTTCCTACAGAGTTTTATTACAGCAAATTTCGATAACACACTATTCTTTTTTCTATGCCAGTACCGTAGCTGCAAACACGCGCATGTCGGATAATTTGACAAATGTACACACCCAACAAGAATAATCCAACGAATGATAATTTAGGAAATGAAAAATAACAAAAGGAAAGAAAAGGATTATTTGCCTGTCGAAGATTTCAAACTGAACTGTGAACGGGATAACGATTGCATTTAATGTTGGATTTAGTAAGATTATAAACATTAAATGTAACACGAATCTGCCGTTTAAAAAAAACTGCAGATTGTTTTTGCGAATCTGCAATCTGCAGATTGTTGTTGAATATATTTTGTAAAATTACTATGCAGCTTAGCCATAAATTGCGATTTATAATGTAAAGGAACAACTTTGCCTTTAGACACAATTTGAAAGCGGGTTGCTTCCAACTGTTTTGAGTTGAGTGCTTCTGATGGAAAAGCCTTGTGTGGACGTAAGGCACGTCTGTCAAACCTACTTGTAAGCATGGTATATCCGGTAAGTCTTTACAATCACTGGGTCGATGCAACTGACGAGGCTAGCGTAGATTAAAAGGGCGTCTGTCGTAACAAGTCTTATTGTAATATATTTGAATTACATATGATTTGGTATCTTATTTTAAAGTATGCTATACATACATATGTGTTCATTATTCATGACAATCATCTACTTCTGTCTTTTTTTCATTGGCTGGTTTTGTTTTTAATTTCTATGTTGCCAAGTTACATTTGTAAAAAAACAATATATTGACAATTTTAATTTTTTAATACATTCTCAGGTTTGCTGTGGTATTTTACAAGCAGATGATGAAACAAAGAAAGTATAAATTTTGGACTTCTTCGTTTAAAAACAGCAAGAAATTATTTGACCCTACAATGCTATAATTATTGATAGTTCTCATTTGTATTTTCAGCTGTTACAGCTACGGAGTTCTCATAGAATGTTCACTTTGCAATATGTACTTAGATTTGCTGATTAAAATGGAGTTTTAACTTTAAATTGTATATCATTTTTCGTTAATAACGAACTTTGACTTTGGGTGGTATTTCGTGGACTTCAGTACAATGTATTTGTTATAGGTCACTTATCATATTAATTGTTAGTTAAACAAAGCTTCTGTGAGGAACGTTGAAATAAAAAAAACTTGGATTGATCGACATAATTTCGACCAAGAACTGACAGCAACACGATCAAAAGTTAAAAGGGAAATAGTAGAGCAATACAATTCAAGATTTAGCAACATGAATCACACTGTTAGGACAGTATTTGATTTATTATCAGCATCATTTTCAATCATAATTGCATGTAATAATTAAGCAATACAGTTGCGAACAAGGCAAGGAGACGTTGCTATTACGACAGATGACACAAATCGATAACCGCTATTTTACGCAGGGATAATATAAAATATGGAGATATTGGATGAATGCCAATGATAAAATCAAATATAGTCCGAATGATGTAGATTTAAACAACTATGGGTCGCCGTCCGGCCTTTAACAATTAGCAAAACTATACCGTAAAGTCAACTATTGAAGGCCCCGACATAATAAAATGTGAAACAATTGAAATGAAAAATGTATCGGCCTGATTTATGACAAAACAATAAAAGAAAAACAAATAAAACAGACTTGGGAGAGTCCCATATATAATGTGGTGGGTTAATAGATATAAGAAGATGTGGTATGAGTGCCAATGAGACAACTCTCCATCCGAGTCAAAATTTATAAAAGTAAACCATTATAGGTCAAAGTACGGTCTTCAACACGGAGCCTAGGCTCACACCGAACAGTAAGCTATAAAGGGCCCCAAAAATTACTAGTGTAAAACCATTCAAACGGGAAAACCAACGGTCTAATCTAAATAAAAACGAGAAACGAGAAACACTTATGAACCACATCAACAAACGACAACTACTGAACATCAGATTCCTGACTTAGGACAGGTGCAAACAAATGCAGCGGGTTTAAACGTTTTAATGGTACCAAACCTTCACCCTTTTTCTGAAACAATAGTGTAACATCACAACATAGAAAGACACACTATAAAATATCAACTGAAATAGCTTAACTCAATCAAAGGACATATTAACACCATTGAACATACACTGAACAAATAAATTTGACCTATGATACAATGTAAATTCAAAATAAATAAACTAAGAGAAGAATAATAAAAGTAACATGTTATATCGGTATGAAATGTTAAACAATTTAAGAAAAACAATATGCTCGAACAAAAATATCAGCCATTTGCAATAACTTTAAACACAGGTAAATGAAAATAATTTTGTTGTTAGGTATACGTGTACAGTTACAATAGAGAAAGGAAATATTTTAACAAAATAAATAATTTTGATGTTCATAGTACGAAGTGGAAATTTATATTAGTACCAAACACTTATCAAAGCTGGTATATAGACCAGATATAACCCTGAATAACATTAAATAACAAAAAAAAAAAACATGTTTGTGAGCTCTCAACCTTCCCCTAACCTAGGAACGTGGTGTAAAAGCACAACATTGGAACAAACTGTAAAAGATAGGTTTGAAATGGATTGACTCAAAGGATTAGAACGAAACACAAAATAAACCAACATAAAGACAAAAGAAACAAAGTACCAAATGAATATAGAGTTACTAAAAGCTAGTTCAAAGCCAATTTGAAAAAAAACTAATATATACAATTGTAGATCATGTTCCTCGCGACTAAAATATCAATCAGTGCACATCCAACCAAATTTAGTTTATGTAGCGATGTCATCAACTTACTTACAAAAAACATGACATAGCAATAATATTAAATTATGTTTTAAATCTTCAAGAACAAAATCAATGTTAGTACATATTAAAAAAATATTCAAAGATCTTACTACGGTCGGTGTTAAACTGATATCCTTTTAGAATAAGTTTATTTAAAGGTTCAATGAGTTACTTAATGTAGCTCGTACATAATTTTACGGGCTTTAAAACATTACCGTAAACATATTTTTTTATCCCGTAAGAATTCTACAGGTACCGCCAAACTTCAAATCCAAATTTGCATATCTATAACAGAATGTCGAAATCTATGACTTAATAATTTACCAGTTATACATAGATTACATTCATGGAAATTTAAACCGTCATTTCGGATATAATGCTATTAATATTAGAAATTTATTTAATTTAAGTTCCTTTGGGTAAACATGGTTAATGTCCGCAGTGTAATAAGACATGAAATAAAAATAATATCATATAAGTATCCTTAAGTGTTATTAAATTTATCAATTAAATATAATTTAGACGGGTTTCACTGAGTTTTTTCAGTGATTCATAGCAATATAGGAACAAGGCAGCTAGTAAAGGGACATAATTAGTGCCCATAGGAATGCATACAACTTGTCGATAACTATAATGCTGCAGCGTACATAAATGTTGTCAAGAAGAATATTTACTGCTTTTATCGTCTCACAGTTCCAGTAAGTATATCTAGATTATTTAACTTTTTCATTACATAAGAAACCTTTAAATGAGCGGCAGCAACAAATCTGCCAACAAATTTTTCAAAGGACCATTTAATTAAAAAAGAAACTTTCTGTTTGATAAAATGTTTGACGGTTTTTTTTTGGGTGTAGTTTAGGAATTCAATACATATGAGGGACTTTCAAATGTTCAGAGGAAGCTTTAAACTGAGATGTTGCAGCGACATGATTGTTTTCGATTTGACTCTAGAGCACACGGCCTTGAATGTAGAAGAAATTTAAAAGTTCATTCTTAAGAACTTCTGTGTGGCATTTACGTCATAATACCACCATATTGTTGAATGCTTTGTCTGCCGATACGAACGCAAAACGCATTGCGAGTTCTTGGTTTGTTTTTGTTCATTAATGTTCATATATCCTATAGAATTGGTCTGACAGTCCCATGCGTCTCTTTTCCATGCAAATTAGTTTAAATAGAAATCGAAAACCAAAAAAAAAAAACAAAAAAACAAAAGTAATGTTGTATGAAGAATAAATAGAAAAGATAGTAGGTGCATATTCGTATGAAATTTTAATTCGGATATTATATAGATTTTATTGTAGGGATGAACGTTGGCTTTCCTGTTCCTTCGCTTTGTAACAATAATAGATTACCAAACAAGCAGTGTAATTCTATGACGTTTTCTTATGTGAGAAAACAGATCTGACAGTAAAAGCAGCGTAGATACGTTTCAACATCTTCTTATTATTTATAGTTATAATAATCATCAAGTCCTAAATAGAAAAGAAAATTTGGAGCCTTTGCTTTAAATTGAGTAAACATCGTAATGTTTCTCTATTGTTTAATACACAGTTCTAAATTTTCTTCGTAAAAAACGTTCAGAGCCAACCACTTCGACGAAAAAGGAAGGAAAAATATATGGAAAAATACAAAAAAAAAAAAAAAAATTAGATAATTAAAAAACTTTGTTTTGTGTATTAACTAAGGTTGAACTTATGGAACAACCTTTATCCTGCAATCGACCTTTCTGCTATACAAATACAGGTGGACAGATAACACGAAACGTGAAACGTAAAATATATCATATAATAGAAAAACAAAGGAGATGGGGTATCCATCCATGACACAAAATTAGTAAATGCACAACAACATAACATACAAAAAGCAATGGAACAGCGCTTTTATTGCTGTTCTTCATCTCAAAGTCACAGTGAGACCTCAACACGGAGCAAAAAAACTTTCACCTCATTGCAAGTTTAAGACGGCCCCTAGCACCAGCTTAAGCGGAATTCTTTGCAAAAATAATTTGGATAGACTTTGTAAGATGTAACACCACCCAATCGGGCCCGGTCGAAAAAGACCATACTGGAAAGTAGTACATATTTAAAACAAAATAGTTCCTACGCACAAGTGTAAATCTTAAACTATGTAGCATATATTTTATTAATTAAGGTATCAGATGAAAGTTGAAGGACTGGTGATCCTTGTACAATACATAATTACACATTTTAAGAGGATACTTTTGAGACATAAGAGAGATAACTCTATTTCAACTTCTATTTAATTTGACGAAGAATATATAGAAATTAAAAGTCAAATGTTTATGCAAAAATGATCTAGGACGTAACTTTGAGGTCATTGCAGAGTATTTATTTCTGTTATCTTTTACGGTTTATGAGATTAAGGAGCTTACCACTTAAGTCAAATATTTAAGGGGAGATAACTCCTATTAAAAGTCATTGGATAACTTCGACTTACATGTAACAAAGTTGCGCCATGTCCCAAGGAACAGTTTAAAAAAAAAAAAAACATTTTGTCGATGTCTGTAATGTCGATTTTTGAGGAAAAACGATAACAAGGTTTTCGGTGTTAGGGGAGATAACCACTATGAAGGAAATTTAACAGTATAGTGCCTTAATCACAAGATGGCTTACGGTCAACCGATACTTGGTACCTAATATTACTTCAACATGTCGCATACTTTTTTAGGGAAATGTCGTAAACGTTTGGCGGAAAAAGAATAATTATCAATGTCTATACTATTGGTAGCCTTCTTAGTTAAAAAAATTATGGTTGCTAAGGACTTTTATGTTCATAACAAGTGTTTGCTTAGGACAAAAATATCTTTATGTCATTGCTACTTCCAGTATTAAAAATGAAATATCTGCTATTCATAGCCTTTAAAGTTAAAAAAATAAGTGGTTGCTAAGGACTTATTTGTCGTTGCTTAGGACAAAAATGTCATTTCCAGTATTTCAAATGTCATATTTATATTATTTATAAGTTCAAAAATATATGGTTGCTAAGGTTTTTTATGTCGAGGATAGGAACCTTGACTATGACCTTGACGTAATTTTGTAGACCATATTAAATCAGTGATCGGGAAGGTCGTGCGCCATGCGCCAATTGCGCATTTCGACCAGAAATGGCGCATAGAGTGGCAAATGTAAGCGCCAGTGTGGCGCACGATATTTTTCGCTTCCTATCTAAACGTTTAGATATCGTAAAATGGATTTTCGATTGTGTTTCTTATCGCATTTATTGAGTACAAAACTGCCTGTTTTGTTCCCTCCAATGACAGGAGCACCACCTATATATTTTTGGTGAAGTCTCGGGCGTTTTCATGTTAAGGATAGGAACGTGTGGTATATCTGATTACCGAAAAAACGTAATTTACCATCATTCGTGATCTAAATTTTCAACGTAAACAACTATAATTCTGTGAAAGTTGGCTAGTACAGACAATATTTTCTCAAATTATAATCTTTAAAGTAAACTTGCTAAAATTTCGATTTAAAAACCCAAAGGCCTTTTTTTTATATAGTATTTGTCTCCATAAAAGGCGTTTAACTGTCCTTGTCAATTTTTTGGTCTTTGATTCGTTTGTACATTTTGTAAACCTGCCTACAGCGAATTGTTGTTGTGTCTTATCAAAAAACATTACTCTCTTTTCTTATTCTTGATAAAATAATAATAATACAAGAAATGCAGAGATAAATGCCTGAAACGTCCTCTAATACGGAACGTCGAGAATAAAGTATGGCAGTCGACGAAGACCCAAATTTAATGTCAAAGGAACATGAACATGAACAAGGCGACGGTACCAGCATTAACATTGCAAATAAAGGTTCTCGGGAATATAGCCCGGTTTGGGAGAAGTTATGACCCTGGTTACTGTATGATGACAGCAAAATGTACTGCAAATCTAACTTGGAATTTAATTGGTCTGGTTTTCTTATTGTGATCCGTTTCTTCTTTCTTCAATTTTGTGCCACAAAATCTTGATCAGCTACTTTTAGTCTGCCATTATCATAGTTCTAGTAACTCAGTTTATTGTTTTACTGAGTAACAGTTATTTTTTGTACCTATTACTATGTTACTACTATGATTGTACTGTATTGTTTGATAATTAATATACATGTATGTTTAAGTTTCATGTTTTCTCAAAAGAATGAAATTTAATCAAATATCATAGATTTTTCAATAATTACTAGTACAGATTTAAAAATCAGTCCAGATCAGATGTCTATTCTTGATCTCAGCATTTCCTCATTAATGGTTTTGTTCATTGAAGTGGTGTTGGTCTAGTCATATATATGTTGCTCAGTTTTGTAGTTTTTTATTATAAGTCATAAAAAGTTTAATTTCTGAGTGCTGTTACACTTCATGAACTCATAGATGTCATTCATAGTCACATTAGAGACATATATTCTCTTGTATATCTTTGGTCACATAAATCTCCATGAACTTAATTAACTTTTATTCAATGAAACTACAAAAGCACAGGAACAATATCCATAATATCAATTAAAATCATACTGGTTAGTACCTCTCTGCTGAAACATACACTTTTTTATTTTTCGTTATAATTGAATGGCCCATTCATTTGACAACATGGCCCATTAATTCTAAAAATGGCCCATTGATTTTATTTTTGGGGGGCCCTGGGCCCATAGATGAAAAATCTTTCCAGATCACTGATTATTGATATTATGCTGAACATTAATGCATTTCAAAGTTTCTTTCTAACCTCGTTTGAGATATAAGCAAAAAATCTTCATTTCGGACCCCGAAAACAGTTTTAGTACCCTAGGTCCATAATGGTTGGTCCAATAATTTTGAACCCAATAAAACAAATGTTGATTCCTATAAGACACACATATTATCTATTATATTTTATCAGCCATCATTAACGGTTATTGAGTAATTCCGATAACAAGCTAAGGTCAAAATCTAGTTCATGACCTTGACCTTTGACATTGACCTCAATATCAAGGTCATTGATCATGGACCTCATATCAAAAGGTCCTAGGTATTTACGACTAACGGTTCATGATATTTAGAGACACACCGATTATGTTAAATATTTAAGGGGGATAACTCCTATAAAAGTCAACGGATAACTTCGGCTCAAATGTGACAAACATGCACTATTATAGGAACAATTTAAAAAAAAACAATTTTTCGATATTACTTACCGGTTTCTGAGGAAAAGCGATAACAAGGTTTTCGGTGTTAGGGGAGATAACCGCTATAAAGGAAATGTTACGCCGTGGTGCCCTAACCACAAGATAGCTTTTGGTCAACCAATACTTGATACCTAATATCATTTCAACATGTCACGTACTTTTTGAGGGAAATGTCGTTAAAGTTTGGCGGAATAATAATAATAATAATTAAAATGTCAATTGTTCGTAAACAATTGAGAGGTCTATCCTTTTCGAAATGTAAAATATATGTTTAGATAGATGTAAAATGCATTGAAAAGCTCTAAACACACAAAAAACCTTTAAAAATGATCAAAAACATAAAATTCACCGGGAAGTTTTTGAACCCAAGATAGTAGTAAGAATAAATATCTGTGAGGCTTCTGATTGGATTGTATGCTTATAATTATTAATTTTATGAGAGATCAACCACTTATGTGTACTACTAATTACAATTTGGAATGATTCATTTGAAAGTTTGTGTGAAGTGGTAGTTTTTTCTTAAGAACAGGCCGACTGAATAATGCATTGTAAATAATTGCACCCAAATTTACAGGTTTTCTCCATATTCACATAGGCACGCACATATCTGAATTACCCTAAACTATAAAATTTATTTGCATTGTTATTTGAATGATTTTCAGAAAAAAAGTTAGAAAGTAACTTATTGAAAGTTGGAAGATTTATTATAAAATAACGTGCTTCTGATATCTAATATCTCCGGAACAATTGAAAAGTTTCGGTTTTGTAAAATTAACGTTCTAAGAATACACTGAAAAGCATAAAAAAACCAAACTTAAAATAGTCAAAAACACAAAGTTCATTACCTATGATGTGACCATGACCTTTGACCTTATGACCTTTATCAAGGCCAATATCATTTCAAAAGACCCCATGGGTATAGGACCTTTTGTTTAATAGTAAAAGCTAATTTTGTCTTTTCAGAAACTGTTAACGGGGGTTATGCCCCTTACAAAAAGGTCAAATATCTTCGGTCAAACTGTAACAAAGTTGCGCCTTAATGACCCAAAAAATTTCTACTATTCAAGACTTCTGTAAGTATAATGGTTTCTGAGATCATCTCATAACAAGCTGAAAAGTCAAAAGTCAAGATCCATGTAAAAATTTGACCTTGAAGCATTTTCAAGGTCACATGAATTGATGATCATTGGTGAAGATACTAGGTAGCTACGACTTACGGTTTCGGAGTTTAAGTGGCCAACCGACATCGGGTTAAAGTTTGGCGGAAAGAATAATAATAATAATAATTAAAATGTCAATTGTTCGAGAACAATTGAGAGGTCTTTCCTTTTCGTAATGTATAATATCTGTTTAAATTGATGTACAATGCATTGAAAAACATTAAACACACATAAAACCCATAAAATATGGCCAAAAACATAAAACTCGTGATTTAGGTCATGACCTTGACCTTTAACCGCATGACTTTTGTCAAGGTCATTGGTCCGAGGTGTCCTTCCTGAAGACACATGGTATAGGAACTTTGGTTTAGTAGTTAAAGCTAATTTTGTCCCTTCAGAAACCATTAACGGGGGTTATGCTCCTTACGGATAGGTCAAATCTCTTCGGTCAACATGTACCAAAGTTGCTCCTTGATGTCTCGAACATTTTTCACTATTGAAGATTCCTGTACGTATCAGAGTTTCTGAGATATTCCAAAACAAATATTAAGGTCGAAGGTCAAGGTCCACGTTAAAAAAGCTTTAAAAGACACATGAAACCCTTAAAATAAGGTCAAAAACTCATAATTTGCTATCTGGGAAATGACCTTGTAAATTTTGTCAAGGTCATTGGTCCCCAATGTTATTGCAAAAGACCCCATGGGTCTAGAACCTTTGGTTTAATAGTTAAAGCTAATTTTGTCTTTTCAGAAACCGTTAACGGAGGCTATGCCCCTTACAGAAAGGTCAAATCCCTTCGGTTGAAATAACAAGGTTGCGCCTTAATATCCCACACATTTTTCACTATTCAAGACTTCTGTAAGTATAATGGTTATTGAGATTATCTCATAGCAAGGTGTAAGGTCAAATGTCAAGGTCAACGTAAAATATTGACCTTGAGGCATTTTCAAGGCTAATTGAATTGATGATGATTGGTGAAAATCCTAGGTGGCTACGACTTACGGTTTCTGAGTTTTAGTGGCCAACCGACATCGGTTAATATTTAAAGGGGCATAACCCTACCAATGAGTCGATGAATAATTTCTGTCCGCAGTGAAAGAGGGTCTTCAGAAAAATTGTGAAACTGTTTACTCGCGTAGTGGTATTAACCATATGTGGATTCTTGTACTGGCCGGACCAGCGAGTTTAACCAAGATGACTGGGTTTATGTAAAGACAAAACAACCAGGAAATGACTTTTATTTCACTACCAATCCAAATGGTGAAAAACTGAAAATACAAATATAAATACAATTTTACAATGTGTTCAATGATAATGAAGGTCCATTAAAAATACGGATAAACAGTTCGTAGATATATAAAGCTGTTAATGTTCTTTATTATAATAAATAGATGAATATTCTTGCACACGGCGGGTTCTGTACATGTCTGAATTAAATTGTGTAATCGAAGATACGAACAGTTTGAACGGTTAAATGTTCATATTTTCTTTGTAACATAGAAAATATATTAAAACATTTCATCGCTGATGTAAAGACATAATTTGTAATGTTTTAAAGGTAACTCACGCTGTGGTTAGCCACGAATTGTTCCTTTGGACAACGTGTCCGCTGAATGTTCCTTGCAGTTGTGCACACGGCCTGCTGAGCAGTTTTCGTTACTCAGAAGAGAGGGTAACGTAACACGGGTTCCTACACTGTCCTGTATAAAACTCCTAAAACTGGAGCACATAAAGTGATGTACTCAATGAAACATAAACAAAAAAATGTTAAATATATAACAACAGTCCAAAGTTCCACTTATATGAACTTGGAAGTAATCCAACGGGAGGCTGGGTATTTCACAGCTTCTATCCTAGACAAGGCGGTTTTTCCGACGAGATCGCGGCGATCTAAGATCCAATTCCATGGCTGTAGTTCTGATGGAAGAATCTCCTTTCGACACAGATATGCAATCCAACGAGGACGTCTTGCGAAACGGACGCTTTCATTTACGTTTAAGGCATACAGTAGACCAGCCGGTGCCATGTTCCTTTTCTCTGTGACTTAAGTCGGAATTGTATATTCTACTTCCCTCTTGTCCTTGCGTATTCAAAGGTGAATTGAAGCTTTCCTTGGGAAATGAATGTTTCCGGATGTACTTCTCTTTGTCGGCATTCACCTTTGGTGGTGTTGCTTCCGAAATGAACTTTTTGGCTTCTGCAAATCTGACGATCGAAGTCGCTGATTTCGTTTGCGGGTGCCCATGTAAACGGGGATAATATTTAAAAGAATCAGTTCGAATTCCATTTGACTGGGTGTTGGTTTTATTACACTCAGGTAATTTCTTTGTATGTGGTTTCACAACACTGCAAGTTTGATTTGTTTCCTTAGTGAGTTCAAGTTGAACATGTTGCTTATCGGATCGTATTTCACCAACGGTAATCCATTCCAGGTTTAACTTTTGCGCAAATGGAGCCTTTGGTGGTCCTAGACGTTGATCAAGGACGTGATGTGCCTCTATTAGGTCTCTCCCAATGAGAAATAGGATTTTGCATTCTCCATCAATCGGGAGAATATTTTTTTGCAGTTCTTGCAAGTGTTGATATTGCAATATATCCTCAGGTGTAGCAATTTCGTTCCGATTATTGGGAATGTTATCGCATTCAATCATTTCAGGCAGATTGAATCTAGTATTGTCTTGTACAGACTTTACAACAAAGCCGTTTCCTCGTTTACCGGAAGTTACCTTGCTGCCGGAGCATGTGGATAACATATAGTCTTTTGTTTCTTCCTGTACGTTAAATAGGCTGAATAATCCGGGAGCGGCGAGAGACCAGTTGCTTTGGTCGTCAATAATTGCATACATGCGAATTACTTTGTCCCGATTATTTTTGTGAAAGACATTCACAGGAAGTATCTTGGCACAAGATTTACTAGTGTTGCCATCTTTGCAGATATCTGTGCAAGTTGAACTAACAGAGGTTAGCTTGGTTTCAGCTAACTCAAGTTGCTCCCCGCCGTAGGCTGTATCAATTAGCTCCCCGCCGTCGACTAATCTAGGCGGTGAAGGCGGTGCACCTTTGGGTTGGTACACTCGATTTGTGTGTAATGCGGTGGTGTGTTGTTTACTTTCGCATTCATTGCAACTGATACTTGCATTACAGTCCCGACTTTTGTGTGTGGTTGACTAACAACACTTGTAGCACACGTTATTCTGTCTTAACAGTTCCTTGCGTTCCTCGATTGATTTGGCGCTGAACGCTCGGCATTCGTGCAAGGTATGTTTTGTCTTGTGTAGGATACACATATCTTGTTGTTGACTGCTGTCTTCAGGTTGCTGTTCAACAGCCGTCTTATGGACGTTGACTTTAGAATACGTCTGAGGTGTGAACCTTGGCGTAGCGGCTTTTGTATTTGGTGTGACCTTTGACCCAAAGATGAACCCAGGATAGTTCTTAATTTTGCTAATTTCCCTGATGAAGGCAGAGAATTCTGTGAAAGGTGGAAAGGCAACGTCATATTTAGACTTGTATCTTGAAGCCCTTGTTATCCACTTTTCTTGAAGTCCATATGGGAGTTTTCCACAATAGGATTTATCCCGGACGAAGTGTCGAAATTAGCAAGCAAACATCCCAGCTTGGGATTTTCCTTGTGGTATTCTATTTCTGATAGAATATCAGACAAGTCATATAGACGTGCGCTATCTTTGTTCGTCAAGGTAGGAAAATTGACAAGTTTGCTGGTGAGAGTAGCCTCCAACATTTCTGGAGCACCATATCGCTCATCCAGTCTCTGCCATAACCTTTGTAGGCCTTTGTACGGCAGTTGGTACAGGATGTTTATTGATGAAATCTCGCACACGTTGGAGCGGGTCTTCCGTTTCCTAAGGGAGATCGTCTAACGCTTGGCTGTCGTCATATTCTAGGATACGAGCCTCGGCTTCTGCGACTGCAGCTTTTCTTCGTGCTTCGAGAAGGTTTAACTTGGCTTTCAGCTCGGCTTTTTCCCGGCTTATACGTGCGGCCTCCTGTTGCATTTCAGCCTTTGTACGCGCGGCTTCTCGTTCCATTTCAGCCTTTTTACGTGTGGCTTCCTGTTCAATTATAGCCTTTTTACGTGCGGCTTCTTGCTCCATTTCAGCCTTTTTACGTGCGGCTTCTTGCTCCATTTCAGCCTTTTTGCGTGCTGCTTCCTGTTCAATTTAAGTTTGTCTGAAAAGGGCTTGTTCCTCTAACATTGCCTCATGTTGTAGAATAAGTGCATGTTGTTCGACAAAGGCTATTTTTGATTTAGCGGCCTCTGCTTTGGCACGCTTCCTCCGTGCTAGGCTTGACATGTCAGACACGTAAGAGCTACCGCTATGTGAGGTTTTCTTACTCTTTGAAGTCTTTGTTTTAGTAGATTAAGCCTTTGTCAGGTCGAGACGATGTTCGTGCAATGTTTCTAGAGCCAGGTCCACTTTGGACAGACGAATATCCAATGTGAGATTACATGTGTCTATGTCTTTTTGACTCTCCAATGTTCTTGTCCTTTTCAGAAAGTCCAGATACTCATCTGTGAGCCTACGGTAATTCGTACAGGCTTTTACAAGGTTGTCATGGGCTGTCAAGAGTTGCTGGAGCTTGTTAGAAAGCGTGGTGACTTCCAATAACTGGGATTCTACATCTGACCAGAGGGCCTCTAGTTCCTGACAGAACTTGTCACGTTTTTCTGTGAAAGCTCCTTTACCCTTTTCCGTAAGGTCACGTACTCGCCTAGTCTCGGGATTTTCATCTAAATGTGTGGTATAAGACGGATTTTCTACTAATTCTTCACAGACATCTCCCGCTGGGGGTTGAACCTCGTCTTGCTGATCCGTGTGACTGGGATCCATGATGGTTCAACGTTGTCGGTTTGCTGCCAAAACACAAGCTGTGTTGCGTAGTGTCAAGGTAACAGCTACGAACGATTTTCCGTTGTATTTCCTGGTCAGGATATGTGTAGACAAGTTGTTGTCAATTTACTCGCACGGAACGTTGTCGTTGAAACTACGTTATTGGTCTGCTGACTGTCGTGGAGTGGCGTACGTTATCCAAGAAAAACAGCAGGCAAGTTGTAGCTTTTTCACTGTACTGGCCGGACCAGCGAGTTTAACCAAGATGACTGGGTTTATGTAAAGACAAAACAATCAGGAACTGACTTTTATTTCACTACCAATTCAAATGGTAAAAAACTGAAAATACAAATATAAATACAATTTTACAATGTGTTCAATGATAATTAAGGTCCATTAAAAATACGGATAAACAGTTCGTAGATATATAAAGCTGTTAATGTTCTTTATTATAATAAATAGATGAATATTCTTGCACACGGCGGGTTCTGTACATGTCTGAATTAAATTGTGTAATCGAAGATACGAACAGTTTGAACGGTTAAATGTTCATATTTCCTTTGTAACATAGAAAATATATTAAAACAGTTCATCGCTGATGCAAAGACATAATTTGTAATGTTTTAAAGGTAACTCACGCTGTGTTTAGCCACGAATTGTTCCTTTGGACAACGTGTCCGCTGAATGTTCCTTGCAGTTGTGCACACGGCCTGCTGAGCAGTTTTCGTCACTAAGAAGAGAGGGTAACGTAACACGGGTTCCTACACTGTCCTGTATAAAACTCCTAAAACTGGAGCACATAAAGTGATGTACGCAATGAAACATAAACAATATAAAATGATGATCACATGAAGAACAAATGATGAATGAGTTTCAGAACAATTCTAAAAAACTCTTAAAGAACTTCTGGATCATTTTAAATTTTGATCTTTCTCTGAAATTAGTTCTATCAAAACTTTTGATTTTTCAACCCTGTATACCACCATTCCCCATGTGAAATTGAAAAATCGTCTAAAAGAAATAATCCACAATGCTTTTCAACATAAAAATGGTAGCTTACGCTGTAAATTTATTACTTTGGGATACCATACGGCATATTTTGTTAATTGTGAACAAAAAGGTAAAACATGTTACAAAGAGGAACAAGTGATCAGTATGCTGGAGTTTCTTATTGACAACATATTTGTTGAATTTGGAGGTACACTTTTTCAACAAATTGTAGCATTCCTACGGGAACGAACTGTGCGCCTCTCCTTGCCGACCTCTTCTTATTTTCATATGAGTTGCAGTTCCTTCAGACACTTGTAAAAAATAAGAAGATCAAAGAAGCCAGATCATTTAATTTCACATGCAGATATATTGATGACAGACAAGATTTCCTCTGCCTCATTTTTAGACCTTTACCTCGAATTTGACATAAGCGGTCATCTCAGTACCAGAATCTACGACAAACGAGACGATTTTAATTTTGAGATTATCAATTTCCCCACCTTAGTAACAATATACCAACTTCACCCGCATATGGGATATACATTTCCTAACTCATTTGGTATTCAAGAGCTTACAGCTGCTACTCAGACTTTGTAAAATGTCACCAGTGTCTGAGCAGAAAGTTGATGAACCAGAGTTATATCAAAGAACGTCTCGTCCTTTTTCTAAAAAAGTTAATCGGAAGATACCAAGACCTTGTTGATAAATATTTCGTATCAACTTCACAAATAATACACGATGGTCTTGAAGTATATATTCTAGGTAATGACTTTGTTTAACATCTTAATTACGTGTTTTAGTGTTCTTTTATTTGTCCTTGTAAATTATTACTTTTTCTGTTTATCCAATGTTGGTAATATCCATTTGACGTGGCTCGGTACTTATACATCCCGTCATAGTGTTATTGTGCTATGGTAAAATTTTTGTATTCTTGTCTTTCGTTTTTGCTTATGTACTTTGTCTATATGATTTTTTGTTTTTCTTTGTTGACATATTTGTTCGGTTTTATAGTGATTAAGATTATAACATAATGTTGACTGCTGTATCCCTAATTTTGACATTTTTACCTATTATGTGCGTTTGTTTTGTTCAAACATTGTTGTCAATTTAATGAAATTTTATGTGACTGTCATACAAGTGAGAGGTTTAGCTAGCTATAAAACCAGGTTCAATCCACCATTTTCTACATAAAAAAACGTCTGTACCAAGTCAGAAATATGACAGTTGTTATCCATTCGTTTAATGTGTTTGAGCTTTTGATTTTTCCATTTGATTTGGGACTTTTCGTTTTGAATTTTCCTCGGAGTTCGGTATTTTTTGTTATTTTACTTTTTCGATCCAAATGTAACGAAGAACCAAGGTCTGGTCCTGAACAAATTCCATCCTTCGGTTTTTGTCTACCTATTACGGTTACGGTGTTTGAACGATAATAAGATTTTTAAGTTTCGGGCAGATAACTCCGGACCGACAAAATTTTACGGCTCACAGGATTAGTTCCGGATATGTATTTGTGACACCGATACAAAGTATGAACCTGAAGGCGACAAGTCTCACGGTTACGGAGGGAAATTTTGTCAAAGTTTGGCGGAAAAGAATGATAATAATAATAATACTAATAATAATAATAATCAGAAGAAGAAATACAGTCAGGTCTTTCCTTGTAGTGAAAGGAAAGACCTTAATCAGAAGAAATACAGTAAGGTCTTTCCTTATAGTGAAAGGAAAGACCTTAATCAGAAGAAATACAGTAAGGTCTTTTCTATAGTGAAAGGAAAGACCTTAATGATACAATTATTGAATGTGGAGTCTCTAGTAACTACAATTAGATCACTTCAGAACATGTGACAATTAATTACCAATACCAATCGTCATCAAAACTATTAACCGTAGAATATTAGCATCACGGTTACATTTTAATATAGTTACATGTGTATAAAAAGTAAAATAACAAAAATACCGAACTCCAAGGAAAATTCAAAACGGAAAGTCCATATAAATTGGCAAAATCAAAAGATCAAACACATCAAACGAATGGAAAACAACCTTCATATTCCTGACTTGGTACAGATGTTTGTAAGGTATCTTTGAATCTATGTTTGCGAAGTCTTTGTTTTTTTAAATTTTGAACATTACATGTACCTTGTATCTCAATGTACGTCTATTCCTAATGCTTCTTTTAAAAATCTGTATTTTATTAGCCTGTGGTTCTAATTAATTATCATTTGTCCAAAAAACAATCAAATCTTATGTCAAAGAAGAACAAATAATTCATTGGAATGATTCTGCGTCACACTAGACAATTTCTGTCTCAAGTTTTGTGTTAAAAGTTTTACATTCAGATTCAAAATGTTAATAACATTTATGTTTTTTTTTCTCGAAAATCAGTTAACATAAGAATTGCATGCCGTGTTTTTGAACCTCTATACACAATGGAAGCGTGTGATCTTTATTATCTTGCTAGAAGCGCTAATCCATCATAAGAGCAAAATGAAAGGTCACTCTTGCTTTCAATTTTAGTATAAATTAAAAGAAAACAAAACCAGCATTCAATTCTTTGACAAAATTTAGCATTCCACTCTATATACATATTGATAGCTAAATACAAATTTAATTGGTTAAGACCCTCCCAACTTTGGACAAAACATCACACCCCCACTAAACATCGGCTCTATCTCGCGCGGATGACCGCACGGTTTGAAAAACTTTTCAGCCTTTTTTATATTGCGAAATCACTGTCAATGACGTGCTTAAGGTTTTTTTCAGACGTATATTCAAAAGAGAAACAAACTTTGTCAGGTAAAACAACTAGAGGCTCCAAAGAGTCTGTGTCGCTCACCTGCATCTTCAACATGTTCAACAATAGCCATTTTTTGGTAAAAATCATCATGAATGGGGAATAACTCTATAAAAAGTTAATTGACATTTTCAGTCATATTGACATATTTGTAGATCTTGCCCTGCTGTTTATTTGCGCTTTATTAAGTTTCTATCTATCTATTATAGTTTTCAAAATGAACAATAAAAATGTAAAAAATTGGGAAATATTGTCATTAAAAGGCAATAAGTTCAATAAGAAGTCATCTTACGATTTCGGACAGGTTGATCTATTTGTAGATCTTGACTTGTTGATCAATTTGGCTTTGAACGTTACTTTTTATCTATTATAATTATAAGACAAAAGGGAAACAAAGCAAAAAATGGTAAAACTCGTCATTATTCTGATGATTTCAGCCAATTTGACTTATTTGTAAATCTTGTCTTGCTTATCATTTTCCCAATAAAAATTCATCTGTATCTATCACAGTTTTCAAAATAATTGACAGAAATGAAAAAAGATAAATCTGACATTTAAGGGCAATAACTCCTATAGGAAGTCGTCTGACAGTTTTGACGTAAATGGACAGCTGATAGATCTTAACATTTTTGACCATTTCCGCCCCTGTCAGATTTTCTCAATTCATAGCAGTTTGCAAGATAATAGACAAAACTTGCAATTAACCCCTATGTTCTATTTTTATTCTTGTCGACAATCTTGGTTAACACGCGGGGTTATCGGATACATTTTCAAAACTAAATACCCTAAATGATTGTGGCCAAGTTTGGTTAAATGTGGCCCAGTAGTTTCAGAGGAGAAGATTTTGTAAAAGTTAACGTACGACGACGACGATTCACGACGACGGATGACGGACGCCAAGTGATGAGAAAAGCTCACTTGGCCTATCGGCCAAAAAATAACCACAATTATATCAATCACAAGTTTATCATATGAATTGGTTGATTTGGAGAGTTGGTACAATTTAAGTAGGTTAATTGACTGATTGATTGATTGAAATTTTCCACACTGTCATACTTGACGAATGTTGTGTTCAATAATCGATTTATTGCCTTGCTTTGTTTGCGAGATTGAATGATTTATAGATTGATAGTTTCATAATGTTGAGAGACGCATATTCCATAGTGATTGTTTCATGCACTGATTGTTATTGTGACGTTCAGTTACACATTATTTACTCGCAGAATGATAAATCATCCTTCCCCAAAATAAAGATACAGGCCGGGAACTAATTCCTGGATTAAAAAAAAAAAAAAAACAAATACACGAAGTTGGGTTCTTAGAAACAAGCAAAAAAAGAAGTAGGACCTAGATTCCCTTAAATTAGAGGTTTTCAGGTCAGTGCAACATATCTATTTGTATGTAGACCATGATATTTCTAAGGATGCAATAATTTTTCACTCTTCTCCTTTATATAAATAGTCCTAAATCTTATGTTATAAATTTCCTTTTTTTTAGGGATCCTCGGAATTTATGTTTCGTTTATATGTTTTGTGTGTGTGTGTTTTTTTAATTTTTGTTGTAATTGGGATTCGACCTTGATCTTAATCTTAAGGTTTTTTTTATATGTCTGTGAATCTGATAATTCCATCGTATTTTGTTTTTCGCTTGTTCCAATCGTCCCGTGTATTTAAAAAAAGAGGCAAACGATACCAAAGTGATATTCAAACTCATAAGTTGACAAAAAAAAAAAAAAAAAAATTGACAACGACATGGCAAAAAAAAAAACGCAGCGTAGAAAACTAAAGACTGAGCAACACGAACCCCAAACAGAAACCGTAAGGCGATCTCAGGTTCTCCGGAATATCGAGGAAGTTCCCCGTCCCTTTTCTCTGTTGTAGGAGGAGGAGCATTTAACATGTTTATCTGTGTAAAAGAACATTCGTTAGATTTTCGTCACTGGAGATCACACAAACAATCAGTGGATAAGTCAATATGAAATATGCGTCTGTTTACGTTATGTAAACTATCAATAAATCAATCAATCAACCAATACACACAGCGATCAACCAACCGATCGATATATAGAACTTGTCACTTGATGTAAAGCAAACATTTTATACACCAACCAACCAAGTCATCAACTAAATTTCATTTTTAACTTACAAATATGGAATTATACTAATTAAAGATTGTTTGCTAAAACAATTATAATATATTATTTATTATAACTAATATTATAAAAGCTGTTAATGTACTGTTAATTATGAAAATTATACTTTTGAGATGATCCTTTATTTAAATGTATCAGTTCTAGACTCTCGACACTCAATTGTCCTTTGTTAACATTTCTCTAACATGTCTAGTAACATTGAAAGGTAAGTCATTTCGTCGTATCACAAATTTGAACAAAAAGGATGGGTTTCAATTATTGAATTTTCATTTTGGCAAAATTTGACTCTCCTTCAGAATGGGAACATACACGTATTTTACACACCTTTAGTTCATCAACCCCGGTTGATGGCGAGGTTCCTGATTTTGTTCTGTATAGTGCATTACTGACAGTTGTTTAATTGGTCACGTTTTAGTTCTGTATAGTGCGTTACTGACAGTTGTTTAATTGGTCACGTTTTTGTTCTGTATAGTGCGTTACTGACAGTTGTTTAATTGGTCACGTTTTTGTTCTGTATAGTGCGTTACTGACAGTTGTTTAATTGGTCACGTTTTTGTTCTGTATAGTGCGTTACTGACAGTTGTTTAATTGGTCACGTTTTTGTTCTGTAAAGTGCGTTACTGACAGTTGATTAATTGGTTACGTTTTTGTTCTGTATAGTGCGTTACTGACAGTTGTTTAATTGGTCACGTTTTTGTTCTGTATAGTGCGTTACTGACAGTTGTTTAATTGGTCACGTTTTTGTTCTGCATAGTGCGTTACTGACAGTTGTTTAATTGGTCATGTTTTTCTGCAGCTTGTGGGTTTTGATTGCTCCGTTGATATCTGCTATGAAACGTGCAATGTTCATTAATTAAATAGTCATTTGAAAAGGTTTCATCAACAGACAGATATGCATTTTCAAAGACAATGTTTTTTGAACACATAATTGTTAAACTCATTATTATGACTTATCTACAACGTGTATCTTAAATGATGTGTACGTAGTGATCATTCATTGATAGTGCAACTGTCATATACATAATATAAACAAACACACCATGCATTCAAGACAAACGAACGTAGATGTCCTTAGTATCTAGTTATCAACATTGTTACTGATAAGACGTGTTCAAATTCGTCGTGAACAATTGTCACGGAACAATGTTAGTTTAAAATTAGTCCGAACTAGAGTCCTAGTTTTTTTGTTGGATATCAATCGATTCGAATCATGGTATTGCATGAATGTAATGTAGTTGTCCTCCTAACTCGAGCATGTTTACATCATGCTTTTATATTGGGCGAAAACGTTTTTTTGCGGGGAACTATTGATGTTTTCTATTTATATTACACAACATATAACGTTGCTTGCTGAGTAAAAACATCTATCGAAATACTACAATGTTTGCATATATTTATAAACAGATACACTGTATTTATGTTTATCTCTTCCATGAAATTATTCCAAAATGTTCGGATTCGTACACAATGTTACTTAAAATCGCACGACTTTCTGTATGCAACAAACATGTTAAGTACTACAGGAGTACTTAGGAAAGTTCTGGCCTTTTATACATACAAATTTAACGTATGCAAAAATGATTTAAGCTTAATCAAAATATGAAGGGTTGCTTGTCCAACGTGAAGTTACCAAAATTGCACCTATTTTGACAGTTGTTTTCATCTACGTTTATTTATAATTCAGACAAAAGTTTCCATTCTGTGTTTATTTTGTAGGTGTATCCTTAATTACTATACAGTTCAACCAATTTAATTTGGAGTCCGCATTTAACAATAAAAAATGGGTTCGAACCGACTTCAAACGATCCATGATTCTGTAATGAGGAGTAACCAAATTTCATCAATGCTTAAATGCCGTAAAACTATGATGTTTTGGTTTGTTTGTCCAAATATTTAAAACAATTTGACAATAGTCCATGCTAACTATTATTTTTTAAAGAAATGAATGCTTGTAACATATTTTAATCGCTCATTTTTAGAAGTTGACTTTTTGTTGACGTCCCATATCGACGTTTCTGTAGGTTTTACTTTCGCCAGTGAATACTTCATCTGTTGATATATACTGTGAACGTTTTGTGTATATTTAAATATATTTAGCTATATTTTGAAAGACGTGCATGATGTCAAATAAAAAAAATCAAATTGTTTAGTCTCTTAGAAAACTTGTAAGTTTCCGCTGCTTTTTTTTGCTAAATGGGTGCAATTTGGGTACTTTCACGTTATAAAAAAGCTTGATCCCCACTGTAAAGCATTCAATCTATATCAAAAAGTTATTAATAATAGATTGACAGGAAATAGAAAAAAATGTTCATGCATGTACCATTATCAGTTTCTGACTGGTATCATTTTTATGGCATAGTATAAAACAGAAGTTAGTGTGTGGTGTCATAAAAGCATGGCGTCCATAATTGTGAATGAAGACAGAGGTTTATCATTATATATATATATTACGTATGAAAGTTTTTGTTATTTCAACCCTTCATTATCGAATTCACAAGTTTTGTCCTAAGGTGATTTAAAATTCTACCTGATTTTATAATCTTATTTTAATTTTTATCTAAGCAGTGGTAAATGCATGTTATTTCATCTTAAAACAAACTAAATGTTTTTTCTTATTTTTTCAGCAATTCTTTTATAAAATAGTTTACATAAAAATCCGCAGATATTATAATATTAGCGAATAATCACCTACTTACTACGTCATAGATTTTTCTGTTTCACAGATGACTTCGGATAATTCCAATTGCCATCTTTTCTAAAAGTGTGACATCTCCGAATTAGATCTTTAATCGAATATACCTGCCATTTGCAACACACAGGCAGAACATGTGGATCATGATCTGCTTACCTTTCTTGAGCAACTGAAGTCCCCCCGGTTTTTAAACGCCCGCCAATTTTTGACGGGACGTATTATGGTATACAAATGTCCGGTGTCCGTCCGTCCGTCTGTCTGTCCGTCTGTCCGTCTGTCCGGCGTAAACATGTCGCACCGTAACTTGAGAACGACTTATCCAAATTTCATGAAACTTAACATAGTTGTTCCTTATGATGGTCAAACGATCTGTATACTTTTTAGTGAAAATAAGATTAAAACTTTTTGAGTTACGGGACTTAGTAACTAAAACAGGTGTGTGTTTTTTTTCACATGCCGCGCTGTATCTCAAAAACAATTTATGATTATTGCTTAAAACTTTACACACTTCTTAGTTATATTAATCTTAAGATCTGTATACTTTTTGGTGATGATTCAAAATTTTATTTTAGAGATATTGAGTATTTTGTTAAAAAAGGGGGAGGGGTTTTTCACATGTCGCGCCGTATCTCAATAACAGTTTATGATTATTGCTTAAAACTTCACACACTTCTTAGTTATATTAATCCTAATATCTGTATACTTTTTGGTGATGATTCAAAATTTTATTTTTGAGTTATTGAGTATTTTGTAAAAAAAGGGGGAGGGGTTTTTCACATGTCGCGCCCTATCTCAAAAACGATTTATGATTATTGCTTAAAATTTTACACACTTCTTAGTTATATTAATCTAAAGATCTGTATACTTTTTGGTTTTGATTCAAAATTTTATTTTAGAGATATTGAGTTTTTTGTAAAAAAAAGGGGGTTTTCGCATGTCAGGCCGTATGTCTGAAACTATTTATGATTATTGCATAAAAATTCACACACAAGACGACGGGCGTATCATGCGCTCATGGCGCAGCTGTTTATTGATTAGTTTCGTGCTTCTCAGTATTTAGTTTTCTATATAGTGTTTTGCGGATAGTTGTTTGTCTTTTTATCGTATTTTTTTTGGACATGGCATTGTCGGTTTTTCTTCGCCTTATGATTTTGATTGTCCTTTTTTGTCTTCTTTCCCTTTTTATGAGCGTTTTCTGTGTATTCATGACGTTATGATAATATGATATAAACGTATTATACTGTGTTTCTAACAATAACATTTATTAGGTTCATGCCTGTTATCAAAGATGTGAGAAGCCAAGTAAAAACAACATTTATTTGCATCAGAATAAACAAAAATTGCCTAAACAAAATGATTGATATTGTCTATAGTTAATCTTGCCTATGAGAGATACAACCTTAGTTTATGTACAGTTAACTGATATTTACAAAATGAATGTGGCTTTAAATCATTACTACAGTGTAAGCTCTTGACCAGTTAAAAGAAAAATTAGGGTTTCAATTCCCTCAGGCAAATTGTTCGTGTCTTTTAAGGTCCCTTTTGGACATAGAGCTCCTTCTTTTTCAGCGTATTATCAGCCATTGGTTTTAAATATTTCGTTTCGAGCGTTCCGAATGAAAGTACATTCAGAAAACCGCTTTGAACTCACGAAATTTATCAAGACCAGTTTTCGTTTGTCATGAACATCTTTTTATTGATTGCCTGATTGATTGTTTGTTTTTAACAACAATGACTATTATAAAGTTTGTTTGCTAAATTAGTACCCAGAGAGAAAAACTGACCTTGTGCAGAAAACTTGTAACGCTGGTAAATTAAGATCGGTGTCGAAAGGAACTTGGACTTACATTAGCGTTGACAGGCTAGTGATTGCTGTAGATAAACTACTTATAGCACTCAGTCACACGCTTCCCGACATTTTTTGAACCATTTTTGCAATATTGAAAAAGCGCACAATAAATGACATGACATATTGTTACAATTAATTAAAAGAGCACGCAAATTGACCAAAAAATCTTGTTTTGAGCATTTTAGTGGAAAGTGAATTTCTATTTCTTTTCCATCAAGTTTTGACATTTCATTATAGACTTAGCCTTCCAATTGATGTTTTATCGTGTGTTTTCCTATGTTGTGATGTTATACTATTGTTTCAGAAAAGGGAGAAGGTTTGGTACCATTAAAACGTTTAATCCCGCTGCAAATGTTTGCACCTGCCCTAAGTCAGGAATCTGATGTACAGTAGTTGTCGTTTGTTTATGTAATTTATACGTGTTTCTCGTTTCTCGTTTTTATATATACTAGACCGTTGGTTTTACCGTTTGAATGGTTTTACACTAGTACTTTTGGGGCCCTTTATAGCTTGTTGTTCGGTGTGAGCCAAGGCTCCGTGTTGAAGGCCGTACATTGACCTATAATGGTTTACTTTTATAAATTGTTATTTGGATGGAGAGTTGTCTCATTGGCACTCACACCACATCTTCCTATATCTATTAAACACCATGACCAACATTTGATGTCAAAAGGTATAGAAGGTCAATCTCTGATACAATGCCTGTACTATATAATGAATGAATATATATCCCGAACAGGAATCTATATGACGAGATATTTAACCTTTAGTCTAGTTTCTATGTGATTTGTAAGTTTATTTTCAAGGCCAAAGATAAGAGAAAGCAGAGGACAAAAAAGGATAATCATAAAGAAAATGACAAAAATCATATGTTATTGATAATAGAAAAAAAAAACGTTAAAGATGTGATACAGTTGAAAATAAAAATCCAATTGAATTAAATAAGGACTGCAAGATTTGACAGATGATACGGAACATAAACATTATGACAACTCAGACAATATCTGTTCCCCCATACGACACGGTATCTTTCCATTTAAATAGAATGGACATTGGTGATAAGCAGTTGTCAAATTCTTATTCATCATGAAACTCCTGGTTTTATTTGCTGCGGTAATTGGAGCAACATTCAGTATGTATTTTGAGTTATTATATTATCAAGATATGATGCCCATATTTATATACACACATTTTAATGCCTTTATAAAATAATCAAATAAATGTATTTGTATGTAACCATTCATTGCTGCCAAACATTTGGATTATTTAAGTAAGTGATTCAAAATAACACGAGCAATTAGATGTTTTGGATTGATATGTACACTGCACAATAATTACGAAAATATGGGACATCAAAAATCATATTAATACACGGAGAAAACGATATAAAAAAACGGAGAAAAACGAGACACGTCAACGTTACTTGAGGAGTTCCATCAAATCTTAATAATAAATTCAGTTACTGGTATTGCATGAAGATTGTTATTATTTTAGTATTCTACTATTACCAAGGAGTATGCTATGATGCAAAGAATGTATATCATGCGTTTGCATTGAAGCTATTTAAACACCGTTTCAAAACTGATATGGATGATACAAATTCAAGACTAAAATCAGTATTGTATTTTCTCTTTATATATATATATATATATGGACTGCCAACGGGCTTATATTCCCTAAATGAGGAAGTGTAAACTTATTTTATGTAAAGACAACATATATCCATTAACTTTTAATGCAATTAAGTACATGCTGTTTAACCATGGTAAATACATACATACTAGTTGTGTGGCCAATTGCAAGTAAATACACGAAATGCATGTTGAATATACAAATCAAGTGAAAATCTGAGGGAGCAAGACCAGTTGCGTCGACAGGGTAAGAGTGTCAAATCAAGAATGTCCAAATGTCACGTTACGGAATACAAATACAAATCAATTGACCATTTCGGTATCGAAGTCCAACACCGCTGAAACATGCACAAGTAAATGCATTTCACTCTTAAACGATCATTTCGATCTGAACATTACCTGAATAGTCTGAACAATTATCTTCAGTCTTGTTAAATATTGTAATAAATTTTCAGACTTAACCAATCCAGTAAGTTCAGTACTGTACAGAACATTTGCTTGCTGTCAATTCAGTACTGTTCAATAGCATAGACACAGACACATCGTATCAGTTAACCAATTCGCGATGTTGACCATAAAATTTGTACAAGTGTAGATTTAAATAGTTTATCCACAAACCCCTGCTAAAACAGTTATGACGTGACGTTTCATATAATGTGAACATGCACGCGCGTATAAATTGAGACATGAAACGCCATGTGATGTGACAGTTAGTATGTCATTACTGATACTGGTAGGTTGACAAGTAGGGAGTTGAAATTGTCAAATTGTCATAGATCCAAGTTTTAAGTCATTCATCTGTCAACTTCAACAATTATATCCAGATAAGTGGAACAAGTGTGTTGCCTAAACAGAAAACGTTGCATTTATATTGTTGTCATGCTCTTTATAATTCATTATTGTATCATGTGTTTATCTCAGTTTGGCTATTGAAATTGTAATTTTTATAAAAGAGTTTCTGAAAAAGTTTTTTTTTATTGAAGATAATTGTATATAACTTCCCTGTCCAAACTCAAACGTATGTCAATTTATATTCCGAAACTAGAACTATGGTTCAAAGTACATGTTAATAATAAACTACAACGTGACAAATGTTCGTGATTTATACAGTAGTGCTTATCAAGAACAATGTAGATCACCAAAACAATTATTTATTTATCAATATAATTGGTTTCTGTTCTGTGTTAGAAAGAAATAATATTTTTCTTCGTATAACTTCAACTTTTTTCTCCCACTAACCAAATTAAAAGTGGCGAGGGTTGAGCAATCAAAAACCAGTTTCACCTTGTCTTAAGTTAAAGAGTCTGTTACAAGCCAAAAGCTCTAGAATGATATTTTGTGTTTAAATCTTTTCATTAGTCATTTTGACATGTAGAGAATCTGGTACAACTTTTCTAGTGTATTTCAAATATACTTTAATATATTTATATATTCATTGTTCTATAACTGTTTGCTGCTTTACTCACTAAAATTTACATTTTTTTCAATTCTAAGAATGAACATCCTCAATAGAGAAAAAAAGGCATAAACAGCATTTTCTGATTCATTTCTATAAAACTAAAATAAATGAGTTATCTCCCTTGTCATGCAGGTAACGTTGCAACCAAGGATGCCAATGTTCTGTTTCAACCAAAACTTTGTAGTGTTATTATGACACAGGTAAAGATGTCCTTGGAATTAAACAGACGAAGTTTGAATAGGTCTATTAAAGTTACATTATCGTTATCTATACATATCGGTTCAAACGGCTATTTAACGATATCATCATTACCTATATGTGTCAGATTAAAATAGTTAGACAACAGTTACTGGAATCGTCCAAATTTGGAAGTTAAAGGGACGGAAGTTTTAAAAATAGAAAAAAATTGAAAATGATTTGACAATAACATTTTAAAATAAATACACTTTTTCAATATAAAGTCCAATAGTATTAACGAGTTACACTGATTTTTTTTTTTAATTATAAAGTAGGTTGTTAATGTTTTTTTCTTATTGATTCTAACTCCCTCTTTTGTTATCCATTACCCGGTCGTGATTGTGTCCAAGATTCAGTCGTCACTTAATAAGCAAAGCTGTTATAACAGTATCACATATTTGTAACATGTAGGCAATCGTACTTATTTCTTTGACTGGTGTTGTGTTTGGTAAAGACAAATATCTTTACTATATTTCAAATCTTTTGAAACAGAATACGCTTACTCTGTCGACGCATGCGTTTTTTTTGGAGTTCATGCGATTGCGTCATCTTTAGTTGTTACTTTGATTTGCATCTTCTTAGTCGATTATTGAGATTTTAAATTCGTTAAAATACTGTGTTCTTAATTTCTATATTCTCTATATTAAGCAAGAGAAATGTGTATTACTATTTAGCTCATTGTTATATGAAACTTCATGCATTTTTCGAAATTCAAAAATTTTAAACATAGAACGGAATGAATAAAAAATTTGAATTTCATTTTACTGAAAATATAAAAAAAGATCTATACCAGCTATGTCAGCATTTACGCTATGAAAGTGTTTCCAGAAACTAGAAATTTATAAAGAATTGTGTCAATCTTCTAAAGATGATTATTTTTTTAAACATAGGTGCACCGAGTGCTAAAAATACAGGATGTGGAAACCAATCAACCGCACCTCATAAATCTACATACATTGTTGGAGGCACTGAGTCCGTTCCGCACAGTTGGCCATGGCAGGTATGTTTTTATTTTAGATTTTTGGCATGTCATCAGTTTAACCGAGCTAATCCAACTTTTAAGGTTAACAATTTGTGCAAACGAAGTTGTTGAAGTACTCAACGTGTCATTTTTCTTATGAAAAAATATTACTTCTCTGGTTAGGTTATTTTAGGTTTTGACATTAGGCCATACTAATTTTCATAAAATATTTTAATGATATACATGTTTCATGCTCTCTTTCATGTCTTTAGGAAGAGCAAGTAGCAGGAAAAACATATTTGAGTCTCTAAGGAATAATATACTAAATTATAAAAAAGGCTATTATGACTTGAATGCCTATGTATCATGACTTTGTTTACTACATTGCGTAAGGTATAAATCTTTGGCAAATGTGAGTCACGTTTCCGGACCGGAAATGCTTAATTTGTAAACTGGATCCGGTCAATAGGTTTCATAAAAAAGCATCGATATTGCGAAAGTTGTAATCAGGATCATGTCTACAGAATTGAAATTTTGCAACAGGGATGCAAAATTGGTAATCTAGATTTTATCCATGTATTATTGTTCCTTCTAATATGAGGATAACTAACAGTGGTCTTTGAATTGCAACTTTGTTGATATATATACTTTTGAGACCAAATCTGTAATTCTATTTTTATTTTGTAATTATAACTATAAGGGAAAACTAATGAATTAAAGGATGTATTCTCCTCATTTTAAAACAACAAGCTTTTTAAAATACTGTTGGAACTTAATAGTACATAGATTATGGAACTTAAAAAGCAAAAAAAAAAAAAAAAAATTTGAAAGGTCCGCCTCTTTGTTTTTGAAAATTTGGCGGAAAATGATTTTCGCTAGATTTGTCATAAATCTAACATTGACACCTTTTTTGCTAAAAAAATATGAAAAAAAACTAAGATTTTATAAGATTTGCAAAAAAAAAATATAAACTACATGTTATTAATTTATGAAAAAAGGAGGGGTTAGCGGACAAATATTTTATTGGTACTACATGGACAAAACCACCGGATTCCAAATATCTGACAAAAAGTCAAAAAAAAGGAGAAGCAAACATCCTTCACTTTAAATGCAGGTTCTTATGAGGCGGGTTTTATACATACGATGGTGCATATTTAAAAAACAATTGGAGATAAAACAACTATTGAACAAAGATTTACTATGTTTTGTCATAAATGATTATCTTGAGGTTAAATATCTTTAAATAATGCATATTATGTAGGTATTGATGAGGTACAGAACAAGTACTCTGACCTGTGGAGGTTCCTTAATCAGAAATAACGCTGGAGATCTTGTAGTTATAACAGCTGCCCACTGTGTTGATGGGTAAGTTTTATTTTTGTTTATTATCGATTTACAGTTATACAACTTTACATAGAGACGGACATTATTGCTTTTAATAAACCTTTGTAATTGATGATGAACTTTCTGATCTGAACACATTTTTAGTGCATTTTATAAGAATTAAAAAGAATAAAAGTTATGCTACGAAGATGGGCGTGTTAAGTCTGCGTTTCGATCATTTAGACTTTATTCAGTTTGTTCGTGATTCGGCTTAATTTACACGTTAATAAACTCTTTCAGAATAACCTTTATTACTATAATGAAGTTTTTGTTTTGCTACGAGTTGCTGTTGTTTGCACATGTAGCAAATGTTTTATCGATTGTTGTGTACAGTCCTTCATTATATGTCAAAGCTACCAACTTACACTATGTACCGTTTTTCGTTACACTATATACTAATTTCTTTTGCACCATACACAAATCACCTTTTAAATATACACTGTAGAACAATATTCAAAAGTACTTTATAGTCTGGAGATAAACATATAATAACAAATTAATCAACCAATGAATCAGAATTGCTCATATTGCGATTTATTCACAGAGAAAAGGTGCTTTATAAAAATTTAAATATTTTCAAAGGAGATTGTAACGAAGATATCAACTCCATTCAATAATAAATCCCACTGCATGATACACCATTACTCCCAATTGAACAACACAGCATTCCAAGTTGCACTATATAAAGTTCCCCACTTTAGCATGCAACACTCATTATATCTTATACACTGTGTTGGAAGTTTAAATCATTGAAGGCCTTTAACAAGAAAAAAAAAAAAACATTTGTCGATCAATTTTCGACAATAGAATACGATCGAACTGGGATTGTTCTTAGGCAGATATTGAAACTTCAATGATATAATTAAATTGCTATTACTATACGCTTATCTCTTAACAGAACAGAAAACAGACCAGGAGATTGGACCATCGACGTTGGAGTACATTCACGAGCAGCCAATGAGGCAAACCAGAGAGCGTATGCTGTTTCATCAATCACCAGTCACAATCAATATAATTCAAGAACCTTTGACAATGACATTGCACTCATGAAACTTTCACAGACAGTCACAGAGAACGAGGATGTTAGTCCAATATGCGTGACATCACTACCCACCAGTGACTTTTTCAATCAAGATTGTGTCGTAACAGGATGGGGAACTACCACTGAAGGTAAATGAAAAATAGTTTATCGCAGTAAAGAACTAACATTTGTACAAACGATTTAAAAAATATTTTAAAGTATTAATATATAAGCTTTAAAAATGATGTGTGGTAAATGGTTGTACCAATTTGCCATAAAATAGACATCATTATGTTACAATTCTGACCTCTAACCATCTACCCATACCCAATTCTTATAATAAACTCTAAATATCTCACAGTCTAACATGTTTTGGTTGTTTTTAGCTATAGAATTATTCAATTTTTTTGTGCTTTATGGATTTCGATGTTATAGTAGTGCTTGACTGAATATATATAGATATTTGTATATTTTTGACTTTGAGATGCTCTGTTATATTATCAAATGTTGGCTATGATAGTGTTGAATACATGTCTTGATATTTACAATTATCTCCCTTTCTACAGTTAATTAATGTAAGAGTCGAAATATCATTAGGATACGGGTTGGTGAACGTTAATCTCAATGGAAAAGTGTTTTTTGTTTATCTAAGGTTGGTTTATAATACTTGTGCAATGAATGCCGGGTGGTCTGGAACAATTTTTGAACCTATTTTGTTTATTCATGTCAATTTGGAACTGCACCTGAAGTTGCATTTTAAAGGAAACTGTGCATCTCATATGAGTAAATTGTTGGCATTTCCCCCGTTTTTCGGGATTTCAACCATAGTAATTTCTCAGCAAAAATTTGATCATCATGTAACTGTTTTGATTGAAGAGGTCCCAACAGTAACACAACATTATTTCATCAAATCAAACCTTACGGAGTGTTGTAACCTGCGGATGTTCTATCATTATGAATCGTATACACGCACCAAGGAATGCTTGTGGAAGTTTTGTCTTATCTAACATTTGTGTTATCCTTTTTAAGGACAATGTTTAACATACAGTGTTTGTACATACTTTGGGTATTCAAATCCTCCTATAGTTGTTCATCCATGCCCTTAATATTTTATCCGTAAATGATTATAACAAAAAGGCAAAATTAAAATTTTACATCTGCTATTTTGAAAGAAATGTTCCATATTTTAGGGTAAGATTTTCTTGTCATCAATTGCTTTTAAAATATTTTCTGTCTCCATTTTGTTATATGGACTAATTAACGACGGATTCATTACATAAAGGAACATATCTTTCTTAAAAAGTTTTATTTATCAGTTCAAAATGTAGAGAAACCAATGCCTGCATTTAAATTCGATTCTTTCATCATGTTGTATTCAAAAGTTTAAAGAGAAATCTACCCTATGATTAACCCAAGAACCTGCAACCTTAGTTAAGGTCGATTCAATAATTATCAACTTAATTTTTACAAACAGGAATGTAAGATTTTGTCATTTTGAACATGCTAGTCCAGAAGCATTGTTCAACAATAACAAGCAAAAGCGATAACCTTTTGTATATTCGTTTATATCTATGAGAGTTAACATGTGGAGTTTACAGTTGTTGGACGGTGCTTATCTACAGTGAACTATAAAATCGTTCTAAATAATCAAAATAGAATTGGACATAAGCGCGGGCATATTGGTGTATACCTTTATCATTTTACAGTTGGCGTATTTATTTTGAGATAACTTCTAGTAGATCTCTAACGTGTACGACTTCATTGTTTTTCATTGTCGGGTAGTGTAATAATCGAATACGGTAGAGGAATATGTTTTCTAACAACTTGTCGGACGGTATGTTTAATTGTCTGATAAAAATAGTGTGTTAATTTTGTGACGTCATCAGGTATGGTCGCCTTTCTTCGTTTTTATCTCTTAACAGAACAGAAAACAGACCAGGAGATTGGACCATCGACGTTGGAGTACATTCACGAGCAGCCAATGAGGCAAACCAGAGAGCGTATGCTGTTTCATCAATCACCAGTCACAATCAATATAATTCAAGAACCTTTGACAATGACATTGCACTCATGAAACTTTCACAGACAGTCACAGAGAACGAGGATGTTAGTCCGATATGCGTGACATCACTACCCACCAGTGACTTTTCAATCAAGATTGTGTCGTAACAGGATGGGGAACTACCACTGAAGGTAAATGAAAATAGTTTATCGCAGTAAAGAACTAACATTTGTACAAACGATTTAAAACATATTTTAAAGTATTAATATATAAGCTTTAAAATGATGTGTGGTAAATGGTTGTACCAATTTGCCATAAAATAGACATCATTATGTTACAATTCTGACCTCTAACCATCTACCCATACCCAATTCTTATAATAAACTCTAAATATCTCACAGTCTAACATGTTTTGGTTGTTTTTAGCTATAGAATTATTCAATTTGTTTGTGCTTTATGGATTTCGATGTTATAGTAGTGCTTGACTGAATATATATAGATATTTGTATATTTTTGACTTTGAGATGCTCTGTTATATTATCAAATGTTGGCTATGATAGTGATGAATACATGTCTTGATATTTACAATTATCTCCCTTTCTACAGTTAATTAATGTAAGAGTCGAAATATCATTAGGATACGGGTTGGTGAACGTTAATCTCAATGGAAAAGTGTTTTTTGTTTATCTAAGGTTGGTTTATAATACTTGTGCAATGAATGCCGGGTGGTCTGGAACAATTTTTGAACCTATTTTGTTTATTCATGTCAATTTGGAACTGCACCTGAAGTTGCATTTTAAAGGAAACTGTGCATCTCATATGAGTAAATTGTTGGCATTTCCCCCGTTTTTCGGGATTTCAACCATAGTGATTTCTCAGCAAAAATTTGATCATCATGTAACTGTTTTGATTGAAGAGGTCCCAACAGTAACACAACATTATTTCATCAAACCTTACGGAGTGTTGTAACCTGCGGATGTTCTATCATTATGAATCGTATACACGCACCAAGGAATGCTTGTGGAAGTTTTGTCTTTTCTAACATTTGTGTTATCCTTTTTAAGGACAATGTTTAACATACAGTGTTTGTACATACTTTGGGTATTCAAATCCTCCTATAGTTGTTCATCCATGCCCTTAATATTTTATCCGTAAATGATTATAACAAAAGGCAAAATTAAAATTTTACATCTGCTATTTTGAAAGAAATGTTCCATATTTTAGGGTAAGATTTTCTTGTCATCAATTGCTTTTAAAATATTTTCTGTCTCCATTTTGTTATATGGACTAATTAACGACGGATTCATTACATAAAGGAACATATCTTTCTTAAAAGTTTTATTTATCAGTTCAATTTGTAGAGAAACCAATGCCTGCATTTAAATTCGAATCTTTCATCATGTTGTATTGAAAAGTTTAAAGAGAAATCTACCCTATGATTAACCCAAGAACCTGCAACCTTAGTTAAGGTCGATTCAATAATTATCAACTTAATTTTACAAACAGGAATGTAAGATTTTGTCATTTTGAACATGCTAGTCCAGAAGCATTGTTCAACAATAACAAGCAAAAGCGATAACCTTTTGTATATTCGTTTATATCTATGAGAGTTAACATGTGGAGTTTACAGTTGTTGGACGGTGCTTATCTACAGTGAACTATAAAATCGTTCTAAATAATCAAAATAGAATTGGACATAAGCGCGGGCATATTGGTGTATACCTTTATCATTTTACAGTTGGCGTATTTATTTTGAGATAACTTCTAGTAGATCTCTAACGTGTACGACTTCATTGTTTTTTCATTGTCGGGTAGTGTAATAATCGAATACGGTAGAGGAATATGTTTCCCTAACAACTTGTCGGACGGTATGTTTAATTGTCTGATAAAAATAGTGTGTTAATTTTGTGACGTCATCAGGTATGGTCGCCTTTCTTCGTTTCTTTATAATAGCAAAATCAAACGAAAAGAAGAAAAATTGGACGTCAGAATTGAATTCAAACCAACTGAGAATAATTGTGACCAAGCGAACCACACGTTGCTTATAAAAAATAAATAATAAGCCATTCGAGAAAAGGATAAAACGGCGAAGATTTACAGAAAACTGTGCATACGTCAAATATTAGAAATGTGAATAATGAAGAGTGCAAACATACAAATGTAGACAGCCAATGAAACATCTATTACTTCCATTAACTATTACCACTTAAAGGATACTACTTTACTGTTATTGTTTACATATACAATTAATTTTTCATATTTGCAATTTATAATGTCAAACACTTTTTCAAATAAATGAAATTTTAATTTTTTTAACATTAAGCGTTTGTCAAAAAACATCACGCGAGAGTAGTGTTAATTGTGTGGACGCATATGATAAAAATTTGTTTAATATAAATTGGAAACATATGACAAAATAAGGTGATTTGTCTTGCCGTCTAAAACAATATCGGTATGAATTGACCTCCTACTCTACATATTTCAGTAAATATACCCAAAGAAAAGCTAGGGCGGTTACAAATTATAAGGGAACTGTGGAATATACGATCAACGAGAATCCTTTTGTTGATATGGTCATAATTATAAATTAACTGTTTACAAAACTTAGAATTTTTTCGAAATACTAAGGATTTCCTACCACATGAATAAATTCTTTTAAATGTATTTAACAAACTTTTTTCAAGCGACACTGATTAGTCGTATGTAGATGAATCGAATGTCTGGCGTACACAATTGTTAGCCTGGTATCTATGACGAGTTTATTTATCTGACGTTTATTTCATTTTAATTACATTACATTTATTAGGTGGTTCAACATCTGATAAGCTTCAAGAAGTGTACAAACCAGTGCTGTCAGATGCCGCTTGTACAAGTTACTTGAATAATGCTTATAATGCAAACACAATGTTATGTGCCGGTCTTGATGCCGGTGGAAAGGATGCTTGTCAGGTAAATAAACTTTCTTCGTTTGCAGTTTTGTGTTTAGCGATAGAGCTTACACGGGATTCTCTTTACTGAAATTTACGACAAAAGAAACAATTGTTAATTCTCTTTTTCTTCTTTGAACTGCAAGGTTACCTCAGTCTATTATTACGGTGTTTATATTTCAAAACTTGTTTTAATTTAACGCTGATGAGGTTTATTGAGCTCCTTATGTATGATACGATCCATATACACGTTTTTGTCTTTGATAAACTTATCGGTAAAGGTTATCAATTTTACATTGTATTGAGACCTTTTATATTTGTCTTAATGGGTACTTACTTTGGTGGTATTTGGTTGATGGTTGTCTTATAAGCAATCTTCCTAACTTTATTTAAGATTACAAAAGATCGATTCAAATTAACGGGATAAACGGATATTTTGAAAAGTAAAACAAAAAGTGTACGGCTATAATTGTCACTAAACAATTATCATGAGACAATTAGAATAAAAGGAGAAATCGTTTTAATCGGTTAATAATTCTAATTTGTACAGGGAGACTCTGGTGGACCATATGCTTGTTTGAACGCGAATGGACAGTGGGATCTTATAGGTATGCTTCATTTTTAAATTATACTTGCATATTGAAGAGAAGACAATCAGCAATGAGCTAGATGGTGTATATTCATGGTAAATACAAATCGGTTAAAAGAACGGAACATTTCGAGTTTCATTAAAATAAACACATTCTCTCGACCACCTTCGTGAGCTCATATCACCATGTGAAGGAAAACAAAGATACAAATGGTAGTTAGTGTTGAAATCAGGACAATTAAGTATAATATAATTGTTATTCGGGCTTCACAGGGGACATGGGCTCTAATTCCCTGTGAAGATCCCGAATAATATGATAAAAATATAATGACAAAGTAACGAGGATGTAAAAAAGCTAAAGCATTCTAAAGTATTTTGGACTGAAAAGGTCAATAATTATCATTGTATGAGTGCATAAATTTGAACAGCATATATGTTGATGTTTTACTGTGCATTTATAGGTTGCACTTTGTAAATACAGCTGTTTCACAAGCCACGCCTCTTTTGGGGAGATATATGATATTCATAGATATGTTAATTTGTTAACGTATTGGTTCCCAGATATGATCTCTGTGTTTCATCTCATAGAGACATAACTTGAGAATGTTACCAGTATAGAAAAAAATGGTAGCGCATAAAATTTATTTTTTAGGAAGTCCAAAAGTGGAGATAGGGGTAGTTTAGAATTGTTGACCTTTGAATAAAATAGTAGTGCATATCAACTTTCCGTTCTGGGATATAATTTTTCCTGAAACTTCCTAGTAAAAGTGGCAGTTTTAGCCGCGAACGGAGTTCCTATTGGAAATTGCATTGTCTATATTTACAGAATTGCAACCTATATAGGGTGAAAAAAGAGAACTTATAGAATTTCACCAAATTTGGTTTATCTCAGAGATTTAAATGAAATTAACTCAAATACAAAGTTTTATGAATATTTCATGAAGATTGAGAAAATCCTGGGCCTTAACTATGACGACTCAGCATAAATTCACAGTTTACAGTATGCATAGTTTACTTAAAGGCCTGAATTCAAAATAAATTCTTAATGTATGCATATTTGAATTGATTAGAATATAAGTCATTGAAACTCATAGATCCTTCCTGAATATTGTTTTGTGGGTGTTTTTGTTCTGTCGATAACCCAAAAGTAAGCCGTAACACCTGAACGTGCTTTTTTGTCACCGCGGCATAAAAAAATACAAGCTAGAAATACAAAAATACCTCAATAAAACTAACAATTGTGTGTTCTATCCTAAATATATATTGAATATTCTATATTCACAGAAAAAGCAGAATAATTTAGCAAATGCGAGGCCCCAGTGGCAAAAAAAAAAACTGAAAAATGCCTACCCCTTGGGTCACAAAACAGATAATTTAACCTGTAAATGCTTTTTATTATTTTAAAGGTCTTTTGTATAGAAAACAATAGCTGTGCTTTGAAATTATGCAAAAAAACAGATGTTAGCAGTCAGTTCTATAAAACTTTTAGTGAAGTCATACATAAGACTGGTAACTTCATACATACAACTTTTAAAAATATGGCTTTGTTTAAACATTTCTTGTTCATTTATTAGCTAAATTATGTTAGATAAATGGTTAGAGAAGATATTGTTGTGACAACATTTCTACACTGACCATTTGAGGTAGAAACTGTTAACTTTAATTGACAAATAGGCATACAGTAAGATGTGGACTGGAGACAAAGGCAGGATTGGATACTTTAAATAATCTAGAATGTTGGAATAATTAACTACTAAACTTTACATTTATAGCATTCTGAAATGCTTTTAATTTGTTATAAGAATAGTTTCAAACAGGTTCTAGACATTTTTTGTCAGAAAACATGCACAAAGGATAAGCTGACAATAATTAAAGTCTTGTTTTCAAATTATTTAAAAAATTGAAACAGGGTAGGGGGTATAAAATGTACTGTAAAAGAAAAGTTAGAGTATATGCAGTAATTTCTTTAAGGCTATAATTCTGGTAAGTAGGTATTGTTGTGAGAAAAAGTGTTTTTCAAGAGTTTTCTATTTGAATAAATGTTTGTATAGGTTGCACTTTGTAGATACAGCTGTTTCACAAGCCACGCCTCTTTTGGAAAGATATATAATATTCATAGATATGTTAATTTCTTAACGTACTGGTTCCCAGATATGATCTCTGTGTTTTATCTCATAGAGACATAACTTGAGAATGTTACCAGTATAGAAAAAAATGGTAGCGCATAAAATTTATTTTTTAGGAGGTCCAAAAGTGGAGGTAGGGGTAGTATAGAATTTTAATATAAGTTTAAACTCTTAGAAGTTCAGGACATATAAATGTTGAAAATATGCCGCACAGCCCTATATTTTGACCTTTGAATAAAATAGTAGTGCATATCAACTTTCCGTTCTGGGATATAATTTTTCCTGAAACTTCCTAGTAAAAGTGGCACAGTTTTAGCCGCAAAGAGAGTTCCTATTGGAAACTGCATTGTCTATATTTACAGAATTGCAACCTTTAGTGGCAAAATTCTGAAAACAATTTGCTGAGCATTTGTATCCAGTCTTTACCGTTTCATATTTAATTAAATATATATTTGTTCTGTTTTCTCATATAATTGATGTTTACAAAATGTTGAATTATTCTTTTTTTGCTACTTTTTCTACCAACATAATGCACGACCTTAGCTATATTTGGCACAACATAATACGTTGAAAAATACATCAATTATGAAAAGTTCAGCGACGAACATCGGTACATTTTAATCTGAAGCAATATTTATTATAGGTATTGTAAGCTGGGGATATGGATGTGCTCGACCAAGCTTACCTGGTGTGTATGCAGATGTACATAAATATTTGAACTGGATTGGAAACAACGCTTAGAAACTCTAAGAAATTCTAAATAAATATATACAAAACCAAATATATGAACAAATTACTAATGTACAACTAATGTCCCTTCGCATCTTTTACCTCTTATATTTTGACAAATAAAGAAGTAAAAAGTATCACAGCGGAATGAAAATCGTGTCAAAGAGCCATTAGAAGAAAAAGAAAACATACTACCTTCAACAAAGCAAACATACATCCGCGTCATTTGAACTCTGGTGGGTAGTTGTCTCATTGGCAATCATACCACATCTCCTTATGTTTATATAAAATCAAAGAAATTTAGCAACGAAGTCACAAAAACGAGGATCAACTGAAGTGTTTTAAATCTCGTCTAAATTAGAAAAACTTTGTGATTTCATTTTACTATTAAGACTGTTTAAACAAATAAAAATATTTTATGGTCGAGTAAAAAAAAAATTAAATGATACAAATTCATAAAGTAACGAAGAGTTAGTTTTTCTATTTTGTATCAAAAATAGCAAGAACAAAATACAATTACCCAATTTTATTCTTTAAATGTTTTAAAGGCATTTGATAAGAGCTGTCTTCTCATATTTCATTTTTAAATTCTGTCATTTCGTTTTGTTTCTTTTCACAATTATGCTTATCCCCCCCCCCCTTGTATAATACATACAGAATGTGTCAATTTTTCACAACTAGTTGGTAGGGGAAATAAAACCCAGTGGCCTCTACTTGCTATTATGTTTTTTTTTTTTTTTTTAATAGTACGATCTAAACTATATTTATATAAAGTATAAAATAGTATGAACAATTTTTTCTACAACTATACTACCTAGCACTCGCAATAATTAGCTACATTTGATAACTTATCATGTGGAAGTAATTTGGTGGATGTATCTTCTCTAACAATAACCGTACTGGGTTTATCCAATGCAGTTGTCTGCAAGTTGACTTTTAATTTCAAATTATTTTGATTACTTAATTTTATTTACCAACGTGTACACTTTCATAGGAAAAGCTACATATTTATAAAAATGAAAATATCAATAGATCGTAAAACACAGGTCGAAGAAGGTCAGATAATATCTTGTCCAATAGAAAAAAATATGAAGAGACAATCAAAAGGTTGCAAAACAAAGCACAAGAAACTTAAGGATGTTCGCTACTCTGTTTGAAAATAACAAGCTTTTTAAAAGACTGTTATAAAATGATAGTATTTAAATAAAGGAACTAAAAAAGCAGAAAAAACTGAAGGGTCCGTGTGCTTGTTTTCGAGATATAAGCAATTAGAAATTTGGCGGGAAATGATTCTCTCTAGATTTTTCATAAATTTAACAATGAAACCTTTTTTCTTTCAAAGACTATGAAAAAATAACAAGGATTTTATAAGATTTTCAAATATGGCATTTTAAACTATATGTAATAAATAAAATTATGGAAAGAAAAGTAGGGTAGTGGGCAAAATTTTTAATGGCACTACATGGATAAAACCAGAGGATTCCGAAGATCTGGCAAAAATTCTAAAACAAGAGGAGCGAACATCCTTAAGATTGAGCAGCATGAACCTTTTTAAGCTGTGGATGAAGATATCTGCTTTGAAAGGATATGCAGTTTCTGTTCTACGTGTACCGCCCGAATACAATGTTGATATGAAATTATATCATAAACACCTTAGGCAGAGTATGGGTAGTAGTTATAGGTGTACATTCAGTAAATAAATATACATCATCAGGGACCGACCATTTGGGGGTGAGAGCTTTCTGGATAGAAAGCTGAATGCACTTCTTATTTTGTTATTACAGGATTGAAAAGTTATTAGGTCAGTGTCGAAATTAAGTGCGAATATAGTGTTTTGTAAACAAGACCATGTGAGTGGTAAAAAAATCCCGCATGACCCTATGTTTTAATTATTGCGAAAGATGGGGTTACATTTGTACTTTAATGAATGATATATGAATGTTTCCGATTTCTGCAGGAAAACCAGGTATAAATTTAATTCAAGAAATAGGATTGCACAGCAGTCGATGGGAGATTTTATTCTGAATTTACCCCCAATATGTTATTGCAATGGCTTGTTAAACTAAATTGAGTTATTGCTCTTTGCTCAGAAAATTAACCAAATTATTTGATATATACTACAGAGCATAATTAATATCATGATCTTTTAGTTTGTTTTCGACTGATGCATTTTGATTACTCCTTGAAATCTTCTCCCTGTTTAAAGATTCATATACCGTCAAATACTTGATATTCATCGTCTCATTTTGATATGTCATTAGCTGGATGTTACCGGAAATTTCGCTTTGGATCAGATCGCAGATTGGCGTAGAAGTAAACTTGTTTTGAAATATTTTTTGTATATTTTAAAAGTCGAGTTAGGCAATGTTAGGGAAAATCAAAAATAGATTTTGAATTATATGTACCACTGAAAAAGTTAATATTAATAATAATAATGTAAATGTTTGCGGTTGAGGTTATGTATCAACAATCAGTCCAAAGCATCTGTGTACGTTATGACATACATATTGTTTTCCAACGTGTAATTCTTAAATGATTTGCTTATGTAATAGTTATTGAACAATCAAGTCGGTATATGTTAGTTATAATGCACAGCTTAGGTGATTCTTCTTGACTCGAACGGCATCAGGAGTTCGGGTAAACGGGTTACCGAGCTTTGCAGAATAACTAAGCAAAATAACCGATTTGTTTGGTTAATAGCTGTTTCAACACATGACGACATCATTTAATTACATGAACAGTTTTGATTTTTTTTTCTCAATCAAACAAACTTTTACATGCGGGGATATTGTCTGTCTACCGCTTGTAAGAAAGTTCCCTTGTGTACATAGAAAGAAGCATACGCCTTGAAAAAGAAATAAAGTTTGGTTACTTTTAACTTATTAACCTTTTTTTATTTACATGCTTTCTTCTTACTGTAATTGGCACGTTCTTTTTCGAATTGAGTTTTAATGGCAAATCATTTATCTTTTATGTTAAATTTGTTCACAATGTTAATAAAGATATTGTACGATTAGGAGCTTTACATAGTACATAGACCCCTGTATATTGTTGAAACTGCATGTTGCCCTTTTGATATCCTTTGGTCATTTTTTTGTCGTTGGATTTCTGTTTCATTTGTTCATCGCTTACCTCACATCTCTGTGTATACATACATGTACAGTTTTAGCACCGTTTGATGTTCGGTTCATCAATCATAACTTAAAAGGTTCGGGCTATGGAGTATAGATCAATTGCTTTAAGATGTATGTCTTACAAGAGTGTAGGGGAAGATTAATTAAAGAAAGGTTTGCAAAAATCTATTTGACAAAGTAAAACAGAAAAACGTGTAATATTTTTCATTATTAGCCTCCTTCCTTTTTTTCGACTGTATTTGACCACCAATTTTGAAGACTTGTTAACTCGTAACGAAATCTATTGATCTGCATCTAATTCGTTTTTTCTTGTTTAGGAACATACTTTAAATACATTGTAGTGCATGCATTAAATTCTGTCCTGAATTAAAACTTTAACAAGACTAAATATGTATGAAATCTTAATAAATTCAGATTAGCACAAAACTAATCCAAATCGAATCTTAATTATTTAGATTTTCTAAAACTTCCATTGATTTTTATCAGAAATTATAAAACAAAATTATCTTCGTTTAAATCTACTTAGCTTGAGGATTGATTGAAAATATGCATCCTACAAAAATATAATGTAACGAAGCGATGAAGTTGTTCAGAGCTGTTTATTGTCTACTTTATTGTAATTGTAAGACTAGAGTACATTTGAATTATGCAGTATATCTGAGGTAGTAAATGCAAACTTTAGCAGATTATAGCACAGTAAGTACACAGAAATTTTGCCTATGTCATGTATTAAGTACAAATACGAGAATAGTTCTTTTCCTTGGTTAGTACTTCGATAGACCATGTTGCTGTTACTGCTTTCGTAACCTATTTTAAAAATAGGTTAATTTCACGGTGATAAACGTGCGGTACACATGAATAGAAAAGGAAGTTGAAACTTAAGGGGGAAAATCACAAATGTTTCGGTTGAGTATTATAAGGATTTATTAAGAGGGAGTGTAAGCTGGAAGGCTAAATCATACACTTTATATAAAAGTCGGACTATTATGTAATGTGTGTGGGTCAGCGGCACAGTTTACACATCAAAACTTCTAGAAAAATGGGTGTAATCCTAATAAATCTAATGAAATGTTACACGAAACATTAAACAAAAATTAGACACGGATTTTGACTGCCTCGGGTTAGGTTCACGTATGGAAAATTTCGTAGGTTGCAGTACCAGTAATGTTGTATCTATTATAAGAAAAGTTTATGAAAATGTACAAAGCTTGACAATCTCGAAACACTTCACACTTAGGTCCTCGCTGAGGTTTTTGGTACTTAAACAATTATGGCCTGACAGCTTCACAATAAAAGCTTATCCATATCGCTCACCTTTGCAGCTCTGATCAATTCTTTGGTTTAAGCTTCTATTGATATTACATAAAAAATGTGCAACAATTTAAACGAGAAAACTAACGGCATAAAGACAATGGCAAATATGATTTGTAGAACAGTTTACACACTATAGATTACGCTGTGCCATTGTCTATAAAAACAAAGAGGCAGATTCAATAGATTCCAAAGGGATATTCGAAAATCAGCAGTTAAAGACAACATACCAAATCATTCCAACATCAATAAATAAATTTCGGTCATGTAAATATGTAAGGGGGTTTGGAAGCAGTTAACAGAAAAAAGAATAATGGGCCAATACTGCAGAAAAATGGGCAAAAATATAATGAATAGAGAATAATGAGGTGCCAATTAAAATATAAAGAAAAGAAAAATTGCGCAAATTCAATAAAGAATAGAAAAAAATGGCTTAAAAAAATAAAGAATACAGAAATAAAGGACCCCCCATGCAAACCCTCATATAATACTTTCTTTTAGAAAAACTTAGAAATAGGGACAATGAACTTTCAGAATGAATAGAAACTCATTGTCTATTAACTGGAGACATACTATAATATTCTATGGGAAACAAATTTGGACGCACAATACGATATGAAAGAACGTTAAAGGCCACTTATTAGCTTTTTTGTACTCATTTATCTGAACAAAGTTTGTCTGCAATTAATCAATACTGTTGCAAAGCAAATGTCGAAATTCACAATAGCTTTTTCTAATATCATGTTATGTTTCTCAAGTGTTTGTGTTAAGTATATCAATTAATTATTGAGAATTTCGTATTTTAATCTAATCTAGTTAATGACTGATTGATTGATTTGAAATTGAGATTGATTATTTTCATTCATTTACTCATTCAATCAATTCATTTTAAAAAATACAATTAAATAAAATTACATTTAAATTACCTTGTCTCTTATAATCAAATATATAAAATTGTTTTGCTCTATAGATCCAATGGGGCCCCTTTTCTAGCTGATTATTAGCCAGTTTTCTAGCTGATTATTAGCCAGTATGGGTTTTTCTCATTGCAGAAGGCCGTATAATTGCTTACATCCACTTTATTTGAACTCTGGTGGATATTTGTCTTATTGACAATCATACCACATCTTCTTATTTTATATTTACTGTTTACTAATGAAATGCGCGTGTTTGATAATAGTTTTGAGTAAAAGGAGAAGCAGATTGAAGAATTCAATTACACGAAAAGCCCAAAGACATCTAGATGTAAACAAATGAACAAATGATCTTCACAAATAAATACGTGTCTCTACCCTTGCCAAGCTCTCAAACGCTATGCATCAAAAATAGTTTTAGTGAATACATTTAATACAGACTGTCAAAATTCTGAAACCAACAAGGAATCACATAATGACAAATGCATTAAGTATAATTTAAGACAGCAACTCATGAGGTTTCCTTACTTAGGAAAGGCATGAAAATGATGAGTGATTTCTTTTTTTTACCTTAACTTTCCTTTTTGAATCTCGAATAACAAAAGTGTCCTTACAAATGCAATATGCATTGTTATATTGTAAAAAAAAAAAAAAAAAACAGAAACCATTCTGATTGATATATTTTTCTGTTGTATTATCTATTGTAACATAAATGGTAATTTTTTCCTCTGATCTTCGAGTGAGTTAAATTCTGTTATTTTTAGAGGAGTGCGTTAACTGAATGATTTTTAAGTAATTGCACTCTCCAGTCCCGCAAATTTGTATACCTAACCCTAAATTAAAAATGGTTCCCTATACTTGAAACAAATGAATGCCCGAGGAGAGCTACTAAAAGAAATAACGTGGTCTATAAACGACGAGGCGATATTGATAAATTGGTGGATACTTGTTTTCATCGCGTCAAAATAAATATTCCCCCAAAATATCACTGGATTATAAGTCGTTTCATTTCCTCACTTTTTAAAGGTATATCTCCGGACCTTACACAATCAACAGCACATCTAATAATCGATCATTTTCATGGTGTTGGGAAAGGCAGAATACGTTTCCTTCTTTTGCCTCTTCTAAAACTTCACGTCCTATTTGTTTTAAAAGCAGGCAGCATGGCATTCATCTAACAAGATTTTGTCCCCTCAAGAATTTTCGCGGGGGGAAAGGGGGGGCACTTCAATAACACATAAATCGCTTTCTGGTCTTTAAACATTAATGAAAGTATCACGGCAACACATCATTTGCGAGTACATCTTTCATTAAATCAAATCATACTAAAAAATCCGATCCATGAATTCATTTTCTGAAAACAAGAGACGTTTTGTCATAAAAAGCGCCACAAATTGATTGACATCTTTTATTCATGAAAAGTACAGTTAAGTTTAACCTTTGACATGTGTCATCGCCTATTAATGTTACAATTCATATATAGCCACGCCTTACTCATTAACATATTTAATCCACTCAAAGCTACGCTTTTCGTGAATTAAATACGTTAATTTGTAAAAGGCGTGCTATATAGATAACATATCAGACTATCACTATCAATAGCGGAATAGCAAAAGTTTCTGTATACATATACACGCAACATACACGGGAAATCAAAAACCATTCATATTTTTATAGTGTTATGATGGCTGTATTATCTATTATTCCGTGCTAGATTATCCCTTTCTATATTGGAAAAGGGAAAAGTGTATGTTTACATGCAACATGCATTGTAATATGAAAGGGGATTAGAAACAGTTCTGATTTTTATAGTGTTGTAATGACGTATTTTCTGATATTCCATATAAAACTATCACTCTCTACAGTGGAATAGCAAAAGTGTAGGTACACGTGCAATATACATTGTTATATGGGGAGATAGAAACTGTTTTGGTTATTATTCTTATGTTGTTGTAATGCCTTCATCTATTAATTGAGATCCTTCTAATCTTTTTGTAGTTTGGAATTCTTTTGGGTTTCTTTGAGACTATAATGTCACTCAATTCTAAAATTATTCACTCATTTATATTTATAGTGTTTACAAGATTTTTAGTCCTACAGGCTGTTTTAATGACAAAGGTTCCCTTCATGATAACTTGAAAGAGTTATATTACAATAACAAACTTTAATATTGCTTGCATTTATATGCTGCACTGCTAACCTGTGCACTCTGTTTTCCTTTTTTCAAGTTAGTGCAAAAATTGTGGACACATTTGTAAAAGACTTTTTCTAAGGTTATTAAAATTACAATGCTAGCATATCAAATAAATATTGACATATGGAGAATACACATTCTAAACTTGTTAGAATAATTTTGTGCAAATCAATTTGAAATGGAACAAAATACAAAATTTTAGTTATGTCCAAACCGAAGAAATTTTGATTATTAATTTTGTACAAAAAACACATTTGTGGGATTGATTTTTCATTCACGTGTACCTTCATCGCCTTTTAACCTTATTAGCAGTTTAACCATGTAAAATTAACGTGCAGACTACTAAGTATATTGCATTTTCAAATACCGTTCAAAGTTTATTTTATGATTAACAAACCGTATATAATTTGATTTTGATTTTTGGTGTTTTAACGCCACTTTTTGGCTATTTCGTGGCGGCCAGTTTTTATTGGTGGAGGAAGCCGGAGTGCCCGGAGAAAACCACCGACCTTCGATAGGAAAACTGACAATCCTAGTCTATTAAGATTGGAGTCGAGTGCACCCACCCGAGCGGGGTTCGAACACACAACCTCAGTGTTGACTGGCTAGTGATTACAGTAGTAACTAATTAGACCACTCGGCCACCAAGGCCCCTACCGTATATATATATAGCTATTATCGCTATACAATATGACCTGTGTTCACGGTTACTATACCACTTGTTTTGGCCATTTTGATCAGCAAATTTTCGTCGGCGTTTCACATTGCCATTGCAACACCATAGATTTTGTAATCGTGTTCTGCAGAAATTGATGTGTGTTATTGTTGCATCTGTTGTATCGCTGGCCTATTATGCGACTGTCATACAAGTGTTAGCTACCTTTAAAACCAAGTTTAATCCACCATTTTCTACATAAGGAAATGCCTGTACCAAGTCAGGAATATGACAGTTGTTTTCCATTCGTTTGATGTGTTTGAGCTTTTGATTTTGCCAAAAAGGGACTTTCCGTTTTGAATTTTTCTTGGAGTTCGGTATTTTTGTTGTTTTATTTTCTATTATAGGTTGTGATTACGGCTCAACATATTAATTGGAATTCTATCTTGGATGATCACTATAACTGAAATACTGAAGAAATTGCTGCTGTCTGTATGACCATCTTTACGTCCAATTAGGAATATGACAACTATTTAATTGCATAAAACGAGTGGCGAAAAATACAAAGCATGAAAATTGAATTCAAATCCAAAAATGAAAATTGACTACATGTAATTTTGAAACGGTGTTATTTTTAATTCATCTCTACTTTCAAAGCCTAATTAGATATAGGAAGATGTGGTGTGAGTGCCAATGAGACAACTCTCCATCCAAATAACAATTTATAAAAGTAAACCATGATAGGTCAATGTACGGCCTTCAACACGGAGCCTTGGCTCACACCGAACAACAAGCTATAAAGGGCCCCAAAAGTACTAGTGTAAAACCATTCAAACGGTAAAACCAACGGTCTAGTCTATATAAAAACGAGAAACGAGAAACACGTATAAATTACATAAACAAACGACAACTACTGTACATCAGATTCCTGACTTAGGACAGGTGCAAACATTTGCAGCGGGATTAAACGTTTTAATGGTACCAAACCTTCTCCCTTTTCTGAAACAATAGTATAACATCACAACATAGAAAACACACGATAAAACATCAATTGAAGGCTTAACACAATCAAAACGTAAATTAACACACTATGAACGAATAAATTTGATCTGTGATACCTGAAAGTAAATACATAGTTAATAAAATATTAGGGACAAACATTCAAGGCCAAAAGCAAACAAACAAGTCCAAATAAAGCCATGGCAAGACACCACCATGAAATATTTAACCCTTAGAAAATAATCACTTTTGAAAAACCGGTTTTCATAATATATACAGGTAAATGAAAAATAACTTTGTCGTTTTAGGTATACTTTTCTGTCTATATAAAATCTTCCAATAATTAGGAATACCAAGAAAGGTCTGTCATATAAATACCTAATTTAACACTAGATACATAAGGGTAAATATCAACAATAAAACTTCCTGTACAGATTAAAGGAGAATAATCTTGATGTTCATACAAATGTAGTATGAAGAAGTGAAAATTAGTAGATATTCCAAATAATCAAAGCTGGTATACAGACAAGATCCATATTAATATAAAATAACAAAAAGTATTAAAATAGTATCAACAGGTCGAATTAACAAGAAAGTACGATTTGAGAGTACTGCAGTTACTGACAGCTAGTTAAAAGCCAAAACAATTAATGATAAAAATCATGCATCAGAGACTAAAATCAACTAAAACACATCCCAGGATTTAGTATTTTAACGTCATGAACAGTCAGAGAAGACATGACTTGTGCAATGCCAAAATAAATGTATCGACAGGTAGTAGGATAGTGAGGAGCTACTTCTTAAGAGATAAACATTAACGTGTGTGTGTCTCTAAACATCCCGCCTCAAAAGAAGATACAACTAAGTTATGTTTTAATTTGCTAATGACAAAATCGATATTAGTGCCAATGTAAACTATATTCAGAGATCTAATTACAATATTGGTACGATAACCCTTACTTATAAGTTTGTTTAAAGGTTCGATGAGTTTACACGGATCACATAGTGATTTCCTCGCTTTAAGTACAATATTACCGTAAAATTTAACATTTAAATAATTCAACATATAAGATATAGTCACAATAAGAACGTATAAAATTTTAGTTAGCTGTAACAATGACAATAAAGGGTTCATTCATATATGGTCGAAAGTTCATTAAACATAAGGAAATGTGGTATAATTGCCATTGAATTAAGACAATTATCTACCAGTGTCCACATGAGTTGGATATAAACAACTTTTGGTCACCATATGGCCTTGGCTGATTTAAGAACAACACAGCTACGTATACACATCTTTCTTGGTCACTCGTTCAAAAGGTGACCGAAAAAACATTTTACTGAATGCAAACATTCCTCTTGAACATAATCTTTAGGTTCAATATCGAAAATTTGACATGTTGACATTATTGTAAAACTTTGCTTCAAATGTGTCAAAGGCAGAACCACCACGAATTAATTAGCTTCTAAAAGACAAAACAAATCTTTACTTCTATTATAATTTCAATTTTGGTAAATAAAATGTCTGCAATAACTGTTATTTTGCCAAAATCTACTAAAATTACAGAGTACAGATTCCATTTTTTTAAAACAGCCCTAGTATCAAATAAATTATATGAATTATAAATTAACCCTTCCTCTGTATTTCTCGTTAGTTGGGTTCGGTACTTGATACTCAAATCCAAAAGTGAGTTAGTATGAAATTATGAACAAGTATTAAGATAAAAAGATACGTAGGACAAAATTTTTTCCAAATGGAAAAAAAATATAGGTAATTAAAATGATAACCAACAGCCTTATTTCAGTCAATAGCATGCAACAAAACAAAAATACATTTCACGAAAAACGACAAACACAAAAATAATATTCATCATAGTAAATTCCCTGTGGAGTTCAAAATAAAACTTCAATTAATATTTGATACTATATACAATACGCAAAACATGTTATTAATGTTACGTGTTGTTTACAAGTTCATGAAGTTCCTGTTGAAACCAGTTTTTTTTTCCAAGGATAGATTGCCAGTGCCTTTTGTGACAGGATTAATATAACTAAGAGTCTTATACAACACATTTATATCAAATTCATCATGTGTTCATCATCTTATCTTTCTTTTGAAACTTTATGACATAAAGCCCATAAAGAAAACACATTCGAGACGTGAATATAAATGATATTGGCATACTATTACAATTATTGACAGACTTTTATAATATGAATTTCCTTTGACACATGCTAGTAAGTCTTCACTGATTGAAATCATACTGAGTCGTAAATATCTTGCTTAAAACATACTTGAAGCCCGCCTCCGGGTGCGGGATTTTCTCGCTGTGTTGAAGACCCGTTGGTGGCCTTCGGCTGTTTTCTACTCTTTGATCGGGTTGTTGTCTCTTTGACACATTCCCCATTTCCATTCTCAATTTTATTAAAGTCAATGTTTGTACAAAAATTTCGTGAAATTTTGAGTTCCAAAATGTTTTATTTTTGGTACAAAATGAAGTTTCTAGCTACCTCAAATAAAGTTAAATAAACGATTAAGTGTTTACTTAAAGTTCAGTTACAATAGCAAGGTTCTGCTCAGGATGAACGGCGGGAAAGTTTGACGTCCACTGTCAAATGAAAACAATTTACCTTGCAACAGACCACTCAGGGAGTTGTTACAAGATTCTTTCATGTACAGAGACGTGGCATTTACCCAACATGATGCATCGTACTTAACGTATCAATTTTGACCGGACATGGCCGCGTACTTATACATCGCAAACAGCCAGCGGACGCCTCAGGAAGCTTTAGGGTTAGCTGTAAGACAATACTACCCATATTTCCATATCCAAGTAAACCGTTGCTGAATTGACGATGACTGCTGATGAAATTTCATATAACAACATTATAATTGGAGTATTTTTTTTCAGAGAACGTATGAAGCATCATTATTTTATAAGTATGGATTTTCTCGCTGTGTTGAAGACCCATTGGTGGCCTTGGGCTGTTTTCTGCTCTTTGATCGGGTTGTTGTCTCCTTGACACATTCCCCATTTCCATTCTTAATTTTATTGTCATGCAGATTTCTTGTTTTAAAACAATATAACACTGGGCTGTAATATCACATTTAAAGCAAGATATGATACTTTAAAGAATTTATAAAAGTCGTGGTAGGGATTTATACCCTTTCTGTTCAAGTTTCTAATATGTCATCTTAGATTGGAGGTTTCACTTGAATAATTGAGTTATGTAACTTGATAATAATGCACTTTAATGCTATTTTACAAAAAAAAAAAAAAAAAAAAAAAAACCTGCCTGTTGTCCATTGCTATGCAAAAAAGAAGCATTTGATTTCCTTGGCATTATATATGGAGTTCAAACTTGGTATCATTTCATTATTATGTCAATTCAATGTAATAAAGAAGTTTTATTGAACATTTAACAGCCTTATATTTTTGAGTCTCCTGTTTCTTAGCCAGGATGACACACACACATATATATATAAGTGCGTTTTCATTTTTTTATTTTTAGTGGCATTTAAAACATTATATGTTTGGGTTATGGGGATTTTCATGATTTTATGAAAGTATGGGAAGATAGGAATGTTAATCTCCATAACATGGTTATGAAAAAAAAAGTGTTTATGAGATTACGTTTAAACCTTTAAAAAATAATGACAAATACTGTGGATTCTTTCATGCTCGTATGTACCACTTTTCATAAAATGAAAAAAAAAAATGTGTTTTCATGTATAATAGTTGATTTCAGCTAGGGATTACCAATTTCTGCATAAAAGCCTATCGCAGTTTAACCAACATTTATTTGTCCTACCCCTAATTGCGTAGGTTTACCTTTAACCACGAAATCAACGAAAAGACGTACGCCGTCCATGATAACGAGTTCACATTATACATGCAGATTATTTATGGACAAAGTCTTTAAAACGTTTCTTCGGAGGGTTACAAAATATAAAAGAAAAGCTTGAAATATGAATAGCAACATCGTTAGCTAGTCTTTACCATACGCGTTCACGCGGCGCATGGATCCTTTAAAAAAAATATGTTTCTTTTTTTTTCGCAAATGTTATCTAATATTTTAACTCACTTTGAAATTCACTTGTTTAATGTGTTCTTGCTCTTATCCAAGCAATTGTAAATTAAAACAAACCAGTAGTTTATGCATGCTGCTCCTGATCCTTAATTTCTATTAAGAAAAAAGAGAGACAGCACGTACACACTACTTTGAAGATTGGATAAGATAAATAAAACACATTGAATAAGGGAAATTAATTCAAATATTATTTATGACATACTTTTCTTAAATTATCCCGTTTTTGATATATAAATTATTAAGAAACTAGGATTATATCTCCCTCAGGCAAAGCTCACCTTAGGGAGCTACCATTTGATTTTCAGGAGGGGGGGGTCCTAGGATGAAAATTTTGTCCTGCATTTGTTTTTAGTTGTAATATGTCCTGCCTTTTTATTTTTCACTCTATTCGGCTCTGCCTTTTTTTTTTGCCAAGTTGCTCATCCTTCATCCTGCCTTTTTTTTAACTCAAAACTCCTGTCCTGCCTTTTTTTCAAAGTTCATCTTAGCCCCCCCCCACACACACACACAAAATCAAATGGTAGCTCCTTTGATGGATTTGGCTATTAATTTAGGTCTTTTTTTGTTATATTGCTTAAAATGTTTAGGTTCTTATACATCCTTGGCTTTAAGATATTGGCTTTGAGCGTTCCTGATGAAGGTAAATCCAGAAAAGCGCTTTGGTCGCATACAATTTATATAGCGTTATTTTATTTTTTTAAACAAGATTTACCAAAATATATATCAAACACTAAGAATAAAAAAAAAAACGAAAGGTAAAATGGGTTTATACCCCAAAAGCGAATGTGATCCCTACATGCCTTTCTAGGTTACTGTACACTACAGTCCTTTGTATTAAAAACATATTTGACTGTCCGCCTTGAACTGTCCTGGTGGTAAAGCAAGACAAAAATTCTGTATATTAATGTACAACTAGATCAGTAACTAAAATATACAATACTGCAGAACTGCACGTCTCGTAAATGTATGTGGCTGCTAAAAACAGTCCAGGGCAAGTTCAGGTGCATGAAGGAAGAAAAAGAAGAATTAATAAAAAAAGGTTGATTTGGAGAATTAATTATGTCTGCATAATTATTGCGGTACTGTCGTTAGAAAATAGATCTCAAGAACAATAATTCAAAACAATCCATACGAATAAATTCTATCAGAACACTAACAGAATTATAAAAACAAGAAAAATGTTAACACAATAACCATATGACTTACTTTATTTTATACTTATTAGTAGTAAATACAAATAAACAATATATGGTAATCGTACTGAATCAGGTATCCGTGATAATATCTATATCAGTCACAGTTACATATAGATTCTACCACTGCATCGAGTGTGATACGATATTTATCCACTCGAGACAGTTAAATTTTCAAATTTAAAACGCGAGGCTCACCGAGCGTTTTAAATATTTAAAAATTTAACTGTCGAGAGTGGATAAATATCGTATTACACGAGATTTAGTGGTGGAATCTGTTTCTCTAATGATTTTCAATCAATATGCAGGCAAACTTATTCCGTCTTTTCGAATGATCTGTAAAAAGATGTGTTCTTTCTATGTGACGTCATCAGGCATGGTCGCCTTTTTTCATGCCGTCACAATAGGAAATTCAGAGGAAAGCAAGTAAATTCGACGTCATAATCGGATTTTAACCAATGAAGAACTGAGATCAAACGAACCACACGTTGATTAAATTTTTTATACAATGGGTGCAGAAAGGGATAAATTGACGAAGAGTTAGAGAAAAAGGCTTTATCAAACCCCTAATCTGAATGGCGTCAAGTGATCAATATCAGTCACGATTGCAAAGGCTTTATCAAACCCCTAATAAAGCTTTCTTACATTTTGACGAAAGGTACGAACGAACGTAAAGGGAGCATGTATTACATTCCCACAATAACACTGAGAGTCTATGTTTTATCTGGTAAAACAACATTTTTTTCTAAATGAAATGTATATTTAACAATTTTAGCATATCGCAAATAAAACACGCATTTAATATCTGAAAATAAAGAAAAATAGTTTAATATACATTTACGTCCGATACCATGCTTATGTTAAGGTTCATGTGGACCCTATAGCTAAAATTGCTGCATGGTCACCTCAAAATTTACTCTGAGTACAGACAAACCTGTGTATCTGGAAAAGTTCTCAGACATAGCATGCCCTATATAAATAAAATTCAAATGCATTTCATGTTTTAGAAAATTAAAAACGTCATGGGATTTTGCAGTGCACTTTTTTTTCGTTCTTACAGAAGGTAACAAAATAAACAAAGTTGGGAAAAGGTTTGAGAACTGTCTTCTTTCCACTAAATACATTTGAACTCAACTATTTAAAGAAAAACACAACACAAACTTATGTTTGTTGACTAGCTCGTGTACTGCAAATTTTGAGCTGCCGATTTAATAAGACAAATGATCAATATAAACATATTATACACTATACAGTGTGAATACAATATCTTAATTGTTCAAGAAAAATTAACTCATGTTAACCCTTTGTATTTGAATAACTGAATGTTCCGTGGCCGATCAGGAAAAAACCCATTTGGGAAACCTGTGTCCTTTTGTCAATGCCAACGAAAACTCTAAGTGTTGGACCTCACTTGTCAAATGAGAAAACGAAAACATAATTTTGTTTGTAAATATTGAAAATAGAAAAGAAATCGAGTCATTAGGACTCGGCGGCTATAAAATATTTGGTACAAAAGTCGAAATACGATTACGTTTGTATAGCCATTCCACCTACATAAAAATCAATATATTTATCAAAATACAAAATTATGCGAATCTTTTTTCCTTAAAAACCCTTAAAAATATGATGTTCACAGTACGAAGTACAGGCTAGAATTAACTATATAAAACCGTCGCTTTACAACCTAATTTTTTGGCGCCAAAAATTCCTACGCCTACACTTAATGTATTACACATGCGCAAGAAGACAATCAATTCCCGTTATACTTATGTGCCTCGGGAATTTTTTATTCCCATAGGTAATAATTGAAGTGAACAGTATTAATTGAAATGGACAATAGAGGGACAATAGATACCTGACAATGATTGGTGATTTAAACTGTGTCACTGAGAGGACCATACCAAGTGATACTCAACTGTTTGTTAATTTTATCATCTTCTGCCATGTCAGCAGGGACGAAAAAAGTGCACTGCAAAAATTTTCTATACATAAACTGCATTTGAATTTCATTTATCTAAAGCTATGCCTTTAAACTTTTCCTGATACACAGGTTTGTCTGTACTCAGAGTAAGTTTTGATGTGAATTAGCAGCCATTTATAGCCATAGGCAGGCGGATACTCAGTTGAAATTAAACAAAAGAAATGGAACTTTTTGTATATTTGAATTGTTTACATCTGTTTCTATGGGCTTTAAAAGTTTAATAAAGGTGCATAATTTAGGATTTAATGCATCTTATATACGTGTTTTACTGAAATTATAGTATGGAGCTTCGAAATATTTGTAAACTTTTAAATTATAGACAAATTTTCATAAAACAGTCGATTGTGGTAGGTGCAAATACAAGTGGATCTTTTTTGTGCATAAGCATAAATTCCGCCGAAAAATTCAACAGAAATATAATAAATTGATCTTTTTAAAGTATTAATTTGCATCTCTGCCCCCGGCGACAGTTTTTTGGGAAAAAATCCTAAAAATGGGCAATAATTTCATCGAAAAGAGAAAGTCAAGTGCACTTTTTTATGTTCGGGCGTGTTTGAATTGACTATCCTGTCTTGCAAACGTATAAAGGAAACATATTTGATACATCATCTCGCTTCAGATTCTATTATATTTGTTAATTTAGGCTACAGGTTGAGTTAGGAACATTAAAAATTCACAGTACTAAAAAATGAAATATATGGGTCAAGTGAAATACCTTTCTTATGAGTCATAACAACAGAGTAGGTGTGTTCGAATAACAAATTTTTACTAAAAGTTCTTGACGACAGACTTTACAAGTGGATCTAAAAAATGCATAACTTCAAAAAACATTTTTTGTGTGTGTTATCTAGGGTTATTAGTGTTCAACCTCTGAAAAATTTAAGTCTGCCCTTCCACGAAATATTTAATTAGATTTTTTTAAAATGTTTTCGAACTTTCGAAAATTCCACCTGACAACCGATCAGAGAATAGTTTTAAGTTGACTTACAAATCTGTTCTTGCATTTTCCATTGTTATTCAAAGCAATATAATTATCTAAGACACCTGGGACGATCTCATTTCATAAAGGATCTCTTTTGTTTACTTATTGTACCTTGAACTTATTAACCCGGTGTAGGTCTTTAAGTTGAGGTTAAATTTACTAAATGTTAATCGGGCATGACTAATTAGATACGCCCTCTTAGAATCAGGTGGTCACAAATAGGATCAGGAAAAACAGCCAATAGCTTAACTTACGATTTTGATCATGAACAATTGACATTTTAATTATCATTTTTTTTCTTCCGCCTAATTTTTTTCCTTCGCTGATTTTTTTTTTTTTTTGTTTTTGTTTCGCTAGATGTCACTTAGACATATGGTATATGATATCGAACAATTAATACGCTTTTGAAACTGACACCGCATAACCAAAAACTTTTCGATGTAAGAGTTACCTCCCCAAACACTGTTTTTCTTGTTATTTCTTATACGTCGCAACCGTATAAGAAACCGACAAATTTATTTGACCAAATTGCTCGTTATATCCTCAGAATGATTTGATTAATTTGACCGAAGCCGTATAGAGATTCCATATGAGAGTTATCTCCCCTTTTGTATTTGATATTAGTGAAATGTATTTGTAGCTGGCAAACCATTAGTGATAGAGACCTAGGATCTTTTGATTTGAGGTCCTTGGTCCATAAAAATAAAAATGAGGTCAAGGTCAAAGTTCAAGGTCATGTTCGAAATTTTGAATTTGCCTTGTTATAACTTATTTTCAGAAATCTTATAAATTATTGACAAGTTTTTTTTACAGGATTTTTAGTTGCCACATGTCGTAACACGTAAATTTGAGTTGAAAGGGTACGGAGACATTTAATGGGAGTTTTCTCCCCTATTATATTTAAAATTACACTTATGGTGATATAACTCATTTATCATATATAATTAAGACCTAGGGTCTTTTGATTTGAGGTCCTTGGTTTATGACCTTGACATTGAGCTCAAAGTCATAGGTAAATTTAACGTTCTAGATTTCGACCTTTGCTTTTACCTCATATGTATACATGATAAAGCCATGGTACTTGTTGCATTAGGCTGCAAGCCGTTTGACTTTGAAAAAGCCAACCGGAAGTGACCTTTTGTAAACCGGAAGTAGCTACTTTTGTACTAAATTAATGTAAAAGTTTATAGAACCATATATTTTCGGAATCAGTGTCAAGTAAACTATCAACAATACCAGAAGTGACATTTTTCAAACCGGAAGTAAAAAATTATCTCCCTTATTTATATTTTTTTTGTATAGAAACCATATATTTTTGGAATTAGCGTACAATAAGCTGTCATTTGACGCTGGAATTGACGTTTAAAACCAAATTTTAATATTTTCATATCAAAATAGATCCTTACTGGTGGAAAGACCTTTAATTGTTCTCTGAACAATTGGTTTTTAATTTTTTTTCTTCCGCCTAATTTTTTTTTCCTTCGCTGTTTTATTGTTTCGCTAGATGTCGCTTAGCCATATGGTATATGTTATCGAACAGTTAATATGCTTTTGAAACTGACACCCGATGTAAGAGTTACATCCCCGAACACTGTTTTTCTTGTTATTACGTATACGTCGCAACCACATAAGAAACCGACTAGTTTATTTTACCAAATTGCTCGTTATATCCTCAGGATGATTTGATTAATTTTGACCGAAGCTATCCGGAGACTCCATATGAGAGTTACTTCCCCTTATGCATTTGATATAAGTGACTGAAAAACCATAACTTATAGAGACCTGAGGTCTTTTGATTTGAGGTCCTCGGTCAAAAAAAAAAAAAGAAAATAAGGTCAAGGTCAAAGGTCAAGGTCATATTCTAAATTTTGGATTTTAGCTTGTTATCACTTATTTTCCGAGACTGTATAAGATATCGACAAAATATTTTTACAGAATTGTTAGTTGCGACATGTCGTAACACGTAAATTTTAGTTGAAAGGGTACGTAGACATTTAATTGTAGTTTTCGCCCCTTTTATATCTCATATTAGCTGTATGGTAATATAACTCGTTAACAATATATAGTAGAGACCTAGGGTGTTTTGATTTGAGGCCCTTGTTTCATGACCTTGAAATTGGGGTCAAGGTCAAAGTTTGATTTGACGTTCTAGATTTTGACCTTTGCTTTTACTTTTTAGTATGCCTGATAAAGCTATGCTACTTTGTGCATTAAGTTGCAAGCCATATGACCTTGAAAAAATCAACCGGAAATGACCTTTTGCAAACCGGAAGTAGCTATTTCTTGTCCATAATTAATGTAAAAGTACATAGAACCATATATTTTTGGAATCAGTGTCAAGTAAACTATCAAATGATTCCGGAAGTAACATTTTCAAACCGGAAGTAACAAATTATCTCCTTATTTCAAACAAAATGTATAGAAACCATATATTTTAAATTCAGCGTATAATAAGCTATCATTTGGCGCTGAAAATGACATTTCTAACCGAGTTTTAATATTTTCACATCAAAATATATCGTTTTGGGAGGAAGACCTTCAATTGTTCTCTGAACAATTGGTTTTTGATTATTATTCTTTTTGTTCCGCCAAACTTTGACAAAATTTACCTCCGTAACCGTAAGCCATGTCGCTTTCAGGTTCACCTTTTGTATCGGTGTCATTAATACCTATCCAGAACTCACCCTGTGAGTCGTAAAATTTTGTCGGTCGTCCCTCCGAAACCTTAAAACCTTGTTATCATTCAAACACCCTAACCGTTATAGGTAGAAAAAAACAATCTACGATTGTCTTAGCAATAGTCGCAAAAATGTGTTAAAGTCAGCCATGCGAATGATTTGAAAACTTAGCTGACCTTTTTTGTTGTTTACAGATTCGATCATTTAACTTGTGCGTAGATCGTATTTCCCCCTCAAAGAGTTATTCAAATGGTTCTTTAATGTATAGATAGCGTGAAACTCTCACTACAACAGGTATCGAATATATATACGACCGGACGAAGCTGCGTATTTATACATCCGAACATCCGAACAGCCAAACTGACGCACCCTCTTAAGCAAGGTATACTGTCGGACGACAGAGGTCCAGAGATGTCAATATTTCTATACCCAAGTCGATCCTTTGGTTTTGAATAAAAGGAGATAAAGGTATACATTAATGCGGCAGCAACTCAACGAGCGTATAATAAGCTATCATTTGGAGCTGAAAATTACATTTCTAACCGAGTTTGAATATTTTTCACATCAAAATATATCGTTTCGGGAGGAAAGACCTTCAATTGTTCTCTGAACAATTGGTTTTTAATTATTATTCTTTTTGTTCCGCCAAACTTTGACAAAATTTACCTCCGTAACCGTAAGCCATGTCGCTTTCAGGTTCACACTTTGTATCGGTGTCATAAATACCTATCCAGAACTCACCCTGTGAGTCGTAAAATTTTGTCGGTCGTCCCTCCGAAACCTTAAAACCTTGTTATCATTCAAACACCCTAACCGTTATAGGTAGAAAAACCGAAGGGTGAAATTTGTTCAGGACCAGACCCTGGTTCTTCGTAACATTTGATCGAAAAGATTCAACGACTCATTGGTAGGGTTATGCCCCTATGAAAATTAACCTGTGTCGGTTGGCCTCCGAAACTCAGAAACCGTAAGTTGTAGACACCTAGGATCTTCACCAATCATCATCATTTCATGTGACTTTGAAAAATTTGTCAAGGTCAAATTGGTATGTTGACCTTGACCTTTGACCTAACACCTTGTTATGGGATAATCTCAGAAACCTTAATACTTACAGAAGTGTTGAATAGTGGAAAATGTTTGGGTCATTAATGCGCAACTTTGTTACATTTGACCGAAGAGATTTGACCTTTCTGTAAGGGGCATAACCCTGTTTTAAGTTTCTGAAAAGTCAAAATCAGTTTTTACTATATAATTAAAGGTCCTAGACCCATGGGCTCTTCAGCAATGACATTGGGGACTAATGACCTTGACAAAGGTCACGAGGTCAAAGGTCAAGGCCATGTCCCAGATAGCGAATTATGTGTTTTTGACCTTATTTCAAGGGTTTAAAGTGTGTTTTAAAGGTTTTTAAAGTTGACCTTGACCTTTGACCTTACAACCTTTTATTGGATATCTCAAAAACGTATAATCTTACAGAAATAGTAAATAGTGAAAAATGTTTAGGTGACTGAGGCGCAACTTTTTTTTACATTTTGACCGAAGAGATTTGACATATTCTTAAGGGGCAAAACCCCCGTTAACGGTTTCTGAAAAGACAAAATTAGCTTTAACTCTTGAACCAAAGGTCCTAGACCCATGGGGTCTTTTAAATTGACATTGTGGACCAATGGCCTTTACAAAGGTCACAAGGTCAAAAGTCAAGGTCATGTCCTTAAAAGCGAATTTGTTGTTTTTTGTCATATTTTTACAGTTGTATGTGTGTTTGAGAACAACATCATAGGAGTAAGACTTTGCTTTGGAACGACGGTTTATATTTGCGCTTTGTGACGACCCAAAATTTAAATGCTGCCTGAAAGTGTAATTGTAATCCTAATCGTAGGTGTATGTCAGTTTCCGCAAATGTCTTATTGTCCACACTGCAAAACAAACGTCAAATACAAAAAAGACTATCAAACAACAATTTATTATTAAAAAAATTAAGTGTTGCGGTTAAACCGTCTCTGGCTTAATTGTGCATATAATAAACCAGTGCCTGAATAGGAGGCTAGGAATTTTCTGCCGAATAGAGACACATCAGGGTTATTGCACTCCTAACTTCGCCTTTGAGCTCTAATTATAGATCAACTAATAATGGATCTGGTTTTGTTCATTTACATGTAATACAAATGTGAACATCTGAATGATTAAGCGAGTCCCGTAATATATTTTGGGTGTCATTTTTTTTTTTTCAATTTTACTATTTTTGGAGGGTTTCAAAATTTGCAATTTAGGAAGTTTTAGTTTTTTTTTTTTTTTGGCGGTGTGATTTTATATTTGTATTGATATTTTCTTAGGTTAAAAATGCAAAGAAGGTTTTTTGGGGTGGGGGCAGTTGAGAATATTTTTTGATGGGGTATTTTTTTACTGACAAGTCTATGTTTAGCAAATTGTGTTGAGTTGTCTCTTAATCCTGGTTTTATTATCTTTTTACATCGTACGTCACAAAATTCCTATGTCTCATGAAAATTCAAGTTTGATTTGATATGTCGTTGCATGCAGTGTTATGGTCATTTATGTGCAAACATTGAGGCGAAACGCCATCTAAGTCCCATGACAGCCTTGATTATTATTATTTATCACATATTTTGTACTAATATGTACGTTTTTGCATGGCCAATAATAGCCGGAAGTCAAGGTTGGTTATTAGCCCTCGGGGCCAATATCGATATCAGCCCTTGAAATCCATATCGAGCCCCCGAATTTGACTTCCGGTACAAACCTGTCAATCAAAAAACTATTTGTAAGCAAGATGTCATCTGAGCAGCTAGCCGATCAGAAGACGTCTCTCCGAGTATCAAATGACGTTTCAAGTAAAAAATACAAGAAATAAAAAAGGAGAATATTATGAATAGCCCTCTGGCTTGATATGGGAGTGTAGGGCTGATTCCACGGCCAATATGGAAAATGCCATGTAATAATCTATAAATAAAAAGAATTCAAAAGTCAAAATAAAGGATCCCTCTAACGGTTCTTTCGTATGATTCGTACGTACCTTTCGTCAAATTGTAAGAAAGCTCTAGTATGTGTGACGTCAAGTAGTCACGGTTGCAAAGGTTTTATCAAACCCCTAATCTGTATGACGTCAACTGATCGATATCAGTCACGGTTGCAAAGGCTTTATCAATCCCCTAATCTGTATGACTTCAAGGCACCGATATCAGTCACGGTTGCAAAGGCTTAATTAAACCCCTAATCTGTATGACGTCGTCACCGATATCAGTCACTGTTGCAAAGGCTTAATCAAACCCCTAATCTGTATGACAGCAGTGCTGTAACCTAATAACATTGTATATATTATATATTTGTATCATGTATAGCGAATATCAACCACTCTGTTTGAGGGATTTTATCGTATATTGGTTGAGTGTTGATACGGTGTGTGAAATTGAAAAAAGCAATATCATATATATTTTATTATATACCTCAAGTGGATGTTTTTTTAATCCTGACAGGACGTTATACAGATGAAGGGTTGATAAGCCTTTGCAACAGTGACTGCTATCGATGACGTGACGTCATGAAGATTAGGGGTTTGATAAGCTTTTGCAACAGTGACTGATATCGGTGACGTGACGTCATGAAGATTAGGGGTTTGATTAAGCCTTTGAAACAGTGACTGGTATCGGTGACTTGACGTCATACAGATTAGGAGTTTGATTAAGCCTTTGCAACCGTGACTGATATCGGTCACTTGACGTCATACAGATTAGGGGTTTGATTAAGCCTTTGCAACAGTGACTGATATCGGTGACGACGTCATACAGATTAGGGGTTTAATTAAGCCTTTAAGTCAATATGATAAATGAATAATCAGAATGATCCTACTATTTTAATCCACGATGTACGTCCCAACCTAGGGTTATTGTCTCTTTGACACATTCCCCGTTTCCATTCTCAATTCTAAGGATCACGTGTCTGTCTTGATTCCTGATATATTTATTTTATTTTTACAATGTTGATGTACATTTTACAAATGTTGTATAATTCTCTTTATTTATATATAATGAAACGTATCTAGATAAGAAATAAGTAAAATAAGAAACAAACCCTGACGAATTCATCTCTTTCATGCACACTTATAATTTCGTAGTCATTTTGCATAGATTTTGATTTCTTACACTGTCTGAAGAATTTGGATTGAAGTGTGTTTTTCGCTTAACGTCCTATGGCAAATATTTCATTTATGAGTACAATTTTACAATTCATGCAAAAGGTATGTTCTGCAAAGTGGGTTGAGCGGGATAAAGGGCAGGGAGTTAAGACTGTCACTATGGAAAGGGAATGGTTGACTAGGGACATTCAGTTTGCCTTGCAACATATCACCTACATTGTATGGATCCCTTGAAGAGTTGTTACAATACTTTTTCTTTTTATCTAAAAACCAATAAAATCAAAGGTTTCCTTAACCTTCAGAGAATGTAACATCATCCCTATGCGTGGCAACATACGTTGCTGTATATTTATACGATCTGCACAGTCGAATTTTTCGCAGAGATTTTAAGAACTACACCCCTATTTGATCTTTTTCTTTTTTGCCATGGCGTTGTCAGTTGATTTCGACTTATGAGTTTAAAGGTCTCTTTGGTATCTTTCGCCTCTCTTCTATTAACGGTTAAAACCTTATGTACATATTCTTATCTCGTCCAGTCGTCCAATACATTCCTCCCATTTTAGACCAGTACAAAAACAGTAGAGCACTTATGTAGCGCAGTTTCAGAGAATGGCGGCTAGATATTTCTTTAATGATTATAAAGACAAAACACCAGGTGCAGTTTCTAACATGAGTATTTCCCTACAATGGAATAAATTACAAAAAATATGTTGAAAGAACCAAGGCCAGACGAACTATGCTAAATGAAATTAAAAGGGGGGTTGGCAGAAGTACCAAATGATAATTGGAATCAACATGATAGTCGCACTCGTGACAAACATAAGTTTAGACAAAGTACGCCTAATAAAGACTTTTATAAATACCAGGTGCCCGAAAGGCATGCATATTAAATATAAAGTGTCCCCTTTGTGTGTCCTAATGCGGCGTGCAGAAAGGTTTTTATACGAGGTTTTGGTTTTTAATTCCGATATTTGTAGTAACAGTTAATTGACATACTGTTCAAAATGTAGTTTTGACGATTAAGAGATGCTTTATCAATTAAAAGCTTTGTACAAACTTCATCATTGTAAAATATGAAATTTAATAATGCTGTAAAACAGTTGGAAACAGATGATATGACTCCTTCCTAAAATCGAAATATATATATATATATATATTGTGTGGCTCAATGGCTACATGTAATCAATACCTGACAGAATTTACAGACGTCGATCAGTTCCAATATCACATGAATATGGAGAAACGTATTTAATAGGTAATAATTTTTTTTTTTCAAATTCACTGATCTAGACCGCCAAAGACCACAGAAGCCTTGATTGTGTTCTACTATACATTGGATTTGTAAACTCAGGCAATTAATAATCTAAAGGGTCGCATCAGAAACGTATATATGAGGTTGTTAATGCACACATTACCTTTGTATCATCTAGTATATTGCAGTAAGAATAAACTCACCATAGATACAGATTGAGCCTTTCTAGTGTTTACACATAATTATTGTAACTTATTTATTCAATTTGCATATTGTTTGAGAATATAACAATACAATAACCATATAGTTGTTAACGTCATTTGGTGGAGAGTTGTCTCATTGGCAATCATACCACATCTTCTTATTTTTATAATGTATAGGCAGGAATCTTACCATACAAATCAAGTGTTAAAGAGTGGCAAAAGATACGAACGATACAATTCAGTAACCATTAATTCTCATTCGAACATTCTATCACTGAACATGATACACAAATTTGACGGGAAAAAAACCAAAAGCGGAATATTAATCATATCTGTCAGTGTTATGAAATATTCCATTTTACACTTTCACCGTATCAAGTAATTAATGTAAAAATACCATTAGATTATAACAAGAACACTTTAAAATCATAAAGTCATATAAAGAAGATGTCAAACTGATATTGTGAACGTAATAACGATACACATTTTAATGTAAAGCTGTCCATGACATGAAAGTTAACATCAAAAACATAGGCACACAAGCCGTATTACTTTATTATAAATTAGGGCTTTATGGAATTATTCTCGAATTACTCGTGTCATTTATCATGGCTTATGGACAATCTTTCAAACGTTAATGAGGAAACACGATTTTATCTGTTTAATTATCATAACTGCAATAGCGGGTTAATTTACTGAGCTTGCATAATTACAAACTTCTTTATTCGCTCTGAAATATAAAGCCATTACCCCTTTTGTGTATGTCTATAAAATTATCTTACGGTATCGATTTCATTGACTCTTAATTCCTGTGGTACTTTAGCGACACTGCAATGTCAGCAAACATCAACAAAATTGTGTTTCTGACTGCTATTGTTAGCAAGGGAAATTTTTTTATTTAACCAATTGTAATTGGTTATCCAGAGACATAACCGTTTAATGAAACTTGATCAGAAAGGCAGTATTTTTCAGAAGTAAATCAACATATTGTCTGATTTTGAGGAAAACTTGCAGTTAATGTTATAAAGTATACGATATTCATTGTATGTATACCCACTTTGTTTATATATACCATTGAAACAAGATTGTTATGCCGTAGCAAAATGTTTCTCGTGCTGTATACTTGAGGAAATAAGTAGTGTGTCAGAATGTGTCATTGTGATACGATAGTAAAAACATGGTAAAAGTCCCAGAAACTCCTATAAAAGATGTCAAATCAAAGCGAAGTTATAATATGATCAGTTACACATGACTGAAAACAATTTTCCTAAGTGTGATAAATTTTGTTAAATTGTCTCAGAGGATTCACAAGGTGTTATTGTCACAATACTTAAACATTTGGTCAAGGTCCAATATGTCCTATTAAACTGGTCGAATCAAAATGGCGGTATAAAGTGGTCGTCACATTTGATGGCAAATTATCCTACAAAGCATGAAAGCTTTCTGTAAAACAGACTCGGAGGAGTTGTCTTCATATTATAACAACAAATATCACTACCAAGTATGAGTTTTAAGACAATCGGTCTCAAACATAGTTTCTTGACCATACTATGACGTCATTTCGATTTGACCATTTTACAGGAGTTGTGCGACTTTCACTATTTTTGTTAAGTAGTATTTAACAATAACCCATTTGGAACGCTACTCCAAAGAGACCGTTTTACACGTAGCTCTAACGTAGGATTAGTAGTTGAACAGTTTGATATGACAATTTTTTGGGAGTTATGGGATATTGACCGTCTTTTAGACAACTGTATCACAGTCAAACCACATGAACGCAACTCATCTGCCTTATTAAACATATTGTTTTATCAGTTTGATTTGAAAACCTGTATGGGAGTTATAGTACTTTGACCTTTTTTTTTAACTATTATATTTATTAATTCAAACCCCCCACCCCCCAAGACTGTTTGCCAGAAATCTCTCATACTTCACAGGATTGTTTGCCACCATATTTAATTCAATATCACCGTATTTAAGGTAGCTCGGGTGTCCTCCTCCATCTTGGATTGTAAAATAGCCGAACACATTCGGAAAATTAATATGCAAATTTTGAGAGAAGAATTTTGTTAGACTTTTCATCTGAATGAAGAAAATTATGTGTTTTATCATATTTCATCGACTGGTTTTTTACAAATACCGAACATTTTTTGTTTGGTTCAGTTTTTTAAACTTTGCCATATAAGGAAGCTGGCTCAGATATTGTAAGTTTTATACTAGAATGTGTTATGAGTTTACCTTTTTTGTTTTGTAGAAAAAAAAAAAAAAAAAAAAAAAAAACGAGTCCTGTATAAAGAAAGGCAACAGTAGTATTCCGCTGTTCAATAGTCATAAATCGATTAAGCGAAAACAAATCCCGGTTACAAACTAAAACCGAGGGAAACACATCATATATAAGAGGAAAACAACGGAACAACAGAAACACTGAACTGCAACAAAAACAAACGCCAACATACATAGAAACGGACTATTTGATAACAACTGCCATATTCCTGACTTGGTACAGGACATTTTAAGAAAAAATTATGGGTTAAACCTGGTTTTATGGCTAGCCAAACCTCCCGCTTATATGGCAATGTTAAAAATACCACTAAAATGACAACACTACGCAACAGGAATGCAGTACAAACAAACGCAAGAACCAGAGCACAAAGAAATACATAAACAAACAATATAATAGTACATTACAACATGTAAACCGCAGATTAACAACGGACACCTCCTATGAATTCACGACAGCACAGGACACCACACACGAAGTATAAACTGCGCGTGACATAAATGAATCAACGACACAAAAAGTGACGAATTTTTGTGACTTTTTATTATCACAGGTAAATTTTTAAAACTAAAATAGATTAGTTTGATCTATAGACACGTAGAGGAATATCAAACTGAGATTGAGTTTGTAATGGTGTTATTTTGTGTATTTTCTAACCATGACAAGAATATCAAAATGGAATTGTGTTTGTAATGGTGTTATTATTTGTATTTTCTAACCATGTCGGTTTTTCTTCTAAATCAATACTATGTACATGTGTAGAAACAAAAAAAATCCTATGCATTTAGTTGCTTTAAACTTAAAATCATATTTTTTATCTGAATTTTTACATACATATAGAAAATAAAAATAAAATAATTGTAATATAAGGCAAGATCATGTAAGATCAAACAGTAACAAGACATATGTAAAATGTACCGAAAATACAGAATTCAAACCACAAACGATAAGACATAACACAATATCTAACCGAACCTACACAAGAAACATCATAACTAGATACTAGTACATGAATGTTGGATGTATAAATACCGCAACACGTCGTATAGCAATGCGAATTCACATTCGGCAAAACAGTCGTATTCAGGAATAGGTCACGTTCGGTACTTAGCAGACCAGACGACGTAGATGGTAAACCACATTCTAAGACGTAGTAAAAATGTCGTTAGTTAGTTTAGACACAGACACATTGTATAGTTCAACCAATTCGTGATGATGTCCATAACATTTACGGAGTGTCATTTTTAATCTTTCCTCCTCATAACTCTGTTGGAGCAGTTTCTGCGTAAGGAGCACACTCCTGTATATGAAGTCCGTATAGTGTGAACATGCATGAGCATAACGTATCAATTGAGATATGTAAACGCCATACGACGGGGCAGAGGGTATGTTACTGCTGAGAAATGGGAAATTGATAATTGAAAAGTTGAAAACATCCCGTTTGTCATAGATTTTAGTGTGAAGTCGTCCAACTGTGTCAATATTGAGGAAAAAATCAAGGTATGAAGCAGTCTTTGTAGTATCAGTAGTATCCTTAATTTCAAGTTCATTGGGATATATGAGATGCAAATACTGACTGAAATATGTGTTATTCAGTGATAGGACATCATCAATATATCTGAAAGTAAAATTAAAGAATTTCGGAAGGTGCTTTTTCTTTTTGTCTTTTAGAAGAATCTGAATGAATTCTGCTTCATACGAGTACAAAACAAATCGGCCAGTAGGGGTGCACGATTAGTACCCATTGAAATACCGACTGTCTGTTCCTACCTCATAGACTAAATACATGTTTACTATTTCGTATCATATATTTGAGAAAACAAACCAACAACAACAAATAAAAAAAAACATTGGAATACCGACTGTCTGTTCCTACCTCATAGACTAAAACTTAATACGAAAATTTACGATAAAAGAGATGATTTTTCATTTCCTATTGTTAATTATCCATTTTTAGATGGTGACGTTCCCTTGTTACCATCTTATGGTGTTTATATATCTCATCTTGTTCAATACGCTCGTGTATGTAACAACGTATTTGATTTTAACGAAAGAAATCTCTGTATTACTGAAAAATTATTACACCAGGGTTTTCGATATCACAAACTAGTCAAAACATTTACTAAATTTTATCATCGGTACAAGGACATCATTCGTAAATGTAAATCAACATACAGACATCTTATACGTTCAGATATTTCTCATCCAATCTTTTATGGTAATATTCTATACAATGCAGAAAAATGTTGTCATTCACCTCAAAAGCTAACCAACACTTTAAACAGACTTATTCAGAAGGGATATAGTTACAATACTGTTGGCAGGTCATTTAAGATGGCATATTTTGGTATTAATATTGATTCACTCATACGGTCTTTGCATCGGAAATAAACACATTTATTCTAAAATTAGTTGTTGATACGGGTTATGTTCTTCTCATATATTTTATGATGGTATGCGCCTGTCCCAAGTCAGGAGCCTCTGGCCTTTGTAAGTCTTGTATGTTTTTTAATTTTAGTTTATTTATATGTTTTGGAGTTTAGTGTGACGTCCATTTTCACTGAACTAGTACACATTTTTGTTAAGGGGCCAGCTGAAGCCCGCCTCCGGGTTCGGGATTTTCTCGCTGTGTTGAAGACCCACTGGTGGCCTTGGCCTGTTTTCTGCTCTTTGGTCGGGTTGTTGTCTCTTTTGACACATTCCCATTTCATATATTTGAGAGAACAAACCAACAACAACAAATGAAAAAAAATAAGAGGCTAAAGAACTCTAAATCGCCCTGAATACATATAAAAATTGTGACCCTAATTTGTCTTTTCTTCTCATATTTTATCTTAAAATTCTATGGTGTAGTTTTCTTTCTATCACACAAAATTGTGATTGCCATGAATAATCTATACAAAATCTGAAAATTTAAAAAAAAAAAAAAAAAAAAAAAAAAAAAACTATGGATTTGAATTTAGAACCCCATCTACCTTAATTCAATATCATTTTTTTTTTAATTAGACTGTCATTTTGATTCTACCATTTTTAATGCAGTAGTAATTTGATTTGGACTATTTTGCAACAATATAATATCGTCATTATAATTCACCAATATTATCATTTATGGGAGAAATGGGATTTTAATTATTTTTCGATTGTTGTACCACATGGACAATGACACCATGTCCTCCCTGAATAACAGGAACAAATACAAATGCTTGAAATACACCTTATAATGTAATCAATGTTACTGTTGTTATACTCTACAATGTACACAACATTTTATTCCTTATTTTCACATCGGTGGGAGACATTTCGCTATGGCTTAGCAATCTTGTTTAATCTGATAGGGTCGGTGTTTAGCCTTGTAACAGGCCCCATTCAGATCCCTCGAAAAGTTATTACAAGTTTTCTTTAATATGGAGGAAGCGTGGACTTCTCCATACTCGAGGCGTCGGATTTAAGTTTTTATTCTGCATGCGCACACCTAATAATGGACACCTCTCTTTAGCACGAGTTTATGGAAGGAGATTTCTTTACCGAAGTTAGCCTTCGGGTCTATATTAATTTTGTTAATTATGAAAATTATAATCTATTCAAATTACTCTTGGTACAGTGATTTTAATATACAGCACATGAACACGAAGTCATCATTCCGTGTTATTTATGATATTGTACTTCAGTTGCAAACATACTCTTAACGCCTAAATACAAATGCACGGTTTGACATTATTATATGCGGATAAAAATGTGATGATTGAGTGTGAATTTTTCAATCTTTACTAAGATGTATGATTGGTGTACTAATCCGAACAATCAGCACTTTCATCGCTCAAGTTTTTCAGTCAGAAAATGTACATTTGTAAACCTTAAGATATGAAAATGTTTTAATAAGTGCACTAATTAAAAGGAATAAAGGAATCAATGCACCAAGGAGATGTGTCAACAAACTTTTTGAATCGTATTATATAGCATAATAAGACCTCTACTGGACATTTTAAGGTCCCTACTATGTATTGGTTGCCTAAACTACACACACACACACACACACACAAAAAAAAAAAAAAAAAAAAGTAAAATATCGTTTCATCTCGGCCTCTAGTAAGTGTTCTACAACTAATCTTTCAGTGCTTTTAACTAGTTCTTTACCTACTACCAAAGAACTTATCATTAACTTTTGTAATAACACATATTAACATTGTGGAATTAAACATTTTTGGAGTGTAAAAAATTCTTTGGATGTTTTAAATAAATTACGTGCTTTTTATGGTCCTTTTGATTCTGTTGACAGTTTTGACTTTTCAACTCTTAACACTACACTTCCACATAATCTTATCAAACAAAATTTAATCCTATTTAATTAAATGGTCGTTTGGGAAATCTGAATGCAAATATATTTGCTGCAACCTATTTAAAGCCTTCTTTTCTAATGAGAAAGGTAAATATGCTAGATATACTTACTGGAGGTGTGATGAGATGATTGAAGCTGTTAATTTTCTCGTTGATAATATTTATGTACGTTTCGGCAATGAAGTATATCAACAGGTTGTAGGTATTCCTATGGGCACCAATTGCGCCCCTTTAATAGCAGACTTGTTCTTGTACTGTTATGAATCACAGTTTATGACCAAACTCAGTAAAGACCCGTCTAAATTGCATTTAATTGATAAATTTAATAACACTTACCGTTATCGTGATTATATTTTTTCGTTAAATAATCAAGAATTTTCTAAATATACTGCCGAAATTTACCCAAAGGAACTTACTTTAAATAAATCAAAAAATATAAACGGTAATAACTGTCCTTTCCTAGATTTAGATATTTCAGTTTTACACTGGAAACTCTACACTAAAATTTACGACAAAAGGGACAATTTTCCGTTCCCTATTTTTAACTTTCCTTTTTTGGACAGTGATGTTGCTTTGGCACCATCCTACCGTGTGTATATATCACAACTCGTTCGCTATGCCCGTGTCTGTTGTGACGTTATGGATTTCAATGAACGTAATATATGTATTACTGGTAAATTATTAAGTCAGGGATTTTGTTACCACAGATTACTTAAAACCTTTACTAAATTCTTCCATAGATACAAAGATTGTGTTTGGAAGTTTGGTTGTACCTGTAGAAAACTTATGTTAAACGGGATAGCACATCCTAATTTTTACGGAGATGTTGTTTACCGAGCCCGGAAATTTAGATACGATCCGGGAAAACTTATCGATCCTTATAATAAACCTATTCTGAAAGGTTACCAATTCAACACTGTAATTATATCTTTGAATACTGTTTTTATTGGTATTGATATTGATTTTGTTATCAGTAAAATAAAATCAAACTAAATATTGTTTTTATATACATATGCACACTCATGGCTCTACAATCTGTCGACACCTATTACAGTATCTTGGCATTGCACAAGGTCATGTTTTTCTCTGAATGTTAATGACGTCTTTACACTAAATCCATTTGATGTTGGATGTGTACTGATTGATATTTTAGTCTTAGATGAATGATTTTTTATTAGTTGTTATTGGCTTTGAACTAGCTGTCAGTAACTGCGAGTACTCTCAGATCTATAGTTAGTGTCTTTTTTGTTGTGGGAATGTATAAGTACCCTGCCACGTCCGGTCTGTGTTTTTGTTAGATGTATTTCTGCTTTGTATCAATCTGATGAGTCAAGCCCTTTTCAACTGATTTTTATAGTTTGTTCGTATGTTGTACTGTTACACCAATGTCCTAGGTTAGGGGAAGGGTTGACGCCTTCAAACTAGTTTAACCCCGCCTCATTCTGTATGTGCTTGTCCCAAGTCAGGAGCCTGTCGTTTGTTACTGTATATTATATTTGTTTTTCGTTTATTATTTTGTACATAAATGAGGCCGTTAGTTTTCTCGATTGAATTGTTTTACATTTGTCATTTCGGGGCCTTTTATAGCTGATTATGCGGTATTGGTTTTGCTTATTGTTGAAGACCGTACGGTGATCTATAGCTGTTAAATTCTATGTCATTTTGGTCTCTGGTGGAGAGTTGTCTCATTGGCCACATCTTCTTATTGTTATATTGATCGGATTATAGCCCAAACGACATAAAACACATGAGATGTCCATAGGCCAACATACAGTCAAAAACACAAATGCCTCATATACTATATGTCAAGCTCCGAGTCGCCAGAAATCAAGAAAAAATCTCCACGAATTTCACAACGTGTTTCAAAGAGCTGGCATCAGTGTCCGAAATAACAATAATATTAAGATGTTTAAGACAACCACTTCCAAGGTTCTTAATTAGGGACAGTACCACACATAATGATGGAGATTAAACTAGTGTGTTTTAGATTTCAACCATCCAAGCACATACATGTTTGTCATTATCTGTCAATGAATAATTTCACTAATTGTATTTAGTGTTTATTTGAAAATATCAGTAAAATAATCACAGAATTACGAAGTTGAGAAGTTTAACGAAAATATATCTTGATTTATATATGAGACTAATGCACGTATTATATGTCTTATAGGATTACGAGACAGCAGTCCCTAGTCCTAAATTTAGCCATCTGATACATGGAAAAAAAACATTGTAAACCAGGTTGTTATCAAATCAATTTCTTTCATGATATGTTTAAGATAGTTTATCAGTTAAATTTCTATATTTGATTTCAGCTTTAGACTCGAAAGGCACTCTTTATAGTTGATAGCTCGTCAAAACACAATTCTTTAATGCATTTTACTTGAAGCAGTCGTCTCGATATTGAAACTAGGCGTGAAAAATACTTTTAAAATCTATGAAAATAAATGTGAAGAATAATGTCAGAACCTATAAAAATAAATTGAAGAATACTGTTAAAAGCTATGCAAATAGGATTGAAACTATGAACATAGGCGTAAAGAGTACTGTTTGAACGTATTAAAATTGGTGTGAATAATACTGTTGGAACCTAGAAAAAAATATTTATTTTATTTTTCAAGTTTTAATAGCTCAAGGAACAATATGAGCTATAGCCAAAAGGGAAGTAATTTTCCGAACAAAAACAAATTGATACGTATCGGTCGGGTTCGGTATTTTATGCGAACAAAACTTATATTGTTTATTTTAATATATATTTTTCGATATACAGTTGAAAGGTTCATAAAGGTCAAGGTTGTATATTTGGAAACTATCATCATTTTTTTTCTAACGTACACAACGACTGTTCATTTCAAGGTTTCCTAAACGATTTACTTCAACATTTTGCAACAAAATATCCTTTTATCTAACTTATTAGACTTTGCACTCCTGCACATATTAACTTCCTAAACGACGCTTTTCAATTTCCTGTTATTCGGCCTAATGCAAATCTAGTTAAGGTATCATATTCCGTTATTTTCCCTAGCGGTAGATGACGACACTAGATAATAATAATAAAAACATATTGTCCTCAATTTAAAAATTAAACACGCCCAGTTTCGCGGAATGTGTTGTGACGTTTTTCTTTCAAATATTCGAAAATTGACATGCTATGTAAAGATTGTAAATGTTTACCTGTTGAAATCCATTTTGATACTTAGTCTAAATAGTGAACAGTACAGTAACTACAGTCTTTTGATTCTATTTCTTAGAAAATGTGCATGCATTCATTAACGTGTAAATGCCCAAAAACATTAAGAAATGTGAACGATAAAAAGCTATTTTCATCTTATTTTTTCATTCCACAATAAGAATTTAAAAATGACTAAATTCCCAATATTGTAAAAATCTTAACCTGTTTCGTGATAAACATTTCAAATTAAAAAAATCACTAATCTAAAAATACGAAGAAAAAGAAAATATTTTTATAAGCAGAAAAGGTCGACATTGGTTTTGAAATTTGAAACTGAAAACCACATAAAGATAGGTTGTTGTCATGGAAATAACTAGAAATATATAACATCTTTTTTGATCACATGTCAAGATGGGAGCAGAAAAATATCAGATTCATTTTGATGCCGGCACAATTTTTAAAAATACTAGTAGACATAATACTATGCCATCTAAATATAGTTGATTAAACGATTGTTGATGATTAATGATATTTCAAATGTCAACATTTTACATTGTTTTAAAAAAGATTATCGCTAGTTTTGCTGCACTTGTATTGAACGTGAAATAAAGTAATGCGTTTCTACATATTGCGAAACATCACCACATGTCCATGTGCCAGTCCGGGATATCATTCAATCATTCATTTACACCACCAGCTCTTGTCTATATATTATATAACAATATTTTTGTATATTAAGGAATGTATTAAAGACTGATCTGGAGAGCATACGTAAAATTTCTTCGCAACTTTTATATGTATTCAGGGCGAATTGGAGCTCGTCAACCTCTTTAGTTTTTTTTTTTTTTTTTTTTTCTCTTAAATATATGATACGAAATAGTAAATTTGTATTTAGTCTATAAGGTACGAAATGGTTAATGCAGTTGGCCCAAAAGGTACGACATGGTTTTGATCATGGGTACGAAATAGTAAATGTTGGGTACGAAATGGTAATTTAATTTTTTGTACGAAATAGCAGAGGAGGTGCGAAATGTTCAAAGTACGAAATGACTAGCTACCGTCTCATTGACGTATTCACAACGCCTAGTTTTATTAATATCGTCAAGGAATTGATTTAATCGAGATATACCCCAAAGGTGTTTTTTTCTTTCTCTAAAATAGATGGTTATTGAAGGTTATTGAAGTATTTGTTTTCGTCGTTCGATATCGAAACGCTTACTATTTATTGTCCACTAATAAACGTCTAATGCGAGAAAGATGAAAAAAGACGTGATTGACAGTATAATGAAAACTGAAGGAATTTTACAAATGGCAGAACCAGACAAAGATTATTTCCTTATTAGAGAAATCCCTGTCCGACAGAAATAATTTAGTCAGAATGAAAATGTATAGGAAATTTGGAATAATTGATCTCTTAAGATATAATACAACATGAACGTCTGTTGATATTAATTTGTGTTGGTTGATCTCGATAAAATTTACAATTACTATGGCAGTAAAGAATTTATATTCATACTGAAGTACACAATATTCTACTTTGCCATGCAAAAAGGTTAGTCATGATTTTAAAGAGACCCTCAAACGAAAAATCTTGCAAAAAAAAAAAAAAAAAAACCTGGTTTAATTATAGGATTAAACATACACTGCCAGAGGTAAATGGTGTGTAAAATGGACCGATACAAACACAAACTGAATAAAAGTATACGAAAAATATGTTAACACATTATAATTTTCAATCCAAAACATTTTATTTCTTTAAATTTTACATTTCGTGTAGCGCGAATGAACATACCACAGTGAAATCCACAGTATAAATAATATTATACTAACAAGGAGATGTGGTGTGATTGCCAATGAGAAAACTACATGTATCCACCAGAATTCAAAAGAAGTTGATGTAAGCAATTATATGCCATCGTACGGCCTTCAACAATGAAAAAAACCCAAACCGTATAGTCAGCTATATGTATATAAGCTATATAAGTCCTCCGACTAGAAAAATGCGAAATTATTCAAACGAAAAAACTAACGGTTTAATTTATAAGAAAAGACTTTACAAAAATAATAATGATAGACACGAAAGAACGACTACTACCGAAATACAGGATCCTGACATGGCACATAAAGAAGAGGCGGGGTAATGTAACAGCAGAACAAAAAAATTAAAACTGCAAAAATCAGTTGCAATTTGTTTATAAACTCAAAGATCGGTACGAACCAATTATAACTAATAAATAAATTAAGTTCTCCCGGACTAAAGTATCAATCAATACACATCCAACGGATTTAGTGTAAAGACGTTATAAACAGTCTGAGAAACGCACTCATGACCTTTTGCATAGGTTACGAAATTGGTACCTGCAACATCGTCTATCGAAGCGTAAACGGAGGATCTACATTCCAACGGACCAAACCCAAACATGTTATTGTAGATTTGTAAATCATATACGAATATTATGTAATAAGTGTGTTTAAATTTCATAATTTTTCAAATGCACAAAAATTGTTCGCGTTTCCTGTTCTGCTTACGACAGAAGAAAACCAAGCCATGGGATCATGCACGTTTATCGTATCTAGTTGGGAGATGCCAAAGTTGTTCTTTTACTATCTGTCGATACATATATTTTGGCATTGCGCAAGGTCATATTTTTCTCTTGACTGTTAATGACGTCTTTAAACTAAATCTATTTGATATTGGATGTGTACTCATTGATTCTTCAGTCTTAGATACATAATTTTTTTATTATTTGTTACTGGCTTTGAGCTAGCTGCTAGTAACTGCGAGTACTCTCAGATCTTTCCTTAGTGTATTTTTTGTTGTGGAATGTATAGATAGGCTGCCACATCCGGTCTGTGTTTTCGTTAAATGTTTTCTGTTTTGTATCGGACTGATGAGATAAGCCCTTTTCAACTGATTTTTATAGTTGGTTCTCATGTTGTACTGTTACAGCACTATTCCAGGTTAGGGGAGGGTTTGGTGCCAGCAAACTAGTTCAACCCCGCTACATTCTATATGTGCCTGTCCCAAGTCAGGAGCCTGTAAGGCAGTGGTTGTCGTTGGTTCATGTTTGTCATATTTTTTTTTTCGTAAATTGTTATGTTATAAATTAGGTCGTTAGTTTTCTCATGTGAATTGTTTCATATTTTCCATGTCGGGGCCTTTTATAGCCGACTATACGGTATGGATTTTTCTCATTGTTGAAGGGCGTAAGGTTGCCTATACTAGCTTATACCCACTTCATTTGAACTTTGGTTGATAGTTGTTTTGTTGGCAATGATACCACATCTCCTTATTTCTGTATAGGAATATTATGTGATCTAATGTCTTAACAACAAATCGGAGGACTTACCTTGTTTGTATTGGATACCCAAGCTTCACAAAATTCCGTACAAACAACGTTACATTACCGGCTCATCTTCATGTTCCACTAAAGAATTGTCCATTAGAGTGACTAAAATTCTGTCCGCAGTGAAAGAGGGTCTTCAGAAATACTGTGAAACTGTTTACTCGCGTAGTGGTATTAACCATATGTGGATTCTTAAAAATTCTAAAGAACTTCTAGATAATTTTAGATCTCGGTTTTTTTCTGAAATTAGTTCTATCAAAACTTTTGATTTTCCACCCTGTATACCACTATTCCCCTTGTGAAATTGAAAAATCGCCTGAAAGAAATAATCCACAATGCCTTTCAACATAAAAATGGTAGCATACGTTGTAAATTTATTACTTTGGGATATCAAAAGGCATATTTTGTTAATAGTGAACAAAAGGGTAAAACATGCTACACAGAGGAACAAGTGATCAGTATGCTAGAGTTTCTTATCGACAACATATTTGTTGAATTTGGAGGTAGACTTTTTCAACAAATTGTCGGCATTACTATGGGAACGAACTGTGCGCCTCTCCTTGCCGACCTCTTTTTATTTTCATATGAATCGGAGTTCCTTCAGACACTTGTCAAAAACAAGAAGATCAAAGAAGCCAGATTATTTAATTTCACTTTCAGATATATTGATGATGTTCTTTCTATTAACAATCCGAACTTTTCTGATTGGGTTCCATTAACATATCCCCAGAACTAGAAATTAAAAACAACAAACACTTATATAAAATTTTGATGTAAGAATTTCATATTGCAACATACAAAAGGAATACCAGTGGCACTTACTAATATGCAATTTTCATTTGGAGGTCACCTTATGTTGCAAAAGGGATTATATTTCTAAGTTAGTTAATGGAAGTTAACATGATATCTTGGAATACAAGCTAGAGGTTATATAAGAATTAATTTTGCATTGTAAAATATATTTGTTTATTAAACTGTCAAAACATTAAACTTTTGCGAAAATTTCGCTCATTTGGTTTTGAAACGTTCGAGTCAAAAGAACTAGCATCCTCGCCTGCTAGTCTCTGGTGAATAGTTGTCTTATTGGCCGTCATATCACATCTAATAAAGAGACCATTCATATTTAGTGTAAGTATTCCCGGCTTCTAAGCAAACACAATATTCATGGATTTTATCAAGACATATTCTAAGGACAAACACTGTCTATTACAGTTAGGTTCAGGGTTTCCGCTGGCGGTCGCCATTTTCGCAATTTGCGAAAAAATAAAAATTGTGGCGATTAAAATTCATTAATGGCGCAAGAATTTGGCGAAAAAAATAAAATAATTCGATTTTATCCATATTGTTTACTTTTTTCGGGTTTCTCGGATTTTACCTGGACAGACAATATTCGGAATTCACTTGAACTCATTACGACTTTGATAGAAAATCAATAATCAGCTGAGTTCATTTTATAGCTGTAGACAACAATGGGCTAATTAATAAAGGTGTTGATTGTATTATTTTACGAAATGATATGGCTAAATGGCTTCACATGTCACCTAATGGATTTATTTACAACTTTGCAACGCACGTGTTTGAAGCAAAGTTTTACTTCTCCTGGTCTTTTTAGAGAAGTCGAAGGTCCGGCAAAGAAAATTATTGTTATGACGAAAACTGTTCAAAAGCAAGAAAAATATCCGACTTTATAAACGTTTTCCTCTAACTTTGATAGAAATAAATGATTTGAAGTAGATACAAGTACAACCGTTTTGGCGACGTACGTTTTTCAATCATAGTTTTACGTCTCGATTTTTTCTTTTTTGTACGATCGCCCGAAAAAGAAAACATTTGCTACGACGAAATAATTCAATTGACTTTAGTCATTATCCTTCAGCTCTTTTGAAAAGTAAATGTTAAGTGTTTATTTATTACAATGTCGATTAAGAAAAACTATTTGTAGAATATAAATCATAGACAACACTGGAGCAAACTGATTTTTTTTGTAAGGAACTTGAGAAGCCGGAAAATGTTAAAGAAAAATATGTTGATGTTAGTTGTTAATAGATATAAGAAGATGTTGTATGAATGCCGATGAGACAACTCTCTTTCCAAGTCACAATTTGTAAAAGTAAACCATTATAGGTCACGGAGACTTGGCTAACACCGAACTGCAAGCTGTAAAGGGCCCTACAATGACTAGTGTTTAACCATTCAAACAGGAAAATCAACGGTCTAACATGTCTAATCTATATACAAAAAAACGACAAACGAGAAATACTTTTGAACCACATCAACAAACGAAAACCACTGAACAGCAGGTTCCTGTTAGTTGGCGAAAAAAGATTGAAAGTGGCGAAAAAAATATTGTTTTGGCGAAAGAGGTGGCGAAAAAGAAAATTTACCCAGGGGAAACCCTGGTTAGGTTGTTTAAAAACAATCAGTAATGGGAACTTTCAATTAGCTAATTAAGTTGTAGAAAAAAGATTGCTTCAGTAAAGAAGATGTACTAGCGCTAAATTCTACTTTTAATAACGTTAACATTGTTTGACAGCAATCTACATTTACTTCTTGAGATGGAGAGGTTTAGTAAATTTTCAAATGGGTTTGAAATACTTTCTGCATTTTCATTTTGTAGAATAGGGAAAATTTATTCAAATTTCTGGAAATTGCATTGCAATTTTGAAAATACGCAATTTAAATTAGATTCGGTAATATATAGTGTTGGAATAAGAATGAAAATGACAAATTTGTGATCGTAACTTTAATTAAACTGTTTAATGACATTTAAAAAAATCCATTTTAATTTTGAGTTTTGCTACGAAAGCTTAATGCAAGAATGACACATGGTACTGGTGTGTCAAAATAGGTTGTTGATTGCTTAAAGTCAGGTTTTGTGTTTACTAAACGTCCAGTAGCAAATATGTCAGGACGACACAAACAAATTGGACATCTATACTACTTAAATAACGAGGTCCAATTTATTAGCCGGCATGACGTAAACACGACGAATCAAAGAATTCAACTTTATATATAACTAAAACAGGACAATGGTGTTGATTAAAAATTACACCATTCCAGGCTCTTTTGTTTTCCACATAATTAATATTACCAATAATAAACAAGTTCCGGGTCGAATCCGATACCGATACCAATAGTTTGTCACCTGTTACCTTATCTGTACGTTCCGCCCCTGTCCAGCACACCACCAAACGGTGTATTTGGGATTTGCTAAATACACGGGTCATAATCACACCTGAACTTCGTCATTATACAGGGATTTACACTACTAAATTCAATCATTGTCACATGAAGTTTCCGTTTTTAGTAAGAAAACCAGGACGGGTTCAAACAGAAAGATTTTGAAAGCAGAGAAAACTGCACCTTATAATCAGCATGACTTTATCAGATGACAATACGAAGACCAAAAATCCAGGCTTAAAATAAGGCGTAGATACTTAATTCAGTCACGGACCCGCGATGTCTCGGGTGTGTTCTAGTTATATATAAAAGAAGATTCTGCACTAGATCAACGGGAATGGAGGTTTAAAAATTTGAAAAGAGGATTCATTTCTATAGGGACAGACAATTTTCCTTGTAACAGGTCACCATTTGACTCCTCCTTGCAAGGGTTCTTCAACGTGTAAAGAGTTTTGCACTCTCCCACCACTCTATCATTTACATTAAGTTGCGCTACCAAACAGAGTGTCCTCTTACAGAAGTCCAGGAAATTGTATTTTAGGTCAGTCATCTCGTGCTTTCGGAAGGTCAGAAAAGGTGAAGTACATGTAAATCAATAAACTTAACAAGAAAGAGATTTTATGTTTTTGAAAATGTGACTTACTTAAATTTTGTGAATGTAATTGTTGCATGTATTTGTCTTTCGTTATATTGAAGTTAGGGAATGTTATAGGAACAGTCTCATTAACGAAAGACTTTAAGTCTTACGTCCATCATCTTTTGTGGTGTCTTGCTTACAAAATGTACATGCATACGTATTGTATATATTGTATGATTACTCCTGGCAATAAAACTCGCATTACAAAATCCCGGATCCTCTGATGCGTGTTGTTTGCAATATTTGCCTGAAATTATCTTTGTAAACGAAGAGTTAGAAACTTTATTTATTACATATGCTTGTTTCAGACAATCCGATATCATATTTTTGTTATTTCAAGAATGTATCTGTTACGTAACGTTTACATTCATATAGAATACTCAGTATAAGTAAAGTTAACTTATTAATATCTTGTCTAACAAGTTATGCATACGCTTCTAAGCCTTCCAGTTAATATCTCCTTATAATTTGATTTTGAGATAAAATATTCGGACCTACCAGTATCGATCCTAGGACTTACGGAATTCATCAAGTCTCGTCTGCTATTTTGAATCATCTTTCACAACGCGTGCACTTTCCGTATGACACGTCATAAGCAATATTAATAAAATGAAAAAAAAAATAAATAAATAAATAAAAAAAAATAAAAAAACAGCCTGGTAATGTCCAAAGTCAAGTCTTCTTCGCTGCCGTTATACATCATGTTCATTGTTGTTTTTGTCGTTTGCAACATTTGTATGTTTTCTTTTGTACGGCTTTGGCGTTCATATCTAGATCAATTTTCATCCATTAAGGTAGCTGGGGCGTCTAAATTTTTACGATAGAATTTCTTAAACTTCTGTAAAAGACTTATGGGTTAATGTACTTTCAAATTTCAATATAAAAACTGGGGGTCACAGACCTTGTTTTTTCGTTAAAATACATGGAAATTAATAAAATCACAGTTATTTTATATGTGTTATATCATGTATATAGGGGGATTTAATTTTTCCTTATTGAGGAAACATTAAATGATAGAATTGGTTAACATAAAATGAGAGAATTTCTTTTCATAAAACTTCCAAAATTTCAAATAAAAATAGGGGTCAACAGCCAAAAAATTGTCTTATCAAATTCAATGTAATTATATGCCCTTGATTTTAAAAGTATTTTTTTCTGAAAATTTTAGATACGCTTAACGACACTTACTTTGTTGATAGTTTAATCTTGAAATTTTAAGTTTTAGATGTTTCTAGTGTATATTGAATGATACTTGGTAAAATATTTCGAAGCAAAAAAGTAGTTTGTAACATGCCCAGAAGGGATGTTCAGAAAAAAGATACCCGATCTAGCTTAATCATGACAAGAGACAAAATCATGCTTTTCTCAGACTGATTATCACGTATCAATACTAAATCCGTTGGCGGTGTACTGATTGACCTTTAAATCAGTGACCAATAATAATAATAATCTTTATTCTCATAAACCATAAGTTAGAATGGTACAGAGATAAGCATACATCTATTTATGACAAACTTATTAATCCCGGCGGGGGGACGGCACTTCAATCTTTTTTTGGTAGGGGTGAGCAGCTGAGACATCAAGTACCCCACCCTTTTCATATATTTTGTTTATCAAAAAAATATACCTTGTCATATATCAATTAACAAAAAACAGACCTATAGATATATTTGGATATTTTTCATCTTCTGATGCATAAGTATAGAGAATTCTTTTTGTCCCACTCATCATCACGTTCCTGTTTAGAAGCAATGCAGTCACAATAATCACACCTTGCTTTTCCAATGAATTCGTCACATCTTAAACACTTTCCTCTATTTGCCCCTTTTATATCTTTCATTATGAAGAAATTTCAATAGACAATTAAATATGTTTGGTCAGATAAATTTAGTAACACCCTAGAGAGTAACACTTTCGCGGAGTTTTATATTAATGAAAAACTGATAAAATTCTATCTTAAAGGACGCTGGTACTATGAAATTTCTATTGCTATCATGTTTCATGTATACAAACCTTTGAATGTTAATTAGGTGCAAATGTCAAAATAATCGGATTTGTAGCATCTATAACTAGCATCAGTGGAAATACCACATTGAAATAACTAAAGATTGATTGATTGGTTTGACAAATAGCTGATGCATTTACGACTGTGGTTTAACCACATCAAAAATGAATACTGACATCTGATTAGTTTCAGATACTTATGAGTGACATATAAGTCCCGAGAACGCCATACACACAAACATGCACACAAGCATACAACAATTATCAGTAAATACACACATATACATATATCATAATATATACAATACATACAAGAATGGGGTGTTATGTTGTTGCTTCTGGAACAAATGATTAATTTATTTTGCGTATAAAAATACATAGTTTTTCTAATTTAAACTTATCTGTACAACTCATAATTTCTTTGAATTTCAAAATATTTGGTTTTTGCCACACATTTTCATCTATTAGGTTTTCCCTGTCAATTTCAAATGTTTTACATTCCAGAATAATTTTATGATGATATTCATCACCAATACAGTTATTATTACATTTCAAACATATTCTACTTTTCCTTGATATACCATTCCACAGTGCTGTTTCTATAGGTAAACAAATGTATACCGTAGTCTATGAATTGTGGTTTTGAACTTACAAAGCGTATACTAGATAACCTTATCTTCCAATATATTTAAAAAGATTTCGAGCTCAAATGTTTCTTTAAATAACCTATAATTTATAGATTTTAGTGAATTTAGCATAAGTGAATGACATTCCTGTCTAAATTGATAATGTAGGCGCATCTTTATCAAAGAAATAAGCCAATCTGAGCTAGGAAAAAGCTGATCTGTCCAAATATAGGAACAGTCAGTACCATCAAACGCTTTTCTTACTATGAACTGTTACCATGGCGATTCAAAACGATTGTCGACCGAAAACTTGTATTATAATTGATACGCTAAATAAGAAAGGTAAAAGTCTTGCCCAATACACAATCATTTTTAGTTTGATATCTAGTTGAACAGGAAAAATGCCAAGTTTAACGTAAATCATATAGTTGGGGTGGATGATTTCAACTTACATGTAAATAACAATTTACAAAATCGTAAGTGTACCTTTTCTATGCACTGCATATTTTTTTCAAAATCGACATACATCTGAGCCATGGAAAAGAATTAGCTTTACCATTTTATTCAACAGTTCTACCTGACATGCATTCGATTGATGAATTATGAATGCGACCTCTTTTTAAAACCCCATACATTGCATTTATTGCCTTCTTTGCTTGCTTTTTTTATTGCTTTACTGAAATTTTCGGTCCTGCTAAATAGTATAATTAAATTCATGAACTATCTCTATATCTGCCCCATTTAAAGAAAGCTTTAAATCTGCAATAATTCTTCCACTTAAAAATAACATTACTAGGTTTTATTAACATTAACCTTCAGTCACCATATATAACAATACACTCCAAATGTGTTCAATATGTTTTGTAAGTTTTGTTTTGATTCAGACATAATGTCGTCTGCATACAAAGGTACAAAAAGTTTAAGGTAAATGTTCATCTTATCTTCTAGTAAAGCTAGTAAATCTGAAAACTCGTTTTGACCCTCATTATTTTCCGTTTCTAAAACTTTTTTCAAGTCATTCAAAAAGAGAGCAAACAGAAGAGGCGAAAAATTCTCACCTTACCTTACCCTAATATCACATGATTCTTAATTATTATATGTATAACACAAGACTTAATATCTTAAAGTTTGTACATATTGAGATTGACATGATATATTTTCCTTTTAATACCATTTAAAGTAGTTTATAAGAGAGAGTCTCTCTCCTAACGGCGTCGAACGCCTTTTCAAAGTCGAAAAACGCGCAAAACAGTTTCTTATATCTATATTTCAAAATGACAAAAAAAAAAATGAGTATAAAGTAAATATACTGATTTAATCAGTTGTCGTGTACGATTTTCGGAACCTCAATTGATTTTCATTCAACAAGAGTGTTTCGTCAGGGAACCGACATAATCTTTCATTAAGTATAGCTGTATACATATATTTGTGAGATCATGGATTATTTATTGGTATGTGATTTTTAACACCCCACTCCTACCGGCGCGGTAATTTACGTGTCCACATCGATATTAATTATATATAAAGGTCTACAAATAGAAATAATGTCTTTGAATAGAAAAGGGTGTTTTCCTAAAGATAACTTAGTAGAATGAATTATTTATTAATACTTATAATGAACTAGCTTTCAGTAACTGCAAGTACCCTTTAATCGCTACGTTGCGCCTTTTGTCTGTTTGTTAATTGTTTTTGTTTTGTTTGGATCGATAAGTAAAGCCTTTTCCATTTGAGTTGTACAGTGTGTTCTTATGTCATGTTGTTACACCACTGTTCCGAGATATTGAAGGTTGAGCGCTCAGAAACATGTCTAACTCCGCCTCATTCATTATGTGTCTGTCCCAAGCCAGGAACCCGTAATTCAGTGGTAGTCGTTATTAACTCTCTTCAATGGTTGTTTTTCATATATTCTTGTAGTATAGATCAATTCGTTGGCTTTCGCTTTTAAATATTGTCATGCCCGGGATTTTTATAGTTCACTATATGGTATGGATTTTGATCAATGTTAAAGACAGTACGGTGACCTGTTACAGTATTTGTTCATATTTATCATGTATGTTTGTATTTATAGATAATTATCGCATTGAGATGTATACGATATCTCCTAAAATTTTGTTTTCAAGCAGGCGTGAAAACCAGTTGTTGGCATGATACGGGTTGTGTTCTTCTCATATATTTTATGATGGTGTGATACTGAACCCCTAACGGGAGGGATTGTGCTTGATTTTCATATGATGAAGACATAATCTTTCAATCAGTTTAATTGAGGTCTGGAGCTGGCATGTCAGTAACTGCTAGTAGTCCTTTGTTAATTTATGTATCATTGTCATTTTGCTTAGTTTCTTTGGTTACTCATGTTGACATCAGACTCGGACTTCTTTTAAACTGAGTTTTACTGAGCGTAATGCTGTGTGTTTGTTTATTCTACATTGGCTAGAGATATAGGGGGAGGATTGAGATCTCACAAAACATGTTTAGCCCCGCCGCATTTTTGCGCCTGTCTCAAGTCAGGAGCCTCTGGCCTTTGTTAGTCTTGTATGTTTTTTTAATTTTAGTTTATTTATATGTTTAGAGTTTAGTGTGACGTCCGATTTCACTGAACTAGTATATATTTTGTTTAGGGGCCAGCTGAAGCCCGCCTCCGGGTGCGAGATTTTCTCGCTGTGTTGAAGACCCATTGGTGGCCTCCGGCTGTTTTCTGCTCTTCGGTCGGGTTGTCTCTTTGACACATTCCTCATTTCCATTCTCAATTTTATGTGATAAACAAACTTTTTTTCCAATTTATCTTTTACCTTGGAAATAAATACTTAAAATGTGTTAATATGTCGTTTTGATCTATTTCTAGGGGTTTATAATTTGGCAACCTATTTTTTCTATTAGCCAGAATATTGTTAGAGCCTCAAGACACTTTTTGAAACAAAAAGTGGTTGCAAATAATTTCAGAATAAATTGACCACAACTCTTTTTATGTGATGTACAGTGGAGATCACTTCTAACCTCTCATCAAATCCGTCAGAATCTGTAAGGAGAACTGTTCTAGGACAGTATGTAGAACTATCAGCCTGACAACCTAGAACTGATTTGGTTAGTTCTACCTAGAACTGATTTGGACAGTTCTACCTAGAACTGATCCTGACAGTTCTACCCTAGAACAGTTGTAGACAGTTCTACCTAGAACTGATCAAATCTTTGGTCAGTTCTACTACTAGAACATTTCTACGGCTAGAACAGCTCTACGATTAGAACTGATTGGGTCAGTTCTACGGCTTGAATTGATTTATAAGTTTTAAGAGCTCTTTGTCTTAAATATAAGGCGGTGGCTATTTTTAATCCAGACAACGTGTTTAACCCCGCCACATTCTGTATGTACGTGCCTGTCCCAAGTCAGGAGCCTGCAATTCAGTGGTTGTCTTTTGTTGATCTGTTACATATTTGTTTTTCGTTCATTTTTTGTACATAAATAAGGCCGTTAGTTTTCTCGTTTGAATTGTTTTACATTTGTTATTCCGGGAGTCAAGATGACTCGTATAACAAAATTATTTGACCTCATTAACCAAATGTAATAATGGGTTTCCCAATCAACTATAAATAAATATGTTTAAACCAAAACTGATCATATTTGCACTTCATCATGTAAATCTCTATACATGTAGCCGCACAGTAATACAGTTATATTTTAGGCCAGCATGGATTGTTTAATACAAATCACAGCAATATTGGAAAACAATGACCACAAAATTTTGTTCACATCAATTTATAGTGCCAGCATGTCCTCTTTTATTCAAAATATTGAATCGTAAACAAATATCAGTAGTTTTCATACCTTAGACTGACTCGTTTAACAACATTTTGTGACCGCATCAACCAAAACTGACCATATTTGCTCTTTTTCTGTAAATCTATATAGCTGCACAATAATTCAGTTATAATTTGAGGTCAAGAGGGACTGTAATATACAATTTACAGCAATATAGGAAAACAATGACCATAAAATTTTGTTCGTATCAATTTATAGTGCCAGCATGTCCTCTTTTATTCAAAATATTGAAACGTAAACAAATATCAGTACTTTTCATACCTCAGACTGACTCGTGTAACAAAATTTTTCGACAGCATCAACCAAAACTGACCATTTTGCACTTTTCATGTAAATCTTATAGTCGCATAGTAAATCAGTAATATTTATATGTAAGGATGGATTGTATAATACAAATGATAGCAATCCTGGAACACAATGACTACAAAAACATTTCCGCATCAATTTATAGTGCCAGGATGCCCTCTTTTATTCAAAATATTGAATCGTAAACAAAAATCAGTAGTTTTCATACCTCAGATTGACTTGTGTAAAATTTTTTCGACCGCATCAACATCAACTAAAACTGACCATATTTGCACTTTTTATGTAAATCTTATAGTCGCATAATAAATCAGTAATATTTGTATGTAAGGATGGATTGTATAATACAAATGATAGCAATCCTGGAACACAATGACTACACAAAATTTTCCGCATCAATTTATAGTGCCAGCATGTCCTCTTTTATTCAAAATATTGAATCGTAAACAAATATCAGTACTTTTCATACCTCAGACTGACTCGTGTAACAAAATTTTTCGACAGCATCAACCAAAACTGACCATTTTGCACTTTTCATGTAAATCTTATAGTCGCATAGTAAATCAGTAATATTTATATGTAAGGATGGATTGTATAATACAAATGATAGCAATCCTGGAACACAATGACTACAAAAACATTTCCGCATCAATTTATAGTGCCAGGATGCCCTCTTTTATTCAAAATATTGAATCGTAAACAAAAATCAGTAGTTTTCATACCTCAGATTGACTTGTGTAAAAATTTTTCGACCGCATCAACATCAACTAAAACTGACCATATTTGCACTTTTTATGTAAATCTTATAGTCGCATAATAAATCAGTAATATTTGTATGTAAGGATGGATTGTATAATACAAATGATAGCAATCCTGGAACACAATGACTACACAAAATTTTCCGCATCAATTTATAGTGCCAGCATGTCCTCTTTTATTCAAAATATTGAATCGTAAACAAATATCAGTACTTTTCATACCTCAGACTGACTCGTGTAACAAAATTTTTCGACAGCATCAACCAAAACTGACCATTTTGCACTTTTTCATGTAAATCTTATAGTCGCATAGTAAATCAGTAATATTTATATGTAAGGATGGATTGTATAATACAAATGATAGCAATCCTGGAACACAATGACTACAAAAAAATTTCCGCATCAATTTATAGTGCCAGGATGCCCTCTTTTATTCAAAATATTGAATCGTAAACAAAATCAGTAGTTTTCATACCTCAGATTGACTTGTGTAAAAATTTTTCGACCGCATCAACATCAACTAAAACTGACCATATTTGCACTTTTTATGTAAATCTTATAGTCGCATAATAAATCAGTAATATTTGTATGTAAGGATGGATTGTATAATACAAATGATAGCAATCCTGGAACACAATGACTACACAAAATTTTCCGCATCAATTTATAGTGCCAGCATGTCCTCTTTTATTCAAAATATTGAATCGTAAACAAATATCAGTACTTTTCATACCTCAGACTGACTCGTGTAACAAAATTTTTCGACAGCATCAACCAAAACTGACCATTTTGCACTTTTCATCTAAATCTTATAGTCGCATAGTAAATCAGTAATATTTATATGTAAGGATGGATTGTATAATACAAATGATAGCAATCCTGGAACACAATGACTACAAAAAAATTTCCGCATTAATTTATAGTGCCAGCATGCCCTCTTTTTATTCAAAATATTGAATCGTAAACAAAAATCAGTAGTTTTCATACCTCAGATTGACTTGTGTAAAAATTTTTTCGACCGCATCAGCATCAACCAAAACTGACCATATTTGCACTTTTTTATGTAAATCTTATAGTCGCATAGTAAATCAGTAATATTTGTATGTAAGGATGGATTGTATAATACAAATGATAGCAATCCTGGAACACAATGACTACACAAAATTTTCCGCATCAATTTATAGTGCCAGCATGTCCTCTTTTTATTCAAAATATTGAATCGTAAACAAATATCAGTAGTTTTCATACCTCAGACTGACTTGTGTAACAAAATTATTTGTCCGCATCAACCAAAACTGACCATATTTGCACTTTATTATGTAAATCTTAATAGCTGCATAGTAAATCACTGATATTTTTATATTAGGATGGATTGTATAATTCAAATGACAGCAATATTGGAAAACAATGACTACCAAATTATACTCGCATCAGATTATAATGCCAGCATGTCCTCTTTTTATTCAAAATATTGAATCGTAAACAAATATCAGTCGTTTTCATACCTTAGACTGACTCGTTTAACAAAATCTTTTGACAGCATCAACCAAAACTGACCATATTTAGTCTTCTGTAAATCTATATAGCTGCACAGTAATTTAGTTATAATTTTAGGTCAAGAGAGACTGTAATATACAAATGATAGCAATATTAGAAAGCAATGACTACAAAATTTTGTTCGCAACAATTTATAGACATTGCCAGCATGTCCTCTTTTATTCAAAATATTGAACCGTAAACACATATCAGTCGTTTTCATACCTCAGACTGACTTGTGTAACAAAATTGTTTGACCATGTCAGCCAAAACTGACCATATTTGCTCTTTTTATGTAAATTTGTAGTCGCATAGTAAATCAGTAATATTTGTTTGTAAGGATGGATTGTAAAATACAAATGATAGCAATACTGGAACAAAATAACTACAAACAAATTTCCGCATCAATCTAGAATACCAGCATGTCCTTAGCTTTATTCAAAATATTGAATCGTAAACAAATATCAGTAGTTTTCATACCTCAGACTGACTTGTGTAACAAAATTATTTGTCCTCATCAACCAAAACTGACCATATTTTCACTTTATTATATAAATCTAAATAGCCGCATAGTAAATCACTGATATTTTTATATTAGGATCGATTGTATAACACAAATGACAGCAATATTGGAAAACAATGACTACCAAATTATGCTCGCATCAAATTATAGTGCCAGCATGTCCTCTTTTATTCAAAATATTGAATCGTAAACAAATATCAGTAGTTTTCATACCTTAGAATGACTCGTTTAACAAAATCTTTTGACAGCATCAACCAAAACTGACCATATTTGGTCTTTTGTAAATCTATATAGCTGCACAGTAATTTAGTTATAATTTTAGGTCAAGAGGACTGTAATATACAAATGATGGCAATATTAGAAAACAATGACCACAAAATTTTGTTCGCATCAATGTATAGACACTGCCAGCATGTCCTCTTTTATTCAAAATATTGAACCGTAAACAAATATCAGTCGTTTTCATACCTCAGACTGACTTGTGTTACAAAATTTTTGAACTTGTCAGCCAAAACTGACCATATTTGCTCTTTTTATGTAAATTTGTAATCGCATAGTAAATCAGTAATATTTGTATGTAAGGATGGATTGTAAAATACAAATGATAGCAAAACTGGAACACAATGGCTACAAAAATTTCCGCAACAATCTAGAATACCAGCATGTCCTTAGTTTTGTTCAAAATATTGAATCGTAAACAAATTTCAGTAGTTTTCACACCTCAGACTGACTCGTATAACAAAATTTATTGTCCCCATCAACCAAAACTGACCATATTTGCACTTTATATTATGTAAATCCTAATAGCCACATAGTCAATCACTTATATTTTATATCAGGATGGATTTTGATTGTATAATACAAATGACAGCAATATTGGAAAACAATGACTACCAAATTATACTCGCATCAAATTATAGTGCCAGCATGTCCTCTTTTATTCAAAATATTGAATCGTAAACAAATATCAGTCGTTTTCATACCTTAGACTGACTCGTTTAACAAAATCTTTTGACAGCATCAACCAAAACTGACCATATTTAGTCTTCTGTAAATCTATATAGCTGCACAGTAATTTAGTTATAATTTTAGGTCAAGAGAGACTGTAATATACAAATGATAGCAATATTAGAAAGCAATGACTACAAAATTTTGTTCGCAACAATTTATAGACATTGCCAGCATGTCCTCTTTTATTCAAAATATTGAACCGTAAACACATATCAGTCGTTTTCATACCTCAGACTGACTTGTGTAACAACATTTTTTGACTATGTCAGCCAAAACTGACCATATTTGCTCTTTTTATGTAAATTTGTAGTCGCATAGTAAATCAGTAATATTTGTTTGTAAGGATGGATTGTAAAATACAAATGATAGCAATACTGGAACAAAATAACTACAAACAAATTTCCGCATCAATCTAGAATACCAGCATGTCCTTAGCTTTATTCAAAATATTGAATCGTAAACAAATATCAGTAGTTTTCATACCTCAGACTGACTTGTGTAACAAAATTATTTGTCCTCATCAACCAAAACTGACCATATTTTCACTTTATTATATAAATCTAAATAGCCGCATAGTAAATCACTGATATTTTATATTAGGATCGATTGTATAACACAAATGACAGCAATATTGGAAAACAATGACTACCAAATTATGCTCGCATCAAATTATAGTGCCAGCATGTCCTCTTTTATTCAAAATATTGAATCGTAAACAAATATCAGTAGTTTTCATACCTTAGAATGACTCGTTTAACAAAATCTTTTGACAGCATCAACCAAAACTGACCATATTTGGTCTTTTGTAAATCTATATAGCTGCACAGTAATTTAGTTATAATTTTAGGTCAAGAGGGACTGTAATATACAAATGATGGCAATATTAGAAAACAATGACCACAAAATTTTGTTCGCATCAATGTATAGACACTGCCAGCATGTCCTCTTTTTATTCAAAATATTGAACCGTAAACAAATATCAGTCGTTTTCATACCTCAGACTGACTTGTGTTACAAAATTTTTGAACTTGTCAGCCAAAACTGACCATATTTGCTCTTTTATGTAAATTTGTAATCGCATAGTAAATCAGTAATATTTGTATGTAAGGATGGATTGTAAAATACAAATGATAGCAATACTGGAACACAATGGCTACAAAAAAAATTCCGCAACAATCTAGAATACCAGCATGTCCTTAGTTTTGTTCAAAATATTGAATCGTAAACAAATTTCAGTAGTTTTCACACCTCAGACTGACTCGTATAACAAAATTTATTGTCCCCATCAACCAAAACTGACCATATTTGCACTTTATATTATGTAAATCCTAATAGCCACATAGTCAATCACTTATATTTTTATATCAGGATGGATTTTATTTATATAATACAAATGACAGCAATATTGTGAAACAATGACTACAAAATTTTTCCGCATCAATTTAGAGTACCCGTATGTCCTCTTTTTATTCAAAATATTGAATCGTAAACAAATTTCAGTAGTTTTGATATATCAGACTGACTCTTTTAACACAATTATTTGACTGCATCAACCAAAACTGAACATATTTACACTTTATCATGTAAATATATATGGCCTCATTGTAAATCAATAATATGTCTATGTCAGGACGGATGGTATGATAAAGATGACACCAATTCTGGAACACAATGGCTACCATGACTACAAAATTTTGTCCATATCAATTTAGAGTGCCATTTATAGTTCCTCTCTGTATCAATACTAAAGTCAGTGGTTCGTGATAGTTTGTTTTTAAACAAAACTATTTAATGCATCATCCAACACTCACACAACTGATTCATATAATTTAAAATGAAAAGTACATGTATGACAAGTTCTCTTCTTGGAATAGTATTCTGTTAATATATTTTGTAGAATGATTGATTTTGTTTGTAGCCTAACGTCTAAACTGTACAATTTTCGTTTGAACATTTGACAAAACAGAATCTTAGATCATGAGTGTAAATCAAAGGCAAACAAGGTAAATTACGTTTAATTCATTAATATCCCTATATATAAACTGTACAATTTTCGTTTGAACATTTGGCAAAACAGAATCTTAGATCATGAGTGTAAATCCAAGGCAAACAAGGTAAATTACGTTTAAAATTCAATGTATTAAATGCATAGAGCTATGTTGGAAGAGACTGTTAAAAACGGGGAACGAAGCAACGTAAACCGTGATGTTTATATATCCAATCATATAAAAATATTTTTCCGATGTGTTGGATAACCTTTCTATCCGCTTCGATATTTGTACACGTAATTTGAAAAGTAAATATTGAAAATCTGCTTCACAGTAAAGTTATTGGAACTGGTTTTTTTCTAAATTCTAAGATGCCCTTTCTGCAGTGACGTCATTTAGAACTGTTCTACAATCCTGATTTAGTCAGTTCTACCTAGAACAGTTTTAGACAGTTCTACCATAGAACTGATCCTGACAGTTCTACTTAGAACAGTTCTAGGGTAGAACTGTTCTAGGTAGAACTGTTCTAGGACAGTTTAGAACAGTTCTATGACAGATTGTTCTGACAGTTCTAATGAGAGGTTAGAAGTGATCTCCACTGTATCATTCAAATAATACCACCGGGACACTAGCTGCCGGGAGGATAATGCCATCGCGCTCTCAGAGTCTATCGGAAGCGATACCGTCCCATAGGTAGAAAAAATAAGGTCTTAACAAACTATGAAAAATCCCAATAAGTTACATAGCCGACATTTAAAATAGATTAAATTTAATTAATGTAGTTAGTGTGACATCTAAGTGAAGTTTTTGGACATCTTTAAATACATGGCCATAAGCAATTCAATCCTGTAAGAATTGTTATCTTATTTCAAGTGAGTCATGCCTTTTAGGGTCTTGATTGTTTACGTGCTGAATATTTTCCCAATAGCCACAGTATTTGGTAATTTATAACACTGATCTACATAAAGCCCGTTTAATGTACATATACATACACGTATGAACGAACAAATAAAGATATTAAATCACTAGCGGATCAAAATGGGTTTGAAACGATGGAATAATATTTTCCTCGATTTTATTTTAAATAACGTAAACATCGACGAGCCTTTAGATTGAATGTTCCTTTTCCCAGATGGAACCCTCTTTACTTTCCTTTTAAAGTTTTAGAACCTATATCGTTTATCCCGAATCCCACTCCCCCCTCCCCCTCCCTGTTTTGGTGGGATTCGTGTTGCCCAGTCTATAGTTGTCTATGTTGTGTCTTGTAGACTGTTGTTTGCCTTTCGTCATTTTCGTCTTTTGCCATGGCGTTGTCAGCTTGTCTTCGACTTATGAGTTTAAATATGCATTTGGTATGGATCTTGTTTGGGACATCACCAAGAAATATTTTAAGGTATTTTGAGGCAAATTAGTAACTGTTGTAACAACAAATAGTTTTGGCAGCAAGATGTTAGACTGAACATTTAAAGAAAGACTTTTCTTTCAGTGTTACCGTGTTGTATTTTACAACATGATGAACTTTCTCTATTTTTGTAGAGCGCAGACTTTTTAATGATGGAAACTTCCAAGGACAGTTTGCAATAATTATATCATATAGTATAGAACAAGACTATATTTCAGCATTCTCTACAGGCAGATATGTTGGAGAAATGTTATTATTTAAACGTACATACAACGATCTACCACAAAGGCTACTATGTCTTTTAAATGAGACTGTTTCCGATAGTTGACCTCTGCACGTAGACCAATTATTAATTTAATCGAACATTTTCTATACTAAAATGGTTTGATATAGGAATAACAATATTTTCTTTCAGTTCACGTCACAATGTTGATGAAGCGAACTGTATAATAGAAGAAAATAGAAATCCCTTTGCTAATCATATATTTGCTGGGCAAACAAGAAAAGACAGTCTGTAGACAAATAATTACTTCAGATAAAAATTCCTGTCAAGTGAGGGATAAATAAGCTTGCTATAATACCACTGGAGAATATTTAAAAATGATCCATATGGTAAAGTTTCATTAGAATATAAAACACATTCGCATAAGATGTTGAGTGACGAAAATTTATGTTGAAGTAATTGAATCAGTTTCTAGACTTCCCTGCTTAATTTTACTGAATATTTCATTTTCCTATTGACAAGCTATTTATCTTTATACTTAAATATGGTAATAAACATTTATTTTCCGGTTGTATAGTTACTTTTTAAGTAATAAATGTCTGGATGATTTTAAATCCATATTGAAATCTTGAGTAGTGAATGCTAATTTTGTTTAATTATGTCACCCGATCGACAATGTCGGGTGACATATTGCTTTTCCTCTGTTTCTTTTTCTGTATTATTATGTCACCCGATCGACAATGTCGGGTGACATATTGCTTTTCCTCTGTTTCTTTGTTATTATGTCACCCGATCGACAATGTCGGGTGACATATTGCTTTTCCTCTGTTTCTTTTTATTATTATTCTTATTCTTCCAATGATTTTTGTCCGGCAGTTTTTTTGGAGCCAATGGAACCAATCTTAATGATAGTTAAGTATAATGAGGAACACAAAATTTCGGGTTGCAGTAGGTCTTAAGAACAGACAAAATGGCTGCCGTTACCATGGAAACGGAACAAATGTGAAAAAATCCAGTTTTTTGTTTTGGTGAATTATTTGGATATGCTTAAACTCAGAATCAGTATATTTTAATACAATGTAAGTGCCCACTGTATAGTGGTTTTGGATAATTTTGGCAATCATTGGAACTACTATGTTGCCATGGAAACTACACCAAAATTTCAAAATATCAAAATGCTCCAAATTTAATGAAACTTCACAGTAACGATGAGCAACATTGGTAGATGTGCAATTTGGCGTTGGAATTTCGAAAATGTCTGCCGTTACCATGGAAACAATGCAAAACAGGTCAAAATGCTCCAAAACCTAAAAGTAGCATTTGCTTTCTTAAAATGGTAGGTCAAATCGATTGAAACTTTGATGGTATGTTCCTCCCATGTACCTATGTGGTATCTGCCAATAAATTTTGGGAATGGTCTCTGTTACCATAGGAACCATCAAAATGTCAAAATTTCAAAATTTCAAAATGCTCAAAATTTATGAAACTTAATATGATTGTCGACTGGCAAGTGTGGATGAGACTTTGACTTTGGAATTTCCAAAATGGCCACCGTTGCCATGGAAACTGCAAAATGTCAAAATTTTCAAAATGCTTTGAACTTAATGAAACTTGATATTATTGTTAACTGGCAAGTATAGATGAGACTTTTGACTTCGAAATTTTAAAATGGCTGCCGTTGCCATGGAAACGACAAAATGTGAAAATTTTAAAATGCTCTGAATGTACTGAAAATTTACAGGAGATGTTTAGCCATGCAAATATGTGCACTCACTGTTAATTTTTTTTTGAAATGGCTGCCGACTTAGTGGCAATGGGGGAAGGGTGACATCCGCTATTGCTTGCAATGGCAAATCTAGTTATTATTATTTATTATTATTATTATTATACTTCCAACTAATTTTGTCCGGCAGTTTTCTCAGAGCCAATGGAACCAATCTAAATGATTTGTCACTATAACTAGGAACCCTGACTTTTGCGTTGCAGTGGAACTTTGGAACTAAAAAATGGCTGTCGTTACCATGGAAACCGAAAAAAGGTTAACAAATAAAATTTTAGGGTTTAGTGAATTATTTGGGGATGCTTTAACTTAAAATCATCAAATTTAAATATAATGTAGGTGTCCACTATATACTGGTTTTGGATGAATTTGGCAATCATCGGAACTACTATGTTGCCATGGAAACTACACCAAAAATTTCAAAAATATCAAAATGATCCAAACCTAATGAAACTTCACAGTAACGATGAGCAACATTTGTAGATGTGGCATTTGGCTTTGGAATTTCCAAAATGGCTGCCGTTACCATGGAAACAATGCAAAAAGGTCAAAATGCTCAGAAAATCTTGAAGTAGCATCTCCTCTCTAAAAATGGTAGGTCAATTCTATTGAAACTTTAATAGTATGTTCCCTCCCATGTACCAATGTGGCATCTGTCATTACATTTTTTTGGAATGGTCTGTGTTACCATGGAAACCAGCAAAAATGTCAAAAATTTCAAAATGCTCCAATCTTAATGAAACTTCATTTGATTGATAACTGGCAAGTATAAATGAGACTCTTGACTTTTGAATTTCCAAAAATGGCCACCGTTGCCATGGAAACTGCAAAAATGCCAAAATTTCAAAATGCTCCAAACTAAATGAAACTAAATAAGATTGTTTACTGGCAAGTATAGATGAGACGTTTGACTTTAGAATTTCCTAAATGGCTGCCGTTGCCATGGAAACAACAGATATCTGAAAAATTCCAAATGCTCTAAATGTACTGAAAATTTACAGAAAGATGTATAGCAAAGCATATAATTATGTGCATTCACTGTTTAAAATTTTCGAAATGGCTCCCGCTTAGTGGCAATGGGGAAGGGCGACATCCGCTATTGCTTGCAATGGCAAATCTAGTTTCTTTTGCGGTGCGATAAGAATTAACGCTGTCACTTAATCAGACGTTTGCCCGAACTTGGGTCAAATGACACTAACAAATATGATACATTTGTTCATGCATAAAAGTTTTCATCAAGTTCATCAAGATTTCAATATCTAAATACAAAAACGAAAACAGTACACCATTGCAATTCTCTCGATGGTCTCTTGGTAGGGTGCTCTCTGGGAGGTCGTGGGTTCGATCCCTGGTCGTGTCGAACCTATCTAAAGACAAACACATTTGTATAATAAAATTACTGCTTTTCCAAATAGCACACTGCGTTAAGGAACAAGAACAAAGACTTATTCACTCTAAGTCAAACAGATTTATTTTTGGAGTTTACGACGACAAGTCTTCCTTTGGTTTGTCACCTTGTGAACTAGCACGTTAAAGGTCAAGCTCTATTGAAAAAAGGAGTGCTCATATTCATATCACATTAGCACATCTTGTCATGATATGGATGTAATACTAGGCACTTGTCATTGAAAACCAACCCGTCGTCCAGATTCATCAAACAGAATAAAATCATTTCCAATTCCACATATCTTAAAGTTATATGAAAGCAAACTACGATATATTTTTTTAAAAAGATACAAAAAATTTGGACGAATATTTTTTCCTCCTTTAAAAGAAAGAATTCGCTACATTGTGGACATTTACTCCATACAACGACTTCCGAATATTCCTAAAAAGTCACTGTGTCCTATACAACCTATAATTGTTTGACATCAATGAGTCAAAGTTGTTTTAATTCCACTTAAAAATAAACAACATTATGATAAAAGGATAAGAAGATACCGGACAAACGAAATCGTTAGTTTACGAAATAGTCTAAGAGTAAGTAGAGTTGAAGCGGTTTAAACTGACCGCAAGCGAAACGTACAGAAAATTAGGTTTACGTATTTTCTTTGTTATTTGTTGTCTTAGTGTCACAATCAAAAGTAATAACGCCATAGAAGTATTTGAGTTTGGAAAAAACGTTATTTTAGGAACATACATAAACATGTACATGTATAGAGGCCAAGCGTTGTTACTTTTAACCAGCATATCATTGATTGCACGATTGATTGATTGATGTGCAACGCCACTTTCAGCACTATTGTGCTATTTTGCGGCGGTCCGTTTTTATTGGTGAAGGAAGCCGGAGTGCCCTAACTAGCATATCACAGTTTGAAATTTGTATAAATATCGCGAGTCCTATGGTATATGAAATGTTTCAGCATGTTTGTGATTTTGCGAATTTCGACATACATTTACTGTCGCTTTATTGATTTAAACATTTTAATAATGTACAAGGCTAAGTTTAACTAATAATGAATGGAACAACACAATTTTTAAAAGCAGTCCGTATTGAAAGTCGTTCTATTTTCCTACGAATTTAGCTCCACAACGTACTCGATTGATTATCCTTTTTAAATGCAGAAGTCATAAACGAGAATTTCGATAGATGATTATTCTTCTTTAAAACAATTGTACAGGAAAAGTTGTTTTGATCAAAATAGTTTTAAATGTATAATTCATATTTATATTGAGAAAGATTTTCTTTAGTCTCTCGAGTTACACTGCCTTTTAATCACATGTTTTGCATTTTAAAGATTTTTTGAATTAAGAAAAACAAATGCAATTTCACAAATTAAGTTTATAGTAATGGTCAAGAACAGGGTAAAGTCTTACATTGATTTCACAATCCTTTCAAGAAGGTGTGTGCATGAAAGATGCGAGGTGTTCATCAATGACCCCAGTGACCACACGCATAACAAATTACATGTACTAACAGAATATCAAGGACTTCAACACACCGAGTATCCAGATAGAAATCCGAGGAACAATTACACTAGACCGCAACAAGGTTGGTAAGTAAAATCTGGATCCGATTCTCACGGAGCATTGTCCTCTGTGGGAATCGGATCCAGATTTTAAGTACGAATTGCACTAAACAAAGTGTAGTTGCTCCTCGGATTTCGGGTCTGAATACCCAGTGTTTTCAACACAGAAAAGTAAATTACTAATTACAAGAAACATTGGAAATAAATTAAACTATCATCACAAAGATCTGCCTTTAATATAGAATTTAAAAAAAAAAAAAAAAAAAAAAAAAAAAAAAAAATAAAACAAAATAAATAAATAAATAAAAAACACTCAAATATTTTTAGAAGACTGTAGATTGTAGATTTCAGTTTTATATAAAATATTTGTGAACCAATCTCCATCAGGGATATTGTATGCAAATTTTCCAAACGAATCCTGCCAACGGAAAAATAATTTAAAACAACTAATGCCGTAAGAAACTAGTTTCTTTTGATATATTGAGTGGTTAATTTGCAAATTGAGGTTACTATGAGTCTAGGAATCAGGAAGTTCGTTATATTGTCCGTCTGCTAATTGTACTTCAGGATAAGATTTACAGATGTAGCTGTTATTTTTCTATTATACAAAATAGTTATTATCATAGATCAAAAACATTTTAAATCATCAGAAAAATGGAAAAGGGATAGACAAAAGTCTCAACATTTGTTGATCAGAATTTAATTAGAACATTTCGCAATATCAAAGTTTTGAAGGCGTACAATATTTCAAAAACGTAATTATATTTATATATATATATATTATGATGTTCAAGATTTGGGATTATATCAATAGAGAAAAACTTACCTGTATTGTTGAGCTATTTTTAACAAACAATTAGTATTGTTAAATTTATTGACACTGACGAAGGCTATTTGTTAAGCCGAGATATTTGTCAACACGATTTTACAACATCATCTTCGTATATTACCGTCTTATATTAGTACCGTTGTGCAAATCTTTAGACTTATATAATTTTTTCCTTATCTACGCAGTATCGTCTTTTCTAGACGATCCGGTACACAGTAAAATTTGCTGGTTGGTCCTTCTAGACTTCTATATATATACAAGTCCAAATTGAAAACAACGTTCAAACCTATGATTGCCTTGGATAAAAACCGCAATTTTTATAAGTGTGCATGCAAAACAAATTTCTTGGTAGAGGGGTCTAAATACCGTACAACCAACATTTTCCAAAAGACCAAAAAGTGAAAAAGTGTATTTTAACAAAACAAATTTGACTAGCAGGTCGTTCAAACCTATGATTGCCTTGGATGAAGTGCTAAAACCGCATTATATTTTGATGAAGAAGGGTTAATAGTTTTATGACCAGTGTGCATGCAAAAAAACGAATGTTCCTAAAACCTGCTGACTGCCATTGGCGATTGCCAAATAGACGGATCAATCGCCAGATGTAACAAAATGGGTCTTAACTATTAATTTAATACCAAACAGAAAACAATAAACTTGCGGAAAAGATGGTATACCGCAAACAAAAGGTGCAAAAATTAGTACACCATATCCGGATTTCGACAGTTAATGTCTTTTCAGTGATTTTAGGAATCGAAACGGTATTTTGAAGGCAATATAATTTACCTCAATTTAGGATAAACTCTTGAATTTTGAAGAGTCGTAATAGGGTGAACGGATCATATAAACCCGAAGGCAAATATAATACAAGCCCAAACGAAAAAATATAAACAAGTCTAAATTGAAAACAACGTTCAAACCTATGATTGCATTGGATAAAAACCGCAATTTTTATAAGTGTGCATGCAAAACAAATTTCTTGGTAGAGGGGCTAAATACAGCACAAACAACATTTTCCAAAAGATGAAAAAGTGAAAAAGTGTATTTTAACAAAACGCATTTGACTAGCAGGTCGAACAACGGATGTTCTTAAACCCTGCTGACTGCCATTGGCGATTGCCAAATAGACAGATCACCAGATGTAACAAAATGGATCTTAACCATTAATTTAATACCAAACAGAAAACAATAAACTTGCGGAAAAGATGGTATGTCGCAAACAAAAGGTGCAAACATTAGTACACCATATCCGAATTTCGACAATTAATGTCTCTTATATATATGTATATACAAATATGATTTTATATTATTAAAATAGTTCATATTTTCAACTATATTCAAGTAGTAATTATACATACTAATTTATAAATATATCATTTATACAACTCCGTATTTATTTTAACACATGTATATTTCACGGATTTTTCTATGGCTTCCGATCATCAGCCGCCCAGTCAAAATTTTAAACATTATGATACTCTTGTTAGATGCTTAATTTCAAGGACGGTTTATACAGGTGAATTTTTCTATAGAAGATTTCGATATCTTTCCCATCTTAGAGAAAACAAAAGAGCGTATTACAAGTATTAAGACGTAATTACTTAGATATGTTCATTGTTGAATTAGTTCGTTTTATGTAATGATAGGTGGTTATTCGCCTATAATATGTCTTTAGAACATAATTAGTTTTAACTATATACAAAAGAGATAGCTTCCGTTAAGGATATTGATAATAATTAATCCTGGTATTTTATAATATTATCTTTAAAGTTTTATCTATAGGTGATGTGTTATCTATAGAAGATTATAATATGTTATATCAATTAATACTTGCATTGATCAATATGTAGAAGTTCAAGTTGATTTATTGACTTTGACCACTGCGGAGGTTATTATATCTAACATATTTTTTACGTGTGTAGGCAATGGTAGGTGGCCGACTGAATAGTTTACATGCAGTAGGGTCATTAAGTATAATTGACCAATGTTTTCGTAATACTGATGATAGCTTCCGAATTGAGGGATGGTACTTAGTGACCATAGTTATAGGGGTGCCCTTGTTATTTGATTTCTTTTTATATTTGATTTCTTCTTTTAGTATCTAAGGCTGAATTTATGCAATTGTGAATTTTGTTGGATGAGTAACCTCTCTCTAATAGCTTGGATTCAAAATGTTTGATAACATTTTCAAGATTAGATGGATTGCTGTTTAAACGTAAATGTCTTAGGGTTTCCCCTTTTACAAAACCTTTAAATGTTTCAATAGGGTGTCCACTTGTTCTATGTAGAAACTGATACGTTTATGTTTTTTTTAATGTAAGATTTTGTATCTAATATATTAGTGGTCTGAAATCGATCGCCCTTCTATATTGTGACGTCTAAGAAAGTAGCCTCATTGGCAATCATACCACAGCTTCTTATTGTTATATTTTCCCCTAGTTCTGGATCTTCCAGGCGAAATAATTATAAACTCATTCAATGTTGCTTGTGCCATAGCGCCATGGTTTGCTAACAGGTCCCAGTGAATGCAAAATCGCACTATCAGTCTTTTTTTATATATTATAACAAATACAGGTGTCGTTATAATTGAAGCATTATTATTGATTGTGGCGCGGGCTCTGTTATTTTACAAAGTTTCCCCTAAACCCATAATTGTAAACTTCTATGTCATTTGGTCTCTGGTGGAGGGTTGCCTCATTGGCAATCATACCACAGCTTCTTATTGTTATATTTTTCCCTAGTTCTAGATCTTCCAGGCGAAATAATTAGAAACTCATTCAATGTTGCTTGTGCCATAGCGCCATGGTTTTCTAACAGGTCCCAGTGAATGCAAAATCGCACTATCAGTCTTTTTTTATATTATAACAAATACAGGTGTCGTTATAATTGAACCATTATTATTGATTGTGGCGCGGGCTCTGTTATTTTACAAAATTTTCCCCTAGACCCATAATTGTAAACTTCTATGTCATTTGGTCTCTGGTGGATGGTTTGCTAACAGGTCCCAGTGAATGCAAAATCGCACTATCAGTCTTTTTTTTTTATATATGAAACCAATTGACCATTTTTAAATAAAACTGAGGGAATAATATATTATATATTTCCTACAAATGTATATTAATTGATTCTGATCAAATGAAAACAAGGCTGGCCATCAGAGCTTATCTTTGGTTTTGATAGACCAATTTAAGATATACATGGCAAACTGTTTTGAAAATTATAGAGATTGATGATTGAAGACAGGAAGAACCCTTACGGGCGATTCTAATTTGATGTTGACCGGGTAAAAAACATGGCGGTGTTGGTAGCATGCAGATTCATGTAAATCTACAAAATATAATTTCGATTGAAACATTGTGAACATACAAACATTGCATTTAAATATTATGACATTATAAACTTTAAATGTAATGAACATTGTACTTTGTTAGGCTTCATAATTTTAGAGTTTTAATATGCATATTCAAGAAATTGTTATGAAAGACTCTGTTAACGACCAATAATTTTGTGCAATATACCGTGTATTGTATGACAGGATACATAAAACTTTAGAGATCACGCTGACGACTATTTACGTCGCTGTTATTAAACGACAATGTATTTGTTCTTAACAAGGAATTATTGCATTCTAACGTTTGGGATCATTCCACAGGGAATATAACGTGTTAGGAATAAAATACAGTTATACAATCTTTGGCTTAAGCTTTCACTACGAATGTATTGCTCGATGATTTGAAGAATGCAAAGATTTTTTACCGCTTTCACAGTTTTGACAGATAGACGAAGAGTTTTTTTTTTGTGATTGCCTAGTGTACATGTACTACATCTATAATAACAGACCAATGGTTTTTAAGAGAGACTGTGTATGCGTACAACTAAAAACTTTGATGTACTGTAAAATGTTTATGAAAAATTGGGAGAAGATACAAACGGTTCAATCAAAAACAATAATTGAAGACAACAACATGACAAAAAAAAAAAAAAAATAAAACAGAGGGTCAACAGAAAACTAAAATAAAAATTGAAGATTTTGCACACCGAACCCCAACAAAAATTCGGAGTGCTCCAGAAAGGTTAGTAGTTTCTGTTCCACTTGTTGCAATCGTCGTGTTGCTCAGGGCAAGTACTAACTCGGTGATGAGTTGCATCATATGATTTAACAATCATGACAGTTAAAGATTAAAAGGCACTGAAATTAACTTTATGCACCACATTTGCTGACTAGCATTAATCCCCCCCCAAAAAAAAAAAAAATACGGCAGCCAAATCAGCTGATCATTAACACGCATCAAATAAATTTCATATCTTAACAAGAAACACATAGTACACGTAAGTCGGACCACATCTTTGACTTGAATGAACACATTTACTTCTTTTGGATAATAAGGATATGGGACAAACATTTTCGGAGGAATTTATATCACATTCGATTTTAATACAATGGAAACGAAAGGTTATCGTGTATCAATTGAAAACAAAATTCGCTACGCGCAGATTTGATTAAAGAGCAACGACGCTTTTGCTGCTCTTCATCTTTTCAAAGTCACAATAAGGCCTTCAACGATTTTTGTTTTATTAGTTTAAAGATTATATTGGATAATTCATCCGTATTGGTATATTTATTCGTGGTTGCTGTAAATCTCATAAACATACTCGAAGAAAAACATATGTATAGATTTTATTTTAAATGGTTTTAGTATATTCGAATACGGAAATGACTTTAGAACCTACTTTCTCTAATGCATTAATTATTTTCTAGTATTCAGTGACATCCTTGTCTCTTCAACAAACAGCATAACAATGTTCTTTTCTGTATAAATAGAGGGATAATTGGTATTAACATTAATAATACAGCAAACCAACGACACAAACAATCAATATGACATCAGACAATTTACCTGTGGAGCAGGATCTGCTTACCCATCCTGAGCACCTGAGATCGATCCCGGTTTTTGTTTTTCTTGGGGTTCGTGTTGCTCTTGTAGTTTTCCATAGTTGTTATCCATTCGTTTGATGTGTTTGAGCTTTTGTTTTGCCATTTGATTAGGGACATTCCTATTTGAATTTTCCTCGGAGCTCAGTATTTTTGTTTTTTTTTTTTTATATACTGATGTTTGTATTTTGATCGTTTTTAGTTAGTTGCCATGGTAGTTTCAGTTTGTTTTCGACTTATGAGTTTGAATATCTCTTTAGTATCTTACATATGTAATTTCGCCTCTCATTTACAACAATACATTGAAATGAAATATATCTTTCAAACCAAAGAAGTTATTTAATGTATTTGTGTACAACATACATGTTGTTTAAGGAATCCTAAGAATGTTCGATACGCCTGAATGTTCTTCCCTTTGTGTGAAATAAATTCAGGGAAAATAATCTTTTTTCAGAATTTTTAGAATGATTTTATGATATATATATAAGCAGCTCTGTCTCCTTCTTGTCATCTTGGTATTTGCTGCAATGTTTAATCTTTACATTTCATACATATCAGTCTCTCGGAAGTCACTAGCACAAACATAAGCAGTAATAAATTTTTTGCAGAAACACACTCAGAAACGATTATAAAATTTTATTACATTTTTTTTTTAAAAATTCAAGCCTTTTTTCTGTGAAACAATAAGACAAATGATATGGTCCAACACAACGAGGAAATATAACCAATGATTACGATATTTATTTAAAAAAAAATAGTATAACAATATCGAACTCAAATGAGTTTATTTGAAATGTCATATAAAATAAGAAAAAAAAAAAAAGCCAATATTAATTGTTTACTGAAACCAATAGTATCGAATAGATTTCATCCTTTTCACCCGCAAGGTAATAATACTTGGATATAAAAAAGAGTTCGTTTATAAAGTCGTTTTCCTTCTTTCAATTATCGTAATATGAGCATTTCCCTTTCTTATTGGATCGACGTACAATTCCATTGCTACAATATAATTGATATCAAATGAAAAATCGCAGTGGCTGCGACAATAGTACCAAGTTTAGAAATTCTAATGCAAGCCGTGTCAGGAATTGATTTATTATGTGTAACAATCCATAGGATTTAAGCATATAATTATACGCTGAATTGTTGTCTCTGCGAGATTGGACCATAGAATTAATAAAGTGGACTCGTCTCCGTTTGTTATTACATAGAATCAACCTCCATTATTGGCGACCCAATAAAACCTCAAGAAGCTAAAAACTGTTCATTTGCCTTAGTGGCTTTGACAACAGACGAAAATAATCAACTGATTGGTTAATGACCACACTTGAAGTAATCGTTTATCGAGGAAAGCCGATTATTATTTGTTTCCGAACGTAACACTTCATCAAGTTCGAGTTGTCTTGCGAGACCCTTATTATCTAATTATATAGCAGGATAATTTTATTATTTCTTGCCGGTAAGAATGATCTAATTTAAGTCCAATTCTTTACGGATTAGGGAATAGATATGTTATTTTGAAATGCAATCTTCCTTGTCATTATAGCCAACGAGAAAATGAATAAGAGTTAATAATTGTTATCCAATTGACATAAAACTTTTGAAAAGTGGATAAGTTAACCAATTCGATTGTAGAAATGGAAGTAAATAGCTCTGAGATTTTACAGAATATTTACTGTGATGATAATTTCACAGACGAATTTGAAAACGGGACAAATCAGCCTTACGAAGCTATAAACAAGGCTGCTATGACAGTATTTTTAGTTTCGTCTTATACTTTAATTTGTGTTGGTGGATTGGTTGGCAATGTTTTAGTCATATATGTTGTAACCCGATTTGCTAAAATGAAAACTGTTACCAATTTGTATATTCTCAATCTTGCGATTTCGGATGTTTTGTTTCTCCTAAGCATGCCATTTCTTATTACAACGACAATTTTAGAGCACTGGATATTCGAAACAGCTATGTGTAAAATTTTCCTTGTATTGTATGCTATAAATTTCGTTACAAGTATTTTTACATTGACGGCCTTGAGTGGAGACCGGTATCTTGCCGTTTGTCATCCGATACGATCAGGACAATACCGTACAACAAACAAGGCGTTTTTTATATGTCTATGCATCTGGAGTGCTTCATTTGTCGTAATGCTTCCAATAATTCTTTACTCAAATACTGTACCGAATCCGAAGAAACACAATTGGCAAACTTGTACCATTAAATGGCCGAAAAATCAACTGATATCACCAAACAAAGCGTTTACATGGTATACGTTCTTGCTTGGCTTTGCAATACCTGTGTCTATGATTTCCGTTTTTTATCTGTCTGTTGTTTTAAGACTCAAAACTGTTGGACCAGCTGTAAAATCGAAGGAAAAGAAAAGATCGCACAGGAAAGTAACAAAAATGGTGCTGACTGTAATATCAGTTTACGTTATATGCTGGTTACCACATTGGGTTTTCCAAGTAAACTTGACTTTTCAGCCGAAAGGAACAAACCCAACTAAATGGCAAATGTACGTGTTTAATGCCTTTACGGTCTTGACCTTTGCAAACAGTATGCTTAATCCTTTGTTATACGCTTTCTTAAGTGACAACTTTCGAAAAAGTTTTGCCAAAGCATTTAAATGTGCTACATCAGCCGAAATCAATAAAAGTTTGATCAACGAAAATAGTGTTTTTTCCAAAGCAAGCGGGAAGCGAAAGAATGGAAGAAATAACAATCGGAAATCAGAACGTTACGAACTAACTACAATGACTGTTGCAGAAAACGCTGGACTAATGAAATCTGAAAGTGTACCATCTCTGCATGAAGAAGGGACACGTTTAATGGACAAGAAAACTAACATGTATGTGGACAAAGAGAGCCAGACATAGACCTTGTGAATTATTGTATGTACTTTAACGTTTTTCTTAGCGTCCAGATTTGAGGGGCGGGGGTCTTCATATTTGTATTCTTTAATTTTAAGGTAATGTTTCTCTGTTGTTTATTTTTTTTTCGAACTAATCTTAAGTCTTTATATTTAAGCACCCAATTATTCTATATTTTTTTTTTTTTATTTCTTGGACTATGTTTCTCTAATCTTTATTTTTGTGTCCATTATTCCATATTCAATTAAAAAAACCATCCATGCCCTCATTATATTGTGTTGATTCTTTGATAAACACCTACATAAGTAATTTGTAGTGGTTTGAATCTTCATTTTAGTCACCATTGTCATCCTTAACAGACATGAAATAATTACATCTAAAGTGTTTGGTAAATAAGATATAAATCACAAAGAGAGAGGTAAATAAAGACTATGCAATTGTTCGAACTTTAATTCAAAACTGTTGTATGCGTCACGAAAAATACAAGGTTCTTATTACAGGATATTATAAAAATCACACAGGGAAAATTAGTTGTTGATGAAAACCATAAAAACGTATCGATGCACGATAACAATATCAAATTGTATACATTTTTAGTATATACAAAATGAAGCTATCTTTTTATGATATCTTCGTTGTTTCGGAGTATTATGTTGAAGGCTATATAATATCTAACTAATAAAATCCTTTAATATTCGCAAAAATCTGGACATATACAATTTAATTTTTTCAATCAGACTCATCTGATTTCTAATCACTATTTCGTCAGAGTTTCTTGGCACCTTTAAGTATTTCAGTTATCATTCATAATTTTTCATTCATTTTCCAAACATTTTTCATTTAACATCTACAATCTCAACTCAACACCTTAAAACATTGTAGCCCATCGTCACGCAGGGCTGGTAAACTGCCACGCATGGGCTGTCAGATGAAGCTTCGCTTTGTCATTCTTTTTTCAGTTGTGTTGTTCAAGTTGAGCGTAGTGGCTTGTCAGCTGGTGTATTTTCCATGAAAGAACCGGTTGCTGACAAAGTCCTGGAGATAAATTATTTTTCAGATAGTTGAGTGATTTCCCAAGGCCAAACAATTTGATATGTTTTATATATTTAGTACAGAAACTACATTTTCATTTTATTTAATGTAATATTCATAATAAATATATTTTATTTATACAGTATCTTTAGTATCAATGGTTCCGTAAGCAAAGTTTATTATTGAATCTACAGTCTGATATTCCTTAAGATTACACTCAACAAACAGGACCCTTTAAAATTGGACCTCACGATTTGTAACAGATGTTAAAGTTCAACATAGTAACGATAATGACCATAACCAACACAACATAATTTTACAGTTTGAAGTCCTACGAAGATTCTTATACTATCAGTTTGATTGATTATGATAATAAAATAATTTTTACAGATATTACAATTTCGAATTCGTCACAAATAATTGTGTAATTACACGTGTATAGCTAACTGCATAACATGGGACGCATGGTATAATCACTAGTGAAACCAGCATCACAGTTTAAATAAAGATAAGATAAGATAAGATATTTTATTTTCCAAATTTAGTCCCCAAAGGAGAGGGTGGGGGTGGGGGGAATGGGGGGGGGGGCATACACATATAACAAATATAATCTTTACAACATACAGTATTTTACATGACATTCATATAATATCTCTACTGGGGAATAGAAGTATGGTCACCATTGGTCTTCCTACGACCGGCAGTAAAACCCTTGCTAAAGTGGGGCGTCCGTTTGGCTGTGCGGGATGTACAAATTTGCAGCCACGTCCGGTCAGAATGGGGACGTTAAATCCGATGCCACGTGTAAAGAGAGTGCCACGCTCTTTGCACGTTAAGAACCCTTGCAACAACTCTTTGAGGGGTCCGTAGGTGACCTGTTGAAAGGTTAAATTTCTGTCCCTATCCAATATACCCTCATTTCCCGTGGCAGTCTAAATTTCTCCGACCTTGATCCCGGACGCCCATAATTTGTTCTCGTCCTGAATTTGCATGAAATATTTGCCACTGGACGTTAAGCAACCAACAATCAATCAATCAATCAATATAATATCTCTAAAAATATTGATATAGTTTGATACAGGCTATTAAATGTTAAATTTAAAAAAAGTATTTGAAAGTTGCTACTCCAGAGATGTGACAAATGTCCCCTCACTTGATTTTATTTGCAGTTATTCTAATTTTATTTTTTTGATATGTTTGCTGGAAATGTATAAATATATTTGATTGCTTTGCTGCAACAGGTACCAAAGGACGATGCTCTAGGATTGTGAGCTTATATCTGATACAGAGAAACAAACATAAATGTAACAAAAATTTAAGTTTATTCACAGCAAATAACATATACTACAGTAATAGGTTTTGAGAATAGTGTAGGTTGTCCTACTGCAACAGACACCAAGGGGCGGTGCTTAAGGAGCTGTGTAATTTACACAGTCCTTCTCGTGTCAAAAGCAGACAAGAAAGCCACATCATTCACAATTTTTAGAATTGAATACAACATTTAACTATTTTATCATTATATTACATTTTACATGGTTTCACTTCGACCAATTGTTCTACAATGAGAAACACAAGATTATCTTGTGGAAAATCAAGTCATTTCTAATCTTCAATTATTGATTGATTGATTGATTGGATGATTGCTTACTTGGTTAATTGATTGTTTGTTTTAAACCCAGTGGCAAATATTTCACGCATATACAGGACGAAAAAAAAATGGAATATATTTTGATACAGAAATTCGAACATTAGTTTTACACAGACACACACAGAAGAAAACGAGTATATAAAAGGTAGATTATAGAATGTATAATCATGGTTTATAGATGAGTGTTTTTCCCAGCTGATTAAATATCGGTTGATTAAGGGGTCACACAAACATATAGGTCAGATAAAAAGTTGCATGCTTCCAGTTTATAATTAATGTGTCACGTGAGAAAAAAGTTGAATAACAGTCTTAGTTAATTCGCCTTTTCCGAATCTAAAGGACTATGGGTATTCTCATTGTTCGTACACCAAAATGAAAATAACGGCAAGTCATTTGTTGAATATCAATTGTTTTGGACGTTTTAAACGAATCAAAACGTTTTGGTGAATGTTTTGGAAAATATTACCCCGAATGCATTAGATTCTGAAAGGGCAAATTGCTTCTAGTGGAAACAACTTTTAAAACTTATTCTCAAAACAACCACCATCCATCCCCAACTCATGATTCACCTTCAATATTTCAATGACAGGGGAAACAACTCAACAAGTGAACCTTTTGAAATATTTCACTTATTCATAATTTTCATTCATTTTCCAAGCATTTTTCATTTAACATCTCCAACCTCAACTCAACACCTTAAAACATTGTAGCCCACCGTCACGCGGGGCTGGTACACTGCCACGCATGGGCCGTCAGATGAAGCTTCGCATTGTCATTCTTTTTTCAGTTGTGTTGTTCAAGTTGAGCGTAGTGGCTTGTCAACTGGTGTTCTTTCCACAAAAGAACCGGTTGCTGTCAAAGTCCTGGAGCTAAATTATTTTTCAGATAGTTGAGTGATTTCCCAAGGCCAAACAATTTGATATGTTTTATATATTTAGTACAGAAACTATATTTTCATTTTATTTAGTGTAATATTCATAATCTTTAGTATTAATGGTTCCGTAAACAAAGTTTATTATTGAATCTACAGTCTGATATTACACTAAGATTACACTCTTATAACATATACTGCAGTTATAGGTTTTGAGAATAGTGTAAGTTGCCCTACTGCAACAGACACCAAGGGGCGGTGCACAAGGAGCTGTGTAATTTACGAATTTCTTCTCGTGTCAAAAACAGACAAGAAAGCCACACCATTCACCATCTTTAGAATTGAATACAACATTTAACTATTTTATCATTATATTACATTTTACATGATTTCACATCGACCAATTGTGCTACAATTAGATACACAAGATTATCTTGTGGACAATCACGTCATTTCAGATCTACAGTTATTGATAGATTGATTGGGAGTTTGCTTATTTGGTCAATTGATTGTTTGTTTAAAACCCAGTGGCAAATATTTCACGCATATACATGACGGGAAAAAATCATGGAATATATTTTGATACAGAAATTCCAACATTAGTATTACACAGACACACACAGAAAAAAAAAACCGAGTATATAAACTATCTTTTTATGATTTTTTTCGTTGATTCGGAGTATTGTGTTGAAGGCTTTACTAATATATTACTAATAAAATCCTTTAATATTTGCAAAAATCCGGACATATATACTTTTATTTGTTTAACATAACAAAGCTTTTATCCCCAAACGTTTTAAACAACGCACAATTTATTGTTCTATTTATAATACAGAGGACATTTAATGAGAGTTCATTGACATGAGTAATTTATAGTTATCTCGACTATTAAAAACGTTTCCAGGCAGATGACGTGTGTCAACAATAATATTTGCTGTGCATTGGCTTGACATTAAATATCTTCCATTCAACATTTTCAAAGTATTCAATACATAAACCAAAAATAAAATTTAAATTGATTTCGAAGTTATCCCAATTTAAAACAAAAAAAAAAGATTTTCGTTGAGTTTCGCTCTGTGTACACATTATTGAGAGTTTCGTTCTGTGTACACATTATTGGGGGTAAACCATCGCATACACGAACAGAGGAAAAAAACCCGAAAAATGCAAAATGAGTTTCGCTCTGTGTACACATTATTGAGAGTTTCGTTCTGTGTACACATTATTGGGGGTAAACCATCGCATACACGAACAGAGGAAAAAAACCCCGAAAAATGCAAAATGAAAAAACATAACGAACATAACGATTTTACTTTGTTTTCTTAACCGACTGAGTGTTCAACAGTTATGGCTACCCAAGCTAACTACTTGCACATGTGGGCACATTTTGATCCTTGCTTTCAAAATAATATCGTGCCGTCTTTAATTTCCTTGATCGAGTTGTATTTTTAGTGGTCATAATGTTGGTATTTGGACTATACAGGTTTTGTATTGTTTATCGCTTTTATGAAACTAGGGTCCACAAAGGAAAACGAAGAGATTTTTTTTGCGCACGTAAAACTGGTTTATTCCGTTGTTGGTTGGTGTTGTATGTTGTAATGTCCAATACGTTTTACGATACTTGGAAGCCTTTGTATGTTTATTTTTTTCTTTTAATTTTCTCCCTTATTTTTTTCTTTTAAAGTTTAAACAGTAATTGTGGCGTATTCTCTTGAACATTTTGGCTTTGATATTACTGAAGTATTATGTATATTTTATCGTAATAAAATACTAGTCATTTTTATTTGAGTTCAGATGGTTTATTTTGATACTTAAACCTATAAATATTATCACCTCTTAAGATGCATGCTTTTCTCTCATAATTAACCTTAATCCGGTATGCTCAAGAGTAAAACTATTAAAATCTAAATACGAAAAGAGAATAATTATCAACAGAAAGCGCCTGTTCACAGAAAGTGAAAATTGTTTATTATAAGATAATTAATCCTGAAGGAATTCCAATCTTACTTTTCAATACAATTATAAGATTTATAAAAGGGCATTTTATCGTGTCAAAAATGTTCCAAATAATAATGCGTTTTTTTTATTGTGTGTTCTGCATTTTGCCACATTTCAAATCAAATGTAATGACTAAACATTTTCATAGTCAGTCTTTTAAGTATTCAAGGTTTTAAGAAACTTTCATAACGGTATTTAATCCTGTACAGCCAAGTCCCTTTTCAGAAACGTTTGTATTTGTTATTTACTAGCTACGGTTAATATCTGCTATTGAACAACCTGAACATAGATATTCATTAAAAACAAGCGAATCTGTGAAAAAAAAGATAGAAGATACCAAGAGGAAATAACAAATTTTTAAGTCGAACAGAGGAAATAACAAACTTTTAAGTCGAACAGAGGAAATAACAAACTTTAAAGTTGAACAGAGGAAATAACAAACTTTTAAGTCGAACAGAGGAAGTAACAAACTTTAAAGTCGAACAGAGGAAGTAACAAACTTTGAAGTCGAACAGAGGAAGTAACAAACTTTGAAGTCGAACAGAGGAAATAACAAACTTTGAAGTCGAACAGAGGAAATAACAAACTTTGAAGTCGAACAGAGGAAATAACAAACTTTGAAGTGGAACAGAGGAAATAACAAACTTTGAAGTCGAACAGAGGAAATAACAAACTTTGAAGTCGAACAGAGGAAATAACAAACTTTGAAGTCGAACAGAGGAAATAACAAACTTTGAAGTCGAACAGAGGAAATAACAAACTTTGAAGTCGAACAGAGGAAATAACAAACTTTGAAGTCGAACAGAGGAAATAACAAACTTTGAAGTCGAACAGAGGAAATAACAAACTTTTAGTCGAACAGAGGAAATAACAAACTTTTAAGTCGAACAGAGGAAATAACAAACTTTGAAGTGGAACAGAGGAAATAACAAACTTTGAAGTGGAACAGAGGAAATAACAAACTTTGAAGTGGAACAGAGGAAATAACAAACTTTGAAGTCGAACAGAGGAAATAACAAACTTTGAAGTCGAACAGAGGAAATAACAAACTTTGAAGTCGAACAGAGTAAATAACAAACTTTGAAGTCGAACAGAGGAAGTAACAAACTTTGAAGTCGAACAGAGGAAGTAACAAACTTTGAAGTCGAACAGAGGAAATAACAAACTTTGAAGTCGAACAGAGGAAATAACAAACTTTTAAGTCGAACAGAGGAAATAACAAACTTTAAAGTTGAACAGAGGAAATAACAAACTTTGAAGTCGAACAGAGGAAATAACAAACTTTGAAGTCGAACAAAAGCAAAAAACACCATCGCGAGAAAAATCGACGAAAAGACAAAACAACCGTTCGCGAAACACTATATAGAAGAATAGAGATTTAACAACATAAACCCGCCAAATACGGATCTCCGGGGCACCCGAAAGGATAATCAATTCCTGTTCCTCTATTGACAACCATCGTTTTACCCATTGTGAGTACAAATTGGGCGATACATTTAAGGTCCCATTCGGTGTTGTTATAATTGAAGAATGTAGCTTAGACTAGTGGAGCATATCCGTGGTCATCTGTGACAGAGATAATTCGATAACGAAGTTTCTGAAAAGTATCGCAATTGAAATGAAATATTAATTGAACATGACTAACACAATATTCTTACATGTAATTATTCTAAAGATCGGTAAAAACACAATAGTTAATCATAGTTCCCATTGTCTCGGCAAACCTAACTTTTCTTTCTTGTTTAAAAGCTTTAAAAAATACAACATACATGTATACTTTCCGACAATGCATGTTGTAAACGATTATATACCGGTCTATAGAAAATAACCAAGATCTATTAAATGCAGTTTTATTTATAAACAAAGCACTGTTATATGTGGAGATAAAAAAAAATAATACAAAAGTGCATGCTGAATTTTGTTGTTGTCAATTACTTTAATCTAAATAATGCATAGAAAATAACCAAGATCTATTAAATGCAGTTTTATTTATAAACAAAGCACTGTTATATGTGGGAGATAAGTTAATTTACTTATTGCTCATATTATTTGTTTCAATCTTGCTGTTATTAACACAGTTTGAATGTATCTGCATAGCTGAATTTCGTTGAGAAAACCCGCGGTACTTATTATCTTGAAAAGGCTTGTAACGAAAATGTAGCTATTTATACCAATCTAAAGATTTATAATAAGTGGGAAACAACAGAACACTAAGTACAACATTACTAAATTTCGTTTGAGGTTAAACTTCTTTTAAAATGATCGTAAATGTTATCGGAGATAAAGGAAATTGTATCAAACTCAACAGATGTAATTGCACTCATATTCATCGGAACCCAACGTTGTTTGAGAGAAAAAGTATGCTATTTACTATTTAAGTAGTTTTGATAAATACTACGTCAACCAATGAAATTTCTACTCAAACTTTGTGCAGGGGTGTATCAATAGTACGACGAATTTTGAGTGTTCCGAAAAGTTCTCCTTTTTGTCGAGCCTTCGACTTTTGTCGAAAAAGCGAGACATAGCGATCCTACATTCCGTCGGCGTCATCGTCGGCGTCGTCGTCGTCGGCGGCGTCCACAAATATTCACTCTGTGGTTAAAGTTTTTGAAATTTTAATAACTTTCTTAAACTATCCTGGATTTCTACCAAAATTGGACAGACGCTTGTTTATGATCATAAGATAGTATCCAGAAGTAAATTTTGTAAAATGAAAATTCCATTTTTTCCGTATTTTACTTATAAATGGACTTAGTTTTTCTTCCAGGAAACATTACATTCACTCTGTGGTTAAAGTTTTTAAAATTTTAATAACTTTCTTAAACTATCCTGGATTTCTACCAAACTTGGACAGAAGCTTGTTTATGATCAAAAGCTAGTATCTAGAAGGAAATTTTGTTAAAATTTTGTTCCAGTTTTTCCGTATTTTACTTATAAATAGACTTAGTTTTTCTTCCAGTTAACATTACATTCAGTCTGCAGTTAAAGTTATTAGATTCATAAACTATCCTGGACTTTTACTAAACTTGGACAGAAGCTTCTTAGAATCAAAAGATAGTATCGAGAGAAATATTTTTATTAATTGTTTTCCTCATTTTTGTTGAGCCTGCGATTACAGCAAAAGTAGGCGAGACACTGGGTTCCGCGGAACCCTTACGAATTTTTTTAATGTGTAGCGTGGATACAATACCTGTAACTTTAGAACAAATATGTTATTTGTTATTGATATGGAATAACTGTTTCACATGCAGATGACGACGGATCTGTTCCAATTATCGTAACCACAATCCTGTTCTCTTTTCCTCAAATGTGTTATACCGAAATAATTTAATTTCGGATGTAACACGTCTTCTGATTGGCTGAAAGTGTTTTGTCTATCAGCTCATAGACATAATTTTGTCATGTGACCGTGACGTCACCAAGGTTGTTTTTCAAAATTGACTCCTTAGAAATGGAATTTAGAATTAAATTATAAGGAATGACTGTAATATTTTTTTCTGTCTATTCGAAATAACCCCAAAAAATGTGGTGCACACTTTTAGATAACACGCTACGCGGGGTATTCAGTGTGCACCACATTTTTGATGTTATTTCTTCATAGACAGAAAAATATTACAGTCATTCTTTCATAGACTTATCACCGGGTTTGTACTTTCATTAGCAGCACGAAGGATACCACAAGATGAGGAGGATTTGCTTCCCTTCCGGAGCACATGAGATCACCACCGATTTTTTTTTTATTGGGTTCGTGTTGGTCTGTCTTTAGTTTTCTATGTTGTGTTTGGTTTACTGTTATTTTTCGTTTTGTCATTTTCGGTTTTTTTTTGCCATGGCATTGTCAGTTTGTTAACGACTTATGAGTTTGCATGTTCCTTTGGTATCTTTTGCCTCTCTTTTTTTGCTGGTGACAAATTAAGACAATGGAGCCCTTAACTGTCAACAGTTACACACTGATCCTAACAGCAATGCAATTAGATTTAAATACAGATCCTCTATCATGTGACCAAGCTTCGTTTGATGTGAGAACGTTTTGTTTTACTTTTTGTTTGATAAATATTACGAATCAATGAAATTTCAAAATGTTTGCAGGGGTTTATAAAGACAAACCTTCAGGGTCCCGAAAGTTTTGCTGTGTTTTTTTTTAAACAAAGCGAAGACACAATACTGGTTATAAGAATTAGACAACACTTGCAGACAATCGTCAACAAATCATAAAAGCTTTGTAATAAAAAAAATAGTAATGAGGTCGGTTGTGTGTTAACCGGTCAATACAAAAAGTCATTATAGCAATTTTACTGGAGGCAGTTAAGGAAATAAGACGTATTTGCTTATCATGTAATATAGAAAATCACTCTTTACTGGGAACCTTGACTGTGATTGCTTTTTATTATCAGTTTAATGTCTACAGTAGAAAAACATAAATTTGCATTAGATGCATCACGTTGAAGTATCTCTATAGATTACGTAGACGTGCATGTGTTGTTAGCATCCAGCTATCATCGGAAAACGCTTTGCAAGTGAAGTAAATTTGATTTTTTTGTCATGATACCCTTTTAATAGAACGAGTTTGTGGTAAATTTCTTGATAAATGTCAAATTCGATTTTGTAAGAGATTTATAAAGTTTTAGAACAACGCGTACACAGATGTGTTGTGTATCAGTTTACACTCATTCCTATTGGTAATATGTTTGGAAATTTTCCCAAAAACAATGTAGAAAATACTTTCAATTATTGAAAATTTACGCCAAATAACAGAATATCTTAAGGTTTCAACTCCCTAAGGCGAAGTTGGCCTTAGATGGATTTGGTTATTAATTTCAGGTCCTTTTTTTCGGGACAGTGGTGTAACAGTACAACATAAGAACAAACTAGAAAATTTAGTTGAAAAGGCCTGAACTCTTCAGATGGATACAAAGCAGAAATACATCTAACAAAAACACAGAATGGACGTGGAAGGGTACTTATACATCACCACAGCAACGTATTGTTTGTTTCAATCTTGCTTTTATTTACACAATTGGAATGCATCTGTATACCTGATTTTCGCTGAAAAACCCGAAATTTGATTAGAATAGAGATTCTCTATCCTGTGACCATGCTTTGTTAAGAAGGATCCGAGAAAGTTTTGTTTTACATTCTGTTTTGATAAATATTAAGTCCACCAATGAAATTTCTACCTGGTAATGTGTATATCAATAATATGACACACCCTAAGGGTCCTGAAAATTATTTTGTGTTTTTTTAACAAATCGTAGACACAATACCTGTATAACTTAACCAGTAAGAATTATACAACACTTGGAGACAATCGTCAACACTTCATAATAGGTTTTTACTGATATTACCACAAGCTTTGTAATAGAAAAATAGTAATGAGGTCGGTTGTATGTTCACTGGTCAATCCAAAAAAGTTGTAATTATAGAATCTTTACCGAGGGCAGTTGAGGAAAGGAAACTTGCTGGCTAATCATATAATATAGAAAATCAGTTTTCACTCGTAACCTTGACCGTGATCGTTGTTTATTTTCAGCTTAAAACTAATGTTGTTTAGAATTGTTCATCTACTTTATTTCCTGCAGGAGAAAAACATTAAGCAGAAGGTCTGCTAATGGCTAATTTGGCCTAAAATTTGAAGTACATCTGAGAAAGATTTTTGACATTTTGTTAACACTTAAGTGTCTACTTCAGTCGATTCACTTAGTTTATGTACAATATTTGAACTGATTTGGTCATTAAAGACGCTCAAATTTAAGCTTAAATATGAAAAGCTATCAAATATGCCATAAACGTCACTTTTCAGATGGGTTTTCTCTAAAATCTAAGTGGCCGCATTTGTGTTCAGTCTCAACCGTTAAATATATTATGTTTTATCATCAAATACAATATATATTTAAATATTATGACTGAAAACAAATGCGGCAACTTCCATTTTAAACGTCTAAAAGTTAGCACTTTGAAGTATCTCGATAGATAACATAGACGCGCATGCTTTGTTGGCATCCAGCTACTACCAGAAAAACGCTTTGCAGGAGTACTAAATATGATTGTGTTGTGTTATGATTTCCTTTTAGTAGAACGAGTTTGTGGTAAATTTTTGATAAATGACAAGTGCGATAGTATAAGAGATTTATAAATTTTAGAACAAAGCGTGCAAGAATGTGTTTTGTATCACTTAACTCATGACATTCTAATTATTTCGGTAAAATGTTCGGAAATGTTCTGAAGAATATTGTAGAAAACATTTCCAATTATTGAGAATTTACACCAAATAACAGAATATAAGGTTTCAACTCCCTCAGGCAAAGTTGACCTTAGATAGATTTGGCTATTATTGTTATGTCCTGCCTGGTCACATATCTCTTCAACTCTTTCGGTTCTTATGCATCATTGGCTTTCAAATATTTGGCTTTGAGCGTTCCTGATGAAGGTAAATCCAGAAAGGCACTTCGAACGCATGCCATTTATAAAGTGTTTTTTTTTTTTTTTTTTTTTTAGAAAAGAAAAATTTTTAAATGTCGCAGTCAAAACATTCGAAAGGTTACGCTTTATTCTTTTTTATAACCCCGCTTTAAAAAAAAATTGGGGTATACTGTTTTACCTCTGTCTGTCCGTCCGTCCATCCGTCAGTCCGTCCGTCCGTCCGTCAGTCCGTCCGTCCCATGAATATTTTTCGTCGCATCTATCTCAGGAACTACATTACAAGGATTTCTGAAATTTGGTTTCAGGGTTTATATGAGTCAGCTATACCGTGTGATGCGTTTTCAGATTCATCACTCAACAACATCCTGTTTACCTTATACTTTTAGAGGGCGGGGGTATCATTAGTGAGCAGTAGCTCACAGATTCACTTGTTTTTCTCTTTCAATAGATGAATTACGAAGATAAATAAATGTGATTAGTAAACGAAGTGTTGAAGATTTAGTTAAGATTACATGTATTGAAAGTTTCAATTGTCAGGCTTAATTTTTAACAATTCAAGGACAATTTCAGTGAAAGTTATTATTTATTTTTCTAAACTTACATCTACTTTATTGACCATTTGTTATTATTAAATTATAGAATCTCTTCATAAATCTGTTTTAAAATTTACGTTTCAATTCTGTATTATTGGAAATATCGGATATGATATTCGAAGCCAACTGGTATAATGATGTTATAGAGGAACAAATAATTCTTAACTGCGCGTGCAATTAATTTTGTCTTTAACTATGTTTTTATTTAATACTCTGAATAAGAAAAAAAAAATCAAAAACATGGAACGTTTCTTAAATTTGAATTAGCATGATCAGTGTATCGGAAGAAACAGGACAGTCAAAATTCAAGATCTTGTTCCTATTCAAGATTCTAGACTCAAGACTCAAATGCTTTTAATGATTATTAATCTGCAATGTTATATGTGGAAGATACATTAATTTACTAATGGCTCGTTTTGTTTGTTCCATCTTGCTTTTATTTACATAATTGGAATGTAAGTGGATACCCGAATTTCGTTGAAAAAGCCCGCAATTTGATTAGAATGCAGATCCTCTATCCTCTGACCATGTTTAGAAGGATCCGAGAAGGTTTTGTTTATCGTTTTGTTTTGATAAATATTAAGTCAACCAGTGAAATTTCTACCTCAGAATTTGTATATCAATAATATGACACACCCTAAGGGTCCCGAAAAGTTCTTTTGTGTTTATTTTATCAAATCGTAGACACAATACCTGTATAAATTGACCAGTAAGAATTATACAACACTTAGAGACAATCGTCAACACTTCATAAAAGGTTAATGTTGATATTAGTAATGAGGTCGGTTGTGTGTTCACTGGTCAACACAAACAAGTTATAATAGAATTTTACCGATGGCAGTTGAGGAAAGGAAATTTGTTGGCTAATCATGTAATATAGAAAATCAGTTTTCACTGGTAACCTTGACCGTGATCGTTGTTCATTATCAGCTTAAAACTAATGTTGTTTACAAGTGGTCATCTACCATATTTCCTACAGTAGGAAAACATAAATATGCATTACTTGCATCACTTTGAAGTATCTCGAAAGATAACATAGACGCACATTCGTTGTTAGCATTCAGCTACCACCAGAAAACGCTTTGCAGGAGTACAAAATTAGATTTTTTGTCATGTTATTTTTAGTAGAACGAGTTTGTGGTTCATTACTTGATAAATGTCAAGTGCGATAATATTAGAGATTGACACATTTTAGAACAAAGCGTACAAACATGTGTTTCGTATCAGTTTACTCTCATTGCTTTTATTTTGGTAATATGTTAAGAAACAATCTGGAGGTAAATGTAGAAAATGCTTCCAATTATTGAAATTTATACCAAATAACAGAATATAAGGTTTCAATTCCCTCAGGCAAAGTTGACATTAGATGGATTTTGCTTTTTTTTTGGGGGTCACTATTGGTCATATAGCTTTTCAACTCTTTCGGATCTTATGCACCCTTGGCTTTCAATTATTCAGCTTTGAGCGTTCCTGATGAAGGTAAATCCAGAATGCGCTTCGGACATGTGACATTTATAAAGCGTTTTTTTTAAATAAAGCGGACTTTGTAAATGTCACAGTCAAAACCTTCGAAGGTTACATTTTGTAATGTCTATTCTTCTGGCCATCCAGAAAATAGCTTTTCTCTGCTATTACGCTGTCGTTCCGGCCATACATAACAATGAATAAAGAAAATGTTTTGGTTATTAATGAGTAGTTATTGTTGCATCCAACGGAAAATCTAGTGGCAAAACATGTCCTCCCATGCAAACACTGAGAATTGGAACTACTAATTTTGCACGTTTTCCGCGCGGACGTTATTGATTATAAACTCAAGATAAAACGTTCTGGAAAAATTGTGATAATGAAAAATAGAAATAAAATAAAACAGAATTATCACGGGAATACAAATCATCAAGTACCGACTTTGTTTTTTTATACTGGCTGTTCAATGGAACATTCCGGTTCCCCGTAAATATGAACAGCTTGTCAAAAGAAGAATATCAAAGTCAATTTATATGCAGCAAATGCACTTTTGAATTAAAGTCACTTCAAATTGTGCAAAAAGTTTCCATTCACTAAAACAAATCAAAACACAAATAAATTTACTTCACAGTATACAGAATATTCAGATTTTGTTTTAAAATGATGGGGTGTGCAAAACGCCTCACCTCTTCTTATGCTCTACTTGCAAGGTTAGGAGTTGGGCCACTGACTTATGAATTTAATGGACGTCTATGATCCTGAATTTATCATTTCCTTGAAGTTTGGTTCCAATGAAGGCGTCAAATGATTTGAATGTTCGGTGATTTTAACACATAGAAAATAAGAGAAAAGGGTAGGCACATGTTAACTGCCCCTAAGTAAGATTATGTTTATGATAGCAAAACATAATATTTTTATGGAGAAAATAAATAAAACATAATATAATAAAAGGGGTTATACCCCAACCCTGGTATATTATTCCCAGTCTTGGCATATTAGTGCATGTTCATAGATCTCCGTTGTAGTAGAACTTAAAAATCATGCAGCCACGTCTATTTGATTTAGTCGTTCTCCTGTGAATTGTTTTATGCGTTTTGCCTCCATTGATACAGGTAAAGGTATTGTGGTAAATCAGCAACTTCAGTTTAATTTCACGCTTTATTCCTCTCAGTTAACGTGTACATTGTTACTTGGGTGGAGAGTTGTCTCATTGGCACTCATACCACATCTTTCTATATCTATATACACGCTCTTGTTCTGGAGTCTGTCCTATAGACATTTGTTTTAAAGCAATCACATTCGCTCTAATTTTCTTTAAGGCATCTTTAAATATAAATCACCATCTCCGATATTCTCAAAACGTCCATTGCGTTCGCGCGTTTGCAATTAGACACCTCATCCGAGACACGTTCCGCGCCACATGATTCTGCTGACGATATCAAATATTTTCGCATGCGCAGACGGATGGCAGGAAAGGTAGAGATTTTAAACCATTCTTACGACTAGTCGGAACAATAGACACTCCGTTTTTTTTTTTCAAATGTAGATGCGTTTAATATTAGGTTAAGATTACATGTATTAGACATTTCAATTGTCATGATTTATTTTTCACAATTCAATTATTTATTAATTTAAACTTAATTATACAAGTCATGTAATTTATTGACCATTTGTTATTGATATTATTAAATTATGGAATTTCTTCATAAATCTGTGTTAAAGTTTACGTTTCAATCCTTTATTATCGGAAATATCGGATATGAAATTCGAAGTCAACTGGTATAATGATGTTAAAGCGGAATAAATAATTCTAAACTGCATGTGCAATTAAGTTTGTTTAACTAGCTCATACTCTTTAAGAACGAGAATTTACTATTTTCAACTTTAGATCTACTAGAAGTATAAATGTCACTCTTTAACAATTAACAAAAACAAAAATAGTTAAGAACCTTTTCTTAAGTATATTAACAAACTCTTGTTTGTAAAGGCATGATTAGTGTAAAAAAAAAAAAGAAAGCAGGAGGAGAGATGAAATGCATTTTCTTTTTTGACCATTTTGGAATATCAGTCACCTGATCGTTTGATATCTCAAAATGTGTGCTATCAATTTTCTTAAGAAATAATGTTATTGCCGTCAACACTACCTCTCACATATGTATTCTTTTGTTCATAATATAACGAAATATTACACCACTGTTTTTTTCCTAAGCTATGAATCAAAAATGTTTGCCAATCAACATGAAGAAAAAAAAAAAAAAAAAATAAAAAAAAAAAAAAACAAACAACATTTACAACTAATTGTGCTTAAATATTTAATTGTACTAACCAACTGTTACGACTTCATATTTTTTTAAATAAAATGTCATGCAGTTTAACATTCAAGTCGTCAAGTACATATCATTGATACATAGAATTTCTGCAACATACATCCGCTATTAAAATTACTTTTCATTTAAGAGGACCATTCGAAATAGTCTTTGTTTTTCTTTATTGTTGATTCAGTTTGAGTAACATAATTAATCATGCTTCATTTAAGCAATTATCTGAAGTACACTTTTCATTTATTTACTAAAGGAATCATTTGGTACCAAAATGTGCACGCCGAGTATAAACATTGCTACTCCTTGATTCGTATAAGGTTTCTATTGTGTGCTATAACCAAACTTTACTGAATCCTATTTTGGTATACGAGCCACCTGGGAAAGCTGGTGAAAGCATAAAGTTGGATAGCGATTGTAAATAGAATGTTGGAATCAATAAAGACAGGATGAAAGTTAGTTGTCGGCTGTTAATAAAAATTCGAATCAAAACTAATTATAATATTAATCGTTGACAATATGTGTTTATTATTTTTGTAATATTCTTAGAAGTAATTGTGATGTAGACAGAAAATTCAGTATGCACGTAATTTATCTTACATGCAGATTATATTCCTCGTAAGAAATGATTTTGCCAACATGTGTACGATTGTATGACTACCAAGCATGTTAAAAGTTTGTACAAATACTATTAAAAATAAGGTAATAGATAAACCTTCTGCTATCAGTAAGTGGACGACCATTTGATTGTCGGGGGTGGGGTGGGTAGGGGTGGTGGAGGGGTAGGTTGAGAAGGATTTTGAAAATGGATATCCTGGACTTATAAGAGATGAAAATAAATAACCTTGCATAAGCAAAGAATACAATGAATATTCTGCAACTCATTCGTGTACAAAAGTGCAAATAACTTTTAGCGCGTCGCAGCCGCGGATATGGCTAAACATGCGTTGCAACAGATGAAAATAAATAGGCAATCCAAAACAAATCCTCTTGCCCCCACCCCCTTTCAACCAGAATATCAAATAGTCGTTCCCTAATTATGAATCTCTAGATATATGTTTTCATGTGTTCTCCATAGTACACTCCGATACATTTGTTAATTACATAACTCTGATTTTCAAATTTGGAATGAATATATAAAACAAATATTTGATGTGACAACTTAAAGTCATTTTTCTTTGTCTTTACAAATCAGAACTAGTAGCAAATTATATTTTTATCTTACCTCCTATACATTTCTAGAAATATCATTGGTTAAAAGCGAACACGTGGAGACCGTGTATATTTAATATTGGGTTAGTATTTTAAAACACGGCTAGTAGCGGTGTTACGTCCCTTTATAAAAACAACATAATTGACTTTGAAGGAAAATCTGAAACGTTTCGCCCAGACAACAGATGAAGAAATTGAGGAACAACGATTGAAAATAAAAGCAGAAAACACATTAAAAGATTTGTTATTGTTGGCGTTTGTTTTTATATAGACCAATAGAAGTAGGTTTTTAATATTAAAGACTTGATCACTTTAATAGCCGGGCTACTAGTCTAAATTCTACATGCTAAGATAGTCGGTAAGATAAATTCGTCACACAGTGTACTAGTGACCTAATACGACATCTACTCGCTCTCACCCCATATGGAGTTTACTGACCCAGTATATATCGTATTAGGTCACTAGCACACTGTGTAACTTTGCTCACACTCCATATGGAATTAACTGACCCCGTATATTTATCGTATTAGGTCACAAGCACACTGTGTACCTAATAATACCATAGACGGTGATAAACCCGCCCTAAATCGGACAAAAGTATGAAAAGTTGTGAATGTAATTATGAGACAACTATATATCGGAGGTCATCACCAATCTTTAAATTGAAAAAAAAAAAAAAAAAAAAAATACTGTAGTTATAAGATAAAAGAATCATGTGGGGGACAAAAACCAACAATATTATGACAAAGGAAACTAGAGGCTCTCAAGAGCTTGTGTCGCTCACCTGTATCTACTGTGGTTTTGGAAATCATGTAAAATAATGTTAAAATCATAATAAATAGTATTAGATACCCTAATAATGATTGACGTTTGGTTTAATTCGGCCTAGTAGTTAAATTTAAAGCAGGTCATCCAATGGTAGTCTTACAAAAGTTACTGACGACCCTTATCATTATTTAAATTAGTTTTCAAGTTGTGACCATTTGAAATTGTTTTTTACAATTTTCCCATAGACTTCTATAGTAAACTCCTATGTTCTACTTTTAGCCTTAGCGGCCATGTTGGTTGCATGACAGGGTCTTCGGAAACATTTTCAATCAAGATACCCTAGGCCAAGTTTGGTTTAATTTGGTCTAGTATTTTCAGAGGAGAAAATTTTGAAAAAATAACAGAAATATTCGAAAAATTTTGAAAAATGACTTTAAAGGGTAATAACTCCTTATGGGGTTAATTGACAATTTTGGTCATTTGACTTATTTGTAGATCTTACTTTGCTAAACAATTTTGCTGTTTACAGTTCATCTGTATCTATTATAATAGTCAAGATAATAACCGAAAACTGCAAAATTTCCATAAAATTACCAATTTAGGGCTAGCAACCCATCAACGTGTTGTCTGATGCGTCTGAAAATTTTAGTGCCGATAGATCTTGACCTGGGGAACATTTTTAGAACAGTCAGATTTGCTCTAAATGCTTTAGTTTTAGAGATATAAGCCAAAAACTGCGTTTTAGCCCGTGTTTTATTTTTAGCCATGGCGGCCATCTTGGTTGTTGGGTCATCGGATACATTTTGAAACTAGATACCCTAAGGATGATATAGGCCAAGTTTGGTTTTAATGTGGCCCAGTAGTTTCAGAGGAGAAGATTTTGTAAAGTTAACAGACGGCGACGACGACGACGGACGACGGACGCAAAGTGAGGACAAAAGCTCACTTGGCCTTTTGACCCAGGTGAGCTAAAAGAGAACAACAAAAGACAAACAGCAGTCTACATACCCTACTTTACTTCACAGACCCCACCTCCAAATGGAATAGTCACAAACCTGTAAATTGTGGAACAACGAACTAAGTTGATCTCAACATTTCCTTTGTTGCAATACTTTGTTGATGTTTCATTATCCCAATCTCCGGCATCAAACAAAAGATGTATATCACTTTAAGTTAACTATATAAATATATCAATGTCCCATCCAAACAAATACCATATCAATATTTCTCAAATCCATCATTGTAACTATTCTAATAAAAACATCGAGACTTTTTTCTCTGACTAAAATTGATATGACATTTGTTACTATTAGAAGAAGAAACAAAGCATAAAAAGTGCGCGTTGGAAGTTTTGTTTAGAGGAAGGATATTGAAGAGCATGAAGATACTATCGAACCATAAATGCGGTCCTTATTTACTCGGGCCATAGAAAACTAGGTTTTCTGTTAAGTACACTTCCGTTTTGATATAACGATTAATCACTCCAGTACATATCTTACTCGCTGAAATAAATCTTTTAGACATGTCATATGATGAATAGATATGGTTGTTTTATGTTTCATATTCTGTGCTAATATTTCAATTACACTGGCTGAACATATGCAAGACACGTCATCGCAGTAATGTGTTTCCTATGCAATGACACTTGTGGTAACATATACATGAACGACCGTCATTAATCGATATAGTTCCAGATACAATATCATATTACAGTGTGATATTCAAGATAATAGATAATGGACGATTTTCTTATTTCCTATAAAGCCGCACTGTGTCACCAGCTTGTGTAACAACATCTAGAGTCTCTTGTTCTTCTGTGTGTATGTATGTGTGTGTGTGTGTGTGTGTGTGTTTCTGTGTATGGTTGTGTGTATGTTGTTTATTTAAAATTAAACATCGTTGTTATGTACTCTGTCCATGTATAACACACTGAGTGAAGACGTTACATTCATGTGTAGTAGGTTGCATGCAGGTTCCTTCAAAATTGTGAAATGTTTTGGCAACTTCAAAATTTTGAAGCTTGTAGGCGTTGATGCTGAAATAGATTAAAGTTTTTCGGCGTGAATAAAAAGAGGCTATATAAAGCCCGAAATTGAAGAGCATTGCGGGTCTTAACGACCTATTTTACTTATTTACAAAATAACGGAGCCAATTTCTAATACATGTATCTTTTATCTATTTTTTCTCATATTCTATAGCTACATCCTTAAACTTTAAGATACCCCTGAATTTAAAAAAAATTAAATTAAAAAAAAAATGCATCTTACGGTATTTATACCCTGCTGATTCTAAATGCAAAATTGATTTGGGTGAAAAGGGTTGGTTCATAGTTCATCCGTTTGTTCGTTCTTTAGTTTGTTCGTTCTCTCGTCCACGTTTGTATCCTGATTTGCTCCCGAACTACTTGACAGAATTTTGTGAATTTGTCACTGAATCCTACTTACATGATGCACTTTTCACGTATTTTTGTCTTCATTCGAATATGTTTAGGGCTCATAACTTCGCATTAAATTCCACAAACTACCATACACATTTGTAAAAGCTTCCCCATCAACCCTTCATTGGAATAAATTTTAAAAATTCAGAATCTTTACCATTTAATTCCATCGTGTACTTCTTTTATCCACATTTTTTTGATAATAATGATTTCATTAAACAAGTCATGAATTGCAAAAGAAGTATCATACATCTAACGTTAACACCTTTAATTCGTTTACTGAAAACTGTGGGATACAAAATAAAGAGAATCATTTCTAAAGTTACTGATTTGGATAAAGAGCATGAAGTAGTGGCACGGCAATACTAGGTGACACTGTTTGTTGACTTCTATATTTCATATGTTTTCTTTATTATTGTTAGATTTTGTCTCATCGTCCTCCCCTTAATAGATATAATAGTATTCATATCTGTTGCTAGTTTCAAAAATGTATACGTATATCATTGTACTAATGTCATTCCAAACAAATATGTAAATATGTGTTTCTATTTCAAAATATCAGTAAACGGAACCATACAGAGGAACATATCGAGTTTATTATCTCTGACTGAATTGAAAATAAAGAAAAAAAATACTATTAGACGAGTAATACAATTTTAATGTTACGTGCTGAAAAGTTTTGAACGGATGTATTTTATTGTGACAGATATTTCCAACCAAGGATAGGTTTCTTGATTCCTAGAAGTGGCTTTGAAAGTGTAGTTGTCTGAAATTTCCGTTTGTATGTATCGATGATTCGTCACACGAATAGATAATTGAACTTTTGAATACATTTTTTCAGATTCAAGGTTTCTCTTCGACTTACGAATTTTGATAATCCCTTTGGTACATGTATCTTCTACTTCTTTTTGCTGCATGTTTGAATACTATGGCTATTTATTCTACTGAACACGATTTGATAAGATTGTGTTTATAACCATATTGTATAATTTTGTGTTTTTGCTTTATTAACGTTATTTTAGAATTAAGTGCTTTTCCTGTACTGATTTTTTATTATTATTTACTGATTTTTTTATGTCTTTTTGTAAGTTTTGTTGCTCCATTGATCGAAAGAGGAAGGACTGCGAACTGAAAACCTAATCCACAAGAGTAATTACCAAAATATTGAACACTATAGAAGACCACACCAATCGAAACTAGGTTATTTCCGAAAAATATTCATGCGTCTGTCTCAAGTCTGGAGATCTCATTCATTTTGTAATAGTCATGCAGATCGGTGACAAAATTGTGGGTTTGATGATTAAAGCACAAAGTTTGACATGGTAGTAGTTCTGGGTGTTTCAAACAATATTAGCTATGGACCTACTTGAAATTTCAATATGGCGGCTATTTCAAAGATAGCCGCCATAAGATATCAAAATCAACATATACCACTTATATAAGGTCACATTTAAGGTCAAATTTGGCATACTAGTGATGCTGGGTGTTTCGAAAAATATTCTCTACGAACCGACCTTGAATTTCAATATGGCTGCTTTTTCCAAGATGGCCGCCACAAAATATCAATATAAACAAATATCCGTTATATTGGTTCAAATTTGTCATGTTAGTAGTGCTGGGTGCTTCTAACAATATAAGCTATGGACCCAAATTGAAATTTCAATATGACGGCTTTTTCCAAGAGAGCTGCCATAAGATATCAAAATCAACAAATATCTCTTATAGGAGGTTACAAAGTGTTTTTGTTTACGTACCTTCAGTTAAACTAAGTACCCTATAATACCAAGTGTATGTCACATTCATATACTAAAGCCAAACATGAAAAAATTGTGAGGAAAGTATAGAAAATCGTAACTACGGTACAATTTTGCAGAACAGTAGTCTACAACGAAGGATCACGTATAGACACTGGCGGTATTCCATTATTATATCTAGACTTAACGAGACTGTATACATCTCGATTCGAACAGTTCTTTGTGATCAACTGGAAGAGGATAATAATGATCTAGAAAATTACAGGAGTTTGCTTCTTCTGTTAAATGATTATTTTGGTGTTGCAATTAAACAAGCAACCGCAACAATCTATTAGTATGACAATGATATTTGAAAAAGCTGCACTTTCAAGTAGATCAAAAAGATATGATGTAGGCAATTGACTTTCCACAGTCATTAAAACATTAGTTGGTAATCGTTTGGCCGAATATTGAGATGCAGTCAACTTATTCCATTGACGCAAATACGACGCTATCCATTTCAAAGTTACTTCTGTTTGTTTCTCTATTCTTCTTTAAAAATACATTCAACTGAACGTAAGCCATCTCTTAATGTATATAGGCTTTCTTCTGGATGCTAGGACCAGGAAAGGAGATGCTAAATGAACAAATGTACAGTTTACGTTTGTCGTTTATGAATGATCCAATTATCCATTTATCTACAGTACTAGACGATTCTATCTATGAAACATTCAACATTGAATATGTGGTTCCTCCCTCGAATCCTGGTGGTTTTACAACAGCAGCTGTGGACAATATTGACAACAACAAGAGTTCAACCACGGCTAAGGAGTCGTAATATAGTACGACACATTCATATATCAGCATTTTCTTAGTCTAACTTGGCAAATTCGTCATATCCTTTCGGTTTGAAATATATGCATTTCCTTACAATCTATGGTACTTTAACCAATATATTATGCACAAGCGTATATATTCGTATTATTGCTATAACTAAGAATATATATTACTATAGAATAAGATATATCCTTAATACTAACCAAATATAAACACGCGTTAACATGTTTAACCCGCCGCATGTTTGCAAGTCCCAAGTCAGGAGCATCTGGCCTTTGTTATTCTTGTATGTTTTTATAAATTTTAGTTCATTTATATGTTTAGGAGTTTAGTTTGACGTCCAGTTTCACTGAACTAGTACACATTTTGGTTAGGGGCCAGCTGAAGTTCGCCTCCGGGTGCGGGATTTTCTCGCTGTGTTGAAGACCCATTGGTGGCCTTCGGCTGTTTTTACTCTTTGGTCGGGTTGTTGTCTCTTTGACACATTCCCCATTTCCATTCTCTATTTTATGTTTCATAATTACATCTACTAATTACCGTTTTATGGACACGCACTCTGTCAACTGTCTAGCCAGAAATACATGTATGCCAACCTGGTATAATTACTAGTATTCAATTGTGCAACTCTATTCTAACATGGTATAAGTCAACAAAATGATAACACAGATGGCTTGAAGAAGATGATAATGAAAACATTAAATATGTTTGGACAGCATTCCACGCATGTAGAACCAGGACAAATGGTCATCCGCTTTTATATATTGACCAGTGTTTCAGAAAGAGATCAAATCTGTCACAACGATTCGACATCCCATAAATTCAATCCAACATTGTGTTTATTTTTGCGAGACATGTATCAATTAGCACTTGTGACCAATAGTTTTTGCTTTTGCAAAATCGTAACAGTGAAACTGGGCAAACATATTTCTAGCAGACACTCGAAATAATAGTTTTGTTTTAGGTCTTCATATAGAAATGGCATTGTTGAAAAACTTATGTGATTGGTTAGAAAACAAGTGGTTGAACAAGTGTTCAATCAAGGAAACAAAGTACTTCATCAACGGCAGAGGCTCGCATGCATCATGAACAAGACATTTCGATGGGATTACAATAGGTGTACTTTTCATTCTTATGCAAAGATCCTGACATAAATTTAACTGAAGAACGATATACTGGTGAAAACTATGTTACATTCTAAGAATGGAGTACATGTAATAAGAGGAAAATGAGAGTCCACTTAGCCAGAACTAGTCTGTAACATTAAAGATTGAACTGGACATGTTGATGTTTAAGTGTTGCGAACGTGATTTGAAAATGGTAAAAGTAGATCAAGCCCATTAGTAGAATTAAACACTTGTAAAAAGAGAAGGTGGGGCAATCAGATTGACCATCAATATTGCACAGCTGCAGTATTTAATAGTGTTTTATCTAGAAATGGCCATAGTAGTTCACAAGTTTCAATCCACCTTTGAAACAAAATAACGTCAGGTAAACCACATAATGTTCTACATCAGGAACTGTTTAAAAGCAAACACACTACATTTTCAAAGCATTTGAAAGCTTTAGGCGGGGAATGTTTCGGCCTTTCATCCAGAGTGCTACTTGGAGTGAATGTGGATGGTATATATCCTATTGGACATTTATCACAAAAGTATCAGCAGCAGTCAAGAAATCACTACACAAAATCGAAAATTGAGAAACACCAACTCACTAAAAGCAGGGGATGAATTCAGGTGCTCAAGAAGGGTCAGCAGTTTCTGTTCAACAAGTGCCAACTGTCTAGATGCTCTTGTTTAAATAGGTTGATGAGTCATATTCAGTAATTAGGTATATATTATATAATAGTGGATTTATAAATGTCTTTTTCTAACCCTTAGAATCACAAAATTTAAAACATGTAAAAACCATTGGTACATGTAAATTATCTAAAACTTGACCGAATGTGAACGTTTGAAATGAAATAAGGTTTTCCATGCCTGTACGATGGATAAACAAGACTTTTACTGGTTGACAACACAGACATTGAAAAAAGAGCAAATAACACAACATTGAAAGCATAAACAACACGAGTCCCTTTTCATAAAATCTAGCGGTTAATGCAGGTGTTCCGGAAGGGTATGTAGTTTCTTGCCAATTGTTAGCACTCGTGATGTTACTCATTGCAAGTAGAAATTCTGTGATTAGTCGTTTTATTGATCATCTTGATATTACTACCGATGAGGAAAAAGAAAGGATTGTGGCAAGAAGTAGAACATATCCATTATCATTTGTGACTCAGATGATACTAAACGGCCAAACAAATCCTGATGGCGTCCTGTAAACGTTCGAATGTTTCCATTTATGGAACTTTGATTAATTTTTTGCAAGCAGCATCCATGCATTATGGAAATGTAATCCCTAGAATAGTGTATGAACTGCAAAATGCAATACGATAAAAGTAATATCAGCAACGCCTTGTCTTAGTTTTGTTCATTTTCCGCCATTTTAAAAACAATGAAACGTCTAATATAACGTCATGACTTACTAGAAACGTTTGATTACATTTTATATGTTTTTAAATGATTTGGTTTGAAAATTATTTGCTGTAAATTCGTTGTGAAATTTGGACTGATTTGCGGACATCTTGAAAATGGCCGCCATATTGGATTTTTCAGAGTGGGTCCATAACTTAAATTGACTACCAAATATATATCTACAATCGTGCAAAGTGTCAAGCTTTTATCATCAAACCCACAATTCTTCTAAAAATATGCACGAATCCGCTGGACTATAAGTGGTTGTCTTACATGAGGTATGTCATATTCTAAAGTGGTCTATTATTTGGAGACTTTGATGTTGAAGGCAGATATTTAACAGTGTTCTTTCGTATGTCATTTACATCCGTTTTCTACTCAAGACAATTAAGAGCTTTATTTATTGCGTACAGACACCTGTTTATTGTTGAAGACTGTATGTTGCACACTAGAGCATATCGATTGTTGTTGTCGTAGGTTTGCTGTCTTAAGCTAATTGACATGCACCCAAGTTAAAAAGAAATAATTGTGTCAACAATTATCTTGAGGGTAGTACATTTGTAATTTTTTGGTCCCTGTTCCACCTTTGAAATGGAGTCATTGAACACTAGAAAACATACGACTACAAACAAATGCATGTAAGGTGAAATAAACTTATATCAGAACATGTTTTATCACATGTTCATGACGTTTGTTTTGAAAATAAGTGCGTTAGTGGTTTAGGTATTTGGAGTTGACATAAACATAATTTCGATATTATGTACAGTCACGATGCATAATAACACATGAAAATAAATAATCAATCAGGAAAGAAAACTCCTGCCCCATATGCGCCCCAGAATATAGAAAGTCGTATGTTTTTTTATACCGAAGTGTTGGGACAATAGAGCCTATTGCTCGATTGAAATTGAAAATTGAGAATCTATATAACCTTCCCACTCACCTTTTCGCACGTACATAGTGTTACGCCAGAAAATCGCCTTTTAATTGTAGCCAACAAAAGACACAAATCAATAATAAAATTTAACAATATTTATTATACACTAGTTTACAAGAAGTATTACACATAAAGAAATGTCAACTTAACTGTCAAAATATATGTCCAATCTTTATCTTTTCTTTATCCGGAAATCTTCTCGGAAGCCACAGAATATTATATCCAATAGGTCACAATCTAGTATGATGTAGTTTGTAAATAAAAGTGTCAATCCAACTGCTGAGAATGTTAATGTCTATCGATGTCTATGTCTATCTATGTCAAAGTCTAACTTTAGGGTCTGCATTTAAATACTTGTAACGGAAAGTTCTAGATAACGCTAGATGTTTAAATTACGCATCTTTGCTATGATCATTTTGGAAACGTTATGTAAGTGAAATAGAAAGTTCTAATCATTCCATGAGTATCAATGATTGTTCCAGTGATTTCTAAACTGCATAGTTGTAACACAATGTGTATTATTTTGTACAAAATATAAAACAATGTAAACATTCTTAGGCCACACAAAACAAGTTAGGCCAACTAAATAAATATGATAGTTACAATATCATAACAACAGTTACACACATACACGAAAGAAATAATTAAATCGAACACAAATAAATAAATTTCTTTACTCTTTGCAATTGAATAGCACATAATCATACTGATCTAGCAGAGAGTATCATTCTGTTATCGATATTTTCTTATCCCTTTTTAAACAGAAAGTTAACAAAACACAACAACCCATTTATTATTTTAGCAAAATTTTAAAGTAAACATATTGTACACTAAAAGAAATGATTTGAACCAAAAACATGATTACTTAAGTTTTATAATTATAGTTAATATGTTCGTTTGGAGAAAAAGTATACAAGTAGGATTTATGTGTCCTTGTTATTTTAGAGTTAATGATGGGATTTTAAGGGATACATTAAAAGACCAAACAATACACAACTTGATACATTATTTTTATCTTTCATTTTAACAAATAACGATAGATATCTAGATGATATTAACTATCTATTAAAGTATTCCACATGTTTTAGATATATTTATAGGTGTCATAACGAGTTAGAAATGGATATCGCTTTATATCAACTCGAGTTATTTAATTTCAATACAAAATAAACAAGCCTTCTCTAATGGTCACTCTTTAATTGTGTTGAATTAAAAACCCGCGAATCGTTGATCTAGTCTTTTGCACATTCCAGTATGACGTCATATGTCCTGTTCCGATGTGAAACTTTAACATCAGACATTTTAAAACATTTTGTATGCTTCAGAATGTAATAAAATTTGACAAAATGAAGATTTCAGGTGAAAAGTGTGAACGTTTTGTATATTATTGAAGAAATCACATATGTCCGTTTCCATGGACGAAATGTACATCGTCTGAACCTTTGAAAGTTATCAATGACCTAACGAATAGCCAATGGAAATGTCGTAATATCGTCTTATGGTGCTGAATAAGCCAATTAAATTAACGCATATGTTCATATCACTTTTCGTATTACACTCCGTGCAATGTGATACGAGAAATATCTCGTCATCCAAGAAATAGATAACAGACCACAACCATAAGATAAATGTAAGTATTAAATGTATTCATCTTCTTATCCTAACAGAAAGAAATTGAATGATGCACATTGTTTATTTTTAATTTGAAGCCTAAAGAGAATATACAATATCAAAATTTGTGTCAAATTGGACTTTTTTTTCGTTGCTAATTTTTCATTTTTCTTTGTCTGTAACCTAACAAATAACTGGTAACTATAATTTTGTTCTATCAGACATTGATAATAATAAATGAAAAAAAGATTAATAGATCATTTAACCATGTATGTTTCTGTAAGAAAGATTCGCTTCAATCTGTTAAAGTGTTTATTTTAGCTGTTGAAAAAAATCAAGTAGGCATTATTGTTATATTTGGACATGAGTGCTTAGAAATTGATCGTAGCAATTTTTAAAGAATAATCCAAATTGAATATAACTTTAGCCAATTAAGTAAATTGCTCTCAACGTCTCGACTCAAATCCTTAAAGAAAATAAGATTTTTTTTTTAATTCAACATTATTTAAAAAGACACTCTTGTCTGCAGTTTCCATTCAGAAAATTTCTATCTCATTAAGTAAAAGCATTTATTTTGTCTGCTCTAAATAATTCTTCGCGAACGTTGTTTCATTGAAATGGTAGTCCAATTTGCTATGGAAATATACGACATGACAAATTTTTTTGAACTTTATAAACCTTTTATTAGCATTTACGCTGTCTTAAATATATGATCAAGGCGAAGCACATTACATTTAATGAGTTTATTAGTCCATATGTCATTTTCACAGTATGTACAAAATGGTAATTGATAAAATGGTTGATTTGTATTCCCATATTAGTTTTAATTGCAGGATATTAAAGTTAATGTAAGCGTATGATACAGACTCAAGTTGGCATAACACGTGTCTCAAAGATTTGCTTTCAGCAAATCAGTCGGTATCTATTATAAATGTATACAAAGGTGATTGTATAAGCTTATTCGTTTGTCTTTGATGAACGATACAAATTGAATACTAATAATACAACAACAGTTTAATTTACTCCTTCTTTAAAACAAAAATAGTTTTAATTACAGGATATTAAAGTTAATGCAAGCGTAGTATGATACAGACTCGAGTTGGCATGAATCGTATCTCAAAGATATGTTTTCAGGAAATTCGTCGGTATCTATAATATATGTATACAAAGGTGATTGTATAAACTTATCCGTTTGTCTTTGATGAATGATACAAATTGAATACTAATAATACAAAAACAGTTAAATTTATTATAATACGTTACTGAGAAAGCAGCATTATAACGACACGTAAAGAAATATAGGTAAACATTCATTTGCATGACTATTTTGGCCAAGCTGGTGAGCTGTAATACAGATGTAATATATATATAACGATTTAGTGATATTAAATCGTTATGATAGCAAGTGTGTACATGTATGTACTACATATAACAAGTCAAAAAGTTAATTTCAAAATATTGGAACAGCGCATGACAAAATCATTATAATTGTCAACCATTTACCATAGATCGGTGTAGTTATCAGAAGTTATAAGATTTATTCAACTTTCACCAAATTTCTTCTTTGGTTTATTTTTGAGGTATATGTGAACACTCTACAAGAACCGCCTAGCAAAATCATTTTTTTTTCTCACTATCGCAAAAGATTATGAATCAACTTTAAATACTTTATCTAAATAATGAACATAATATTTGGGGCTAAATAGAATCCCTACTGCATCTTCCCTTTTTTGTAGTAATATTACAAATCTTGACTAAATACCACTGACGATAAAAAAAAAAAGGAACAGCATAAATGCCAATGCAGACTATTTTTATTTTCTTTTTCAGTATTTAAAAACAATGATGGTTGTCATAAAAGTTTGTGTTCAAAAGTCCTAGTTTGTGTCTTTATATAACGCAGTTCTATTTAGTTGAATTCATTGTGTTTTTAGTTATATCTCGTAAAGAAAGTTGAGATGAGAATTATCCTTAAATATATTAATATTTGAATAATCTGCATATCAGGAGTTTTAATAAAGGGACAATAACCCCATGTTTTTTACAATTCTGTCTTTCTGTTACTAAGACCGGTAAAAAAATTTTAATTCATTTCATGTGTATATAGCATGTATAGTTCGTTCATTTAATTAGGAATAGAATTAAAACAGAAAAAAAGAAGAAAAAAAAAAACATGACGATTGTCATACGTTTGTGTTCAAAAGTTCTAGCTTGTCTCTTTATATACGTAGTTGTATTAATTTGATTTAATTAGTGCTCATTGTACGTGTTTTCAGTTCGTTCAAATTCACATCTAAATACACAACCAAATATCTAATTTATACCTTAACATTTGTATACTTCGCGATCTAACGAGGCAAGCCATTTCCAGCTGATTTTTACAATTTGTTTTTATGTTGTAATTGTTCTGTCCCAGGTTACCAGGTTACGGTTTGAGCGCTGATAAACATATTTAGCACTGCCAATTTCTATATAATTCAGTCATTTCTTCAATAACGCAGTAGGAAACCTATATTTATACGATACTTCTTTGCTCTATCTTGGTTCATTTAAATGCGCCCTATTTTGACAAGGAAGTTATACTCTGAGTTTTGTATTGTTTCAGCAGTACGAATCAATGACATGACTTGTGTAACGTTTTCAACAAAACATCTTTAAATCGTGTCCAATGACATAAACAATCGTTTCAATCGCTCTTGAGTCTTTAAAAGTGGATGAACATTTTTCCTTCGGATTTGTTTTTACGTTATTTGTTATTATTCTATAACGCATTATGTAAATAGAAATTGGAATGATGGAAGGATGGAATGGACGGATAGGTCTTTACCACTCAGTTGCAAATGGACACGCATATCATGACGAAAACATGTCAATTTGATATGAAGATAAATATGAATCAAAATAAATAAGGGTTATATTTCAATGAGAAGGCTACCAAGCCGCGACAAAAACACCCCCCCCTCCCCCAAACAAAAAAAAACCCCAAAACAATAAGCAGTTGAATAAAGAGCGCATGATACGCTACGCTCCTACTGTGCATTTTACAAGTTAAAAAATGAAATGAAATTTTTAGGAGGCATTTTATCAGACGAAAATGAAACGGCCCTGTAGACAACGTGCTTAAGGACATCGTTGTAAATGTTGCGTGACATATGACTGTTAAAAGTCCCAAGAAACTCTGGAACGACAAACCAGAACATTTTCAAAATCAAAAACGAGTTTGTAGATACCATTCCAAACAAAATTGTTGATTGGTAGTGAATTGATTCAAGCATACCTCAGCTAGTGCAATACATGTTTTCGAATTATACCAATATGGAATAATGCCGTTTATTAATCTGACGATCAAAAGTTTGTAGAAAATCAATCCATGCACACTGAAATTAGTGTGTGACATGTGAACAATTGCCATCAATATGACGGTTGAAGTCCTGTAACTCTGTTACAACAGAACCAACAGTTTTCAAAATCAAAAAAGGAGTTGTTTTTCTGTCAATCCTTTTATTGTCTTAAAATTACAGTAGAAATGACAAAATTTGAATAATCGTACGAGGTGTTATACTATAATACGTCACGTCACGTTTAACATTTAATTTAGGGGTCAACATATGTATATACAGCATTCAAGACAAAACAGGTGTCTACACAATATGTGTAGTTTGAAATCGTCCAAAGTATATAAAAGTTGGGAATAAATTAGAATAATAAATAATAAAATAGAAAGCTGTCATTCCCACCAGACTGTGTACAATACCAAAAACATTAATAGGTGACATATATATTTTAAAAGATCTCAACGCTCCCCTTTTTTAATCCTGAATAGATAAACCAAGTTTTGTACTAGACTGTCACGCTGAACTGGATTTTACACATGCCAATTTCACAGTTTGTAGGGAGACATGCAACCCTATTAGGCACATTATTCAGTCTTTGTTCTTTCACTTATAATGTAAATGACACAACAAAGTCATGATAAATTAGAATTGGAGAAAAAAAAAACAAATTTGATCGTTTGTTTTAACATTCCGGGGATTGCAATCATGGCCTTCTTCGCTTGAGGCGATCACGCTAACAAGAGGCCACCTAGGCGGTTCAATAGAAATTGTATCTAATAACATTGATTCTAAACACATTATCTCTGGATTTGATTTGTACGTGCCAAGCTTTTTGTATTCAACAAATAACTGATTTAGTATAAACGGATTGATTCGTTTATGATCAGACCGCTTGTTGTTTTCAGCAAAATACTGAGGTCAATTAGGTTGGAAATAATGAATAATTTTAGGCACACAATAACTGTACCGATATCATCAGTAAACAACTTGCTGCCGAGAATGTCGTTCTTCATCAATGAGATAATATATTATGATTCTTCACGGACAACATAAAATAAATATAATCTGATGTTCAGTAGTTGTCGTTTGTTGATGTGGTTCATAATTGTTTCTCGTTTCTCGTTTTTATATAGATTAGACCGTTGGTTTTCCCGTTTGAATGGTTTTACACTAGTAATTTTTGGGGCCCTTTATAGCTTACTGTTCGGTGTGAGCCTAGGCTCCGTGTTGAAGACCGTACTTTGACCTATAGTGGTTTACATTTATAAATTTTGACTTGGATGGAGAGTTGTCTCATTGGCACTCATACCACATCTTCTTATATCTATTTCACAAAGAATACCTTGCTCAACGATCTATTCAAGTGTCAAGTCAATCTGTTTATTTCATTAGATTGCACAATGAAAGTATTCCCAAGACGATTTGACTACTAATGAACTTTGCAGACATAATAAGCATTTGTCATCGACATTTGCTATGATTTCTATGTTTAATGACGTCAAATGAGTATTTTTGCATGATCATCGTCATTTATCAGTTGTCAAAAGAACGTGATTATGTCCGAAAACAATCTGTTAAAGAAGAATTGTTAACGATCATATCTCGTGTGTTAAATAACAATGTAGAAAACTTCTAATTGAAATGTTTTCGTCAAGATAAACGTCCACTCATCAAAAAGGTTGGAAGATGAACAATGTATTTGATTTTCATCAGTTTGTTGATTGCATGAAACTTCTTCCTGGAAACAGCTGAAATGAGACAATTGAAAGACTTCTTATGTAAGTCAAGAAAGTATGACTATGAATCCAGTTTCTTTTTTGAAATCATTGATGATGTATTGTAGAACCCAAATAAAAAAGAATACATATCCACACACATTGCTATACCCCTGTATACAGAATGAACATATAATGCATGACAATTGTTGAATAACTACGTAATAAGTAAACTCATAAAAAATACCAGGCTTATAAGTTAGTACGCTAGACAAAAAACTCTTTAGTGACATGCGAATCAAAAAAGTTAAAAGGCAATTACCTACGAAGTTGACGAGAATTGATGACCAAAAAATTCTGAAATGCATAATGGTTAAATTTAAACTTAGAAATACATAGCCCTTCCTTTAACCTTTTTTCGGTTGTACTTACGCTTGTTTCCAGATTTGAAAGCTTGATTCATCTGACTCATTCTTATTCCTAATTATTTGTTTTGATCATCAAGCACATAATCTATGCATTACTAGTAAATATTAAGTCAGGGATTTCGTTACCACAAATTACTTAAAACCTTTAAAAAATTCTTCCATAGATATAAAGATTTGGTTTTGAAGTTTGGTTGTTCTTGTAGAAAACTTATTTCAAACGGGATAGCACATCCTCATTTTTACGGAGATGTTGTTTACCGTGCCCGAAAATTTAGAAACGATCCTGGTAAACTTATCGAACCTTTAATTAAACTTATTCTAAAAGGTTACCAATTCAACACTGTAATTAGATCTTTGAATATTGTTTTTAAAGGTATTAATTGTGAAACATCTAGTTTTAGATATGTTCCCTATGGTCATGTCCTTACAGGAGACCTCAACATCGTCGAAGACCGTGAGGTCATAACTTTTCTTAAGAAAGGACCGAAATATCGTCCTCCATCTAAAATAGATTGGAAACAGTGTCGTCAGGTTATTAAAGACGCTCTGTCTGTCTACTGTAAAATTGGTGTAAACGTGAAAATCTGATAAAAATCTCTAGACAGTTATTTGAATAAAATTATAAATACTGTTAATATTCGTATATCTCATTTTGAAAACAATTCTAAAATTAGTAATAGGGTCCATGATATTCCCATTTCCAGAATAAAAAATAAACTCCAAGTACTCGCAAAGAGGTTTGTGTTCGTACCGGCAGATAAAGCAGCAAATAATGTAGTGGTGGTGTGACGCATATACTACACGGAAGTTCTCCAAAACGAAATTACAAATTCATCTACATTCAGGTCCGTACGCTCCACAGAGAGTCAAATTGTAAACAAGCATATCACTGCCACTACCCAGCTTAAAGCCTCTTCCGAACATTTGAAAGTCCCTACTATGTACTGGTTACCTAAATTGCACAAAAAACCATTTAAATTCCGTTTCATCTCCGCATCTAGTAAGTGTTCTACTACTAATCTATCAGTTCTTCTAACTACCTCCCTTACTACTATCAAAGAACTTGTTATCAACTTTTGTAATAAAGCTTATGAAAATAATGGTATTAATTATTTTTGGAGTGTTAAAAATTCTTTAGAGGTTTTAGATAAAATACATGCTTTTGATGGTCCTTTTAATTCTGTTGACAGTTATGATTTTTCTACTCTCTATACTACACTTCCACACAATCTTATCAAGAAAAAGTTTTCATATTTAATTAAATGGTCTTTTGAAAATCTCATTACAAATTTATTTGCTGTAACTCGTTTAAAGCCTTTTTCTGTAACGAAAAAGGAAAGTATGCTAGATACACTTACTGGAAATGTGAAGATATGATTGAAGCTTTAAATTTTCTCCTGGACAACATATATGTACGTTTCGGCGATAAAGTGTATCGACAAGTAGAAGGTATTCCTATGGGCACTAACTGCGCCCCTTTAATAGCAGATTTATTCCTGTATTGCTATGAATCTCAGTTTATGACCAAACTCAGTAAAGACACGTCATTGTTACATTTGGTTGATACATTCAACAATACCTTCCGTTATCTAGATGATATTTTTCGTTAAATAATCCAGAGTTCTCTAAATATACTACCGAAATTTACCCAATAGAACTTACTTTAACTAAATCTAACATAAACAGCAGTAGTTGTCCTTTTCTGGACCTGGACATTTCAATCTCTAAAGGAAAACTCCATACGAAAATTTACGACAAAGAGACGATTTTTCATTCCCTATTGTTAATTTTCCTTTTTAGACGGCGATGTTCCTTTGGCTCCATCATACGGTGTGTATATATCCCAACTCGTTCGTTATGCCCGTGTGTGTAGTGATGTCATAGATTTTAACGAACGTAATCAATGCATCACTAGTAAATTATTAAGTCAGGGATTTCGTTACCATAAATTACGTAAAACTTTTACTAAGTTCTTTCATAGATACAAAGATTTGATTAGTAAATTTGGCTGTACCTGTAGAAATCTGATTAAAACGGTATTTCACATCCTAAATTTTACGGTAATATTGTACTTAAAGCGCGGAAATCACTATATGATCCGTGTAAACTCATCGAACCTTTAAATAAACTTATTAGTTCAGGTTATCTTACCAATGTTGTAATTAGATCTTTGAATATAGTTTACATTGGCACTAATATCGATTTTGTCATCAGCAAATTAAAACATAACTAAATTTGTATTCTTTTCAAACAGGATGTTTAAAGACACACCCAAGTTCATTTTGATCTATAAAGAGGTTAAACTCCTAACTATCCTACTGTCTGTCGATACATTTATTTTGGCATTGCACTAGTCATGTCTTCTTTGACTGTTCATGACGTTAAAATACTAAATCCCTGGGATGTGTTTTAGTTGATTTTAGTCTCTGATGCATGATTTTTATTATTAATTGTTTTGGCTTTTAACTAGCTGTCAGTAACTGCAGTACTCTCAAATCGTACTTTCTTGTTTATTTGACCTGTTGATACTAATTGTAATGCTTTTTTGTTATTTAATGTTATTCAGGGTTATATCTGGTCTATATACCAGCTTTGATAAGTGTTTGGTACTAATATAAATTTCCACTTCGTACTATGAACATCAAAATTATTTATTTTGTTAAAATAATTCCTTTCTCTATTGTAACAGTATACGTATACCTAACAACAAAATTATTTCATTTACCTGTGTTTAAAGTTATTGCAAATGGCTGATATTTTTGTTCGAGCATATTGTTTTTCTTAAATTGTTTAACCTTTCATACCGATATAACATGTTACTTTTATTATTCTTCCCTTAGTTTATTTATTTTGAATTTGCATTGTATCATAGGTTAAATTTATTTGTTCAGTGTATGTTCAATGGTGTTAAATGTCCTTTGATTGAGTTAAGCTATTTCAGTTGATATTTTATAGTGTGTTTTCTATGTTGTGATGTTACACTATTGTTTCAGAAAAAGGGTGAAGGTTTGGTACCATTAAAACGTTTAAACCCGCTGCATTTGTTTGCACCTGTCCTAAGTCAGGAATCTGATGTTCAGTAGTTGTCGTTTGTTGATGTGGTTCATAAGTGTTTCTCGTTTCTCGTTTTTATATAGATTAGACCGTTGGTTTTCCCGTTTGAATGGTTTTACACTAGTAATTTTTGGGGCCCTTTATAGCTTACTGTTCGGTGTGAGCCTAGGCTCCGTGTTGAAGACCGTACTTTGACCTATAGTGGTTTACATTTATAAATTTTGACTTGGATGGAGAGTTGTCTCATTGGCACTCATACCACATCTTCTTATATCTAATTAATATTGATTTTGTTATCAGTAAATTAAAAGCAAACTAAATATTAATGTTATATACATATGCACATTTATGGATCTACAACCTGTCGATTCCTGTATCTTGGCATTGCACAAGGGCATGTTTTTCTCTGACTGTTTATGACGTCTTTACACTAAATCCATTGGATGTTGGATGTGTAATGATTGATAATTTAGTCTTAGATGCATGATTTTTTTTTATTAGTTGTTATTGACTTTGACCTAGCTGTCAGTAACTGCGAGTACTCTCAGATCTGTTTTTAGTGTCTTTTTGTTGTTGGGATGTACAAGTACCCGGCCACGTCCACTCTGTGTTTTTGTTAGATGTATTTCTATTTGTATCCATCTGATGAGTTAAGCATTTTCAACTGATTTTAATAGTTCGTTCTTATGTTGTACCGTTAACCCACTGTCTCAGGTTAGGGGGAGGGTTGGGATCCTGTTGACATGTTTAACCCCGCCACATTCTGTATGAATGTGCCTGTCCCAATTCAGGAGCCTGTAATTCAGTGGTTATCGTTTGTTGATGTATTACATATTTGTTTTTCGTTCATTTGTTTGTACATTAATTAGGCCGTTAGTTTTCTCGTTTGAATTGTTTTACATTTGTCATTTTGGAGCCTTTTATACCTGACTATGCGGTATGGGCTTTGCTCATTGTTGAAGGCCGTACGGTGACCTATAGTTGTTAATTTCTGTGTCATTTGGTCTCTTGTGAAGAGTTGTCTCATTGGCAATCATACCACATCTTCTTTTTTATACATACTAAAAAAAAAAATCATACATTAGGGCGTTAGTTTTCTTAATTGAAATGTTTCATATTTTTCATGTCGTGCATTATAGCCGCTTATACGATCTGTGTTTTTTTTCTTTGTTGAAGGCCGCGCGGTTGCCTATAAAGGCTTACATCCATATTTTATCCACATCTCCTTATTTTTATTTTTGTGAATCATTCACGTTTAATAAATTACATGTTTTGGGTATACTGTCCCTTCAATTTACAGTTGACCCAACATGTAGATTACAAAATAGTCTTGAAGGTGTCTCTCTTGAAATCTGCAACATGTTGTGCAAGTAAAATAATATGTTTTTTTTTAAAACAGTACATTTAGATTAAAGTTTGACTGTTAAATCTTTTGCATCAAAACAGTTACAAAAAAAAAAAAAAAAAAAAAAAAACCTAAGATCATCATGTAAAAATTTTAAAATGTTTTGCCAAAAATGTCTAAGGTCATCTTTTCCTATGGAAATAATTTGTGATTTTCATTATCTAAACATGTCATGAACAGTACAATATCAGATACAATGATCGTATTGGCGGTATTTCATATTAGGACAGAAGTTCCTTAACCTAGGCTGGCAAACATATACTACTCCTTCTCTTCCTCCACCTCATCCTCCTCTTACGCCTCCTCCTCATCATCATCACTACCCTTTAAAATGTTATTGTAAGTACATTTTATTGATAAACGCGTTATGTATACTTATATAAATTTATACGAAGTATGAAAATACCAGTAGCTCATAAAATGGAACAAGGAAACTTCTCCTAGTACATTTTGCATATAAATCCATTTCCCTTATATGTTCTGTTATATATAAGTGCCGTGCTATATTTATCAATGACCTTTCTGTATTAAAACAATTTTTCACTTTCTAAAATTTAAATTAGTTTAGCTCCGGCACGTGTTTACAAGTCAGACACCTCGTCAATGGTGGACTTTTGACATATCTTTTTGACTTTTGTTATTTAAAAAAACCACTTGTCTCAGTTGCCAATTCATTGGTTTTCCATGTTATATAGTTTCGTCATCTATAAGACTCGGAGCGCTTTAACACTCGACATATTGTACAGATACCTGTATAATTTTGACGACCTGGTGTTGACCTTCACATGTCTACAGATTATTTGTGTCGTTGGGTGGCTGTCCAATATACATATATCCTAAAGTTTCATTCATTCATATTCATTTGCAGACTTTTTCAACTAAAATATTAGTCCCTCTTATTTATTTAGAGTGACTCCTTTCACTGCAACTCTAGACATTTATTTATGTCCAAACAGTTTGATTTCAATGCTATTCATTAACGTATGATATAATTTTCACTAATTGAAGCTAATACAATCATGTGTCTCTTATCTTTGAAAAACAGTTCCGTTTTATTGTCATTTGTTTCCACAAAGGAACGGTAATGATAATGTTTCAAAGTGCATGAATTGCGTGGCTTGTTATAAAGACACATTACCATGTTTTTTCACTGTCCCGGTTTGATAGGATCTTGTTACTTGATATATAAAGATGATGACATCTTGTAGGCAATTATTTGTAACGGTAACAGTAGCAAATATCAAAGGTAAAAAATCTAAGACAGTTTGTGTGGTGAAATGTTGTTGTTTTGCATTCCAAAGACAGATTGAATTTCAAATTCCATTATGTAAAATATTACACTTTGCATTACTTTTTTTTAAATTCCATTCATACATACTGCGGATTGTTGTAAATAAAGTTTGCATATCTACATACAACATATCTAGATGCAACATTAAAATATTAAAATAAATAATTTATGTCTTTGGATATTCTTTTAACTTTGAACCCTGTTGATTTTCATAACAGATAAGTACATGATAAGTGGAAACTAGAATGAAGAATCAAAGGATAAAAAATGGAAATTATGTTTTGTCTTACGTCCGTCTAACAAAATTATAATCAGTAGTAGGAAAATATGTCTAACAGTAATTGGAATATTACTAGACAGTCGTTCTATATGATAAGAAATCATTTATTTCATAATTAGTACACGATTGAGCTTTCGGCGTTTGTCTCGTATCAGGAATATCTATGTCGTCCAGATAATTGAATTGTCATATCATAGAGAAATATAATACGATATACCGTTTACGGTTAATGAGTATTATGAACTATCCGGACGTAATATAGATCTAAGTTCAATTTCCTATTGGATATAGCTGAGAGGTCAAACAAGAGTGTCGTTTTTACAACGTATCAAGTTTTAAACCATGTATACGAGTTAAATGATTGGAACCTATTAAATTAATTGGAAATGTGTTTAGCTCTCATAAAAGATACAATATCCTATTTTATTTGATGATAATGCTATGAAAAGATGTATTTAAAACACTTATACAATACATATTTCATTTAATGTAACACAGATTATTGGTAAATCTATGTCCATGGTAATGGTTCTCATATTACACAACATCATTAGGGCATTTACATCTTTAATGAAGCGTAGAAAGTATTTGACAAACAAAAAAAAATAATTAAATTTAAAGATAGAAACAAATCAAACACTTGCTGTTAATATTATTAGAAAAATAGCCGAGTTGGTTGTGTTTATGCAGCTGTAATTGATCATGTAGTATCAATTTAAATTCCGGCCTTATCCTTTCATATTTCCATCTCGTAAAAGGGTTTACGCAACACTTGGTTAGTTTGTTAGCCTTATTTCCACGACATGTATAACTAATCAAGATGAATGGAGAAACTTAAAATTCAGAGCATGCGCAAATCTTGAGAATCTATTTATCACATTCTGTTTAAAGGTTTGATACAATGTCTTTCTTACAGTGAATTTTGTAGTTCAGTTCAGGCTGTTTATACCTGCGCCAATATGCTCAAAGATGTTTGCTTCTGTAATTTTTAACATGTGCACCAATATTTTGTAACTTTTTTGGTGTTTCCTTATACTGTATAATAAATCCTGTCGCAGCAAACTGTATATTTTTCAAACTTTTGAAAATTCGTTCACAATCAAACACTATTATTTTTTTCGTTTTCGTTTTTTGTTTTTTTAATTTATATTTGTTAGAGATACATAAAGTACCGGTACCTTATCCCGGCCTCGTTAACGTAAGCATATAGCATTTAAGTGATAAAGTTAGTACTTGTTAGTACACAATATACAGTTTAGCTAATAAATAATATGCAACGGATTAAAAAAAGTAATATGATATCTTATAAATTTCAATTTCAGAAGATAAATTAATTTGTTCAGCAACCAAATTGTAGAAGTTTTTATATTTGCCTTCTTTATTTGTCAATATTTTGTAATGTTGGAGAAGTTCATTTTAAAAATTTCAAACACATTAATCTGTTCTGTTTTCTGCTCGGATATATAATATACTTTATATATAGTAAAAGTATAATTGTTAGAAAATCTTTAATATTGTAATAATTTGTATCGTTTATCTTGTATCCATACAAAAGTGATGCAAGTGATATTATATGATGTCCTATTTTAAGTTTTTCTAGTATTAGTTTTATTTGATCCCAAAATAATTTCAGATATTTGCATGTTAAAAAGTAATGTTCGTAATCTTCAATGACATTACATATATAACATAAAGGAGTTTTAGTTATTTTCCAAGAGAAAAGTAATTCTTTGTGTGGCGAAATCACACTAACACAGAATCCTTTTATAACTTTAATACAATAACTAACAGTTATTTACAGTATGTACAGTATGTCAAATTCAATAAATACCACATTGGAATAAACTGCTGAATAATCCGTCTTTTCTTTCTTGATCAACTGATAAATACTTCTATATTTCTGTTACTACTATTTTTACAATGATTTTTATTCATAAAAATCCTTAGCTTATATATCAAAATCATAAGAACATTCTAAATCTAGAACCAACTATAAATAACTAGAGAAATGATAAACAATCTATTTTTAGTAACAGGGTAAATTCCGGAATTTGCTAACACTTTCTGAAACATAATCATATACACCTTGACTTTCACTATCTTTCTAGAATATTCTAGCATGATGCATTCACTATAATTAAAATAACAATGTTATTTACCAAAACAATGTCAAATAAAAGTCAAATGTCCTTATAATTGCGTACTATTCGCAACACTCGCGAGGCCAAAGAAAGTCTATCACGATTCCAACTGATTTTTTTATCTTCTTCATTGCCGTTCGGGCTGCTTGACTTTGTGGTCTCTCTCTCTCTCGTAGTATTAATATTGTCATTTATTAACTCAGTATCCTTTTCCGTATTTGAGTTTGTTAAGTCCTCATTTAACTCTTCACATTCTATAGGATATAGCATATTCAGAGCTCGGTTTAATGTCTTCTTATAAGGTAGCATAACTTTACCAGATCTTATTTGACCATCTCTGCTGACTACTAATTTGATATATACGGCCAATTTGAACCTCGTGGAAGGTTGTCCTTTATTGACACTATGTCGCCAAACTTAGCTGGAGTGTTGCACTGAATTCTTCCATTCCTTAGTTTGTTGGCAGTTCTTTCACGTAGACTAAGAAGATACTCATCTCTCCATGTTTTCAAAAACATATTCAGATGTGTCTGTCCTTTCTTCCATGTTAATAGCAATTGTTTAGTACTACTGAGTTGCGGTAAATATTCTGGATCTGTGGAATCATCTTCGTTATGATCTGGAAATCCTGTTTTAGGGTTCAGACTTAGAAAGTGTGCTGGAGTTAGAATTATAACAAAATTTAAGTCATCTCCAACATATACAAGTGGTCTAGAATTCACCACTGCTTCCGATTCAACTAAAAGAGTTCTGAATTGTTCATTGGTTAAACATAACTTTCCAATTGTTTTCCGTAAACATCGTTTTACAATACCAATTAAACCTTCATAAAATCCACCCTTCCAAAGTGCTAACTCAACAATGAATTACCACTGAATTCCTTCATTTGCCATGTAAGTTTGGACATCTGAATCGACTGTTACACCATTCCATGCCTCTTCTAAAGTGTTGCTAGCTAACTTGAACTGGGATCCGTTATCTGAAATATTTGCTTTGGGTTACCCCAGCGAGCAATGAATCTTCGAAAGCCTAGTAAGAATTCTTCAGCTGACATGTCTTGCATTAATTCCAAATGTATGGCTCTAACCACTAGACAGGTATATAAACAAAGCCATACTTTTTTGCTTCCTGTGTCTGATTTCACAAAAATTGGTCGAAAATAGTCCACACCTGTATATATAAATGGTGCCGACTCGTTCACTCGTTTCTTTGGTAGTGGAGGCAATAATGGCATTTTATATGGTCCATCTTCACACCGTTTGCAGATTGTACATTTTCACAAAATTCTTTTACTTCTGATCGTCCTTGTGGAATCCAGTACGTTTGACGCATCGCTGATAAAGTTTGTGAGACACCAACATGAAAGTATTTTCTGTGCATGCTTTCAAATAACAGTTCAGTAACTTTGTTTTTCTGTGGAAGTTATATTTATGTTTTTGTCCCTTCTGACAGTTGTGCAGCTCCTAATCTACCAATACACCTGATCACATTTTCCTGGTCTAAAATGAGCCCTAACTGACTTATTAAGTTGTGTCTTTTATTTTCTTTAATTGCTAACATCACTTCACCAAAACATTGTTTTTGAACAGATTTTATCCACAATAACTTTGCTTGTTCTAGCTCTGCAGCTGTTAGAGAACCAGATAGTGCCTCTTTCTTTAACCGTTTAACAAATCTTATTACCCAAGCTGACACTCTAATCAAGCGGATAAATCAGGAAAATCTGCTGCAATCAATGTCAAACAGATACCCAACACTGGATTTTGAATTTCCAACACTGTTAGTTTCTCCGTCAGGACTCTCCCCAGCAAGCAATTTTGCTTCATGTAATATTTTAGATACCTTGTAAAAGTTCATTTTGAATATATAAGGAACTCTTGTCCAAGTTTGTCTAAATAAAATTTTGGTAAGACTCTCCAATTGGGTGATTGGTCTTCGTTATCAATGAGTCTTTTTACCCAATTAATATTTATGGATTCTAAATATGTATCTATGTCTATCATGTTAAGCCCGCCAGCATGATAGTTTTTACTTATAATAACTCTTTTAACATTTTCTGGTTTATTGTTCCATATAAAACTAAATATAATTTTTTTTAAATTTTGCGAGGTATTCTTTATCAATTTCTGTTACTGATGCAGCATAAGTAATATTCGGTAGGATTAATGATTCAAAAGAATTATTCTAAATGTTTTACCTAACATAGTTAATTTTCTTTTATTCCAGTCTTTAATAATTTGTTCAGATTTTTCGTATTGTCGTTGCAAGTTTAATTTTTTACACTCATTTTTATTAAGTCCAAAATATATTCCCAATACTTTAATCGGTTCTTGTGTCCACTCAATTTTTTCATTCTTATCTTTACAAGACTTTAAATTTTCGAGTCATGTCCCCTCTGTTTTATTTCGATTAATCTTTAGGCCTGAAAGTGATCCGAAAATTTCGATAATGTTCAAAGTTAATGAAACTTCTTGTTTAGAATTTAAAATTAAAGTGGTGTCATCTGCAAGCTGGCTTAACTTTAGAGTCTTGGTTTTATATCTAGTTTAATTTGAAAACCTTCAAATTTTTTATCTTGTATTAATCTACAAGCTAAAATTTCAACAGCAATAACAAAAATTATAGAACTCGCGAGATACCCTTGACGGATCTCGCGCTCAATGCTGAAGGGTCTTGAAATCCACCCATTATTTAATATGCAACCCTTTATATTTGTATATAAAGTATTTATCCACTTCAGTAAAGATTTCTGAAAGCCAAATTTCTTTAATGAACAATACATAAATTCCCATTCTAACGAATCAAACATTTCAAATGCCTTTGAAAAATCTAAAAAAAAAAAAAAATTGCTCCGTCTACGTTGAATTTTTCTGAAAAGCCTATAATATCTTGGAATTTGTCTAATATTAAACCCAATATATCTGTTTTTTACATACCCCTTTTATCACTGTGAATAATTTTATGCAATACTGGTGCAATTCTTTGTGCAAGAGAATATGCTATAATTTTGTTAATAAAGTAATTGGTCCATAATTGTCTAAATTTAATGGGTCATTTTTTTGTAAATAAGGGTAATTAATCCTAATTTCTATGAATTTGTCAATTCTTTTTTCTCATAGCAATGATTAAAGACATCTACGGCACAATATTGTAAGTTGGACCAGAAAAATCTATAAAATTCAATTGGAAGACCATCAATACCCAGTGTTTTGTTAAGTTTCATTTTAAAGACAGATTTTGTACATTCCTCTGTTGTCAGCTTTCCTTCAATTTCATTACTTTCGTGTGTAGTTAATTTGCAGTTTATTTTTTTTTTTATTTTCATTATAATTCTCAATTTCTCCTAAATCTGGCTTAGTTGAAGTATATAAATTTACATAATAATGCCTCCCCGTTTCTAATATTTTACCTTGGTCTTCAGTTATTTTCCCTTCACTGTCCTAATAGCAGTAATATTTTTGTTTGAGCTTTTGATTTTGCCATTTGATAAGGGACTTTTCGTTTTGAATTTTCCTTGGAGTTCGGTATTTTTGTTATATTACTTTTTATGTACATTTGCAACCTCCCTAACTAAACATGCTGTTGGTTTTGGAGACAAAGCACATTATATTGTGTTTGTCAAATATGTAAACTGCTAATTAATAATGAGAATATCCAAAACAATCATAGAAGAGGGGCGAAAGTTACCAAAGGCAATATTCAAACTTATAAGTAGAAAAATATAAACTAACAAAGCCATAGCAAAAAACCCAAAACACCAAATGACAAACAACAGTATACAAAACACAACATAGAAAACTGAAGACTGAGCAACACGAACCCACCAAAATCCGGGTGTGATCTCAGGTGCTCCCAAAGAATAAGCATATTCTGTTTCACATGTGCCACCCTTCGTGTTGCTCATGTAAGTACACACCCAGTCATAGGTCTAATTTTGTAGGTCACATTCAGGGAAAATAGGACGGGATTGTGGTTACAACAATTGAGAGATATCCGTCATAGACCTGCTTTATCGCTTATGAATTTCGACAAAATATGAAAAACGTAATATTCTTATCTACTGGATACCAACATTACATAATTGTACATTTCTCTTTCCTCCTTATTAATTTTTTAGCTTCAAATAAGACTGGAAATTAGAAAAACCACGAAAATACCTACTGGATACTAAACATACTTATATTCTGTTAGAATAAATACAATCCAATAACCTCTTCTTGTATAAGAAGACAATAGCATTTGACTTCTCTACATGCACCTTTTATCAATGTATTTTTATTCTAAACTACAACATTGGTAGAGTTTGTTAAGCTTTATTTAAGACAAACAATAATTCACAAATTCAATGCAATTCAATGCAATAATATTGTTTAAAGAAGAAACAAATAATACAAGAATACACACCCATGCAAAAAATAATTCTAAAACTGACACCATGAAATCCTTTATATTTATATTTACAAGGTATCTGGTGGACTACCGTGGAAGAATAGTTTTTGACAGATAGTCGAAATTCCTATGGCAACAAGCTGCGCTCGTCGTCTTGTCGAATTGCTCATTTATCAATCTAATTAAAATTAGTCCTCCGGACCTGCTCCTCATTTTTGTTCGGTTGTTTATATGTCGCGTGAAATAAAAACAACAGAACGAAAATGAGGAGCAAGTGTGGGGAACTTATTTTATTGAGATTGCTCCTTTATTCACATGAGTAATACTTGATACAGGAATTTTCTCTAGAAAAAAAAAAAAAACAGATTCTAGCATTATTTATTAACTACAAGTCCCGCTATAAATAAGTATAATTGTCCTCTAACTGAATAATTTTTTTTGTGTATGACTATATTATTGTATCTATCTCTTTAAACCCGAAAGAGGGAATATAGCATGTAACGTTGGGTGTGCTTTGTATCTACATTTATATTTAGAAATTGACAACTAGGCTTGTTTAAAAACTCAACTTAAATACAAAAGGGAGAATTTCAATTTTCCTAATGTGATTTTTTTCAATACTCTGTAGGAACATTCTGGCAGCGCCTGCATATGAACTTCATTTCTCATAGTATACCTAATAACTATTTCTATTCAACGTTTTACGGACGCAACATAGGTTGGTTGAAGATTATTTGACACTTTGTCCAAGATCACCAATGATGTATTCCAATTGTCATAACCGCAATACCGGTATCTTCTCATCTATTGTGATATTACCGAGTGCGACTTATTGCAGATTGTAACTCCTCATGAAGAATGCAATGGTTGGCATTAGCGATAGAGGAGCATGAAATGCTTTCATTTTCAGAACTGCTTATATTCACACCCGTATTACTTCTCGAGAAAAACTGACCACAAGTAATCAGATAATGAAGAAGAGATATAATTGGTTACTATATAACATGAATTGTGGTTCTTGAAACTTAAACATAACATATTTGAAGACGTACCAGTGTTTGAGTTGATTGTAGATCGGTGCTAACAAGGTGTCATCGAGATGTATATAATAATTACTACAAAAAGGGAGAAGTACGGGAAAGAAGCAATGAATAAAATGACTGTAATAAAAACAAGCAACATCAAGGCCAAATGAAAATGGCAGCAAAGAAAGCAACACTCTACAAAACACTACATATAAAACTAGCAAACAAAGAATGTATTAATGAAGATGGCGTTTAGCATCTAGGTAAACATTATGTAGGTAGAAAATTAAGGCAACAGTAGTTTATCGATGCTCAAATCTCGCATACGTTTCTTAATCGACTATTTGACTTGCGGTTAAGCAACCGTGTCTAGAATATTTGGGTCCGACTGGATATCAAACATAAACTTTAAGGTATTTTCTTCTTTGACAACATCACGTTTTAAAGGTTTAATGTAAAAGTTTTCAAGTATATTGATTCTATTGATACATCTTTATGACTTGTCAACACTGAATGTTATATAACATTTTGTTTACAGTGATCGTGGTAGTTATTTCCACTTAATTTTTATTTAAAAATATAGCTCAAATATAAAAAGAAAATATACATATTCAGAAGTCTTGTAGTTTGTTCTAATGTTAGGTAATTTTAAGTTAAAGCATTGTTAAACAAACTCATTGTACATATTAAAACACTCACCAAAGATACGAGGCTCATAATTTGGTGCACCAGACGAACCTTTCGCTCAAATAAGGGTTGCAAAAAAGTAAAATAACAAAACACCGAACTCCAAAGAAAACTCAAATCAGAAAGTCCCTTAACAAATGTCAAAATCAAAGGCTCAAACACATCAAACGAACGGGGGAAAAATGTCATAGTCCTGACTTGGTACAGGCATTTCCTTATGTAGAAAATGGTGGATTAAACCTGGTTTTGTAGCTAGCGAATCCTCTCACTTGTATAAGTAGTACTCGAATCAAAACTGTTTTACGGCTAGATCCTTAACGAAGTTCAAACATTTATCGTAAATTGATATCATATGCATGCTAACTTTGCAGATTACTCTTATAACATACAGATATAGTGTTGATGTTCTTTCCATTAACAATCCAAACTTTTCTGATTGGGTCCCATCAGTATATCTTCCTGAACTAGAGATTAAAGAAACCACTGATACAGCTACAATAACCCACACACATTTCGCTGGAGACTAAAAGTCTTTACAGCAAACATAATGAAACGTTTAAATAATATACAAGTCATCAAGGAAATAGTTTTACCACTACAACTCGTGCGATTTGATTATCCTTTCTCAGATAATTTTATATATTTATATTCATCCGTTGAACCATAAACTTCTTTCTTATATATTTTGAGGAAACAAATGAAGCCCTTATAATTGAGATTCGAGATAATGGTCCATAATTCTAAGGATGCAAGAATATAAAATTTTAATTCAAGATTTTTTTAGGATAAGATATCCACAAGGCAAGCTTACATAATGACTTTTTTGTTGTTTATATAACAAAATAATTATGTACAATTTCTTGATATATCGAATATTTTCTGTTTTTGAAGAAGCCCTCTCGCTTAATATTTATCTGGAGCATACAGAATTTAGAAATCCAAAACATGTAAAAAAAAGCTATGTTTTGTTCAATTACTGATAGAGAATAATAAATGTGTTTTAGTTAGATGAAATCGAAACAGTTGGTAGGCCAAATCATCAACGAAGTTTAATCATTTATCGTTTATATATATATATGCGACTGTATACAAGTGAGTGGTCAAGCTAGCTATGAAACCAGGTTCAATCCACCGTTTTCTACATAAGGAAATGCCTGCTGTCAGGAATAGGACAGTTGTTTTCCATTCGTTTGATGTGTTTGATCTTTTGATTTTGCCATTTGATAAGGGACTTTCCGTTTTGAATTTTTCTTGGAGTTCTGATTTTTTGTTGTTTTTTATGTACATGTTAACTTTGCAGATTACTCTTATACATTTGTATTTCAAATTACCTAAGGTATTCACGTATGACGATAACAAATCAAATTACCTAAGGTATTCACGTATGACGATAACAAATCAAATTACCTAAGATATTCACGTTTGACGATAACAATCAAATTACCTAAGGTATTCACGTATGACGATAACAAATCAAATTACCTAAGGTATTCACGTATGACGATAACAAATCAAATTACCTAAGGTATTCACGTTTGACGATAACAAATCAAATTACCTAAGGTATTCACGTATGACGATAACAAATCAAATTACCTAAGGTATTCACGTATGACGATAACATATTATAAACTATTTTCATACGCACATTACCTTTATCATTTAACTCACTGCTGTGAGTAATAAGCGTGACGGGTAATATCGGAGAAAACATAGTTCAAAGTTTTATGCAGTCAACATGACATGATTCATGTATTTGTAAATTTACATTTTGTTAAGTGTTATTTGTTTTGTAATAATACCTTGTTCCTACAATATACATGTAACTTTAACACATGTTTTTTTGAAAAGTTACAAACACATAATCACCTGATTCCTTTTTTTCTCCGATGAACTGAAGGAAATTCAGAGCATTAAGCATTATGATAATTAATAATCAACTTGTGGCTTCTATCGTGTTATGATAGCACCACCAGATTCGTCTATACTATTACATTCGCGCTATTTCGAATAATCCCTTGTTTCTACTTGTAACTTTATCACACCTTTTTTTATAAAGGAACAAACACAAAATCGCATGACTTGTATTTTTTATCTGCGATGAACTGAAGAGAATTCTTTTGATCAAAAGTATTTTGATATTTAGTAATCAGCTTGTGGCTTCTATAGTGTTATGATAGCACCACCAGATTCGTCTATATTATTATATTGACGCTATTTCGAATAATACTACGTGTTTGTCTAAAGTATAATCATGCTACAAGAGTAATCAGATAGTCTTCATTTCTTATTGTCTGCACTGGAAAGGTCGTCGAGACTTTCACTTTTATACTTAGTAGAGGAAAATCAATCCTTCGTTTGACAAAACAAACATTTTTGTGATATTCAGTTACTGCGTTTAATTTTGTAAATTATCTTTAGATAATAGGCAAACTTGATTTTAACAATCTTTTTTAGCAATCTCTTTTATTAAATTATAAACAATGTTGTTTTCAATTCAGCATACATTATTCAATGTCAGGCTTGAAGGTTATTTTCGTGAAAATCGGTTATTTAACTTTTTCTCACTGAATATGTTAACAACAGATTCTCGTTATTTCAAATTTGACGTCAAAGTATTATATATATGTTTATTGGAAGTAAAAAAGCCAAACACATGTATTGGGCAACATACAGTCTTGAATTAATATACAGGTGTCTCAATAATATGTCCAGCCTACTTGACCCGAGTTTATTCAAGATGTGAATAAATAAACAATAAGACGACTACTGATGATGTTCTTGGCTCTTGGAACGTGAAATGGTTAGATTAGAGGCAACAGTAGTCTAACGATCACATACATCCATTATAATACAAACGGAGTGAAACCGATGCATCAATATAGTAAGAGTCTCCTGTTATGACCAATGTATCACTCTTCATTTGAAACTTCACTCAGTCAAAATGGAACAATAGGGAATAAGACACAATTTGTAAATTTACAGTTTAGACGACTTTTCTGTTATCAAAAGATTTAAGACCGCGCTAGTTAGTTGAGACGCAGTTTTGGTCCACGAAATAGAAAATGTGACCGCATAACTATACTTCGAGTAGTTTCTATGTCGGGATTCCGCCCCTGCTAATGAGTTCCGAATAAAGGTTAACAAACACGAACGAAAAGTATCAATTAACCTATGTAAACGTCATACATTGTCATACAATAATGATAGAGGTTATTTTACTGTTGAGGAAAGGGAAGAAGACAACAGGAATGCTGAAATCGTACAATTGTAATATATCCCATTCAGGAGTTGTCCATCTGTGTCAATATCTAGAATAAGATCCAGGTAAAAAGAAGACCACTTAATTTCGGAAGTATCATAAATTTCAATGTCGCTGTGATAAATGAGATGAGATATCTCATTTTAACCAATATATTAAAGACGTGATAAAATCATTTATTAAATATAGAGGGGCGGTACGAGGGGTGTCATCACGAATTCCCGAAAAGAATAAAGTATTCTTTCCCGGATCCCGTAAAATTAATCATTAATTCCCAATTCCCTATAAGTGTAAATCCCGAATTCCCGCTAAAAGAAAGTCCCAGTCCCGACGTCCCGAAAAAGATCCTTCCGTCCTTAAATATAAAACGACATTTATATTCAATGAATTCTACCAAGATAAATTATCATGTCTTGATCTGTCTTCTAACTCGATATATCTGTTAACTATTGTTGCCGAAATTCATACATATTCTATACCTGTTAGAGAGTACTCTATAAAACATAACACGTATACACTCTATCAGAAGATCCGAAACGTCAACAGATCAACAGCAATTTTAAATGATATCTTTTAAGTTGGTCATTTATGAAACAATTACAGTTTTGCCAATGCAAAAACAAACATATCAAAGAAAACACATGTGAAATGTACGATTTACATTGTTAAAATACAATTAAAGAAACATTATTTTTTCGAGAAAAGTCCATGTATGACTATAGTTCCAATATTCGTCCGGTTTCTATTTCATGTTTGTAGATTATACCGCCTCTTCTCACAGTTAGGAATACGACGCATCCGATTGTTAATCATAACATGGATCACCAATTAAAATCATTCATCGGTCAAGTTTGCTACTACTGTACTATTGATTGATGTATATATTCCACTGTTATTATACAGTTATATAAAGTATCTTTTAAATTTTTCATTCAAATATGTGTAAAAGATACTAGAACACACCCGCGACATGGCGGGTCCGTGACTGAATTAAAGTACCTTCGCCTTATATTTAGATTTTTAGTATTTGTATTGTCATTTGATAAAGTCATGCTGGTTATAAGGTGCACACTTTTCTGTGCTTTCAAAATCTTTCTGTTTGAATCTGTCCTGGTTTTCTTACTACAATCGGAAACTACTTGTAGATATATTTTTTGGCCAATGATTGAATTTAGTAGTGTCAATCTCTGAATAATGACGAAGTTCAGGTGTGATAATGACCCGTGTATATAGCAAATCCCAAATACACCGTTTGGTGGTGCGCCTGACAGAGGAACGTACAGATTAGGTAACAGATAGTAGGTAACATGTGACATATACTATTGGTATCGGCATCGGATTCGGTCCCGATCTTGTAATTATATGTGGAAAACAAAAGGGCCTGGAATGGTGTAATTTTTAATCAACACCATTGTCCTTTATTAGTTATATATAAATTTGAATTATTTGATTCGTCGTTTTTACTTCATGCCGGCTAACAAATTGGACCTCGTTATTTTAGTAATATAGATAGCAAATTAATATACAATATATATATTATCGTTCCTATTTTTGCCATTAGGATAGTGATTTTTTTCTATTATTATCATTGGCAAATGTGATTGTTTTCATTTTAAGTGTGTCGACCATTTTTTATACTTCCCATTTATGAATGCCTGCATACGTCCTACGTTTGTTTAAACATGAAGTCTTGAATTTTCTTTCGTTTATATTGAATTTGCATTGGTACAAGCTAAACTTTTTTTTAACTTTAAAGTTTGCACAGTAAACATGATTATAGCAGAAGCCTGTTTATTATGTAAGAATAGATCATTCAAAATAAACAAAATATTGACATTTTAAATGCTTGAGAATCTGGACTTATATCTAGAAATTGTCAATGAGGGTCGGTTGAGAACAAAACTTTACTACAAAATAGATGATTTCAGCTTCCCAATTGCCAACTTTCCATTTCTATGTTGCTATATTGAACCCCGCCGCATTTGCACTTGTGCCAAGTCAGGAACCTCTAGGTTTTGTCTTGTGTTTTTTTTTTTAAATTTTGGTTCATTTGTATGCTTCAGAGTTTAGTGTGGCGTCCATTTTGCTGAACTATAAAAATAAGAAGATGTGGTATGATTTTCAATGAGACAACTCTCCGCAAGAGACCAAATGAGACAGAAATTAACAACTATAGGTCACCGTACTGCCTTCAACAATCAGTAAAACCCATACCGCATAGTCAGCTATAACAGGCCCCAACATGACAAATGTAAAACAATGCAAACGAGAAAACTAACAGCCTAATTTATGTACAAAATAATGAACGAAAACAAATATAATACACAGAAACAAACGACAACCAATGAATTCAAGGCTCCTGACTTGGGTCAGGCACATACCGAATGTGGCGGGGTTAAACATGTTAGCGGGCGCCTTACCCTCCCCTTAACCTGGGACAGTGGTGTTACAATACAACATAAGAACAAACTATAAAAATCAGTTGAAAAAGGCTAAACTCATCAGATGGATACAAATAAAAATATATCTAATAAAAACACAGAGTGGACGTGGCAGAGTACTTATACATCTCCACAACAAAAAGACAATACGTACATATCTGATAGTACTCGCAGTTACTGACAGCTACTTGAAAGCCAATAACAACTAATAAAAAAAATCATGTATCTAAGACTAAAATATCAATCAGTACACATCCAATATCCAATAGATTTAGTGAAAGACGTCATTAACAGTCAGAGAAAAACATGATCTTGTGCAATGCCAAGATAAGGTATTAACAGATTGTAGAGCCATGAAAGTGCATATGTATATAAAAATAATATTTAGTTTGATTTTAATTTACTGATAACAAAACCAATATTAATACCAATAAAACAATATTCAAAGATCAAATTACAGTGTTGAATTGGTGACCTTTTAGAAGAAGTTTATTTAAAGGATCGATAAGTTTATCCGGATCGTATCAAAATTTCCGGGCTCGGTAAACAACATCTCCGTAAATATTAAGATGTGATATCCCGTTTGAAATACGTTTTCTACAGGTACAATCAAACTTCAAAACCGAATCTTTATATCTATGGAAGAATCTCGTAAAGGTATTAAGTAGTTTGTGGTAACGAAATATCTGACTTAATAATTTACCAGTAATACATAGATTCCGTTCATTAAAATCCAAAACGTCACAACAAACACGGGCATATCGGACGAGTTGTGATATATAAGCACCGTAAGATAGTGCCAAAGGAAAATCACCGTCCAAGAATGGAAAATTTAAAAATAGGGAACGAAAAATCGTTCCTTTTGGAATAAATTTTAGTGTAGATTTTCCCGTGTAAAACTGAAATATTCAATCTATGAAAGGACAGATATTACTGTTTATATTTGATTTATTTAAAGTAATTTCCTTTGAGTAACTTTTTTTTGTTTTCTGCTTTTTAGTCTGGTTGTTGTCTCTTTGACACATTTCCCGTTTCCGTTCTCTATTCTAGTGTTCCGTTCAATAACTTCCAAACATCAGACGACACGTAGGCTTGAAGTCATTAAGTTTTGAATTCATCCATTTATGTCTGTTTTCCGTAACTCTAACAACCTACTAACACAAAATCCAGACACCAGCCAGATGATGATAAATCATTTGTTTGAAGGTTCTGAACGTGTAAACTCAAGTTAAAAGATTGAGAGTACAGACTGCTTAAAGGAATGTATATGGAATGATTTCGTTTTCATCAATTTGGTTTTACGTTATACCTACTAACACAACATCTAGACCTATTTAGATATATATGTTTCTTTGAAGTTCCAAAAACGTGTTAAGTACCTATGCGAGTGCATATTGCCTAAAGTCACTTTTGTTCTTATCTGATCCCGTTTTAAAGACATTGACATATAGTTATTGTTTGGCGTGAAATTGTTTTGTTTTGTTAAGATTGGTCAGTAACTTATATATCTACTCATACAAAATGCATGTTTAAACAAGGAAGATAAGCATCTTATAGATTAAAGTTGGCAGATCTGTCTGCATTTTCAAAAAAGTCATTAATCTAATGTAACATGTTTGATTTTCATTATGCATGTACCGAAATACAATATGACCATAGTAGGCGATTATAAGAGTACACCCAGTTTGGTATATGTGAGTATGAAGTACAACTTCTGACAGGGGTTTGGTATAGATTTAAATGAACGTTTTGTTTTAATAAATTGTTGCAGATTGTTGAAACAAGCAAAACAACAAAAATACTGAACTCCAAAGAAAATTTAAAACGGAAAGTCCCTTAACAATTGGCAAAGTAAAGGCAAATAGTGTTGGTGCAAATTATACATAAATTGTAGTTTCCGTTATAAAGTTATCAAAGATACCAGGATTATAGATGTAAAACGCCAGACGCATGTTTTGTTTCGTAAAAGTAATGTTAGCTTTAACATATTTGTGTTTGAGCGTTCATGATGTAGGTAAATCCAGAAAAAGCTCTTCCGAAGTATGCAATTGATAAAGTCTATTTAAATTTGATAGCACTTGGTCGATATTGATGGTTGACTGTAAGTTCCCGAAGGTATCATCAGCTCATTATGCAATCGTTTGGTACTGGCATGATTCATAACATACACTTTGATAATTTTTCGTTGATGAATTGATAAGAAAATATTTGGAAACTAAGATACCAAACCCCCTCAGAAAAATTGACCCTAACACTAGTAAACTGATCTGAAGCGGTTATTTCGATCTGAACAGCTCTGAAAAGACTGAACAATAAATTAGTATGCTATTTTCATTCTTTTAGTCAGTGTTCAGACTTATACATTTTGGTAAATTGGATGTTGTTAACAAATTCGCTTGCAGTCAATCATGTCCATGTCCATGACCGTTTATTATTACTGTTGTTATTACCCTGTACACACACACATTGTGCTGAATTTTCCAATAAGCTCAGGGTTCACCACAGAATGAAATCAAGGGGGGGGGGGGGACAGAAAGGTCATCAAATCAGAGATGGTGCGTTGCGTTGTCGAATCGTTCCTTGCGCACAAATAGTTTCTTATTTGTTGCTAATATTATGCCTTACAAGTTGTTGTCATATATATCTTATTTGGAAAGGGGGGTCTTGCTTACATTTTGTAGTTGGTCCTATGAGTGCTCACCACGCTTTTATGAACCTATTGAACAGGAAGAAGTAAAAGCCTAATATGGCATCCCATATTTCAAGGATAAGTAGCCTACTGACCAGTACTGAAATACGATCGACGTGGATAGTCTGAAAATTGACTTAAAGACTGAACATGACTGAATAGTTTATTGTTAAGACTTTTCAGATGATATTCAGATCAAATCGATGGTCTAAGACTAAAATGCATTTACTAGTATGTATCCTTTGGCTCCATCATACGGTGTTTATATATCCCAACTCGTTTGTTATGCCCGTGTGTGTAGTGATTTCAAAGATTTTAACGAACGTAATCAATGCATCACTGGTAAATTATTAAGTCAGGGATTTCGTTACCATAAATTACTTAAAACATTTACTAAATTCTTTCATAGATACAAAGATTTGATTAGAAAATTTGGCTGTACCTGTAGAAACTTATAAAAACGGTATTTCACATCCTAAATTTTACGGTAGTATTGTACTAAAAGCGCGCAAATCACTATGTGATTCGTGTAAACTCATCAAACCTTTAAACAGACTTATTAGAAAAAGGTTATCTTATTAATGTTGTAATAAGATCTTTGAATATTGTTTACACTAACATCGATTTTCTCATCAACAAATTCATGAAATTAAAACATGATAAAATTTGTATTCTTTTGAATTGTTTTTGGGATGTATAGATACACATTCACGTTTATTTTCTATTTAGAGATTGCTTTATCTATACATGCTATATATAACATGATACATATTTTTATAAGGTTGAATCCTAACGATCCTACTGCCTGTTGATACTTTTGTTTTGGCATTGCAGAAGTCATGTCTTCTTTGACTGTCCATGGCGTTAAAACACTAAATCCCTGGGATGTGTTTTAATTGATTTTAGTCTCTGATGCATGATTTTCTATTATTAATTGTATTTGGTTTTTAATTAGCTTTCAGTAACTGCAAGTACTCTCAAATCGTACTTTCGTATCAATATGACATGTTGACTTAATTTGTAATGCATTTCTGTAACTCAATGTTTACTTATTTTGTGTTATATCTCGTCTCACTATTTTGTTTAAATGTACCACCTTTGATAAGTATTTAGTATGACGATAAATTTTCACTTCTGTACTGAGAACAACAAAATTATTAATTTTTGAATTCAACAAAAGAGCTGCGCATAGTTCTCCAATAAAGAGAACCTATTATTTTAGAAATTTTCAAATGTCTGATGGAACTTTCTACGTAAATTCTTTTTACAATAATCTTTTCATTGACAAATTTGCGTTGCATTTTGATTGCGTAGCTGGCTGACAGTTTATGGTGTTGCAATAGGATGTACAGATGGATATATGTTATCGCAAAGTAAGTAACATTTACGAGGAAACGGTAATATATCGTGTGGACCGATCGCATCAATCAATCTGTAAGTCATAGCGTCATTCTTATGACCTAGGAAACCAATTTTGATGTATCTTATTTACTTTCATGTGTCTATTATGACTTGCGTATAAATACAGTGTATATGGCTATGTCCACTATAAAACAATGCCTGGTTTTCGGTTGGGAGATTTATTCTACGGGAGGTGCCATCAACAGATCCAACTGAGTCTTCCAATTCTGGCCAATTACCCTTCATCGATTCCTATTCTGTAAATAATATGTCCCCCACAACTGTGTTAAAGTCAGTTTTTATTTTCTTCATAACAATTGAAACTATGAAATTATTTGATTAATAGTTGAGTATGAAGATGAACCAGAAAGGTCATCTATTCCCAAATCTAGCACCTCAAGAGGGACAACCAAAAGTGCTTCCAGAAAAAGAAAAGAAAAGGAGATGGAGGATTAAGATGAAACAGAAATGCAACCTAGCACATCGAGATGGACAATCAAACGTGCTTCCAGAAAAAGAAAAGAAAAGGAAATGGAGAGGGGAAACATAAAAACTGTTGAAAGTAATTTTGTCGAAAGCACATAAGCTGTTTGGATCCTCCTCTTCTGATACAGATCAACAGTAGTCACACAATTATACTGACATAAAAATGTTTGCCTTTATAAGTATTTGTTTTGGTTCATTTGTAAATTAAATGTTCTCTTTATATATATATATATATATATATATATATATATAGTCGGAACGATATTGCACATATTGTAGAACTATGTACAGTTCTTTCCCTTCGACGAAACTTGCTTCATGATTAATGTACATCATAAATAAATTTGTATCCACATCTGAATTGTATAATACTTGCGTTAGTGAATTTAATACTCGTTAAAATTACTTTGTTTTTATGATAGATTCGTTTAAATTGTTGAATTGAAGTCACAATTCATCTAGTGTATTCAAATTTCAAACAATATAATGGAGTAAAAGGATTGAGTTAATCAAACATTATAAACCTTGACCATTTACCTCACTTCTATTTTTGGTTTCGGTATCGGATTCGGTTTCGGTTTCGGAATCGGCTTATGGTGAACATGTCTATTAGAAAACTTCCAAGTTGCTGAAACTTTTTTTTGACTGATTTACAATAAACAGTACGTAATGCCAATGATTTCAATTATAACGACACGCAGTAACAGAATGCTATTGGGCACCCAGATGGAAAAATATGTTGTGTAATGTTTTATAGAAAGAGTGAATCTTATTCCTAAACTTATCTTTTCCAGAACATCCGGGTCTTAAAATCTAGGTCAGTCTCTTTTTACATATTTTTTGCTTTCAGGCTCATTGACCAATATATCGTCAAGAACATACTGTAAGGCATCTAAGGAACAAATGCAGTGGGCTAAAAAACATCAACAATGAAACCAGTTGTAGCTAAAATACGTGTTTGGAGATAGTTCTGAACTGAAGAATTCCGTGGTACAGGAATGACTTAATTTCCCACAATTTAAACACCTACGTCTTTTTCTACCAATGAGAAGATGTGTGATTCTTCTGTACCGGAAACGCGAAGCGTACACCTGATATTGATTGTCGTTGTTTTAAATGACAGTACATGTGAATATTGGCTATATGAACAATATCTGTACTATTGTAATTCTGCATTTACAAAAGTGAAATGTCTTTGCACATTGAAACTTTTTCCTCGACTTGTCATTTTTTTCTTCTGTAATACAAATAAGCATAAAATTTACCAAACATATGAGTCAGTCTTGTAACTTGGTATTAATACTGTTCATGGTTAGGATTTTCACTAAATAACAATAGACATATAACTACATGCTGTTATTTTAATGTTAGTGATAATTCAAATAGTTGTCTTAATTTAAAGTAATCTTTACAGTATTTATGGCACATTTTGTAAACTAATTCCTCAAAATGTGTCTCCTATTTAACCGTCAATTTGATAACTTATTCAATTAGATGTTAACTAGGGACCACCGAATTAAAAGAATATCCCGTGAAAACAGATCACTTTTCGATTGCAAGTTGTATGATTTTTTTTCGGAAAAGGTAATGAAAAAATATATTTCGCATTTTTACATGTTTTACCTTACCAACCAAAATTCAAACTATCAAATTTTGAAAAAGTAAGTAACGATGCAGTGGCAAAAGATGACAATAAGATTTTACAAAAAGGATGCGTTATAATAACGAAGAACATCACAAAAATAACAACGTTATTATCAATCTTCGAGGCTTTTTCTTGATTTTAAACCAGATATAACTGTCATATTTTTTTCATTTTGATTTAATATTATTAAACATCTTACCTCTGAAGCAATTACATTAAGATGGAAAAAACGCTTTCGCAATATAATAATTCGAAAGACTGTTGGCAATTCCGATATTGCACTCTGTTTATAACAATACGACATTTTAATATAGTCCCATATAACGTGGAGTTGTGTAACGTAACTAATTATTGCAATAGCATTCGCTTCAAAAAGCAAAAAAAAAAAAAAAAAAAAAAAAAAAATAATAATAGTCAGGAAAAAATCCGCAAACAAACTTTGCAAGTGAGAACATTCGTTATTAAGAATAATTATTGATTTTAATTTACAGAAACCGCCATTTTAATAAAACATTTGAATGACCACACAAATGACTGCTTAAGAGTCATACCTTTCATCCATTCATTATTTGAATTTTACTGATACATTTGGAACACGAAAACAGATCCCTATCATATTAATGATAAACGGCTTGACCAAAGGAGACTGCATCTTCGGAATAGAAATTTACAAACATTTTCATCGATTGAATCAATGAGAATAATGTTATTCTCAGTCTTTACTTTCAATATTAGATGTATAAACATATATGTGAAGTATTACTATATAGCCGGAGCACATGAAATCCCTCCCGATTTGGTCGGTCTGTCTTACTCGGTCATTATTAATATGTGCAGTGTTTGGTAGACTGTTATTTTTCTTTCGTCATATTTCTTTTTGATAATGGTATTGTCTGGTTTTCCTCAAGTTATGATATTTATTGTCAACTAGGTAACTACTGTCTGTTTTGTTTGTATACACAATAATTACTTATAAATAAGAAGGTGTGGTATGAGTGCCAATTACACAACTCTCCATCCAAGTCACAATATATAAAAAGTAAACAATTATAGGTCAAAGTACGGCCTTTAACACGTACGGAGCCTTGGCTCACACCGAACAGCAAGCTATAAAGGGCCCAAAATGACTAGTGTAAAACAATTCAAACAGGAAAACCAACGGTCTAATCTATATAAAAAACGAGCTGAATTGTTTAAGCTTATCAGAGAGATGCGAGTTTAGGTGTAATCCACCAAATCATAGTACGTCACATCCGGTTGCATACGAAAATAGGTCGAAAAAAAATATTCCCTTGAATTTGACAGTTGTAGGTAAGTAATCCTACATTTCATTGAAGTAAAACATTTCTGGGCCATAAACATATATCTTGGGTATTCTAAAGCACCATTTTTTTTTTATTTGGGGTTTCTATAGAATATTTTGGAAACTTGAGGTTAGATGGTTACTAAAGCTTGTACACAGGTTAATAAAAGGGGAAATGTTGATAGTTTAACTTACAGTGATGGTTATTTTCTTATATGCAATGAAATGTTATTTGAATTTTTTTCTTTAGTACTGGACAGGATAAAACTTTACTCATGCCAAGTATTTCTTTATTTGAAACAAAGATAAATTCTGCACAATTTTTGAAAAGTGCAAATTTAACAAAGACTAATAGGGGAAAATCAATGGTGGTATTACACCTGTATATAGACTTCTTGAAAAATTTATATTTGGTACTATTGTTTCCTATTCTCAAACACGTACGTTGGCTTGTATTATACATCTATAATTTTCCATTAGAAAGTAAAGACTTTCATCCTACCTTTTGTTTGAACATGGTAACTCTGTTTGCGAAGGCAATTTCTGTATCTTTTGTAAAACAATTTTCGAAGGGCATAACTTGCACAATGAAGTAAGCATTTGAAAATATAAGCTTGAGAGCGCTTACAATGTAGGAAGGATGATCTGACGCACTGATATACTTATGTTCATCAGCATTTCCTTATTACCGAAACGTTCTCCTACAGTCTACAGATTTTGTTCGATAACAAAATATCTGAACATTCAGCGAAACTATAGTATGAAAAGAAAAGTTTCGTATGGAATTTATTCTATCATGGGTTATGCAGTAAACTTTATTTACTTATTTCGAAGAATATCATCTTGAAGTACAATTTTCTTATCATTCGCAAGCACCTGCTATTGTTTAGAAGTAGCGAAGGTAACTGTCTGTTATTGTGATGTTTATAATAATAAACATCGTCTTTGTTCTTTTACACTTTTTACGCAATTACAATGTATTAGGCTATACACATTGTCGATTTAAAAATACTTAGGTCAATGCCCTACAGAAAAGGTTTAGGCCATTTCAGAAATCTTATCAGCTTTAAAGTCACAAGAACTAAGTGTTTTAATCAAGCGACAATGACGAATCTTCGTGGATTGAAAATGGGAAAAACTATAAGAAGTATCCTGCTGAAGGCCCCTTAATTTAACATACATATATAGTGAGGAGATGTGGTATGTTTGGCAACGAGACAACTTTAAATCAGATTCCAAATGAATCTGATTTAATAAATTTAAGGTCACTGTACGACCTTCAACACTCTGCAAAACCCATAAATTATAGCCATAAAATAACCCGACTTGAAAAATTGTGAAAAATTCAAGCGAAACGACCAACGGCCTTATATATAACAAAGCAATAAACAAAGAAAAAAGATGATCCAACGACAAAAATAATGTTCAGGAATGGACATATAATCTTAATACATGTATGTGTATATATAGAGTGTACTTATTGCTGTTCTGGATAATAGATCAATGCACATATCGCTTATATAATTAAAGAGCATATCTGATATGAAAAGTGATAAACACGACGATTTATTGAAAAGAAATCATTCCATTGTTCTAGTCAGGAGGAGACCTGTCCCCGGAACTAGTCAAAAGCAGACCTGTCAACCGGTCCTGTAGCAGACATCTTATAAGGTCTTGAGCGGTCCTTTGAAAACAGCTCTATTTCTGGTGTACCACCGATAGAATGAACTTGCTGGATTCTTAAAAAAAATGAGGTATGATAAAAGATAATTTTGCAAAAAAAAAAAAACAAAAACAAGTTATTCAAGCCTTTCAAAATTATGTTAATTCATTGATAACATAAACCTATTAATATAATCTTGACACTTTAGTTCAGAATTGGCAGTTGTGGTGATGTCAGTATGACGTCTCAAGCATGTCGAATACACAAACTAGACCTAAAATGGCCATTTCATGCAAAGTGTTTGGTCAATGTATAAATGAGCTACACCTCAACTCAAAAAGGTATTATACACATTTTTCTTCGGAAATTGCCTGAACAAAGTCAGGAATATGTCAGTTCTTTACTTTCTTCCTTTGGTTGAAAAAGTCAACATTTGATTTTGTCAGTTTTTATGAACTATGAATTTATATTGTTCATACTGGAGTTCGGTATTTTTATCAATGTGTTTTACATTGACATCTTTGGAAAAGACAATTTGTAGCAAAATATCTTTTGTAGGTAAGACTGTTGCTTCTATATAAATAAAAGGACAAGGTTTAGAGTTGGGCTATTTGGACATTTTTTTATTGTGTTACACTAAACGTTAGAAGTTTGAATATTTAAGACAAAATTCTAATATATAAATACTGATGTCCGACAGACACTTATCTTATGAACATCTGAAATATGTTAGTTGGTATATTTTAAATACTTCTGTTTTCCCAATTCAAGGATCCAAAAAACAGACCAGAATATATCCTCCCTTTCTTAAGATAGCGTTGAAAGCGGTAAAAATGTCTTCCCAAGGTTTACTTTTGTGCAGGCTAGAACCACACATAGGTGTATGTATGAAATATGAACAAATTCTGAACTATGTTGAATCGTTGGATGTTTGGATTTTCTTAGAAAGCATAAGTCAATTTGACAGTTTTGATATGAATCCAGATTTTTCATCCTGGTAAATATGATGACTTTTTTTTACCATTTCTTCCACTATCTCACTTGAGAAAGTAGATAAAACTTCTATAAATTTGCACTTCATATATTAAGTAAATCATCATAATTAGCCAGAGGAATGGAACTTTGTTGAAGTCTTTGTAAGATTTATCTGTATGTTTTTGAAGTTTTTGGTCAGCTGTGTTGTATGTCTGTGATGTATGTTAACACAGCTTTGGCTGCTGGATCCCAATTTTGTCACATTTACCGGATTGTTCGGATTACTCAGCCAATTTGGTCAAAATAATGGAACTATCAACCAGTTTCATACATTTAGAAGGTTAAGCTAGCTTTTCAAAGAAGTGTTATCATTTATCAGCAAAAAATTCCGATTTTGGCAATTAAACCAGAAAAAAGACAATATAGTACAGCGATTCATACATAATCAGTGATAATGTATCAATTTGATGATAGAAAAATAGACGCAATAAAGATTTCATTCCAAATTCATGACTACAAAACATCTTCTGAAAATGTTATTGCATCTTGATAATTTGAGATAGTGACACTATTCTTGTATTATCAAAACCAATTGCTCATTTTAGAACAAGAGAAAAGATAAAATATTTATTGATTACTTCAATGTAAATCAGATGTAGTCGTCTCGTGTATTCGGGGCTATCGCCCCTCAGATATGTAAAGACTATGTGTTCCATTCTTTTCTTTGGTTGATATGGTCAACGTTTGATTTTGCCAGTTTTTATGGACTTCCCCTTTTAAATTTATCATGGAGTTCGGTAATTTAGTTCTACTGATTTTAGAAGTTATCAAATCAGCACGGAAACCGTACTTTGGTCACATAAATATTATTAATAATAATAATTTTAATAAATTTTCTGATGAAAACAAATTAATTAGGTTTCTAAATAACGAAATTTAATTACATATAAGTAATATAAATGGTTGAAACAACTGTCCAGAGAAAAGAGATGCGCTTATGAATAACTTAGAGGTGTCCCGCTTTATTATATGACTTTGTGTGTTCCAAGTGGAATCCGTATTTTATGAAACAAAACAATTAATTTACCAGTATATAAAATAAATGTCTTTTCTTTATATGTAGATTAATCATGTATGTTAAAATGAACACACTCATTAAAATCATGTTTTGACTTGTAGATATAATTGAATAGTTGTAACCTAAACTAGGGCCTCGGTGGCCGAGTGGTCTAAGTAGTTACTACTGTAATCACTAGCCAGTCAACACTGAGGTTGTGAGTTCGAACCCCGCTCGTGCGGGTGCACTCGACTCCAATCTTAATTGACTAGGATTGTCAGTTTTCCTATCGAAGGTCGGTGGTTTTCTCCGGGCATTCCGGCTTCCTCCACCAATAAAAACTGACCGCCACGAAATAGCCCAAAAGCGGTGCTTAAAAGTGGCGTTAAAACACCAAAAATCAAAAAAAAATTGTAACCTTAACTTGTTTAATACCACTTATGTTGTTATGTCTTTATATATTACCTTCGCTGTTTTATTGGACGTGCATATATACATGAACACCTCCTAACGTAAATAATATGAATATCAACCGGATAAAAACCATACCACTGTCAATATACATGTAAAATGTCCCAGAAAGTTGTGTAGAGGTCAACCTGCGTTCTTCCGTGATGGACAAGCGTGTGACATATTGTAGGTCTCTTCAAATCTTAAAAGTTGGTCAAATAATTCACATAAACATCTTGGTTTTAATTCAAATACCCCAAAATAAAAGAACGCAGTCTAGGATAACATTTCTGATCTATTCGTCACCTGTTTACACAATACTTTTAGTTTCGTGTGATATATATGCACAAATTGCGCAGTTGGTCTCTAGTATTACTCCTGAATATTTAACTGTTTATCGCTAAAATAAAAACAAATAATGACTGACATTAGCATTATACGTGCATACATGTATATAACCCGTTCTCTAATTCTTAGTCGATTTATCCTTTTCCTGACCAGTTGATTTTTTTTTTTTATCTAATCAACGTGTCAAAGTCGACTGTAAGAAAGCCAAGGATGTATAAGAACAAAAAAAGATAGTCCATCCCATCTAAGGTCAACTTTGCTCGAGGGTTTTCTTGGAATTTTAAATCTATAAAAGAACAATTTTAGAAAGGTTTGTCATAAATCATGTTAGTTGAATCTGAATTAATTGTGTCCAAAGATCTAGATAGAGACTAAAAGCAGCCTGATTTTCTAAATAAGTGTTTCTGATTTAATGTCATACATGCAAGGGGAGTGGGAATTTAGCGCTTTATAAAGTAACTAATATGGTTCGAAAGTATCTATCCTGTCAGGAGTATGTTATTCATTATTTATTGCTTTAGTGAAGATCGTTATAAGAAATATTCTGACAAAAAAAAAAAAACGTATGTAAACATGAATTTTACAATCCCATATTGACTTCGTTGTGAAGCGGAAAGTATATAGTGCTTGAGATGGTCGTCTGTTCGTTCTTCCATCCCATTTTTTTATTTGCTACTGCTTCTGAATGCCTTGAAATTCTAAAATATTCTTGCATTATATGGGATAATTGTACTTTACAACTATTGCAAGCCAAAGGTGTCATAATTCCAACTTTGCAATTCTTAAATTGTATGTATGTAACTCGGTAATTTTGAAATTCCATCTTTTGTGTGGGTGTTTGATGGATGGTGTTCTCGGGACACACGTTTGTTTGATTTAATTTAAAAGTTTTTTGTTCAATAACATACAGGAACAAAAGGTTTTATTTAAATGGAATGTCGTACTTATCTTTTCATAATTTTCAATAGATACCAACCGTTTATTGAAAAAAAAAAAACATGCCCTCCTACACACACACACGAACGATGAATGATACCTGTATCATAAAAGATATCCTTCATAAAATGTTATTGTATTTTTTTTTAGACTTACTAATAACACATACAATTGTATAAACATACAAATGTATGTATATTTTTCTTGTTTCAGTTGCCAAATAAGGAATAGAGAATGAAGGAGCGCTACCTTATAAACTAGAGTAGAGAAAAAGGGGTGTTTAAATAAAAATTATTATAGAGAAATATGGTTTACAAATCAAAGAATAAAAACACAGAAATGAAGCCTCTCCCTCACCCCTCACCCTCCCCACTCAAAACAAATGAAGCCGCCAACCAAACCCTCCGTGATCATGTTCAGATATCTGAACAACTAAAAAACTGTCCATGGTGCCACACCCCTCCCCGGCTCCTGCATCTACCACTGCACCTTTTAAATGCACCTTTAATCCAATTACTAGCATGTGTACAGTTGCCACCTTTTCAATCACCATTAAAACATGGAAGTAAATTGAAATATATATAATACTTCCATGATGAAAATAAGTACAGCGGAGGACATTATGTTTTTATATTTTACAACAAAACGGACATGTCAGCACGACCCCCGCTTGCCTATTTTACATGTAATATAAGGCACAGAAGAAAAAAAAAGCATATGCGCCTCCACAGGAATTGATTCACAATCTGTTTCCCGAATGAGTTTAAAGTAAAAAAAGTTTCGTAAAAACCGAGCACTATGACATGTTTGAGTTAAAACGTTTTTCGAAAATTGCAATAATTTTCGAAAATTGCAATAATTTCTAATATAATAAACAAGGAGATGTGGTATGATCTCCAATGCCACAATTGTCCACCACAGCTAAATGAAGTGGATGTAAGCAATTATAGGCAACTGTACGGCCTTCAACAATGTAAAAAAAACCATACCGTATAGTCGGCTATAAAAGGCCCCGACATGCAAAATATGAAACAATTTAATTGAGAAAACTAACGGCCTACTTTATAACAAAACAATTTACGAATTACATTTATGACAAACATGAACCAACGACAACCACTGAACTACAGGCTCCTGACTTTGGACAGGCACATATATAATGTTTTGTTCTCTGGTGAAAAATAAATAATATTACTAATTTCATTTATAATTAATTTCAAATAGAGTAAATTACATCGTCTATCTGACTTATATTCTTCTTATAGTCCGAGTATTTATAGGCCGATTTTGTTTAAGGCCGAGTTATCCAGCAGCGAAAGTTCCGACGCGGTTATCATAATAAGAAATGTACCATAATATCGATATACAAATGTTGCCAGTTTATTCATGTCAGCTAAGGGTCGATTTACAAGTATTCATTTGAAGAATACAGTTTTCAAATAACATAAATGCAAGACGCTTATTTACATATTACAAATTTCGAATTACAAATATAAATTAAAAAAAATACAAATTACGAAAGTACATTTCGCAAATGTACAAATTACGAAAGTTCATATCACAAATGTATAAATTACGAAAGTACATCAAATGCACAGATCACAAATGTACCATGTGGCAATAAATAAAGGAAAATCAAATTTAGAATTGTTACATAGTTGTATAGTTCGAATTGCAATTTTAAAACATTCAATTGTCGAATTGCACTGTAACAAATTAGGAATTATTGCAAAGTTGGAATTTCAAAATTACCGAGTTACATACATACAATTCAATAATTGCAATGTTAGAATTATGACACCTTTGGCTTTCTCTATACAACAAGCTAATTTATGGGAAAGTGGCCAAATTGTTTGATGCTGCTCGTATTATTACCAATCAACGACCGACTATTCCTCTAGAAATGCTTACTGAATTAGGACTAGAAACATGGTTGCTTTATCATATAAACCATATAAACATATAATGTAAAACAGATGGCTGGTGTTTAATTTACTGTGACTTGACTGTAAGTGTTGCTATCCACGTATTGCAGTTTATTCATAATTTTGACCAAAATGCAATTTGTTTTATCAATCCAAACTGCCCAACTGGTCAGAAATTTTAACAAACTGCTGTAGAAAACCACAGTCAAGTATTGAAAGTGCAAGGTGATAAAATAAAGCATACTTACAATCCTAATAGACTTTAATCCACTTCAATGTATATTATGAAATTGTTTATAAGAATTTCTAGAGCAGACCAGTTTCTGAGCAGAAAGTTGATGAACCAGGGGTATGTCAAAGAACGTCTCGTCTTTTTTCTAAAACTGTTTATCGGAAGGTACCAAAACCTTGTTGATAAATATTCCGTATCAACTTCACAAATAATACACGATGGTCTTGAAGTATAGATTCTGCGTACTCACGTTGTTTTCATCTTAATAACGTGTTATAGTATTCTTTATTAATATAACTTTTACTGTTAAGTCTGCTTTTGAGATATCCATTTGATGCGACTCTGTACTTATGTATCCCGTCATACTTTGAACGACAAAATTATTTTATTTATTAATATTACTTTTACTGTTAAGTCTGTTTTTTGTGATATACATTTGACGTTACTCTGTACTTATGATTCCCGTCATACTTTGAACCATAATATTATTTTATTTATTAATATTACTTTTACTGTTAAGTCTGTTTTTTGTGATATCCATTTTACGTGACTCTGTACTTATGTATCCCGTCATACTTTGAACGTCAAAATTATTTTATGTCTACCTGTGCGAATTTCAAACGCGAAATTTTACGCCAGTACTTAAAACCTTCCATTCTTTATGGGTGGATTTTACATAGATAAATAAAATCGTATAATAAAAAAGCAAAATGAGGATGTTAAATAAGATCAATATTTCAAATGATCAATGATTCAAGGTTGTCTTCCATGTAAACTAATTAACAATGTATTGTAATTTCACATATATTTTACTGAATATAACATGGTTTAGTTCAAACTGGTGTCTTATTCTTATGAATTTATACGATTTTTTAAAAGAAAATGAAAGTTTAGTTTGGACATTTTTATAGCAATTTAAAAATTACTACCTATCACCTTTGGTATGAAAATAACAATAAAAGAATGTAAACAAATTCTTATAAACATTTTCATAATATCATCAATGAAGTGGTAATAGGATTGTAAGTATGCTTTATTTTATCACCTTGCACTTTCACGACTTGACTGTGGTTTTCTACAGCAGTTCGTTAAAATTTCTGACCAGTTGAACAGTTTAGTTTGATAAAATTGCAATTTGGTCAGAATTTTGAATAAACTGCAATAGGTGGAGAGCAACACTTACAGTCAAATCATGGTAAAAGTTTATAATATTTATGTTTTGATATAGTTTCATTAAACAACTTATGTAACTGAATACTTAACATTTATCAATTTGCGCATATACTGAGTATCATTTAGTATTAAATATGTGAATGTTAAGTAATATTTTGTTACCAATCATATCATCAATATCATCGAATTTAAAGTAACTGCTAATTATTATTCTAAGTCAGTTGCGAGGTAGTTTTAAAATTAATTTTTAATGTTCATTTTATGTTTGTTTGAAATTAATATATTATACATAGAGGGCTTGCATACTGAGGGTTGCTGCTCACAAGGAAGCTATTAAACAAAGAGTTCTAAGTGATAAAGTTGGAATAATTCCTTCGTAAAATTTCCGGACGCCACAACGAGTTTGTTGACCATTATAGAATATCCATTACTTTCACAGATGACAACGGATATGTTCCAATTGTCGTAACTACAATCCCGTCCCCTTTTCCCCGAATGTGACCTACCGAATTAGACTTATCACCGGGTTTGTACTAACATGAGCAACACGACGGGTGCCACATGTGGAGCAGGATCTGCTTACCCTTCCGGAGCCACTGAGATCACTCCCAGTTTTTTGTGGGGTTCGTGTTGCTCAGTCTTCAGTTTTCTATGCTGTGTTTTGTGTACTATTGTTTGTCTGTTTTCTTTTTCTTTTTTAGTCTTAACGTTGTTAGTTTATTTTCTACTTATGAGTTTGAATGTCCCTTAGGTATCTTTCGCATCTATTTTGCACAGACTTGGCCCGTTGGTAAGACCCAATTCAATTCATTTTAGATAGCTTATTGTTTAAACTAGAACTGCTGGACAGTATAATGTAAAACTTTCAAATAATGTTACTCGCACTATGTGCTTTACACCTCCTGTTTCATTTCGTCATTCGGATTATCTTCCTGTCAGCACTAATTTTGTGAGTTTGATCCAATCTTAAAATTCACTAGGACTGTCAATTTTCCAGGCAATGGTCGTTGTGTAATTAAGGGCATGATGGTGGTGTTAAATACAAACAATACATTGATCATCCTTTTGTGGTGAACTGTAGCATGAGACAGATTTTGTCATATCAGAAATCAATACATTAATGTTTCCAATTGTCCTCCAAAACCGCTAATTAGAATTTCATGAAACTTTATCAGCTTCAAAGCTTTGAAATGGGTATCAAACACTTTGTTATTGTATTTTATTGTCTTTTATCTGACATCTACAATGAAATGTATAATTAAACGCCCTCTAAGCTGTCCTCTGGGATATCAGTAGTCAGTACTTCGGTATTGATATGATTTATAACAAATCTTTCTTAAATTGTCCGTTTATAAATTTTGAAATTTAATTTAGTAAAATATAATGGTTTCTCTCCTAAGGCAGAGTTGACCTAAGAAGAAAATTGGCCACTACTTAAGGTCCTTTTTGGTCATATAGCTCTGCAGTTGTTTTGGTAATTATACATTATAGGCTTTCATACGGCTTTAAGCGTTCTTGATAAAGTAAATCCAGCAAAGCTACTGGACGCATACAATTTATAAAGTGTTGTTTTCATTTAATAGCACTCTATTTCGGTTTGCAATTCGATTTTCGATTTTTTGGTTGATTTACAATGTAGAAGCATGAAAAAGCAAAATAAAAGATCACCACAGTACTGTGAAAACTGACTATGTTTCATGTAATGTAGTAGCAGAAACTGAAAACTAATTAAAAGATATGTAGGCTATTTGCCAATTAGAATACATGTACATACCAATAATACTTACAGTTTCCGTGAAACATCAAAATCAGGCTAATGTGCATTTTATTAATTATCCAAGTAACATGCCATAACCATTTCATTATTGTGTTCACATTAAATTTATAAGAAAGGGCATTTATTATTCTGAGTGATGAGTTTCAATAACTATGGTATTCAGTATTCTAAAACATGATTAGAGTTTTTTACTATATAATGATTTGAAGGTTATATTATTTATCAATATAATTAACTTTAAATCACGTGATGTTTGAAGTAGACTGAAATCACGTGACATCTGTAGAAGGCTGAAATCACGAGACGTTTGTAGAAGACTGAAATCATGTGACGTTTGCAGAAGACTGAAATCATGTGACGTTTGTAGAAGACTGAAATCATGTAACGTTTGTAGAGCTAAAATCATCTGACGTTTGTAGAAGACTGAAATCATGTAACGTTTGTAGAAGACTGAGATCATGTGACGTTTGTAGAAGACTGAAATCATGTAACGTTTGTAGAAGACTGAGATCATGTGACGTTTGTAGAGCTGAAATCATGTGACGTTTGTAGAAGACTGAAATCATGTATGGTTTGTAGAGCTGAAATCATGTGACGTTTGTAGAAGACTGAGATCATGTAACGTTTGTAGAAGACTGAGATCATGTGACGTTTGTAGAAGACTGAGATCATGTGACGTTTGTAGAAGACTGAGATCATGTGACGTTTGTAGAAGACTGAGATCATGTGACGTTTGTAGAAGACTGAAATCATGTGACGTTTGTAGAAGACTGAGATCATGTGACGTTTGTAGAAGACTGAAATCATGTGACGTTTGTAGAAGACTGAAATCATGTAACGTTTGTAAAAGACTGAAATCATGTAACGTTTGTAGAGCTGAAATCATGTGACGTTTGTAGAGCTGAAATCATGTGACGTTTGTAGAAGACTGAAATTATGTAACGTTTGTGGAAGACTGAAATCATGTAACGTTTGTAGAAGACTGAAATCATGTAACGTTTGTAGAGCTGAAATCATGTAACGTTTGTAGAGCTGAAATCATGTGACGTTTGTAGAAGACTGAAGTCATGTAACGTTTGTAGAAGACTGAAATCATGTAAAGTTTGTAGAAGACTGAGATCATGTGACGTTTGTAGAGCTGAAATCATGTGACGTTTGTAGAACTGAAATCATGTAACGTTTGTAGAGCTGAAATCATGTAGCGTTTGTAGAAGACTGAGATCATGTGACGTTTGTAGAAAACTGAGATCATGTGACGTTTGTAGAAGACTGAAATCATGTAACGTTTGTAGAACTAAAATCATATAACGTTTGTAGAGCTGAAATCATGTAACGTTTGTAGAAGACTGAGATCATGTGACGTTTGCAGAACTGAGATCATGTGACGTTTGTAGAAGACTGAGATCATGTAACGTTTGTAGAAGACTGAGATCATGTAACGTTTGTAGAAGACTGAAATCATGTGACGTTTGTAGAAGACTGAAATCATGTGACGTTTGTAGAAGACTGAAATCATGTGACGTTTGTAGAAGACTGAGATCATGTGACGTTTGTAGAGCTGAAATCATGTGACGTTTGTAGAAGACTGAGATCATATGACGTTTGTAGGCGACTGAAATCATGTAACGTTTGTAGACGACTGAAATCATGTGACGTTTGTAGAAGACTGAAATCATGTAACGTTTGTAGAAGACTGAAATCATGTGACGTTTGTAGAAGACTGAGATCATGTAACGTTTGTAGAGCTGAAATCATGTAACGTTTGTAGAAGACTGAAATCATGTAACGTTTGTAGAAGACTGAAATCATGTAACGTTTGTAGAAGACTGAAATTATGTAACGTTTGTAGAAGACTGAAATGTTTGTAGAAGACTGAAATCATGTAACGTTTGTAGAGCTGAAATCATGTGACGTTTGTAGAGGACTGAAATCATGTGACGTTTGTAGAGCTGAGATCATGTGACGTTTGTAGAAGACTGAGATCATGTGACGTTTGTAGAAGACTGAAATCATGTAACGTTTGTAGAGCTGAAATCATGTGACGTTTGTAGAAGACTGAGATCATGTGACGTTTGTAGAAGACTGAAATCATGTAACGTTTGTAGAAGACTGAGATCATGTAACGTTTGTAGAAGACTGAGATCATGTAACGTTAGTAGAAGACTGAAATCAGAAGACTGAAATCATGTAACGGTTGTAGAAGACTGAAATCATGTAACGTTTGTAGAAGACTGAAATGTTTGTAAAGACTGAAATCATGTAACGTTTGTAGAGCTGAAATCATGTGACGTTTGTAGACGACTCAAATCATGTGACGTTTGTAGAGCTGAGATCATGTGACGTTTGTAGAAGACTGAGATCATGTGACGTTTGTAGAAGACTGACATCATGTAACGTTTGTAGAGCTGAAATCATGTAACGTTTGTAGAAGACTGAGATCATGTGACGTTTGTAGAAGACTGAAATCATGTAACGTTTGTAGAAGACTGAAATCATGTAACGTTTGTAGAAGACTGAGATCATGTAACGTTTGTAGAAGACTGAAATCATGTAACGTTTGTAGAAGACTGAAATCATGTAACGTTTGTAGAAGACTGAAATCATGTAACGTTTGTAGAAGACTGAAATGATTGTAGAAGACTGAAATCATGTAACGTTTGTAGAAGACTGAAATCATGTAACGTTTGTAGAGCTGAAATCATGTGACGTTTCTAGAAGACTGAGATCATGTGACGTTTGTAGAAGACTGAAATCATGTGACGTTTGTAGAAGACTGAAATCATATAACGTTTGTAGAACTGAAATCATGTAACGTTTGTAGAAGACTGAGATCATGTAACGTTTGTAGAAGACTGAGATCATGTGACGTTTGTAGAAGACTGAGATCATGTAACGTTTGTAGACGACTGAAATCATGTAACGTTTGTAGAGCTGAAATCATGTAACGTTTGTAGAGCTGACATCATGTACCGTTTGTAGAGCTGAAATCATGTGACGTTTGTAGAAGACTAAAATCATATAACGTTTGTAGAAGACTGAGATCATGTAACGTTTGTAGAAGACTGAAATCATGTAACGTTTGTAGAAGACTTAGATCATGTGACGTTTGTAGAAGACTGAAATCATGTGACGTTTGTAGAAGACTGAAATCATGTAACGTTTGTAGAAGACTGAAATCATGTAACGTTTGTAGAAGACTGAAATCATGTAACGTTTGTAGAAGACTGAGATCATGTGACGTTTGTAGAAGACTGAGATCATGTGACGTTTGTACAAGACTGAGATCATGTGACGTTTGTAGAAGACTGAAATCATGTAACGTTTGTAGAAGACTGAAATCATGTAACGTTTGTAAAAGACTGAGATCATGTGACGATTGTAGAAGACTGAAATCATGTAACGTTTGTAGAAGACTGAGATCATGTGACGTTTGTAGAGCTGAAATCATGTGACGTTTGTAGAAGACTGAAATTATGTAACGTTTGTGGAAGACTGAGATCATGTGACGTTTGTAGAAGACTGAAATCATGTAACGTTTGTAGAAGACTGAGATCATGTGACGTTTGTAGAGCTGAAATCATGTGACGTTTGTAGAAGACTGAAATCATGTATGGTTTGTAGAGCTGAAATCATGTAACGTTTTTAGAAGACTGAGATCATGTAACGTTTGTAGAAGACTGAGATCATGTGACGTTTGTAGAAGACTGAGATCATGTGACGTTTGTAGAAGACTGAGATCATGTGACGTTTGTAGAAGACTGAGATCATGTGACGTTTGTAGAAGACTGAAATCATGTGACGTTTGTAGAAGACTGAGATCATGTGACGTTTGTAGAAGACTGAAATCATGTGACGTTTGTAGAAGACTGAAATCATGTAACGATTGTAGAAGACTGAAATCATGTAACGTTTGTAGAGCTGAAATCATGTGACGTTTGTATAGCTGAAATCATGTGACGTTTGTAGAAGACTGAAATTATGTAACGTTTGTGGAAGACTGAAATCATGTAACGTTTGTAGAAGACTGGAATCATGTAACGTTTCTAGAGCTGAAATCATGTAACGTTTGTAGAGCTGAAATCATGTGACGTTTGTAGAAGACTGAAGTCATGTAACGTTTGTAGAAGACTGAAATCATGTAACGTTTGTAGAAGACTGAGATCATGTGACGTTTGTAGAGCTGAAATCATGTGACGTTTGTAGAACTGAAATCATGTAACGTTTGTAGAGCTGAAATCATGTAGCGTTTGTAGAAGACTGAGATCATGTGACGTTTGTAGATGACTGAGATCATGTGACGTTTGTAGAAGACTGAAATCATGTAACGTTTGTAGAACTGAAATCATGTAGCGTTTGTAGAGCTGAAATCATGTAACGTTTGTAGAAGACTGAGATCATGTGACGTTTGCAGAGCTGAGATCATGTGACGTTTGTAGAAGACTGAGATCATGTAACGTTTGTAGAAGACTGAGATCATGTAACGTTTGTAGAAGACTGAAATCATGTGACGTTTGTAGAAGACTGAAATCATGTGACGTTTGTAGAAGACTGAAATCATGTGACGTTTGTAGAAGACTGAGATCATGTAACGTTTTTAGAACTGAAATCATGTAACGTTTGTAGAAGACTGAGATCATGTGACGTTTGTAGAAGACTGAAATCATGTGACGTTTGTAGAAGACTGAAATCATGTAACGTTTGTAGAAGACTGAAATCATGTAACGTTTGTAGAAGACTGAAATCATGTAACGTTTGTAGAAGACTGAAATCATGTGACGTTTGTAGAAGACTGAGATCATGTGACGTTTGTAGAGCTGAAATCATGTGACGTTTGTAGAAGACTGAGATCATGTGACGTTTGTAGGCGACTGAAATCATGTAACGTTTGTAGACGACTGAAATCATGTGACGTTTGTAGAAGACTAAAATCATGTAACGTTTGTAGAAGACTGAAATCATGTGACGTTTGTAGAAGACTGAGATCATGTAACGTTTGTAGAGCTGAAATCATGTAACGTTTGTAGAAGACTGAAATCATGTAACGTTTGTAGAAGACTGAGATCATGTGACGTTTGTAGAGCTGAAATCATGTGACGTTTGTAGAAGACTGAAATCATGTAACGTTTGTAGAAGACTGAAATCATGTAACGTTTGTAGAGCTGAAATCATGTGACGTTTGTAGAAGACTGAAATCATGTAACGTTTGTAAAAGACTGAAATCATGTAACGTTTGTAGAAGACTGAGATCATGTAACGTTTGTAGAAGACTGAAATCATGTAACGTTTGTAGAAGACTGAAATCATGTAACGTTTGTAGAAGACTGAAATCATGTAACGTTTGTAGAAGACTGAAATGTTTGTAGAAGACTGAAATCATGTAACGTTTGTAGAAGACTGAAATCATGTAACGTTTGTAGAAGACTGAAATCATGTAACGTTTGTAGAAGACTGAAATTATGTAACGTTTGTAGAAGACTGAAATGTTTGTAGAAGACTGAAATCATGTAACGTTTGTAGAGCTGAAATCATGTGACGTTTGTAGACGACTGAAATCATGTGACGTTTGTAGAGCTGAGATCATATGACGTTTGTAGAAGACTGAGATCATGTGACGTTTGTAGAAGACTGAAATCATGTAACGTTTGTAGAGCTGAAATCATGTGACGTTTCTAGAAGACTGAGATCATGTGACGTTTGTAGAAGACTGAAATCATGTAACGTTTGTAGAACTGAAATCATGTAACGTTTGTAGAAGACTGAGATCATGTGACGTTTGTTGAAGACTGAAATCATGTAACGTTTGTAGAAGACTGAAATCATGTAACGTTTGTAGAAGACTGAGATCATGTGACGTTTGTAGAAGACTGAGATCATGTGACGTTTGTAGAAGACTGAGATCATGTGACGTTTGTAGAAGACTGAAATCATGTAACGTTTGTAGAAGACTGAGATCATGTGACGTTTGTAGAAGACTGAAATCATGTAACGTTTGTAGAAGACTGAAATCATGTAACGTTTGTAGAAGACTGAGATCATGTAATGTTTGTAGAGCTGAAATCATGTGACGTTTGTAGAAGACTGAAATCATGTGACGTTTGTAGAAGACTGAAATCATGTAACGTTTGTAGAAGACTGAAATCATGTAACGTTTGTAGAAGACTGAAATCATGTGACGTTTGTAGACGACTGAAATCATCTGACGTTTGTAGAAGACTGAAATCATGTAACGTTTGTAGAAGACTGAAATCATGTGACGTTTGTAGAAGACTGAAATCATGTAACGTTTGTAGAGCTGAAATCATGTGACGTTTGTAGAAGACTGAAATCATGTAACGTTTGTAGAAGACTGAAATCATGTAACGTTTGTAGAAGACTGAAATCATGTAACGTTTGTAGAAGACTGAAATCATGTAACGTTTGTAGAAGACTGAAATCATGTGACGTTTGTAGAAGACTGAGATCATGTGACGTTTGTAGACGACTGAAATCATGTGACGTTTGTAGAAGACTGAAATCATGTGACGTTTGTAAAAGACTGAGATCATGTAACGTTTGTAGAAGACTGAGATCATGTGACGTTTGTAGAAGACTGAGATCATGTGACGTTTGTAGAAGACTGAAATCATGTAACGTTTGTAGAAGACTGAAATCATGTAACGTTTGTAGAAGACTGAGATCATGTGACGTTTGTAGAAGACTGAGATCATGTGACGTTTGTAGAGCTGAAATCATGTGACGTTTGTAGAGCTGAAATCATGTAACGTTTGTAGAAGACTGAAATCATGTAACGTTTGTAGAAACTGAAATCATGTAACGTTTGTAGAGCTGAGATCATGTGACGTTTGTAGAAGACTGAAATCATGTGACGTTTGTAGAAGACTGAAATCATGTGACGTTTGTAGAAGACTGAGATCATGTGACGTTTGTAGAAGACTGAAATCATGTAACGTTTGTAGAAGACTGAGATCATGTGACGTTTGTAGAAGACTGAAATCATGTAACGTTTGTAGACGACTGAAATCATGTGACGTTTGTAGAAGACTGAAATCATGTATCGTTTGTAGAAAACTGAGATCATGTGACGTTTGTAGAAGACTGAAATCATGTAACGTTTGTAGAAGACTGAGATCATGTAACGTTTGTAGAAGACTGAAATCATGTGACGTTTGTAGAAGACTGAGATCATGTGACGTTTGTAGAAGACTGAGATCATGTAACGTTTGTGGAAGACCGAAATCATGTAACGTTTGTAGAAGACTGAAATCATGTAACGTTTGTAGAGCTGAAATGATGTGACGTTTGTAGAAGACTGAAATCATGTGACGTTTGTAGAGCTGAAATCATGTAACGTTTGTAGAGCTGATATCATGTGACGTTTGTAGAAGACTGAGATCATGTAACGTTTGTAGAAGACTGAAATCATGTAACGTTTGTAGAAGACTGAGATCATGTGACGTTTGTAGAGCTGAAATCATGTAACGTTTGTAGAAGACTGAGATCATGTGACGTTTGTAGAAGACTGAGATCATGTAACGTTTGTAGAAGACTGAAATCATGTAACGTTTGTAGAAGACTGAAATCATGTAACGTTTGTAGAAGACTGAAATCATGTAACGTTTGTAGAAGACTGAAATCATGTAACGTTTGTAGAAGACTGAAATCATGTAACGTTTGTAGAGCTGAAATCATGTAACGTTTGTAGAGCTGAAATCATGTAACGTTTGTAGAAGACTGAAATCATGTGACGTTTGTAGAGCTGAGATCATGTGACGTTTGTAGAAGACTGAGATCATGTAACGTTTGTAGAAGACTGAAATCAACTAACGTTTGTAGAAGACTGAAATCATGTAACGTTTGTAGAAGACTGAAATCATGTAACGTTTGTAGAAGACTGAGATCATGTAACGTTTGTAGAAGACTGAAATCATGTAACGTTTGTAGAAGACTGAGATCATGTGACGTTTGTAGAAGACTGAAATCATGTAACGTTTGTAGAAGACTGAGATCATGTAACGTTTGTAGAAGACTGAAATCATGTGACGTTTGTAGAAGACTGAAATCTTGTTTTTTTTTAAATCAGTCGAAGAAAGACCGACAACATAACGAACAAAGAAAAACTGACAGATAAATGTGTTTCTTTGTCTTTAACTCAAGAAATCCTGTCATTTTTAAAAGTTGCAACGTATTTAGTTAGCACGACGGGTTCCAGGTGTGGAGCACACTCTGTTACTCTTTCGGATCACAAGAGATAACCCACATTTTTTTTTGGTGGGGTTTGTGTTGGTCAGTCTTAATTTGTCTATGTAGTGTTTTGTACACTGTAGTTTGTCTTTTGTCGTTTTATTTTGTTCTTTTGCCTTGCTATTGCCAGATTGACTGATGAGTTTGAGTTCGCTATTGTATATTTTGTCTTTCTTTTATAGTTAATTTATTTATGAAGATACGAAGTAAACAATGTTATTTTGTTCAATATATTCAAAACAATTTCTTTGCTTTGAGTTTAATATTTGTAACGGAATGTTGACTTCCTATTTTGTTAATTGATGTATATAGTTGTTTTAATTTATTAACATCAATATAATGTGTGCCTTTAGGAGATGCATACTTGAGAATACTTGAAGAAGGCTGTCGATTTCTAATCTTAAAAAAATGCAATTCAGTAATGAAATGACGGCAAGATTTTCTATGAAATATACATGATTATGTAATCAAATGCATCATATTAAATGTAATCGTTTGATTATATTTTATTGCAATGAGAATTGAAAGTTGGTAAATAATATCAACATGTATTAATGTACGATATACGTTTTATAAATTTAATTGCATTTTTGTTTATTATTACTCTCTGAACACCATATATGCTGGATAAGCACGTGTTAACATCTTATAATCCTTCGCAATGACAAAGACGAATTGTAATGTCTCATTTAATCATTCTGGTATTATTTTCTTTTTCAAATGATTATGTTTGCTGCTGCATAATCAGTCTCATTTTCTTCAGAGAAAGCAATAATTGTGACATATAACATCACTGCAAATTAACAAAAACCTGACACATTACATTTATCAGACACAGAAATAAAGGAAACGACTTTTAAAATAACGCAGCACTAAAATACAATAAGATAACAGAAATTACATTTTATATCCAAATGAATACAATAAGGACAATGGATTACGAGAGTTTTCTTACCAGAAACAAACAATATTTCTTATGAACGAATTTCCATGAATCAACACAAGTCTATATAGAATAACCATACATTGTCTCGGCAAAGCCTCGCTTTCTACCTGTTTCTAAGCCTTGTACAAATAAAATTTAAATTTCGAGACAATGTATGGTTATTCTTTATATATTGCAACTCCTATAACTGCTCCAAATGAAATATTTAGGATAAAACCATCATTTTATAATTTGGAGCGGACGACGTAAAATTTCCGCGAACCTCTATATAGATATAAGAAGATGTGGTATGAATGCCAATGAGACAACTCTCCATCCAAGTCAAAATTTATAAATGTAAACCATTATAGGTCAAAGTACGGTCTTCAACACGGAGCCTAGGCTCACACCGAACAGTAAGCTATAAAGGGCCCCAAAAATTACTAGTGTAAAACCATTCAAACGGGAAAACCAACGGTCTAATCTATATAAAAACGAGAAACACTTATGAACCACATCAACAAACGACAACTACTGAACATCAGATTCCTGACTTAGGAATTTTATTGACGTCATAAATAAAACTCTACGGAAACGCATTGTCAACGTCATAAACAAGGCGATATACGGTCAGTGACTGTATATCACAAATGAATAAACGGTCAATGCAATTTGACTGCGCAAATAGCACAGCTGCAGTATATATAAATTTTCATGGTGTTTTTAAAGCTGATATTGTGTGCACTGGAAATTATAACCCGATTAGTGGCAGGTGTTAGATTTAGTGGAGTTCCATGCTATCAGCGTGTGCTCATTTATTTTACAGGTGATACAACGTAGATGTTTTGTTGGCTTCCAGTAGCTTAACCTTGTAATATATGAAATAAATAGATTCAATGTTAAATATAATTTGCCATTGTGAAAAACAGCTGAAATGGGATATAATGATATATGATACCTATCTATAGGTTTCAGAGAATTCAATTGGTACTGCGATGTAACGTACTGACCGAATATATTTTATACACGTCGTTTATACGTGTTATCGTCTTTGACATTGTCCGAATCGAATACAAAATCGGTTACATGTTCAACGTTAGTATAATATTAAAAAGAGGCAAGTATCATATACTTTTAGTAGTCTGATAAATAACATGTTTGCAAAGACCGTGAGTACCCTTATATGTTTATACCTGATCTATACATATTAAATGGGGACACGAGCTATGATATCGTCCCAGAAAAAAATTACTGACTCTTTACGCAATCTAAGTCACTGGCGGCCTGTGTTTTATATATATATACCATACCAGTAACATGTAGTGCTCCATTTCTACTGACTGAACAATAGTCAATTTTTCTATCATGTTAAAATGTTTTGTGTTAATGTTATGTACATAGGTTTTTTCATGTTATGTAATTTTTATTTTTAAAACATGAGATTCATGAGACCGACTAAGAGGAAGTCCGTATAAAATTAATTTCAGAAGAAAAGGGGGGGGGGGGGAGAAGGAATCTCGCTTATTTTTGTTTTCATTTTATTGTAGGCCAGGTTATTCAGCTCTTTCAAGGCCAGTATGTAGATTTTAAAAATCTCCTCTCGCCCAGAATCTCAAATGGTCATTTCAATAGGTGCCCATATCGTCCTTCGATGCTTTAAATTACTTGTTGAAATTTAGTTCCAACATGATTATATCCTTCTAATTTCTATGTGCTTCCGATCATGATTAGCTATAAAATCAATCAATAACTCTAACGTTTGTTTAACTTGAATTTAGTCCTCCGTTCAAAAAGATTAACTATGATCTTCCAATGCCCTTACCCCCGTACTTTGAAGTTCATTTCGTATTAAACATTAAGATTTCTTTTCAATTTTTATTTTTTGTTGGGATCTTCGGATGTGCATACAAAGTTGGATTGATTGATTGATTAGTGTGTAACGCCACTTTCAGTACCATTGTGCTATTTCGTGGCGGTCAGTTTTGATTGGTTGAGGAAACCGGAGTGCCCGGAGAGAACTAACGAACTTCGGTAGAAAAACGAACAATCCTAGTCAATTAAGATTGGAGTCGAGCACATCTTCCGCGTGCGGGATTGGAACTTAATACCTCAGTTTCGACATGCTAGTGATACAGTAGTCTTGACTACAACACAATTACCTTAAAGGCATTACGTACGGCAGTTACACATCGATATCTGCTTCATAAGTATGTGTACATGTGTTTTAGGCACATATTGCAATAATTATATTAATAATCCATAACGCATAATGGCGTTTTCTTAAAGTCTACACTGGTCAATTTTTTGAAGTACATGTACCCAGCAACTAACAATTTTCAATTACAAGAAGCTTACACTTTCATAGCTATAACAGAACAAATCATATAATTTAAAAATAAGTAGATGTGGTATGATTGTCAATGAGACAACTCTCGACCAGAGACAAAAAAGATGTAGAAGATAACAAATATAGGCTACCATACGGCATTCAACAATGATTAAAACACCTACCGCATAGTAAGCTATGAAATGCCCCGAAATCACAAATGAAAACAATTCAAACGCGAAAACTAACGGCCTTATTTATGTTCAACCAATAAACGAAAAACTGATTTGATATAGTGCAACAAATGAAAACTACTGAATTACAGGCTCCTGACTTGAGACAGACACATACATAATTGCGGGGTTTTTACATGTTTGCTGACGCAGAAATCAGTTGAAAAGAGTTTAACTCATCAGATACCAAGCACAAAAAATGCTATCAAAAACACAAAAGACACATAGTACAGATCTGAGAGTACTTGCAGTTACTGAATGCTATTTTAAAGCCAATAACAACTGATAAAAAATCATGTATCTAAGACTTTTTGGTGGTTTTATTTTTGTCTTTTCTTTTATACCAGAAATACAAAAAATTGTCGTTGACGCACATTTGAACTTTCGAAACAAATTATGTGAAGTTTTGTTAATTTATCGCTACAATAAAGGAGCATTATGTGAGATGAATGTAATAAATAAATGTAAAATTTTTCATAACACTTTTAAAACAAGCCAGATTTAACACATTCGTGTGTAGGAAATTTGAAAATCTTATTGATTCACACTGTATTGGAAATCATAATTTGACCTATGGATTTTCGTTTTTCTTGTTACATGTACATATACATGTTTCACGATTTCGTAGTCTCTTCGTGCCAGTTCTTAACCTTTTTACATCTCTATATATTTTTTACTCTATTAAACGATCAAATGACCAAAATATTCTTAATTTCTATAAACTATCAGCCGCATACTTTATAATGGGGGGGTATAATATCTAATCCTGATTCTCAGTTTAAAAACAAGGCAGCCAATAATGCAGTGGTGGTGTGACGCATATACTACACGGAAGTTCTTCAAAACGAAATTATCAATTCCTCTACATTCAGGTCCGTACGCAAATCAAGTCAAATCGAGTCAAATCGTTAACAAGCATACCACTGCCACTACCCAACTTAAAGCATCTTCCGAACATTTGACAGTCCCTACCATGTACTGGTTACCGAAATTACACAAAAAACCATTTAAATTCTGTTTCATCTCCGCATCGAGTAAGTGTTCTACTACTAATCTATCAGTTCTTCTAACTACCTCCCTTACTACTATCAAAGAACTGGTTATTAACTTTTGTAATAAAGCTTATGAAAAAAGTGGTATTAATTATTTTTGAAGTGTTAAAAATTCTTTAGAGGTTTTAGATAAAATACATGCTTTTGATGGTCCTTATAATTCTGTTGACAGTTATGATTTTTCTACTCTGTACACTACGCTTCCACACAATCTTATAAAGAAAAAGTTTTTGTATTTGATAAAATGGTCTTTCGAAAAATCTCATTGTAAATTTATTTGCTCTAACTCGTTTAAACCCTTTTTCTGTAACGAAAAAGTAAAGTATGCTAGATGTGATGATATGATTGAAGCTTTAAATTTTCTGCTAGATAACATTTATGTACGTTTCGGCGATAAAGTATATCGTCAGGTAGTAGGTATTCCTATGGGCACTAACTGTGCCCCTTTAATAGCAGATTTATTTCTATATTGCTTTGAATCTCAGTTTATGACCAAACTCAGTAAAGACCCATCATTGTTATATTTAGTTGATACATTCAACAATACCTACCGTTATCTGGATGATATTTTTTCGTTAAATAATCCAGAGTTCTCTAAATATACTTCCGAAATTTACCCAAAAGAACTTACTTTAACTAAATCTAACATAAACAGCAGCAGTTGCCCTTTTCTAGATTTAGACATTTCAATTTCTATCGGGAAACTACATACTAAAATTTACGACAAAAGAGACGATTTTTCATTTCCTATTGTTAATTTTCCATTTTTAGACGGCGATGTGCCTTTGGCTCCATCATACGGTGTTTATATATCCCAACTCGTTCGGTATACGACTGATGTCATAGATTTTAACGAACGTAATCAATGCATCACTGGGAAATTATTGTGTCAGGGATTTCGATACCATAAATTACTTAAAACTTTTACTAAATTCTTTCATAGATACAAAGATTTGATTAGTACATTTGGCTGTACCTGTAGAAAACTTATTAAAAATGGTATTTCACATCCTAAATTTTACGATAATATTGTACTTAAAGCGAGGAAATCACTATGTGATCCGTGTAAACTCATCGAACCTTTAAACAAACTTATAAGTAAGGATTATCGTACCAATATTGTAATTAGATCTCTGAATATAGTTTACATTGGCACTTATATCGATTTTGTCATTAGCAAATTAAAACATAACTAAATTGTATCTTCTTTTGAGGCGGGATGTTTAGAGACACACACACGTTAATTTTTATCTCAAAGAAGTAGCTCCTCACTATCCTACTACCTGTCGATACATTTATTTTAGGCATTGCACAAGTCATGTCTTCTCTGACTGTTAATGACGTTAAAATACTAAATCCCTGGGATGTGTTTTAGTTGATTTTAGTCTCTGATGCATAATTTTTTATTATTAATTGTTTTTTGCTTTTAACTAGCTGTCAGTAACTGCGAGTACTCTCAAATCGTGATTTCTTGTTAATTCGACCTGTTGATACTATTTGTAACACTTTTTTGTTATTTTATATTAATATGGATTTTGTCTATATACCAGCTTTGATTATTTGGAATATCTATTAATTTTCACTTCTTCATACTACATTTGTATGAACATCAAGATTATTCTCCTTAAATCTGTACAGGAAAGTTTTAGCTAACTCTAATTGTATAGTTTTATTGTTGATATTCACCCCTTATGTATCTAGTGTACAATTACGTATTTATATGACAGACCTTTCTTGGTATTCCTAATTTTTGGAAGATTTTATATAGACAGAAGTAGTATACTTAAAACGACAAAGTTATTTTTCATTTACCTGTAAATATTATGAAAACCGGTTTTTTTCAAAAGTGATTATTTTCTAAGGGTTAAATATTTCGCGGTGGTGTCTTGCCATGGCTTTGTTTGGACTTGTTTTTGCCTTGAATGTTTGTCCCTAATATTTTATTAACTATGTATTTACATTTAGGTATCACAGGTCAAATTTATTCGTTCATATTGTGTTAATTTACGTTTTTTGATTGAGTTAAGCCTTCCAATTGATATTTTATCGTGTGTTTTTCTATGTTGTGATGTTATACTATTGTTTCAGAAAAAGGGAGAAGGTTTGGTACCATTAAAACGTTTAAAACACGTCCTTCAAACGCAACAAATATGTTGTCAATCAAGAAATCAAGCATCTGATAATGTCAGTTTCAGAGAATTTTTTGTTTGAATCAGAGTGATTCTTTACAAAGTAGGATTTATCCTTCCCCAAGACAAGATACTTGTGTCTACGTTCGCCATTCTTTTTTATGAAACAAAGTAATACCAACTCTTTCAATTTGTCTTTTAGCTTGGAATAGGGAATACTTGTGTAAAGTGTAGAAAAGTCAAATGTTTTAATACTATTGCAAGATGAGAGAGTCTAAGATTGCATGTACTCTAAAAGTTCTTTGGAATTTTTTAGTATCCACATCTGATTCACGCCACCTCTATGATAGGCAGTTTCACAATAACTTTGAAGCCCGGCTTTGATTGCTGATAAAACTGCTCTTGAAAATAATGTTTTGCGCAGTTATATAGAATAATAAAGTGCAATGAGCTTCTAAATTGATTTGAAAAATGCCAAAACGGATTCCATGGCTACTGTGCAGATATTTGCATATGTACGCTAGAGGCTATATGTCTCATTTATAGATAGAAACTCATCACAGAAAAAAATCTTACAATTACATACTCGGACATGCATTTCGGTGTACATCAGACTAATCCATCGCGCTAGAAACAGCTGGAAAGCCACATGAGTCATGAAGTAAAACAACATTTTCAACCCCAAAATCCGCAAAGTTGTGATATACCTAACAAACGTAGTATGTGTCTGCAGGTAGAAAAGCATTAAAACATGTAAAAGCTATAAGGACATTGATAGAAGCACTTTAAAAAATGATGCATGACTGTTCTTTACTCGCAGTTGCTTTGATATAAGTGAAACTATATTCATGAATATTGACCTTGCAAATAATCATTTATATTCCTCTTTTAATTTTGATTGATGAAATGGATGAGATATTATCAAATATTTTAAACGAAGGATTGCATAAAATAAATTCTACAGCGATTGGTGATTGTGTCACATTGTTGAAGATGAATGAAAGAATCATTGTATAAGCGTCAAATATATCTAAGAATAGTCATAAATAGTAAGAGGGACACCGTAACCAATTAACCTGTTACGCTAGATATTTCTGGTCAATTAACTTTTGTAACAGAAAACACAAATCACAGCTGAATTATGAATTTAATGAAATATAATGAATTCAAAAAATGTAGTTCAGCACCTGCTATATATTGTGATAAATTTCTAACGTATTATGACATTGTTTGGGAAATGTTTAGTATGTCAGAACGTAATTCCAAGATTATTAATCGGTGCTCAAGATAGCAATTACATTTTATGCGGGAAATCGCGATATTACTATTGGAGACTTCGAGAATCTAATATTCAACGATATTTAATTGTAAACAACCTAAAAACAACGAAAACATCGTCTCTACTGTCTAAAATCTGACTTGTGAGTCTTGCGTAGTATAGCGACCTTGTCAACAGGAGGACTGTAAACAGGGTAAATGTACTTGATGATATGTACCGTGATACAAAATGTCGTATTTATTTCAACAAACCTTGATGATATGTACCGTGATACAAAATGTCGTATTTAATTCAACAAACCTTGATGATATGTACCGTGATACAAAATGTCGTATTTAATTCAACAAACCTTGATGATATGTACCGTGATACAAAATGTCGTATTTAATTCAACAAACCTTGATGATATGTACCGTGATACAAAATGTCGTATTTAATTCAACAAACCTTGATGATATGTACCGTGATACAAAATGACGTATTTAATTCAACAAACCTTGATGATATGTACCGTGATACAAAATGTCGTATTTAATTCAACAAACCTAGACGGAGATAAACTCAAAATAGACAAACACACATTAAAAGTACACCGATAAACAATTAACAACATTGCATATTTTAACTTTTGAAAATTCCACCGAATTCCTTTTCCACTTTTAAGTCGCCATCTTGTAATGTTCTCAGCATGTTAAACCAAGATTTGAAAATATGTTTTATTGGAAATCACACTGCTTTAAAGTATTGTAACACCTCACGAAGTTACTTATTATTGACGATCACACATGTCATATGAAGATGTAACATATCAAACTTTATTTTTTAGTTAAGTATTCCCATTGAATTTCATTTTAATCAGTTTTATGCAGTTCAAAGATGAATTTTAAATTATTTATATTTGAATTATGATAATATTCGTAAAACACTAAATCTAAATTTTTCGATTTTATGGGTATATAAATACGTACACAATTTTCAGAGCTCAATGAGTACTCAAATGTAACTAATGTCTGTTTGACATATTTATAATATGATAGTCATTAAAATCCTGTCTTTGTGTATTTTATTGTCATGTGGTTTTTCTGATTGATTGTTTACATATTTTTATCGTCTGGTTTGAGTGGTTCTGTATCGATTTAAAAATACGAAGATTTGATATGATTGCCAATGAGACATCTCTCCATCCAGAACCATAGGACGTAAAAGTTAACAACTTTAGGTCACAATAAGTCATCTATTGAACTTCAACATTTAAATATTGTTTTGTTCAACATTTTAGTTCCAGTCTTCATTAATTTTAAATGCGAAAAAAACAAGATAATTTGAAAATACTATATAGTTTTTACATGCTATACGAATATCTTCGTATGAATAATTTTGAAACAATGAAGTCATGTATAGCACCTTTATTTTTATTTGCATTTCTTTTACTCTTAAAAATTTAAAACTTTTCAAGACTCAGAAAATAATGACTTTATGTTTTGGTACAAAAAGTGACCAACTTATTGAAAAGATCAATATGTATACCATCTACACTCATTCATCAATTCAAATCACATTAATTCCTATCATCCAGGAAATTCGGCTTTAAAAATCAACATGTCAATTTCAGACACATTTAACGTGGGTTGATGATTGCCCGTACGGCTCGAATTACGTGAATTGCAATTCTAAACAGATAAGCAGGAAGAGAAGTTTGAAAAGACTTACAAAAAAAACTGTTTATTAGTATTCTAGATTATATTAATATACACGAAGTTTTATTGATAACACTGGATAAAATTTAAACGAATGCAAATACATTGAAGATATAACTGAGTTGCCTTTACATCTTATTTACTTATTTGAAACAACATTTTTCCATACCCCACCAAGCCGACAAAAACAAACTGTTTGATAAAAAATAGAAATTCGAAAGGAAGAGTGAGTGTGTATATTAGCTCCTTGTTTTCAAAAACCTTTAATCATTTGATTACGGTTCCGGTAAGAATTCATCTTCAGTTAATTAAGAATGTTCAGTAGCGTTTTTTTTTTTACCTAAACAATAAGTATAGTAATATAATTTTAGCTTTGTATGGCCCTTTTGTGTATCATAAAGCTCTACTCTACAACCTGTTTATCTAGTCTAACTGTGTGTGGTGATCTTGAGTGAACGGTGTAAACTCAAATACAATAAACTAATTTTCAGGGTGTCATGTAGCAAAACATAGACTTAACTATATCTTTACAAATCGGTGAGCCTTGGTACGACGTTGTGTGTCCTGTTCACAGCTGATGAAATATCTACTAATGACTTTTCGAATTTTGAAATTTATGACAGATTCATTAGATTTGTATTTCGTGAGAAGAGAAAAAAATGCACAATCTTATCACCACAAATAGCAATTGAACATGGGAGCTTAAAAATTACAAAATGTGATGTGGTGTTGTAGTTACATTATTTTTGTATACAACATCTACATGTTCTTCCTTTGAACAAGTGACTGTCATACAAGTGAGAGGTTTTGCCAGTTATAAAACCAGGATTAATACACCATTTTCTACATAAAGAAATGCCTGTACCAAGTCAGGAATATGACAGTTATTTTCCATTCGTTTGATGTGTTTGAGCTTTTGATTTTGACATTTGATAAGGGACTTTCCGTTTTGAATTTTTCTTGGAGTTCGGTATTTTTGTTATTTTACTTTTTGCAATATACAGGCCAAATTAAAGGCTTATGCTATTCTAATGGTTTTACTATGGAGTGTTTATACATTATGAACAACACGATATGTATCCGGGAAAAACACATAACGGTAAATATAAGGTAACATTATACATGAAAAAAATATTCACACAAATATCGAGCTCAACGGTAAATTGAAACAGTCCACAAAATCAAACGTTACAATATATCAATCAGCGGAACCAATGGAAAACAATTGTCAAAATCCTGACTTTGGTACAGACATTTCCGAGGAAAATGGTTGTTTAAACCTGGTTTAATAGCTACCTGAACCTCCAACATGAACTATTTTTCCTCATAAAAGACGACCAATATTCTCGAAATACAGCATTTATAGCATAATTAGTGCCTGTCACTTTTCCATTTACCCAATATACTAATGGTAATTTCTATTTTTTGTTTCATTTCAACCGATAGAATTAATCTGAATTAATACAAAGAGGATAAAGCCATTAACTTAAAAATAGGTCAGACAGTTTTAAACATATTTATTGGTAAAAGAAAAAAATCTTATAAAATAAACATATGATGTCTGTATGTCATCAAAAAATATTAATCTCGTGAAACAATGAATACGATTTTTAAATTTTCTGTTGCAAAAAAGTATATTACAGCGGTAAGAAACACGTGTGCAAAGAACTATGCGATATAACATTACACAATATATGTAAGTTATAGATGTATTCATATCATAAAACATTCATCCAGCACTGATTATTTATAGGTAAATACCCATATAATAAAAATTCTTAATCGACACTGCTCAGCTATAGAAAAATACAGATTAGAAAGAGGTGTACTCGACAATGATCCGAAACTTTATGTATGGACATTGTACGGCTTCTGATAAATAACATTTATCTAGTCGGCATATGTCCATCTTCAATCCCTTTACAATGTTTTTAATGGTGACTGCAAATCGAGATCTGTGTTACCGATACGATGTGTCTGTTTCTCAAATCACCAGGAACGTTATTCGTGACTGTCTTAGATCTTATGACACCATTATAGCCGTCTTATCTGTAAATTTCACAATTATGTCATATCCTTTATCATGACGCTTTAACTGAGTCTTGATTCACATTGCGAGTGATTCATATATCATGTATATAACAGGCATACCCAGTCGTCGCAACGGTCTCATTTTCTAATTTCCTCCGGTTTTTGTCTTTTGACTTGTATGTTTAAAATGAAATTACGGATTTTGAACAACAGTGACAATCGTTATAATTCTTGTCTTTCGTCTTTATTCTAAAACTCCTTTGTAACCCTCAAATAGTTATAAAAAGTTTCACATATTCCCTTGCAAGGGAGTCATATTTCTTAGGCGAAGAAACTGGGAACAATCTTTATAACCCGGAATGCCCTTTGTGTTGGGAAGAAGAAGATGCAGACTAAAGGTCAACTGATGCTTACATTGGTTGTGATTTGGCTAGGTAAATTCCATCCGTGACATCCTTAATGGTTTTCCATTGTAACTACGCCAGTTTTGATTTTGAAGCATTTTTCGTGTATTTCTTTGTTTCTACAGTTTCCAGCAATTTTTTTTTTTTTTATATATATATATATATATATATATAAATAATAATACGAGTTATGTGATTCAAAATATCTACCTCAATCACTAAGAATCACAATCTGAGGAGTTTATTTGGAGCCATTATAAATAATCTACTCCAGATATAGATTACAGTAGCTGTATTTTGCAAATCCTTTCGGAGTTTGTGGTTTTCAATGCTCTTCACCTTCATATTTGGTTAGCCTTTTAACCTTTTTGTTTGAGCGTCACTGATGAGTCTGTTGTATAGAAACGCGCGTCTGACATACACAATTACAGGCCTGGTATCTTTGGTGAGTATTTTTTCTACTGCAGAACCATTAAACTTTCAGGCATTATCTTATAGAAGAGAGGCGAAAGATACCAAAGGGACATTCAAAGTCATAAGTCGAAAATAAACCGACAACGCCATGGCTAAAAGGAAAAGACAAACAGACAAACAACAGTACACAAACCACAACATATAAAACTAAAGACTGAGCAATACGAACCCCACCAGAAACTGAGGGTGATCTCAGGTGCTCCGAAAGGGTAAGCAGATCCTGTTCAACATGTGGCATACGTCATGTTGCTCATGTTAGTGCAAACCCGGTTAATAAGTCTAATTCGGTAGATCACATTCGGGGAAAAGGGGACTGGATTGTAGTTGACAATTGAAACATATAGATTATGTCTGAAATGTAATTTGTATATGAACTAACCCCTCAACAAACATGACAAAGGAAATTGTCATGGTGTTCCGAAAATATGTACATGAGTTGAACTTGAAGCCCCCAGGCAACACCTACGTTTAAGACAATAGGTGATTTTACCCTTCAAAAAAAAAAAAAAAAAATAGTGATGATTTCTAAAAAAAGGGAGGTAGAAACTATATATTGATTATATAAGTGATGAAATGATGTTAGTTGTTTCGTAATATTCTTAAAAACAAACTCTGTTAAAATAACCTTACGTTTACAAGTGAGAGGTTTAGCTAGCTATAAAACCAGATTTAATCCACGATTTTCCACATTAGGAAATTCCTGTACAAAGTCAAGAATATGAAATTTGTTTTCCATTCGTTTGATGTGTTTAAGCTTTTGATTTTGCCATTGGTTAAGGGAATTTCCGTTTTGAATTTTCCTTGAGTTCGGTATTTTTGTTATTTTACTTTTTACTATAATATATAAATGTCGATATTGTTATTTATATAACGTTTAATAAAATGTACGGTCATTGATATTACAAGGCAATACACATAGTTATTGACATCATTTACTAAAAATTATGTTTTCTTCATGATATATAATATTTGAACTCCTAGATTTCTTTCGCTTCCTACGTGATGCAGCAATTTCAATATAATTATGTGAATGTCAATCACTTGTTTTCTCAACATTTTCTTTATCGAATTCTGGATATCATTAAAATTGTCAAGACATATCTTTGAAATGTTGACACTACTTCCTGAATCGTCTTAAGTGCTTAGTAGCGTCCTTGATTATAAGAAATAATCGATAATGTATCTCTTATCTTTGTATTTATTTTCAAATCCATTTTCGCCAGCATTGTGTTTGGTGATTCTAGTTCAAAGGAGTTTCGTACATTTCAATATGATGAACATGACGAAGGTTTACTTTTAAATTGCCAGAATAGGACCAAAAAATATCAGAAATAATTCCTTTTTCATTAAAGGTTTATTAGCATACATGCTTCCATCAATTATCATCGCTGTCTCTTGGAACGATTTATGTAAGAAGAACGGATATACACACGTTGGTAATGGTATTCTCCGAAATGAAATAGCAAAATTATGAATATACCCAGAATTTTAATTCTAAAAAAAACCAACATATTCACATCATAAAATTGAGAATGGAAACGGGGAATGTGTCAAAGAGACAACAACTCGACCAAAGAGCAGAAAACAGCTCAAATTCACCAATGGGTCTTCAACACAGCGAGTAAATCCCGCACCTGGAGGCGGGCTTTAGTTGACCCCTAAACAATAATGTATACTTGTTCGGCAAAAATAGACGTCACACTAAACTCCGAAACATATAAATGAACCAAAATTAAAAAAACTATACAAGACTAACAAAGGCCAGAGGTTCCTGACTTGGAACAAGCGCAAAAATGCGGCGGGGTTAAACATGTTTTGTGAGATCTCAACCCTATACCTCTAGCCAGTATAGAAAAAATAAACACACAGTAATGCGCACAGTAAAACTCAGTTTAAAAGAAGTCCGAGTCCGATGTTAGAATAGGTAATAGAAGAAACAAAGCAAAATGACAATGATCAACATATATATTAACAAAGGACTACTAGCAGTTACTGATATGCCGGCTCCAGACCTCGATTAAACTGATTGAAAGATTATGTCTTCATCATATGAAAATCAAGCCCAGTCCCTCCCGTTATGGGTTAAGTATCATACCATCATAAAATATACGAGAAGAACATAACCTGTATCATGCCAACAACTGGATTTAGAATAAATGTGTTCATTTCCGATGCAAAGACCCTATGAGTGAATCAATGTTAATTCCAAAAATGCCATCTTTAATGAGCTGACAACAGTATCGTAACTGCATCCCTTCTAAATAAGTCTGTTTAAAGGTTTGGCTAGATTTTGAGGTGATTGACGACATTGTTGTGCTTTGTATAGAATATTACCATAAACGATTGGATGTGAAAAACCTGAACGTATACGATGTTGATTTATATTTATGAATGATGTCCTTGTACCGATGATAAAATTTAGTAAATGTTTTGACAAGTTTATGATATCGAAAACCTTGATGTAATAATTTTTCAGTAATACAGCGATGTCTTTCGTTAAGATCAAATACGTTGTTACATACACGTGCGAATCGAACAAGGTGAGATGTATAAACACCATAAGATGGTGACAAGGGAACGTCACCATCTAAAAATGGATAATTAACACTAGGAAATGAAAAATCATCTCTTTTATCGGAAATGGTGGTATTAAGCTTCCCGTTAAAGATTTAGATATCAAGATCCAGGAAAGGGCAGTGTTCATTGTTTGTAATAGCTTTATTTAAAGTCAATTCAGCAGGATAAATCTCTTTAATGTACATACTGAAGTCGTCATTATTAAGAGCAAATATATCATCCAAATATCTAAAAGCGTTATTAAATTTTTGTATCAGATGTTTGTTTCGATGGGTCTTTGTTGAGTTTAGTCATACATTGTAACTTAAAACAATACAGAAACAGGTCCGCAATAAGTGGTGCACAGTAAGTCCCCATTGGAATTCCGATAACTTGACGATATACAGAATCTCCATAGCGAACAAAAATGTTATCTAGTAAAAATTCAAGTGCAGTTATCGTATCAAAGCAGGTCCATTTGACATAGTTCTTTTGTTTGTTGTTACTAAAAAATGATCTAAAAGAGTTTTAACATACATATTCGCATTCTGACTTTTTAAATGCCCATTTAAATAGGTGTGTGATTTTTTTCTTAATGAAATTATAAGGCAAAGTGGTATATAGGGTAGAAAAACAAAACTTTGAACAGATTCGAAATCACCAATATGAGCATGCAATTTATCAAGTACTTCCAATTAATTTTTTGACACTCGAAAAGTAATTAATTCCGCTATTTTCAAAGGCCTTTTATTTATTTATTTTATTTGAACAATTTATTACTAGGTTTTGATTGTACCAAGTGTACTAGTAAGTAGAATAGACAGTTTAGTAATGGAACAATAGCTTGAAGACGAAATTCATATATATTTGTAAGGTGTTTTGTGCAGCTTCGGAAGCCAGTACATAGTTGGAACTTTCATGCTATTCGGTGCTGCTTGTAAAGAGGTAGCTAAACGTTTATGTTTGTTACAGATGATGTCATTTCCCGAAAATGGAGTCAGTTGCAATGTTGTTGAATTTTTAATTTCCTTTTGCAGAACCTCAATATAATATTTACGTCAAACAATAATGATATTATTGGCAGCCTTATCAGCAGGGAACAAATTCCTTGGCGAGTTCTTTTAGTTCGTGTTTGATACGAGGAATAGAGCTATTATGGTTGTTGTTAGGCGTAAAATGTTCTTTAAAATGTTTAATACGAATATCAACTATGTTCATTACTGAATTGAAAAAAGAACCTAAGGATTTTTTGTCAGCTTTTTCTCGTTTTATCAATTTCGTGCAGTAAGTACGGAGTGAGTCGTAGATGATGTTACGACACTCATTCCAATTAATAATTAACGGAGGACGATATTTAGGTCCTTTACCGATGAATGATTTCAACTCTCGGTCATGGACGATGTTAAGGTCTCCTGTTATAACATGGGAACTCGGACCATAAATGTATTTGGAATTTCATTTACTGTAACTTCAGGACGTTGGTGGATTGTCATTGATATTAACATCTTTTTACACTTCGCTATAATTCAACACATATTTCCAGGTAGATTTTTATAAACATAACAAATAAGAGGGAGCTCAGTATTATCAAAATAACCAGGAATTTGTTCTTTTTGCGGAATGATCATTAAGAATACCGGAAATATTTACAAAATCGAAACCTTTATTGACATATTTGATTGTAATGAAATGTTTTTTATGATCTTCAGGGCGATCAGTTTTGGGAAACATTTTATAATAACAATATGCAATTACAATTTGGACGATTTTATGCTTAGGACTGCAATATGGAATTATGTTGCAATCCTCTGAAATCTGGTGTAATTTATTAACAGGTTAAGAACAGAGCTTGGTTAACAGATAGTGTCTGCCGTGGTTTTTGAAATAGTAATTAGGTCCAAAATATTTGTATTGTTGGTACGACATTTTCTCTGATTGCGATTTATTCTACGCCCATGAGAACGGTTTTTACGAACAGTTTTAGAAACTATATCAAAAATGTTAACATAATCGGTTCTTGATATATAACCAATTCCCATGATATTGTCATTAAGACCGAGAGGATAGACTGTCTGTAATTTTTTAATGCAATTCAATTATTTTTCGCGATCGTACAAATTTTCAATGAGATTCCCCAGGCTGCTTATTTACTACTCCGAAAGTTTGAACTGTTAAATATTTAATAGGATGATTGTGCTTCTTCAGGTATTGATTAATGATACTTTTAAATTTATGGGGTCTTCTAAAACGATAAAGGTGTTCGTGCGTGCGTTTAGATAAATAGCGTCCGGTTTATGGAGAAACTAATTATAAAATGGAGAAATAAAAAAAAACTAAGTCTTCTATTCGATACTATTTAATCCTTTTTATCTGAAATATAACATCTCTAAAATTGTCCACTTATATATTTAAAAATCCCTTAAGCTAAATTGACCGTAGATGGAATTTGCTATTTTCAGAAGGTTATCTATAATGATATGTTTTGATAGTAATAGATGTGTGAAGAATGATAATTCATAAAAAAAACTATTTACTTTAATGAACTAGTCTAGTAATGTGTTCACAACTGATACATGTATACTTTAGGATGATTTGTATCTGATTATACGGGGTCTTTTATACGCAATGTGTTCGTCTAATTAGCGTCAAATACATGAATCGTAATTAAGAAAAAATCTGTATATCTTTCTCCCTGATGTGAATTTTCATGGAGTGCAACTGACAAAAAAAAACGCACCAAAGTCTACTGACATATTAAAAACGTCAAAAAAGATCATAAAACATGATATTTTTTTCAATATCTGTTTTGTTGTGCTTAAACAGTTATAGTATCTCCTATTAACATGTTGCGTATTATTCTCAAAATCCAATCACTCTCACATTATTTTCCTTATCATCAACATTATACATTGATATACTATTTTTTCTTCTATAAATATTAACGGACCTTATTTTACCATCCCTAATGAATTACTGTATTTTTAGTCATCGCAGCACTTCCAACACGAATCGAATATCTATCTTTCAACAATATCATGTTATGTGCGTTCGAAAGATCATCTCATGATCATATCAGCTTTCTGCTTCTGATTTTGATAATGACTATTTCAAGCTCAATTCATGCTTAATCATACAAGGAAAAACATGTAGACTAAAAGGAGAGATTCTACAATGAATTCACTTATACATTGATAAATATGTTTATATTGATGATATGTAGTTTTTTAAAATCATACATGCAATGCTACAGTCTGTATATTTCCTGATCTCGTTATGTTACTTACGTTAAATATAAATATCATTTCATAACATAGTATTTTTTATGTAAGTCCCGATGATGTCTGAAATGCATAATTATCTGATTACATCAATTCACAAAACTATATACGTTGAAATCCCCCAAAAAAAGGTTACTGCACGGAGGCTTTGAAATGATATGTCACATTTGAATGTGTTATAGGTTCTATATCTAAATATACATGTCATTGAATTTTGTGTGTTCTCTGTAAACAAAGACATTAAAACTTCATGTAAAGATCATGAACACACCGTGTCTTCAGAACCATGACTTGTATATCAAACCCTCTCTTCCGCATATGTAACATAATACAATGTAGAATCGGTATAAATCTCGGCTACCCACAAGCTGAACCAGATATAACCCTACAAGTACCCTGGTATATCTCCTTTACTCCGTTCACTACCGCCTACATTTAGGCAACAGTTTTTTTTTATCGATGATCAAGGTGAAACTTTTACTCTCGTAGTGGTATTAACCATATGTGGATTCTAAAATACTCTAAAGAATTTCTGAATAATTTCAAATCTCGATCTTCCTCTGAAAATAATTCTATCAAAACCTTTGATTTTTCAACCCTTTATACCACCATTCCCCATGTGAAATTGAAAATCGTCTAAAAGAAATAATCCACAATGCTTTTAAATATGAAAATGGTAGCATACGCTATAAATTTATTGCTTTGGGATACCATACGGCATATTTTGTTAATAGTGAACAAATGGTAAAAGATGCTACACCGAGGAACAAGTGATCAGTATTCTGGAGTTTCTTATTGACAACATATTTGTTGAATTTGGAGGTAGACTTTTCAACAAATTGTCGGCATTCCTATAGGAACGAACTTTGCGCATCTCATTACAAACCTCGGTATTTATGCATCCCGCCATTATGTTATTGTGCTATGGTCATTTTTGTATACTTTCTTTTTTGCTTATGTGCTTTGTCTAAAGAGCGTCTACATTGTATACGTCATTTTTCGTTGTTGTTGACATAAATTTTTGATTTTATAGTGAATTTACCTTGGAGTTCGGTATTTTTGTTTGATCTCTATTTAAAATCAACTGCAGTGTGGTTGAAAATTGTCCATTCCTCACAATTATTTTAATGTTACTTTTATATACGTACCTGATTCAATTTTTATCTGCTCTACTGGATGAGTTGAACTTTCAACAAACGCAACACTTTTGGTAAAACCTATGTTAATTGAAAAAACGGATTGAAAACAAGATAATATTTTTTTTTAAATGTACATGTTGCACATAAATCTGCTCTAATCAAAGGTCCCTTTAGTATTTTTGTTAAATGTGCATTTGAAAAAAATACTGTCTTTAATTTCTAAATTGAAATAGCTAGACCAATGTCAATTAAAATGCAATTGTCATTTCTTCTAAGTAATTTCAAATTTAAAAGTATTTCAAAGTACATTGTATTATTTCATTGAACATATTTTCAATCACATACAATGACTAGTAATGATACCAGGAATAACATTTTGTACGCCAAACGCGCGTTAGGTTCACAAAAGAATCATAAGTGACGCTCGAATCACAAAATTAAAAAAGGCCAAATAAAGTACGTAGTTCAAGAGCATTCTCCCAATGTAAAATACTGTTTTTTGTTTTATTTTAATAAAAACAGGATTTCCAGAGAAAACTAGAAAATGTGTTAAAAAATCAACAACTTATAAATTGGGAGAAACACAAAAAAAAAACACACTAGGTTTTAAGAAATACAAATAGCAGGTGCCTATGAAACATAATTATATCTAAATAACGATGAAATGTAATTGATCAGAAATATAAAATTTCGAAACTTACAACAATGCCTGTACAAATAATGTTTCGATGTTAAATAATCCAATGGACATGTAAAAAGTTTCTTAAACTTGCAGTGAAGTGAGAGACTTTTTGCTCTGTGTTGTGATTTTGAGATGAATAACAGCAATAAAAGCGCTGTTCCTTTGCTTAATGTGTATTTTCGTTTTGCATGTACTGATTGTGTATCATGGATGGATACCCCATGTCCTTTCTTTTTCTATCATACTATCTGGTTCCCTTTTTTTTATCCCGTATAATAAAGTTCTCATAACAAACTAACTGAAGTGTAACTTGTAATTGTAATGAAATTAATTGCATTTAAATATTACAACAAAATGTGATTGAAATAAATTGTTTGTTATTGGAATGTAGTTAATTAATTTGGGATGTAGTCCTGAAAATGATCGTCACGTGAACAGCTTGGCAAGTTGTACACTGTAAAACCTAGTTCAACTCACGGGGAGGGAATATTCAAATTGAATTTATATACCTTATCGTCATTGTCATGTTCAAATAGAATGACTCAAATCTATCTATCATTTAAATAATCCTTTTTTCCATACCTGAACTTGTGGTAGAAATTCTTTCAGATGAATAGGTTTTTGTAGTTCCTAACCAATGAAAATATTTTGTTAATAATTTTGCAGCATTGACTTGCTTTACATAACTACAATAGTACTATTGATCTAGCTCAAGACTGTATTGTATACAGCCTTTTATTAAAGAAGATATATGTTTATAGTTGTCACTTGTAAAAAGACTACAGACTCCAAATATACCAAATATAAACAATGAGGTCATAAACAAACAGACACAATGGTGTGCACACTATTATAACGTAGTAAATCATAAAAGAAACAGTTTGGTCCTAAACTATGAATAACCGAACTCATGTTCATTGAAAAATATACAACAGACAATAATTAAACTAAAAGAATAGAAGTATACTCTAGTTCATTAAGTCTTTTTGGCCAATAGGAAGTTTAAAAGGACATCTTTTAGCTGTATGAATAATATTTCTGCAACAGTTGCATTTGAAAAATTATTTTATCAAATACATCCTTCAATAGAATTATGTCAATAATCGTTATAAAATTTCGAAAAATTATTATATCATTTAATTTATGATATCTTTACCAAATTGAGGTATCACTACACGCATGCACTAATAAAACACCTGCAACATGTGCATTTGTACACCCTACAAGGAGGACAATAAACGCGCGAAACATTTCCGTTTTCAATAAACTTGGGTTGATATACTACTACCATGAACATTCTAATAAAATGACCAAGGTATACAAAGACTTTAAACTTTTGACTTAGGAAATTCAACATAATATGAGTATTTGGCATGGTATAGTATACAAGTATTTTTGACTTTAACACTACAGCAGTGCAGTATACATTAAATTCAAATGAAATCGACTTCAATAATAACCAAAAGATAATATACATTTGTCGTACGAATTTTATAATAAAAAGCTCTTTCTGTGAATGAAAAAGACAGTACTATACCGATTTTCAAATCTTGTTAATCGAGGTAACATCAATTAACATAAGGAGTACATCCTGATGTGTCGATAGGGTTAGCGTAACCTGCTAAATATCCATCACATTCATGCGAAACCACTCAGTTCAAATGCAAAAATAGGACACAATTTGTATAAAGAAAGATCAAGCAAGTTTCCTTGTATATGTAAATACCGTACGATGGCGCAGAGGAAATCGTTACTGCTGTAACAATGAATATCCGCTTACAAAATACGCCATACCATTTGGCATACACTATTGCATAAATGAATGTATGCATAGTTTTACGTAGTTGTTAGTTGATAAGTCATCAAATTGACTATAATACTTACATCTGTGAGGTTGGAAGGTAAGCACAATTGATGCTATGAAGACGTACGCGCAAGACGACAGATTTTAAACGTTTCCCAGTAAACTTTATTTGCGACCATCAAATCAGCAATTGATGCCGTCGGAGTTTTAAATACAATACAATTATCTCCTCAGCACTCGCGATAATGTGCCACATACATTTGTGTGATGATTGCTCATTGAAAGGAAGTTGGTAGATGTGTCTTGTCTAACCTTGTCTAACAATAATCGTACTCGGCTTGAAACACTCATACCACATCTTCTTATTTATAATTATCCAATGCAGTCGTCTGAAAGTTGACTTTCGATTTCTTATTTTTTTGATTACTTAAACTTATTTTACCAACATGTACACAGTTAAAGGAAAAGACACAAATTTGTAAAATGCAAAAAAAAAAACACAGTTCGAAGAAGATCAGACAATATCCTGAAAAAGATATAAAAAAAAAACACAGTTCGAAGAAGATCAGACAATATCCTGAAAAAGATATAAAAAAACAATCAAAAGTGTACAACAGAATACACAAGAAACTTAAGATTGAGCAATTTCAATATTTTTAAACTGTGGGTGAATATATGTATTTTGAGAGGATATGCAGTTCTGTTCCACTTGTACCGCCCGAATTGTTTTTTGATATAAGAATATTTAAACCCTAACTCAGAGCATCAGTCGTAGTTATATGTTACACCCAACCATTAAATATAACGGGCGCAACCATTTTATGAAGATTCACATGATATTCAGATTTAAGAGTATGGCTAATCCTGATTGGTTGATGTGTGCAGCCGGTATTTGTTATTACTAGACACTTCATGCACTCTGCATTATACCAAAGACGAAATAATATATATTTTCCTCAGACCGAACCCAACTGAGAAGTTTTTTTTCTGCGCTGTGATGAGACACATGTTTTTGAGTGAATAGCATGGGAGATTATTAAGTACATATTACGTTCAGAAAAACAACGGGAACCTATATATTTTGGACTAAAAATACTGTCCTACTAACTTTTCTTTAATCGTACTAAAAATCAACTTTCTAAAGTCTGTATCTTTAAGAAACTAATATTGTCGACTATGGGGCAATTGATTGTTACAATCTATTTATTATTGTAATGGCTTGTTTGTCTAAATTGAGTTATTGCTCTTTCCTCAGAAAATTGACGAAATTATTTGACTTGTATTAAAGAGAATATTTAATATCATTATCTTTTAGTTTGTTTTCGACTGATGGATTTTGATAACCCCTGATATCTCCTCCCTCTTTAAGATTGATATTGTGTCAAATACTTGATAATTCAATATTCATCGACTTATCTTAATATGTTTACTTAATCAAAAGCTGGATGTTACGAGCCGTTTATAACGATTAACATCGCTTTGAATCAGATTGCAGCTTGGCGTAAAATTAAACTTGTTGTTTTGAAATATTTTGTGTATATTTTTAAAATGTCGAGTTAGGGAATATCGAAGAAAGATTTTGAATTACATGTGCAACTGAAAAAGTAAATGTTTCAGTTTGATGTGAGTGCATGCGGTGAGGTGATGTATCAACAATCAATCTAATGCCATCATACATATTGTTTTCCAATGAATAATTCTTAAATGATTTGTATAATTGTGTTATAGATTTTGAAAAATCAAGTCGGTATATGTTAATTAAACTGCACAGTTTAGGTGACCCTACATGACCCGGAAGACGATTAGGAGTTCGGTTTAACGGGTGACCGAGCTGTACAGAATAACTAACATAAACGATTTGATTGGTCAATAACTGTTTTAACACATGACGTCATCAATGTGAATTTACAAACTTGATTTGGAAAAATGCCGCATCATAACGTGTGTGTACTTACGTATGAACTTTTGCCTAATTCCCCTTTAAATACTTTTTATGAACATTTTAATACCTTGTTCTCTCAAATTTAGTTGAAATTAACGTTTTACCGAACACTCATTTTGCGAAAAAAATAGTTCTATGGTACACCGTTTGTGTCATTATTTGAAAAATGTACGTGTTTTGCAAATTTCTCAAAATAGCTTATTTTGATGTTTTTCATTTGTTTACCACACCATTGTCATGGTTTGATGTTGAATTAAAGAATATAGATACGTTCTTCTTGGATATTTGTGGTTATCTGTATGTCTAGATGCTTGAGGCACTACATATATACCTGTTTATTGTTAAAACTGTATGTTGCCTTCTTAATATCATTTGATCATTTTTTGTCGTTGAGTTTCTGTCTCATCTTATCATATACCCATATCTCTTTATGTTCATACAGGTTTAGCTCCGTTTGATGTACTTCAAATCAGTTCACATGAAATCATTACTTAAAAGGGCTGTTGAGTATAGATTAACTACTTTTATTTCTTTAAAGAGTGTAGAAGATTAATTGAAGAAAGGTTTGCCAAAATATATTTAACAAAGTAAAACGGAAAACAACGTGTAATATTTATATTTTAAGTATTGTTTAGGTACATACTGAAAATAGTATCCGCATTAAATTCGGTCCAGAAATAAAACTTTCACAAGATTAAATATTTATAAAATCGTATTAAATTCAGTTCAGCACAAATCTAATCCAAATCGAATCTAAATTATGAAGATTTTCTAAAACTTCCTTTAAATTGTTTCAGAAATTACAAAAAGAAAAAAATAATAATTATCTTGTTTACTTAGTTTGAGGATTTATTGAAGATTTACATTGTACAAAAATATTTAAAACTCTACCATATTAAAAGAAGAAGAAGCCTTTCTCTCGTCCCTAACGATTTTACTTCTTTTTTTTTTTTTTTTTTTTATATTACAAAACGATGGATTTGTACAAAGTTGTTTATTGACTACTTGATTGTTATTGTTAGCCTATAGTGCATTTGATCTGTGCAGTATATCTGAGGTAGTATGCATTAACTGTGCATTATCCAGAGCATAGCACAGTTAAAACAAAAAGATTTTGCCCTGTCATATATTAACTAAGAATACCTGAATGGCTCAAGAATTGTTTTTCCTTGGTTAGGAAGCTACCATTTGTTTTTCATGGGGGGGGGAGGGGGGGCTAGGATGACAAATTTTGTGTGTCACTCTATTCGGTACTGCCTCTTTTTTATTAGTTTATCCTGACTTTTTTTACATGAATTGTTTTTTAACTCAAAACTCCTGTCCTGCCTTTTTTTCAAATTTCATCCTAGTCCCCCATAAAAATCAAATGGTAGCTCCCTTAGTACTTCGAGAGACCATATTGCTGTTACTACTTTCGTAACCTATTTTAACACTATATCGATTTCACGGTGATAAAGTCATATGCGATACACATGATTAGAAAAGAAAGTTGGAACTTAAATGGAAAAATCACAAATGTTTTGATTGAGAATTATCACGATTAAACAGGTTTTTTTAAGATGATGTGTAAGCTGGACGGATAACTCATACACTTTATATAAAAAATTGGATTATTATGTAATGTATGTGGATCAGCGGACCAGATTACACATCAAAACATCTAGAAGAAGTGTGTTTAATCCTAATAAATCCTGATAAATCTAATAAAACATTATACGAACGTTAAACAAAAATTAGATACGAATTTTGACTGCCTAAGGTTAGATTCATGTATGGAAAATTATGGTATCATGTTTCAATACCATTATTGTTGTATTTATTATAAGAAAAGTGTATGAAAGCATAGGACGCGTGATAATCTCGAAAAACTTCACACTCAGGTCCTCGCTGAGGTTGTTTTTCAATTAAGCTTCATAATAATAGCTTACCCATATCGCTCACCTTTGCAGCTCAGGTCAGTTCTTTGATTTAAGCTTCTACAAATATGACATGAAAAATGCGTAACAATTCAAACGAGAAAACAAACGGCATAAAGACAATGGCAAATATGGTAAGTAGAAAAGTTTACACACTAAATGATGGTGTGCATTTTTTATATGAAAAAAAAAGATGCGGATTTATTAGATTCCAAAGCGATATTCAAAAATCACCAGTCGAAGACAGCCTTACAAAATCATTGCAGCATCAATAAACTAATCTCGGTCAAGTAAATATATAAAAGGGTCTGGATGGGGTATACAGGAAAGAGAATAATGGGCCAATACTGTAGGAAAATGGGCCAAAACAAAATAAAGAATAGAGAAAAATACGCAAAAAAAAAAAAAACAAACAAACAAAAAGCAATAGAAAATAACGAGGTGCTAAAAATTAAGAATAGAGAAAAATGCGCAAATTTAATAAAGAATAGAGAAAAATAACTTTAAAAAAATAAAGAATACAGAATTGAAGGACCCCCGTCCAGACCCTCGTATAATACTTTCTTTTCAAAAACTTAGATAGAGGGATAATGAACTTTTAGAATGAAAAGAAAATCATTGTCTATTAACTGAAAACGTACTATAATCTATGGGAAACAACTTTGGACGCACAATACGATTTGAAAGGACGTTAAAGGCCACTTATTAGCTTTTTTGTACTCATTTATCTGAACAAATTTTGTCTTCAAATAATCAATTTTGTTGCAAAGCAAATGTCGAAATGAACAATAGCCTTTTCTATCATGTTATATTTCTTAAATTTTTGTGTTACACATACCAATTAATTATTGAGAATTTTCATTTTAATCTAATCTAGCTATTTATGGACTGATTGATTAATTTGTGTTGAGAATTCTCATTCATTTACTCACTAAATTAATTCATAAAAAAAAAAAAAAAAAAAATTATTTTGCTCTATATATCCGATGGGGATTTTTATTCGGTATGAGCTTTTGTCAATTCTGAAGGCCGTATAATGGCCTATAATAGCTTAAATCCACTTCATTTTAACTCTGGTGGATATTTGTCTCATTGGCAACCATACCACATCTTCTTGTTTTATATTTACCGTTTACTAATAAAATGCGCGTGATTGTTAATAATTTTAAGGAAAAGGAGAAGAACAAGAATTGTCAAAGAGAATCTAATTACACGAAAACCCAAAGACATCTAGATGTAAACGAATGATCTTCACAAATAAATACGTGTCTATACCCCATGTCAAGCTCTCAAACGCTATGCACCAAGAAGAGCTTTATTGAATACATTTAGTACAGACTGTCGAAAATCTGCAATCAACAAGGAATCATATAAATGACAAATGCATTATGATGTAATATAAGACAGCAGCTGATGAGGTTTCTTTACTTAGAAAAGGCATGAACATGATGAGTGATTATTATAAAAATAAGGAGATGAGGTATGATTGCCAATGAAACAACTATCCACAAAAATTCAAATAAAGTGGATGTAAGCAATTATAGGCAACCGTACGGCCTTCAACAATGAGAAAAACCCATACCGTATAGTCGGCCTTAAAGGCCCGACATGAAAAATATGAAACAATTCAATTGAGAAAACTAACGGCCTAATTTATAACAAAACAATTTACGAAAACAAATATGACAGATATGAACCAACGAAAACCACTGAGCTACAGGCTCCTTACTTAGGACAGGCACATAAGGAATGTGATGGGGTTACACATGTTTGTGAGCGCTCAACCCTCCCCCTAACCTGGGACAGTGGTGTTACAGCACAACTTGTTTCCTTTTTTTTTTTTTATCTTAACCTTCCTTTTTGAATCTCGAAATACAAAAGTGTCCTTTTAAGGATGTTCGCTTGTCATGTTTTGGATTTTTTGTCAGATTTTCGGAATCCTCTGGTTTTATCCATTTGAATGCCTTAAAAAATTTTGCCCATTGACCGCCATTTTTCTTTTTATAAATCTTTTGCATGTATAATTATCAGCCATCTGTAAAGTCTTATAAAATCCTTGTTATTTTTAACAGTTTTGAGCACTTAAACTTGTCAATGATAAAGCTATGAAAATCAAGAGAGAACATTTTCCGCCAAAATTTCAATGGTTGATATCTCGAAAACAAGCACATTGACCTATATATTTTTTTTTGCTCTTTTGTTTCCTTTAATAATACCCTATCAAAATATACTAGTGTTATGAAAAGCTTGTTATTTTGAAACTGAGTAGCGAATCTCCTTAAATGCAATATGCATTGTAATATTCTTAAAAAAACAGATATCGTTCTGATTGTTATATTGTTCTGTCGTAGTATCCAATATTCTGTATAAACAATGTATCAGACTATCGCTATCTATAGCGGAATAGCAAAAGTGTCCGTACACAAGTAATATACATTGTAATATGGGGGAAATCAAAAACTAATTTTGAGTTTTATATTAGTATGTGTCGTACGATCTAATATTACGTACCAGACTGTCTTTAGTGGAATAGAAGAAGTTAATGTATACACGCAACATACATTGTAATATGGGGAAAATCAAAAACCATTCTGAGTTTTATATTATTCTGATTGTCGTATTGTCTTCATCTAGCAATTGAGAGCCGTCTTATATTTTCTACGTTATGTTGATTTTGATTTTGCCAATTGTTAAGGGACTTTCCGTTTTGAATTTTCCTTGGAGTTCGGTATTTTTGTTGTTTTACTTTTTCTACGTTATGATTCATGCAACATGCATTGCAATGTGGAGGATAGAAACAGTTTTGATTGTTATATTGTTCTAGATCTGTTGTCGTATTATCTAAAATTCCGTACAATATAAATAGGAAGATGTGGTATGAGTGCCAATGAGACAACTCTCCATCCAAGTTACAACGTATAAAAAGTGAACAATTATAGGTCAAAGTACGGCCTTCAACACGGAGCCTTGGCTCACACCGAACAGCAAGCTATAAAGGACCCATAAATTAATTAGTGTAAAACAATTCAAGCACGAAAACCAACGTTCTAATCTATATAAAAAACGAGAAACACTTATGAACCACACCAACAAACGATAACCACTTAACAACAGACTCTTGACTTAGGACAGGTGTATACAAATGCAGCGGGTTTAAACGTTTTAACAGGCGCCAACCTTCATCTAAACTGAAACAGTAGTGTAACATTACAACATAAAAAGGCACACTATAAAATATCAATTGAAATTGCTTAACTCGATCAAAAAGACGTATAAACAAAAACAAGTAAACATACACTGAACGAATAAGTTTGATCTATGACACAATAAAGATACAATATTAATAAAAAAAGACGTAGGAACGATGTCAAAAAGACAACTCTAACCTGGGATAAAATGGCGTTAAATAAAATAACGTACACAGATAAATTTGAATATAATAATTTTGTTGTTAGGAGTACGGAAATATTTTATAAAATAAATTTGTTGTTCACAGTACGAGTACAGAAGTGAAAATTTACCGTCATACTAAATACTTATCAAAGGTGGTACATTAAAAATAGTGAGACGAGATATAACACAAAATAAGTAAACATTGAATAACAGAAATGCATTACAAATTGTGTCAGATTTGAGAGTACTCGCAGTTACTGAAAGCTAGTTAATAATAAAAAAACTCATGCATCAGAGACTATCACTATATATAGCGGAAAAGCAAAAGTGTATATATAATCTTGGGGGGGGGTATAAACAGTTCTGATTATTATATTGTTCTATTGCCGTATTGTCTTTATCTATCAATTGAGAGCCGGATAATCTTTCTGTACTCAAGAATTCTTTTGGGTTTCCTTCAAACGTCAACGGAATAACATACTTTTACTTTATTCTCAAATTATTCACTAATATATATTTATAGTGTTTACGAATCATTCAGTACAACAGACTGTTTTAGTCACGAAGGTTTCCATTGGGATAACTTTAAAGATTTATATTACAATAACAAACGTTAATATTGCGTGTCTTTATACGCTGCACTACTGGCATGTGAACTCTGTTTTCCTTTTTCAGTTTAACATGTTTAATGCAAATAGCAGGACACACAATTTTTCTAAGTTATTAAAATTACAATGTTAATATATATTAAATGAATAGTGACATATGGAGAATACATGTTTTAAACATTTTGGAAAAATTTAGTGCCAATCAATTTGAAATGGGACAAAATATGAAATTTTGGTTATGCATAAGACCAAAAAAGTTTTGATTTTGGCATTATTCTTCTAAAAACACTTTTGTGAGATTGATTTTTATTCACGTGCTCCTTCGCCACCTTTTCGTCGTATTAGCTGTTTAAACATGTAAAATCAATTTTCAGACTACACCGCATTTTAAAATACCGTTGGAAGCTCATTATATGATTATTTCACCCTATTACAGGCTGTCGGTACGACAGGGACAATATGGTCTGTGCTCCCTGTTGCTATTTTAACACTTGTTTTTGGTTATTATGTTCAGCAGAATGATGTTTGTCTGCGTTTTCGAGTGACACTGCAATAAGGATTTTGCAATCGTATACAGCAGCAATTTATCTGTATTTCTATAACATCTGCCGTATCGATGACTGTTATATCATATCATTAAGACTAAACATAGTATTTTGATTTTGATTTCTATCTTGGGTGATCGCTATAATTGAACAAATTCCAATGGTCTGCAAATGATTGAAAGATATTCCATCACAGGAAGTGATAATAAACTTCTAAGATCATCTTTACATCCAATTAGCACAATGGCAACTATCCAATTGCTAGAAGAGTGTCGAAAAATACAAACCACAAAAACTGAATTCAAATCAGAAAATGATATTGGACCAGTAAAACGTAGTGTCATCTCTAATTCATCTCTAATTTCAAAGCCTAAGAAATTTTAAATAATTGAATATATAAAATATAGTCACGATAAGAACGTGTATATTAACTTTTAGATATAGCTCTAACCAATGACAATAATGGAAGCATTTCAACTTACGAACGGTCAAAAGTAAAATCACAAAAATACTGAACTCCGAGGAAAATTCAAAAAGGAAAGTCCTCAATCAAATGGCAAAATCAAAAGTTCAAACACATCAAACGAATGGATAACAACTGTCATATTCCTGACTTGGCACAGGCATTTTCTTATGTAGAAAATGGTGGATTGAACCTGGTTTTATGGCTAGCCAAACCTCTCACTTGTATGACAATTCATATTTAGTCGAAAGTTCATCAAAGTAAGGAAACGTGGTATGATTGCCATTAAATTAATACAACTAACCACCAATGTCCGCATCAGTTAGATATAAACAACTTTTAGTTACCGTAAGGCCTTGACCGATTTAAGAACAACACAGCTACGTATACGCATCTTTCTTTGTCACCCAAATGGTGACCAAACACATTTTACTGTATACAAATATTCCTCTTGAACATAATTTGTCTGCTTAATATCGAAAATTTGACATAATGACGTTGTAAAAAGTATAACAAAAATACCAAACTTCAGGCATATTCAAAACGGGAAGTCCATACAAACTGACAACCGGTTAAACCTGGTTTTATAGCTAGCTGAAGCTTCCACTTGAATGAAAGTTGTTTATAGTTCCGTTATATTGACTAAATTGGATGAGCAACCCACCCAGACATATTAGGTTAATGAGACAGGAATTAGGACCCAGCAGCCAAAACTTTTTAAACATACATCACAGGAATACAACATAACTAAATATAGAAAAATTAAACAAACATACAAATAAATATAACAAAGACGCCAACAACAAAAGAAAAAAGTGTTTTTGTCGTTGATAGAAAATTGACAATCATGCGTGTGGCGCATGCGCTACATTACAGGCAGACATTTTGTATGTGTTTAAAATCCTATTATTTTACAAAATTCTACTGTTAAAAAAGGTGGTAAGGCAACTGAAAGTTACACATAACATCACATCATACCATAACAAAACTCAGATTTTCCAATAACATCGACAACATTAAACTTTTGAGTTTGAAGTGTTTACGTGTCAACTTTTGTAAACAACGATCACAAACGGTCATACCTGAAAACTTTTACAATGGAGTTTATTATCCTTTGGAATCTCGATTGCTTTATAAAGAAGTGGATCATTCCTTAGACCAAGGGTCCTTTCAAGGGAGTAGTCTCATCCCTTTGGGACCAAACAGGGTAAAAGATCGTCAACAGGTCAATGTTTTCATCCAACATTTTGATTCGTTGTTGCACTGCATAGGCAACAAAATGCTTGTTTTTCGTCAGGTATTTTTGTGCTCCTGTATGCTTGCCCTCAGTTTTTTTTTTTTTTTTTTTTTTTTTGAACCAGCCAGATGTAGACAATAAATTTGTTATCTGCATTAACAACAAGAGCTTTTCGTTTGTCATGATAACATTTCATGAACTCACCGTACAGACTGCACACCTAAATTAACCTTTTAGTCTATGACCCTTATTGCTATATTAAATGATATTAACCTAAACCTGGGTCAAAACCAGTCAATCTACCCATGCAGTACATGCCATGAACCTGTGACGTGGGATGATTGAGGTATTGTTTGGGACACTAGCAATCAATAGTACCACATAAAATGCCAATCAATTCATAGCGGGTCCTATGCTATATTGGAAAAGATAGTGCAGTAGATTGGGACTGTGTCTTGTGTGAATGCTCAAGTTATTCAACCTTGTGTTATGACCTGTCATTCAGTACGTCAAACTACTATTGCATACTATCAGATACATCCCAAAAAAGTTCTCATCTACTGAAACTAGAATGAAACCTATCCATTCTTCAACACTTGATAGATCAAGTAGGAACTATCACAGAACAAAAGGAAAATAACATTCCATTAAGAAAACTAAATGTTAATTTTCAGTCAATAAAGACAAAACAATGCCAAGTTAAAAATATTGTTGATAGCACACATCCAGATATCGTAATAGAAACTGAAACTTGAATTGACTCTTTTATAAAGGATTCACAGATTTTTAAATCAGGCTTCAAGATATACCGGAAAGACAGAAAGCTATGTGGAGGTGTACTAATTGCAATTCAGGATACATATATCAGTTCACCTGTTCCAGAGCTCGACACAGAATGTGAAATTATCTGGTTTAAATTAGAACTGGCCGGACTGAAAACTATGTCTATATCATCTTTTTACAACCTAAAGACAGCAAATGAACCTGGCTATTTGGAAAACAAAAGAAGCATCGACCAAACAGCAAGTATAAAAAACTACTTCATTGTTTCATCTGGCGATTTCAACCTTCCTGAGTGGGACTTGAAAGCAAAATGACATCAAAGATTCGGAGAAATGGTAGATGATAATGGTCTTTCACAGCTTGTTGAAGAACCAATAAGGCATACACACACACTAGACTTGCTAATAATATATCATCCTAATAGTTTTACAAGGGTGGAAACACTTCCAGGGATATCTTATCATGAGATCGTCTTTGCCGAAATAAGTGCCATTCCTTCAAGAAAAAAGCAAGCAGCAAGAAAGGTGTCTCTATACAACAAAGCAAATTGGGATAAGATGAGGAAGGATATAAATAATATCAAAAAAGAAATTGTAACAATGACAACCAGCAAAAGTAACATCAAAGACATATGGATAGTATTTAAAACAAGTTTAGAGAAAAGCATCAATTTTAATATCCCGCACAAACAGGCAAGAACCAAGGACAGCCCACCATGGATATCCAGAGATCTCAAACGACTACTTCGAAAGTGAGACCGGCTATATGAGAAAAAGAAGAAATATCATGACAAAAGAGACGGTGAGAAATACAAATCAATCAAGCGCAAGGTACAACAAGGCCTGAGGAGGTCATACTGGAAGTCTGTGGAATCCATTGAAAATGCCACCAGAAGATAAAATCATCGAAAATCGTGGCTGTATGAAAAGATTCTGGACATATGATGTCTCACCACTGCAAAAATATGATCTACTACATTGAGACCCTTTAGATAAAGCTAACATAATTAATACAAATTATCCATCTATGCCAGAAGAAAACATCACAGATAATGGAATACTAAAACATCTATGCAAAATCCATGCAAAAATCTAAATCAACACAAGGCAGCTGGGCCAGACCAAATTACATCTAGGGTTCTGAACTAAATAGCCACCGAAATAGCACCAATATTCAGTATCATCTTTCAAAAGTCATATGAATCTGGAGAATTACAAATAGACTGGAATTTGGGCAACGATTGTCTTCTCTTCAAAAAAGGGTAAAAGTACAAAGCAGAAAACTATCGTCCAGTATCTCTAACATGTATAGCCTGCAAAATCCTCGAACACATAACTACCAGCAACATCATGACCCACTAAGACAAACATAATATTCTACATCCTATGCAGCATGGTTTCCGCCAAAAATTGTAATGTGAAACTCAACTCATTGGGTTCATAGATGACATAACACAAAATCTAGATGAAGGAAAGCAAACATATTGCTTAGTAAAGGACTTCTCCACGGCTTTTGACAAAGTAAGCAATTCACTTCTGATCCATACACTAAGGCAACATGGGATCGAATGTAGAACTAGCTGATGGATCCTCAGTTTTCTAAGTGGGAGACAACAGTCAGTATTGGTTGAAGGAGTGAGCTCTGTCTTCATTGATGTTGAATCATGTGTACCACAGTGTTCAGTCCTAGGTCACGCTCTTTTCTCTACTACATCAATGAAATGCCAGAGAGAGTTCGATCTAGAACAAGATTGTTTGCCGACGACACTATCATTTACCTCACTATAACAACAGATGCAGATACCACAACACTGCAAGAGGACCAGAATAAACTAGCAGACTGGGAACAGCGATGGCTCATGAAGTTCTACGCAGACAAATGTAATGTCATGACTATCAGCAAGAAAAGAAATCCTACACGGCTATGTAGTGGAGAGAGTATCAGCTGCAAAATACCTCGGAGTTACCATCAGCTCAGATTTAAATTGGGAGGACCCATGAACAAAACATCTGCCGAAAAGCAAATAAAACTTTTGCATTCCAAAAAAATAATTTCAATATCAGCAACAAACAACTGAAAGGAAAATGAATACAAGTCATTAGTAAGACCAATACTAGAATATGCAAGCACAGTTTGGGACCCCCGCCAACAAAACAACAAGAAAACAATCGAGAGGGTACAACGTAGAGGGGCTAGGTATGTCACTAACACATATCAACATCTATAGTGGCAAAAATTAGAAGAGAGAAGATCAACGACAAGGATGTGCATGATGTATAAAATCACTAATGGTCTCGTCATTATAGATACAACATCTAGGCTAATTCGAATAAGCCGAGCATCAAGATCACCTCGTACTGTAAGACTGACATAAGGTAAATGTCATTTTATCAAAAATCCATACGGGAATGGAATGCCTCACCCTTTCTACTATCACCGCCCCGAGTATTGAATGCTTCCAGATTCGGATTACAAAATAGACAAAAACACTGTTTTTAAAGAGCACCTGTATATAGGGTTTTAACTTTCACAGAACTATAATTCATTTATTATTTTTGACTTCATGCCCAACACAGTGGTAGGATAATGATACACTTTATTTAGAGTAAAATAATAAATTGAGGAAAATTGACCCTTCCTCTTCATTTCTTTTTATTTGGCTCGGTACTTGATACTCAAATCCAAAAGTGGGCATGCAATGGCAAATAAGCATGAAGACCAAAAAACGTGAGGCAAAACCTTTTTCCAAATGAAAAAAAATATATATAGGTAATTAAAATGACAACAAACGGCCTTATTTCAGTCAATAGCATGCAACAAAACAACAATACATTTACACGAAAAACGACGTATTCAAAAATAGTATTCATCAAAGTAAATTCCCTGTGGGTCTCAAAATAAAACTTCAATTAATATTTGATACTAATTACAATACACAAGACATGTTATTAAAGTGATGTGTTGTTTACAAGTTCATGAAGTTCCTGTTGAAACTCGCTCTTTCCAAGGATAAATTGTCAGTACCTTTTGTAACCAGATTAATATAACGAAGAGTCTTATACAACATATTTATCTCAAATTTATCATCTTATCTTTCTTTTGAAACTTTATGACATAAAAAGCCCATAAAGAAAAATCATTCGAGACGTGCATATAAATGATATTGGCATACTATTACAATTATTGACAGACTCTAATATGAATTTCCTTTGACACATACTGTCATGGCTTCATTGATTGAAATCAAATACATAAATATCTTACGTAAAATAAATTGGTAGTCAATCTTGCTGTAAAACTGTGAAATTTTGAGTTCCAAAATGTTTAATTTTTGTTTTGTACAAAATAAAGTTTCTAGCTACCTCACACTAATTTTAAATTGGCGATCGATTGATTGATAGTGTCCAGTTACAATTATTTCATGCATATTCAGGACGAAAACAAATTTACCATCAATACAATAGCACGGTTCTGCATGGAAGGTCGACCGGGATGAACGGTGGGAAAGTTTGACGGCCACTGGCAAATGAAAACAATTTTGCTTTGCAACAGACCACTCAGGTAGTTGTTACAAGATTCATTCATGTGCAGATACGTGGCATTCACCCAATACAACTTTGACCGGGGTTTATACATCCTAAACAGCCAGCTGTCGCCCCTGTAAGCTTTATGGTTTACTGTAAGACAATACTAATCATATTTTCATAACCAAGTCACCCGTTGAAAAATTGGGGATGACTGCTGATGACATTTTTTTTTTAAATGACAACATTGTAATTAAAATTCGTTTTCGTAGAGAACGTATAATGCATCAAAATTTTATATGTATGGTTGTCATGCAGATTGCTTGTTAAAAAAAAACCACCGTGTGTAAAAAAATGTTTAAAGTAAGATAGTGTCAGATACTAATTGACAGGTCTCAAACCAATATTAATCTACTATGAAATATAAGCTCACAACAAAAATGGGTAAATTTCGAAAATATCACTTTTTATTAGTTATATGCATACAGCTGTTTATCTTACCACACACTGCAATATGCAGTATGGTGAGGGAAAAATGCTAATCTCCATAGCATGGTTATGAAAAAGTGTTATATGACTCAGAGATTACACTCAAAAAATAATGACAAATACTGTGAATTTTTCGTGTTACCGATATCAGTCACGGTTGCAAATGTTTATCAAACCCCTTATCTGTATGACGTCAAGTCACCGATATCAGTCGAGATTGCAAAGGCTTATCAAACGCTTAATTGGAATTTGTATCACGTCAAGTCACCGATATCGGTCACGGTTGCAAAGGCTTATCAAACGCTTAACCTGAATGACATCAAGTCACCGATATCAGTCATGGTTGCAAAGGTTTTATCAACCCCTAATCTATATGACGTCAAGTCACTGATATCAGTCACGGTTGGGAAGGCCTCATCAAACCCCAAATCTGTATGACGTCAAGTCAACGATATCAGTCATGGTTGTAAAGGCTTATCAAACGCTGAATCTGTATGACGTCAAGTCACCAATATCAGTGTCATGGTTGCAAAGGCTTCATACAACCCTTATCTGTATGACGTCAAGTCACCGATATCAGTCACGGTTGTAAAGGCTTCATCAAACCCTTAATCTATGACGTCAAGTCACTGATATCAGTCACGGTTGCGAAGGTTTATCAAACGTTTAATCTGTATAACGTCCTGTCAGGACTAAAACACATCTACTTGAGGTATTATATAGTAACATGTATATGATATGGCTTTTTTTCAATTTCTCACACCGTATCAACACTCAACCAATATACAATATAATCCCTCACACAGAGCAGTTAAAATCCTTATTTATATCCTACAAATGAATGATATATACAATATTGTTAGGTTACAACACTATACAGCTGACCTAAGCAGACTGTTTGCGAGTACAGTCAATATAATAAATAAATGATCCTACTATTTCAATCCAAGATGCACGTCCCAACCTATGGTTGCTGTCTATTTGACACATTCCCCGTTTCCAGTATCTATTCTTATGATCACGTGTCTGTCTTGATTTCAATATTTAATTTATATTACAATGTTGATGTACATTGTATAAATGTTGTATAATTGCATTTTAAATTTGCATAATGAAATATGTATAGATAAAAAATTAGTAAAATAAGAACCGAACTCAAATTCATCTTTCTCATGCACAATTATAATTTCTTAGTCATTGTGGATGGATTTTTATTTCTTACACTGTCTGAAGAATTTTGACTGAAGTGTTTGTTTCATTTAACGTTCTATTGCAAATATTTCATTTAGGTTCAGGATGAGTACAATTTGACAATTCATGAAATAGGTATGTTCTGCAAAGTAGGTCGACCGACATACAGGGAAGGGAGTTTAGACTGTCACAAAGGAAACGAAATTGGTTGCATAAGGAAATTAAGTTTGCCTTGCGACAGACTAACTACAGTGTACGGACCCCTTGAAGAGTTGTTACAACAACAACAACAATACTACCAATAATATCAAAGGTTTCCCTAACCTTCAAAGAACGTGCAATTCTACCTATACGTGGCATCGGATTTTAAATCCCCAATCCGAACAGACAGACATAGCTGCATATTTATACATCCTGCACAGTCAATGTGTTCGTAGAGATTATAAGAATTACACGACTAAGGTCAAAAACCTCATGCACACATCACTTGGTAGTCAAGTCGTCGAATACGTTTCCGCCAATTGAGACCAGTGCATAAACGTCACAGTACTAATGTAGAGCAGATTCAGACAAAGGCAGCTAGATATTTCTTGAATGATTATAAAGACAAAACACCACGTGCAGTTTCTAACATGAGTATTTCCCTACAATGGGATAGCTTGTAAAAAGCCTATGCTGAAAGAATAATGGCAGACGAACTATGCTAAATAAAAATAAGTGGAGGTTGGTAGAAGGACCAAAAGCCGATTCAAATTAATCTGATAGTCGCACTCGTGGTAAACATAAGTTTAGACAAAGTACGACTAATCAAGACTTTTATAAATAGCAGTTACCAAGAGAGGCATGCATATTAAACATAAAATGTCCCCATTGTGTGTCCTCGTGCGGCGTGCAGAAATGTTTTCATACGAGGTTTTTGTGTTTAATCCCGATATTTATGTCAACAGTTAATTGATATACTGCGCAATTAAAATGTATAGTTGGCGACTAAAGATGTTTGATCAATTAAAAGCTTCATCTTGTTCATCGTGTCATAATTTGGAATTTAATAAAAGCTGTGAAAGAGTGAGGAGCAGATAAAATGACTCCTCCTAAAAATGTAATAAATACATGATAGATTTACAGATGTCGATCAGTACCAATATGGAAAAACGTATTTAGGTAATAATTATCTTTTTTTCAAATTCACTGATCTAGAACGCCAAAGACCACAGAGGCCTTGATTGTGTTAATCTATACATTGAATTTGTAATTCAGGCAACTATTGATAAAATGGGTCGCGTCAGACGTATATACGAGGTTGTTAATGCACAGCTAATCTTTGTGTTATCTAGTATATTACAGTAAGAATATATTCCTCATAGTTAAAGATTATGCCCTTCAAAAAGAGGGACGAAAGATACCAGAGGGACAGTCAAACTCATAGATCGAAAACAAACTGACAACGTCATGGCCAAAAATAAAAAGACAAACAGACAAATAATAGTACAGATGACACAACATAGAAAACCAAAGACTAAACAACACGAACCCCACCAAAACTGGGGTGATCTCAGGGCTCATATTAGTAATTTAAATTGTTTAGAAGTGCTTAAATTTACTCTTCGCAGTCATTGAAACTCAGATCCTTCCTGAATATTATTGGTAGGGTGTTTTTATCCTGTCGATAACCCAAAAGTAAGCTGTAGCACCTAAATGTGCTTTTGTGATCACGGCATAAAAATACAAGCTTGAAATACAAAAATACCTCAGTAAAACTTACAATAGTGTGTTCTATCCTAAATATGCATTAAATATTCCATATTGCTAGAAACAGCAGAATAATTTAGAAAATTTGAGGCCCCAGGGCAAAAAACAGAGAAAATACCTACCCTCTGGGTCATAAAACAAATAATTTAACTTGTAAATGCTATGACTTTATTATTTTAAAGGTCTTTGTATAGAAACCAATAACTGTACTTGGAAGTTATTCAAAATCAGATGTTAGCAGTCATTTCTATAAAACTTTTAGTGAATTCATACATCAGACTGATATCTTCATTCATACAACTTTTGCAAAACCGGAAGTGTTTACACATTATTGTAATTTATTTATTTGATTTGCATGTTTTCTGAGAAAATAGAAATACAATAACAATAGATATTTTAACTTCTATGTCATTTGGTCTATGGTGGAGTGTTGTCTCATTGGCAATAATAAAACATGTTTTTTTTATAATGTATATGCAGGAATCTAACCATAATAATCAAGTGTAAACGAGAGGCAAAAGATACCAAAGATAACAGTCAGTAACTGTTTTGTAAAAAACAAAAGCGGAATTATATAAATTGATTGTAAAATTTCAATAACATGCTTTAAGTATTATCATATCTGTCAGTGTTCTGAAATATTCCATTCTACACTTTCACCATATCAAGTAATTAATGTTAAAATACCATTAGATTATAACAGAAACACTTCAAAATTATAAAGTCATATACAGAACATGTCAAAATGCTGAGTGAGAAGTGATACTGTTAACTTAATTACGATACACATTTTAATATAAACCTGTCAAGACATGAAAGTTAACATCAAAAGCATCTAGGCACACAAGCCGTATTACTGTATTATAAAGTACGCCTTTATGGAATTAGTCTCCAATTACTCGTGTCATTTATCATGGCTTATGGGCAATCTTTCAAACGTTAATGAGGAAACACGATTTTATCAGTTTATTAATCATAACTGCATTAGCGGGTTAACGTACAGAGCTTGCATAAATACAAACCTCTTTATTCGTTCTGAAATATAAAGCCATTACTCCCTTTTGTGTATGTCTATAAAATGCTTTTACGGTATCGATTACATTGATAACCGTGGCTTTGACTCTTAATCCCGCGATACTTTAGCGACGCTGCAAGGTCAGCAAAAATCAACAAAACTATCAACATTTTTTTGTTAGCAAGGTAAATTATCTGTTATTTAACCAATTGAAATTGGTTATCCAGAGACATTACAATTCCATGAAACTTGAAAAAGAAGCAGTATTTTTCAGAAGTAAATAACCATATCATCTGATATTGAAGAAAAATTGCAGTTTATGTTATAAAGTATCATTTTTTATGATGCTCATTGGATGTATACCCAACATGTTTATATATGCCATTTTAAGAAGATTGCTATGCCGTTCTAAAATGTCTCTCGTGCTGTATACATGAGCAAATAAATTGTGTTTCACAATGTGTCATTGTAGTACGATAGTAAACAAATGGTAAAAGTCTTTAATCTCCTGTAAAAGTTTATTGGTAAGATGTCAAACCAAAACGAAGTTATAATATGGTCATTTACACCTGACTGCGAACAATCTTATTAAGTTTGTGAACTTTTGTCAAGTCGTCTCAGAAGAGTTGCGTTCAGAAGGTGACCATATTATACTACTACAAAAAATAGTCAAAGTTCCGTCCTGTGAAAAATGTCAAATCAAAATGGCGATATGATATGATCAACTACACATTATGGCAAACGATAGTACAAAGTATGACAGTTTTCTGTCAAATGGTCCGAGACGTGCTCCGTTCACAAAATGTCATTGTCACAGTAATCCAAATAAATGGAGAATGTGTCCATGGGACAAAGATGATGCCCCCGCTTGCATATAACAATATGAAGGGACATAACTCAAAAACGGTAAAAGTGACGCCAGCCAAATTCGAACTTGATCTGACAGAGGTTTGTGGTAATAACCATTGTGTATATGTTTCATGACAGTTGGTTGAGGCAAACTTAAGTATGAGAACAGAAACCAATATGGGACGTACGGAAGGACGGACGGACATACGAACTGACAAGGGTTAATGCCTCCTCCGGTGACGGCAGGGGCATAAAAATAGTCAAATAAAAAAGACGGAATGATATGGTCAACTACATATTATGGTAAACTATCCTACGCAATATGATATATGTAGCTTTTAAAATTGTCCCAGAGGAGTTACATTCAGAAGGTGTTATTCTCACATTACTTAAAAATTTGGTCAAGTTCAAAGAGGTCCTATTAAAATGGTCGAATCAAAATGGTTGTACATTTGTCATTTAGGAGCCGTTTATAGCAGACTATGCGGTATGGACTTTGCTCATTGTTGAAGGCCATACGTTGACCTATAGTTGTTAATTTCTGTGTCCACAGAGACCGTTTTACAGGTAGCTCTTACTTAGTAGGATTGTTTGCCATCATTTGTAGTTGAACGTTTTGATTTGACCATTTTATGGGAGTTATGGAATATTGACCATCTTTTAGACAACTGTACTACAATAAAACCATGTAAACGCAACTTATCTGCGGCTGTTTGTCAGAAAGCTTTCATACTAAGCATGATTGATTGTCAGCATATGTAATTAAAAAGTAAAATAACAAAAAACGAAATCAAGGAAAATTCAAAACGGAAAGTCCCTTATGAAATGGCAAACTCAAACACATCAAACGAATGGAAAACAACTATCATATTCCGGAGTACAGGCATTTCCTTGTGTAGAAAATGGTAAATTAAATCTGGTTTTATAGCTAGATAAACCTCTCACTTGTATGACAGTCGCATAAATTTCATTATACTGACAACAATTTGTGAGAAAAACAAACAGACATAACAAACAGACATAACAAACAGCCATAACAAACAGACATAATAGAGAAAAATGTCAAAAGTTGGGGTACAGCAGTCAACATTGTGTTATAATCTTAATCACTATAAAAACAAACAACTATGTCAAAAAAAAAAAACAAATTGGCATATTGTATTATCAATTTGATTTGAGAATGTACATGGGAGTTTTTAACCAATGTATCATGTTTCAAAACCAATGTTTTGTGCTTCTTCGTAACATTTGTTTGTTTTATAGTGATTAAGATGATAACACAATGCTGACTGCTGTAATCCTATTTTGACATTTTACCAATTGTGTCTGTTTGTTTTGTTCACGCATCGTTGTCAATATAATGGAATTTGATACGACTGTCATACAAGTGAGAGGTTTGGCTAGCCATAAAACCAGGTTCAATCCACCATTTTCTACATAAGAAAATGCCTGTACCAAGTCAGGAATATGACAGTTGTTATCCATTCGTTTGATGTGTTTGAACTTTGATTTTGCCATTTGATTGAGGACTTTCCTTTTGAATTTTCCTCGGAGTTCAGTATTTTGTGATTTTACTTTTCACAATGACAAGTTATGAATTTAATTTGGTTGCTTGTTGTTGAAGTAAAGATTCTATTGGCTAGAATGAGATAAAGAATTGGGAACATGTCCCGGACAGGAGAAGATATTAAATACAGACAAAATTACAGTATGGGTATTCAAGATCCGAGCTGATGCCCGATCAATGAATAATTTTGCATTTACTGGTTTACCATGTTATATAATGTCGAGCCAATTCGTGTTGATAAAGTAGAAGAGGGACAAAGATAAACAAGTTTCTGAGTGCTTATTTGACTATATTTGCATATCAGCAACACTTAAAATAGATATAACTGCTAAAAATTCTCAGGAAAATTGTCAGAATACGTGTATTTTATGTTATAAAACAAAATGATACATCAAAAAAAAAAACATTTACATCAAGACCACATGATTCCCCGAATTGTGCATTTAAATCATTGTGAGTAGAAGATCTGACATATTTATGCATCTAAAACAAATAAGTAACATTGCTGTGTCATGAGATATCCAAATGAAAATAAATATTGCGTCAAAATTGATTGTTAAAAGTCCCATAACTTTATGGAATGACAAACTATAATTTTTTCAAATTCAAAGCGAGTCTAGATTCGCCAATACCAATAACAGTGTAAAGTTTGTAATTAATCCAAACAATCTAGGTCTAGAGTATGCCATGTAGAATTTTACCATTAGTGGGAGATATTATGCAAACAATTGTGCAAATCGTTTTACAAGCATGACATTTGGTATAGAGGTTAACATAATGTTAATTAAAAAAAAAAAAAAAACAGCTGCTGGCTATAAAAAATTTTTTTAAGATGGCCACCGCTAATTTTGCAAATGACGTCAGTTCAAATTGGCTACATGAGTCCCATAACTGTGGAAAGACAAATAAGAAAACTTAAAAATCAAACGGTATCACTGGAATGACGACACAAAAAGAAGTTTTCGTCTATCAATCCTAATGTTCCGTTTTCGTTTCGTGGGTATTGGTTAAAGCAAATTTATGTATTTGAAGGAAGTATAAATGGACAACCTACAGTATAGCACAATACACCCATATAAGACGGGCTTATACGACCACACTTATGAATACATGCACAAAGGGGATAAATAACACCTTTCTCGTACTTAAACAACCACATGAACCACATCTTGAAATTATGATACAGCGAAGCACTGGTCTCTAAAGCTTTTTAGAGAGCTAAAACTTGTACTCCTTATTTTCACATCGGTTGGAGTCAGTTTGCTACGGAGTAGTAAGTATTTTGTTTAATTTGATAGGGTCGGTGTTTATTCTAATAACAGGCCGCAGTCGAACCCTCGAAGAGTTGTTACAAGTTATAGTTCTTTAATTCGGAAGAAGCGTGGCACTCTCCATACTCGAGGCGTCGGATTTTACGTTTTTATCTGCATGCACATACAAAATCCTTAGCACAAGTTTATGGAAGGAGATTTCTTTATCCCAGTCAGCCTTCTGGTCTATATTAATTTTGTATATTATGAAAATAATTATTTGTTGTTATTCATCATAGGTTCAGTTTGCAATTTAATTGACAGCACGTGAACACGAAGTCATCATTCTGTGTTATTTATGATATTGTACTTCAGTTGCAGACATTTTCTTTTAAGTCCTAAATGAAATGTACGGTTTGACATTATCATTTGCGGATAAAAGTGTGATGACTGAGTGTGAATTTTTAATCTGAGATGTATGATTGGTGTATTAATCCTGTCAATCAGCACTTTCATCGTTCAAGTTTTTCAGTACAGAAAATGTACATTAGTAAGTGCACTAACTTAAAGCAATCAAAGAATCAATGCGTCAAGGAGATTTGTCAACATTTAAATCGTATTATTATGTAAAATAATAAACTTAATCAGATTAAAATCTTCCTTGAATCATTCTTCTGAGTATTCGTTTAGTTGCATATCACACGTTTAAACTGTTCAAATCTTGCCGATTGTTTTGCGTATTAATTTGTTCAGTTGGTTAATGAATGAATAATAAAGAGTAAAATAACAAAAATACCGAACTCTAAGGAAAATTCAAAACGGAAAGTCCCTTATCAAATGGCAAAATCAAAAGCTCAAACATATCAAACGAATGGAAAACAACGGTCATATTCTTGACTTGGTACAGCCGTTTCCTCATGTAGAAAATGGTGGATTAAACCTGGTTTTATAGCTAGCTAAACCTCTCACTTGGATGTGATGTATACGCCAAACGAAGAGCAACCCAACAACACTAAAACACATTAGATATCTATAGACCATCATACATTCAAAAGAACAAATGCCTATACAATATGTAACTGTAACATAATTCCAGAATTACGAAGTAGAGAAATTTAACGAAAATATATCTTGATTTAATAGGTAGTAGACTAATCAACGTATTAAAGTATTATAGGTCTTATAGATCTAGAATTATGAAACAGTAGTCCCCCAGTCCTAACATACTATCATAGTTCTGTAGACTAATGAACGTATTATAGGTCTTATAGATCTAGAATTATGAAACAGCAATCCCCAGTCCTAACATACTATCACAGTTCTGTAGACTAATGAACGTATTATAGGTCTTATAGATCTAGAATTATGAAACAGTAGTCCCCCAGTCCTAACATACTATCACAGTTCTGCAGACTAATGAACGTATTATATGTCTTATAGATCTAGAATTATGAAACAGTATTCCCCCAGTCCTAACATACTATCATAGTTCTGTAGACTAATGAACGTATTATATATCTTATATATATAGAATTATGAAACAGCTGCAGTCCCCAAGTCCTAACATACTATCACAGTTCTGTAGACTAATGAACGTATTATAGGTCTTATAGATGTAGAATTATGATGCAGCAATCCCCAGTCCTAACATACTATCACAGTTCTGTAGACTAATAGATATAGGAAGATGTGGTGTGAGTGCCAATGAGACAACTCTCCATCCAAATAACAATTTATAAAAGTAAACCATTATAGGTCAATGTACGGCCTTCAACACGGAGCCTTGGCTCACACCGAACAACAAGCTATAAAGGGCCCCAAAAGTACTAGTGTAAAACCATTCAAACGGTAAAACCAACGGTCTAGTATATATAAAAACGAGAAACGAGAAACACGTATAAATTACATAAACAAACGACAACTACTGTACATCAGATTCCTGACTTAGGACAGGTGCAAACATTTGCAGCGGGATTAAACGTTTTAATGGTACCAAACCTTCTCCCTTTTTCTGAAACAATAGTATAACATCACAACATAGAAAACACACGATAAAACATCAATTGGAAGGCTTAACTCAATCAAAAACGTAAATTAACACACTATGAACGAATAAATTCGATCTGTGATACCTGAAAGTAAATACATAGTTAATAAAATATTAGGGACAAACATTCAAGGCCAAAAAGCAAACAAACAAGTCCAAATAAAGCCATGGCAAAACACTACCGCGAAATATTAAACCCTTAGAAAATAATCACTTTTGAAAAACCGGTTTTCATAATATATACAGGTAAATGAAAATAACTTTGTCGTTTTAGGTATACTTTTCTGTCTATATAAAATCTTCCAATAATTAGGAATACCAAGAAAGGTCTGTCATATAAATACCTAATTTAACACTAGATACATAAGGGTAAATATCAACAATAAAACTTCCTGTACAGATTAAAGGAGAATAATCTTGATGTTAATACAAATGTAGTACGAAGAAGTGAAAATTAGTAGATATTCCAAATAATCAAAGCTGGTATACAGACAAGATCCATATTAATATAAAATAACAAAAAGTATTAAAAATAGTATCAACAGGTCGAATTAACAAGAAAGTACGATTTGAGAGTACTCGCAGTTACTGACAGCTAGTTGAAAGCCAAAACAATTAATGATAAAAATCATGCATCAGAGACTAAAATCAACTAAAACACATCCCAGGATTTAGTATTTTAACGTCATGAACAGTCAGAGAAGACATGACTTGTGCAATGCCAAAATAAATGTATCGACAGGTAGTAGGATAGTGAGGAGCTACTTCTTAAGAGATAAAAATTAACGTGTGTGTGTCTCTAAACATCCCGCCTCAAAAGAAGATACAACTTAGTTATGTTTTAATTTGCTAATGACAAAATCGATATTAGTGCCAATGTAAACTATATTCAGAGATCTAATTACAATATTGGTACGATAACCCTTACTTATAAGTTTGTTTAAAGGTTCGATGAGTTTACACGGATCACATAGTGATTTCCTCGCTTTAAGTACAATATTACCGTAAAATTTAGGATGTGAAATACCATTTTTAATAAGTTTTCTACAGGTACAGCCAAATTTACTAATCAAATCTTTGTATCTATGAAAGAATTTAGTAAAGTTTTAAGTAATTTATGGTATCGAAATCCCTGACACAATAATTTCCTAGTGATGCATTGATTACGTTCGTTAAAATCTATGACATCAGAACACACACGGGCATACCGAACGAGTTGGGATATATAAACACCGTATGATGGAGCCAAAGGCACATCGCCGTCTAAAAATGGAAAATTAACAATAGGAAATGAAAAATCGTCTCTTTGTCGTAAATTTTAGTATGTAGTTTCCGTTAGAAATTGAAATGTCTAAATCTAGAAAAGGGCAACTGCTGCTGTTTATGTTAGATTTAGTTAAAGTAAGTTCTTTTGGGTAAATTTCGAAGTATATTTAGAGAACTCTGGATTATTTAACGAAAAATATCATCCAGATAACGGTAGGTATTGTTGAATGTATCAACTAAATATAACAATGATGGGTCTTTACCGAGTTTGGTCATAAACTGAGATTCATAGCAATATAGAAATAAATCTGCTATTAAAGGGCACAGTTAGTGCCCATAGGAATACCTACTACCTGACGATACACTTTATCGCCGAAACGTACATAAATGTTATCTAGCAGAAAATTTAAAGCTTCAATCATATCCTCACATTTCCAGTAAGTGTATCTAGCATACTTTCCTTTTCGTTACAGAAAAAGGCTTTAAACGAGTTACAGCAAATAAAATTATAATGAGATTTTCGAAAGACCATTTTATCAAATACAAAAACTTTTTCTTTATAAGATTGTGTGGAAGTGTAGTGTACAGAGTAGAAAAATCATAACTGTCAACAGAATTATAAGGACCATCAAAAGCATGTATTTTATCTAAAACCTATATAATATAATGAACGTATTATATGTCTTATAGATCTAGAATTATGAAATAGCAGTCCCCCAGTCCTAACATACTATCACAGTTCTGTAGACTAATGAACGTATTATCCTAACAAACTATCACAGTTCTGTAGACTAATGAACGTATTATAGGTCTTATAGATCTAGAATTATGAAACAGCAATCCCCAGTCCTAACATACTATCACAGTTCTGTAGACTAATGAACGTATTATAGGTCTTATAGATCTAGAATTATGAAACAGCAGTCCCCCAGTCCTAACATACTATCACAGTTCTGTAGACTAATGAACGTATTATAGGTCTTATAGATCTAGAATTATGAAACAGCAGTCCCCAGTCCTAACATACTATCAGAGTTCTGTAGACTAATGAACGTAATATAGGTCTTATAGATCTAGAATTATGAAACAGCAGTCCCCCAGTCCTAACATACTATCACAGTTCTGTAGGTTAAACTGATTGAGTCTGGAAAAGTTAGCAATAGCTGTTGATAGACTGGTTCCCTGTCCTTTATCTGTTTGGCTCTGACAGATTGACAACGAGTGTGTCTCAGATACCCGTATGTTGCAAGGGAGAAAACCAGCCTATAGTTGTTGAATGATGAAATACAGATTGTTATCCAATCAATTTCTTTCGTATGTTTCAGAGCATAGTTCGTCACTTAAATTTCTATATTTGGTTTTAGCTTTAAGACTCGAAAAGCATTCTATATCGTTGACAGCTCGTCAAAACACATAAGGTCTTCAGTAGATATTATCAATTAGTTAATGCAGTATACTGGAACTAGTCGTCTTGATATTGAAAATAGGTGTGAAGAATAGTACTTTTAAAAGCTATAAAAAAGTAGGTGTGAAGAATAATGTTAGAAGCTATAAAATAGGTGTGAAGAATACTGTGTTAGAAGCTATAAGAATAGGTGTGAAGAATACTGTTAGAAGCTATAAAAATAGGTGTGAAGAATGCTGTTAAAAGCTATAAAATTAGGTGTTAAGAATGCTGTTAAAAGCTATAAAATTAGGTGTGAAGAATACTGTTTAAAGTTATGCAAATAGGATTAAGAATACTGTTAACAGCTTCGAAATAGGATTAAAGAATACTGTTAGAAACTAGGAAAATGGGCGTAAAGCTATTAAAATAAGTCTAAAGAATACTGTTAACAGCCATGTAAATAGGATCAAGACTACTACCCAGCAGGCACCCGATGTTGTACAGACGTTGATATTTGGTTGAAAATAGGTCGCAACGTCGGCGACCTAAATTCAACGTTGGTTCAACGTCGACTGGCAAACGTCTGTCGGACGTTATAGAATGACGTCTATATGACCTTGTTTTTGGTCACGACCTTATACAACGTCGACACAACGTCGGATTCCAAATGTCGGTCGGACGTCTAAATTAATCTAAAATATCGAAATAACACGTACCTGGACATATATACCCAGCATGCACGCAACCTTTTATTTATATTGGTTTACTTGTGTTTTTGAATAAATTCAACGATTACTGTTGCTAATATATCTAATTGATATGATTAAAGTGAATGAATAAACTGTTTTAAAATTTTCGCCGAAAAATATTTCAATTACACGAAACAGATTTGATTTCAATTGGCGCATGCGTATGAGGCCGACATTTCAATTTATGTGCGCCAATTTGATTACAACAACAATTTCTACGACGGATGCTCCAAGAAGTGCAAAGTAAGTGTAATTTTCATTTATTGTTTGCTTTAATAGTAGATATATGATAATTTAGTGTAAACAGTATTGTAGCTGTAATTAGTCGCTGTTCCCGTAAGTATGAGTGTACAGTGATCTGTGCAGATCAGATCTCGGATAACATATAATTTATAATTGAAGCCTCAGCGAACAACTAGGTTGACCTTAAGATATATTTGACTTGTTAATTGAAAATTGGGTGAAGGAACATGTGTTAAAAAAATTATGAACAATGATTTGGTAAAAAGCTTAAGCGTGTGGCAAAGTATTCTAATATTAGTTTAAACATATTTTATTGTTCAAAATGGACAAATGGATATTAGATACAAGTTTTTCAACTTAGTAACGCTTTCTCCAAAATTCTATCACTGCAAATACAGAGGATGGATTCATAATATATCATCGAACATCGGATGAAATTAAAGAATTTATTCGTCGGGCAAGTATTGAAATAATTATTTATAACCCCTTATTGAAGTTAAATTTACCTATGTAAATTCAAACTATAACATTTCGTTCTTATTTATATATGTTGATGCAATTACAAGTCAACGATTTACAACACATGATATTCTTGACCTTAAAATACATTTAAAACAAACAAATTCTTTTCTACTCTAGCTGACACTCACAGCATGTATTCCAACATGTTATCGGTGAAGTAATACACAGATAAGAAACACGTGTGACCATAGCAAATTAATACACAATCTACACAATCTGACCAATTTCAAAGTGGTTTATATGATAACGTCGAAATAGATGATGTAGTTAATACCATGAATACTGATGCTTTATCAACTGACCATACTTAATTATTACAGCACATAAAATTCAAGAAAAAGCAAATATTCCTATAGTGTTGGTATCTAAACATAACCCATATACGTGTATATGTAAAATAAAAAAGTATCACAAAGACAGGAATTTATTACAGTTTGAAGAAGAATGTAAACAAAGTTTCAATGTTTAACTACTTCTTGCGTATAGCAAACATGCCAAAAATATCTATTGATGAAGAATTTAGATATAAAATAGAATATATCAATATAATTAATTATACATGAATAATATTTATTTTGAATTATAGGAAAATTATAGGGGTCTATTTGGCAATGTAGGATACATTTTTTATGGGTGTTTTATTATACAAAATGAGTGTTTGTCAAGATCTCGGTGCTTGTGGTGCATTATTGTTTCTCAAGATGAGTGACCGTCAAGATCTCGGTATTTGCGGTGCATCAATTATTTTTTCCCAAGATGAGTGACTGTACAGATCTAGATCTCGGTGCTTGTGGGCCATTATTGTATCTCAAGAGTGACTGTCAAGATCTTGGTGCTTGCGGTGCATTATTGTTTCCCAAGATGAGTGACTGTAAAGATCTCGGTGCTTGTGGTCATTATGTTTCTCAAGATGAGTGACTGTCAAGATCTCGGTGCTTGTGATGCATTATTGTTTCCCAAGATGAGTGACTGTAAAGATCTCGGTGCTTGCGGTGCATTATTGTTCCCCAAGATGAGTGACTGTCAAGATCTCGGTGCTTGTGGGGCATTATTGTATCTCAAGATGAGTGACTGTCAAGATCTCGGTGCTTGCGGTGCATTATTGTTTCCCAAGATGATTGACTGTCACGATCTTGGTGCTTCAGTGCATTATTGTTTCCCAAGATGAGTGACTGTAAAGATCTCGGTGCTTGCGGTGCATTATTGTTTCCCAAGATGAGTGACTGTCACGATCTTGGTGCTTGCGGTGCATTAATGTTTCCCAAGATGAGTGACTGTAAAGATCTCGGTGCTTGCGGTGCATTATTGTTTCCCAAGATGAGTGACTGTAAAGATCTCGGTGCTTGCGGTGCATTATTGTTTCTCAAGATGAGTGACTGTCAAGATCTCGGTGCTTGCGGTGCATTATTGTTTCCCAAGATGAGTGACTGTAAAGATCTCGGTGCTTGCGTGCGGTGCATTATTGTTTCTCAAGATGAGTGACTGTCAAGATCTCGGTGCGTGCGGTGCATTATTGTTTCCCAAGATGAGTGACTGTTAAGATCTCGGTGCTTGCGGTGTATTATTGTTTCTTAAGATGAGTGACTGTCAAGATCTCGGTGATATTTCAAGATAATTTGAAAAAAAAACTTTATATTTTCCATCATTGATCTGTGTTTGCAATGTATGATCCCTTGCTTTATAAAAAAAATATAAAGAATATTTTTACTGTACCTAGAACAATTTGTTATTGAAGTCAGGGGTTTAACTGTATGCCTGAAAATTTGCTTCAAACATCGATAATGCAGCACTAATGACATTATGTTGTTTGGTTTTCACATAAATTATACATTTTATATTTTAGAAATGGTACATGACATACAGGTAACAGCAGCTTACCTGAAGTACCCATCGAGCAGAATGGGACGAGTGGTCGGAAGAAGAAAGCTAGGACATCAACTAATGGAGCAGCTGACATTTTAATAGAAATGGAGCAGAAATATGACATTGATGTTTTAAAATACCACATTAAAATATGTAGATTCATTCAATTATTTATTGTTTTGTTTCAACACATATTTCAAGTGTTCAAAGCTCACAGTTCTGCTTTTTGGAACTTAGCTAAATGATATTTAGATATAAGAAGATGTGGCATGAGTGCCAATGAGACAACTCTCCATCCAAGTCAAAATTTATAAATGTAAGCCATTATAGGTCAAAGTATGGTCTTCAACATTTGTTGGTTTCTCCTATATTTACTTGGCAAAACCTTATATGTCCACTTCAGGCTCTGCATATCAAGTCAAAATATAATTTACTGGTCAAGCCCGAGAATGCGACCATTTTGAACCCCTGGTCAACAGCAGATTGATGTGCAAAGTAGTTGTGGAGACATGAATTATAAGGTTACCAACCTTTGTTGGAAGGAATGATTTTCTGAGGTTTTAAAGATGTTGAAGCACTTATTCAGGACGTCAACTTGTATGAATTATTGTTTCATTACCTTAAGTTGTCCAATTTAAAAACGTTAATAAGGATTTACGTTGGTCTTTAATTAGCTCTGAAGACATCTGAGGAGGTTAAATAGTGGTTGTTATGATGTTGATTAGACGTTGTATAGATATCTGAGGATATTTAAAGAGGTTTAATGGTGGTTGTTAGGATGTTGATTAGACGTGGTACAGACATCTGAGGGTATTTAAAGAGGTTTAATGGTGGTTGTTATGACGTTTATTAGACGTTGTACTGACGTGGAACATCCTTATTCGAGTTCATCCTGTTGGTTGATCTGACGTTGTACCAACGTTGTACTGATGTTGTAACTACGTTGTACAGACGTTGAACGGACGTATGTCAAGACGTTGGGTAGACGTCAGTTTTTGACGTCTAAAAAATATCATATACAACCAAAATCTAACGTTGGCGCAACGTTAGGGTCTGACGTCGAACTGATGTTTATCCAACGTCAAATGTCTGCTGGGTATTAACAGCTATGCAGATAGGATTAAAGAATACTGTTAGAAACTATAAAAATAGGCGTAAACCTATGCAAATTAGTGTTAAGTATAAAAGAGGGACAAAAGGTACCATTGGGACAGTCAAACTCATAGATTGAAAATAAACTGATAACGCTATGGCTAATAATAAAAAGACAAACAGACAAATAATAGTACAGAAGACACAACATAGAAAACTAAAGATTAAGCAACACGAACCCCAGTCGTTATTTTGCTAGAACCTAGAAAAAAATGTTTACTTTATTTTCCAGTTTTGATTACTTAAAATGCAGGCTCGAAAAATAGCCAATAAAGAACTGCGCCATGACCGCATGATACGCCCGTTTCTTTTTCAACGAAGAACGTTCCATAACTTCTCAATGTCATATCAGAAATTTATGAAACAAAACTAAAGGGGGCTTATTTCAATAGATATAAACCAATCACCAAAGTTTCATGACAACTGCTCAAAGCTTTTTTTGAGTTATAATCCGAAAACTGGAAACCCCTCTTTTTTATAAATAAAGTTCCAATACTCTAAAATGTAAAATCAGAATTTTTCAAAAATCGAAACGGAACTTATGTCAATATATATAAACAATTCCTCAAAGTTTCATGAAAAATTTTGAGTTATAGTCAGAAAACTGGAATTCCCCCATTTTTTATGAAAACTCGGAAACGTAAAATCTAAAATTTGTAAAAATCGAAAGGGAGCTTACGTCAATAGATATTAACAATTCACTAAAGTTTCATGAAAATTGGTAAAAGGATTTTTGAGTTATTGTACGACATGTTGACGACGGACGGACGGACGGACGGACAACGGTATACCATGATGCGTCCCGTAAACGGGCGTATAAAAAGGGAATTTAATTTTCCGACCTAAATAATTTGATACGTTTCGGTCGGTTTTAGTATTTCAATCCATGCGAACAAAACTTAGATTATTTGTATTAATATATGTTTTTTTTGATACACATTTAAAAAGTTCATGAAGGTTAAGGTTGTGTTAATGATAAATTTTTTAAACTAATATTTTCAAACTATAATTTTTGTTCCAACGTACCTATGTAAACAACACACTACAACTGTTCATTTCAATGTTTCCTTAATCATGTGATTAACTTCAACATTTTGCACAAAAATATCATCTTGTGTAACATATTTACCGTTAAAATGTTTACCTCTTGGAATCCACATTAAGTGTAGATAGTGGACAGTACAACAGTCTGCTGATTCTTTTTCTTAGCAAGTGTTCATTCATTTATACTTCTAAATGTACAAAAACATGAAGAAATGTGAAGCGGTAAAAAGCTATTTTGATCTATTTTTTTCATTCCACATTCAAATTTTTAAAATATTTTTATCACTAAATTCCCAATATTATAAAATTCTTAACCGTTACATTATCAAAAGTTGATCACCTAATAAACAAAAAGAAGAAAAAGAAAATACTTGATTAATAAGAAAAGGTAGAGATTGGTTTTAAAATTGTTTGATCAAACTGCAAAAACACGTGAAGATGGATTGTTGTCATGAAAATTACTAGAATATGTAGCATCGTTTTCTATCTTTAGTCAAGATTGGAGAAAAAATATCAGATTTGTTTTGATGCCGACAAAAATATAAAAATATTAGAGAACATACTATAGTGTTCTCCAAATCTAATTGAAAAAAAGATTATTAATAATTAATATTAACAAACATGAACAGTAACATTGTTTCTAAACAGATTATCGCTGTTTTCTCCGCTTGAAATAATATAAAGTGATGCAGTTGTACATAATACTTGACACCTCCACATGTCCATGTGCCTGTCCAGGGTCCTAGATGCATACCATCAGCACCTGTCTATGAAGTATATAACAAAAGTTTGGTGCTTTAAGGAATTTCTATTAAAGACTAATCTGGTAGGTATATGTTAAATTTTTCACAAATTCTATATAAATTCAGGGCAATTAAGAGCTCGCCATGCCTATGTTTATGTTTACCTCTTATCTTTTTCGTTGTTAGTTTGTTGTCTCATTGACGTATTCACAACGTCTATTTTTATTTGTATCGTCAAGAAATTGATTTTTTTCGGGATATACCCCAAAGGTGATTTTTTCTTCTCTCAAGTAGATGGTTATCGAAGGTTATTGCAGAATTTGTTTGCGTTGTTCGATATTAAAGCGCTTACTATTTATTGTCCACTAATAAACGTCTAATGCCAGAAAGATAGAAAAAAAGACGTAATTGACAGTATAATGAAAACTGAAGGAATTTTACAAACGACAGAACCAGACATAGATTATTTCCTTATTAGAGTAATCCCTGTCCGACAGAAATAATTTAGTCAGAATGAAGATGTATAGGAAATTGGGAATAATTGATCTTTTAAGATATAATACAACATGAACGTCTGTTGATATTAATTTGTGTTGGTTGATCTCGATAAAATTTACAATGACTATATGGCTGTAAAGAATTTATATTCATACTCTAGTACAAGACATTCTACTTGCCATGCAGCAAGGTTTATCATCATTTAAAGGAGACCCTCAATGCGAAAAATCTTGAGGAAAAACTGGTCTAAATGAAGGATTAAACACACTTTGCCAAAGCTAACTGCTGTGCAAAATGGACCGATAATCTCACAAACGGAATCAACGAATGTGTAGGAAAAAATGTGTTTAAACTTTTAAATTTTCAATCCAAAGCATTTGTTTTTGTCTTTTAATTTCAGCTTTCGTGTATAGCGTATGAACTTACTATAGAGAAATCGACAGTGCTTTCCTAGAGTACGAAATTAGTTCCGGCAACATTGGCTATCGAAGTTCTAACGGACAAATCACATGATATGTAAATTATTAACTTGTACAAGAAACAAAATATTTAAAAGCCAGTTCATGAGAAACTCCTGCAAAACAGTCACATGAGGAAGAGTCTAGAGATAATATCCCACTTCTATTAAGAATTAAAAGCCCATCTGGAAGATCAGTGTCGGGGGAGTTTTAGTTTACACATATTTTATTTACTCAAAGTAAAATGGATTGGACACAAGTAAACCAAACTTATGAAGTTCGCTCCGAATAACAATAAATAACAATACAATATTAATATGAGCATGCAATATTTCAAAATATACAATACTTTACGAGTCTAACTATTGAAAAAAGATGAAACAATAATAACGGAAAAATTGGTGGTGGTGGTGGTGGTGGTGGTGGTGGTTGATGATGATGATGATGATGATGATGATGATGATGATGATGATGATGATGATGATGATGTGAATGTACGGCAAATACACTATTCAGTATCATATAACAAGAAATCTCTCAGACCTTTTGATAAACTCGAATACATGTTTAAATATATAGACGTTTTGTTCATACGAGTGGTTCGGATTACCAAATGTTAGTAACTTAACATGCAAGATAAGGTCATCAGGAGCCATCTTAGATTGTTCATCAGAACTTCTCTCTGGTCTGTATATAAAGAACAGTCGAAAAGGAAATGGTGTACAGTCTCAATATTGCATCCACAAAGACAAGATGGGTCAGCAAGTATATTGACTCTGAAGTAGTCATAATTCAGGAAAGATGAGTAGCATCTTAATTGTGTTAGAATTATATATTAAGTTTCCTCGGTCCATATTAATAGTGCTTAGGTACATCTTTATTTATAGTATTTAGCCTTCATAATTGGATTTTAATTTTTGAGATAGAGTCTGATTTTCGAAGGGACACATCGGTATAATTCCATAGTCTAATAGTTGATGGTATAAAAGATTCTTTAGTAAGGGATAATCTTCAAAAAGGAACAATGATATCATTTCCATTTCTCAAGGGATATACAGTTGTGCTCTGTACACAGGGTGGAACAAGATTGCACAGATAATCCGGAGCTTGTTTATATTGAATGTTATAAAACATTTGTAATTTCCGTCTTTTCCTTCTTTCAGCTAAAGTTTCCCACCAAACTTCATCATACAGACTTTCGGTTTTGTAAATATAGGCAAATCAGTAACTATTATAGCAGCTGCTAGCTGCACACTTTCAAGTTTGTTAGCTTATCCTATCCCACAGTTATCCTAAACCTCAGGTGCATATTCAAAAATTGGTCTTATGAATACTAAATAGAGTTTTTCTAATTTTTTCCTACCAAGTTGGTACTTGAGTTTTCTCAGTATATTTAAATGTTTCGTAACACTAATAATCAGATTGTCTATATGGCTATTCCACCGAGCATCAGAGCAAAACGTTACCCCAAACCGTTTGTGACATTTTTTAATAGGGATTTCTTTATCATTTAAGCAGAATTTTAGATCTGGTGCGTCATTATTTGAAAAAAAAATCATTATTTCTGTTTTGTCTGGATTAAAAGACATAATTAAGCCTGCCCACCTTCTTGACCATTCGTTCAGCTCCTCGAGGTCACGATCAATAACAGTTTGTATGTGTCATTCGTCGTGCCCCGAGTAATTAAACGAAGTGAGTTTCTCTGCAATGTCATATATATATATATATATATATATATATATATATATATATATATATAATATGGGGACTCCCCAATTACGGAAGAAAAATCAATAATAAAAAAAAAAAAAAAAAAAAAAAAAAAAAAAATAAATCTACTAATGAACTCAAAATCGTTAACTTTTTTTTCTAACTTTTTTTATTTTCCTGCATCTGCGCAGAAATCTTTTCCGGTATCGTTTAGTTCGGGATATGAGTAAAATATTATCAGGACGTCCCTTATATCAGTAGGCAAATCAATAAAACTAAAAATCAATGTAAAAATCAATATACTAATGAAATCATAATCGTAAACGTTTTTTCTAACTTTTTCCAACGGTTGCATTTGTCTTGTTCCGGTTCTGTTGACGGACGATGCCAAGTCATACGATTTCCGGAAAATTTATATGTATGATTACCAAAAATAATATGGACAACAACACACTAACAATAAAATTTGTATACTTTTGATGTACTTTTTTGATTTATAGTAGACTTTGCTTTAATGTTATTTTGTTTTTCGTTTGACATTTAACAAAAAGACATGAGGATTCAAAGTTGTATGAAGTCATATAACATTTGTCAATTGGTCATCACCATGATTGTTGACCATTTTAACACTTGTCGGTTATGATACTGATCCGCTACTTAACAAGTCGAAAGATGGTCGATGCTTCATAGCAACACGTCTTCTTGTTTACATCAAAAATAACAGAGTTTTCTGTCTTTTTTACAATTTAAATGTACATTTTTTAATTCAGATTTTGATATGATAGAAAACGTTACCTGATGATAGCGTTGCAAATTGCAAATGACGTCACAACTTAATTCCATGATAGGTCGACTTTGTATGTTCTATTATCCGAACTTACGGGCTTTTTTAAAACCAGTGATCTCACTTTCTTGTACTTTTCAGGAAAATTTACTTAAAATTGTTTTTATTATTTCATTTAATGTGTTTTTAAAACTTAGATACAGAGTCCACTCATAGATGAGGGTCTGGATTGGGTTTAAAGAATCGAGAATAATGGACAAAATGTGCAGAATAAATGGCAAAAGAATTAAGAATAGAGAATAATTGGGAACTCAAATATAAGGAATAGAGAATAATGGCAAACTAGACAATGTGATGCCCCTGCACTCCACTCTGAAGTAACTGTATTATAACAAATAGATATAAGAAGATGTGGTATGAGTGCCAATGAGACAACTCTCCATCCAAGTCACAATATGTAAAAGTAAACCATTATAGGTCAAAGTAAGGCCTTCAACAAGGAGACTTGGTTCACACCGAACAGCAAGCTATAAAGGGCCCCCAAAATGACCATTCAAACACGAAAATCAACGGTCTAATCTATATAAAAAAACGAGAAACGAGAAACACTTATGAACCACATCAACAAACGACAACCACTGAACATCAGGTTCCTGACTACGGACAGGTGCAAACAAATGCAGCGGGTTTAAACGTTTTAATAGGCGCCAACCTTAACCCTACCTGAAACAATAGTGTAACATCACAGCATAGAAAGACACACTATAAAATATCAATTGGTTTGGCTTAACTCAATCAAAAGACATATTAACAAAAACAAGTGAACATACACTGAACGAATAAATTTGATCTATGACACAATGTAAATACAAAATTAATAAAACAAGGGGGTTAGATGTTTAACAATATCAGAAAGACAACCATAACCTTGGACAAAATGCTGCCAAATAAAATAACGTACACAGGTAACTAAAAATAATTTTGTTGTAAGGTATACATAGAGTACGGAAATTATGTTTACAAAATAAATAATTTTGTTGTTCCTAGTACGAGATCAAAAGTGAAAATTTATCGTCATACTAAACACTTATCAAAGGTGGTATATATTAAAAATAGTGAGACTAGATATAACACTGAATAAGTAAACATTATATAACAAAAATACATTACAAATTGTATCAACAGGTCAAATTAACACGAAAGTACGATTTGAGAGTACTCGCAGTTACTGAAAGCTAGTTAAAAGCCAAAAACAATAAATAATAAAAATCATACATCAGAGACTAAAATCAACTAAAACACATCCCAGGGATTTAGTGTTTTAACGTCATGGACAGTCAAAGAAGACATGACAATGCCAAAATAAAAGTATCGACAGGCAGTAGGATGCATGCAGTTAGGGGTTAAGCCTGTTAATAAATATGTTTAATGTAATATATAGATAGAGTAATTTCTATATAGAAATTGAACGTGGATGTGTATTTATACATCCCAAAAAAAAAACGTTTGAAAAGAATACAAATTTAGTTATGTTTTAATTTGCTGATGACAAAATCGATATTTGTGCCAATGTAAACTATATTCAGAGATCTAATTACAACATTGGTAAGATAAACTTTACTAATAAGTTTGTTAAAAGGTTCGATGAGTTTACACGGATCATATAGTGATTTCCGCGCTTTTAGTACAATATTACCGTAAAATTTAGGATGTGAAATACCGTTTTTAATAAGTTTCCTACATGTACAGCCAAATTTACTAATCAAATCTTTGTATCTATGAAAGAATTTAGAAAAAAGTTTTAAGCAATTTATGGAAACGAAATCCCTGACTTAATAATTTACCAGTGATGCATTGATTACGTTCGTTAAAATCTATGACATCACTACACACACGGGCATAACGAACGAGTTGGGATATATAAACACCGTATGATGGAGCCAAAGGAACATCGCCATCTAAAAAGGGAAAATTAACAATAGGGAATGAAAAATCGTCTCTTTTGTCGTAAATTTTAGTATGGAGTTTCCCTTTAAAAATTGAAATAGATATAGGAAGATGTGGTGTGAGTGCCAATGAGACAACTCTCCATCCAAATAACAATATATAAAAGTAAACCATTATAAGTCAATGTACGGCCTTCAACACGGAGCCTTGGCTCACACCAAACAACAAGCTATAAAGGGCCCCAAAATTATTAGTGTAAAACCATTCAAACGGGAAAACCAACGGTCTAGTCTATATAAAAAACGAGAAACGAGAAACACGTATAAATTACACAAACAAACGAAAACTACTGTACATCAGATTCAGTCTATATAAAAAACGAGAAACGAGAAACACGTATAAATTACATAAACAAACGACAACTACTGTACATCAGATTCCTGACTTGGGACAAGTGCAAACATTTGCAGCGGGATTAAACGTTTTAATGGTACCAAACCTTCTCCCTTTTTCTGAAACAATAGTATACCATCACAACATAGAAAAACACACGATAAAATATCAATTGGAAGGCTTAACTCAATCAAAAAACGTAAATTAACACACTATGAACGAATAAATTTGATCTGTGATACCTGAATGTAAATACATAGTTAATAAAATATTAGGGACAAACATTCAAGGCCAAAAAGCAAACAAACAAGTCCAAACAAAGCCATGGCAAGACACCATCGCGAAATATTTAACCCTTAGAAAATAATCACTTTTGAAAAAAAAACCGGTGTTCATAATATATACAGGTAAATAAAAAATAACTTTGTCGTTTTAGGTATACTACTTCTGTCTATATAATTAGGAATAACAAGAAAGGTCTGTCATATAAATACCTAATTCAACACTAGATACATAAAGGGTGAATATCAACAATAAAACTATACAATTAGAGCTAGCTAAAACTTCCCTGTACAGATTTAAGGAGAATAATCTTGATGTTCATACAAATGTAGTATGAAGAAGTGAAAATTAGTAGATATTTAAAATAATCAAAGCTGGTATATAGACAAGATCCATATTAATATAAAAATAACAAAAAAGTATTACAAATAGTATCAACAGGTCGAATTAACAGGAAAGTACGTTTTGAGAGTACTCGCAGTTACTGAAAGCTAGTTAAAAGCCAAAAACAATTAATAATAAAAAAATCATGCATCAGATACTAAAATCAACTAAAACACATCCCAGGGATTCAGTAGTTGTCGTTTGTTGATGTGGTTCATAAGTGTTTCTCGTTTCTCGTTTTTTATATAGATTAGACCGTTGGTTTTCCCATTTGAATGGTTTGACACTAGTAATTTTTGGGGCCCTTTATAGCTTACTGCTCGGTGTGAGCCAAGGCTCCGTGTTGAAGACCGTACTTTGACCTATAATGGTTTAGTTTTATAAATTTTGACTTTGATAGAGAGTTGTCTCATTGGCACTCATACCACATCTTCTTATATCTAATGACTTGTGCAATGCCAAAAATAAATGTATCGACAGGTAGTAGGATAGTGAGGAGCTACTTCTTTAGAGATAAAAATTAACGTGTTTGTGTCTCTAAACATCCCGCCTCAAAAGAAGATACAATTTAGTTATGTTTTAATTTGCTAATGTAAATGTAGTGCCAATGTAAACTATATTCAGAGATCTAATTACAATATTGGTAAGATAAACTTTACTAATAAGTTTGTTTAAAGGTTCGATGAGTTTACACGGATCACATAGTGATTTCCTCGCTTTAAGTACAATATTACCGTAAAATTTAGGATATGAAATACCATTTTTAATAAGTTTTCTACAGGTACAGCCAAATTTACTAATCAAATCTTTGTATCTATGAAAGAATTTAGTAAAAGTTTTAAGTAATTTATGGTATCGAAATCCCTGACACAATAATTTCCCAATGATGCATTGGTTACGTTCGTTAAAATCTATGACATCAGAACACACACGGGCATACCGAACGAGTTGGGATATATAAACACCGTATGATGGAGCCAAAGGCACATCGCCGTCTAAAAATGGAAAATTAACAATAGGAAATGAAAAATCGTCTCTTTTGTCGTAAATTTTAGTGTGTAGTTTCCCGTTAGAAATTGAAATGTCTAAATCTAGAAAAGGACAACTACTGTTGTTTATGTTAGATTTATTTAAAGTTAGTTCCTTTGGGTAAATTTCGGTAGTATATTTAGAGAACTCTGGATTATTTAACGAAAAAATATCATCAAGATAACGGTAGGTATTGTTGAATGTATCAACCACATGTAATAATGATGTGTCTTTTACTGAGTTTGGTCATAAACTGAGATTCATAGTAATACAGGAATAAATCTGCTATTAAAGGGGCGCTGTTAGTGCCCATAGGAATACCTACTACCTGTCGATACATTTTATCGCCGAAACGTACACATATGTTGTCCAGGAGAAAATTTAAAGCTTCAATCATATCTTCAAATTTCCAGTAAGTGTATCTAGCATACTTTCCTTTTTCGTTACAGAAAAAGGCTTTAAACGAGTTACAGCAAATAAATTTGCACTGAGATTTTTCCAAAGACCATTAAATTAAATATGAAAACTTTTTCTTGATAAGATTGTGTGGAAGTGTAGTGTGGAGAGTAGAAAAATCATAACTGTCAACAGAATTAAAAGGACCATCAAAAGCACGTATTTTATCTTAAACCTCTAATGAATTTTTAACACTCCAAAAATAATTAATACCATTATTTTCATAAGCTTTATTACAAAAGTTAATAACAAGTTCTTTGATAGTAGTAAGGGAGGTAGTTAGAAGCACTGACAGATTAGTAGTAGAACACTTACTAGATGCGGAGATGAAACGGAATTTAAATGGTTGTTTGTGTAATTTAGGTTACCAGTACATGTACATAGTCTGGACTTTCAAATGTTCGGAAGAGGCTTCAAGCTGGGTAGTGGCTTGTTTACAATTTGACTCTCTGGGGAGCGTACAGTCCTGAATGTAGACGAATTGATAATTTCGTTTTGGAGAACTACCGTGTAGTATATGCGTCACACCACCACTACATTATTGGCTGCTTTGTCTGCCGGTACGAACACAAACCGCTTTGCGAGTACTTGGAGTTTATTTTTTATTCTAGAAATGGGTATATCATGGACCCTATTATTAATTTCAGAATTGTTTTCAAAATGAGATATACGAATATCAACAGTATTCATAATTTTATTCAAATACCTGCCTAAAGATTTTTTATCAGATTTTTTACGTTTACACCAATTTTTACAGTAGGCAGACAAAGCGTCTTTAATGACCTGAGGACACTGTTTCCAATCTATTATAGATGGAGGACGATATTTAGGTCCTTTCTTAAGAAAAGTTTTGACCTCACGGTCTTTGACGATGTTGCGGTCTCCTGTAATGACATGGGAACATATCTAAAACTAGATGTTTCACAGTCTCAAGTGGAAGGAGCATTATTGTCTATATTGACGTCTGCTGTAACTGACGTATAATTAAAAATAAAACTTCTGCTGGGTATTTTATAAGAATATGAAATAATAGGTGGTTTTGTATTATCAAAATATGGAGGTATTTGACTATGGATGGTAGAGTCATTGAATATACTAGATAAGTTAATAAAATCAAAACCTCTATTTATATATTTTAATTTAAGAAAATGCCGTTTATAATTTTCAAGTTTATCGATACTAGGAAACAGCCTGTGGTGACAAAAGGTTGTAATAATACGGGTGTATTCATACAACGGGCTAAAAAATGAAATTTTATCACACTCCTGAAAAATAGCATATAATTTACTTATTGGTATATGACCCAGTTTACATAGTCAATATAGGACTTTCTTTGAGATATTATCGTGTCTGGGAGACACAATTGATGCTCCCGCAGATGCAAAATGTTATCTTTAAATACTCAAAGTTGAGCATGGGAGCACATGGGTTTATGGTTCACTGTAGGAGGAGATATCCGGAAACGCTATGTACCTCTTATGCAAGTATATACTCCAAAAATGACAAAGTTCAACTATCTTCCAAAAGAGCAAATATTAATAAAAATCAAAACCCTGACCACATGCATACCTTCAATTTATGTTCAAACAGCCAGCAAAGCGAAAACTACCTAGCATTCAAACTGTAGAAGGAGTTATCCGGAAACGCTATGCACCTCTTATGCAAGTATATACTCCAAAAATGACAAACAAGAATGAAGACATCACTTATCGTGAAATTCAATGAATTAGGAAATATGCATTTTATGACATAGCATTTTTTAAACGCAGCAAATTAACAGAAAAAAACATTTTATAGTTTTAAATCATACCTTACAATAAAAGATTTAAAAAATGAACCCACAGAACAACTTTTCTTTGTTATATATTTCAATAATTTTATTAGTTACAAACTTACTGCCAAAAGAAAAAGAAGTGACACATAAACGAAAAATTGAAAATTATTATTGACAAAGATTTATTTTATTTCAAATTATAAAATCATTCTATATGGAATGTGTCATTTACATCCTCATAATGTACTTACAGGTCTTGAGCAGAATCGACAAAACTTTTGTTTTCTCCATGCATGGCTTAGCATCACAAGAGTAAAAAAAAATGGAAAAAAGATACAATGAGAAGTAAAAAAGAGAAATCAACTTCACATCACCAGATCTATTAGTAAAAAGTGCGAAATTCGTGTTGTACCGCGATGTAGTGAACATGGTGAAGAAACAAGAAAAAAATACGTCATTATAAAAATAAGGAGATGTGGTTTGATTGCCAATGAAACAAATATTCACCAAAGTTCAAATGAAGAGGATTTAAGCAATTATAGGCAACCGTACGGCATTCAACAATGAGAAAACCCCATACTGTATGGTCGGATATAAAAGGTCCCGACATGAAAAATATGAAACAATTCAACTGAGAAAACTAACGGCCTAATTGATAACAACACAATTTACAAAATAAATATGACAGACATGAACCAACGACAACCACTGAACTCTATGCTCCTGACTTGGGACAGGCACATTAAGAATGTGGCGGGGTTAAACCTGTTTGTGAGCGGCGCTCAACCCTCCCCCTAACCAGGGACAGTGGTGCAACAGTACAACATAAGAACTAACTATACAAATCAGTTGAAAAAGGCTTAACTCATCAGAGTGATACAAATAGAAATACATCTAACAAGAACACAGAGTGCACGTGGACGGGTACTTATACATCTAGCAAAGTTTCCTTGTCACTTAAATATAAACGAATGGTTTTATGTTATCACCTGCTACATTCACTGCAGCCATTTTCAAACCCATTTCTCAATGGGCGTGCATCCGAAGGAGATATGATGTATAATGAATTATACAACCTTCGATCAGAGCTTAACGTCTGAAGCAAGAAAATAAGACACTTTCATGACCACTTTTAGAGTTTTTCTGCTCTATGTATATAGAAGCAGAAACATTTATGCCAATTATGCCAATTTCTATACTGTTCTAGAGTGGGAGGTTTCTCAGATGTTTTTAAAAATAAGAAGATGAGGTATGATTGCCAATGAGACAACTATCCACCAAAGTTCAAATGAAGAGGATGTAAACAATTATAGACAACCATACGGCCTTTAACAATGAGAAAAACCCATACCGTATAGTCGGCTATAAAAGGCCCCGACATGTTTGTTTGTTTGTTTGGGTTTTTTTTTTTTTTTTTTTTTTTTGTCAGTCAGTTAATTTAACTTTTTCTGTACGTTTTTAGAGGATAACTGTTATCAGCTATTCGTGACATTGAATAATAGCCTTTCGAGAATTTAGCAGAAATCAACACAGTGTAATTCTTACTTGAACTCTTCATGACATTTTCTGGAGGTTAATAGTTTTAATTAGTACAGAACTTGACTTTCTCATCCACTTGCCTGGTATCCAACTTCTTAATGTATCTGCTTGTCAAGTGTTTTCAAAGTCAAGAAAACTATACCTTAATTTTACTTTGTGCTATGTATCGATAAGTTAAGCTCTTTTCAACTGACTTTTATAGTTTTTTTTTCCAGCTTACATGTTTAACCCAGCCATGTTCTGTATGTGCCTGTCCCAAATAAGAAGCCCGTTATTCAGTGGTTATTGTTTGTTGTTGTATATCATGTTTGTTTTTCGTTTATTGTTTTGTACATAAATCAGGCTGTTAGTTTTTCTCGATTGAAATGTTTTACATCTGTCATTTCTGTTATAGCTTACAATGCAGTATTAGGTTTGCTCATTGCTGAAGGCGTATGGTGATCTATAGTTGTTAACTTTAACGTCATTTAGTCTCTGGTAGAGAGTTGTCTCATTGCATGCCATGGCATAGCACTTCTTCTTATTTGTATATTCTATTCATTGAAGACCAAAATGATTGACTGCCGGAGCAGAGTGTGTCACATGACTTTAAAAGGCACAGAACTGTTCAAGTTTTAACTAGTTGCAGCCCTCTAGCTTCAATAATATAATTAAAATTGAGAATGGAAATGGGGAATGTGTCAAAGAGACAACAACACGACCAAAGAGCCGAAGGCCACCAATGGGTCTTCAACACAGCAAGAAAGTCCGGCACCCGGAGGGGGCTTCAGCTGGCCCCGAAACAAAAATGTGTACTAGTTCAGTGAAAATGGACGTCATACTAGACTCCAAAACATATAAATGAACTAAAATTAAAAATCATACAAGACTAACAAAGGCCAGAGGCTCCTGACTTTGGACAGACGCAAAAATGTGGCGGGGTTAAACATGTTTTGTGAGATCAACCCTCCCCTTATTACTCTAGCCAATGTTGAAAAAAACAAACACACAGCAATACGCACAGTAACACTCAGTTTAAAAGAAGTCCGAGTCCGATGTCAGAAGAGAAAACAAAAGAAGCTAAGCAAAATGACAATGCATAAATTAACAAAGGACTACTAGCAGTTACTGACATGCCAGCTCCAGACCTCAATTGAACTGATTGAAAGATATGTCTTCATCATATGAAAATCAAGCACAATCCCTTCCGTAAGGAGTTTAGTATCATACTATCATAAAATATATGAGAAGAACATAACCCGTATCATGCCAACAACTGGTTTTAGAATAAATGTGTTTATTTCCGATGCAAAGACCCTATGAGTGAATCAATATTAATACCAAAATATGCCATCTTTATATCTAAAAGTGTTATTAAATTTTTGTATCAGATGTTGTTTCGATTGGTCTTTGCTGATTTTAGTCATAAATTGTAATTCATAACAATACAGAAACAGGTCCGCAATAAGTGGTGCACAGTTAGTCCTCATTCATTGGAATTCCGATAACTTGACGATACACGGAATATCCATAGCGAACAAAAATGTTATCTAGTAAAAATTCAAGGGCAGTTATAGTGTCAAAGCAGGTCCAATTGACATAGTTCTTTTGTTTGTTGTTACCAAAAAAAAGGCCTAAAAGAGTTTGAACATATATATTCGCATTCTGACTTTTTAAATGCCCATTGAATTAGGTGTGTGAATTTTTCTTAATAAGATTACGAGACAAAGTGGTATATAGGGTAGAAAAATCAAAACTTTGAACAGATTCGAAATGACCAATATAAGCATGTAATTTGTCAAGTTCTTCCATATTGTATTGTTGGTAGAGTGTCCGACATGTCCGGTATCCAGATTCAATAGTACTGCATATGACCTTCTACATGTTTTATGTAACCTGGGATTACTATATCAGTGGTTACAGGAATCTCAGATGTAACCATGCAGTTTGAGAATTTACCCTACAGGTTAACTTTGAAAGTGTTTGTGCACATAGCATAACTCGTAATTGTTGTACATAAGGGAACTGATGCACAGTAATCTGTAGAGGAACTAGATACATGTCCTAAAACAGGTATCATTCTTTTGTCGAGTGTTACCAGTGGCGGATCCAGAAATTTTCACAAAGAGAGAGGGGGGAGTCACTAACTGTCATAAGAGGGGGACCCGCTTAGACATGCTTCAGTGATTCCCTAAATAATCAACCAAATTTTTCCCACAAAAGGGGGGGACCGGGCACCCTGCCCCTTCCCCCCCTAAAACCTCCTCTGGTTACATGCATTTCTTTTCCAGTTGGGCGGGGGTCTTTTCACACCATGTGAAAGGTGTATTGCCAGGTTCTATAACTATAAGTTAACCTCGGTTATAGAGTAATCAGCGTAAATAAGGAAAAGCTTCATTTACAGTGATGCCCGGACGCTGTATCTAACGAACTAAATCCTTGCAGAGACGTATAATACTTCTAATAATATGTATTACATGTTTCTGTTATTATGTACAAATCATGTTTTTAATTAAATTCAGTTACTTTCTCACCAGAGATTATGCTTGGAATTGCAATAAATGTTTATATATATATTTATTGTTAACATGATATCGTAAAGTATTCTAAAGGTTTTCTGACTTCGTCCCCTTTTACAGGTAACACCTGCCTCATGGTAAATGATAAGGGACCAAGTACTGAACCTTGAGGTATTCCAGCTGAAAGATTGCAAAATGAGGATGATGATTTATTAATCACAACTTTTTGTTTCCTATCACAAAGATAACGTTCAAACCAGATAAGTAAATTACCATGTATTCCGTAAGCTTTCGTTTTATGTAAGAGCCCTCTGTCGGGGGAGTCACATCCAAGACTCCGTAAATGGTTCCTTGTTGGCTTAATTGTCACACTGGTTAACTGGGACATTTGATGTTTAATGAATGGATGGGCCACATTTGGGATTTATTTGCAAATTAATATTTTATTCCATTCTCATTCGGCAGAGTTACATAATTACGGAGGTTACAATTAAATAGAACAGCAGAAGATGTGATTATATTTTGGTTCTAATGTAATCATTAAAGAGTAAATTCAGGGGAGGTAAGTCAATTTTAATTAAGGTACCATGAAGGATATGTCTTTAACTTTCTATATAGACAAGAGTAAAATGGTTTTGGTTGGAAATTATTAAAACAAATATTTTTATATGTATAACTACTAAAAAAAATATGATTGAAATGAGGACTGTAATGTCATGATGTGTAATACAGTGTAGATTTTATTCGATTAAAATAAAAATAATTATGTTGAGGATTATATATGGCCCTCGTATTGCTCAATTTTGATGTTAATTAAATAATTAATATTCTGCGTTTAATATTTTTTCCCTCAATTATTTTACTATCAGTCAGTAACTTTTGATCAGTCTTGATGGGTTGTTCTGCAAATAAATAGGATATTCTGTCTGAAATTCTTCTTTTTTTTCGTTACAATTTTAGATCTTTTGAAATGCTTAAAATATACTAAAACCTTATTTGCAAAGCAAAAGCTTACTGGTACTGGAGATATTAACCTTATAAAACATAAAAAGAGCAAACGAATCAAAATTCAGGTGTTATCTTAGAAATTATAAACTTTTTGACGGTAAAAACCCTATTTAAAGGTTTAAGACGTGTTAAACATGCTTCCTATTAAAAAGAAAATTAAAACAGTTTCGCATAAATTGGCAAAACAAAATAATTCAAAGATGGCCATTTTTTCTCAGGAGATACATGTACTGGTGCCAAAATTTGAATAAGCTCATCATAAATAACTAAAATTGTGTACGCCAGACGCGCATTTCGTCTACACAAGACTCAACAGTGACGCTTGAATCAAAATATTTAAAAAGGCCAAATAAAGTACGAAGTAGAAGAGCATTGAGGACCCAAAATTCCGAAAGGTTTTGTCAAATTCAGCTAAGGTTATTTAATCCTGAATGTGTTCTAAAAATAGAAGTGATTATTTCTAATAATAAAATGAAATATTTTTATTTTTGAAGGTATACACAGAGTCCCTACATGTTACCCTTCCAGATACATGTCACATAACATTCATTTTCAGAACTTGCTTCCGGACGATTTTTGGCATTCTGCATGTTGTTTCATAGACAGGCTCTTAACAAAAATCTTATTATTAGTTGTCACATGAGGTACCCCATTCCTACACGTCAAAATAATGTTATTCAAAATACTTTTATGTTCATTCATTGTAGGAACTGGTTTAAGCGTGTGTAGGAATATTATGTGATATGTAAAACATTAGAACTAATTCCTATTTGTCCTTTAAAACAAATGTCGAATCTTGAAATTGCAAAATTTAATAAAAGTTACTAATTTAAACCACCGTCTTCATAAGCCAGTCAAAATAAACAATACTTATGGAGCAACATATTAAAAGATTCAATATTGATAATGTCATACAAGAATATATTGAAATAAAATTGAGAATGGAAATGGGGAATATGGCAAAGAGACAACAACCCGACCAAAGAGCAGACAACAGCCGAAGGCCACCAATGGGTCTTCAATGCAGCGAGAAAATCCCGCACCCGGAGGTGGTCCTCAGCTGGCCCCTAAATAAAAGTGTGTACTAGTTCAGTGAAAATAAACGTCACACTAAACTCCAAAACATATAAATGAACTAATATTAAAAAACATACAAGACTAACAAGGGCCAGAGGCTCCTGACTTGGGACAGGCGCAAAAATGCGGCGGGGTTAAACATTTTTTAATAGGTGGTGCAAATTTTGTCTCTCCTGTTACCATGTTCAAAAGAAATTTGGGGTAGAAAATGTTTCGATAAAATTTTAAGCTTGTTTTTCATTGCAAATAAGATGGTTTTCAAGAGTAAAAACTTCTATATATTTTCATTCTGTGTAATGATAGATTATTTGTCAATCTTCTATGTTGTACTGAAAAATACCTCTAAAAATTGGTTTTCAAAGGTTATAAAAATAACCACCAGCAACGTAAGTCTATGGTAGCAATTCATAATGCTCGGCATTTTTTCTCTTTCTAATAAACCCAACACCAAGTAATTCCCTTGTATGTTCATTTACTTTTGTCGTTTGTTTTTGGTAACAGGAACGTAGTACGTTAACGATATGTCACCATATTATTAAGTTCTATCATGTTACCGATAGCAGTATTGCATTTTGTATATGCTAAATTGCAAAGATTAAGACGTTGTCACCTTTAAATGAGTTCAAACAACCAAACATTTCGTTATGTGTAAAATAATATGTAATTATAAACTTTTAAGACGTTTTATTCAAATATTGTCTATCCTGTTACTGTAACAATAGTAACAGCTAGGATAGACATAACAGGATAGACAATTGACATTTCTTCATTTATGAATGCTGTTGTGAAATAACTACTCCCTTTGATGCAGTGATAATGGTTTTCTGCTGTAAGTATGGTTTCCAACACGTAATTGCACTTTTTACAAGTCTAATATTGTTGTAATTAATAAATTTATTGGTAACAGCATAGACATGATAAAAGGGTACCCACTAATTGTTGTTACTAAATGTCTTGAATTTTCTTTTCTCTACACTGTTATGCAAGAAACGTGCTGTGTCAAATTTTAAGAAGCTTTTGTGCTTTTGAAGTCATCACTGAAATGTTCCATACTCATAGGGAGAAACAATTTAACGGTTGATTTGGAACGGTAACAGCATAGACATGCATTTCATGTTCGCTGGTTGAATTAAGTTTGTAGAAAATGTGATTTTTCGTTAGTGTTTTCATTAACATTGTAAGATAGTTCCTTTTGCAGATATCAAGACAATCAGAAAATAGGAAAAAAATCATTTGAAATGTGTTACTCTGACACTGTACGCACATAAATTACGCAAATATCGGACTTAAATATATTTTAATCTTATCAAAATAGATATAAATCGTGTTTATTATTGATGTTCTGACTCATAAATCCTACAAACTTTCGATTAAACACTTACAAATGCATTTTCTATTAAAAAAAAATTAATAGCATAGGTGTACTGACAATTCGACATTTTTTTTTAAATGACCCCCATCTTAACGAGCTTAACCAATTCAATAAATTTTAACGAAAATGGGATGTATTAAACAGACAGATTTGATGTTAACCACGGCGTAAGGAACAAAGAAATCAATTAAGTTGTTTTTACAACAAAAATAGTTATATAATATACAATACGCCGTCTTAAATTGACCCATTTTTTTTTAAACCACAAACATCAAAAGATACCAGGCTTATAATGTTATACGTCAGACGCGCGTTACGTCTACAAAAGACTCATCAATGACGCACGAATAAAAAAAAAGTTGAAAGGCAAAATAAAGTACGAAGTTGAAGAGCATTGAGGACCCAACATTCCGACCGATATAAGAACTGCCGATATATATGTTTCCTATGAGGGATTTGAACTCAAGCTGTGGAGCTCACTGAATTTCGGAATTACAATAATCGAATATTTATTATTATCACCACCAGCGAGAAATCGTTCGGCTTATCATACTTTACATCGACATCTCAGATAAATCCGACTAGAATGTAGTAATGCTTTCAATAACGTATAAACGAGTTATGAGTTCTTTACGGTACCTGAAAATGTATTGCTTGGTCAATATCTATTACAGTACTTATATAATCTTTGAGAATAGAATAAGAAGCTTATAAAAATAGGAAGATGTGGTATAATTGCAATGCGACAACTCCCCACCAGAGACCAAATGACATACTTAACAAATATAGGTCACCGTACGGTCTTCAACAAGGAGCAAAACTTTTATCCATAACCCTTCAACAATGAGCAAAACCCTATACAAGCTTGTATACCTTTAAACATAGTTATAATTTTAAAAAAAAAATTCAAAAACGTTGCGGTGCTTTGTTGTTTGAATTAATGATTTTTCGGCCAATCTTGTTTCCTTTGAGAACATTATAATAGTGGTGCTTTTTCGTTTGAATATGTTGCTGGTTTTTAGTCATATCTTTACTAAGTCCAGAAGTTAGTTGCGCTTGTGCAAGTCTGTAATTAACGAGTCTAATATACGCTCCGGATTTTACAATTTTTGTTCAAAAATTTAAAAAAACTACGCTAACTTTAAAGAATTGATTCTTACATAAAATTTGAATGTAGGAATCACATATTGCAACATACAAAAGGAATACCGAATTGAATGGAACTTGCTTTACTGCACTTTTAATTTTCAGGCTGGCTCATTAAAATCAATTCAGCTTTAAAATGTAAATATATTATATTAAACAAAATTTCGAAAAGGACTTTCCGTCAATTTTTTACCAGTTAATAAACAAAAGTTAACAATCATGATATCTTGGAATACTAACTAGAGGTTATTTAAAAATTAGAGCTCCATCACTTTAATTTTGCATTGTAAAATATATTAATTTATTGAACTCTCAAAACACTAAGCTTTTGCAGAAAGTTTCGCTCTTTTGATTTTGAAACACTCAAGTGAAAAGAACTAGCATCCTCTCCTGTTGGTCTCTGATAACAAGGTGTCTTATTGGCTGTCATATCACATCTCCTCATATTTTATCGCAAAAACAAACCTTTAATATTTAGTCTATGCATTCCAGGCTTCTGAGCAAACAAAATATTCATTGATTTTTTTAAAACATATTCTATGGACAAATGCTATCTATTACCGTAAGATTTAAAAACAATAATCTGCACTGGAAACTTGCAAAAGTCTGTATTAAGTTGAAGAAAAAGCTTGCATGAGTAAAATAGGAAAATGTAATAGTACTAAATTATTTTTTTTGAAAAACGTTAATATTGTTTGTAAAAATCTACGTTAACTTCGTGAGATGGAGAGTTTTAGTACATTTTGAAATGGGTTTCAAATACTTTCTGCATTTTCAATTTGTAGAATATGCAAAAATTATTCAAATTTCTGGAAATTTGCATTGCAATTTTGAAAATAAGCAGTTTTAAATAAGACTTAGTAATATATAGAGTTTAAAATAAAATGAAAATGACAAATTTGTTATCGTAGCTTCAATTAAACTGTTTGATGACATTTCAAGAAAATCCATTTTAATTTTGAGTTTTGCCAAGAAAGCTTAATGCAAGAATGAAACATGGCACTGGTATTTCAGAATATGTTGTGTGACATTCAGGTTGTTAATTAGTAAAGGCAGAGTTAATGTTAACCTAACGTCCAGTAGCAACTTTGTCATTGGCTATTCAAGACGACACGAACAATTGGACTAAATAGAAATAAAAAAGGGAGATCAGTAGATCGACGGAAATGGAGGTCTAAAAATTTTGACTGCAAATTAAAAAAGCGTATTTTGTTTGGATAGGGACTTACAATTTCCCTTGAAACAGGTCATTAATTGACTCCTCCAAAAACTTTGCAATGGCTCGAGTGTTGATTTCTCCCATCACTTTATAATTTGGTTGCACAGCCAAACAGACTGTCTTCGTAGCATGGGTCCTACTTAATACCGGACGGGAGAATGTCCAGGAAATTGTATTTTAGGTCAGTCATCATTTGCTTGCAGAAAATAAGAAAAGGTGAAGTAAATGACGGATTAAACTTAAAAACAATGAGATTTTAAGTTTGAAAAATGTGAGTTACTCTTGTATACGTACATTTTTACATAAATTTGTGTTTTGCGATATTAATGTTCAGTAATGTTTTATTAACGGTTTTATTAACAGTCTCATTAGCAGTGCAATCTCTTGCTTACAAAATGTACACATATACGCAGTCACGTCCGAATTGTAAAAGAATTTCCTTCCAATTGTAGTGCCTTTTTGTGACGTACGTACATGTAGCTGCGCGGCAAATATACATTCAAATATACACAGATATATAAAAAAAAAACGTCCTGGATGACTGTGTGAATACACAGTTACACAGACAACGTGAATTACATTCACGTGAGATTCACATCAAACGAGCTTATACATTTACATGAAACTCGCGTGAAAATTTTCATGTGAATTTCACGTGAATTGAGATTCACATGAATCTCACAAATTTAAAAATTTAGATGTTATTTGAATTTTTTATTTTAAGAATTTCACATGAGTTTCACGTATAAGCTCGTTTGAGGTGAAATTCACTTGCATATCACGTGAGATTCACATGAATTTAAATTCACGTGAAATTAATGTGAGTGGAATTTCCCTGTGTAGACCTATTTGAGCCACTGACTGCCTCACACATTTTCTACACTAAATCTTTATCACCGAATTTTAACAGGGTATAAAACGACGGGCGTCATCAGTGGATATTGCCTGGCAATCACTTTGTAATATAAGTCAGTACTTTTTCGAAATTCTTCCTATTAAGCTGACATATATGTATGTAGAGTCTTTGCTAAAACACCAATGAAGATCGTGTAACTTCGCCTCTTTTTAGCAATGGATTCGTGAACTTTAATCTTTAGCTTCTGTGTATTTGCATTTTGCGCAATTGTCTTTTTGCATTTCGTTCAGTGGTATTGTCAGTGCTGAAAGAAATTTGAAGGAAAATGGACTTAAAATTTAAATAAGTGGGAATACAATTTTTCTTGGTTTTTTTCTTGCTACAATGTATAATCAGCATCTTTTAGGAGTTTTATTCCTTGCTTCAGAACTCGCATTTCAAAATCCTGGATCTTCTGGTGCATGTTGTTTGCAATATTTGTATGCAATTATCTTTGTAAACGAAGAGTTGGAAGCTTTATTTATGACATAATACTTGCTTTAGACAATCCGATATCATATTTTTGTGATTTCAAGAATTTAGTTGTTATGTAACGTTTACAATTCACGCATAAATATAACAAAATGAATACTCGGTAAATAAAGTTAACTTATTAATATCTTGTCTAACAAGTTATGCATACACTTCTAAGCTTTCCAGTTAATATCTCTTTATAACTTGATTTAAAGATAAGATATTCGGACCTACATATACCGATCCTAGGATTAATAGAATTCATCAAGTCTCGTCTGCTATTTTGAATCATCTTTCACGTTGAGTGCACTTTCCGTGTGACACGTCATAAGCAATATTAATATAAGAAACCCGGTCTGGTAACGTTCAAAATCTTCACTGTCGTTATTCGTTGTTGTTTTTGCCGTTTGCAAAATTTGTATGTTTTCTTTATTTTTATTTTTGACGGCTTTGACGTTCATATCTAGATCAATTTTCATCCGTTAAGGTAGCTGGGGTGTCTTAATGTTAGACGATACAATTTTCTTAAACTTCTGTAAAAGACTTCTGGATTATAAATGTACTTTCAAATTTCAATACAAAAACTGGGTCATAGCCTTGTTTATCGTTAAAATACATGGAAATTAATAAAATAACACTTGTTTTATATCTGTTAGTATGATGTATATAGGGGAAATTAAATTTTTACCTTTTTTAGGAAACATTAAACGAAAGAATTGGTTAACATTAAATGAGAGAATTGCTTTTCATAAAACTTCCAAAATTCCAGAATTTCAAATAAATATAGGGGTCACAAGCCTTATTTTTCATGAAAAATTAAAAAAAAGTTAATTGTCCTATCAAATTCGATATAATTATGATTTGAAAAAGATTTTTTTTCTGAAATTTTTTAGATACACTTATCTTTTTAATTGTTTACTCTTTAAATTTCAAGTTTTAGATGTTTCTATGTGGTATAGAGAATCATACTTGGTAAAATATTTTTAAACCAAAAAAGTAGTTTTGCAACATGCGCAGAAGGGAGTACTCTTAGATCGCTACTTTGCGTCTTTTGTCATTTTGGTTAATTGTTGTTTGTTTTGTTTTGATATGATATGTCAAGCCTTTTTCGTATGCGTTGTCCAGTGTGTTCTTATGTCATGTTTTTACAACACTGTTCCGAGTAAATAGAAGTTGAGAGCTCACAAACATGTCTAACTAAGCCTCATTATTATGTGCCTGCCCCATGCCAGCTGGATCCTGGTAGTCGTTGTTAACTCTCTTTCACAATTGTTTTTCATTTATTCTTGAAGTATAAATAAAGTCGTTATACTCCATCGGCAGATGAACCGACACAATGGTAGTAAAAAACGAGTCTGAGAACAAACTATAAAAAAAAAAATAAGGCACATGACTTCACATAACTTTAGATCTAAAATAGTAGATTTATACATGTATCACTGATCTACATAAAGCCAGTTTAATGTACATGCATGTACGAACATGTAAAAGTGCTAAAGCACTGACAAATACAAATGGGTTTGAAGGCGATGAAATAATTGTTTCCTCGGTTTTATCTAAAAATAACGTAACCATCAATAAGCCTTCAGCTTGAACTTTTCCACGATGGAACCCTCTTGACGTCCCTTTTAAGATTCTGAACCGAAATCGTGAATTTCGAATTTAACCCAGGTTTTTGGTGGGGTTCGTGCTGCCTAGTTTATAGTTGTCGATGTTGTGTCTTGTAGACTGGTGTTTGCCTTTTGTCATTTTTCGTGTTTTTTCCATTACGTTGTATGTTTGTCTTCCACTTATAATTATGAGTTTAAATACCCATTTGGTATCTTCCGTCTCTCTGTTATAGACGTCCAGCAAGAAATGTCATTTTAAGGTATTTTAGGGCAAAGTAAATGTTACAACAAATAGTTTTGGCAGGAAGAGGTTAAATTTAACTTTTAAAAATGCCTTTTCTTTCTGTTTTGTTTAGAAATATGTCGTATTTAACAGTATGATGACTTTTCTCTATTTTTGTATTGCGCAGACAGGTATATGATGAACACTTCAAGGAAGTTTGCAATAATTGTATCATATAGTGTAGAATTAGACTATATTTCAGCTTTCTAGACAGGCAGCTATGATCATCTATATATGTTGGAGAAATGTTATTATGTCAACATAACAATGATCTACCTCAAAGGCTAGTCTGTATTTTAAATGATGCTGTTTCCGATAGTTGACCTCTGCACGTTAAACAATTATTTATTTGGTTGAACATTTTCTATACTATAATGGTTTGATATAGGAATAACAATATTTTCTTTCAGTTCACGTCACAAACTTGATGAAGCGAACTGTATAATAGAAGAAAATAGAAATCCCTTTGCTAATCATATATTTGCTGGGCAAACAAGAAAAGACAGTTTGTAGACAAATAACTACTTCAGATAAAAATGCCTGTCAAGTCAGGGATAAATCAGCCTGATGTAATACCACAGGAGAATATTTAAAAATGATCCATATGGTAAAGTTTCATTAGAATATAAAACACATTCGCGTAAGATGTTGAGTGACGAAAATTTATGTTGAAGTAATTGAATCAGTTTCTAGACTCCCCTGCTTAATTTTACTGAAAATTTCATTTTCCTATTGATAAGCTATTTATCTTTATACTTAAATATGGTAATAAATATTTATTATCCGGTTGTATGGTTACTTTAAGTAATAAATGTCAGGATGATTTTAAAGCCACAATGAAATCTTGAGTAGTGATTGCTAATTTTGTTTTATTTTTATTTTGCGGTGCGATAAGAATTAAGCCTGTCATATGATCAGACGTTTGCCCGAATTTGGTCAAATGACACTAACAAATATGATACATTTGTTCATGCATAAAAGTGTTTATCAAGTTCATCAAGTTTTCAAGATATAAGTACAGAAATGAAAACAAAAATACACCATTGCAATATCCCCTCTGTGGTATCAGGGATGGAGTGCTCTCTAGGAGGTCATGTCGAACCTATTCAAAGACTAAGTAAATTTGTATAATTACTGCTTTTCCGATAAGCACAAGGAATTTAGGAACTAAGTTAAAGATCAAGCTCAGTGTGTCGGTCTATTGAAAAAGCAGTGCTCGTACTCATATCACATTAGCAAATCTTGTCATGATATGGATGTGATATTGAACTCTTAACGTTGAAAACCAACCCGTCATCCAGAATCATCGAACAGAATAAAAATTTGTCAAATTGCACATGTCTTAGAAATTATATGAAAGCAAATTGAAGTTAAATGGTCGTTCCCTAAGTAAAATTTGGATCCGATTCCAACGACGCATTATTCCCCTTGGGAATCGGATCCAGATTTTACCTACGAATTGCACTAGACTTTGCTCCTCGGGATTCGCATCCCTCCGCAGATTTCGGATCGGAATACCCGGTGTGTTCGACAAAGACAAGTAAATAATTCTCAGTCAAGAAACATTGGAAAGAAATTAGATAGACACTATCATCACAACGATCTGCCTTCATACAAAAATAATTTGAAAAACCCTCAAATACTTTCAGAAGACCGTAAATTGTAGATTTCAGTTTTATATAAAATACATGTGAACCTATCTTCTGAGGGATATTGTATGCAAATTTTTTCAACGAATTCTGCCAACGGAAAAATAACTTAAAACAACTAATTGCGTAAGAAACAAGTTTCTTTTGATCTATTGTGCGGTTAATTTGCAAATTGAGGTTCCTAGGAGTACAGGAATCAGGAAGTTCGTGTTATTGTCTGTCTGGTGATTTTATTTCAGGATAAGATTTACAGATGTAACTGTTGTTTTTCTATTATACAAAGTAATTATTATCATAGATCAAAAACACTTTAATCATCAGAAAAATGAAAAAGGGATAGGCGGAAGTCTCAGCATTTGTTTATCAGAATTTATCTTTAACATTTCGCAATATCAAAAGTTTTGAAGGTGTTCAATATTTCAAAAACGTACTGCAATACATAGACAGCTCTTTTATATTATCTTTAAGGATGAAACAACAAAAGAAGAACATGTGTATGAAATATGATTGTTGACAAGTTGCAAATACTGAAAACATCTTCAGGACTAGAACTATTGTGTAATTCTCTTAAAAAGGCACAAACACATTGCATGGACATCTAGTTTGCGGGTACTCTTACTTTTTCGTGCTTCAGCTGTTGGATAACAAACATCTAAAACTCACAAAAAAGTCAAACCCAGCGTAGAACTTAATTTAACTAACATACTAAAAAAAAATGAAATAAAACACAATAGAATATTAGACATTTGCGGAAACTGTCATCTTATAGGTAGCATTTAAATCTTGGGTCGTCTCAAAGTGTAAATATAAAACGTCGTTCCAAAACGAAGTCTAACTCCTATGAAGTTTTTCTATAGTTGAACAACGAGGTTTTAAAGACATATATTTAGTAATGTGTATACATTAATTATTATACATGATTTTATCAAGGTTGGACATGATGCAATTGTACGGAGTATGATAGAATGGTAAAACATCATTAAATAAATTTTATATGAGACGTGAAGAAAAAGATCAGTGTCGTTGGCTAGGTTCGGACAATTAGAAATTTATTTCAGCAAGACAAATATGTTGTTAAGCACGTTGACAATACTTAATGTTTAAGCTTAGACATACGTTTTCCTTTTTTTTTAAAGAGAATGAGGGAGATCAGCGGGTGTGTGTTTAAGAACCATTTATTAGGTCTTTCCACCTTTCCGTGGAAAGACCTATTGATTTTGTTCTGATTATTAGGTCTTTCCACTTTTCCGTGGAAAGACCTATTGCTTTTGTTCTGATTATTATTATTAGGTCTTTCCACTTTTCCGTGGAAAGACCTATTGTTTTTGTTCTGATTATTATTTTTTTTTCTTCCGCCTAAATTTTGTTCTTGCGGGGTATTGTTATTTCACAAGATGTCGCTTAGATATTATGCATATGATATCGAACAGTTTATACGCTTTTAAAACTGACACAATTGAACCAAATACTTTACGTTGTTAGAGTTATCTCCCCAAACACTGTTTTCCGTGTGTCCACTACTCCTTCGCAACCGTAAAAGATTACGACAAATTAAATCTACCAAATTGCTCATTACGTCTTCAGGATTAGGGTGACCATTTGGACTGGAGCTATCCGGAGACTCCATATGAGAGTTATTTCCCCTTATGCATTTGATATAAGTGATATGTATTTCTAACTGGTAGACCATAAGTGATATAGGCCTAGAGTCTTTTGATTTGAGGTCCTTGGTCAAAAAAATGAAAATTTGGTCAAGGTCAAAGGTCAAGGTCATATTCTAAATTTTGATTTTAGCTTATTTTTACTACTTTTCAAAAACCGTATAAGATATCGACAACATACTATTACTATTGTTAGTTGCGACATGTCGTAACACATACATTTTGTTTTAAAGGGTACGCTAACATTAAATTAGAGTTTTCTCCCCTCTTGTATTTGAAAATACTCTTATGGTGATATAACTCATTAACCATATATGATTAAGACCTAGGGCCTTTGATTTGAGGTCCTTGGTTTATGACCTTGAAATTGAGCTCAAGGTCATATGTTATTTTGACGTTCTAGATTATGACCTTTGCTGTTACCTCATGTGTATATATGATAAAGCCTTGGGACTTTTTGTATTAGGTTGCAAGCCACTTGACCTTAGAAAGCCAACCGGAAGTGACCTTATGTAAACCGGAAGTAGCTATTTTTTGTATTTATTTAATATAAAAGTATATAGAACCATATATTTTTGGAATCAGTGTCAAGTAAACATTCAAATAATACCGGAAGTAATTTTTTTCAAACCGGAAGTAACAAATTATCTCCCTTATTTAATTTTTTTTGTATATAAACCTCATATTTTTGGAATCAGCGTACAAAAAGCTATCATTTGACGCTGGAAATGACATGTTAAAACGAATTTTATTATTTTCATATCAAAATAGATCTTTAAGAGTGGAAAGACCTTCAATTGTTCTCTGAACAATTGGTTTTTAATTATTATTTTTTTTTTTTTCTTCCGCCTAATTTTTCTTCTTGCGTAGTATTGTTGTTTCATAAGATGTCGCTTAGATATTTAGAATATGATATCGTATAGTTTATACGCTTTAAAATTGACAACTGCTAAACCGAACACTTTACGTTGTAAGAGTTATCTCCCCAAACACTGTTTTTCTTGTGACCACTACTCCTTCCCAACCGTAAAAGATTACGACAAATTTATTTTACCAAATTGCTCGTTACATCTTCAGGATTAGGATATTTATTTGGACCGAAGCTTTCCGGAGACTCCACATGAGAGCTATTTCCCCTTATGCATTTGATATAAGTGATATGCATTTGCAACTCATAAACCGTAAGCCGTATACACCTAGAGTCCTATTATTTGAGGTCCTTGGTACCCAACTAAGAAAATGAGGTCAAGGTCAAAGGTCAAGGTCATGTTCTAAATTTTGACATTCAATTCATACTGCTTCTACTCAGAAAGAGTTCAAGTTATCGACAAAAAAAAATTGACCAAATTGTTAGTCGCGACATGATATAACTGGAGAGTTTTTGTCGAAATGGGACGCGTCATTTTGGGGGGGTTCCATGCCACTGAAATGGAAAAAATTAACAAATTGACTAATTATAGCTTCAAACTTTACAGCTATCATGATGCGTACATGCAATTTATCTTTGTTAATCATCCAAGGCCCACAACCACCCCTCTAGACCCCCTTTTTTTGAATCACATTTCTGTTTTATTATAAAAATGCTAATCCTTCTTTTTTATGAATAAACTTCTTTCTGAAATACAAATCTATTCCTGCAAAATAAAATCTGCTCCAAATCATGTATTTCTGAAAATTAATCGATAAACGTTTTGTTAAAATACTATAACACCAGCATTATTTTTGTGTGCATGCAATGAATGAGTCGACCAGTGGTCAGCGATTGGACAATAGTTTACCTGTAAAATAAATCGAGAAAATATATTTTCCGTTAGCAGTATAAATCACGTGCAGTCCACTTGACGTTCCAATCTGGATTGAGAAATTAAAATCAATGACGTAGAAATCCCTCCAAAGTTCTAAATAGTAGTAAAATCCTAGAATCAATTTCTAAACATGCATTAAAATCAAATCTGTGTTCCCGTAAATATGTGTACGAAAATAGCATGCATGATCCGACATCAATGACCTGTAAATGAAAGAAAATTAAATCCGTTTGCACATTCTTTATATATAGGTCTTTTTGTGTATATCGATCAGCTTGGTGACGTCACAATCACACCAACCATCCGGTGCGGCGCGTGCTACCTAAAATAAAATAGGGTTTTCCCTTTCGAAAAGACTTTAAAATGTGCACGTAGGTTAAATACAGAAGATCCATGCAGGTCAGGTCCGATGTCCTTTAATTATAAAATTGAAAACAATACACACACAATAAGTAAATAAGATACAAGTACTGGGAAGCCTTATACAAAGAGAACATTTATAAAGGAAAATGCAAGGATACTTTTGTAAGTGTGTTTAAATCCTTGCATGTTCCTACAAATGTCATAATTTGAATATAAATAAACATGTTGCAAGGACCCGTTTTCGCGGTTCCTAGAGCCTAGGTCCCAAGTGTTTAAACAAGGAACTAGGCTCTCAATCCTTTTCGCGTATTCCTTAAGCCTATGTCCCAAGTGTTTAAACACAGGAACTAGGCTCTCAATTCCTTTTTTCACGTATTCCTTAAGCCTAGGTCCCAAGTGTTTAAACACGGCCACTAGGCTCTCAATTCCTTTTTCCCATATTCCTTAAGCCTAGGTCCCAAGTGTTTAAACACGGCCACTAGGCTCTCAATTCCTTTTTGGCGTATTCCTTAAGCCTAGGTCCCAAGTGTTTAAACACGACCACTAGGCTCTCAATTCCTTTTTCACGTATTCCTTAAGCCTAGGTCCCAAGTGTTTAAACACGGCCACTAGGCTCTCAATTCCTTTTCGCGTATTCCTTAAGCCTAGGTCCAAGTGTTTAAACACGGCCACTAGGCTCTCAATTCCTTTTGCGTATTCCTTAAGCCTAGGTCCCAAGTGTTTAAACACAGGAACTAGGCTCTCAATTCCTTTTTTCACGTATTCCTTAAGCCTAGGGCCCAAGTGTTTAAACACGGCCACTAGGCTCTCAATTCCTTTTTCGCGTATTCCTTAAGCCTAGGTCCCAAGTGTTTAAACACGGCCACTAGGCTCTCAATTCCTTTTCGCGTATTCCTAGAGCCTAGGTCCCAAGTGTTTAAACACGGCCACTAGGCTCTGAATTCCTCTTCGCGTATTCCTTAAGCCTAGGTCCCAAGTGTTTAAACACGGCCACTAGGCTCTCAATTCCTTTTTTGCGTATTCCTTAAGCCTAGGTCCCAAGTGTTTAAACACGGCCACTAGGCTCTCAATTCCTTTTTTCACGTATTCCTTAAGCCTAGGTCCCAAGTGTTTAAACACGGCCACTAGGCTCTCAATTCCTTTTTCGCGTATTCCTTAAGCCTAGGTCCCAAGTGTTTAAACACGGCCACTAGGCTCTCAATTCCTTTTTTGCGTATTCCTTAAGCCTACATGTAGGTCCCAAGTGTTTAAACACAGGAACTAGGCTCTCAATTCCTTTTTCACGTATTCCTTAAGCCTAGGGCCCAAGTGTTTAAACACGGCCACTTGGCTCTCAATTCCTTTTCGCGTATTCCTTAAGCCTAGGTCCCAAGTGTTTAAACACGGCCACTAGGCTCTCAATTCGTTTTTCCCGTATTCCTTAAGCCTAGGTCCCAAGTGTTTAAACACGGCCACTAGGCTCTCAATTCGTTTTCCCGTATTCCTTAAGCCTAGGTCCCAAGTGTTTAAACACGGCCACTAGGCTCTGAATTCCTTTTCGCGTATTCCTTAAGCCTAGGTCCCAAGTGTTTAAACACGGCCACTAGGCTCTCAATTCCTTTTTCGCGTATTCCTTAAGCCTAGGTCCCAAGTGTTTAAACACGGCCACTAGGCTCTCAATTTCTTTTTAGCATTTTTCTAGTGGCTCGGTCCCATGTAATTATTCAATCAATCAATCAATCAATCAATCAATCAATCAAATCAAAAAAAATCAATTAATCAATCATGTTTCGGAAAGGAAAGACCGTTAACAATTGTTTTTAAAACAATTGATTTATATTTCTACATGGCATTGTACTTGCCGTTCGGTATATATTTATTGTCCTTTTTTTCCCGAATTAGGCAAACACTTTTGTCCACAGTTATGATATTAAAAAAAATCAAAAGTATACGAAAAAAACATAACACCATTATCAATATATACCTTTGTGTCGAATATATAATTTAAACTATTCGTCAGACTCTGTTGAAATGTAAAATAGGTGTACTCAAATAGTTAGAATTTTAATATATATATATATATATATATATATCCTTTCAAATTAAGCAAGACTAATACCGGGTCTGGACCTGCATCGCTGCATGTAATTGAGTAAAGTTGGATTATATAGATTCAGAAGCAAAAATTATCATTGATATCCCTTCCATGCAAGCCAAGAAAACCTTGACAAAAATTTTCCTTGTGGAATGACAGATGGGCGGACCAGGGGCGGATCCAGCCATTCTTAAAAGGGGTTCCAACCCAGGATAAGGGGGGTGGGTTCCAACCATATGTCCCCATTCAAAAGCATTGATCGTCAAAAAAAAGGGCGGTTTCCAACCCCTGGACCCCCCTCCCCCCTTCCTGGATCCGCCACTGCGGACGGACAGAGTCGATGGGTTACTAAACCTTCTTTCGCCTTCAGCGACGAAGGAAAAAATGACTACCAGGCTCTGAGTTGTTTGTTTTTGTACAATTTTAATAGAGATATTGTGAAGTATTTGAGTATGGACGTATGACGTGTTTTTTTTTTTTTTTTTTTTTTTCACTGTATAGATAACTCTCTTTCATGGACATGAATCTGTCTGGTCTGCTCGAAACATGAACAGTAACTCATGATCCGATACCGGTACTTTAGAGTGGACTTATCAGACGGTGTCTATTTCAACACAAAGTTTATCCTCAAAGTATTCCTTTGGTTAAAAGGGATAAAAGGTGCAAAGGTTTATCAGGCGAGAATAAGTTGTTTAAAAAAATCACACACTATTTAAGTCGGCTATGGAGCGGTTGCGCATACAAAAGTGTAATCGTGAAAACAAAGGTATTTCAAAAGCACTGCGCTGCAGCAGGTTTAAAAATTATTTCCTGTAAGTTGTTTATCGCATTTTCACCTTATTTCAAGTGCACCATTTATAGAGTACCCTTTGAACGAAATATTTGCTGCTTTTACTATACTAAAAAATTGAAGACACAATGTTGGAACCATGACATAAAGAGAAGTTCCCTGTTTATCGGGGAGAGTGTACGGTTCTTTGCTGCTTTTGGTGGGCGACAAAATATAACAGAACAGACATCTAGTATTGACACCTTATGCAAGACAACAGATTGTTCGAAAACCTCAGAATATGTAGAGGAAGTGTAGAAAATTAAATAGACTTATAACGCACTATAGGGTAAACTTTTAAGGTTGAACACGCCATCGGAGAATTAAAAAAAAAAAACCAAAGTTATGGGGATTTTTTTATGGCATCCAATACAGCGATTCGAATCTGTTGTGACCATATGCGCTGAATTAGTATGTCGTCGAAAAGACTTATTTACAATACAAAAAAAGTCATTTGTTTTTACTACGTATCTTTTTTTTTTTTTTTTTTTTTTTTTTGGAGATGACCCCTTGTTTTTCGTCAACTGTAATCGTAAGTCTAAGTGTAATCCTAGGTATAGACCTAGTTTCCACAAATGTCTATTTATACTACGTTGAAGTCGACAAGTGTCGGCCGTACGAAACGAGAATACTCTATTCGTTCGCTGTATTTTCTTAATGCTAGATACTTTTGTCTCATCTTCTCTGAAGCCAATTGATCTATAGAATATAATGTGTGTTTCCTACAAATGTTTATTATATGGTTCCCATCAAATGAAAAATATGGCCGTCAGAGCTAATCTTAGGTCCTGATCGGCCAATTTAAGATATACATATAAAAATAAGAAGATGTGGGATGATTGCCGATGAGACAACTCTCCACAAGAGACCAAACGACACAGAAATAACAATTATATGTCACCGTACGGCCTTCAACAGTGAGCAAAGCCCATACCGCATAGTCGGCTATTAAAGGCCCCGAAATGACAAATGTAAAACAATTCAAACGAGGAAAAAAACCGGCCTAATTTATGTACAAAATAATGAACGAAAAACAAATATGTTACACAGCAACAAACGACATCCACTGGATTATAGGATTCTGACTTGGGACAGGCACATACATAATGTGGCAGGGTTAAACTCGTTTGAAGGCGCCAACCCTCCCTTAACCTGGGACAGTGGTGTAATAGTACAACATAAGAACAAACTATAAAAATCAGTTGAAAAAGGCTTAACTCATCAGATGGATACAAATAGAAATACATCTAACAAAAACACAGAGTGGACGTGGACGGGTACTTATACATCCAAACAACAGAAAAACACTTAGTACAGATTTGAGAGTACTCACAGTTACTGACAGCTAGTTCAAAGCCAATAACAACTAATGAAAAAAATAATGCATCTAAGACTAAACTATCAGTCAGTACACATCCAACATCCAATGGATTTAGTGTAAAGACGTCATAAACAGTCAGAGAAAAACATGATCTTGTGCAGTGCCAAGATACAGGTATCGACAGATTGTAGAGCCATGAATGTGCATATGCATATAAAAATTATATTTAGTTTGATTTTAATTTACTGATAACAAAATCGATATTAGTACCAATAAAAACAATATTCAAAGATCTAATTACAGTGTTGAATTGGTAACCTTTTAGAATAAGTTTATTTAAAGGATCGATAAGTTTACCCGGATCGTTTCCAAATTTCAGGGCTCGGTAAACATCATCTCCGTAAAAATGAGGATGTGCTTTCCCGTTTGAAATAAGTTTTCTACAGGTGCAACCAAACTTCAAAACCGAATCTTTATATGTACGGAAGAATTTAGTAAAGGTTTGAAATAATTTGTGGTGACGAATTCCGTGACTTAATAATTTACCAGTAATACGTAGATTACGTTCATTGAAATCCAAAACGTTACAACAGACACGGGATTAGCGAACGAGTTGTGAACATCACCGTCCAAAAGAGGAAAAATCGTCCCTTTTGTCGTAAATTTTAGTGTAGAGTTTTTCGTGTAAAACTGAAATATCTAAATCTAGGAAAGGACAGTTATTACCGTTTATATTTGATTTATTTAAATAAAAGTAAGTTCCTTTGGGTAAATTTCGGCAGTATATTTAGAAAATTCTTGGTTATTTAACGAAACAATATCATCAAGATAACGGTAAGTGTTGTTGAATTTATCAATTAAATGCAATTTAGATGGGTCTTTACTGAGTTTGGTCATAACCTGTGATTCAGAACAAGAACAAGAAGTACAAGAACAAGTCTGCTATTAAAGGGGCATAATTGGTGCCCATATGAATACCTACAACCTGTCGATAAACTTTATTGCCGAAACGTACATAAATATCATCAAGGAGAAAATTAACAGCTTCAATCATCTCAGCCCACCTCCAGTAAGTATACATGTATCTAGCATATTTACCTTTCTCATTAGAGAAAAAGGCTTTAAATGAGTTGCAGCAAATATATTTGCATTCAGATTTACCAAACGAACATTTAATTAAGTAGGAAATATTTTGTTTGATAAGATTGTGTGGAAGTGTTGTGTAAAGAGTTGAAATGTCAAAACTGTCAACAGAATCAAAAGGGCCATCAAAAGCACGTGATTTATCTAAAGCATCCAAAGAATTTTTTACTCCAAAAATAGTTAATTCCACTATTTTCATATGTTTTATTACATATTTTTTATAAGTTCTTTGATAGTAGTTAAGGGACTAGTTAAAAGCACTGAAAGATTAATTGTAGAACACCTACTTGAGGCCGAGATAAGACGATATTTTACTGGTTTTTTGTGTAGTTTAGGTAACCAATAAATATTAGAAACCTTCAAATGTTCAGAAGAGGCCTTAATCTTTGATGTGGTTATGATATATTTGTTTAATATATGACTCTCTTTGGCGCACAGACTTGAATGTAGAAGAATTTAAAATTTCATTCTTAAGAACGTCCGTGTAGTATTTACGGCATACCACCACCACACTGTTGGTTGCTTTGGCGGCCGGTATAAACACAAACCGCTTTGAAAGTACTTGAAGTTTGTTTCTTGTTCCAGAAATAGGCGTATTATGTACTTTTTTTTATTTATTTCTGAATTGTTTTTAAAATGTGATATTCGAATATCCACAACATTCATACATTTATTTAAATAAGAATCAAGACATTTTTTGTCAGATGTTTCCGTTTACATCAATTTTTACAATACGATGAAAGAGCGTCTTTTGTGACCTGACGACACTGTTTCCAATCTATTTAAGATGGAGGACGATATTTTTCAAAAAGTTTTTAACCTTTCGGTCTTGAACGATAACATGGCCATAGGGATCATATCTAAAATTCGACGCCTCACAGTCTCAAGTTAGAGGAGTATTATTTTCTACATAAACGTCTGATGTTACTGACGTATAATTACAAATTAAACTTCTGCTGGTTTTTGTTGTTGTTTTTTTTGTTTTTTGTTTTGTATGTATACGAAATAATAAGTGGTTCTGTGTTATCAAATAAGGAGGTATAAAGTTTGAATGGTAGAGTCATTAAATATACTCGATATATAAATATATATATATATATATATATGCAAGTCTAAATTGAAAACAACGTTCAAACCTATGATTGCGTTGGATAAAAACCGCAGTTTTTATACGTGTGCATGTAAAACAAATTTCATGGTAGAGGGGTCAAAATACAGCACAAACACGTTTTCCAAATTTTAACAAAACGCATTTGACTAACATGTCGAACAACAAATGTTCTTAAACCCTGCTGACTGCCATAGACGATTGCCAAATAAATTGATCACGAGATGTAACATGGATCTTAATTATTAATTTAGTACCAAACAGAAAACAATAAAATAGCGGAGAAGATGGTATACTGCAAACATGAGGTGCAAAAATTTGTACACCATATCCAGATTTCGACAATTAATGTCTCTTCAGTAATGTTAGGGATCGAAACGGTATTTGGAAGGCAATATATGTATGTATATAGCAAACTGTTTTGAAAGATAAAGAGATTGATGATTAAAGATTCGAAGAACCCAGGCGATTTTAATTTAATGTTGACCGGGTAGAAAACATGGCGGTATAGGTGGCATACATATTCATGTAAATGTACAACATATTATTTCTATTGAATCACTGGTCAACATCCAAACATTGCATTTCAACTATATTGAAATATGGAATGTGTTTTCACAATAAACTTTAAGAGTTATTCAAATATGTTGAAAATTGTATTTCTGCTAGGCGTCTCAAGGGGTTTTAATATGCATATTCAAGACATTGTTATTACTTTGTTAACGATGAATTGTGCAATATCCCGTTTATTGTATGACAGGATACACACAACTTAGAATATCACGCTGATGGCTGTTTATATAGCTGTTATTAAACGACAATATATTTGTTCTAAACAAGGAAGTATTGCATTCTAACGTGTGGGATCATTCCACAGGGAAGGTAACTTGTCAGGAATAAAATATAGTTATACAATATTTGGCTTAAGCCTTCACTTAGAAAGTATTGCTCGATAAAAAAAAAAGTTATTTGATAATTTCAAGCATGCAAAGATATTTTCAATACAGTTATGACAGATAAGCGTCGAGAGTTTTTTTTTTTTATTTGCTTAGAATAATTATATAATATTTCAAAAGAAACTGTGCACGCTTACAGAACATGTGATGTACTGTAAAAATATAAATGAAAAGAGGGAGAAGGTACAAATTGGTCAATCAAAATCAATAAGTTGAAAACAACAATATGTCCAAGAAGAAAAACGACGATATGAGACAACAAAACACTACAACATATTTTGTGGAGTGTGCACCATGAACCCTAACACAAATCTGGGGTGCTCCAGAAGGGCAAGTAGTTTCTGCTCCACTTGTGGCAATCGTCGTGTTGCTAAGGGCATTATAAAACTCGGTAATTAGTTGCCTTTGATGATATAACACTGAGCGGGACAAATTTGCCATTCCAGAATTGGCAAATCTGACTTTGTTGTTTTACAAGATAACAAAAATATTTTTTGGCCACGTGATAGATAATTAGGAAAAGAAATTTCCCATATGTCCCAATGTGCCACTGTTGTTACTACAGCTGATTAAAAGTACATTTACCATGGGAAATTTAAGAATTCCCATAAGAATATTAAAAGTACTTTTCCCATGGGAATTTTAAAGTTCCCATGCGAAAACAAGAATACAAAGAGTTCTCATAGGAATTTAACTTTTCCAATGGGAACAATATTTCTTCCCATGGGAACAATTTTTCTTCCAATGGGAACGTTTATTCTTCCTATGGGAACATTTTTTGTCCTATGGGAACAATATTTCTTCCTTTGGGAACATATAATTTTCAATGGTAACATGTTTTTCCATTTGGATATTTTTTCTCCAAGAAAAGTTTAAATGCAAATGCCGGATTTATGTTCAATTATTGCTGTAAGCAGGTTTTCAACAAGATATCAATATGGTTTCGTATATAAAGTTGCACTCAACATGTAACTTCTATGAAACTCTGATTATTCAGTTAAAATAAGAAGCAATGAGAAGTAAGTTTTTGAATTAAGTTGTGTATGTGTTGTGATAAACAGAATATTATTTCGCAAGATGTGTACACTTTGTACGGAAGCGTATTAGCGCCACACATTTTTTTTTTTTTTTCCTATCTTTGCGTTACAACGCAAACATTTGCGTTATAACGCAAACCTTTGCGTTACAACGCAAACCTTTGCGTTATAACGCAAACATTTGCGTTATAACGCAAACCTTTGCGATATAACGCAAACCTTTGCGTTATAACGCAAACCTTTGCGTTACAACGCAAACCTTTGCGTTATAACGCAAACATTTGCGTTATAACGCAAACCTTTGCGTTATAACGCAAACATTTGCGTTATAACGCAAACCTTTGCGATATAACGCAAACCTTTGCGTTATAACGCAAACCTTTTGCGTTACAACGCAAACCTTTGCGTTATAACGCAAACCTTTTGCGTTATAACGCAAACATTTGCGTTACAACGCAAACATTTGCGATATAACGCAAACCTTTGCGTTATAACGCAAACCTTTTGCGTTATAACGCAAACATTTGCGTTATAACGCAAACCTTTACGTTATAACGCAAACATTTGCGTTATAACGCAAACATTTGCGATATAACGCAAACCTTTGCGTTAACGCAAACCTTTTGCGTTATAACGCAAACCTTTGCGTTTAACGCAAACATTTTGATTTCAATTATTCATTAAGTTTTGTATATGCCCGTCTGTCATTAAACTTCTGTTGTGATTTAGTTAAGAAAAGAACCATAAATACAAGGAAAAGTCATTATAATAAATATGCATAGGAATCAGAAAAGTATATAATTTAACAAGAAAATAGATATGTTATAGACATATTTTATTTGAAAGGCCAACATTTTTAAAATTTTGATGAAGTAGATAAGAGCAAAATAATGTCATACAATTGTAAAACTGTCAAGGCAAATAGACAAAATGATCTTTCTGCTGTAAAATGAATAATTAAGAAAGATTTTTTATTTTAATTTTGATGTAAGAAATCTTTTTTTTAAATCTCAGAATATGATAAAGATTCTTTGATAAAAGTCATGAAATTTTCAATCTAGAGTGGTAACTTGGTAGCAATTTAAATGGAGAGAACATAATTTTATTAATAAAACATCTTCATTTTATTCATTTATTACAAAAGGGTAGTTAACCAACCTTACACAATCCTCAAAGGAGAGCTTACTTTGGAAGTATATTTATATTCGGCTATAGCTATTTTAGCAGAGTTGTTTTTTTTTCTTTCTTCGGTATAACTTTAATTTACTCAATTTTCATTGTAATATATGTATATATATTATCATGTATATCATTTTGGGGCATTTTATAGCTTAATGTTCGGTGTGAGCCAATGCTCCGTGTTGAAGACCGCACTTTGAACTATAATGGTTTACTTTTACAAATTATGACTTAGATGGAGAGTTTTCTCATCGGCACTCATACCACATATTCTCATATTTATTATCCTGCTCATTATTAGTTAGATAGTAAAGCATTTTACTTTGCAATGAGTACAAAGAAGATAAATTTTAATATATGCAGCCTCCTCCATTAATAACTGCTGCTTCCTTTGAATCTTAAATAAGAAATAAGATAAAACAAATGTGTGGCGCTAATACGCTTCCGTAACTTTGATTATTTTGTTTAAATATTATTCAATTGTTCCGTAAAAATAAATGTCCTTTTAAGTGATGGCTTCATGATTAGAACAATATATATTAAAGGCATTGTTGTGTGCTGGATTTCAAATATATATTATTTGCCTCGACCTGTATAAAATTCCTATTAAAAATACTGACAAATAGTATGTCACCAACATTATTTGGTATTAAAATATGAATATAAGAGGAGATAAAGGAAACAAACAACTAGACCGCAATCCAAAAACACAAAATAGCTGATGTAGTCATTTCAAAAATCACCAATAGCTTAAATAGAGACTTTGACAAATTAACCATCAATACTAAATTCACTCAATAATAATAAAAACAGTAAAACATGGCAAATGATAACCCTGATTACCACTGGCAAAGTTCCAGGTTGGGGACAAGACCATAAAGATATGTTGACATTAAACTTAATGAAGAATTATTCTTATAAGGAAACAATGTATCCATTATAGCAGAAAATATAGAGGGCTTGATGATTATATAAAAAGAAAATGTTCAAACAAGAACAATTTGATCTTAACTCGCAATATGAGAAACAACTTTCTGGTGACATACAATGAAACTCTTAGTTTTCTTCTAACATTGTCTATAAGTAAAATATTACAACAAATTGTAAGTTCCAAAATAAACCAAATACTTTCACATAGCAGAATTTTTTACACAAAATGTAATTCATATATTACAGTTATATTGCACATTAGTTTAAAAATTATATATTGTCCTTATCTTTAACGGTCACTTTTTTAAAACAAGGCATATTCTAGTTTTAAATTTGAAAGTAATAAAATTGTCAGGACCAGTGTATGTAAAGTGCGAATCCTGAATTACCATTTTCACTGTATATGCCATGAATTTCTGATGTAGAATGATAAATAAACAGACGAAAAAGTTATGATTTTTGAATAAAATAATAAATAATATATCATATGGATTGTTTATATACACTTGTGATATAGGATCATATAGGTAAGAGATACAGAAGGGTTTATATCGCACTTACAGCGATCAAGGTGTGAAATAATTACTAAAAGAAGCAAATATTAAGAATTTTTCACTAACAGAGCGTGCAAGAGATTTAAAAGTAGCAATAAAGTTTCATTTGCAGAAAAATGTACCTTTTAACTTGATTTATAATGTTGTATAACTTAAAACAGGTTTTGTTGTTCAGCTTGTTGATATTGAATCAAATTCCACTACGTTGTTTTTGTGGTGCGATTCATGTTTACTGTCGAATAATGATACTAGTCTTTCATTTTCACTGTAGGGCGATTCATTTCTATTGTATACGCGATGCATTTTCACAGAAGAATATTAATTAATTTTCTTCACATAGAGTCGTAATTTAGCCGACTCATTAACCAGATTTATGAAGACAGAAGGATTGATTATATATGCATACTTAGTGAGTGAAAGTCTGGTGTAATATATCAAAAAATTCCGTAAAAATGGCATTTATTGCTAATATTGTCAATTTATTTTCTCTGATAACTTGTTAAAATCAGATCTATATGTAGGATTAGATTATTCTTTCCTATGACACGCTATCATTGTATACATATATATTGGACAGCTAAGTTAATCCACGTCACCGAAAAGCAGTTTTCGGTTTCGGTCTAGATATACAGCACATACTTATAAAACATCTTTAGAGATATTTTCCTAATGATTGTAGTTTAAAGATGTAGTTGGCTTGCTTGCTTTGTTTGTATAAATTTTGGCTTAAGCATTGTAATTACCATTGAGCAAACATTTACACTAAAAGAGCAAACAAGCCAACCAAACTGTTAAATACAAGCATTATGAAAATAGCTCTAATGGGTGCATCCGAGAGAACAAAGAGCAGTCACAAAAAGATTTTCATTTCACGATTGAGTGAGTGGTAACGTTTTCATCTCGCACAAACAATTGCCTTAAATTTGACGCTTGGATGACTGGATAATTGATTTTTATCATGCCATTTTATATACATCTTATACAGTAAAGAAAGTTCGAGCAACAATCGAGTCACCTTAATTTATGTTTGAATTTTTGATAAATCGTTGTTACAAATAAGCAAATTCGTAATTGTAAGAATACAAGGATATATTTAGTACAGTTTATTGTTACATGTTTAAATGGTTCTAAACCACGGATTATAACCGCCGTGCAATTGATTCCGGACGTTAATCGCTGCATTGCGAACCAATATTAGTAGACAGACCGTTCATATATTTTCACCAAAGACTAATTGATGTACTGTTCATGTAGTTAAGTATTCAATGCTTATGAAAAAAAGTGTACTGTTCCTGACAGCATTGTAATTGTATAATATTTAAATTACATGTACACCCTGTGACTATTTCAAATTGACAGGTCTGTGAATTACTTGTAAACATCGCGAAACAAACACTCTGTGTAACTCAAACTAAAATAAAAGATAGGTATTTCAATAGAAACAGCTAACTATGTTCTCGATGTTTACTTACGAACGGTGCAGAACTATGACGAAAAAAAAAGACATACAGCGAACATACAGAAATATATCGATGAACAGTACACAACTCACAATGTCCAGAGTCAACCATAAGTTGGTTATACCCGTGTATATTCAAGTTATTATAAAAACATCTACGACTAGCGTGCATTGTAAATATCATCAATATTAAAGTCATTTTAAGACTATTTTCAGTTGTTGCATGCCGAATTATCATATAAAACAACAATGAAAATTCATCGCACCTCCAAAAATTCCACATCAGAAATTATTGCACTTACAGTGATAATTCATCGCATCTATAGTCAAAATGAATCGCATTCAGTAATCAATATTATGGATTCAGCTACTTTAATTACAATTTTTTGGACTTTATTCCTGATATTATACGTTAGAAAGTTATATTCTAATGAAATTGTGTTAAAACATACATTAAAATCAATTAGTTCGTATTTTCAAAAAGTAAACAAACACAGTTTTTCCCGACATCCTTTATTCTACAATAGACATACTCGCATACGACAGTGAAAATGAACAAACTGGATTCGCACTTTATATACACTGAGGACAGAAATTCAAAATTAATTTGTTTGGTTGTCGTTGATTTGTGTCTGTCATATTTGTTTTTCCTAAATTGTATTATATAATATAGGCCGTTAGTTTTCTCGTTTGAATTTTTTCACATTTTTCATGTCGGAGCTGGCTATACGATGCGGTTTTTTCTCGTTGTTGAAAGCCGTACAGTGACCTATGTTTGATTTATCTTTGTCATTTGAACTCTGGTAGATAGTTGTCTTGTTGGTAGTCGTACCACTTTTCCTTATTTTTCATATTAGCATTTTTGAATTGAGATAAAATAAATTTGAACCATACCAAGGATATATACTGACGGGCTTTAAAAACGCAACACATAATTTGTTTATTTTTTTCATCAAATCGTGACATATTATCACTTCATTGCTTATCATGCTTCCCGTACTCCTTTTTGAATAGAAAAATCAATACCTGAATTTCCCCAGACAATTAAACATCTAGGAATTTTTACGTCGCACGAATTTCTTGACGCCAAATTAGAAGCGCATACATGATTTTTTTGAGAATTTATTTCTTTGTTAAGCATTTCTTTGAATCCATTGCCAAGTTTTCATCAGTAAACAGTTGTTGATTTTCCTTTTTGTCACGACTGGGAAATGAAAATTGAAATTAAGGCATTAGAAATTTACAGACAAATTAGGCAACGTCATTTGCAACACAGTATAACGGCTACAACGTCAGTTTTTTAACTAGTCGTTGGATTTCATGGCAGGCAAATTTACACCAGCAATGTTTCTCGCAAGCCGAAATGCCACTTAAACAACTTTAGTATTGTTAATAAAGGTTTCAGTGTACACCACATTACTGCAAAAACAGACTGAATTTGGTGGAGATGGGCAAAATCAGAAGGGAGAAAACTTAACTAAACATTCCCAACAGTATTGTTTAACCTTAACCTTTTTGCCAATCATTTAGGGATTTTTAACAGCCGTCTTTGCCTTTGACGATTGACACGATCAATAATGAAGTGAAAACCACGATTTTAGTGCATACCACATGAGTTAAACATTAAGCGTGACGTAATCATTTCAACTTTCGAATATCAAACTTACCTTAGACGATGAAGAAATGAATCAACTTTATATTCAATTTAGCATTTCATGCGTAATGTGGATTTTAAAATGAAAAACTAAAAAAAAATCGAGTGTTGCGTTTCTAAAGTCCGTCAGTATATATTTCTTGGTGCCTCGAAGCTAGTCAATAAGTCTCTTGAATGTTTTGTTTTCCTAGCAGAAATGCCCAACTATTGATGTTTACTACAAATGTATTCAATATGTAAAAGTTTATGAAATTTTTTTTTGTTTACAATCTTTGCAAAAAAAAGTATCTAAAAACTAAATTGTGACTTCTTGTCCTACAATTTTTCTTGTGACAGGAAATAAAGTCACTATAATAAATTTATAAGTTATTGCTGATTTTTTTTATGCTTGGTGAGGACGGGTTTGATAGCATCTTTGCATGTAAACATGGCATATCGGGGATTTTACCTCGACGGTCAGGCGCTAACGCATTTCCAATTGCATGGATCTAAACGCGCAAACAGTAGTATTACAAGAATGGAGTATTAGGCTCCCCAGTTTGGAAAGGTTTTGTTGCTTCAGGCCAACTATCTTGATCTCGCCTCTAGCTTTTCTATGTTTCGCAATACGGACGTTATCGATATATTACATATCATGTACCATTTTGGTTTTGGTTTTACTAGAATTAACAGAATTTTAAATAAAGATATACCATTTTTGTTTATGTTGTAAAACGTATACATCAATAATTTTAACGATTAAAAACTCAGATTTTGTTTGAAATTGCTTGACACCACCATCTAGTTCTGTCGTATAACACTAGAACTTAATGAAGTTTTGATAATTAAAAGCAATGAAACAAACTATTTATAATCATAATAACCTTCCACAAAATACATTCAAATAGACACAAAAAAAACCCAAAATTCCTATAAAAAATAAAATCAAAGCGCGAATTTGCTGTAAAGGCAGTTAGCTACAGGTTTTGTGATTTCATAATCCAGATTGATTATAATCAACCATACTGTACATTCAGAAATATTGCGAGGTTTTTATTAATGGGAATAACACTATTAATGGAGTACCACAATAATAAGAGCTCGCATTCTGATATCAAATACATATATCTGTATGTAGCTTTTCCTAAATTTGCAATAATTCTTCAAAAATGGCAATAATAAATGCACGCAATCATTTCTGGATTACTTTTCAGGAAAGGCTAACAATATCAAGATATTTAGACATCTTTCAATTATTTTGGTATGAAAATGGCAATGCTACATTGCATTTCCAAAGAACATATTATTGCACGAGTATATTAATGCTCTAATATCTTTTAAATTAAAATTTTACCAGCTACATAGCAACATAGAATTGACTTTTTATACTCCAAAAGTGCATCTGAATATTTAGGGTCAGTTTTGTTTTCACTATTTGTGGTTATTCACAGTTAAAAAAAAAACTCATTCCAGTCCATTTTGATGGCTTGGTGCGAAAATGATCTCAAATAGATTGAGTTATATAATGCATCTCGAGTGTGTCAACTCTTTCCAAAGTCAATATTTTTCAAAAAATTATCCTGAGCAAAAAAGTTACTGACCATGCCAGGTCACCAATTATTGTTTGTGATTGTCAATGTCCAACTCTGAGAAAAAATTCTGGTAACTTTAGAAGGATGTCAAGTTGCTTCAGATAGTGATTGAAAGTATGGTTGGATTATGAAAAGTCCTATATTTAAGCACTAATAAAGTCATTTGGCTAAAAAACTTAAGATTGCCATTGTTTCGAACACTTTGAAATATATAAGCTATAAAAACTGTCTATATAACATTGACCAATCTTATTTAATAACTAAAGCATTGGTCTACGAACACTGGGTCATGTAAGAAGTACAAGCCAATTTGGATGCCTTTTAAACATTTGACACTGTACCAATGTAATTTATCCTTGTAGCAGTTTGTGTAGTTGCTATCTAAACACAGAGGAGGCTGTATATTGTCTTTGAGTTATTATTGACCCGCTGTCAGTTCGGAACTTCTTGAGCATGTTGAAGGTGCTTCAAGGTCCGCATTGGAGTGTGAAATAGTGAGCATTTCTTTGCTGAGTTGAAAGTTTATTAAGGTTCATGTGGACCCTTTGGCTAAAATGTCTGCGTTTTCACCTAACAATTTACTCTGAGTACAGACTATAAAGCTGTGCATCTGAAAAAGTTTTAAGGCATAGTGCCGTAGATAAATAAAATTCAAATGCATTTTAGGTTTATGAAAATTGCTGTGCACTTTTTTTCGTCCCTGCAGAAGATGTTAAAATTAACAAACAGTTGAGTTTCGCTTGATATGGTCAACTCATGCACACAGTTTAAATCACCAATTATTGTCAGGTATCTATTGTCACTTTATTATATTATTTTATTATTTTAAAATAATATCAGTAGTTCAATCGGTTGACTCTGCAACTCTGTCGTAAAATTAAAACTTACAAAAACACCGTTCGATTCTTTACTTCACAATGTCAATGAATTACAATAAAAAACACAGATTATCACAAATAGAAGGAGGAAGAATTCCACTTTCCTGGATTTCAATGTGTCCGATACCATTAAACGCATTAATGCACTGCCTTTAATTACGCACAAACAATACATTGTAGTCGAAAGAAATACACACAAACAGAAAACCTTTTAAAAAATCCTACAAAAACAAAACACACACAAAAACAAAAAAGCAAGACCAACAAAAAGGTGTACTTATTATAATAGCCATGTAATTGCCATGTTTCTTTATTTCTTCATGGGTCAGTGATTTTATTACCTGTTGATTACTGGCACGTGCTATCGAACAAACTATGACGACAGAAAAACAAAATTACGCCCATGAAAACTACTATATCTACTGACAAAAAAATTAAGATATCTTATCTTGATGAAAAACTACATCCGGTGGTATATTTTATTTTTATTCAACACTGTCCCATCATGTGCAGTTTTTATGTGGTGTTTAGACGCTCCCAATTGATATATACATGTTCAGTAATAGTTATCCATGAGGACGTGGTGTGTCAGTGTAAGATCACCCCGATGGCCGGAGGCCAGAGGATGATCTTACACTGACATACCAAGTCCGAACGGGATAACTATTTTACATCCCAGCTGTTCTAGAATAGATAAAAAAAAAAAAAACGCTTCATAAAATCTAGTTTAGAACGCCACAAAATCATTATTACAATATACTTTATATATTACTATATAGTACATATATATACCCTTTATGAATTCGTCTAACAATTCTTTGGAAATAATAAATTTTTATCACATATTCTTATTTTAGTAAAAAAAAAACGGCATTTTTTTATGTATATTTATCTAATTTAAAAAATTCACAGGTGAAATGTTTATAAAAATTGGCACAAATAATCTTCACACATAATTCAATCAAATGTCATATTTAAAAAGAGGGGTCCGTGAACTTGTTTTTCAAGTTAAATCAGTCTGAATGATACAAATCAGTCGGAAAATGCATCTTTTCCGATATGTCACAGTTTGACGTCAATGAAAATAACATTTTACGTTAGCGACGTCATTACCTCCCCTGTAACTGTATCGTATGCCCTTAAGAACGCCACACAATCATTATAATATACTTTATATATTACTATATAGTATACATGTATACCCTTTATGAGCTCCAGACACAATGTTTAAATACGTTAAATTAACATTGAGTTCATGTCCAGTCGTCCTGGTTTAGGGTATGAATCGTGGGTCTGTATGCTAAAAGTTCGATTCCCAGCATAGACTCTGGGATTTTTTTCTACATAAATTTTGATAGTTAGTCTTTTCCGTATAAATATTTCTAAGTTTTAATGTGGATTTGACATTTCCGCCAAAATGTTACAGAACAAAGGAAATCATGCAGAACAAAGAAACTCAAGCTAGGGTGATCTGGTAGGGTGATCCGGCTCAGATCACCCCTGGTAGAACAAAGGAGCTGGGATGTAAACCTGTATACACGTGCGTAAAAAATGGTCCGGGTTGAATGAACATGAATTTCAATCGATTACACAGGTGACAATCAATTGATTGTGACACGTGTCGATAAGACATTAAATAACTTCGTTGTCACTAAAGATATGATTATAAAATTGCGTATTATTTATTTATTTATGTTAAATGTAACATAGTCTACGTCTATATTTCATGTCCTTTGTGACAACAGTATCATCCCATCAGATCCCTAGTGCGAAATCCTGTCCTAAGTGCACTTAGGAGGTCCTTTGTGGTGTTTCTGCGGACCCTTTCATCATTTTCATTTTTTTTTTATTATATTCTGTAGAGGCAGTTTATGTAGATGACTGACAGGAAATGAAAATAGTAAATTGAAGCCATATAATTAGTCTCTGTTGTATATGAGACTACTATAGCATATGTGTTATAGTAGTCTCAGGATGTATTTTAAAAACTTGACATCAACATGGGCTAGTGATGTTTTCTGTTACTTTTTTTCATGTGACCTTTTTAATCATGTGATTAATTTCCATTTGCCTTGTTGATACATTAATGGCATATATTCTGTACATCTTCCGGTTCGAGTTATCATGTGTTAAAGCAATACCGTATGATAATTTTAACTTACTTTAGAATGAATTATGTAAAGTGATGTGTATTCGTACTTGTATTTAATTTATTCAGCAAAAGTGTATCACTGTCAATACGTTTTGTGTTACATAACTTCCCAGACAAGTTATCCCCTTCATTTTCGGTACACTCATACTAATTAGCTGTGAATTGAGAGTCTATTACGGAACAATTTCAATTTGTCAAATGTAACTCTACAATGACATGAAATGCACCAGTGAATTTTAACTTGGTATAACGCCGGCGCGGGACGTTTGCGCTTTTTGATAGGACATTTGCGCTTTTTTAAAAAGGACATTTGCGCTTTTTACAGGCCATTTACGCCTTTTCTACAGGACATTTGCGCTAGGACTTTCAAGCTCCAATAACATATAAATTTCCATTATCATGGTTAAAAGTTTAAAAATCATTTAATATCCAAAACACAGCACATTCATATACATATATGTATATATAGCTTAGAGTTGTCCTTTTCTTTCTTTAGTTGATGGGCTACTTTTTCACTGACCAACACCCCACATGATTCTTTTTTTTTTTTTTTGGGGATTCCAAAACTCAATGAGAATTTTAAAAATTACATATTATTCAGTAAGTGAAAAGAAAACAAGTAATATCTGTTATTTGAAAAAAAATCAATTAACTCTAATATGTTTATTTTGTGAAATGAAAGTAATCTACATATAACCATCGCACTTTAAGAACCTTGATACATGTACAAAAAAAAAATGTATCACTACTTGTAAAAAAAGAGATTAATTTTGAGTTTTTATTAAGGTATATAATTGCTTCTTTGTATAAAAGAATAATGGTTATGAAATTTCGCATCCGACAATAGTAAAGTCCGAATTACTAAATAGTTCGCCTTATAACATCCATAGTCAACTCGAACATCAGGTGGTTAAAAATTGTAATTTCGGTCTCCACCATGGACGAGTTTCTCGGACTTTCCAGACAACAGAATGAACATAACAGGAGTAAAATTTACTTTTTTAATCTACTAATGATATTTAGTGCAAAATTTTGTTACATCCATATTTTTTTTTATCTATGGTTAACTTGGATATAGTTTTATTTTTATTTTGTGGTCTGAACGGGTTAACTTTCAAAAAATGTGTCAATACCATCCCTTGACTTGGATAACTCTTGTTAAGATTACAGGATAACTTTCTTAGGTAAATAAGTATATTTGACAAACATGTTCCTAGGAATGTATATCACTTTGAAATTCGATTTTAAGATAATGGAAACGAAAGGTATGGATATGGTGTATGAGGGAGTGGAAGAGGGGTTTGTCCTCTTGGTATGTGATGTAATGTATGATATACACAGCAGCGTTGTTTCTTTCTTGTCATCTTGATATGTACTGTAATGTATGATATACAAAGCAGCGTTGTTTCTTTCTTGTCATCTTGGTATGTGCTGTAATGTATAATGTATAAGCAGCTTTGTTTCTCTCTTGTCATCATGGTATGTGATGTAATATTTAATTTTAGATTCCGAACATATCAGTCTCTCGGAAGTCACTAGAACCAACCTACGCAGTAATTGTTTTGTTGTTGCAGAAACACACGCAAGAATGATTTCTGAAATTTTATTAAAAAAATAGTATAAAGATATTCAAGCTTTGTATCTCCGAAACAATAAATGATAGTCCAACACAGCGAGGTAATATAACCAATAATTACGATATTTATATCAAAATAATATTATAACAATATCGAACTCAAATGTGTTGAAATGTCATGTAAAATAATATTAATTGTTTATCGAAACCAATAGTATCGAATGGATTTCATCCTCTTCATCTCAAACAGAGAACCAAATAATATTTTTACGTTGAAATCAATGCAAGGTATTAAAATACTTGGATATAAAAGAGCGTTGGTTTATAAAGTCGTTTTTCTTCTTTCAATTATCGTAATACGAAAATTTCCTTTCTCATTGAATCGACGTACAATTCCATTGCTATAATATAATTTATATGAAATGAAAAATCGCAGAGGATGCGACAATAGTACCAAGTTAAGCAATTGTGATGCAAACCTTGTCAGGAATTGATTTATTATTTGTTACAATCCATAGGATTTAAGCATGTAATTATACGCTGAATTGTTTTCTCGGCGAGATTGGAACATAGAATTAATAAAGTGGACTCGTCTCCGTTTGTTATTATATAGAATCAACCTCCATTATTTGCAACCTAATAAAACCTCAAGAAGCTAAAAACTGTTCATTTGCCTTAGTGGCTTTGACAACAGACGAAAATAATCAACTGATTGGTTAATGACCACACTTGAAGTAATCTGCTCTCGGGGAAAGCCGATTGTTATTTGTTTCCGAACGTAACACTTCATCAAGTTCAAGATTGTCTTACGGGACCTTAATTATCTAGTTATATAGCAGGATAATTTTATTATTTATTGCCGGTAAGAATTATCTAATTTAAGTCAAATTCTTTACCGATTAGGGAACAAATATGTTATTTTGAAATGCGATCTTCCTTGTCATCATAGCCAACGAGAAAATGAATAAGAATTAATAAGTGTTATTCAATTGACATACAACTTTAGTGAATAAGTTAACCAACTCGATTGTAGACATGGATGCAAATAGCTCGGAGATTTTACAGAATATTTACTGTGATGATAATTTCACAGACGAATTTGAAAACGGAACAAATCAGCCTTACGAAGCTATAAATAAGGCTGCTATGACAGTATTTTTAGTTTCGTCTTATACTTTAATTTGTGTTGGTGGATTGGTTGGCAATGTTTTAGTCATATATGTTGTAACCCGATTTGCTAAAATGAAAACTGTTACCAATTTGTATATTCTCAATCTTGCAATTTCGGATGTTTTGTTTCTCATAAGCATGCCATTTCTTATTACAACGACAATTTTAGAGCACTGGATATTCGAAACAGCCATGTGTAAAATTTTCTTTGTATTGTATGCTATAAATTTCGTTACCAGCGTTTTTACATTAACAGCCTTGAGCGGGGACCGGTATCTTGCCGTTTGTCATCCGATACGATCAGGACAATACCGTACAACAAACAAGGCGTTTTTTATATGTCTATGCATCTGGACTGTTTCCTTTGTCGTAATGCTTCCAATTATTCTTTACTCAAATACTGTACCGAATCGGAAAAATCACGATTGGAAAACTTGTACCATCAAATGGCCGAAAAATCAACTGATATCACCAGACAAAGCGTTTACATGGTATACGTTCTTGCTTGGCTTCGCAATACCTGTGTCTATGATTTCCGTGTTTTATCTATCTGTTGTTTTAAGACTCAAAACTGTTGGACCAGCAGTAAAATCGAAAGAAAAGAAAAGATCGCATAGGAAAGTAACAAAAATGGTGCTGACTGTAATATCAGTTTACGTTATATGCTGGTTACCACATTGGGTTTTCCAAGTAAACCTGACTTTTCAACCAAAAGGAACAATCCCAACAAAATGGCAAATCTACGTGTTTAATGCATTTACAGTCTTGACATTTGCAAACAGTATGCTTAATCCTTTGTTATACGCTTTCTTAAGTGACAACTTTCGAAAAAGTTTTGCAAAAGCATTTAAATGTGCTACATCAGCCGAAATCAATAAAAGTTTGATTAACGAAAATAGCGTTTTTACGAAAGCAAGCGGGAAACGAAAGAATGGTAGAAATAACAATCGGAAATCAGAACGTTACGAACTTACTACAATGACTGTTGCCGAAAAATCTGGAATAATGAAATCTGAAAGTGTACCATCTCTACATGAAGAAGGGACGCGATTAATGGACAAGAAAACTAACATGTATGTGGACAAAGAGAGCCAGACATAAACCTTATGAATTATTGTATGTACTTTAAAGTTTTTGTTAGGGTTTTCATCTGTGTTTTCTTTGCTTTTTGATGTTATTTTTCTCTATTCTTTATCTATTTCCGAAGCATTCTCTAGTTTTTATATTTAGGCACCCGATTATTCCATATTTCTTATTTTTCATTTCTTGGAACACGTTTTTCTAATCTTTATTTTTATGTCCATTATTCCATATTCAATCAAAAAATCCATCCAGATCCTCATTCAATTGTGATGATTCTTTGATAAACACCTACATCAGCAATTATAGTTTGATTCTTCATTTTAGTCACCCTTGTCATCTTTAACAGACGTGAAATAATTAAATCTAAAGTATTTGGTTTATAAGATATAAATCACAAAAAGACATTTAAATAAAGACTGAGCAATTGTTCGAACCTCACTTCAATACTGCTCTGTGCGTCACGAAATATACAAGGTCTTTTTGCAGGATATTATAAAAATCACACATGGGAAATTAGTTGTTGATGAAAAAGATAAAAACGTATCGATGCATGATAACATTTGTATACGTATCGATGCATGATAACATTTGTATACGTATCGATGCATGATAACATTTGTATACGTATCGATGCATGATAACATTTGTATACGTTTTTAGTATCTACAAAATCATACTATTTTTATGATTTTTGTGTTGAATATAAGAGTATTATATTAAAGACCAAACAATATATAACCAATAAAATCCTTTACTATTCGCAAAACGCCGGACACATAAAATTTTATTTTTAAGCACAACAAAGGTTTGATCCCGATTTTTTTAACAAAAGTAGTTATTGTTGAATTTAAAACTATTAAAAAGTTTCCTGATGGCTGACGTGTGTCAACAAACATATTTGCTGTGCAATAGCATGATATTAAATATCTATCTACAACATTTGCAAAGAATTCAATACACAAACCAAAAAAAAAAAAAAAATTTTTTTGATTAATTTTGAGGTTATAATAACCCAATTTGGAAAAATAAAAATTGCATTCTGTGTACATAATATAGAGGGTAAACCATCGCATGCTCATACAGAGGGAAAGACAACTGAAAAAGGCAAAACATCGCATGCTCATACACAGGGAAAGACAACTGAAAAAGGCAAAACATCGCATGCTCATACACAGGGAAAGACAACTGAAAAAAGCAAAACAAAAACAGAAAAAACAAAACTAACGGGTTGCAAAGTTGAACAAACAACTATACATGTATGGCTACCTTAGCCAGCTTCCTACAAAGTTGAACAAACAACTATACATGTATGGCTACCTTAGCCAGCTTCCTACAAAGTTGAACAAACAACTATACATGTATGGCTACCTTAGCCAGCTTCCTACAAATGCAGGCACATTTTTACCATTGCTTTCAAAATCAAGTGCCGTCTTTTATTTCCATGATCGAGCGCATTGAAGTGGTCATAATTTTGGTAGCTGGACTGTACAGTTTTTTTTTCATTCACTTTTATGAAATGTACATGTATATTATCTAGATCGGCAAACGTAGAGGTATTTGCGTATGTTGTACTATTCAATACTTTTTATGACACATGTAAGCCACTTTAAACTTGCTCGCTTATTTTTGCCTGTAAAATTCAAACAGTAGTTTTTTCACGTATTCTCTTGAACATTTTGGCTGTGATATTACTTAAGTATTTTATATGTTTTATCTTAAAAAAATATCAGTCATAATATTACTGATTTTTATATGAGTTCTGGTTTACATAAACACATTATCTCTGCTTAAGATGCTTGTTTTTCTCTTGAAAATAACCATAATCCGGATGCTCAAGAGTGAAACTATTAAATACTATATACAAGAGAGAATAATTATCAACAGAAAGCGCCTATTAATAGAAAGTGAAAATTGTTTATTATAAGATAATGATAATTAATCCTGAAGGAATTCCAATCTTAGTTTTTAGTACAATTATAAGATTTATAAAGGGCATTCTTTTCAAAAATGTTCCTAACAATAATGCGTGTTTTTTTTTTTTTTTATTTTTGTGTGATTAATTTTGCCACATTTCAAATCAAATGTTATCTGCAATGATTAAATATTTTCATAGTCAGTTTTGCAAGTGTTCAAGCTTTTAAGATACATGCATGGCGATATTTAATTCTGTACTAGCAATATAAAATTAAGAAGATGTGGGATGATTGCCAATGAGACAACTCTTCACAAGAAACAAAATGACGAAGAAATTTACAAATATAGGTCACCCTGCGGCCTTCAACAATGAACAAAACCCATACCACATAGTCAGCTATGTGATTAATAAAGATATACATGAAACACTATACAGTAAATAGAGATTCAGCAGCACAAAACCCGCCAAATAAACGGAAGGAATTTGATCTTTGGGCTTCCGAAAAGGTAAGCAGTTCCTTCAACCGTCGTGTTTCTCATTGCGAGTAAAATTTGGTGATACAGTTTAGGTTTCATTCGGTCATACTTAATTATTATTATGCCTCCTCCCCTTTGCCTTCGCCGCCGCTAGGCGAAGGGGGAATTAAGTGTTACCCTTGACCGTCTGTCCGTCCGTCCGTGCCATTTTTTTAAAAGATCTATTTAAAACAAAATTCAATAGTAGTTCACACTTTATTTGCAAACCTTACTTTTTCTTTTCCGTTTGAAAGCTTTAACATTTATATAATACCCTTTCCAACAATCATATTATATACAATAATATCAGTAATTTAAATTAAAAAAGCATAGACAACAATCAAGAACAACCAAGTGCAGTTTTATTTAAACGAAGCAATGTTATATGTGGAAGATAAATTGAGGGGCGTAAGACATTTGGGCTAAATCATAATTGTGGCAATGGTATGGGCTAATTCTTTTTGTTTATTTGTACAGGTATAGAATATTTAATATGAAATATATAAGATATATATCAAACAATTATTAAAAAAAAACCTACATAAAATCTTGGGAAGACATGCTTATTTGAAGAAAAGAACTTGAAGTTTACAGTTGAGATCAGTCAGTATTTTAAAAGACTGTGAATTCAGGACCTGAACCTGGGAATAGTGTACTGACAATATATTAGGTCCCTGCCTAAACCAATCTTGGAGAAAATCTATTGGACGTAATTCTTCTGTCTTATTCTATAGCTGATCATACCTTTATGTTGTGCCTAGTTTTAAACAATTTTAATGCTATAGAGACTTGTTACTCAAAGTCCTGCTTGCACCTCCCCGTAATGTTCATCTATGGTCTGGCAATCAGAAGGGTTTATAAAACAAGAACATGTTATAAATAGAATGTATTTCCTATCGAATATTAATGTGTAATTAAAATAAAGATATTTTACAAAGAATCTACCTATACATGGGAGGATTAGCCCAACTGTCAACTTTAAAATTTAGCCCAAATGTCGATTTGCCATTGGCCCAAACGTAACGTATATTTGGCCCAAATGTTATATCAATTAGCCCAAGCGGTCATCTCCCCAATTAAGTTTCTAATGGCTCATATTGTTTGTTTCAATCTTGCTTTTATTTGCACAATTGGAATGTATCTGGTCACCTGAGCTTCGTTAAAAAAATCCGAGAGACATGCAATGAAAAGGCTTAAAACTAACTTATTTTAAAATAATCGTAAATATAATCGATGAAAAACGGAACTCAACAGATATAGTTACACCCCGATTCATCGAAACCCCACGTTGTTGGATAGAACAATTATGTTATTTACTGGTGTCGATAGATAGAACAATTATGTTATTTACTGGTGTCGATGGATAGAACAATTAAGTTATTTACTGGTGTCGATGGATAGAAAGATTATGTTATTTACTGGTGTCGATAGAAAGGGAATAGAAATTCAAATAGCAAATATGATAAATATGACATTGCGTAATCCAAGTGTACAACATGACATATACATGTACAATGTACAACATGACAAATAATGTAAATAAAACATAATGCAAAACACGAGAAAATTAATGATCTGCTATAAATATATATAACTAAAAGTGTATTTTTTTGTATACTAATAGTACTTTCATAACTGATGGTAGACCAACTGACACTAAGCATTATTGTGAACTTCAAAAGCTTTTCTCAAATAAATACATATTTGTTTGACATTTGCCAAATTATTTTGATTAAGTATTAAATAGATTACTGATTTTGTATTATCATTTTAATCAAATTTTGGAAAATATTAAACTTCTCTCGAAGGTTTTATATAGGGGACAATATAAAGGAAGTGCACATCATCTTCTACCTTTATCTCCGCAAGATGTTTGTAGAATCTTTCCGTTGATAAAGTAACACAATCTGATTAAAATGCAGATCCTCGATCCTGTGATCATGCTTCGTTTAAAAAGATCTGAGATGGTTTTGTTTTATCTTTGGTTTTGATGAATATTTCGTCAACCAAATAAATTTCTACTTCAAAATTTTTGCAGGGTTGTATCAATAATGAGACAAACCCTGAGGATTTCGAAAGTTCTTCTGTGTTTTTGTTATGCGAAGCGTGGACACAATATCTGTAACTTAACTGGTTGTGAGAATTGTACAACACTTGCAGACAATCGTCAACACTCCACGAAAGATATATGTTGATATTACCATAAGCATTGTAGTTTAAAAGACAGTAATGAGTTCGGTTGTGTGTTCACTTTTCAATACCAAACAAATTTTAAAATAGAAATTTTACTGGGGCAGTTGAGGAAAGGAAACTTATTCGTTTATTGTGTACCAAAGGAAATAAGTCTTTACTGTGAACCTTGACCGTGATTGTTGTTTTATCAGCTTAAAAGTAATGCTCTTTAGAAGTTTTGCAGTGGCGTAGCTAGACGGAAGCTCGGAAGCCAAGGCTTCAACATCGTTTTGTCAAAACAAAAATCATAATAAAAAATAAAAATAAAAACGAGCTAGAGGTATGAGAGATAGGGAGGAGACTCCGAGTGAGAGAAAATGAAGGGGAAAATAAATGGGCACTGTGCGGTTAAATAAACAAAACGTTGTAGAAGTCAACGAGTCCATATCAGACTCCCGGCGTTCGTTCCCATCACCAGCGCTTTATTTCCCCTCTTTATATAGCAGACGCATATTGTGTATGCAGGGTGTTCTGCTATTTATAATGCAACGCAGAATAGACAATGCCTGTGACCAATTCCACCGCTGAATCAACGCAGTTTCAGTGTCATGTGCCGTGTTAAAACATATCTGCGTTATACGATGACAACCGAACGACTTTTGGGGCTATAGATGTTTCCTTCACACGTACAAGTTAAGGAGACGTCCATTGATAAAGTAATTGACAGTAGGCTTGCTTTATTGTTGGTGAGAGAGATTGACTCTGACTCTTTTAATAATTCATATCCACACAAACAATTCAAACGAGAAAACTAACGGCCTGATTTATGTACAAAATAATGAAAGAAAAACAAATATGATACAGCAACAAACGACAACCATTACACTGAATTACATGCTTTTGACTTGGGACAGGCACTTACCGAATGTGGCGGGGCTAAACTAATTTGAAGGCGCCATCCTGCCATAACCTGGGTACCCACTATATTAACCTGAATATATTGTTTTACATCTCATCTCCAAACAATTTTTAATGGTGTGGTTTTTGTCGAGCCTGCGACTTTTGTAACAAACGCGAGACATAGCGATCTTTACATTCCGTCGTCGTCGGCGGCGGCGGCGGCGGCGTCCAGAAATATTCACTGTGTAGTTAAAGTTTTTGAAATTTTAATAACTTTTTTAAACAACCCTGGATTTCTACCAAACTGGACAGAAGCTTGTTTATGATCATAGATAGTATCCTGAAGTAAATTTTGTAAAAAAAAATCCGTATTTTTCGTATTTTACTTATAAATGGACTTAGTTTTTCTGCCAGTTAACATTACATTCACTCTGTGGTTAAAGTTTTAAAATTTCAATAACTTTCTTTAACTATCCTAGATTTCTACCAAACTTAGACAGAAGCTTGATTATGATCAAAAGCTAGTATCTAGAAGAAATTTAAAAAATATATTTCCTGTTTTTCCGTATATTACTTATATATTGAATTTTGTTAACATTATACATACAGTCTGTAGTTAAAGTTTTAAAACATTCTTTCAAATCAAATGTTATCTGCAATGATCACAAAATTAAATATTTTCATAATCAGTTTTGCAAGTGTTCAAGCTTTTAAGATACATGCATGGCGATATTTAATTCTGTACTAGCAATATAAAAATAAGAAGATGTGGGATGATTGCCAATGAGACAACTCTTCACAAGAAACAAAATGACGAAGAAATTTACAAATATAGGTCACCCTGCGGCCTTCAACAATGAACAAAACCCATACCACATAGTCAGCTATAAAAGGCACAGAATGACAAATGTAAAACAATTCAAACGAGAAAACTAACGGCCTGATTTATTTATAAACTAATGAACGAAAAAATAAATATGATATACAGCAACAAACAACAACCACTGAATTACAGGCTCCTATTTGGGACAGGCACATACAGAATGTGGCAGGGTTAAACTAGTTTGTTGGCGCCAAACCCTCCTCCTTACCTGGGACAGTGGTGTAACAGTACAACATAAGAACAAACTATAAAAATCAGTTGAAAAAGGCTCAAATCTTTAGATAGATCACCCGTAAAGGTAAAGTTTTTTTCAGAACAGCTTGTATTTGTGATTTACTAGGTTAATAGCAGCTACTGAACAACTCCAGCATAGATATCAATTAAAAAAACAATAGAATTTGTGAAAAAAAAGATAGAAGATACCATGAGAAAATAACAAACTTTTAAATCGAACAAAAGCGAAAAACACCATGACGAGAAATTAAAAAAAAAAAAAAAAAAAAAAACACAACGGCGAAAAGATATACATGAAACACTATACAGTAAATAGAGATTCAGCAGCACAAAGCCCGCCAAATAAACGGAAGGAATTCTGATCTTTGGGCTTCCGAAAAGGTAAGCAGTTCCTTCAACCGTCGTGTTTCTCATTGCGAGTAAAATTTGGTGATACAGTTTAGGTTTCATTCGGTCATACTTAATCATTATTATGCCTCCTCCCTTTTTCCCTTCGCCGCCGCTAGGCGAAGGGGAATTAAGTGTTACCCTTGACCGTCTGTCCGTCCGTCCGTCCCATTTTTTTTAAAGATCTATTTAAAAATAAAATTCAATAGTAGTTCACACTTTATTTGCAAACCTTACTTTTTCTTTCCCGTTTGAAAGCTTTAACATTTATATAATACCCTTTCCAACAATCATATTGTATACGATAATATCAGTAATTCAAATTAAAAAAGCATAGACAACAATCAAGAACAACCAAGTGCAGTTTTATTTAAACGAAGCAATGTTATATGTGGAAGATAAATTGAGGGGCGTAAGACATTTGGGCTAAATCATAATTGTGGCAATGGTATGGGCTAATTCTTTTTGTTTATTTGTACAGGTATAGAATATTTAATATGAAATATATAAGATATATATCAAACAATTATTAAAAAAAAAACCTACATAAAATCTTGGGAAGACATGCTTATTTGAAGAAAAAGAACTTGAAGTTTACAGTTGAGATCAGTCAGTATTTTAGAAGACTGTGAATTCAGGACCTGAACCTGGGAATAGTGTACTGACAATATATTAGGTCCCTGCCTAAACCAATCTTGGAGAAAAATCTATTGGACGTAATTCTTCTGTCTTATTCTATAGCTGATCATACCTTTATGTTGTGCCTAGTTTTAAACAATTTTTAATGCTATAGAGACTTAAGTTACTCAAAGTCCTGCTTGCACCTCCCCGTAATGTTCATCTATGGTCTGGCAATCAGAAGGGTTTTATAAAACAAGAACATGTTATAAATAGAATGTATTTCCTATCGAATATTAATGTATAATTAAAATAAAGATATTTTACAAAGAATCTACCTATACATGGGAGGATTAGCCCAACTATTAACTTTAAAAATTTAGCCCAAATGTCGATTTGCCATTGGCCCCAAACGCAACATATATTTGGACCAAATGTTATATCAATTAGCCCAAATGGTCATCTCCCAAATTGAGTTTCTAATGGCTCATATTGTTTGTTTCAATCTTGCTTTTATTTGCACAATTGGAATGTATCTGGTCACCTGAGTTTCGTTAAAAAAAACCCGAGAGACATGTAATGAAAAGGCAAAATGTGGGGAACACAAGACCAATACGTATATCATTCGTACATTTCGTTTGACGGTAAACTTATTTTAAAATGATCGTAAATATAATCGATGAAAAACGGAACTCAACAGATATAGTTACACCCCGATTCATCGAAACCCCACGTTGTTGGATAGAACAATTATGTTATTTACTGGTGTCGATAGATAGAACAATTATGTTATTTACTGGTGTCGATGGATAGAACAATTATGTTATTTACTGGTGTCGATGGATAGAAAGATTATGTTGTTTACTGGTGTCGATAGCAAGGGAATAGAAATTCAAATAGCAAATATGATAAATATGCCATTGCGTAATCCAAGTGTACAACATGACATATACATGTACAATGTACAACATGACAAATAATGTAAATAAAACATAATGCAAAACACGAGAAAATTAATGATCTGCTATAAATATATATAACTAAAAGTGTATTTTTTGTATACTAATAGTACTTTCATAACTGATGGTAGACCAACTGACACTAAGCATTATTGTGAACTTCAAAAGCTTTTCTCAAATAAATACATATTTGTTTGACATTTGCCAAATTATTTTGATTAAGTATTAAATAGATTACTGATTTTGTATTATCATTTTAATCAAATTTTGGAAAATATTAAACTTCTCTCGAAGGTTTTATATAGGGGACAATATAAAGGAAGTGCACATCATCTTCTACCTTTATCTCCGCAAGATGTTTGTAGAATCTTTCCGTTGATAAAGTAACACAATCTGATTAAAATGCAGATCCTCGATCCTGTGATCATGCTTCGTTTAAAAAGATCTGAGATGGTTTTGTTTTATCTTTGGTTTTGATGAATATTTCGTCAACCAAATAAATTTCTACTTCAAAATTTTTGCAGGGTTGTATCAATAATGAGACAAACCCTGAGGATTTCGAAAAGTTCTTCTGTGTTTTTGTTATGCGAAGCGTGGACACAATATCTGTAACTTAACTGGTTGTGAGAATTGTACAACACTTGCAGACAATCGTCAACACTTCACGAAAGATTTATGTTGATATTACCATAAGCATTGTAGTTTAAAAGACAGTAATGAGTTCGGTTGTGTGTTCACTTTTCAATACCAAACAAATTTTAAAATAGAAATTTTACTGGGGGCAGTTGAGGAAAGGAAACTTATTCGTTTATTGTGTACTAAAGGAAATAAGTCTTTACTGTGAACCTTGACCGTGATTGTTGTTTTTATCAGCTTAAAAGTAATGCTCTTTAGAAGTGTTCATCTGCTGTATTTACTGCAGTAGAAAAACATGAATTTGCATTATATGCATCACTTTGAAGTATTAAAGAGATACACATGCTTTGTTAGCATCCAGTCACATATGTACCACCAGAAAAAGCTTTGCAAGAGTACTAAATTTGATTTTTTTGTCATGATATCCTTTTATTAGAACGAGTTTGTGGTACATTTCTTGATATATGTCAATTGCGATAGTATAAGAGATTTTACAATTTTTAGAACAAAGCGTAATATACAAATGTGTTTTGTATCATATCAGATCATATTAATTTACTGTCATTCCTATTATTTTAGTAATATGTTCGGAAATTTTCCGAAGAACAATGATCATCAATGTAGAAAATATTTCCAATTATTGAAAATTTACACCAAATAACAGAATAGAAGATTTCATTTACCTCAGGCAAAGATGACCTTAGATGGATTTGGCTATCATTTTATGTTCTTTTGGTCATATAGCTCTTCAACTCTTTCGGTTCATATGCATCCTTGGCTTTCAATTATTCAGCTTTGAGCGTTCCGGGTAAGGTAAATCGAGAATAACGATTCGGACGAAAGACATTTATAAAGTGTTGTTTTATTTCTTTATAAATCGGAATTTGTAAATGTCACAGTCAAACCTTCCAAGATTACGGAATTTGTAAATGTCACAGTCAAACCTTCCAAGATTACGGAATTTGTAAATGTCACAGTCAAACCTTCCAAGATTACGCGTTATTCTAACTTATTTTTTTTTCTTCTTCTTTCAATTATAGATGGATTACGATTCAAAGATATAGTAGCGTTATTTGTAAACGAATTGTTTAAAATTTGGTTAAGATGACATGTACTAGAAACTTCAATTCTTATGATTTATGTTTTACAATTCAAGGACAATATCAGCAATAGTTATGATTTATTAATTTAAATTTAACCATACATGCAATTTATTAACCATTTGTTATTATTAAATTAAAGAATCTCTTCATAAATCTGTAAAGGTTACGTTTCAATCCGGTCTTATTGGAAATATCGGATATGAGTTTCGAAGCCAACTGGTATAATGATGTTATAGCGGAACAAATAATTCTAAACTGCACGTGCAATAAACTTTGTTTTTAAATATGTTTGCTTATACTATTACAAAAAAACATGGAACTATCATTTCTTTTTTTTTTTAATAAGTGTATCGGAAGAAACAGGACAGTGGAAATTCGAGATCTTGTTCCTATTTAAGATTCAAGATACAAGACTCAAATGCTTTTGATAATTATTACCCTCAGACACATATGTGTATAAGAGGAACAAGATTCAATTAAAGTATTCAACGTATTACATGGTGATAATGAAAAGACTGGCGTATGTGAAATATAATATTGACAAATGAGACAATAACAAAAACAAAAACACAAAAAAAAAAAAACCCACAAACCATAATAACAAAAGAATTCACATATCACAGAACTATTATGTAAACGTGCTATAGAATTCCTTAGTATATATATATCATTGGCACTCACACCACATCTTCCTATATCCATAGCAATTAATAAAATGCCTCTCCTTGTGTCTTTTACTACTTCTAACATAGAAAGTTATCACATAACGGTATTCCAGGAATTCTCCAAGACAAGTCGCTTTTGATTGACAATTCACATCCTGTAATAACTTATTGGTGTAAATCACGAACACTTGAAAAGTACATCGAAATTGGTAATAAGTTATAACAGCGAAAAAAAATAATTATACATTTAAAGAGATATTATATGTAGATTTAGATAAAAAAAATACACACACATAAAGTATGATATATACGGGGAGGCGGGGGTTCAAACATTAATAAACGCGGAATATTGAAATAGTGATTCGTCAATAGCAGCCAGTTTGGTTCAATCTTGTGAATGAAATAAGTTCAAAAACATTGCTGATATAGTATAATTGTCTTAACTGTCTTTTATAGCCGACTATACGGTATGGTTTTTCTCATTGTTGAAGGCCGTACGGTTGTCTATGATTGCTTACATCAACTTCATTTGAACGTTGGTGAATAGTTTTCTCATTGGTAATCATACCGCATCTCCTTATTTTTATATTGCAAGACAATAATTTAACCTCATTTTGGTCCGTATGCATGGTGCATGCAATATTCAATTTGACCCTTAGTTGTAGAAGAGTTTCGCATGTGCTCAGCATGTTCAGTAAAAAGAAAAGAATGTCAAAATTGAAAAGTGAAACAAAGGAGCTACCAGGAAAAATCATTTCATTTACTGATCCACAAGCAAATTATTCGTCTACCGGTAAAAAATATTTACATATGTTTTAATCTATGACATAAACTCAAACAGACAAAGAAAAAAAAACGTCATTTTACCATTCACGTGCTTGTCTCTCTATTTATATCTATGTTTATGTTTATATCGGGTCACATGGTTTTTGGTAATCTTACAGAAATGCATAGGCAAGTTTTAATAACCTTACATTTTCAAACGGAGTCACTGATACAAAATATACCTTAACGCCAGATCTCATGGATTTTTATGAAATTTTGCAAGTAACTAGAACATGTTATCCAATACATATATAAGTAGCTTTTATACTTTCTAAGATAGAGCGAGTTGAATAGTATGTATAAAGCAGTACAAATATATAGAATGCACATATATATACACAGTGGAGATCACTTCTAACCTCTCATTAGAACTGTCAGAATAATCTGTCATAGAACGGTTCTACCCTAGAACTGTTCTAAGTAGAACTGTCAGAATCAGTTCTAGGTAGAACTGACTAAATCAGTTCTAGGTAGAACTGACTAAATCAGTTCTAGGTAGAACTGTCAGGATCAGCTCTAGGGTAGAACTGTCTAAAACTGTTCTAGGTAGAACTGTCCAAATCAGTTCTAACCGTAGAACTGTCAGCAGAACTGGCTAAATCAGTCAGGACTGTATAACAGTTCTAAATGACGTCACTGCAGTAAGGGCACTTTAGAATTTAGAAGAAAAAATCAGTTTCAATTACTTTACTATATAATAGCAGATTTTTCATATTTTTACTAATCAAACGTTACATGTACAAATATCGAAGTGGATAGAAAGGTTATCCAACTCATCGGAGAAATATTTTATAAGATTGCATATAAACATCATTGTTTACGTTTTTCGTTCCCCGTTTTTAACAGTCTCTTCCTAAATATAACTCTGCATTTAATTCATGGAATTTTAATCGTAATTTACCTTGTTTGCCTTGGATTTACATTCATGATTTAAGATTCTGTTTTGACAAATGTTCAAAGGAAAATTGTACAGTGGATGAATTATGGGATATTAATGAAAAAAAGTGTTGTATAACGTAAAAACTATGTACATTTGCAACATCTCGTCAATTTAGCCAGACTTATCCATAACGATTATAAATGATATCTGGGAGTCCGGAACGTCAGAAAAATATACTCGATCTGAACATGAATGAAACTTTTGTCCCTGGACGTTAGGCTACAAACAAAATCAATCATTTTTCTTTGCCTGCTTCAAATTATATTAACAGTATACTATTCCAAGAAAAGAACTTCTCATACATGTACTTTTCATTTTAAAATAAAGTATATGAATCAGTCATGTGAGTGTTGGATGATGCCGTTTAATAGTTTTGTTTAAAAAACAAACCATCACGAACTACTGACTTAAAAAGTCACTTTAGTGACGGTTCATTATTATGGATACAGAGAGGAAATAATGGCACGCTAAATTGATGTGGACAAAATTTGTAGATATGGTATACATTGTGTTCCAAAGTTGGTGTCATCTTTATCATACAATCTGTCCTGACATAGAAATATTATTGGTTTACAATGAGGCCATATATATTTATTTGATAAAGTGTAAATATCATACCTGTCAACTGACCCGGATCCTGCGGGTGTGACCCGAGATTTTCACAATTCTGAGAGGTCACCCGGGACACCCGCTGGGTGACCAAATAACCCGGGAATTCGGAAAATAACCCATTTTCACCCGGATTCCTAAGCTTTCAGACTGATTTCGTAAGTGATTTTCCTTTGAAATAACCGGTAAATTCGTAATTCTTCCTGGACAAGAAGTTCAACTACCTGTGTAAACTCAAATCAAGTGACCCATTTTAGTGCATGGCTTCACTTGACAGCTTTGGTGTCAAACACACTGTTAATTAACACCAATTACCTTAGCTTTAGGTCGTAAATAATTTGTGTATTTCAAGAGTTACTTCCCCTTTTTTGTCATCTCACAATATTCTCCTTAAACTTATGTTTTTTTTGTAAAAAGATTAAATCTGAAATGAATTGAATGCAAAAACATATCATAACAATATTTTTACTTATTTTTCAACCTTCATTTTGACCTTAGAACAATTAAAAATAAAATTTTGAAAATTTCTTTTTCATCTATACCTCTTTAATTGTTTAACTTTATCTTATTATATTCGAATATCAATATCTTATATGTTTGTATGATTAAACCTGCACAAATGTATGCAATGAAAACAGAAATTGGCACATTGTGTGTCATGAATTAAAATGAAAAGGAATTAAGGCAATATAACAAAAGTGTAAGGCAATATAACAAAAGTGTATCAATGGCCTTTAAGTGCAATGAAATAATATGTACAATTTTAGATTACTTAACCATGTGGACATGTTTTGAAAACTTTGATATAAATTATAAGAAAAATATCCCCTAAATACTGAAATTCAGCTCGAAAAAGTTCGTATGCGTTATGACCTGAGATTTCATTCTTCTATGCAGGTCATCACCTGCATTTTCATTGTCATAGGTTGACAGGTATGAAATATGTTCAGTTTTGGTTGATGCGGTCAAATAATTTTGTTAAAACGAATCAGTCTGATATATTGAAACTACTGAAATTTGTTTACGATTCAGTATTTTGAATAAAAAAAGGACATGCTGGTACTCTAAATTGATGTGGAAATTTTTCCAATATTGCTGTCATTTGAATTATACAATGCATCGTGATATGTAACTATAAGTGATTTACTATGCGGCTATATATATATATTAAGATTTACATAATAAAGTGTAAATATGGTCAGTTTTGGTTGATGCTGTCACATATGGTCAGTTTTGGTTGATGCTGTCAAATACAATATATGGTCAGTTTTGGTTGATGCGGACAAATAATTTTGTTATATGAGTCAGTCTGAGATATCAAAACTACTGAAATTAGTTTACAATTCAAAATTTTGAATAAAAAGGGACATGCTGGCACTATAAACTGATGCGAGCATAATTTTGTAGTCAATGTTTTCCAATATTGCTTTCATTTATATTAAACAATCCATCCTGATATAAAAATATAAGTGATTTACTTTGCGGCTATTAAGATTTACATCATGTACATAATAAAGTGCAAATATGGTCAGTTTTGGTTGATGCGGACAAATAATTTTGATATACCAGTCAGTCTGAGGTATGAAAACTACTGATGTTTGTTTATGATGCAATATTTTGAATAAAAAGAGGACATACTGGCACTCTAAATTGATGCAAACGAAATTAGGTAGCATTGTGTTCCAATATTTCTATCATTTGTATTATACAATCCATCCTTGCATAAAAATATTACAGATTTACTATGCGACTGTAAGAGTTCCATGTACATAAAAAAGAGCAAATATGGTCAGTTTTGGTTGTTGCAGTCAAATATGGTCAGTTTTGGTTGATGCTGTCAAATATGGTCAGTTTTGATTGATGCAGACAAATAATTTTGTTACATGAGTCAGTCTGAGATATGAAAACTACTGATATTTGTTTCTGATGCGATATTTTGAATAAAAATAGGAAATGCTGGCACTCTCAATTGATGCGAAAAAAAAATTTGTGGTCATTGATTTCCAATATTGCAGTTATTTGTATGCTACAGTCCTTCTTGACCTAAAATTATAACTGAATTTCTATGCAGCTATATAGATGTACATTAAAAAAAAAAGCAAATGTGGTCAGTTTTGGTTGATGCGGTCAAATGATTTTATCACACGACTCAGTCTGAAGTATGAAAACTACTAATATTTGTTAACGATTCAATATTTTGAATAAAAGAGGACATGCTGGCACTATAAATTGATGCGAACAAAATTTTGTGGTCATTGTTTTCCAATATTGCTGTAACTTGTAGTATATTACAGTCCCTCTTGACCTAAAATTATAACTGAATTACTGTGCAGCTATATAGGTGTGCAGAAAAAAAGCAAATAATGTCAGTTTGGATTGATGCGGTCAAAGTTTTGTGTTAAACAGGACCGTCCGAGGTATGAAAACTACTCGTAAACAGATATCGCATTTGTTTACGATTCAATATTTTGAATAAAAGAGGACATGCTAGTACTATAAATTGAGTGCAAACAAAATTTTGAAGTCATTGTTTTCCAATATAATTGCTGTCATTTGTACAATACATCCTTGCCTAAAAATATAACTGGATTACTGCAGTGTGCGGCTAAATGTATATAGATTTACATGATGAAGAGCAAATATGGTCAGTTTAAGTTTAATTTAAAAACATATTTATTTATAATACATGTAATAGTGGATTGGGAAACAAGTTATTACATTTGGTTAATGAGGTCAGATAATTTTGTTATGTGAAACGAGCCATCCTGACTCCCGGAATGACAAATGTAAAACAATTCAAATAATAATGCCCCCTAATACTAACGGCCTTATTTATGTACAAAAATGAACGAAAACAAATAATTTATGTAACACATCAACAAAAGAAAATCACTAAATTACAGGCTCCTGACTTGGAACAGGCACATACATGCAGAATATTGGCGAGGTTAAACATGTTCTCTTGATTAAAAATGTGAAATGAAACCGTCAAAATAGCAAAACTCTATATAATATAAATCGCTATTTTGCCGAAGCCTTTATATTTAGACAAAGAGTTCTTAAAACTAATAAATCAATTCTAGCCGTAGAATTTATAAATCAATTCTAGCCGTATAATTTATAAATCAATTCTAGCCGTAGAATTTCAATTTGTAATCAATTCTAACCGTAGAACTGTTCTAGAAGTAGAACTGACCAAAAATTTGGTCAGTTCTAGGTAGAACTGTCTAAAACTGTTCTAGGGTAGAACTGTCAGGATCAGTTCTAGGTAGAACTGTCAGGATCAGTTCTAGGTAGAACTGTCCAAATCAGTTCTAGGTAGAACTGACCAAATCAGTTCTAGGTTAGAACTGTTCTAGCTAGAACTGACTAAAAGGTGTCAGGCTGACAGTTCTACGTACTGTCCTAGAACAGTTCTCCTGACAGATTCTGACAGATTTAATGAGAGGTTAGAAGTGATCTCCACTGTAGATATCATAACAAATATTGAATGATTAGACTTTATATTGCCTTTTTCAATATGTGTTCTACGAAATCTCGTTACTGCCACCAAAATTTCTGTTTTATTGATATACCATATGTAGGGTGTCAACACGTTAGTTTTTGCTGTTTTATATGGAGAAAAGACAACTAACAAAAATAACATGTACATCATGTTTTCCTGTTTTATATGGAGAATTAAGACAACTGTACACAATAACATGTACACCATGTTTTCCTGTTTTATATGGAGAAAAGACAACTGTACACAATAACATGTACATCATGTTTTCCTGTTTTATATGGAGAAAAGACAACTGTACACAATAACATGTACATCATGTTTTCCTGTTTTATATGGAGAAAAGACAACTGTACACAATAACATGTACATCATGTTTTCCTGTTTTATATGGAGAAAAGACAACTGTACACAATAACATGTACATCATGTTTTCCTGTTTTATATGAAGAAAAGACAACTGTACACAATAACATGTACATCATGTTTTCCTGTTTTATATGGAGAAAAGACAACTGTACACAATAACATGTACATCACGTTTTCTTGTTTTATATGGAGAAGGGACAACTGTACACAATAACATGTACATCACGTTTTCCTGTTTTATATGGAGAAAAGACAACTGTACACAATCACATGTACATCACGTTTTCCTGTTTTATATAGAGAAAAGACAACTGTACACAATCACATGTACATCATGTTTTCCTGTTTTCTATGGAGAAAAGACAACTGTACACAATAACATGTACATCATGTTTTCCTGTTTTATATTGAGAAAAGACAACTGTACACAATAACATGTACATCATGTTTTCCTGTTTTATATGGAGAAAAGACAACTGTACACAATAACATGTACATCATGTTTTCCTATCACATGTACATCATGTTTTCCTACCACATGTACATCATGTTTTCCTATCACATGTACATCATGTTTCCCTATCACATGTACATCATGTTTCTATCACATGTACATCATGTTTTCCTATCACATGTACATCGTGTTTTCCTATCACATGTACATCGTGTTTTCCTATCACATGTACATCGTGTTTTCCTATCACATGTACATCGTGTTTCCCTATCACATGTACATCATGTTTCTATCACCTGTACATCATGTTTTCCTATCACATGTACATCGTGTTTTCCTATCACATGTACATCATGTTTTCCTATCACATGTACATCGTGTTTTCCTATCACATGTACATCTGTTTGATCATATAATGTTACATCACTAGTTTTTCCTAGTCTGTGAATTATGAATCAAAAATGTTTGCCAAACCGCTTTTGAATTTCTCAAAATAAAGGAAAAAAAAAAAAAAAAAACATTTAAAACTAATTCTATTAAATATAAAAAGTAAAATAACAAAAGTACCGAACTCCAAGGGAAACTCAAATCGGAAAGTCCCTTATAAAAAATGGCAAAATCAAAAGCTCAAACACATCAAACGAATGGAAAACAATTGTCATATTCCGGACTTGGTACAGGCATTTCCTTATGTAGAAATTGGTGGATTAAACCTGGTTCTATAGCTAGCTAAACTATTCTTGTTATTGTCTCTTTATATTCCATGTAGTTAAACATTCAGTTCATCAAGTACATATCATGGATACACAGAATTTCTGTAGCATACATCCTTAATTAAAAAGACTTCTCTTTTATGACGACCTTTCGGAATAGTCTCTGATTTTCCGTATTCTTGATTCCGTTTAAATAACATAATTAAGCATGCTTCAATTAAGCAAATATCTGAAGTGCACTTTTTATTTGTCTACTAAAGGAATCATTTGGTACCAAAATGTGCACGCTGAGTATAAACATTGCTATTCCCTAATTCGTATTAGGTTTCTATTGTGTGCTATAACTAAGCTTTACTTAATCCTATTGCGGTATACGATCCACTTGGGAAAACTGGTGAAAGCAGAAAGTTGGAAAGCGGTTGTAAATAGAAAGTTGGAATTAATAAAGAGAGGATGAAGGTTAGTAAGCGGTTGTAAATAAAACTTAAAATCAAAACTAAATATTGATAAACATTGACAATATGTGTTTACTATTTTGTAATATTCGCAGAAATCATTGTGATGTGAAATAAACAAATGAAACGAATTTCAATCCGCACGCAATTTATCTTTCAGGTAGATTCTATTTCTCAAAACAAATGATTTTGCAAACATCTGTATGATTATATATGACTAAGGAGGGACGAAAGATACCAGAGGGACAGTCAAACTCATAGATTGAAAATAAACTGACAACGCCATGGCTAAAAATAAAAAGACAAACAGACAAATAATAGTACAGAGGACACAACATAGAAAACTAAAGACTAAGCAACACGAACCCCACTAAAAAATGGGGGTGATCTCCGTTGCTCCTGAAGGGTAAGCAGATCCTGCTCCACATGTGGCACCCGTCGTGTTGCTTATGTTATTACAAATCCGGTAAATAGTCTAATTCGGGAGGTCACATTCGTGAAAAGGGAAGGGTATTGTAGTTACGACATAAGGATCATATCCGATATCATCTGTGAAACGGTTATTCCATAACGGTCAACCAACTCGTGATGGCGTCCGTAAAATTTACGAAGGGATGATTTCAACTTCACCATTTGGAACTCTTGGTTTAATAGCTTCCTTGTGAGCAGCATTCCTCTATCAATGAAATCATGATAGGAAATACAAGCCCGGGAATATCGTATCAATTGGGAGATATATACATCGTATGCAGGCGCTGCTGGAATGTTGCTACATAGAAATGGAAAGTTCACAATTGGGAAGCTGAAATCATCTTTTTTGTCGTAAAGTTTTGTTTTCAACCGACCCTCATTGTCAACCAATAGATATAAGAAGATGTGGTATGAGTGCCAATGAGACAACTCTCCATCCAAGTCAAGTCTGTTTGTAAAATACTGTAAAAAAAAAATAAAAGATAAGAGAGAAATGCAATCCTTCTGCTATCAGTAATCTCTTGATATATGTTTTCCTTCATAGATATAAGATGTGGTATGAGTGCCAATGAGACAACTCTCCATCCAAGTCAAAATTTATAAATGTAAACCATTATAGGTCAAAGTACGGTCTTCAACACGGAGCCTAGGCTCACACAGAACAGTAAGCTATAAAGGGCCCCAAAAATTACTAGTGTAAAACCATTCAAATGGGAAAACCAACGGTCTAATCTATATAAAAACGAGAAACGAGAAACACTTATGAACCACATCAACAAACGACAACTACTGAATATCAGATTCCTGACTTAGGACAGGTGCAAACAAATGCAGCAGGTTTAAACGTTTTAATGGTACCAAACCTTCACCCTTTTTCTGAAACAATAGTGTAACATCACAACATAGAAAGACACACTATAAAATATCAACTGAAATAGCTTAACTCAATGAAAGGACATAGTAACACCATTGAACATACACTGAACAAATAAATTTGACCTATGATACAATGTAAATTCAAAATAAATAAACTAAGGAAGAATAATAAAAGTAACATGTTATATCGGTATGAAATGTTAAACAATTTAAGAAAAACAATATGCTCGAACAAAAATATCAGCCATTTGCAATAACTTTAAACACAGGTAAATAAAATAATTTAGTACACTTTGATTCCTTTTACATACCGTCTGATTTAAACATATAAATACAGAAAACAAATATTTGTTGACAAATTAATTTTATTTGCCTTTACAAATCAGAATTAGCATAATATGTTAAAACCAGAGACGGACATTTACCCGAAAAAGACATAATCTTTTAAAGATCCATACCATACCATATATCAATATCTAAATCGGTCAGAATTATGACAAGTTGTGAATATAATTTTGAGACTACTAAATATCTGACGTCATCACTTATCCCAAATTATAAAGAAAAAAAACACACTTTTATAAACCGAAGAAAATCCGACAATACAATGACAAACAGTAAACAAAAAAGGACAGCAGTCTACATTACATTACTTAAAAAATAACAGCTAAAGACTGAGCTTGCCACACACCGGGGATGATCTCATGTATTCCGGTAGGGTGAGCAGATCCTGCTCCAGATATGGTGCCCGTCGTGTTGCTCATGGCAAGAACCCATTTGGTGAAAAATCTTTTTCGGTGATGTCACAATCGAGAAAAAAAAGGACAGGGTTGTGGCTATGAAGATTACTGATTTGAGACATGCGCATTGCATTGTTACAAGGTTACTATGTTGTGATTTGGAGCTTAGTAAATGGTATAGTCACAAACCTGTAAATTGTGGAACAACGAACTAAGTTGACCTCCACACTTCTTTCTTTTTTGTAATACTGTATTTATGTTTCAAAACCCAAATCTACTGCATTCAACAACATTCATTTTGCGTTAGTTATATGAATATATCAATGTCCCATCCAAACAAATACCATATCAAAATTTCACAAATCCATCATTGCAACTACTCTAAATAAAACATCGAGTCTTTCATCTCTGAATGAAATCGATATGACAAATTTAGAACTATTAGGAGAATAGAAAGTGCGTGCTGAAAATTTTTTTAAAAGGAAGGATATTGAAAAGCATGAAGATGTTATCGAACCATAAACGCGACCCTAATTTACTGCAGCCATAGACAACTAGGTATTCTGTCAATTACGTCGTCCGTTTTTGATATAACGATTAATCACTCAAATACATATTTTACTCGCTGAAATAATCTTTTCAGACATGTTATATGATGAATAGATATCGTTGTTTTTATATTTCATATTCTGTGCTAATATTTCAATTACACTGGCTGAACATTTGCAAGGAATGTTATCGCAGTAATATGTTCCCTATACAATGACACTTTTGGTAACATATACATGAACGACCATCATTAATCGCATGGATTTAGTTCCAGCTACAATATCATATTACAGTGTGATATTCAAGCTTGATAAAGGACACTTTTTCATTTCCTATAAAGCCGCACTGTGTCACCTGCATGTGTAACAGCATTTAGAGTTTCTTGTTCTTCTCGTGTGTACATGTATGTGTTTATTCAAAATCATATCTCGTTTATATCTTCTTTATATCTATATATAACGCACTAGGTGAATCAATCCATGGGTTACACACTTTAAGGTTGCACGCAGGTTCCTTCCAGATTGTGAAATGTTTTGGCAACTTCAACATTTTGAAGCTTTTAGGCGTTAATGCTGAAATAAGATTAATGTTTTCGGCAAACATTGCACATTTTTTTACAAATAATTCTACAGAAATATTTTTCAATGCATTATAAAAGAGAGGTGAAAGTGAAAGATACCAAAGGGACATTCAAACTAATAAGTCGAAAACAAACTGCAATGCCTGGCAATAAACGAAAAAGACAAAAAAAAAAAAAAAAAAAAGATCACAAAACACAACATAGACACATAGAAACATAGAACACTTAAGACTGAGCAACACGAACCCCACAAAGATACAGGAGGTGATCTCGGGTGTAAGCAGACCATGCTCCACAAGTCTTGACCAATAACTTCGAACATTGTGAATAAAAAATAAGGCATCACAATTATTATAATATTTACAAAAAAAATTATATATTAAAAAAAACGTTGGCCAATCACAATATTTACGTCCTAAAACTTTAAGATAACGTCTGAATTAAAACAAAAAGAAGAAATACACCTTTAGTGTGAAACTTAAGGTATTTATACCCTTGCAGTAGCTAGAGGCATATAGTGATGGAAGAGTCCATACGTTCGTCCGTTCGTTTGTTTTTTCGTCCATTCGTTCGTTCAAACGTTCTATCGAATTCGTCCGTCCGTTCTTACTTCATCTCGTCCACTTTTGTATCAACAACTGCTCATGAACTGCTTCAAGTTATTTTGTGAAATTTTCAATGAATCGTACATAAATGGTGCATTTTCAGACATCGTTTTTTTTATTTTTTCATTTTAAAGGGTTTACTTTACCATTAAAACCTATACTACTGTCCACGTATCCACTAAGTAACTAAAACTGTTTTCATAATCTTTACCATTTAATTCCATTGTCTACCTTTTATATTTTTATCACATAATTTTTGTTATTTTCATAAACCACAAGTGTGGACACAGATCAGTGTGGATAGTATGTTTGGATGTTTGACAGTGTTTTCTGACAAAAAAAGTTCTCTGGTTTTCCCCCATATGGTTCTATGTTGAACTGTTGTGCCCAGTGACAGTCAACCTACACCAAACACTGAAAATAGCAGTCTTATATTCAATATTGCGTTTTACTGTTCAATATATATAAGAAGATGTGTTACGAGTGCCAATGAGACAACTCTCCATCCAAGCCACACTTTGTAAAAGTAAACCATTATCAGGTCAATCAAGACTGTCATGTAGGAGACACTACATTAAATCAGTGCTGACCGTTCATAGATTTTATTTAGCTAGACATTGCTTTTAATATCAAATCTACATATTGGCAAACGTGCTATGATTGCTTCCTGTATATAATATGTACATTTCTGAAAATAAATTTTGTGCATGTGCAACGTTACATTGGAGGATTTCCTTTCAACATTTTAACTCTGAAATAATTTCTATGTGAATAGATTAACATTTAAAAAAATGATCTGTTAAGGGAACACAGCTAGCTGAGTGTGCTCAATCGCTGGCGAGATTTACGTAAAGAAGCAAAAGATTTGGAAGGATTGCCAAATTATTCCAAAAAAAATAAGTTTCAAAATTTGATTTGGGATGGCAGCAAAAACTTAAAAATAGAGGAGAACCACATTAGAAGCATTTCTGTATGATGTGATTGTAGTATGCATGTAATATTTGTATGGTTCTATTTATGTTCCTTTAAGGTGGTCGTTTCTTACTTGGGTTTGTCCACAAAAAAAAAAAACTAAACATTTGTTCAGGATCTTCCCAGTATCATAAGTAAAAGTTTTTGTTTAAATGTGGAAATTAAAAATATATTATGGTTTGATAGTAACGATAATATACCAGATATGGCAGATTCCAATACAGATGCTCATAACTCCTACAAACTGATTAAAATTCTTTTAGATATAAACAGGATTGAAGGACAAAAGGATAAAAAATATAATTTATACTTAGGAACATTACCGGTATGTATAAGTGAAAGATCATTTACACTCAAGACTCTTCAGCAGGCAGCACAGATGTTAAAAACAAGTGTTACAAAACCACCTACAAGAATATGTAGCATCATATTTTTAGTAGTATGAGTATCATTGTTTGGTAAATTTGTGATTTTTTTTTATTTGGCTTTTGGACAAAAATGGTTGGCTCAAGTGCAAATAAAATGCTTTAATCTCCCCATAAATGGGCACATTGAATGGATGGTACAACTCCTTTTGCTGACAGTTTTAATCATATTACCTTGCAGCAGATCACGTGCAGATGTGAGTTGTATGTCAAATCTTTATATCACAAAGAATGCATTTGCATAACAATGAACTGAGCTCAAGGCAAAGCACTTTAATAATACACTTGGACAAAAAGCTCAATCCAGTAAATAGATATACTTTGTAATAGAGGACTGTCATGAACATTCTCCTTCATAACCAACAACATGCCAAACATGGAGCAGAAGTCCTGAAAAAGACATGTTTTTCATTTATATTATATGTACATATACATATCCCAGTTTAAACATACAAAGTTGTGGTAAAAACATTCAGTTTCTAGCAAGTAGTTCATGCACTAATATAATAATATTTGCTGAGTGGCCCTCTTTTTGAAATAAGATCATACTTCCAAATAATCATTATAATTAGGTGACCAAACATTAAAACTATAAAAAGTTATCACTTATTTATCAGTATCTATTTACCATCACAACTGAATCAATATATACATATATAAGACGCTGATTGACATCCAGTCTTTAACCAACCCCCATTCCTGAAGTCGACATTCAAATCTGACATCACAATAAAAATAACATTTCAAATCTACATGTTATTGTATGACCAATTATATATCCCTAAAATATACATCTATTTTGTTGTTCTCAAATTAATGTCACAATATATAATATTGGCTTTTGTAATTGATGTCTTTTTTACAGACTAGCCACAATGAAATCCAAGTTTTATAAAATGTTAGGTTGAACCCAATGCTAAAAAAGTTGTGAAAAATATAACATTTTAAGTTTTGCAAATACATGTAATAATACATTTCAGCAATTGGCCGTACTTTTAGTTTTTATTTTGTCTATTGTTTGAGATTGTGTATTGACCTCTAGAATTGTTTTACATGTAAATTAATAATAATCCTGGTGGCATTTATTTAAATGAAGGATGAACTTCTTACACCAGAATATTAATAGGTCTTATTGTTATTTTCTGAGGTTTGGCCTTTAAATTTTAAGCTGTAACATGCCAATAGACCACGAAAACCATGACTAAGGTGGTTGACCAACTAATGCCCATTGATGAGATGTTGTCATTCTGATACATGTACAACACACCAAATATTATTGACTTACCAGTACTGGTTCCCTACAAACTGAACTAATCAGATTTAGCTGAGCTCCACATAAGAATTCACAAATTGGGGTTTTTACCCATTATTTTTAATGTAATGAGTGAAAGTTATTTTTCAATTGCATTATTAACTCAATTCACCATTCAAGCAAATATCAAATTGGGTTTTCACCACCAAACTCTTTAATGTATTGGATTTTTCATCATCAATATATTGAATTTAGGCATGTTATAATGAAGTTATGTCAAACCAAGATGTCAATCCATGATTCAAATATGTTTCTTTCTCTCTCTCTCTCTATATATATAGAAACACAGAATGTTGTATACCTTCTTCAGTGTCGATGTGGCATGCAGTATATTGGCGAGACAGAACAGCCATTCAACAAACGCATGAATGGTCATCGAAGTGACTACACCTGCAAGCCCGACCTCCCGTAAGTCGTCATTTGAGATCACCTGGGCACGCCAAGCTGATCTTAAAACCTTACAATCACAATCATAGACCACAACGAGGGTTGGTCAAGGGCCGAAAGACTTGCTCAGGAAAGGTTTTGGATGAGAAAGCTAAGGACAGTTTCCCCAGAGGGCATAAATGAAAAACATAGAATGAGTCACTCATTTTCCTACCATCACTCATTTTCCTGACATCATTTGATTCCAGTTACTCCGGCTTCCTTACTTGACTCTTACAGTTTTAAGGATTCTTTTGAATTTTACTAGTTTAAATACCAGGGTTTTTTCATTTGGGAGGGATGTACAAGTACGCATCCACGTCCAATTATTTTACCTTAGCCAAATTTTACTATTTTATTTTCTTATCATTATAAAACTGCTATTTATTTGGGATGATAAATACGCAACCTCTGTTTGACATATTTTACCAGCTTATATCGATCAGTACTGTTTTTTTTTTGGGAATGAATTTACACACAGTTGTTGTAACATCTTAACTGACGTCACTTTGGAATTTTAGAGTTGTGCCAGTTCATATCTCTAATTACTATTTTCATTTTAGGCATGTCTTTGAGTCGTTTTTGAAATTTTAAAATTTATTAGCGTCTCTACATATGATGTTCGGGTAAAACTGTTTCACTTTTTTTTTTTTTTTTTTTTTTTTTTTTTTTTTATTGTATAGAAATCAAGATTGCTTTAGTTTAATACCCAGAATAGTTTGATCTGATTCATTTTATATCGTGCACATATTGATGAAGGATATCTGTTATCCGAAATATTTATAGTTACATTTGTTCGTTTATTGTCATTTTTGGTGATGTTGTACCCTTTTAGACTGGTTATATATATATATACATACATATAACTGTGCACCACTTATTGCGGACCTGTTTTGTATTGCTATGAGTTACAATTTATGACTAAAATCAGCAAAGACCCATCGAAACAACATCTGATACAAAATTTTAATAATACTTTTAGATATTTGGATGATATATTGGCTCTCAATAATGACGACTTCAGTATGTATACTAAAGAAATTTATCCTGTTGAACTTACTTTAAATAAAGCTAATACTAACAATGACCACTGCCCTTTCCTCGATCTTGATATCTATATCATAAACGGAAAGCTTAATACAAAATTTATGATAAAAGAGATGATTTTCATTTCCTATCGTTAATTATCCATTTTTAGATGGTGACGTTCCCTTGTCACCATCTTACGGTGTTTATATATCTCAACTTGTACGATTCGCTCGTGTATGTAACAACGTTTCAGATTTTAACGAAAGAAATTTATGTATTACTGAAAAATTATTACACCAGGGTTTTCGATATCACAAACTAGTCAAAACATTTACTAAATTTTATCATCGGTACAAGGACATCGTTCGTAAATATAGCTCAACATGCAGACTTCTTACACGTTCAGGTATTTACATCCAATCTTTTATGGTAATATTCTTTATAAAGCACAAAATGTCAGTATTCAACTCAGAAGCTAACAAAACCTTTAAATAGACTTATTAAGAAGGGATATAGTTACGATACTGTTGTCAGATCATTAAAGATTGCATATTTTGGCTTTAATATTGATTCACTTATAGGGTCTTTGCATCGGAACTAAACACATTTATTTAAAACCAGTTGTTGGCATGACACGGGTTATGCTCTTCTCATATATTTTATGATGGTATGATACTAAACCCTAACGGGAGGGATTGTGCCTGATATTCATATGATGAAGACATAATCTTTCAATCAGTTTAATTGAGGTCTGGAGCTGGCATGTCAGTTAACTGCTAGTAGTCTGTTGTTATTTATGTATTACTGTCATTTTGTTTGTTTTCTTTTGTTACATCTTCTGACATCGGACTCGGACTTCTCTTTAACTGACTTTTAATGTGCGTATTGTTATGCGTTTACTTTTCTACATTGGCTAGAGGTATAGGGGAGGTTGAGATCTCATAAACATGTTTAACCCGCCGCATTTTTGCGCCTGTCCCAAGTCAGGAGCCTCTGGCCTTTGTTAGTCTTGTATTATTTTTACTTTTAGTTTCTTGTGTATAATTTGGAGTTTAGTATGACGTCCATTATCACTGAACTAGTATATATATTTGTTTAGGGGCCAGCTTAAGGACGCCTCCGGGTGCGGGAATTTATCGCTGCATTGAAGACCTATTGGTGACCTTCTGTTGTTGTCTGTTCTGTGGTCGGGTTGTTGTCTCTTTGACACATTCCCCATTTCCATTCTCAATTTTATGTATATGTGATGGCTGTTTTATTTGGTTTATACCTTGATGAGCAATTGTTCTTTTAATTTGAGTCTCGTTTGTTTTAGCTGTTCAGCCAGTTTTGTATTTTCTCTCAAAAGCTTTTAGATTTTTAAGTAGTACTTGAGAACATTTGATCCTGTAAGACAGTTTTGCCAGTCCTTTCAACTTTTCACCAGACCTACTTTAAATAAACTGCTTCGCTGAGCGCAGCTGGATACGCCCGCAGAGGTCCAACCCTGAACAGTTGGGGTAAAAATGGGCACAATATTCAAGCTTGATACAAGTCGAAATTTGGATTGAAATTAAATATTTCACATATTATAGGTTTCTGAATAAATGTAGCCAAAGAAATTGAAATTGGTTATGTATTCAATTAAAGATTTCTTGCTGTTGTGCAATAAATATTTAATAATAAATATATTTATTAAAGTGTCACATATTGATTACACTGTGCTGTTGCGCAATACTTAGTAAATCTGTTGTCCGACTATAAACAAATTAAGTTCAATTAATTCTCAATGTCATATTAGAAATTTATGAAAATCAAAAGGGAGCTTACATCAATAGATATAAACAATTCACCAAAGATTCATGAGAATTGCTGTCAGCATTTTTGAGTTATTGTCCGAAAACTGAAAAATCCCCTCCTTTTTTAATGAATAAAACCCCAGAACTCAGAAATGTAAAATGTAAAATTTATGAAATTCTAAAGGGAGCTTAAATCAATAGATAAAAACAATTCACCAAAGTTTCATAAGAACTGCTGAAAGCATTTTAGAGTTTTGTCTGAAAACTGGAAAATCCCCCTTTTTTTATGAATAAAACCCTGTAACTCGGAAATGTAAAATCTAAAATTTATAAAAATCAAAAGGGAGCTCATGTCAATAGATATAAACAATTCACAACAATTTCTTGCAAGTTGGTGAAAACATTCTTGAGTTATTGTCCGAAAACTGGAAAATCCCCCTTTTTTTAATGAATAAAACCCCATTACTTGGAAACGTAAAATCTAAAATTTATAAAAAACGAAAGGGAGCTCACGTCAATAAATAAAAAAACAATTCACCAAAGTTTTATGCAAATTGGTTAAAGCATTTTTGAGTTAATGTCCGACATGTTGATGAGGGACGGACAGACGGACGAACAGACGGACAACGGTATACCATAATACGTTCTGTAAACGGGCGTATAAAAAATAAATGGAGAATGTGTCCCCATGGACACAGATGATGCCCCCGCTGCATACAACATTATAAAGGAACATAACTTCAGAACGATAAAAGTGACGCTACCCAAATTTGTACATGTCAGATCTAAGTTTTGTGGTAATACGTATTGTGTAAAGGTTTCATAATGTTTGGTTGGGGCAATCTTAAGTTACAGAACTAAAATTAACAATTTTGCATTTCTTTCCATTTAAAAGGGGCATAACTCGAGAATGGTTAAAGTGACCCCACCAAAATTCCAACATGATCTGTATTTTGTAGAAATACGCAACGCATTGTGTATAAGTTTGATAACATTTGGTTGAGGCTAACTTAAGTTAGAGAACAGAAACTAAAAATTTTGTAATTTTTCGATTTATAAAGGGAGAGAACTCTAGATCAGTTAATGTGACGCCATCAAAATTAAAAATTGATCTGTGTTTTGTGGTAATAAGCATTGTGTATAAGTTTGATAACATTTGGTTGAAGATAACTTAGGTTAGAGAACGGAAACTAAATATTTTGTAAGTTTTCCATTTATAAAGGGCACAACTCTAAAACGGATAGAGTGACGCTACCAAAATACTTACTTGATCTGTATTTTGTGGTAATCAGCATTGTGTAAAGTTTGATAACATTTGTATGAGGCAAACTCAAGTTAGAGAATGAAACCTAAGAATTTTGTAATTTTTTCATTTATAAAGGGGCAGAACTCTAGATCAGTTGTAAGTGACGCCATCAAAATTAAAACTTGATCTGTGTTTTGTGGTAATAAGCATTGTGTATAAGTTTGATAACATTAAGTTGAGGCAAACTAATGTTAGGGAACGGAAACAAAAAAATCAGCAACTTTTCCATTTGTAAAGGGGCACAACTCTAGAACGGTAAAAGTGACGCCACCAAAAATCAAACTTGATCTGAGTTTTGTGGTAATAAGCATTGTGTATAAGTTTGATAACATTTGGTTGAGGCAAACTAAAGTTAGAGAACAGAAACCAATTTTTGGGACATACGCACCTATAGACAGACGGACAAGGGTAAAACTTAATGCCCCCTCCGCTACGGCAGGGGCATTGAAAGCTTTATTACACGAATCATTTTGGTGAATTAAATTCTTATAATTGATAATCAGCACTTCTGTCATTAGAGAAATGTTATTAAGAACCTTTAGAACAAACATTATTTCTAGTTCATCTTGACGATCACAGACACTTGATGATCTTTAATAGTGCAGTGATACAGGCGGTCCCCTCTATCCAGTAAATGACGTCATAAAGGCGTGTTAATTTTCCAGCAAACATAACGTTAACTGTAAAGAGATTTATCTATATATATAAGGAAAGGGTTCCTCACCTACAGTTGCAGCTGTCAGTACTAATGTGTAATGGTGACTGCCAAAAAATAAGTCAATTTGTTAGTGAATTTACAAATAACTATTTAAAACAATGGACATGACTAAGCATTCATAAAACTAAAAAGTAAGACATTTTGGCTTCATATGGAGCGTTTTAGTATTCATAATTATAAAAAGGACAGGTTTGGGGGATCAACATCTCGTTTCTGAGTGTTACAAAAATAATACTCCTTACTTTGGACCACACCATAAAAATACATGTAGTTTGTAGTATACATACTGTCATACATGTACTGTTTTCCCAGACAAGCTGGGGCCGTGGCCTGAGAAGTAAGAGTATCTCGGACTAATACATTTTGTAATACTAATATGAAGGGAAAAAGCATTACAAAAATTATATGCAACCATATATACATGTATGTATTTTAACCAAACAATTTCACTGCATGTATTTTTTTTTTTCAAGTATTGAACATGTTTGTTGAAATTATATTTTCAATGTGTTGCTTCGTGCAGACTATAGTATAGCTATTTTACATACATGTATATATATGGATTGTCTATTGAATAAGTTTCATGGGCATATTAGTTCAAGACAAAAATTTGGTTAGCCAAATAGGTGGAATGTAGTATATTTTGCGAAATCTGTAAAAATAACCCAAAATTAAGAATGATATTGAAATTTCCGACACGTGTTTGTTTCGACATTTGTTTACAAATAATAATGTCTCATGATAGATTATTCCATGATGTCAAGATTCATCAATGGAATTTCTGAAAACAAAAAGATTATATTCTCTGTTTTCAAAGGCAAAGAAGTTTCATATAAAAAAAAATCACAACTACGTGAACATGTATTTAACTACTGAACAGGGTTGCGTTCAATATAGTAGCAGCTGCTACATGTACATAGAATTTTTACTGCTAAACATGTAGCTAGCCTGTAAGCTACTATCTTGACTTTATCTATTTAGCAGCTAGGCTACATGTAGCTGCATGTTCAGTAGTCAAAAATCTACGTAGCCCTATGAAGCTGCTAAGACATCAGTGGCGGATCCAGAAATTTTCATAAGTGGGGGCCTGCTCCGGTCATGCTTCAGTGATTCCCTATATAATCAACCCCTGCACCCCCCTAAATCCGCCTCTGGATATAGAACGCAACCCTGGAACACTAACACTAGTATGGTACTATGAATCTATGACTTCTGATCTGAAACACCTACTAACACACACAGAAATATCATCAAATAGTGAAATTAATTAAGATTGATTGCACCTTGTAGTTGTAAGTTGTATGGATAATTCCGATACGTGTTACATCGGGAGCCTATGAATCTATGACTTCTGATCTGAAACACCTACTAAAACTCACAGAAATATCATCAAATAGTGAAATATAAGATTGTTTGCACCTTGCATGGATAATTCCGACACGTGTTACATCAGGAACCCGTTTGTTTACAAATAATAATATCACGTGATCACGCACTGCACTGACGACAAAATCTACACAATAACTGTAATTACACAATTAATACATACATAACCCATTTACCTTGCAGACATGCAAAGGTTTTGTATACGGTTAACAAAAATATTGTATGTACAGTTAATGAAGGAATTATTTCATCAAATAGATCAGATTTTCACCCATGATGATGACACAAATCGACTGGGTTGACATTTCTGTCAACAACAAAAAGTGTCATCGGGGATAATTGATAAATGGGATTAAATTGACCGGCAAGAAGATCAAGAGAACTTTAAGAATAATAAGTAATACTTACCACAATTGCTGATACCAAAGGTCATTTTCTATTGGAAATGTCAAAAACATGATGATAAAATAGTTTAATGTTGCAGGTTATTTTCTTTTTCTGGCGCGAAATATTCTTACTCCTATTGCTTGACGTAACCAAATTTGTATAGAATACAATTTAACTATAGCTCAGCGGAAATAAAAGTTATTATGCAGAAGCATGACAACATATTAATGATAAAATGTGTATATATTACTGTAAAAGATTAGAATTTGACTTTACCAGTATACTTCACTTAGAATTACATTTGAGCGCTAGAACATCTCTGTTTGTAAATCGGTTGAATCCAGGGGTCGAAGTTCAACATATTAACGGAAATATTTGTGTATCAACGGAAAATTTAGTTTGTGCTTTGCATCTAGGCTTGCGTTGCTTTACATCGAGGCCACAGCAGTTCAACCAATCGGGGAATGTTAAGTTGGGACATTCCTCTATTTTTACTGCAGGTTTTGGCATAATTAAAACGGAATTATAGAAAAATGAAATGTGGTTAGTAGATACAAAACAGAAAATGATAAACACTTTTAGCAAAAGATTAATTGGATCGGGGTTCTGTGTATTCATATTATTTGTACAACCCTCCTTTACTCTTGGGAAGCGTGTTCTTTACATCGAGGCTTGGGTTGCTTTACATCGAGGCCACAGTAGTTCAACCAATCGGGGAATGTTTATTTGGGGCATGTGACCTATTTTAACTGCAGGTTTTAGAATATTTTAATCAAAATTATAGAAAAATGGAATGTTGTTAGTACATATAAAACAGAGAATGATGAATACTTTTAGCAAAAGATAAATTGGATCGGGGTTCTGTGTATTGACATTATTTGTACAACTCTCCTTACTGATGCCATATTTTTGAATTTCTGTGACCTAAATGGTTCGCGAAAATTAATATTTTTATATATAGTATAGTAACAAAAGAATATTACCATTCCTCCATAGGGGGCCGGGTATCATTATTTGAGCGTTCCTAAGGTAACTATAGTTTATGAAAGATAAAATTATAGGTTCATAGAATAGTAAGCTAGCAAGCTGACAGCTTAGAGTGACAACAAGACGTCAATATACTGTCTTTAATCCATTAAAGTATAGATACACAAGTCTGAACTCCAATTTATCATAGAATATTATCAATATGAAAACTGTTGACTTAACATAAAATATAATAAATAGGATAAATTGTTAAATTATCCAATGCAATTTTTTATTTGTAAAGCAAATGCAAACGATTCAGAAAATCTACAGTTTGAAAATGAGCATTTATCGTGTTAATGAAAACAAAGTTCAATTTCTTTTGCAGAAACTGGCGTAAAAATCGGCACGAAAACTTAGTATTCAAATAAATGTAAAGGCATTCAAAATTTAAAGGAGCTTATGTTTTAAGTATCGGTTTTGAAATTTTGGGAGAACGATTTACTTGTAATGAAATGGCGAATAAAGAAAATCACTATTTAAATTTGCCTAAATCTATGGTTTTGACAATCACATATTAACACTCGACTTTTTGGGAATTATATATTTAGCTTAGTACCGTATGCAATTTCATTATTATAATAATAAATGGAAAATGCATTGATTTGTATCGTTTCATTTGTTGACTAGTACATGTACATGTATAGACCCAAATGCAGAAAAGTTTTGAATAAATCCAAATATATTTTGATAATATCTAAGTTAACGTTAACACTTAACTATTAAGTGGAAACCATTAGAATACAAAAACAAAGAGAATGATGGCGTAGGTTACCGATTTGAATAAAAAACAGTAAGTATTGGAACGGTTACACTAGGTAAACCCTATATGTTGACTTCTTTATTTGATATGTTGTTTATATTATTGGATTGTTGTCTCATAAAAAAAAACCTATCTCCTTAATAGATATACTATTACAATGTACCATGATTACTTTACTATTGTTACAAAAATATATGTCATTGTATTAATGTCATTCCAAACAGATACAGTGGAGATCACTTCTAACCTCTCATTAGAACTGTCAGAATAATCTGTCATAGAACTGTTCTAACCTGTCCTAGAACAGTTCTACCTAGAACAGTTCTACCCTAGAACTGTTCTAAGTAGAACTGTCAGAATCAGTTCTAGGTAGAACTGACTAAATCAGTTCTAGGTAGAACTGTCAGGATCAGTTCTAGGGTAGAACTGTCTAAAACTGTTCTAGGTAGAACTGTCCAAATCAGTTCTAACCGTAGAACTGTCAGCAGAACTGACTAAATCAGTCAGGACTGTAGAACAGTTCTAAATGACGTCACTGCAGTAAGGGCACTTTATAATTTAGAAGAAAAATCAGTTCCAATTACTTTACTATATAATAGAAGATTTTCTATATTTTTACTGATCAAACGTTACATGTACAAATATCGAAGTGGATAGAAAGGTTATCCAACTCATCGGAGAAATATTTTTATAAGATTGCATATAAACATCATTGTTTACGTTTCTTCGTTCCCCGTTTTTAACAGTCTCTTTCTAAATATAACTCTGCATTTAATTCATGGAATTTTAATCGTAATTTACCTTGATTGCCTTGGATTTACATTCATGATTTAAGATTCTGTTTTGACAAATGTTCAAACGAAAATTGTACAGTGGATGAATTATGGGATATTAATGAAAAAAGTGTTGTATAACGTAAAAACTATGTACATTTGCACCATCTCGTCAATTTAGCCAGACTTATCCATAACGATTATAAATGATATCTGGGAGTCTGGAACGTCAGAAAATATACTCGATCTGAACATGAATGAAACATTTGCCCCTGGACGTTAGGCTACAAACAAAATCAATCATTTTTCTTTGCGTGCTTCAAATTATATTAACAGTATACTATTCCAAGAAGAGAACTTCTCATACATGTACTTTTCATTTTAAAATAAAGTATATGAATCAGTCATGTGAGTATTGGATGATGCCTTAAATAGTTTTGTTTAAAAACAAACCATCACAAACTACTGACTTAAAAGTCACTTTAGTGACGGTTCGTTATTATGGATACAGAGAGGAAATAATGGCACGCTAAATTGATGTGGACAAAATTTTAGATATGGTATACATTGTGTTCCAAAGTTGGTGTCATCTTTATCATACGATCCGTCCTGACATAGAAATATTATTGGTTTACAATGAGGCCATATATATTTATTTGATAAAGTGTAAATATGTTCAGTTTTGGTTGATGCGGTCAAATAATTTTGTTAAAACGAATCAGTCTGATATATTGAAACTACTGAAATTTGTTTACGATTCAATATTTTGAATAAAAGAGGACATGCTGGTACTCTAAATTGACGTGGAAATTTTTCCAATATTGCTGTCATTTGAATTATACAATCCATCGTGATATGTAACTATAAGTGATTTACTATGCGGCTATATATATATATTAAGATTTACATAATAAAGTGTAAATATGGTCAGTTTTGGTTGATGCTGTCACATATGGTCAGTTTTGGTTGATGCTGTCAAATATGGTCAGTTTTGGTTGATGCAGACAAATGATTTTGTTATATGAGTCAGTCTGAGATATCAAAACTACTGAAATTAGTTTACGATTCAAAATTTTGAATAAAAAGAGGACATGCTGGCACTATAAACTGATGCGAGCATAATTTTGTAGTCATTGTTTTCCAATATTGCTTTCATTTATATTAAACAATCCATCCTGATATAAAAATATAAGTGATTTACTTTGCGGCTATTAAGATTTACATCATGTACATAATAAAGTGCAAATATGGTCAGTTTTGGTTGATGCGGACAAATAATTTTGTTATACCAGTCAGTCTGAGGTATGAAAACTACTGATATTTGTTTATGATGCAATATTTTGAATAAAAAGAGGACATGCTGGCACTCTAAATTGATGCAAACGAAATTAGGTAGCATTGTGTTCCAATATTTCTATCATTTGTATTAGGGAGCTACCATTTGAATTTTATGGGGAGCTAGGATGAAATTTGAAAAAATAGGCAGGACAGGAGTTTCGAGTAAAAAAAAAGGCAGCATGACAATTTATGTAAAAAAAAAGTCAGGATAAACTAAAAAAAAAGGCAGGACCGAATAAAGTGAAAAATAAAAAGGCAGGACCGAATAGAGGGAAAAATAAAAAGGCAGGATACAATTTTTCATCCTAGCCCCCATAAAATCAAATGGTAGCTCCCTTATACAATCCATCGTTGCATAAAAATATTACAGATTTACTATGCGACTATAAGAGTTACATATAAAAGAGCAAATATGGTCAGTTTTGGTTGATGCGGTAAAATATGGTAAGTTTTGGTTGATGCTGTCAAATATGGTCAGTTTTGATTGATGCAGACAAATAATTTTTGTTACATGAGTCAGTCTGAGATATGAAAACTACTGATATTTGTTTCTGATGCGATATTTTGAATAAAAATAGGAAATGCTGGCACTCTCAATTGATGCGAGAAAGAAATTTGTGGTCATTGATTTCCAATTTTGCAGTTATTTGTATGCTACAGTCCCTCTTGACCTAAAATTATAACTGAATTACTGTGCAGCTATATAGATTTACATACACAAAAGCAAATGTGGTCAATTTTGGTTGATGCGGTCAAAAGATTTTATTACACGACTCAGTCTGAAGTATGAAAACTACTGATATTTGTTTACAATTCAATATTTTGAATAAAAAGAAGACATGCTGGCACTATAAATTGATGCAAGCAAAATTTTGTGGTCATTGTTTTCCAATATTGCTGTAACTTGTAGTATATTACAGTCCCTCTTGACCTAAAATTATAACTGAATTACTGTGCAGCTATATAGGTTTGCAGAAAAAAGAGCAAATAATGTCAGTTTTGGTTGATGCGGTCAAATATGGTCAGTTTTGGTTGATGCTGTCAAATATGGTCAGTTTTGATTGATGCAGACAAATAATTTTTGTTACATGAGTCAGTCTGAGATATGAAAACTACTGATATTTGTTTCTGATGCGATATTTTGAATACAAATAGGAAATGCTGGCACTCTCAATTGATGCGAAAAAAAATTTGTGGTCATTGATTTCCAATTTTGCAGTTATTTGTATGCTACAGTCCCTCTTGACCTAAAATTATAACTAAATTACTGTGCAGCTATATAGATTTACAAAGAAAAAAAGCAAATGTGGTCAGTTTTGGTTGTTGCGGTCAAAAGATTTTATTACACGACTCAGTCTGAAGTATGAAAACTACTGATATTTGTTTACAATTCAATATTTTGAATAAAAAGAGGACATGCTGGCACTATAAATTGAAGCGAACAAAATTTTGTGGTCATTATTTTCCAATATTGCTGTAACTTGTAGTATATTACAGTCCCTCTTGACCTAAAATTATAACTGAATTACTGTGCAGCTATATAGGTTTGCAGAAAAAAAAGAGCAAATAATGTCAGTTTAGATTGATGCGGTCAAAAGATTTGTGTTAAATTGGCCTAGCGGTCATAAAACTTTCGAGCATGATTTTTGTACTCAGACTCAGGAATCAACCAATCAAAATACTGGATTTGATGTTTCGAGCACAAATTTTGTACTCCGAGTACTGAGTAAAGTTTTATGACCGAGAGCCCAGGTCCGCCTGAGGTATGAAAACTACTCGTAAACAGATATCGCATTTGTTTACGATTCAATATTTTGAATAAAAAGAGGACATGCTAGTACTATAAATTGAGTGCAAACAAAATTTTGAAGTCATTGTTTTCCAATATATTTGCTGTCATTTGTACAATACATCCTTGCTTAAAAATATAACTGGATTACTGCAGTGTGCGGCTAAATGTATATAGATTTACATGATGAAGAGCAAATATGGTCAGTTTAAGTTTAATTTAAAACATATTTATTTATAATACATGTAATAGTGGATTGGGAAAGTTATTACATTTGGTTAATGAGGTCAGATAATTTTGTTATATGAAACGAGCCATCCTGACTCCCGGAATGACAAATGTAAAACAATTCAAATAATAATGCCCCTAATACTAACGGCCTTATTTATGTACAAAAATGAACGAAAACAAATAATTTATGTAACACATCAATAAAAGAAAATCACTGAATTACAGGCTCCTGACTTGGAACAGGCACATACATGCAGAATATGGCGGGGTTAAACATGTTCTCTTGATTAAAAATCTGAAATAAAACCGTCAAAATAGCAAAACTCTATATAATATTAATCGCTATTTTGCCGAAGCCTTTATATTTAGACAAAGAGTTCTTAAAACTTATAAATCAATTCTAGCCGTAGAATTTATAAATCAATTCTAGCCGTATAATTTATAAATCAATTCTAGCCGTAGAATTTCAATTTGTAATCAAATCTAACCGTAGAACTGTTCTAGAAGTAGAACTGACCAAAATTTTGGTCAGTTCTAGGTATAGTCCGAGATTACTCTGACGTCCAACGGCTGTTTTGCCAGATAAGCTGGGGCCGTGGGACGTCAGAGCTCGTCCCATATCAAAAAGTGGATATTTGCCTGTCCAAAATAGATGCGCTGCTTCGTCGCTTCTTATGCCAACGGACGGCTTTGGAATTATATAAATCGGGTATCAATTTGTTCATTTTCATTTATCTCTAAATGCCAGAATCGGTGGGTCACTGTGAAAACTGTCTAAATATGAGAAAATAAAGGGTGGCAGATAGGTGAAACTTAAATAAATGAAGAGATAAATGAAAAATGAACAAATTGATACCCGATTTATATAATTCCAAGGCCTCCGTTGGCACCAGAAGCGACGAAGCAGCGCATCTATTTTGGACGGGCAAATATCCACTTTTTGATATGGGACGAGCTCTGACGTCCCACGGCCCCAGCTTGTCTGGCAAAACAGCCGTTGGACGTCAGAGTAATCTCGGACTATTCTAGGTAGAACTGTCTAAATCTGTTCTAGGGTAGAACTGTCAGGATCAGTTCTAGGTAGAACTGTCCAAATCAGTTCTAGGTAGAACTGACCAAATCAGTTCTAGGTTAGAACTGTTCTAGCTAGAACTGACTAAAAGGTGTCAGGCTGACAGTTCTACGTACTGTCCTAGAACAGTTCTCCTGACAGATTCTGACAGATTTAATGAGAGGTTAGAAGTGATCTCCACTGTATATTAATATGTGTTTCTTTTTGAAAACATCAATAAACGGAACTCTACAGAAGAAAATATCGAGTTTATCATCTCTGACTGAAATTAAAATGACAAATTTATTTCTAAGAGACGAACAAATCAAGTGTTATGTTACGTGTTGAAAAGTTTTAAACGGATGTGTTTTTATTGTGACAGATATTTTCAAAGAAGGATAGGTTTCGTGATTCTCTAGAAGTTGTGTTAAAAGTTCAATTGTCTTATATTTCAGTTTGTATGTAACGATGATTAGTCTCACGAATAGATATTGAACTTTTTTAACAAAACCTTTTGAGCTTCAAGGTTTCTACTCGACTTACGAATGCTGATCCCTTTTTATACATGTATCGTACGCTTCTTGTTTTCTGCATGTTTGAATACTAAGGCAATTTTTCATATTGAATACGATTTGATAAGATTTTTGTTTGTTATTATATATTGTATAATTTCGGAATTTTTGCTTGTATACCTTTATCTGTCTAGATATTATTGTATGCCTTTTTCATGTAATTTTGTTGCTCCATTGATCTAGATTAAAAGAGGAAGGACTAAGAACTGAAAACCTAATACACACAAAAAGGAATTTCCTAAATATTGAACAATATAAAATATCAAGACCGATAAAATCAAACGTTATCAATCAACGGAACAAGTGAAAACCAACTGCCATACTCCTGACTAAATTGATACAGGCATTTTCCGAAGAAAATGGTGGGTTAAACCTGGTTTTATAGCTAGGTAAACCTCCAACTTGTATGACAGTTGTTTATAGTTCCATTATACTAACACAAAAGGGTGAGCAACCCAAACAGACATAATATGTATACGTGACAATAATTTGGATCCAGCAGCCAAAACTGTGTAAACATACATCACAGATATACAACACAACTGAAAATTCAAACAAACATACAAATTAATCTAAGAAAGACGCCAACAAAAAAAAAAAAATATAGTAGATAGTAAATTTGACAATGATGTCATATCTCTAAGTGTTCTATTGTTTGAACAGTTTTGTTTCGAATGCAGATCTTTGACAGTATATTCTGTCTAATATAATTTACACCAGTTTTAGACTGGAGACGATTAAGAGTTTAAGTTATTGTGTATAGAAACGTGTTTATTGTTGCGCACTAGATCATACTGATTGTTTGTGTCGTAGAGTTGCTGTCTCATTCATGTGTATCCACATCCTCTTTTATGCATGTTAAAAATCAAATAATTATATCTTCAATTATTTTGAGAGTACATGATTGTAGTACATTTTGTAATTGTCTTATTTTTCAATTCCACCTGACGTTACGCACGATATTGCGTCTCAATTGGTAACGTCAAAATTTGACGTTTTACGCCGATTATTGAAACTATTTTTATTTCGTTTGCAATTTTGTTCTGCTTATCATATGGATACTTCTAAATGTTTGGTTGTACTGAATTATGCATGAAATATTTCCCACTGGAAGTAACGCAAGCAACAAACAACACAATATATGTATTTGGGTAAGATAATAGTCTATATAGAATAAGAAGATATGTTATGAGTGACAATGAGACAACTCTCTACCAGAGACCAAATGACATAGAACGTAATAAAATGCAGTTTCCCATTTAAGTCAGAGAAGGAAGAAGATACCCATTTTGCTTTAATAAAAAAGTGTGTGGGAATTACAAGTTAAACGGGTCTTACTTAATACACTTAATTTTTTTTGCTAGCGGAACAATTAAATTAAGAAATGAAACGATTGTCAGAAAAAATAGTTATAGCCATCCCATATGTTTACAAACTTTGTATGATATAGAGGAGTATATAGCCACTCTTCAAAAACAACAATTTTATTTTCACTTTCAAGTTCTATACATATGAATTGTATTGCAGAGAAATAACAAATCGCAGTTATACGATTCCCAAATATGAAAATAAATTGCTGATTTTTATCCTCTCGTAATACAGCCTTTTCACAACTTTAGAACCTCATCCAAACGAACAACCCTGGTCATTGGAATTTTTTTATAGTTTGTGGTCTTGTTGATACTATTAATACTCATAATTTATATCGTCTGCCAAAACCGCAATTTTCATGTTTTTTAATTATAACAATGTCTTCGATTATATCATAATTTGTCATTTTTCTTTATTTCGGAATTCGAGTTCCTGACATTTTGAATCATTTTACCTTTTTGAAATTTCCACAATTGTAACACGATAAGTCTCGAACAAGAAGATTTGCAACAAAATTTGTTGATATTATTTGGTGTATTTTGCGAGTCTGTTCCAAGGGTTTACAATTTATATTACAACCAAGGTTCTCCGACTTCCTCTACCATAGAAAACTGTCCGATATGATACAACCAAGGACGCTAAAAGTTGCGTTTAACACCAAAACACAAAACAAACAAACAATTCGATTTGATTTTAAAAGACATAAATAGCGTTCCGAATCGACAACGTTGAAAACGTAAGAAAATCGTTCAGTGGACAAACTTGCAAGACATTGGATTTGTTTGAAAACGAAGTCGTTTTGACTACGCAAATTATCAAAAATATGTAACTGTTTTGTAGAGTTAAAGTACAATTACGGAAAAGCACTATTTTGCATGCAACAAATCGAAATTTTCAATAAATGACGTCGCAACTGACAGTTTACTTGTAAAAATTGGCGAAATTCGACATTGGACATTCTTGCAAGACATTTGCCAGAAGCCGTTAGATTTTTTTTGTGATGTGAGTGCTGTAAAATTCGGTTTTGATATGGTCTATCTATGTACTTTTGTAAACATAATTTATGAAAACGAAATTTCATATAATCTAATATTTTAAAACCTATAAATTTTGATAACTTACAATTTTCTGAAATCTGACCATGGTTAAAACTATTCATTTTTGCAAAATTAGCTTTGGCCGTTGCATCAACGCATATTCAGTAATGTTGTAATACTGTATATATGAAGCATATCATTCATGCGAATTTTCGCGGATTTTACACCGTTTCGAAGAGCACAAACAGGACCTGTAAAAGTTATTATGCGTATAGTTTGTTACTTCTGATACGCATATTTTTGACGTTTTGCCAATATTTTGGTCCTTATTTTAGACTATTGTAAAATATTGAAATCCAATTTGTTATTTTTCGGAATAGTAATACCTGCCTAGTCTATGAATATAAATTTTATATAGCTTAACTGTTTTGATATCATAGAAAACTGTTTATCAATGTGGACTGGTTGATTTCACGGTATGGACGCAATAACGTGCGTTATGTCACCTTTGAAATGGAGACATTAAAAAAATGCATACGACTGCAAAATATATGTAAAGTGAAATATGTCGGAACATGTTTATTCACAATAGTAATAACGTTTGTTTTGAAAAAAATGCGTTTGTGTTTTATGTATTTGGAATTGACATAGACATAGTTTCGATATTATGCTCACATGTTATAAATAGTATGCCATCCATGTGTGATCATGTGTGAAAAGAAGGAGATAAGGGTATACGTTAGTGTGACGAAAAGTCTTATCAAAAGTCAACCAAAATATATATGTACACTATCAAAGACAAGTAGTTTAATTCTAAACCGCCATTTTAGTCTAAACTACATTGACCTACATCTACATGAAAGTCTAATGTATTTTTTACCGAAGTGTTGGGACAATAGTACAATAGAACATATCTATACCAACCCCCTGCTCTCACACGTACACACACACATACACAAAATAAGTTATTAAATCATAGACAAACAAATAAATGTCTGTATAAATAAACTATTTTGCAAGTAAATTCCACATAATTATACTGATCAAACTGAAAGTATTTGTCATAGTTGTTTTGAATCCTTTTTTTAAACAGAAAGTTTGCACAAAAACAACATCCGATTTATCATTTTCTAAAAGTATTATTATACCTATTGTTCATTAAAAGAAATGATTTTCACCAAAACACTTTTAAATTTCATGATTATAGTCATTTTCGTTTTGAAGATAAGTATAAAAGTATGATTTTTGTGTCCCCTGTAATTGCAGAGTTATGAAAGGATTTTTAGGGCTAAATTTAAAAAAAGACCAAACAATACCCGACTTTATTCATAACATATGTGCTGCGTCGAAAAGAAATCGACCTTATGCAGATGAATATCAATTCATCTGTTAACTTATATTGGGTTAAAAAAAATCTATGAAAGTATGTAACTGTTCGAAAATTTAGTTGATATTAGAACCCTACAATACAGACCAAAAATTATCTTTAATTTCGCTAAATTTTTATTTGAATGTTCAAAAACCCATCAAAGTCTAATACATTTACAGGTATACTTGCACTTGCATAATGTCGATTTCTATCCGATGCAGCTCATATCATGCATTTTTAACAATACCGATCGATGGTATAAACTATCGAAGTAATCCACATCTTCTTTTAAATATGATATTATAATATTTAATGTATTCATTTTATTTCCACACAAAAACTGACTGTTGTCAAATGTTTTGTTTTAGTTTGATACTTAAATAGAATATAAAATTTTGAAATTAAAGACGATTTTCTTCGATAGTTAATTTTCCCTTGTTCTTGATAGTGTTGTTCCATTGGCTGTATTATATCTATAATTCTATCAGACATTGATTAGAACTCAAGAAAGTTTAATAAATAATATAATTTAACCATGTTGGTTTATGTAATAAAGCTTAAAATCAGTCCGTTAAAGTGTTTATTTTAGCTGTTGACAAAATCAAGTAGGCATTATTGTTATAGTTAGAGATAAGTGCTAAGAAGTTGAGCGGTAGAAATTTGTTAAAAATAATCCAAATTGAATATAACTTAAGCCAATTTAGTAAATTGCTCGCAACGTCTCGACTAAAATCCTTAAATAAGATTAGATTTTTTTTTTAATTGAAGATCATTAAAAAGACAATCTTGTCTGTAGTTTCTATTCAGAAAGTTTCTATCTCATTAAGTAGAAAGCGTTTATTTTGTCTGCTCGAAATAATATGTTTACTGATTTAATAGCATTTGAAATGCTTCGCGAACGTTGTTCTTTTGAAACGGTAGTCCAATTTGACAGCTTTTTCTTGAACTTTATATACCCTTTATTAACATTTACGCAGTCTTAAATATATGATCACAGAGAATCACATTATATATAATGAGTTTATTAGTCGACATGTCATTTTCACAGTATGTACAAACTGGTAATTGATAAAATGGTTGATTGGTCTTCCCACATTAATTTTAATTGGATGATATTAAAGGTAATGTAAGCGTATGATATACACTCATGTTGGCATGAGAGATTTGTTTTCAGAAAATCCGTCGGTATCTATTATATATATATATATATATATACACGGTACATGTATATAGATTATATCCCATCTTTGATTGATAGATAATACAATAATAATACAACAACTCCTTTTTTACATAAAGGGGACGCGGGGTATACGTCAAAGAAAAAAGCAGCATTTTAAAGACACAAAAAATAAGAAACAACTGTGAAAAATTAACATTGTATGACTATAGACACAACAGTTCAAATGCAGTACTAGTCTTAACCGTCTCTAGTGTAGATATCACAGAGACTATAAAGATCTACCATAACAACCAACTTCCTAGGTAAAGAATAGATGGCGGGTTCAACATTTTTAATACAGCTCAATGCTAAATCATTACAATTGTCAACCAGTCACCATAATAGATTGGTGTATTTAATAGGGATTATAAGATTAAGTGAACTTTTACCAAATGTCTTGATATATTTTGGTGGTAAATGTTAACACTTTTGGTATTACAAGAAGCGACCAGCAAAAATCGTTCTGTTTTTCTTCACAATTTCATCTGTTTATGCAACAACTTGCAGCACTTCATCTTCAAATAATAGACTTAATATCGGGGGCCTATTAGGATCCTTACTGCACCAACTCCTTTGAATATTGCAAGAAAATATCAATCAAAATCATTGAATGCACTGCATTCTGGGGAAAAAAAAACAAGCATAACTTTTTTCATTCACACGGGTACAGCATGCATGTCGTTACAGTGGAATTGAATCAAAAGCAACAAAACACGACGGTTGTCAGTTTGTGTTCAACAGTCATAGCTTGTGTCTTTATGTTTGCAGTTAGATAAGTTTTAATTGAATGTGTCTTCATTTTCTAGATCTTAAAGATAGTATAGACGCGGATTATCATTTTTCATACATTGTACTAGAATTATTATTTGAACAATCTGATCTTTATTAAGAGAGATACGGCAGATATCAAAGGAATATTCCGAGACAAACCGAAGAAAAGATAACAGTCTATAAAACACTTCATAGAAAACTAAACACAGAGCAACACAAATATAAATAAGAAGATGTGGTATGAGTGCCAATGAGGCAACTATCCATCCAAGTCACAATGTGTAAAAATTAAACAATTATAGGTCAAAGTACGGCCTTCAACACGGAGCCTTGGCTCACATCGAACGGCAAGCTATAAAGGGCCCCAAAACGACTAGTGTAAAACAATTCAAATAGGAAAACCAACGATCTAATTTATATAAAAACGAGAAACGAGAATCACTTATGAACCACACCAACAAACGACAACCACTGAACAACAGGCTCCTGGCTTCGGACAAGTGCACGCAATGCAGCGGGTTTAAACGTTTTAACAGGCGCAAACCTTCACCCTTACCTGAAACAGTGGTGTAACATTACAACATAAAAAGTCACACAATAAAATATCAATAGAAATGGCTTAACTCTTTCAAAAGGACAATACACAAAAACAAGTGTATATACACTGAACAAATAAGTTTGATCTATGACACAATATAAAAACAAAGATGTTTCAATGTCAAAAAGACAACTGCAACCTAGGACAAAATGGCGTTTAATAAAGTAACGTACACAGGTTAATTTAAATATAATAATTTTATTGTTAAGAGTACAGAAACATTTTTTACAAAATAAATTTGTTGTTCATAGTACGAGTACAGAAGTGAAAATCTCCCCCCCCCCCCCCTCGTAATAAGCCTTCCAAAACACAGGGTGATCTAAGATGCTACAGGGGAATATTGTTGTTGTAAAAAGATCCAATTTTACACGTGACACCCGTCTGTTGCTCATATAAATACAAATATTATTCGAGAAAAAGAGGACGGGTGTTCGTGGTTGCGACAATTGGAACATATCAAAATTGATCAGGGACAATAAAGCTACATTATTACTAGTCCGTCTTTCTTTCTTTTCCCTCGGTACTTAATTTTGACCCTGCGAATATAGTTAGATAAAAGTTCAATTCATTTAACGTGTTTATACTGTAAACTGTGCGTTCATAATCGTATCTAAATACACAACCCAATATCTGATTTATACATTAACATTTGTATGCTTTGAGCCAATCTGACGAGTCAAGCGTTTTCCAGCTGACAATATGGTTTTATATTTTACTGTTACTTTCGAGGTTAGAGGTTGAGTGCTGACAAACATATTTAACACTGCCAATTTCTATATATGCCTGTCCAAAGTGAGTAGGCTGTAATTCAGTGGTTGTTGCTGGTTGCCGTCTGTCATAATTGTTTTTTTCATTTTTTGTTTCGTCATAAATCTGACTGTCAGTTATTCCGTTTGAATGGTTTCACATTTTGTCATGTTAGGGCCTTTAATAGCTGACTATACGTTTGGTCGGTGTTGACCTATAGGTACTTAAATCCACGTCATTTTGACTCTGTGAATAATCGTCTCATTGGAAATCATACCACATCTTCATTGTTTATTCTAAAAAATCCGATATACTTTGTTTTGAAAAAGTTATAAACAGACGATTATTCTTTAGAAAATTTTCCAAAACCTGACACACTCTATAGTGCGTTAACGTCATTCATAGCAAGATCTTTGATATACATGTTTTATCTTGATTATAGTCTATGTTATTTGAAACATGGCAGTCATATTATTAAAACAATGGAAACTGTATTTGCTATGAAACAGTTAAGTTGGGTCAATGTATAGATTAGATGATTGTTTATCTGAATGAATGCAAAAACATTTTTTATTTTCAATCAAAGCAACGAAATGCACTGCATCCGGAAAACAAATCAATTCTAACTATTTGTTTTCATTAACGCATGGAACATACTTCACTTCAAGGTTTAGTTTACAGTGTCCTCTCATCAGGTGATCTCTGCTCCCTTTTATATATTCATGCAAAACAAATGAAACGTCAACTGACAGAAGATAATGAGAGCTATGAAGTATTTCTGTTCCTGAATTCAGACATTTCTTTTCAATAACGCAGTAGGAAACATATATATCTAGACGACATTTCTTTCTCTCTTGCTTCAATTAAATGCGCACTATTTTGACAAGGACGTTATACTTTGAGTTTTGTATGGTTTCAACAGTGCAAATCCATGACACGACTTGTGTCACGTATTCAACAAAACATCTTTAAATCGTGATAAATGACAAACACAATCGTTTAAATCGCTGTAAGTCTTTAAAAGTGGTTGAACACCTTCCTTCGGATTTTTTTTAACCATTTTTGGTTATTATTGTTTTATTACGGTTTATTTCAATAGAAATTAGATCAAAGGACGAATAGAATAGATGGATGGGTGTTTACCATCCAGTTGTAAATCAAATGGTACGAATGGTACGCGCATATCAGGACGAAAACGTCAATTTGATATGCTTATATATAAAATTCACACTGTCTATTTAAATCAGGATATGAATGATATCAATACAACAAACCATAAGGTCCCTAAAAAAAGAAAATTCAAAAGACGGAAACAAAAAACTGAAAGCATTGTTGTAAATTTGTCATCTAAAGAACTTACACGTCCTATCCCATCAAATGTAAATAACTTTCAGCTAGACGAGGACTTAGACCAATTCGATAGACGTTTACGCTTGAAAGATTTTTCTACAATAGGGGCAAGAAAAACCTTGAAGAAGCTGGACTAACAGATTCAGATACTGACACCAATGAAGAATCACGCCCATTCCAAAATTTAAGAAAAAAAAGTTCATGGAAACCACCTAAGAGTAAAAATGATAACTTGGAGTCATTCATTAACTACGTGAGGTCTGATATAAAGTCCTGTATAACAAACAAAAGAAATTATAATTTATCCAAGTCAGAAAGCATTGCTTTGAAAGCGTTAAAAGATCAAGAGAATATCGTAATAAAACCTGCCGACAAAGGGGGCGCTGTGGTTATCATGAATAAAACAGATTCCATAGCAGAGGAAATCGCCAACTTTCAAACTCCATTTTTATAAACAATTAACCACAGATCCAACACTAAATACTATTCGAAGGATCAACACCATCCTTCAAGAGATGTTCGATAAAAAGCATATAGACAATGACACCTTTGATTATCTCCGACCTCTTGAGAACGAAGCAAAGGCCGGAAGATTCTATATGTTGCCTAAAATACATAAAACGGGCAATCCAGGTCGACCAATTGTTTCAGCAAATAGTCATCCAACTGAAAAGATATCATAATTTGTAGACCATCATCTAAGACCTCATGTGAAAGAACTACCCTCTTACATTCAAGATACGACTGATTATCTAAAGAAAATAGAAAGCCTCAATCCTCTACCAAGCAATACTATACTTGCATCCATGGACGTGTCTTCTTTATATACCAACATTCCACAAGACGAAGGAATAGCAGCGTGTGAAGAGGAATGGAACACTCGTAGTGAAAAAAATCCTCCAACTGAGTGCCTTGTTACACTTCTGAAACTAGTGCTAGAGAACAACAACTTTTTTCAATGAAAACATTATCTCCAGATAGACGGTACTAGTATGGGCACAAAATGGCCCCGTCATATGCCAACATATTTATGGGCCAACTTGAAAACGCCTCTTGGCTAGTGCCCCATACCATCCCTTATCATGGTTCCGATTCATTGACGATATTGATTTCGAATGGACAGATTCACAAGAACATCTTAATGAATTTCTAGGACACTGTAACTCTTTCCACCATTCAATAAAATTTACATATGAATCATCTATGGAGAAAATAAACTTCCTCGACACTACGAGTTACATCAAGAACGGAACCATTATTACGGACCTTCATACCAAACAAACGGACAAACATCAATTCCTTTCTCCTAAAAGTTGCCATCCTAAACACTGCTCCCGTGGCACCCCATTCAGCCAGGCATTGCGAATCAAGAGAATATGCTTTACTGAAAATACGCAAAATGCTAGACTTGGACAACTACGTAAACATCTAGTTGTTTGAGGATACAATAACAACATCATTGATAGCGCTTTCGAAAGAGCAAACAAAACTAGTCGCCAAGAACTTCTAGAGTACAAAGATAAGAATAAAGCAGCTAACAGAACACCCTTGTACTCACTTACCATCCTGATTTTAAAATGTGTCTTCCATTGTTCAGAAGCATTGGAAAATTATAGAAAATGATTCAAATCTTAAAAAAAGTATTTTCCTCACCACCAGTCATGGCCTTCAGAAGACCTAAAAACATCCGTGACAAATTAGTGACATCTGTATTAACAAAGCAGCCTACTCCATCTCCCGGTTGCTACAAACAATGTGGTCGAAGGAACTGCTTGTGTTGTAAAGCTGCCAATACAAGCAGTTCTTTCATCAGCTCCGTTACTAAACAAAATTATACCATCTACTCAAATTCCAACTGTAAAACGGAGAACTCAATTTATATATTGACATGTGACACTTGTGGCATTCAGTATGTGGGAGAAACAATGGACAAATTTAATATTCGGCTCAATAACCATCGTTCATGGTACAAAACCAACAAAAACTGTCCACTCACAAGACATCTTCGTTCAACGAAACATTCTTTTGATAATGTTACTTTCCAAATCATAGAAGTCAACACCGAGTGGGACACCACGGCGAGAAGGAGAAGAGACATTTTTGGATCCACCAACTCCACACTTTAGAACCTGATGGTCTTAACGAACAAGATCAGAAAAGATACAGGAAAGATAAAGAATAATTTAGTACACAGCATCGTCCTTTTATCCTGTAATATTGGCCAATGAACGTTGCTAACTTCAACTACCAATTTTGTAAAATCTTGAACTTCATCCAAATTATGTATTATTTTCAAGGCAGCTAAATTCAAGTGCAACATATACATTGAGCTGCAAAAGTTTCTTATCATCTACATCCGATTTCACCTGGATAGATGCACGCTTGATAAAGCTAGTTAGTCTAGCGAAATATTGCGTTTATTTTCATCATTTTGTAAATATTTTAAACATTCTTATATTTACATACTAAATAGTGTGTTAAAATTACATTGTTAGGCAATCTATAATTTTATTTGTGTAATTGAATTAATCTCTGTACTGATTAATCCACACTCCCATAGATTTGAATGTCATGTGCTGCTATTTATAGGCACTATATATATATATATATATATATATATATATATATATATATATATATATACATCAAAAAAAGTGTGGGGTTATATGCAAATGAGAAAGTAACCAAGCGTTGTCAGATTTTGTAGATTATGCATGGAAAACCCAATTTGGTGTGATAAAAAGAAAACTACAGCATAGCATTTTAAGAGATAAAATATGAGAAGATAGCTCTAATAATATGCTTTCAGATAAGAAAAAGAAAAATGGGGTCACCGGACTCGTTTTCTTGCTACATAATAAAATAGGTAAATTCACAACACAGTCTATAATAAAAGTAATTTTATCTGAGTTATGTCCCCTTATAAATGAGTTATCTACCCTTATGTGGCAAAGTTGTAATCTGTCAATCCTTATATTGTCTTAAAATTTCATAAGACTTAGTTAAATCAAATTTGAGTAATCGTACTAAGTGTTAACGGACGGCCGTACTATCATGGTATTTATTCCATGATACGTCCCGTCCCGTTTTTATAATGAGGGCAAAATACACCCTCCTATGTCATCAGAATATGTCTATCTCCAAATCGTAACAATCTAACAGAAATCGGTCGTCATCACCAGACTCTGCAAAAACTTAAAACATTAATAGATGATATATGACAAATACTGATAAGGTTTAAGACATAGGAGAAGCACATACAAATGTGATGGAGTTAAAATGATTCTTTTAAGATCCCAACACCTCCTTTTTGATACCGATCAGATGAACCAAGTTTTAGGCTAGACCGTCCAATTTCACAATCTGTTAGATATGCAACCCTATATGGGCACATTATTCGGTGTTTTAATGTACTTATATCGTAAATGACACAAAAAGTCTTATTTATTTATATTGCAGAAGAAAATACAGATTTAGACGGGATTGCAATCAATACAGATCAGCCGGGGATTGCAACCAAGGCCTTCTGCACTAGAGGCAAACACGCAAACAAGATACCACCGATACGGTTCAATAGAAATTCGATCTAATAACATTGATACTAAACAAATTATCTCTGGATTTCATTTGGACATGCCACGATTTTTGTATTCAGCAAATAACTGATTTAGTATAAACTGATTGATTCGTTTATGATCAGACCGATTGCTGTTTTCAGCCAAATACTGAGGTCAATCAAGTTGGAGATAATGAATAATTTTAGGCACACAATAACTGTACCTAAATCATCTGTAAACATCCTGCTGCCGAGAATGTCGTTCTTCATCAATGTGATAATAGATTATGACTCTTCAGGGACAATTAAAAATACATATACATTTCACAAACAATACCTTTCTCTCTGATCTATTCAAGTGTCAAGTCAATCTGTTTATTTTGTTAGAGGGCACAATGAAAGAATTCCCAAGACGATTTGACTACTAATGAACTCTGCAGACATAATAAGCATTTGTAAACGACAGTTGCTATGATTTCTATGTTTAATGACGTTAAATGAGTCTAATGTTGGCATGATCATTGTCATTTATCAGTTGTCAAAAGAACTAAAACGAACGTGATTATGTCCGAAAACAATCTGTTCAATACAATTTTTGAACGATCATAGCTCGTGTGTAAAATTCCAATATAAAAGACTTATAATTGAAATGTTTTCGTCAAGATAAACGTTAACTCATCAAAAAGGTTGGAAGACGTACAACGTATTTGGTTATCATCAGTTTGTTAACCACATGAAACTTCTCCCTGGTAACAACTAAAGTGAGGCAATTAAAATGTTTCTTATGCAACGTCAGCAAAGAATTACAATGTACTATGATACTATGATTTCAGTCTTTTTTTTTAAATCTTTGATGAAATATTGTAAAACCGAAAGAAAATAAACAGCAATCAGCACACATTGCTATACCTGGGTATACAGAATAAACATATAATGCATGGCAAGTCTCCGTTTCAGAAAATAATGCATTCTGGGTAATATTTTAAAAAGTGTCCACCAAACCGTCGTGATTGGTTAAAAAAGTCATAAAAATTGCTGAAAACTATGTACCAGGAAAGCGAAAGATACCAAGAAAACATTCAGACTCATAAGACAAAAAACTGAATGCCATGACAAAAAAAAAAAAAAAAATACAAAAAACGATCAAACGACAAAAACAGTATCCAAACACAACATAGAAGACTAAATATAGCTTGTACTGAGCATCACTATACCCCCACCAAAAAACTGGGAGTAATCTCAGATGCTCCGAAAGGGTTATCAAATCCTGCTCCATATGTGGCAGCCCTTCACTTAACGTTTATTGCAGTAGCACCTACATATTATTTATTCCAGAATTGATAACTTTATCAACCTTGTATGAATATTAATCATTCTCATTCCCAATTTTTCATTTTGATTAACAAATACTATACTACCAATGAACTTTGTGAATCGTTCACGTCCAATAAATAAAATGTTTTGGGTATAACTTCACTCCAAATTACAGGTGCCATAGTATGTATTTTACAAAGAATATTGAAGGTGTTCCACTTCAAATCTGCAAAGCGTTGTTCCAGTAAAACATTAGTTTACAAATATTTGAAATACACTTCATTTTCAGTCAATTCAGTTTTGTTTACAGACTTTTTCCACTGAACTATTATACCTTGTTATCTATTTTGTATCCCTCTTGACACTACACCTCTGGAATTTATTTATGTCCAAACAGTTTGATTTGAATGTCATTCATTAAGGTATAATATCCTTAACACTAATTGATGCTAATACAATCATGTGTCTCTTATCTTTCAAAAACAGTTCCGTTTTATTGTCATTCATTTCCAGAAAGAAACGGTAATGATAGTATTTCAAAGTGCATGAATTGCGTAGTTTGTTATGAAGACACATTAACATGTTCTTTTACTATCCCGGTTTGACAGGATCTGGTTACTTGATTTATAAACATGATGATATCTTGAAGGCAATTATTTGTAATGGTAACAGTAGCAAATACCAAGGGTTAAAATATCTAAGACAGTTTTCGTGGTGAAATGTTGTTGTTTTGCATTCCAACGATAAATTTTATTACAAATTTTCTCCTATAAAATATTACATTTTGTATTACATCTTTTTATAATTCCATTTGTACAAACTACGGATGGTGGAAGATACAGCTTGCATATACATGCATTTAAATGGAAGATTAAAACTCAAATAATTTATATATAAAAATAAAAATATGTGCTAAATAAATGATTGCCAATAAGACAACTATTAACCAGAGACCAAATGACAAATAAATTAACGATATATTTGGATTTCACTTTTGCTTTTGACTCCTGTTGATTCACATAACGAACAAGTACATGATAAGTATTAACCAGAAATAAAGATGAAAGTATAACAAATTGAAATTATATTTTGTCTTACGTTAGTCGAACAAAATTATAGTCAGTAGTGGACAAAATATGTCTAACAGTAATTGGAATATTACTAGACAATAGTTCTATATGATAAGACATCATTTATTACATAATTAGTACACGATTGAGCTTTCGGCGTTTGTCTCGTATCAGGAATATCTATGTCATCCAAGATAATTGAATTCTCATATCATAGAGAAATATAATACGATATACCGTTTACGGTTAATGAGTATCATGAACTATCCGGACGTGATATAGATCTGAGTTCAATTTCCTATTGGATAAAGCTGAAAGGTTAAACAAGAATGTCGATTTTACAACGTATCAAGTTTTGAACGATATACGAGTTAAATGATTGGAACTTATTAAATTAACTGGAAATGTGCTAAGCTCTCAAAAAAAAAAAAAAAAAAAAAAAAAAAAGAAATAATACCCCGTTTTATTTGATTGTTAATGGTACGAAAAGCTGCATTTAAAACATTTAATATAGTATACATATTTCATTAAATATAACATAGATTATGGGTAAATGATCAATGTCAATGGTAATGGTTCTCATATAACACAACATCATTAGGAGATTTATGTCTTTAAATGAAGCAAAGAAAGTATTTGACAAAAAAAAAAAAAATCAATTAAATTTAAAGCGAGAAACAAATCAAACACGTGCTGTCAATATTATAAGAAAACATAGCGGAGTTGGTAGTGTTTATGAATCTGTAATTGATCATGCAGCATTAAATAGATCAATTAGAATTCCGGTCTTGTCATGTTCTATTTCAATCTCATACAAGGGTTTACGTAACATTTGATTAGTTTGTTAGTCTTAGTTCTGCGACATATCCTTCACAAACAAATCAAGATGAATGAAGAAACTTACAATTCAGAGCATGCGAAAGTGTTGAGAACCTATTTATCACATTCTGTTTATAGGATTGATACAACGTCTGTCTTATAGTTAACCATATAGTTCAGTTCCGGCTTCTTATAGGTGTCAGACCACCAATTCACTCCCTCTAATTTAAAACGTATGTAAAAGTAGCCCTATTTGACACAAAATAGTGCTTTTGATGTCATTGTTTACTTAAACTAACCAACAAATTTGCAGAAATGAAACTTTTGGTGAAAGAAAAATATATTTAGACCAGTTTGAGCCAAAATTTACTTGTCTATGAGTTTGCATTAAAAATTGAGGATTAATACGCTCCATAGTATACTAATTTAAGATTTTCAGAAAAACCAGGGGTTATTTTTAGTAGTACATGTCTTCCAAAAGGCAGTTCTTTCTTGGAAGACTTTAAACATGGGTTGAAAATTGGCATGTAGAAAGGTAATATATGTACAATTCAGGATATACCTGGTTTCTATGAAGTTAAACTTAATGTAAAATATTAAGAAAGCCGTGAAAATTTGGTTGAATAGATAGCGATTCTGAATTGGTGGTCTGACACCTTATACCTGTGCCAATGTGATTAAAGATGTTAACTTCTGTTATGTTCAACATGTGCACCAATGTTTTTAACTCGTTTGGTGTTTTCTTTTACTGTATAATAAATCCTTCCGCAGCAAACTGCATATTTTTTCAAACTTAGCACCATCAAAATCAATTACTTTTCTTGGATGTTACCCTTATGAAATATGAATTATTGTTTGGAACATGTATAACATTTTCAAACTAAACAAAAAGTCTTTTATAATAAAAGATCAGGATTTAAAAAAAGTCAGGACAGGATCTCCATAGCTTTTTGTTTTATTAGACAAAGTTCGGAAAACGTGTATGTATTAATCGAAGATTTGCTATAAAGGATCACTATAATGACATATTTTATCATTATTAAGTATGTACATTTTCGACATCCCTACCTTAACATGTTGTTGGTTTCGCAGATAAAGCCTTGAATATCGTGTTTGTCTTTTATGTAAACTTCTAATTAATAAAGAGAATATCAAAAACAATCACAGAAGAGGGGCGAAAGATAATAAAGGGAATATTCAAATTCAATAGGTCGAAAATTATAAACTGACAACGTCTTGGCAAAAACCGAAAAACACAAAAAAGACAAACAACAGTATAAAAACACAACATAGAAAACTAAGACTGAGGAAAATGAACCCAACCAAAAACCCGGGTTGATCTCAGATTCTCTGGAAGGGTGAGCAGATCCTCCTGTGGCACCCGTCGTGTTGCGCATGTAAGTACAAACCCGGTGATAAGTCTTATTCCGTATGTCACATACATGGAAAAGAGGACGAGATTACGACAATTGGGACATATCCGTCATAGACCTGCTTTATTGCCAAGTGAATCTCGACAAAAGATGAAAAACTTAATATTATCAGTCTACTGGATACCAACATTACATAATTGTACATTTTTGTACACTCTTTCCTACTTAATTGATCAAGGCAATGCAATAATAAAGTTTAAAGAAGAAACAAATAAAAATAAATCCACGCTCATGCCAAAAAAAAAAAAAATAAAATAATCTGAAACTGACATCATCAAAATCTGTGATGTTTATATTTAGAAGGTACTTACTGGACTGTGGTGGAAGAATTTTCGACAAATAATCGTCATTCCTATGGCAACACAATGCGCTCGTCTCTTGTCGAATTGTTCCTTTATTCACCGGAGTAATACTTTGCTAGAGGAGTTTCTCTAGACAAATAAAAAGAATCAAGCATTATCCATTAACCCCAAGTCCCGCTATAAATAAATGTATTGTCCTCTCAATGACTCATTCAGGTGACTTAGTTTATCGTATCTATCTTTCGAAAGTTTTACGGACGGCAATATAATCTAATATACGATTATTTGACACTTCGTCAAAGATTACCCAATGGTATGTGCCACAATACCGCCATCTTTAATCTATTGTGTTATCACATTACTTATTGCGGAATGTTACTCGTCATAAATATTACGCTGGTTGGTACTATTATAGAGGTGCAAGAAATGCTTACCCTTTCAGAGCAGCATAGGTCAGCCACGTTGATTTCTCTTATACAAGAAAAATTTACCTCACTACTATCGTTTACTACATAAGCATCACAGTGTCATCTAGATAATTGTTTATCATAATTACTACAAAGCAAAAAGAAGTCACTACGGTAGAGAAGCAATCTAATGACTATAATGAAAACATGCAACATCAAAACAAATGAAAATGGAGGAAAAAAAGCAACAGTTTACAAAACACTAAATATATAACTACGGATTAAACTACAGGAACCTCACATAAAACCGAAAGCGAACATAGACTATATTATCCCTATCGGAACGCACTGCGTGCATCTCCTTGCCAACTTCTTTTTATTTTCATATGAGTCGGAGTTCCTTCACAAGACACTTATCAAAAACAAGAAGATCACAGAAGCCTGGTTATTTAATTTCACATTCAGATATATTGATCATGTTCTTTCCATTAACAATCCAAACTTTTCTGATTGACTTCTATTAATATATATCCCAGAACTAGAAATTAAAGAAGCAACAGACACGGCATCTTCCGCCTCATTTTTAGACTTATACCTCGAATTTGACATAAGTGGTTATCTCAGTACCAGAATCTATGACAAACGAGACGATTTTAATTTGAAATTTTAAATTTCCCCCACCTTAGCAGCAATATACCAACTTCGCCTGCATATGAAATATACATTTCCCAACTCATTTGGTATTCAAGAGCTTGCAGCTACTACCCAGACCTTATAAGACGTCACCAGTGTCTGAGCAGAAAGTTGATGAACCAGGGTTGTGTCAAAGAACGTCTCGTCCTTTTTCTAAAAAAGTTCATCGGAAAATACCAAGACCTTGTCGATAAATATTCTGTATTAACTTCACAAATAATACATGATGGTCTTGAAGTATAGATTCTAGGTACTGGCGTTGTTTATCATCTTAATAACATGTTATAGTGTTCTTTTATTTGTCTTTGTATAAATTTAACCTTTACTGTTTAGTCCATTTTTGGTATATACTTTTAGCGTGGCTAGGTATTTATATTATGTGTTATTGTGCTATGGTCATTTTTGTATTCTTGTCTTTCATTTTTGCTTATTTTGTCTACAGAGTGACTATATGTCATGTTGTTTTTTGTTGTTGAAATAGTTATTTGTTTTTTTGTGATTAAGATTATAAAACAATGTGAACTGCTGTAACACAATTTAGGACATTTTTACCTATGATGTCTGATCGTTTTGCTCACACATTGTTGTCAATTTAATGTTATTCCATATGACTGTCATACAAGTGAGAGGTTTAGCTAGATATAAAACCAGGTTTAATCCACCATTTCCTACAGGTGTAATACCACCATTGATTTTCCCCTATTAGTTTTTGTTAAATTTGCACTTTTCAAAAAATTGTGCAGAATGTATCTTTGTTTCAAATAAAAAAATACTTAGCTAGTCCGAGATTACTCTGACGTCCAACGGCTGTTTTGCCAGACAAGCTGGGGCCGTGGGACATCAGAGCTCGTCCCATATCAAAAAGTGGATATTTCTCCGTCCAAAATAGATGCGCTGCTTCGTTGCTTCTGGAGCCGACTGACGGCCTTGGAATTGTATATATCGGGCATCAATTTGTTCATTTTTCATTTATCTCTTCATTTATGTAAGTTTCACCTACCTGCCACCCTTTATTTTTCCATATTTAGACAGTTTTTACAGTGACCCATCGATTTCTGTGTTTTAACTTTCATTTTGAAAAATTGTCACGTGACAACGAGAAAAAGTAAGCCGCACTGCATTGTGGAAGCTGATTTATGCATATGACCCTGGGTCAATATGAATACATAATCTAACACCTCGTTCATTTAAGATGCAAATAATCTGAATGACCGAGGGTATTCCGATTGTAATCATGGTTGCTACTAAAAGTTTATTGCCAAAATTAGCATAAAAATTTGCATACTTCAGTCTCGAGGCCGCGAAGTCTCTCGTAACTTGACGTCCATTTGAAAATGAAAGTTAAAATGCAGGAATCGATGGGTCACTGTGAAAACTGTCTAAATATGGAAAAATAAAGGGTGGCAGGTAGGTGAAACTTACATAAATGAAGAGATAAATGAAAAATGAAAAAATTGATGTCCGATATATATAATTCCAAGGCCGTCAGTCGGCTCCAGAAGCAACGAAGCAGCGCATCTATTTTGGACGGGGAAATATCCACTTTTTGATATGGGACGAGCTCTGACGTCCCACGGCCCCAGCTTGTCTGGCAAAACAGCCGTTGGACGTCAGAGTAATCTCGGACTAATACTTAGCATGAGTAAATTTTTATCCTGTCCAGTACTATAGAAAAAATTTCACATAACATGTCATTGCATATAAGAAAATAACCATCACTGGAAGTTAACCAATCAAATTTCCCCCCTTTTTTAACCTGTGTACAAGCTTTAGTAATCATGTTACCCCAAGTTTCCAAAATATTCTATAAAACCCCAAATAAAATAATAATGGTGCTTTGAAATACCCAAGATATATGTTTATGACCATGAAATGTCTACTGCAATGAAATGTAGGATCAATTACCTACAACTGTCAAATTCAAAGGAATATTTTTTTCGACCTATTTTCGTATGCAACCGGATGTGACGTACTATATTTTGGTGGTATTACACCTACATAAGGAAATGCCTGTACCAAGTCAGGAGTACGACAGTTGTTTCCCTTTCGTCTGATGTGTTTGAGCTTTTGATTTTGCCATTTGATAAGGGACTTTCCTTGGAGATCGGTATTTTTGATATTTTTTTTTACTATAGAAGGCGTTTAGTTTCTAGATATTGTAGGTAGCAAATTCAGGCCACAGTAGTTTACCAATGCTCATAAAGAGAGGCGAAAGATTCAAACTCATGAGTCGAAAGTACACTGACAACGCCATGGGTACAAAAGACACAAACAGACAAACAATAGTACACAAAACACAACATAGAAAACTAAAGACTGAGCAACACGAACCACGCCAAAAAACTGGGGATGATCTCAAATATCGCAAATGGTTCTGTATCGACTATTTGACATGCAGTTAAGTAACCAGGTTTAGAACATTAAGGTCCGATGGGATATCAAAGATAAAGCTATTTTCTTTTTCAAAATCACGTTTTTAAGTTTTAATGTGAAAGTGCACAAGTATATTGATTCTATTGATACATCGATGTGGCGTCTCGACAGTGAATGTTATAAAACGTTTTGTTTACAGTGGTCGTGGTAGTTGAGCCCACCAACAGATATATTTTTGAACATAGCTAAATTAAAAATCAAATATACATTTTCAGAAGTCTTGTAGTTTGAATTTGTAACTGGTCATGTAAGGTAATCTTAAGTTAAAAAATAACTATTAAATCCATTGTACATATCAAAAACCTCGCCAAGGATACCAGGTTTATAGTTTGGTAAGCCAGACTAAATAAAAGTTATCAGTTGCGCTTGAATCAAAACAGATTACAGACCAAGTCATAAACGAAGTATTTTAAGTTACCTCAGGTATTCCCGTATGCCGATAACAAATTATGGATGATTTTCATATGCACATTACATTTATCATTTATAAGGTTAACTCACAGCTGTTAGTAATATGTGTGACGGATAATATAGGACAATCTATAGTCCAAGTTTAATGCAGCCGACTTGACATTATTCATGAACTTGATAATTTACGTTTGGTTGAGTGTTATTTGTTTTGTAATAATCCCTTGTTCCTACAATGCACATGTAACTTTATCATACATGTTTTTGCAAAGCAACGAACACAACCACAAATGCATTTTGATATTTAATAATCAGCTTGTGGATTTTGTCAAATAATGATAACACCACCAGGTTTGTCCATCTAAGAATATTTGCGCAATTTCGAATAATACTGCATTTTAGTCTAAAGTATGGATCATACTATCAAAGCAACGAAATACTAGACGTAGTCTCTATTTCTAAGTATCTCAATTGACAAGATTGTCGAGACTTTCACATTTATACTTAGTAGAGGAAAACAATCCTTTGTTTGTGATATTCAGTTATTGCGTTTAATATTTTACATTATCTTTAAAACACACTAAAAGTTACTTTTACTTTTTTTTTCGCAATCTCTTTTACGTAATTATAAACAATAGTGTTATTTTCAATTCAGCATATACTATTCAATGACAAGCTTCAGGGTTGTTTTTGTGTAAATCTCTTATTTAACTTTTTTTCTGACTATGTAACAGCTTTTCATTATTTAAAATTTGACGTCAACTTGTTTAGTTTTTTTCCTCCAGCGTTTCTATTTTCACAGCTTGAGATTGGCAGCCATGACGTATGCCAAAAAGAAAAAGTATTTTCAGAAAAGAATAAATGATATAATGTCAAAATGTGAAATTCGATTAATATATATGATTTGTATGTGAACAACACGTTGTGTTCAAAAATAACCTCCATTCATTGCACTGGAGAACACAATTCTTGAAAGAAGAAATACTAAAACATTTATTTAACCTAAAAATCAATAAAGAAATATTTTTAACCCTGCAACTCGTGCGATTTGATTATCCTCTCTCAAATAATTTCGTATATTTATAATAATCCTTTCAACTATAAACGTGTATGTGATATATTTTGAGGAACGGATGAAGCCCACTGCGATATCGGACGTATTACAATTGAGATTTGAAATAATAGACACACCTCTTAGGATGTAAGAACATTTTAATTGAAGTTTTATTTTTAAGATCTCTACAAGGCAAGCTTATACAATGATTTTTTTCTGCTTATGTAACAAAATAATTCTGTATAATTTCTTAGAAGAAGCCCTTTGGCAAAATTTTTATCTGGAACGTACAGACATAGAAATCCAAACCATTTTAACAGCTTGTGTAATAGTTTAATTACTGATAAAGAATAATACATGTTTATATTTAAATTATATCAAAGATGAGAGCTTGCAATGCTACTCGAGCGTTTTACCTTTAAATAACCACACGTGTGAAAACAAAAACAAATTATGCCGATTCGTCCTGATCGATGGACGTCACATTCTTGCTCCAATGTGATATTCAGTAAGTGCGTTTAATTTGTATACAATCGTTAAAAAAAAAAAATCAAAGTTATTTTTTACATTCTTTTTTCGCAATCTGTTTGACTTAATTATCAACAAAACTGTTGTTTTCAAATCACCATATGCTATTCCATGTTAGGTGTGTAAGTTGTTTTTGTGTACATTTGTTACTTTCATTATTTCAAATTGTGACGTCAGGTTTGTTTTTTTTTACGTCCAGCGTTGCTATTTTTACTTCTTGAAAGGGTGGCCGTGACGTATGTCAGAATTATTTTCTGAACTGACTAAATAATATAATGTTAAAACATGAAAATCAATTATATAATTTGAATGTGAACAACACGTTGTGTTTCTAAAACATCCTACATAAATTTCGCTGGAAGACCAAAAGTCTTGCAAGCAAAAATGATGAAACGTTTATGTAATATAAAATCTTTAAATTTTAATACATATTTATACCACTGCAACTCGTGCGATTTGATTATCCCCTCTCAAATAATTCCGTATTGTTCTATAACGGTCAACCAACTAGTAATGGCGTCCGTAAAATGTTCGAACGGATAATTTCAACTTCACCCCTTTGAACTCTTGGTTAAATATTTTCCTTTTAAGTAGTAATCCTCTATCAAGGAAATCGTGAAAGGAAATGCAAGCTCTGGAATATCGCGTCGACCGGGAGATATCTATTCCATATGCAGACGCTTCTGGAGTATTGCTACATAGAAATGAAAAATTGACAATGGGTAAAATGAAATCATCTCTTTTGTCGTAAAGTTTTGTAAACGACTGACCCTCATTGTCCATTTCTAGGTATAAGTCAAGATTTATTTAGGCAGACCTAACAGTATCTGTTGTATCAGCATGTCATGAACACTATTTTTCGTTGCCGATTTCTATAATTAAATGAAGAATTGTCAGAATCAACTTAAATATGTAATTGCTGTGCGTATAAACAACATACACATTTGAGCATAGATCCCGTAGTTTTAATGGCAAAAAGTGTCATTAAAAACACTAAAAAATGGCGGAAAATACAGTTTGTTGTTGATATAAACGATATTTCTGTTTTATACTAATTCAAATTCAAAGTCTTATTACTCGTTGTTACTGTTACAAGGGCTATACATTTTTTAATCATATTAAATAGCAGAACATATAATGAAACACATCTCAAGTACACACACTAGGTATAACAATGTCTCATTTGATAGGTTATTATAATTAGATATTGATGGTAATGTAATATCACATCAATTCAGATATTAAAATAAACAAAAGGAAAATAAACATTAGATTTCATTTCCAATCTTCCTACACTAGAAAATGAAAGAATACGTTTGTTTAAATCAATTTAAGTCTTATTGTAGTCTATCATCAGTGCAGTACACAAGCTAAATACGTTTTCATAATAGAAATTTTAATTGTTTCATTTGAATTTCTAAAATTGGTTTACTCTTAGCATTTCTGAATCAAATTGAAACATTATCTCAAAACGCTTTGAAATTGTTATTTTTCATTGCGACATTGTTGGTAATGACTATTGTAATGGTGTCTTTATAGTGAAATTGGCACTATAGTTTCGGTTAAGAAATTGTGTTAGACGTACTTATATTAATCAAAATACGACATTTTTATATGATTTCAAAATCAGTAATAAGACAAATGCTTACATTAGCAGCTATCTATGTTAAGTACCATGAAGGTCAAATACCTGAAGTAAAATCAGATTTGAATATGGCTTCGCAGTCTACGTAATCTATAGACGAGATACTTCTAAAAATTATAGCAACGTGTTAAAACATTTGTAGTTTTATAGTTGTAGTGTAAAGTAAACTAATTGATATCATTATTTAATTTGGCATATAGCTATAGGTGCAAAAGAGAGGCGAAAGATATACCTATACGTCAAACATTAACTGACAACGCCTGCGCAAAAAAAGGAAAATTCCAAAACACAAACAACAATACACAAAACACAACATAGAACAATGTAAATTGAGTTACACGAGCCCCACCCAAAAACAGGGGTGGGCTCAGATCCTCCGGAAGGGTAAGCAGATCCTCTCTACTTGGCACCTGTTATGTTGCTCATGTAAGTACAAACCCGGTGATAAGTCCAATTCGGTGGGTAACATTCCGGGAAAAGAGGAGGGGTTGTTGTTACGACAATCGGAACATATCCGTTGTCATCTTGAAACAGATATATCATTTTCGTTCATTATTTTTACATAAATCAGGCCGTTAGTTTTCTCGTTTGAATTGTTTTTATTTTTGTCATTTTGGGGCTTTTATAACTGACTATGCGGTATAGGTTTTGGTCATTGTTGAAGGCCGTACGGTGACCTACAGTTGTTAACTTCTATGTCATTTGATCTCTGGTGGAGATTTGTCTCATTGGCAATTATACCACATCTTCTTATTTTTATATTCTATAACGATCCAACTGTTCTGACTTATTATTTTTTATTTCAAGTTAAACAATTATTGAAATATCAATTTTCAATATTAGAACATTTATCGTAAAAATGATTCATAGATATAAGAAGATGTGGTATGTATGAGTGCCAATGAGACAACTCTCCATCCAAGTCAAAATTTATAAAAGTAAACCATTATAGGTCAAAGTACGGTCTTCAACACGGAGCCTTGGCTCACACCGAACAGTAAGCTATAAAGGGCCCAAAAATTACTAGTGTAAAACCATTCAAACGGGAAAACCAACGGTCTAATCTATATAAAAAACGAGAAACGAGAAACACTTATGAACCACATCAACAAACGACAACTACTGAACATCAGATTCCTGACTTAGGACAGGTGCAAACAAATGCAGCGGGTTTAAACGTTTTAATGGTACCAAACCTTCACCCTTTTTCTGAAACAATAGTGTTACATCACAACATAGAAAGACACACTATAAAATATCAACTGAAATAGCTTAACTCAATCAAAGGACATATTAACACCATTGAACATACACTGAACAAATAAATTTGACCTATGATACAATGTAAATGCAAAATAAATAAATTAAGGGAAGAATAATAAAAGTAACATGTTATATCGGTATGAAATGTTAAACAATTTAAGAAAAGAATATGCTCGAACAAAATATCAGCCATTTGCAATAAATTTAAACACAGGTAAATGAAAATAATTTTGTTGTTAGGTATACGTGTACAGTTACAATAGAGAAAGGAAATATTTTTACAAAATAAATAATTTTGATGTTCATAGTAGGAAGTGGAAATTTGTATTAGTACCAAACACTTATGAAAGCTGGTATATAGACCAGATATAACCCTGAATAACATTAAATAACAAAAAAAGCATTACAATTAGTATCAACAGGTCAAATAAAATGTACATTTTTCAGGTGGATCTTAAAATGGATCTTCATACTACATAAGGTATTCATGAATTTCGATAACACATAACACTTGATTAATAAGGTTAAATCAAGGTTAAGTATCGTATGCTCTTAATGTATCTTACTTGGCATAATTAATTTATTTGAGAAATTACATGTACGTTTATGTGTGTGTGTGTGATTCGTTATGTAATTACTGCTTGTTCAAACTTAGTCATACATTTTGAAAAATGACAACAAGAAATCACGTGAATATTTTTTTTTCTCCAGTGAATGAAAATAACACCCAGAAATTTCGTTCGTCCGACGCGCTTTTCTAGTTTTACAGTCACCAAGTCCTAAACATTAAACTTGAAAGTCAAGGATTTAAAAGATCATAAGCATACTTAGAGCTATATGAAAAAAGCAACATGCACTTACAGTCCCTGTAACGTAAAGTTAACACTTTTTCATTCGGGAATCGTACGTACAGCGTTCGGGAATCGTTCGTATAGAGTTCGGTCATCGTTCGTACATCATTCGTATAGCGTCCGTACAACGTTCGGTCAGCGTTCGTTCATCGTTCGTTCATCGTATGGTAAATGTCACCGTTTAGGGTTTTGTATATCGTATGGTTCATGGTATCGTTAAGCGTTTTATTTGTCGTATGGTACATGGTATGGTTTAGCGTTTAGCGTTTCGTTTATCGTATGGTATGTGATATCGTTTAGCGTTTCATCAATCGTATGGTATATCGTTTTGTTCAGCGTCTGATATATGTTATGGTTTTATTTCAGAAAGTTATTTCAATTATTATTTTGAGTTAAAATAATTTAATATAAAAAGATGCGGGAGAAAAAAAAACAATTATTAGTTTGGATTGGATTAAATCTCCAACTAATATCATTATGGAATATATATAAAACGAAGGGGAAACGTTTCCTCCCATCACATTTTGACTTGAATAACATGAGACCAAATACCGCGATATAAGTCTCTTTCTTTCTCTCTCTCTCTCTCTCCTCTAACAAATATTTCTCTGATCCAAATATTTCCTTGACAAAATAAATTATATATTATGTTCTATAAATGAGGCTTTATATGAGATACACGTTTTATATCTAAATGTATTAAAAAAAAGACAAGACATCCATGGTATTTGTTCCCCTCAATGTCAGAGTCTGATATAAACCGAAAATTGCCAGGGATAGATACAAATTCGTTGAAGACATCTATGGAAACAGCGTCGCTTGTGATTCCTGCTGTCGGTGTTAAAACTGTTATTTTGACTGTAAAAAGTGCGTAAGTCCATGTATGAGTACAGAATTAAAAAAATAACTCTACCTGTTTTTTCTATTTCTTTATTTTAGAGGTAAGCTTCTTGCCAAGTTTCACCTATTCTAACGCAAATCATTTACCTTAAATAACCAATCAATTGTATTCTAATTCTTTTAACGAATACATGAAATATTTGTCACTGGACGTTATGCATACAATCGATGATCAAATACAAATCTACAGTATTTATAAACATACTACAATTGTATATATGAAAGAGAGTAAATAATATAAATTTTAATTATTTTACACATATTTGAAGGATCGAAATAATCAGTTCTACAAATGGTTGTTATTGAAAGACTTGAAATTTTACAAATATCACATGCCTCTATGAAATTTCTTATCGACGCACCAAACTTTTCCGTTTCATCGTGCATAGCTCATTTTCCGATTCACTTAAGGTTTCTAACGATCTTCTTACTTGTTCATTACATTCTAAAATTAAAATCCTAACGTTACACAAATTGCCAAAACTTTTATTCTCAGGCTAGACTGCGTAAAAGATGAATACTGTTTTGTTTGTGTACACACGGTGTTTTGAAGGCCGATATCCAGTTTCGCTGAAAAAGAATTAATTTGCGCCACAACTAAATTACGCCAATTCTTTTTTTTTGCATCACTTTATTTTAAAAACTGCAGCATTCATTTGCGCCAATAAAACAATCATTTAATTGCGCAAATGTTATAGACTTGTTGCAAATGTTTGTTCTTAGTGCACTGAGGAGGTCCTTTCCGGTATTTACAGGTACAAGTAGAAATACCACAAAGGGCCTCCTTAGTGCATTAAGAACAAAATATTGCACTAAGGACCTGATGGAATGATAGAATTGACACAAAAAACATGGCATATAGAAGGAGACTTTCTAAAAGTACATATTTTCAAATTTTATAATCATATCTTTAGTAATTATAAAGTTATTTAACAGTTGAAGTCAGTATTCTAATGTTACATGTACGTGTAAATAGGTTAATCATTTCGAGGTAAATATGGCACAATTAAGTTCCATTTATTGGCGCAATTCATATTATGAGAAAAGAAGAGATTGCCGCGATTCAAACCTTTTCAATATGATGGTAGTTGGCACAAATTACACCTAACCGTTCTGACATTAATCTTCCTTCAGTAACTTTACAATACCCAGTCGTGTCATTTCTGTATATTGTACATGTAGATAGCACGTGTGATACATGTATATACACCAGAAATACCCATTCAAGTGAATTTTATCTTTTAGAAGAACTCCATATCGGGTAACATTAAATATACATAAACATTAAATTACAATTAAAAAAAGGTAATAATAAGTTCAAATGTTGCTTTAATAAGTATTTGTAAACTTATGTTATTACTTTATTTCATGTATCTTTTGTATTCTTTTTCTTTTGGCTTCAATTACCTTTTTTTTTTTTATCTTATTGACTTATTCGTAAATCGAAAACGCACAAACCTAAATAGAATCATATGGCATTGAATGATTTCTCTAACTCAAAACTAGTCATAGATGCCTCTTAAATTTTATTTTTCTCGTTGGGTTGCTTGTCCATTAATTGACGTTTACGCCATATTCTTTTTTTTCGGTATTTGTGAAAAGCCGCTCATCGATCAATTTCAAAAAAAATCTAATAATCGTAAGTCATGAAAATTGAGGTTCAACTTGCTATCAATTTTTCGTATACGCACAAAGATAAAATAAATGAAACACTTTTAAGCTGTTTAAATCATGCAGTGGATTTTGAAAATATAGTTTTGAAAAACCGGTTATTTCTGTTTAATACTTTTCTCTCCCTTTTCTTAATAATTAGGACACGTGTCACTGGTTAATATAGAACTAGTCAACCATGAATAATCCCAAACAACAAATGTTTGATTGGTTTGTCATACTTGCTTATATTTTTCAATTACGTATTGTTTCGGCTGAGACTACTACATGTATAACAGTTATAGTAGTCTCAGTTTTCGGCAATATTGTAACAATATCCTTTAGAATTTTAAATTGCTTCAGTCATTTAATATATATATTATTTTTTTTTTTCATGATTAATATTTTTAGATTGATAATATAATTGAATCATTTTTTAAAGAAATTAGGGATGTTGTGTATACACCTTTCTATTGGTGAACACTATATATGTTGCCCATTAGCTGTCCTTATGTGTTTTTTGTTGTTTGATTGATGTCTCGTTGTCGTTTAACCCACTATGATCTCCTACAGTTTCAGTTCCGTTTGATGTACGTTTAATTCGGTTTAAAACAAACCATATTTGATAGGGTTATTCAATATATAATTCCCTCAAGATTTTGCTCAGAGGAAAGTAATAGAATAGGTTTGAATATACATTTTAGTGCAAAGTTAACAATAAAAGAAAAAGTTTCACTCTCAATTTTCAACTACCCAAAATTTTAAACTATTAATTTTGAAGACGTGTTTCATCGCGATTTGTCCTGCTATTCATGTTATAACTGTCGTGATGAAAGTAATTCCTGTACTAGCGAAGCCGGAACTTTTCGTCAATATAAACTTGTGCATGAAATGGAGGTAATTGAAAGACTAATCCCAAACAGCGGCGAAAACCGTTTCATTGAATTAATAAAACCGGGATTATATTAGCCGTTTTACGGACGATCCAGGAGTAGATTACTATATTTAAAATGTATATCAGAAGTTAAACAATTTAAGCAAGAAACTTTAGATAACTTGGAAACAATTCTCAAGCCAAGGTTCAAGTTATTGAAGAGGTGTATTTCGACAAATAATGTGCCAGGAAAATACAATTCTATTCAAATTAATCAAGGATAAAATGTTTCGATTTACTTGCAGAGTGTCAGATATATTTGTATTTGAATTAAGATATAGAAATTTTACAATGACAGATGATATGCACCATGAAAGTTAAACATCCTATGATAAAAGTTTTGTACATCTAAAAAAAATAATATTTATTTATGGAAAACCGTATACATGTACTTCCGTCCCATTTTCCTTCCTACATTACAGTACTGCATTTTAGGTGAAATAACTAAAGGGTAAAACGAATAAAACTTGCAAAAATTAATCAAAGTCAAAACCCTCTGTAACGTCGTGTTGTAGGAACATCGTGCACAACGTTAAAGTGAACATTAAACTTAGGCATGGCGGAAAAGAAATATACGAAAACGATAGGTGCAATGTGCATGCAGCCTTGCAAATGATATTTAAAGAAATATATTTAATTTATAAAACTTAGGACTTTAATTTAAATATTGTTGATGGGATGTTGAAGTTTCAGAACATAGAAAATACACAAGAAAATCTATCAGTACACTAGTCTATCAAAATGTGATTGGTGTCCATTTTACAACATATTGTTTAAGAATTTAGTGTTTTCCTATTCATTCTGACATCTGTGTCCCTGGATCTGAACAAGAAATTACGAAGACGTTATGCTTATCAGTTTACCTTTAAAAGATTTTTCAACAGAATATTATATATATAATTTTTTTATTTTTGTTTTCTTTGCGAAAACAAAATGGCCCTAAAGCTAAATGTCATCGTCAGATGTATATTGGAAGGCTATAAACACTTTAGAATATACACCACCTGCTGGATCTTTTACCTGGACACATATCTTGTTACGTAACACGTACGAATGTAAAATTATCGATATGGTGTATTCAGTCGAATATACACGGTATCTCTGGACTGGGGTATTTAAGATATTTTGATCTGATAATGTATGTAAATTTATGTGTGCTTTATGTAAAAAAAAATGCATTTAACCATTTTATTTTCAAAACTTCTTTAAAATGAGTTGACTTTGAGCATATATTTATTTTCAAAACTTCTTTAAAATGAGTTGACTTTGAGCATATATTTATTTTCAAAACCGGAGACAAATCACTAATTTCCAATTATAAACCAATCTCATTATTATCAGCAGTGGGAAAAGTATTTGAAATTTTTTTATAATTTAAAAATGTATTTAATCACTTAATTAGTTACAAAAAGCGTTTTGTTTCAAGTTCATATTCGCCTTTTGAGAATGCTAATGCAGGAGTTCCACAAGGCTCTATATTAGGTTCCCTACTATTCCTTATTCATGTATATGACATAGCTGGTAATTTGATAAGTCTAACTCGATTGTGTGCTGATGAAACATCCCTTTCTTATTCAAGCAATAGTCCTTACACAATAGAGGATGTCTTAAATAACGATTTAGAACAAATTTCAGCATGGTCTAGGGATTGGTTTATTGATTTTAATCCCAACAAGACAATTACTATGCTATTCTCCTGTAATTCTTCTCCAGATGAAATTAAAATGGAACTTCAAAATCAAGTAGTAGCATTGTCTCCTGTCATAAACACTTAGGTATTACTTTTGATTCCAATGGTAAATTCTATACAGAACAGAAAACGTTTTAAAGTGTGCAAGCACAAGATTAAATTTCTAAAAAAAATGAAATATGTATTGACTAGGAATTATACTATTCGCATAAACTTAACACTTATAAGACCAATTATGTAATATGCACGTGAGTCATGGGATGGTTGTACTCAACAAGATTGCGACAATCTAGAACATGACGTTTAGTTGGAACAGAGACATATATACGTCTCTGGTTGGAAGCAGGAAGATTAGTAACTGGGTTGCCCGTGTTTGCTAGTCCGGAAGTTATATATGTTCAGTGGTACAGGCTGACATTTGGTAGTGGACAGAAGAAAATCCAAAAGCTCAATGTGTTATATTCATCACATAAAGTGGGACTGCCTCTACGATTTAATGCCACTTTTTCAGTTATAGATAGAATATTAGAAAATCCTTTTTTTTCATCTACTTCTATCGAATGAAATAGCCTAAATCCCGACATATGTATTATTCTTATTCTTAATAAAAAAAATAAAGTATTCTTGTACGTCCAGAAATATGAATATATTGATCGAACTTGACACAGACACATTTGCACGCCAATCTTTATTATTAAGGACAGTTGATTGGATAAAAGTGATGGATTGCCACGCCTATATTAAAACTGAGATCCTATGAACAGACTTCAGATAGCTCCCAGTTTTCGAATTTGATAAAAAAAAATATTTATATCTCGTATTGTTTCAATATTAAAAGTGTTGAGTAACGTAGTTGAATTTTAGATTAAATTTGGGAAGTCGTGTATATCCCCATTTTTTAAATTATTCAACATGAAGAAATAAAAAAAAATCAGCTGGTTTTGAAATTTTTCAAGAGTTGCAATTAAATTTATGATACAGAATTATTTTTTTATTTGTGTTCCTCAACAATGTTTGCTAAATCATTTTTTCATCGAATCCCGAAGCGTGAAGAGTTTAATACTTGTAAATCCCAAATTCACACAAATAATAAAGTCCCAACCCGACGTTCTTAAAAGGTCTGTTCTAGAGTTTAGTTTCATTTTCAAAATTTCAGACACGTAAATAATATAGGTTATTAGCGCTAGCTTCACACTAGTTATTAGCTGGCTTAAATTATGATAGAAAACATCCAATGACGCATAAAATATCTAATGCCATGGGTAACGCATAGACTGTCTTATTTTATAGGGATGCCCATGTGGCACATCAATGATACGATTGATTTAACCATTGTACTTCAGAATTGCAACAAATCTTAAATTCACTTAAATACATGAACCTGTTATCTTGTCGACTTTAAAGCCAACATACAGATAGCCGTTATATCCAGAGAAGAGACCTCGATGAAATTTGAAAGTTAAACAAATCTTGTAGTGATCAGATAATCTATGACGTAATTTTAAAAATAAGACGACAAGGTCGAAAATAGTTCTAGCCGTCTTATAGCAAGAACGTCTCCTCACTCACCTTGTGGTTATATGTGTTGGTGGTGGATAGAGTCACACCGACTCACAACTGACTTTTCTCTGCGGTTACAAAGCTCGTTGTCGAGATCAACATTAGGAAGATACCATTAAATTTTTACGGGGTGGGGGAGGGTGGCTAGGATGAAAATTTTGTCCCGCATTTTCTTTAAATGTAATCTCAATGTAAATGTAGTCCTGCTTTTTTTTTTTTTACACTCTATTCTGTCCTGCCTTTCTTAGTTATTAATTTATTCTGACTTGTTTTACATAAAGTCATCATGCCTTTTCTTTTGGCAAGATGCCCATACTGTCTTTTTCTCTAAACTCCTGTCATGCCTTTTTTTTCAATTTTCATACGTCAGACAAACTTCTTCCTGCATGTGACTTCATATTTCAAAAGGGATAAGAAATGTCTTAATTGATAAGTTCTACATTGCATTTAAAAAATCCATTGAAAGAATATTGTATAATTAGAAATCATTGTCCGCTGTTGGAAGTTCAGATTCGCCATTTTTCGTGCTTGTCATGAGACGATATTTCAGGGGTTTCGATTGTTAAACTCGTTAAATCAAATAACGAACATATTCCATCTCAACATGAGAAAGAGTGGCTCATTTACCCATATCAATGTTTATCGTTTATAGATGTTGTACTTTCAATGCTATTTATAAACGCAGAGTAAAATTTTAAATGTTTGGTATACAAATTTAAAATTATTCAACTTAAAAAATATTCAGAAGACACTGGGAAATATCGACGAATCATTATTTATTTATTATATTGTAACAATTTTTCTTCACAAAGGCTTATAATGATAAATGAAATCAATGTTTTTGCTGTCAATATTACAATTTATGTATTGCTCTCTGGTGATGAGTCTTTGAGTTCTGACGAAAATGATAGTGTTTTTCTATCTGTACAAAAGTATATAAAAAAACTTTGACAACCTTATTCTGTAACAGATCTTACTAGAACATGGTCAATTTATGCTCTTAAGGATACGATGATCTTTATGATTGACTATTGTATTCTGAAACGTTTCAATGGTTTCAATTAAAAAACAAAATTGATACTTACAATTACGTGTAGATTTATTCCGTTTTCCTATTAATCCGTAACTAGAAAAGCGACTTAATATGTATCACATCATAAACTATGCGTGTATAATTTACATTTAAACAAATTCACATACATGACTTGTCATGTACACTAACATATTTTAATTTACACAGCTCGGTGTGTTTGTATTTATTTCTTCTGAAAATAGGCGCACTCGATTAGTTATATTAAGTGGAAAATATCCATTGATTCGATTCTTAAAATTTATATATGTAATTTATTTTATATCTTCATGTTAAATTGTATATTTATGTATGCATTGGAGAAGACGTTACTAAGTTGAAAAACTTGTGTCTAATCCATTTATCATTTTGAACAATAAAATATGTTCAAATTAAAGAATCATGATATGAATATAAAGAAAAGAAGAAAACCAAACACATTTTTTAATTAAAATTGAAAATCCAACTGATTAAAAGTCGTATTGACCTCTAAAATTCTATCACAATAAACAAGTACTTATAGTATCTCAAAATGTCCAAATATAGCCCGCTTTATAATCGCGCAGTGGACATAATTGTTATATTTCTATTCAGACATTCCACATTTTATCAACCGTTTCAGAACTATTTTTGAAGATTACGAATTACTTCATTGCATATTTAACGCAAAATACATTTTTCAATTCTTTATTTACACTCAAACACAAATATGTGTTACATGAGAACAAATTACAAATCAAATGGAATAAATGACAGAATAGACAGGAAACTAATAACTCATAATAATAGGACGTACGCCAATTCATGAGGGCATGCCAAATTGTCACGAATGTCCAATCAGGTTTTTCTGCGGTTCAAAGTTTGACGTGCGGTGATGTTTGAACAGTGTTGCGTGTATTTTACATTTTTCATTTCGGAGCCTTTAATAGCTTACTATGCTGTATGGATTTTGCTCATTGTTGAAGGCCGTACAGTGACCTTTGATTGGTCATTTCTACGTTATCCAGTCTCTGGTTAAATTCTCTCAGTAGACATTATCCCATCATTGATGATCAAGTGTGATATAAAAAAGAAAACTACATTATCGTATCTCGGATATATATCTATTAAATATAATAAAGAATACTTTAGTAAGATTGAATACAACAAAAGCTTGTCCATGTTAAATCCTTGATGCTGTCTCCTTCAGACTATCAAACACTGTCAACCTAATTGTTAACGTGGTATTATATGTGATAACTTGCTTTAAATAATAGTAAACTGAGTATTTATTCACAGTACGCACTTCCTATTTTAGTTGTGATGATAGAAATCTTAATATTATTGATACACAGTTGAGAAATATGGTGCAGTAATTCAAATGCAGATTTAAACCTTATTAATATTAAACCCAATCCCGCATGCAGCTGTGGTCATCCTGTTGAGGATAGTATTCACTATTTTTTAAGTGCCCTTTTATCAACGAAGCAAGAGAAATATTGTTTTCAAAATTAGAAAGATCTGCTATATCCATTTTGCTTTTATTTGCTGGTGACGGTGACCTTTCATTTCAGCAAAACAAAGAAAATTAATGTCCGAGTCTGTACAATCATATATCAGAAATACACTAAGATTTAGAACATTCAATTAAAATTCGGAATTCCTACTTCCCAACTCTTCACTCTAGTCCAGTTTTATATATTACTCTATATCATATTAAACTTTTTGTTTTTGAGACAAGGCCATATTTTGTCAAAAGACAAGCACAATAACCCCAGAGCGAATTGCGAGAAGTGGTTTCGTATTTCGTTATAGAAAAAAAAAATGCTAATAGTTTATGTAAAATAACGACTCTCGTACGGTGTCGCGTTTATATCTTTTTAACACATTGGTGCAATTGGATGCAAAAAATAATGACCATAAAATGTCAGGGTTGCGAGATCAGACAGTAACCTAACAACTAAACAATTGAAAATCTAGGGATCAATGTTTAACATTCGTTAGCAATGAGCGATTTTCATAAATAAAACATGATTTAGTCGAATACTTTGCGAGTAAAGAAAAAGAGACTACCATAGATTTGTTATTAACCACAAATGCTTAAGGGTACAAATCAGTATTCAGGAGTTACCTCTTTGCATTACACCACATTACAACAGAAATTAGAAAATAGGGCCTGGAAGTATTTCTAAGACATTGTTGTTTTCCTTTTCTATGTAGCTTTCTTTCTGGCAAACACGGTGTTAGATTTTATAAATGCTGACAGGCACCGACCATTGAAAAAAAATCTATCTGTTTAAAATAAGAAATGAAAATAATTGTTTGTTTGTTGTTTTTTTTTTTTTTTTTATGGCAAATAGAAAAATGACCGTTTGATTTGAAATTGTTTAAAATTATTTAGAAATAGATTTATGAAAATAATGTATTTTAATGTGAAAAGGCTAGACTTTAATTTGTGGCGTAGGGATGTGATTGAGTGGTTTTGTTTACAATTATTTCCCATTATTTCCGTAGTGAAAATCTGCAATAATTATTGTTTCATCATGTTATTTGATTTTCACATTATCACAAAACTAAGAATATGACGAATGAATTTATAGTTAGATGTTTAATGTCCAGTGGTAACTATTAGATGTATCATTAGGAGGACATTTTAAATGTTATAAATATAAAATAGATAAAACTGCTATTCAGTCGATTTTAAAATACATGCTATAAAAGAGAATACATAACAATAATTTAACAAACCTTTTGAACAAAAGGTAAACCTTAAGACTCCGAATATACTTTTGTAAGAACATTAGATTAATTCCGAATTCCATCTAAAATAAATTGTTCGGGCGTATGACAATTGTCCCGATTATGAAAATTTTCATTCTTTCATTTGCGCCGATTTCATTTTTTCATTTGCGCCAATTTTATATTTGCTCCTAATTAGATTTACAGGTAAGTTAATCCGTAAGTTAATACTTGTACATGTACTGTACTATACCATTGGTAAAACCTGGTTATAAATGTTGTTCATTTATGTTTAAGTTAATTTTGATTCATATTGTTCTGGAACTTCGTTGTAACATGATGGACATATTGCACACTGAAACGAGCCGAGGAGTCAATTCTTTAATCATCGAGGGCCATACATATCGGAAGGTTAGTGTCCTGAAACATAACAACATATCTTACAAATGTACCATAAAATCGTGTAAAGCCAGAGTCGCCACGGATTCTATTATCAAAACACAGATCGAGCATAACCATGTGGTAGATGTCCGAAAGACAGAGGCTAAATAACTACGGGTACTGTCAAGGAAAACGTAGGAGGTGTAGGCCTTCTTCCGTCTCCCGTGGTGAGCAGAGGACAACAGCTATGTACATGTTATGATTGACAATTCATTACATTTGTACAAGTGGCTAATGGAAGAGGTCTATAATGATAAATGAAAAATAACATGACTTGGATGGAGAGTTCTCTCATTGGTACTCATACCACATCTTCTTATATCTATTCACCTGTAATTTACCTGTAAAAAAATCGGCGCAAATGAAAAAAAAAAAATCGGCGCAAATGCAAAACGCCGAATTGTTCATTTGGAAAAAAAATGTTAATACCTTAGTCTATTTTCAAAAAATGTTGACTGAATACTCTGCAGACTGTAGTTTACCCGCACATTCACCAAGTACGTATTTCTACGGCTAAAAAAAAATCATAATTGTATCTTAATTTGTTTAAATTTATTTCAGTGTTTATTTTCAAACTTTTATGTAAATAATGTTGGATCAACATCGAGTCAGATTAAATTATAATTTATTAAATTATATTATTAATTAAAACTGAAACATGCATCCAATCTAAATTTTACGCATATTATCACCTATATAAAAGATTTAACAGAACACAATTCATGTTTTATATTAAAAAAACATAAACGCTCAACGGAACTATGCACGCTAAGAAACGATGTACGCCAAACGATACGATATACGCTAAACGAAACGATGTACGCTAAACGATACGGTATACGCTAATGAAACGATGTACGCAAAACCATACGATGTACGATAAAGGGCGCTTATGTTATCGTTTATGGTATGGTTTATGGTACATGGTTTCGTTCGTACATCATTCGTTCAGCGTCCGTACAACGTTCGGTCAGCGTTTCGTTTGCATTCGTACACCGTTCGGGAAGCGTACGTACATCGTTCGGGCATCGTCCGTACATGGTTCGGGCATCGTTCGTATTGTTAACTTTACGTTACACGGACTGTAGTTAACTGTGAACTTTCGTACGTTTAGTTTCGAACACCACCGTTAAGATATATATTTTACAAATTCGGATCTGTAATGAAGTAGTTTATAATAACAGACATTGATTGTCCTCTTTTAAATGAACATATGTAAAAAAAAAGTAATACATTTAAGGAATGACTGTAATATTTTTTCTGTCTATGAAGAAATAACATCAAAAATGTGGTGCACACTGAATAACCCGCGTAACTTATAGAAAGAAAAGTCAACCAACGACATAATCATTTAACATTAAAATATTTGCTGTAATGAAATCGATCAACCAATTCGCTATGATTTAAAGGTGTTAATCTCGTAGGATTATTAGAATATCATAATATGTCTGTTAACTATTAGCATCGTCTGTAACCGGACGTGCTCTGACCCAGTTAATTAACAACATGTTATGGAATATCTGGGCGGCAGAATAAAACTGAAGCGTTCTATTTTTCGTAACATAAATAATGTTTTTTTGTTATTGTGACATTATCGAATGCGTGTTTTACTTGCATGACTAACACGATGGGTGCCGCATGTAGAACATGAACCGTTTATGCTTCCGGATCATGTGAGTTAACACCCGTTATAATGGGATTCATGTTGCTCAATCTTTTGTTCTCTGTGTTAGTCTGTGTGTTTGTTGTTTTCTTTATATCGTTGTTTTAACCATACTTTTGATCGATGTTAGCTATGTATCTTCTTTCTCTTCCTATAAGCGAATATCACCTGAATCCATCATAGACAAACAACTTAAATATGATTCTGAGCGATCTACCTGTTGTTTTAAACGAACAGAAGGGACATGGTGTAAATATATATGATACAAACTAATGCATTGCCAAAAGCCAAAAGTTACAGACTTAGCAAACACATTCGTTAGATAATATCTTAATTTGCCGAACAATCCCATAATGGTTGCTGGTGTAACGTTATGAATAGTGAATTAACAATAGGATAAATCGTATTTCAATGTCTTTCTGAATAAACATAAACGGGCTATAGATACATGTATTTTTTATTAGTTGTTATTTGCTTTGAAGAAGCAGTCAATAACAGCGAGTATGCTCAGATCTGTACTTAATGTCTTTTTGATGTGGGGATTTGTAAGTATCCTGACTCGTCCACTCTGTGTTTTTGTTGTACTGTTACACCACTGTCCCAGGTTAGAGGGAGTGTTGGCGCCTTCAAAACAGGTGCCTATAATTCAATGGTTGTCAGTTGTTTCATATTTGTTTTCGTTCATTATTTTGTACATTAATGAGGCCGTACATTTTCTCGTTTGAAAATTTTTACATTTGTCATTTCGAGGCCTTTTATAGCTGACTATTCGGTATGGATGAAGGCCGTACGGTGACCTATAGTTGTTAATTTCTGTATCATTTGATCTCTTGTGGAGAGTTGTCTCATTGGCAATCAGACCACATCTTCTTATTTTTATATATACTCAAAATTAACAACATGTTACTAATGATTTTTTCTTTCTCTGAATCTTTATTACAATATAAAGAAAAGGTCATCAGTTCTTTACAATGTTACACCAATTGTAATGAATCACAGCTGTCATTTAAAGATACACACACATTACATATTATAACGTATTATTACAATGTTAAAAGCTTTTTTGAATTTGATATTGATGGTTTTTTAAATGCTTCAGAATAAAGAAATAAGAGTTAAAAGAGACACATTTGAGTACGTTTCCATGCGTACAACACGTTGATTGCAATAAATCATTCTTTTAATTAAGTAAACCTTAATGTTGTCCATTAGCTAAACATGGTTTTAAACTAGAAATGTTAATTGCTTCATTTAAATTTTCAATGTATTTAAATTACATTGGTATAACGTTTTCGGGCTGTTTAAGATTGTCAATGAGACAACTCTCCGCCGAATGACATAGACGTTAACAATTATTGGTCACCGTATGCCCTTTAACAATGAGCTAAATTCATACTGCATAGAAACCTATAAAGGTTCCAAAATGACAAATGTAAGCTTAAGATAATTCAAACGATAAAACTAACAGCCAAAATAATATACGACACAATAAACGAAAAACAAATATAATATACAGCAACAAACGACAACATCTGAATTATATGCTCTTGAATTCGGACAGGCACATACAGAATGTGGCGGAGTTAAACTTTCAATTGGTTTTCTCCGCATTGATAGATGCAGGTACCTATAAATATTTACTAAATGCAAACACATTTTCCGATAGTAAGCTTTGCATACAACTACCTGTCTTTATACTAATTTTGCAGAAAGTTTACATGTTACGATATCATATTACAAGTTTATGAGTTTTCGGTTTTCAATGTTTTACCAGATATTTCTAATATCAAATGTCATTTTAAGAGCATTTTATTTTTATAGATTTTTCTGTTGTGTTTAAATTAGAAAAAAATCCTGCCTAGAACAACAAACATAGAAACATAAAGTTTATAAAATCGATCTTTATAGTTGAATATTATTTTTGGATACAGAAAGTAGCAGTTTAGTTTGTCCTGATCGTTTTCAGACTTTTTAGATTCCCCCTCTCAAGATACGATATTAAAACAAATATGTATATATAACATGCATAAATATATTCAAAATTCTTGAATTTTGAAGAGTCGAAATAGGATGAACGGGTCATATAAACATGATAAACCCGAAGGAAAATATAATACAGGCCGAAACGATAAAATATAAACAAATCTAAATTGAAAACAACGTTCAAACCTGTGATTGCGTTGGATAAAAACTGCAATTTTATACGTGTGCATGCAAAACAAATTTCTTGGTAGAGGGGTCTAAATACAGTACAAACAACATTTTCCAAAAGACCAAAAAAGTGAAAAAGTATATTTTAACAAAACGCATTTGACTAACAGGTCGAACAACAAATGTTCTTAAATCCTCCTGACTGCCATTGGCGATTGCCAAATAAACGGATCACAAGGTGTAATAAATGGATCTTTACTATAAATTTAATACCAAACAGAAAACAATAAACTTGCGGCAAAGATGGTATACCGCAAACAAAGGTGCAAAGATTTTTTGTATATCATATCCGGATTTCGACAATTAATGTCTCTTCAGTGATGTTAGGAATCGAAACGGTTATTGGAAGGCCACATAATTTACCTCAATTTAGGATAGACTCTTGAATTTTGAGGAGTCAAAATATGATGAACGGATCATATAAACCCGAAGGCAAATATAATACAAGCCCAAACGAAAAAAAATTTAACCAAGTCTAAATTGAAAACAACGTTCAAACCTATGATTGCGTTGGATAAAAACCGTAATTTTTATACGTGTGCATGTAAAACAAATTTCTTGTTAGAGGGTATATATAAATATATATGTATATATATTATTAACGTCTGGAACCTCTGGATACAGCTACAATTTAATACAAAAAGGAAAAAGTTTAATATTTAAAAAAAAGGTGTAATATATTACATGTATTAAGTTGTTATGTGATTTAGGGCTGATTCCTGTAATAAGATACATTTTGATTTGAAAAGATTATGTTCTTCCAGTTGGTACTTTTTTTGGCCTTTTCAACTTTTTTTTGATTCGACGGTCACTGATGAGTCTTTTGTAGACGAAACGCTCGTCTGGCGCAAGTACAAAATTTTAATCTAGGTATTTATGATGCATTTATGATAGTCCTCAAACTTTATAAGCTATACCTTTAAAGTAAATAAACATGGATTTAAAGTTAACATATCTAATTCATTTCATTTTAAAGGACTAACTACTGTATTTTATAATTGATTAATTACCAGTTGATTAACGTAGAAGGGCGAACATGTCATGCATGTGCAGGAAGAGAAACTATAAACAAAACTAACAAAAGAAGGTCATGTATATTGGGTCAAACGGGATGAAAGGCAGGACAATTTGGACCTCCACTGAAAATTTGGGGTAAATTAGATAGGGACAGACATTTTGCCTTGCAGCCAATGGCCCCCTAAAAGAGTTTTTTTTTAATGTTCTGAGAGTATAACACTCTCTTTACACGAGGCATTGGATTAAAGTCCCCATTCTAACCAAACGTGGTTGCGAACCTATACATCCCGCAGAACCAAAACGACGCCACATCTTGACAAGGGTTTAACTTCCGATCGGAAGAACACCAAGCGACCATATTTCTATTCCAAGTCAACCTATGGATTCTTCTGTACTAGAATGCAATTGTATGTTTATGCATTTTGTATAGTATGGGTGGGGTTTTGTTTATTAGGAACGCAATGCTGCAGCATGTAGACACCCTCTATTTGTTTCAGTTATATGTTTTGTTTATCCATTAGTTTGTTTAGCTTGTTTTTAAAATTGTTGTTTCCGTTTTTTGTCGGCTTAAATTTTTCTATTGTTCATCTGAGATCACACGTGACTACGTATCTTCATATATTTGGACTCTGCTTCATAATCTTTAATTGGTAAAAGCTACGATCGTTAAATTCTTTTATTGTTTCACATTTTTGTAAACTTTCACAATCATTAATAACTTTATGTTTTATATCGTGTTTTTTTTAACGAGGTAGACAAAGGTTTCTTTGTATTTGTATCTGTATGTATTTAACATATGTACATTTCATACCATCCTGGTAGAGGTTATGTAACTATTGAAGATAAAAAAGAAAGAATAGCTGAAATCGTACACTAAGTCTTGTCATAGATCTCACTCAGGAGTTGTTCATCTGTGCCAATATTTAGAATATCTAGAATACGACCCAGATATAAAACAGACCACTGAATTTCGGAAGTTTCCTACACTATAATGGCGCATTGGGAATCTCTCATTTTAACAAATGTATTAAAGCTTTGAAAAAAAATATATTAATATGAGACGACATTTATATTTAGTGAATTCAAACAAGTTGAATTATAATATCTTAATTTGTCTTCATTCTCAGTTTTAAAATTTTAAAATCGGTAAACTACTGTCGTAAATATTGTATACCAGTTAGAGAGTTCTTTGTAAAACATAACAGATATTGGTTTTATCGGGATATTTGAATCATCAACAGATCAACAGAAATTTGAAATGCAATATTTTCAGTTGGTTGTGTATTATATGGTTAGTCTTGTGTGGACGAGACGCACGTCTGGCGTATTAAATTTTAAACCTAGTACCTTTTGTTAGCTATTATTCGTGTGTTTCTTTGTCCTATATGTTCTCCTATTTATTTGTATTAGTCCTGTCAAGTAATGTTGTCATTTTAATGTTATATTTAAAATTGCCATAAAAGCGGGAGGTTTGGCATGCCACAAAACCAGGTACAACCCACCATTTTTTTCTTAAAATGTCCTATACCAAGTCAGAAAAAAGGCCATTGCTATATTATAGTTCGTTTCTGTGTGTGTTACATTTTAATGTTGTGTTTTTGTTGTGTCGTTGTTCTCCTCTTATATATGATGCGTTTCCCTCATTTTTAGTTTGTAACCCGGATTTGTTTTGATCTCTATCGATTTATGAGTTTCGAACAGCGGTATATACTACTGTTGCCTTTATTTAACAATGCGCATCTGGCGCATCTGTTGGAGTAAAATGTTATGAAATTATGACTGTCTTGCCAATGTCATAAACAAAGCGAAGAAAAAAAGAAAAACAGTTTAAAGATACTTTTGATATTGTTGAGAAAACATACTTCTTTTTTAAATTTATAATTGTGAAATTCTTTAACGAGACATTTTTTGTCCGCGAAAAGTCCACTTATATAACAAAACCTTACGTCATTATTCCAATAAACTTCCGATTTCTAGTTTAATTTTTATAGAACATACCGGATTTTTAGAGATTTTCCGTCTCTTTGCACAGTTATTATAATACAATGCATCCGATTGTTAATCATTACAAGGAGCACCAATCAAAATCTTTCACGATTTCAAGTTTGGTACGGCTGTACTATTGATTGATTTACCTCTGAGTATAAAGTTTGATAATTAAAATAATTGAACTTTTTTTTTTTCCATTTGGATTGTTCTATTTTTATTATCATTTGCAAATATGGTTGTTTACATTTGAAAAAAAAAAAAATGAAAACAATACTCTATAAATACCTTGCACATTCCGTTGCGAATGATTTACCGTCCACAGGAACGCTCAAAGCCTTAAGTGTGTCACTCGGTTTTACTTTTCTACTTTTCAAATAGCTTTGATAAAGAAAAAGGAAAAAAGTGTTGTTTCATTCTAATGAGTATATTGTCAATTAGTTAAAGCTTTGTTGTATTGCTTTAAAGCTACATGTACATGACTTGTGTATACATGTATTACACCAGACGTAACAAAATTTCTTTCCAATGAAAATAAAATGAGCAGTGTGGTGCCCCTAAATAAGACAGCAACAAAAACGACACAATAAAAAAGCAGGCGTATAGCCCTGGTTTTACTTCCTTTAATTACATGTGGAATTAGGTGCAATGTTTTTTTTATGTATGTAACTGAAATATAAATGTTATGTTTACGTTTTAAGGATGTTTGCTACTTTGTTTCAAAATAACAAGCTTTTTAAAAGACTGTTATAAATTGAAAGTATAAGAATACAGGAACTAAAATAGCAGAAAAAATTGAAGGGTCCGTGTGCTTGTTTTCGAGATATAAGCCATTGAAAATTTGACGGGAAGTGATTCTCTCTAGATTTTTCATACATTTAACATTGGCACCTTTTTTCTGTCAAAACAATGAAAAAATAACAAGGATTTTATAGGATTTTCAAATATGACTTCTAAAACTATATGTAATAAAATTATGAAAAGAAAAGTAGGGGTTTGCGGCAAAATTTTTAATGGCACTACATGGATAAAACCAGAGGATTTCGAATATCTGGCAAAAATTCGAAAACAAGAGGAGAGTACATCCTTAATCAGTTGCTGTGTTCATTTCATTTGATTTTTAAAGATCCTCAGTCGATGTCTTTTCCTTTGTAATGTACAATGTATGTAACTTTTTCAGAAGACAGTAAATACACCAAATTTATTTGACAATGTATGTTATTTGATAGACTTAACAAAATTCATTAGAAAACAGATACAAATAAGGTGAAGAAAGAGATAAAAACACAAACCATTACAACATCAAAGATAAATATCAAACTACAAAATAAAATGTTAAACAAAGAAGAGTATATGCAGTAAGATTTTCTTTTAAATGACAGTCTAAACAAGAACCGACGAGGAGTCAATTTATTATTGAATATCAACTACTAGTATACTTGATATTTTTCCTTGCGTAATGACAGGTTGTAAAATTATCTCAATTCGATTCTACATAGTTGCAAGTTATTACCTCTTCTACACACGTACTATTGAAACTATAATTCTAAAAACGATTTCATGAAAAATGTAAATCATTTTACTTGGCAACATGATATAAGATGGACCGACGTTAATGGGATGTACACGTGGACCCGGTTGTTCACCTCTTGATAAAATATTAACCGAGGGTTAAAATCATAATCTTTGGTTAAAATTTAACTCGTGGTTAATTTCGGTTGTTCATCCTATGGTGAAAGGAGTTGGTTGACTAACTCTCAATTTTGGTCCTAAAATCTAAAGTTTTTTTTAACTGCGATGATGATGTGAAAATTTTCTGAAAACTTATGTAAAAATGCTCCATTGTTTCGGTTAAAATAAAATTAACCAATTGCGCCATAAGTGATGTAATTGTGACGTCATAAACGTATGTTGAATTTGTTAGTGCCTGATATTATACAAAATTTGGCAAAAATTAGGACAGTTTTCTGAAAAAATTAACAGTGGCGACACCCTTCGCCCACAAATGATTTTGCTAAAATATTTTAAATAAACCATATTCTTTATTTTCAATCAAATTTTCATTGAGCGAGGGTTAGGGCCACAAATAAAATCCTGAAACAAGGTCGAAATGGACTAAAATGAAATCTTTTTTATTTCATGATGAGATATTTATAATGAATGAAGCAGATATACAATTTTATTTTATTATACTTTGAAAAATAATACATTAAGCAAAAATACACATAAGATTAACTCAAACAATTGGAGTTTAAAAAAATACACCTCTACAGGGCCGTTTATTTGGGTTACTGGCTATACCCCTTTGACACTTTGTTAAATCCTTGGTTAAATGATTCAGTTTAATCTTGCTTCGAACCCCGGTTATAATTTTAACCATGGAATATTGTTTTCAAAAGGTACAATTAAAATTGAGAATGGAAATGGGGAATGTGTCAAAGAGACAACAACCCGACCACAAAGAGTAGAAAACAGCTGAAGGCCACCAATTGGTCTTCAACACAGCGAGAAAATTCCGCTTCAGATGGCCCCTAAACAAAAATGTGAACTAGTTAAGTGATAATTGACGTCATACTAAACTCCAAAACATATAAATGAACTGTTTATTACACAATTGGAAAGGTCACTTAAAGTTTGGTAAAACATATTCTTCGTATTCTATTGATTATTTACTTTAACAGTCCTTTCGCCTTTTTTGCATCGAGTTCATATTAGTACATAATAGCAATATTTAAATCAACATTTTTACCTTTTATCTTTTATGTCAATTGACAAATTCATTGTTGTATCTTTACCCTAAGCCCGGGGTTCTCCCAGCCAAGAGCAGACAACCGACACCAGTGGGCCTCTTGACGGATGAAGCTGATGGCCGGAGTCTGCGCACGCCTGCATCGCTTTTTCTGTATGGTCATCTTGTGTACCAGACGTACTTAGAAGACACAGATTCTACGCCTGAATTGAGAAGTAATATTATAATGTAAAGCCTTACACCTGTATACATCTTTAGTCCAGGTCGGGACCTTTCAGAGGACAATAGTCTTTCCATGAGACGAACACCACATTATTTGTAGTGAGGGTGGTTCGAACGGACATCGGGTGACCTGGGTAGCCATTTTGGTCAGGGAATTTTTACCGGATGCAATCAAGCGTGACTTGCAAAATCATTTGGCATGGATGTGACTTCGGAAGTCGGTTTAGGATAACAAAAACTATAGCTTTAGAAGCAGTACCTCATTGATTAACGCGTTTTACGATAGGTTTTCACTGTCTGTGAAAGTTTTTAAACTGAGTTCAAAGTATTGATTTTTTTCAAATTGAGTCTCGCGTGAGTTCGCGTTACCAGGTAACGACGATATTGGAGATCAATACCGGAAGTGATTTCCGTGATTTGTTTACATAGGCAATACACATCTGGGCTATTTTTAACGGGATTTAGAATCAATAAAGATTTGTTTTTTCTATATTTATTCTATTGTCATTCATTTATATTGAGAGTATCATTGCATATAGGTTATTATTTAACATAATGAGTGGGTATAAAATAAAAATCAACTCCATTCCGTAGTCTGTTCTCATATATGTACCTGGCATTGGTACGGCTACTCCCCATAGAATCATAGTTATGAGAAATAATGGCATAACAATAACACCAGAAATATTGTCCCAAATTCCATACATGAGGAATAAAATGTCCCAGGGTTGGTTGGAAATGATTGATTTTTGTCCGTGTGAATTGCATGACATGGACAATGTTGACGCAAGGTATCAGGGTCAACCGTATTTATCACAGGAAAAGGGATGCAACTGCCAGGGTCATATATCCCAACACAGGAATATGACACAGATACGCATGTCAAATTGGAACATGAGGAATGGGCAGCTAAGTTTGAATCAACAGCTTGTACTCCTCAAACTATCAGGCAGGAAATTGCTCATTTCAAACAATTTAAGACTGACACACAGAGGTGGATAGACCAACTTGGTTCCACGTATGAACCTGTCCAGGGAGGGGACATGCATCAAAAACCTACTTTGGATTAACTGTTTTTTTTTCAGACTCGGAGATTGTTATGGATTCGCCACTTGCTTTGCAACGAGCAGTGTGGAACTCGCAGGTAGATCACAAGTCATCAAGATCTATGCCATCATGCTTCCAGAGTGCTTGCGAAGAGAACAAATATCTCTCCCAGAAATGACTGCAAAATATAAGAGGAGCATAGGTCCTATTGTGAGGAATCACTACACAGTCAACCATTACAACCAGAAGTCGTTGGTTCTGGGTATATGTCACCATATGATAGTCAACCATACGTTGAATATGAACCATCTGATAAACCAGACCATACGGGTCACGATAAGGCCTTAAGGCGTCATGGAAACAACCAGTCTGTTGGTATTCAGCACGACACTAGTGGAGGCATGATAGAGGTTAAGCTGAACCAGCAACCAGGGTTTGGGTTGAAAGTATCAAACCATACGAGCCATCAACAGCTATGATGAAGCAACTTTTCGAGGAACCACAACATACCGATAGGTTTCAACAAAATTTTCAACGAAGTTAACCGCCAACTGAACAGTATTTCAACAGCCAGAGTAGGCACACAAACAATCAACACAGTCTGCCAATAGAATATACCATCAACTACATTCAACCACCTCAACAAGCCGTTCAACTATCTGTAGAACATACCGTCAAGTATATTCAACTACCTCAACAAGCCGTTCAACTACCTGTTGAAGATACCGCCAACTACACTCAACAACCTCAACAAGCCGTTCAACTGCCAATGGAACATACAGTACTATCAACAACCCACAACCAACTCAACAAACCATTCAACAAACAACCCGGCATACCATAGGCATCACACCGAATCAACCACAAGACATATACATGTCTAGCAGACAACATCCTACTCAACCCACCATCAACAGGTCAACTCAACCCACCATCAACCGGTCAACTCAACCAGTCAACTAAAGGGCTACTGATCAAAAAGCATTTCAACCCTACATCAACAGGTCAACTCCTCCGACTGTACATAGGTCAACTGAACGAGTCAACCAGAGGGCTACTGGTCAAAAACCATCTCAACCGAACCCCAACAGGGCAGATCAACTACCCTGCCAAAGGTAAACAAGCAAGCCAAAACGTCATCAGGACTATAACATTCCCAGTCATACAGCCGGACGACAAAACTTCATCAAGGTGATGGATAATCAACAACACCATCAACCGATCAGCCAAACTGAATCTATCAGTTCCACAAACACGACCACTTTTTAACAACAGGTCAGGTAAACTGCAACTTACTACAAACCAGATAGGGTTTCAACAACCCCTTAACAACACAATTGGTCAACAGAGGCAGCCGCCTCAGGCAAAATAGGGTTGACAGGAATTTTTCAGACAACAGCCGCGGCAACATCTCCATCATGTTGCTGCACCAGTACATCAGCCTCAACTGCCACATGGAAATATACTATATCAATAAGGGAGTTCTCAACAGCCTACAGCAACGCAGAATCTTGTTCAGGGAACAGCTCCATCATGTCATTATGGTGCAGCTATACACTTGCCAGTGTACCCTCAACAACGACTACCAGGCATACTACCTAGTATGCAACCTCAATATTACAATCCCCGCAAACAGATCAACAGGGGAACAACATCCAGCCACAGCCATATTCAGCGGCTCAGTTTCAAGATCACAGAAGTACAGCTAAGGTTTCAAGTGGTGATTCAGGTTCGTCTAGTGCTAAATGAGGGGTAGTATACCGTCGCAGTCGTCACAAAAGTAGAAACCATAGAACACATTCTAGACATAGTGTTTCAATTTTCTCCTGTAGAGGAGGAGGTGAGTGATCACTCATCTATACATTACAAGAGTTTAGGCAGGAAGCACTCAAAAAGCAAGTCGGACAGGCAGGGTCGTCAGTCAAACACAGATGACCATCATTCTTCTAGCAACCGCCATAGAGCTAAGCAAACTCCGAAGAAACAAGATAACACTTTTTTCTTTTAAATACCAAAAAACATTAATTACACCGGAAAAGGCAACTGGAAGGCGTTCTTTACCAAGTTTTCCGGTATCCTGAGGCTGCAAGTTGGACGGACAAACAAAAAAAGAGAACAGCTATGTTGGTGCTTGGAGGACAAGGCGAGTGATTTTTATACAGTGCTGTTGGAGTCAGAAATGGTAAACGCTTTGGGTTTCAGGAGCCACAAGAAACATCACAGATACAGTTCCAGACTATAACCCAAAAGAAAGAGGAATCCCTGGAGGATTTAGCGGAACGTGTGTTATCTCGTGCAACACAATCCTTCAAAGACCTTTCTGAAGAGTACATGAGAAAACAGGCAGTAATAAACTTTTATCAAGGTTGCAATGATCCAGAGGCTGGTCAACATGCATGTGGATTTAAGCCAGTATCGGTGAAGAGTGCCATTGATATAATAAAGTGGTTCCAACATGCCAGGAAAGCTGTGCAAGCCCACAAAGCTCAAGAAAAACCCCAGAATTGCCACATATATGAGCTCCAGAACCAACAACACAACTTAAGGCTAGTGAGACACCCTCAGTATATGGGGTAGGTTCTTCTAAATCAGCCATAGACACACGAGTGTCTCAGATGGAGCAGCAGCTTCAACAACAACAAGAAGAGCAACAACAGAGCATCCAGCAGATGCAAAGCCGAATATCCTGAATGGCAACACTCACTGCGGAGATGCAACAATCTGACAGATCAAGTGGTGCTTCACCCGGTCGGGACTACAGAACAGACAATAGGACGTGGACAAGGTCGGAGAGGTGGTTATTATGATCGTACAGGTAACCGCAGGACACGGACTCCAAATGTCATAAAGAGGGACATTACAAATTTAAAGAGATTGTCCAGAGTTACAAAATTCACCTGGCAGGCAGACGCCCAAACAGAGAAATCAAACAACACGTAAGTCAGTTACTTTTAATGTGCCAGAGGACCCAGTTGTTGAAAGGCCATCTAATGGATTTACAGTTGTCGGGACAATTGGGACTGCTGAACTCTTGAGAGTGAAGGTACAAGTCCAAGGCAAGCTAGTAGCTACATTGATAGATACAGACCCAGAAGTCATTATTATGCAGGACAAAGTTTTAGATTCCTTACAAGAGAAACCCTATGTTATTAAGGAAACACTTATGCACGGTCCATGCCGAGACATGCAAATGACCTGCAGGATAACTAATTCTACTCTTTTTAGGATAGATGACCTACTTTTTAGCCATCAGCTATATATTGCTCCAATCGACTGTGAGATGCTACTTGGTCATGACTTTCTAGGTAGTAGTAATGTCATACTCAACATTGGTCAAGGATATATGTTTATCAACGACAAGACTATCAAGCTAGTCTTTGGAGTAGAGACACCATCAGCTACACCCACCGTAAACAGAATTACAATACCAACCTCAAAAGTGGTCCAACCTAATTCAGTAATGCGAATGAATTGTACAGTTTCAGTACAAGAGAATGATTTTGTGGTACAACCAATCTCAGAGACTACACTTTTGATTCCCAGATCGGTTTGTGCTAAAGCACAAAGTCCAGTTGTTTGTTTCATGAACGTAACGGACAACCCTGTACGCCCCAGAGTGAATTTGAAATAGCAGAGGGACATGCAGTGACCGTAATAGAATCAATGGATGACCCCGAGGAGCCAAGTGTTGGCACTTGCTCAACCAGTCAGCAGGGTACCAGTTCAAGTGGGACACCACTCCAACAGGAGTATCTACCAGGTCATCTCCAGGAACTATATACTAAATCCATTTAAGATTTGACCACAGACCAGCAATCAAAACCTTGCTTTACAACTACAGTGATGTCTTTGCAAAGATTTGACCTTGGTAACTTCAGCAGTGTAGAACATGAAATTGACAATGGCGTTGCTCGACCTATCCAGTTGTGTATGCGAAGGATCCCAACTTGTTTTGTTCAGGGGGAGGAGGCACACCCCAAGAAAATGTTATATGCTGGAGTTATACAACCTCCAACATCAGAATGGGCTTCAGCACCAGTCCTTATCAGGAAGAAGGATGGCGGAGTGCGCTGGTGCATAGATTTTAGAAGACTTAATCAGTAACATCACATAATCTTTTTCCTTTGCCACTAATAGACAAATGTCTTGATACCTAGCTTGTAACATATGGTACTCAAAACTAGATGCTAATAGTGCATACTGGCAAATAAAGATCAAAGCAGAGGACCGTAAAAAGACGGCGTTTGTTACAAACACATGACAAAGTATGGGTTGTTTGAGTGTGTCAAGATGGCTTTTGGACAATGCAACGAACCAGGGACTTATGCAAAAGCGATGAACCTTCTCTTCAGGGAACTTACGTGAAAAACTGTCCTGGCCTTCCTAGACGACACATTGGTTTTAGGACCATCTTTCGATGAACACCGCACAAACTTAGAAAATGTATTTATAAGATTTAGAGAGTACGGAGTCGGATTGAAGCCTAAAAATGTGCCTTGTTAAGAACGGCTGTGGAATTTTAGGGAGGAGTGTAAGTAACCAGAGCCTCCAAATAGGTCAGCAACATTTGCAACCAGTTAGTGGTTGGGTGGTGCCTACATGCAGAAAGAAATTGAACAATTTCTAGGATTTGTGAACTACCACCGTTCATTTATCAAGGACTATGCCAGAATCTCTGCTCCATTATATGAGGTAACAGGATAAACTTTGTTTTCGTTTAACCATGAACGTCAACTTGCGTTCCAGACGTTAAAAGACAATTTGTTAACCGCACCGGTATTGATATTACCAAACAACAAGGATTATTTCATCCTGGATACGGATGCTTCCTAAAATGAAATAGGTGCTGAACTCATTCAGATGCAAAATTGAGAAGAACGCAACATAGCATATGGTAGTTTTGCACTTACAGCAGACAAAAAACGTTATTGTACAACTAGGAAGGAGTTGTTGGCGGTCATAAGATTTATTATACAGTTAAGACACTACATCCTGGGAAGGCAATTCACTGTGAGGACAGACCACAGTAGTTTGACATGGCTTGTCAATTTCAAAGAGCCCCAGGGACAGCTGGCTAGATGGTTGGTGGAGCTCAGCCAATATGACCTTGTTATAAAGCACAGGCAAGGAAAACAACACATTGATGCTGATGTCTTGTCCCGTCTTCCGGATAGGTTAAAGAATTTCCACATTATACTGCAGACACCATACTAGCAAGTTTACCTCGCAAGGGTTGTAAATACTGCCAGCGAGCACATCAATGTTTGGCACAGGTTTTGTGTGATGTAGACGAGACAGTCCCACTAGCTAAAAAAAAGAGACAAAAGCCTAAAATAATTAAAACGGTAGCAACAGCAATGATGCTCTTCTTTGAAACTCCAGAAACAGATTCAGCCTTCGAACAATCAGTCACACAAACTGTAATACCAGTTGTGCCCTCAGTTATTGAAGATTGCTACCACACCAGTATCCTGGACCCAATGGAACCAGTTGAAAACCAGTTGATCCCGGAGTCTGATTTAACAGCGTTCAGTACGGATATGGAATTGAGTTTTACTCCTTCAACAGCAAGAATTGAAGTTGACAGTCCTAATTATTGCTATGTAGCAGCGATCGCACAAGAAGAGGGAATAACCATCTCGGGTTTTAGTGCAGAGGAAATTGAAAAGCAACAGGAGAATGATCCAGACCTGAAGTTCATTCTACCATGGATAAAAGATGGAAGTGAACCTCTGAAAAATGACTTGTTCTTGGCATCACCAGCAGTCAAGAGTCACTGGATTAATATACAAATGTTCTTCATGGACGATAATGGTGTTTTAAAGAGTCAACCCAAGACGGAGAGAGCAAATACAAGGCTAGTTGTACCTTCTACTTTAAGGGAGACAGTAATGGAGCTTAGTCGTGAACTGTCGAGCGCAGGACACCGAGATGTATCAAGGACAAATATCACTGGTATAATATAACCAAGGACATCAACTAGTTTGTACTCAGTTGTGATACCCGCAACAAGAACAAGTGGATATGGTAAGTGTCCTCTGACCAAGTACCATGCTGGGTACCCTATGGAGAGAGTCCACATAGACTTTATGGGCTCTTTGCCAAAGACAAAACAAAACAACGAGCATATATTGATGATCACAGATCAGTTCACTAAGTAGACAGAATGCATCCCACTTCCGTCACTAACAGCTGAAGTGACCGCTTAAGCTGCTATCAGTGAGTTTTTCACCAGATTCGGTTACCCGTTCCAGTTATTCTAAGATCAGGGACGTAATTTTGAGAGTGCACTCTTTAAAACTGTATGTGAATTACTGCAAATTCATAAGGCTCGGACGACACCATATCCTCCTCAGTCAAATGGACAAGTGGAGAAACAAAACCGCAGTCTCATGGATGCGGTGAGATGCTTTGTTGACTCCCAACAAGACAATTGGGACCAACACCTTGCTCAACAAGGGAGAGCCATGAGGTCAAGTGTTAACAGGAGTACAGGGTACACACCGAACAAGCTCATGTTAGTGAGATAGACGAATCAGCCAGCTGATCTTCTGTTTGGCAGTCAGAGTGAACAGAAATATGAGGGTGCTGACAGTTACATCATAGAGCTAGAAAAAGCTATCAAGAGTGCACACATTATAGCACGGGACAAATTTAAGACCTCTCAGGAAAAAAATGAAGAGGGACTACGATCTCCGAGTGTTGGAGAAGTCATAACAGCCGGGAGACCTTGTATATGTTCTTGACATAGCCCAGATCAAGGGTAAATGCAAGAAATTGGGGTTACCATGGAAGGGGCCAGGTATCATTGTTGGTTAGGTTACTGGTAATGTTTATAAGGTAAAACTCCAAAGAGTGGTTTTTAACACTAATCATGACAGGCTGAAACCATGTGGGGACAGAAAAGTTCCGGCTTGGTTGGAGACATGTAGGGATCAATCCAAAAAGGGTGAGGGCGTTTTGGCAATAATAAGACTAAATCTACTAGTCCACAGTACTGTGTGTGTCGTGGGCCGGACACGGGGGAGACTATGGTACAATGAAATAACTGCAAGGAGTGGTTTCACCTGACTTGTATAGGCATGTCGGTACAAGAGGCCAATGAAATAGACCCTTATATCTGTCCCAATTGTCAACTTGCTTGCATAACTCCACCCTCGATAGATCAAGGAGGGGGAGATGATAGGTAATTTTATATTTTTCAGAATGTCAGATTCAGCAGAATCCTTCAAGTCTTGCTCGGACGATAACAGCGATGAAGGAACACGGTCGTGGAGGCCTAGTAGTGGAAACTCCCAGCCGGGAGTGGGTATCCAGCCCTTTGACACATCAGTGCTGGATGGTAACAGTTCTCGAAGAGTGGTAGTGAGATAAAAACCTGCCGGGGTAGACGAGGAAGTATCACTGGAGATACCAGTGGTATAAAAAGTGGTTTGTTGTTAACACGTTATCATATGTATTGACCAAATAGTTTTTCTAGGACGTGCACAAACTGTTGATAATTCTTTATTTGGATAAATTTATCCATGGAACAACAGAATTTTAACCCTTGGTTATGTAACCCTGTGTTGAAATATTAAACAAAGGGTTATATTCAACTATCTAACCAAGAGATGAACAATCGGGTCCTGGTGTACAAAAAAGTTTAACAAAGATGCCGAACTCCAAGAATAATGTCAAAAGGGGAAGTCCATAAACAGTGACAAAATCAAACGCTATCACTCAACGGAACAAGTGAAAAACAACTGTCATATTCCTTATTTGATATAGGCCTTTTCCGAAGAAAGTGGTGGGTTACACCTGGTTGTATAGCTAACTAAACCTCCCAGTACTATGACAGTTGTTTATAATTCCGTTATATTGCCAAATTTGGTGAGCTTCTCACACAATCCTAATAGGTTAAGGTGCCAAAAATTGGGATCCAGCACAGATATACAACACATCTGACTAAAACATTCAAAAAACATACAAACAAAGACGCCAACAAAAAAGGTCTAGTCGATAGTAAATTTTAATTTGACAATTACGTCAACAAAAACAGTTTTTGTCGTTGACAGTACATACCGTTTATAGTATATACACTTTCTTAATAAAGTAAAAATAAAGTGAATATAAATACAAGGGTAAACAAAATAGAAACAACACTGTAAAACCCGTTGTGTCCGAATTGCATCTGAGGACCCACCTAAAACATGAATGCCCAAAGTAAAAAAGTAAAACACCCGATGTCGAGATGTATTAATACCGAGTGACGTCAAAGGTCATACGACCAAATGAAACATACAAGGGCAGATATAGTATCAAAGCATGTCCAATTGACATATTTCTTTTGTTTATTGCTACTAAAAATGACCTAAAAGAGTTAGAACATATGTATTCACATTCTGACTTTTAAATGCCCATTTTTCTTAATGAGAATGTGAGGCAATGTGGTATACAAGGTAGAAAAATCAAAACTTTTCACCAATATAAGCATGCAATTTATCAAGTACTTCCAACGAGTTTTGACACTCCAAAAGTAATTAATTCCACTATTTTCAAAGGCCTTATTTGAACAATTTATTATCAGGTTTTGATTGTACCAAGTGAACTGGTAAGAAGAATAGACAATTTAGTAGTGGAACAATGGCTTGAAGACGAAATAAATCTATATTTGTAAGGTGTTTTATGTAGCTTCGGAAGCCAGTACATAGTTGGGACTTTCATTGTATTTGGTTCTGCTTGTAAAGAGGTAGCTAAAGTTTATGTTTGTTACAGATGTCGTTTTCTGAAAATGGAGTCAGTTGGAATGTTGGTGAATTGGTGATTTCTTTTTCAGGACCTCAATGTAAAATTTACGTCAAACAATAATGATATTATTAGCAGCTTTATCGGCCGGGACAAAAACAAATTCCTTGGCTAGTTCTTTAAGTTTATGTTTGATACGAGAAATAGGTTTATTATGGTTGTTGTTAAGAGTAAAATGTTCTTTAAAATGTTGAATACGTATATCAACTATGTTCATTACTGAATTAAAAAGAGTCAAAGATTTTTGTCAGCTTTTTCCCGTTTTATCCATTTTAAACAGTAAGTATGGAGTGAGTCGTGGATGATATTACGACACTCATTCCAATTAATGATTGACGGGGGACGATATTTAGGTCCTTTACTGAGGAATGATTTTAACTCTCGGTCTTGAACGATGTTAAGATCTCCTGTTATAACATGGGAAATGGGTCCATAAATGTATTCGGAATTACTACAATTACATGAAGTAGGTGTATTTTCACTGATATTAACATCTTTACACAATTGGCTATAATTAAACACATATTTCCGGGTAGATTTCTTGTAAATATAACAAATAAGAGGGAGCTCAGTATTATCAAAATATCCAGGAATTTGTTCTTTAACAGAATGGTCGTTAAAAATACCGGCAATATTTACAAAATCAAAACCTTTATTGACATACTTTATTTTAATAAAATGTTTTTTATGATCTTCAGGGCGATCAATTTTGGGAAACAGTTTAGAATAACAATATGCCATTATAATTTGAACGATTTCATACTTAGGACTGCTATATGAAATTGTGTTGCAATCCTCTAAAATTTTATTTAACTTATTAACCGGTAATGAACAGAGCTTTGTTAACAGATAATGTCTGCCGTTGTTTTTGAAATAGAAATTAGGTCCGAAATATTGGTATGATTGGTCCGAAATTTTCTTTGATTGCGATTTTTCTACGACCATGAGAACGGTTTTTACGAACAGTTTTGACGTCAAAGGTCATACGACCAAATGAAACATAATAGCACGAAAACGGGAAAATTAAAGTAAAATGAAAAGATAAACAACTTCAGCACCTATAATCTTCAACTCAAAACCATCTTGTAATATTTGTGAAGTAGACACTGAATGTTTATTAATTAGGTCTTGGTACTTTCCGATGATTTTTTAGAAAAGAACGATACGTGTTTAACAAAACCCTGACTCATTAATATTTTCCTCAGAGATGTTTTACAAAGTCTGAGTAGCAGCTTCAAGCTCATGAATATCATTTGAGTTGAGAAATGTATACTCCAAAATGCAATACCCGTTGCTAATTTATTATTTATATTTTGGAATAGCTTAATAGCAGGTGAAACACAATCATTTTTCTTTGATTTGAAAGTTTTTTTGAGACTACTTAATGTATATAAAGCCATGTAAGTTTTTTCTAAATATAAATTCTAAACTGAAGACTTTTTCAGTTCAAAGTCCTCATACGACTATATGTTTGTTGGTTTTCTACTGTACACCTCCGTATTTTATTTTTACATTCAGATTATAGATGTTTGTGAGAGAGATTTCCGCTTCCTGACAGTTATTTAAAAAGCTTCCGATTTATTCCCATTGTTTAGAACACCAATCATAATCCGTCGCAGATATAAATGTAGTACGTGCTTTTAAAAGTTTTGCAATTGATGTATGTGTTTACTTTAATAATAAGCTTAATAATCCAATTAAAATTGTGAACTAGTTGTGTTTTTAATTAAATAAAATGTAATATAAAAGTCATCTAAATTTGCACTTTCAATATAAAAAAAAAGATAAACACCAATTATAATTATACAGGACTACTCACGGCTGTATTTGTAGATATATTGCAATCAATTCATTTCTTAAAGTCACATACGACGAGTTTCATGAAATTATAATGCTCTTCAAATTATTTGTAGGTACTACAATCTGTCGATACCTTTATTTTGGCATTGAACAAGGTCATTTTTTTTCTCCGACTGTTAAATACGTCTTTGCACTAAATCAATTGGATGTTGGATGTGTAGTGAATGATATTTTAAGCTTAGATACATTATTTTTTTATAAGTTGTTATTGTCTTTGAACTAGCTGTCAGTACCTGCGAGTACTCTCAGATCTGTACTAAGTGTCTTTTTGTTGATGAGGGAGGAATAACTATCCTGCCACGTCCGGTCTGTGTTTTTGTTTAATTTTTTTTTGTGCTTTGTATCCATCTGATGAGTTAAGCCTTTTTCAAGTAATGTTTATAGTTTGTTCTTATGTTGTGCTGTTACACCACTGTCCCAGGTTGGGAGAGGGTTAAGCGCTAAAACATGTTTAACCCCGCCACATTCTTTATGTGCCTGTCCCAAGTCAGGAGCCTGTAGTTCAGTTGTTGTCGTTGTTTCATGTCTGTCATATTTATTTTTTCGTAAATTGTTTTGTTATAAATCAGGCCATTTATTTTTCAATTGATTTGTTTCATATTTTTTATGTCGGGGCCGTTTATAGTCGACTATACGGTATGGGTTTTTCTCATTGTTGAAGGGGTTAAGATGCCTATAATTGCTTACATCCACTTTATTTGAACTTTGATGCATACTTGTCTCATTGGCAATCATACCACATCTCCTTATTTTTACATGTATATATGCTAAACTTAGTCTTAAATTCATGATTTCTTTACATTATTATGAATTTAATATATTTCGAAAAAAATAATTCATTCAGTGTAAACTTTGCCTGCTAATTAAATTTCGTTTACCGAACGTGACCTTAATAAACAATCAACATAGAATCAAGAAGCACCTGAGAAAAGTGAGATGGTAGACATGCAGTAGAGCGATGTTAAATTTTCTTTTAAAATTTTCATTGCATTTTTTTTGTTAGTTAAACTTTTTTATAACAGTTGTTGAATGATTTGGCGTGTTAAAATGTTTCTTTCAGAATCAATTTACACTATCGAACTACCACGTGTGTTTTAATTTTCTTTCATAACGGGTTTCCCTCACACTTGCGTTATGCGCTTTTTGAAGTACTAACGAGCGGTCACGAGAGGTCACTGCATACAGAAGCAAAACGATCGACGAATTAGACAATAATTCAATAGCAGTACATTAGAATTGATAAAATAATTGATTTTCTTTTAAAATAAAGTCCATGCACACTAGTTTTATAGTAAAACCAATCAAGTACTAAAACATATCTAACTTGTTTTCTTAAACTTTAAAGTATAATTTGGCTCCATCCGTTAATAATGAAGTTAAAATTTTAACTTTTATATATCTGTATTTTTATTATTACAAATTGGTGTAACGTATAAATTCTCTGAAATAGCACTTTCAGTATTTTTTTTATCAAATATTGTCGTGCCAGTGCCTTTGAAGCTAGCTATATGATACGTTAATAAGCTCATTGTTGAGGACCATTCAGTAACATATATAAAGCATGATTGTATAGTTGTTTATACATCTTTATCCGTTATTTTCTGAAAGATGATTTCCTCAGTACCAATCATACCATCTACCTACAGTAATAAACCAATTTTGATCTGATTCGATCATTTTGATTGGAACAGCTCATTCAAAAGTTTAGACTGAACAATAAATTATCAAGTCATTTTCAGTCTTCTGTTTATGTTTCGTCTTATCCACCACTTCGGCTAATTAGAACTGTTCAGACAATTCACTTGCAATCAATTAAAATCTATAGGATAGATCAGATTAATCATTGACCGAAAAACTGAAAATGACTATATAATACATTATTCAGACTTTTCAGTTGAAGTTAAGATCAAAATAATCGTTTAAGTCATTATTTTAATTTATAACTAAAATGTACTAGTGCTGATTTTTATAATCCGATAGTTTATTATTTCAAACATTTTATTAACTTAATCAAATTCTTTCATTACTGTTATAAGTTAATATTATCATGCATACATTTAGGATATTGTTTTACCGTCTTCCTGTTTTGTTAATATGTATATTGTGTATTAGTTGTTTATTGATAAAATTGAAAATGGAAACGGGGAATGTGTCAAAGTGACAACAACTCGACCAAAGAGCAGATAACAGCTCGAGGCCACCAACACAGCGAGAAAATCCCGCACTTGAGTTTATTTACACTATATATCTTGTAAGATGCATGACTATCAAACGTTTTGGTGCATACGTTAAGAAGAATTTTATCGTGATTTTTCTACTATTTATAACTGCATATGTGAATGCAGAATTTCAGGTCCGGTAATAGTCATTGTACTACTGATTTAAAGAGTTAACTAAATTTTGAAGTAATGTGGAACGTTTTTGTTGATTTCCATGATTTATTTAGAATGACTTATTATTTTGTATTAAATATTTTGGCGGATAACAAAAATTGATAAAGAGAAAAGAAGTGGACAGTAAAAACCAGCGACACAATTGGAAAACAAATCAAAATTATGAAAAGACCAGCAACAATATGGTAGCTTTGCACAAGCAACCTGATTTACTATATATATATTAGATCATCTTATACTATTTTTGCCCCTATGAAAATTGCGTCCTTTCTTCTATTGTTTTCAAATAATATTGTTTTCATCTTGAGTGGGGCTCAGTTTTTCTTTTATCATTTCATACATAAATGTCTTCTTTCGTCCGTTACGTTATACTTCAAGAAGAAGCCTTCGGTTTTGTTCTATTGATTGGTATTGATATGTCTAACATATTCTACAAACATGGTATATTGAACCAAAAGGTCATTTACCAGCAAAGTTTAATTTTTCTGTACTTTTAGGATATTTTTAACTTCAAAGGTTCCTAAATAAACATGTTTACATAGAGAAGTCTTTTTATGGCTGTACGAATTAATCCTACTAAATAAACAAATAGATTAATTTTATTAAAGAAAATGTGTTTTCTTTGGCTTAGTTGCATAAAATAATGATTTAAGTAAGATAAACCACTATTTATGGATCTAATAATGAAATAGAAAAGTATTGTTTTATTCTAATGAAAACATATTCTATATTGATCCAGTCATTTTTGTATAGCTTGAAAGCTTCAGGCGTATAATACGTCAACAGTATCCAATTTGCATTTTCGCAAATAACAATAATATGAACTGTGGGGTATACCTAAATGAAACAGAAACCCATGTGGCAATTCGAAGTATTTTTATGTATGAAACTGTGTGATCCTTCATTTAATGTGTTTTAAGGATGTTCTCTTGTCATGTTTTGGATTTTTTGTCAGATTTTCGGAATCCTCTGATTTCATCCATTTGAAAGCCTTAAAAAAATTTGCCCGTTAACCCCTACTTTTCTTCTCATAATTTTAGTACAAATAGTTTAAAAAGCCATATTTGAAAATCCTATAAAATCCTTGTTATTTTTTCATAATTTGTAAAAGAAAAAGGGTGCCAATGTTAACTGTATGAAAAGTCTAGAGAGAATTATATCCCGCCGAATTTTCAATGGTTTATATCTCGAAAACAAGCACACGGACCCTTATTTTTTTCTGCTTTTTCTAATTCCTTTGTTTATATAATATCAATTCATAACAGTCTTTTAAAAAGCTTGTTATTTAATACAGAGTAGCGAACATCCTTAATGAATTTCAGTGGTTGTCGGTGGTTCTTGTTTGTTTTTCGTAAATTGTTTTGTTATAAATTAGGCCGTTAGTTTTCTCAATTGAATAGTTTCATATTATTTATTTTTGGGCCTTTTATAGCCGACTAAACGCTATGGATTTTTCTAGTTGATAAAAATGTACGTTGCCTATTATTGTTTACATCCATTTTATTTGAATTTTAGTGGATAGTTGTCTCATTGGCAATCATACTATATCACCTTATTTTTATATTTAGATTAGTTTTAACCAGTTTAAACTTAAAACGCCCTGAAAAGGGATACAAATAGTTAGACACGGAGATGCATGGTCCATCACATTATTGGAATAATAGCGTAATATATTTTTGGGTGTGATTTGTTCTAAGGCCGGCAATTCACCACTTTTGTAATCAGAGTAAATAAGATAAATATATAACTAAAAAAGTAGAGAGGTATGATAAGAGTCATTATTCGGCGTCTGAAATTGAAAAATTCTAAAGTTCTTCAAACCTTCCATAGTAAATAAACTTTTACAGACAACTATATTTAGTATACAAATATTTTAGACTGCGAAAACAGGTCGGTAGTGTGTCGAGACATAGACATGTCGTATTGGTCCTTATTTCGTTATGGTGACCGTAAAACTTATGTAGTTTCGTTTCAATATAGGGTTATTTTGAAATTGCAGTTTTGATTTACATGTAAGAATTTTAATCCTATAAGCAAATACGTAAAATACAATACCAAAATGTAAATACACTGCAGTGGTATCTGGCAGACACATCTCTGGTGAACATCTGACGAATGTTATTGAAAAGATTTATAATACGGTTTGAATTTCTAGTTCAAAAGGTCGTGATACAAATGCAATAGTGGCCTTATAATTTCTTCACCTTTCAACTTACCGAACATGGTTTTAACGTACGTTCCTGACGCATTTTTGTAACCACAGTTGTGATAAGACATTCCAAGTTTATTATTGCCGAAATGTTATTTCTGAAGTTTCAAGACAACAATAGTCAAGGTTGACTTATTATTTCCTTGTCCTAGGCTGATGTCAGAAAATGATTTATTTGTCGCACGAAGGTACCATCAGATGAAGGTAAAATACATGGTGATTTCACTAATCATTGATGAAAAACAGAATGTGTAACAAACTGAAAATTCGAGAATAATGGCGCTCAAGTGACTCGAAATTTTATCTTTCAAATTCCAAAGTGCAATAAAATTGATGTAAAACGATGTTATCGGGCCCTAATTTATCAAAATGCGAAATATAATAATACCATGGTAATTATTTTTAAACATAATTAACTATAATACTGCAAGGTCAACGAATGCAGTGTTATTATACAGAATACACAACAGCCAAAGGTAAACAATCTGTGTTAAAATCTAATATTTTCCGAGGAATCCTTTCATCTTTTGACAAAGTTCAGTGACGACATATTAATATTGAAAAGATCGAAAGATAGTATTAAAACTAATTCCATCGGAGAACCAAAAAAATGTATACAACCAAATTCCAACTTTATTGAATTAAGTACGTTAAGCTAAAAGTGTCATACAGTATTTCTACCACCGTTTGAAGAAGCGTTAGTTTTTCTGAATAGAAAATATTACATGTATGGTTTCGACAGTTACCCAATTAAAAAAAAATATTAGAGATATTTGTTTTCCTGATATGCACATGAAAAAAAGCTAAAGTTGTTTATGTTTTCTCTTTAAAATAGCTTAAACAATACAAAGAATTTCAATTTAAGGATTGTCCTCTGAATCATTTTCAGTTTGTCTGTTTATGTTTTACTTATAAGTTTGAATATACCTCTCTTTTTATTCAAATTTGCTGAATTAATAAAGTGAAAACAATTCATTGAAAATTTGATTTTCAATTCAATTTTTTCTAAATGCTCTTTCGTTTTCTATAAAAACAAATTTGCATAACAGGTTACAATGTATGTATCAAATTTCTAAAATATGTATTTACAGGAATATAAGTGGTTGTTTCACGTTTTGGTCATTGATACGACAATATTATATGGAATAATGTTTTAACTCCAAAATATCCAGTAAGAAATTAATCGATTTTTTATACTAACGATTCATAACAGTTCATACAAACGAAAATAGATCCCGTTAATATTCTGTAAGATGTTGTTATATTAGAAATCTGAGACACTGTTTACCTTGTATCTTTTTAGTAAACTTTGCATGGGGTAAAGTACTTGGTTGCTGGAATGTTAATTACGAAAATAGGAACTTATGACATGAATTAAAATTTCCTTTTTTTAATATTACAGTGTATCCTGTTTTAAGAGATAACTTAAAGGAGAGCAATAATGTGGTCTCTTAATACAAATGGTCTTTTAATACAGATACAAGTTAAATCTATATGAAATGCGCTATTGCAGTACAGAGGCATTCAAATATAATGTTATTATAATACAGGTTTATATATTTGCCTTTACCTAGAGCGCTTTGATCCAAAAGAATTGCCGTATTTGTCTTATTAGAATAAAAATAATTCATAGAGGCTTGAATTTATACTGATTTTATAACGGGTTTGCCCTTTATGCCGATATTTTACCCCTCACTAACGCTCAAGGTAAAATATTTCGCATAAAGGGCCAACCTGTGGTCATATCAGTATAAATTCAAGGCCCCAAACATTATTTTTCTTATTCTTATCACCTCAGTTTACAAAGATACATAGTTTAAAAAAAATACTGTTGTGCTACCTTAATTGAAAATTTAGATCCGATATTTGATGTTTCCTTTTATTTTCATAATTATTATTCTTAGCATTTAAAAACTTCTATAGTGTTTCATTCAATAATATTCAGATACATCAGACGAAAAGTCATGAAGTTTTGAATCCATCCATTTATGTTTGTTTATTTGCTAACTCTTATATACTAACCAAACATCCAGACACCAGACAGATGATATAAATCCTTTGTTTTAGGTTTCTAAACGTGTAACTACAAGTAAAGAGACTGAGAGTACAGATTGCTGAAAGGAATGTAAATTGAATGAAATCGTGTTTTCATCAATTTTTTTCTAATTTTATACCAATTAACACAAAATCTAGACTTATATATAGATTAAATAAATTCGTTCTTTAAAAAATGTGTTAAAAGAAGTCCCTGTTGGAGTGGATAATGCCTACAGGAATGTGAATTGAATCGCATCAGTAGTATACATATGGTAACGAACTAAATACGATAATTACAAAACAAAAATATCTTTAAACGAAACAACTAAAAATTTGACACAAGAAAACCATTACAAACTTTAAAAAAAATTGTTTTATATTGCTTTGAGGACTAATCTGAATTATGTAACTGACGTTAATTATCATTTTTGAATTTATTTCCTGAGTTGTTTTTTTCAAATATCGGCTCATGGGGACATCATTTAAAAACGATTACCACGAAATAGAGTTTGGTTAGTAAATGATATTATATCAGGTGTTATCATACATTCACAATATTTGACAATGAAATAAAAAGGTATATTTTTTATATATTGACTTATCAATAAAACTGGAACGTACAAGCAAAACGAAAATGCTCTAAGACTGAGTTATATTACCCGTTGCAACAAAATGAGGTTTACCTTTTTTAAGTTCACTGAATTAATTCATATATACATATACATGTGTCCGTTACAATTTGGAAACCATTTTCCATTTCGTTCTGTTTAATGGTTCTTTTAAAATTTTGTTATTTCCATAATTTAATATTTTATTTTCAGATATTTGGTAGTGTCGTGCACTGTAAATTTCAGTTCTTTTATTCAATTATACCAAGAACTACGTAAACTAGAGAGCGTGTCAATTTGCATGTTTTTTCGACAACACATGACATTTATAGACTAATGTGGTCAGACTACTTCATTAAGATTTTAATACGATTGGAAATATGTACAATATATCAATATGAGTGGCAAGGATTGAGTTAAAGTTTCATTCAACTGAAATGTATGTAAATAATATGCATGAAACTGTTCTAGAATTCCTGTTGACATTGTGGTAGTCTTGAACATGTTTAAGAATGATACATATTTATCGATTTGTCACATAGTCTTCCTATATTGCTCTAGTCAGCAAGAAATGTTCGTTTACCTATTAGATCAGTGGCTTTGATCTTCGAACTAACGGATATGTACATGAAACAGAACAATGATCATAAAGTTTAATTAGATACAGTTTTTATATAAGAGATGACAATGTCTGTTTTCAATTTAACATTAATACTAATGTTGTCATAGACTATTATGTTTTTTTTTCTTTTTTATCAACTGAAAATATTTTGTTTAAGAAAGAGAACATTACACTTCGTAAAAAAATATACTCTGATTCAAACAAAAACGTGATTCTGTCTTTGTTATTATCAAGACGCTTCTTTTTTATTCACGACAAAATTACAATGTAGTGCATTTAATGTATAATTTTTTCAACACACAGTCACGTTAAGTATGACGCGCCTCAGTCTGATCTTTTCTTGCAGACTTGTTCCTTCAAGTTATGATATGCAAAGGAAGTCTTCCTACTGAATATTTCAACATTTTCTGACTAACTTTATCGGCTGTATATTCTATTAAACATAATATTATGGATATTTAAGTCAGGTTTGCTTTTTATCTTGACTCACATCTAAACATTGACAGAGCGGATCGGTTGAGAACTCACCTATACGCCACATTTGATGACTTTATTTTCCCGTGATAACCTTCAAATTATCAGAAGCAACTATCCATCAGCACTTCCAAAAAGGTATCTGTCTATCAGTTGATCAGAAATTCAAGGTTAACACCACTAACAACTTAGAGTGATCTCAGGTGCCCCGGAAGAGTAAATAGATCCTGCGCCACAGGTGCCATACGTTGTGTTGGTTGCTCGTGTAAGTACAAACTCGGCAAAAAACCCCAGACCAGTTCAATATATAAAGTGTTACTTTTATTAAATATAACATCTAGGAGTTAGTGTCCTTTAAATACAATTTGTTGTGATTTGCTTGTTATCTTTAAGACTATTGGGGTAATCAGATATTAAGAGCAAACATAATCAGTAAAACAAGACTATACAAATACTAATTTGGATCTAAATCAATCCAAAGGTAAGGTGCGTACGATTCCTACCTGAGATTTATGCCCTTTAATACTGATTTAGGACACTAAGTGAATAGGGTTTAGAAATATGGCAATCATTTGGTCTTCTTTCCACCGGCAGTAAAACCATTTCCGAAGTTAAGCGCATGTTTCATTTGCGGGATGTATATGTTTGCAGTAGATTACATATGGCGACATTACATTCGATGCCTCGTATAGAGAGGAGTGCCATTATTGTTAATTTAATCTCATACTGGCCATGCATGAATTATTTGCCACAGTGACTTTTATTTGTCAATAAATACGTATTAATCTGAACTTGAAGTTTTTAAGATATTGACAAATCCTAAGGCATTCATGAATGGTGAGAAAGTGTTAACAGCAAAATTACAAAAAAAAAAAAAAAAAAAAATAAAAAGAAAATGATAATTTCGCCATGTTCGCGCACATTAGAACAATGATAAATTGAATGGTTTGCTTTTGTAAGGATTGGAATGTAGAAGATTGTTAATTTTCTTATATCATAATGTTATGTAGTATATACATAATTTCATCATAATACTAAAGATAATGGGTGTTGTGTAAATTTAACACACTGTAAAAGCTGAGCATTTAAAATAAATAATTTATTTCCGAAAAAAAAAAAATATCGGGAAATGGTTAACATAAAACAACATCTCTTTTTTGATCCCATTGAGGCTTAAAGCTCCACGTATCCCAATGTTCCCTATTTGATGCAATGTGTCACTACATAATTATATTGCAAATCCGAATAAAAGGTGCGTGGTCTTAATAGTTACTCTATGAAGATTGGTCTGTAACGTGTGCATCTACTCAGACGAAATTCAAATTTAAACAAGGAAGATAAGCATCTTACAGATTAAATTTGGCAGATCTGTCAAAAAAGTCATTTATCTAATGTAACATACTAGATTTTCATTATGAATGTACCGACACACAAGATAATCATAGTAGGCGATGATAAGAGTACATCCAGTTTAGTATTTGTAAGCATGACCTAAATCTTCAGACAAGGCGTTGATATAGATTCAAAAACAAATTTCATTTTAGTAATTGCAGATTTTTTAAGTAAACATGATGAAGGCATATAATGTTGATGCAAGTTCTACATAAAAAGTAGTTTCTACTTAAAGGTTATCAAAGACACCAGGATTTTAATTGTTAAACAAGAGACGCACGTTCCGTTTCGTAAATGTAAAGTTAGTGTTAAAATATTTGGGTTCCACCGTTCATGATGCAAGTAAATCCAAAAACGCTATTCCGACAAACACAATTGATAAAGTATATTTCAATCTTATAGCATTTGGTCGATACTAACGATGGACTGTAAGTTTCCAAAGGTTTTATTGGCTAAGTGGGCAATGGTTTGCTTCTAGTGTGGTAGGATTGACAATGAGACATCTCTCCAACAGAGACTAAATGATGTAAAGGTTGTTCTCTAATCCAGGGCAACTCTACATAATATTAATGTTAACTATATTAAGAATATAAATTATTTCACATAACATATAGTGTTTGAATAAACGGTTCAAGAGAAAAATCACCCATCTTAGGAACAAATCCGATCGCACACTTGGTAAACTATTTTACAATGCCTTTTCTGTCAGTTATCGTTAAATTTAGTAACTAATTTTAAAATTATCGATAATACAATTACCACTACATTAAGAATGACAAATATTTTTTGATTCCACGTTTATTCTTTCGGAAAAGTATTGAAATAAAATATTTCCATTTTAACCTCAATCATTCATAAGTTGAACTGTCATATCTTGCAAAAATAATTGAGGTTAATATTAATATTTTCGTTTCATGAATCGAAATTGAAGTTGTTCCAACTACTATGTTTTTTTTCTTTTTATCAACTGAAAATATTTTGTTTAAGAAAGCGAACATTACACTTTGTAAAAAATATACTCTGATTCAAACAAAAACGTTTTTCTGTCTTTGATATTATCAAGACGCTTCCTTTTATTCACGACAAAATTACAATGTAGTGCATTTAATGTATAATTTTTCAGCACACAGTCACGTTCAGTATGACGCGCCTCAGTCTGATCTTTTCTTGCAGACTTGATCCTTCAAGTTATGATATGCAAAGGAAGTCTTCCTACTGAAAACTTCAACATTTTGTGACTAACTTTATCGGCTGTATATTCTATTAAACATGATATTATGGATATTTAAGTCAGGTTTGCTTTTTATCTTGACTCACATCTAAACATTGACAGAGCGGATCGGTTGAGAACTAACCTATACGCCACATTTGATGACTTTAATTCCTCGTGATAACCTTCAAATTATCAGAAGCAACTATCCATCAGCACTTCCAAAAAGGTATCTGTCTATCAGTTGATCAGAAATTCAAGGTTAACACCACTAACATCCAAGAGTGATCTCAGGTGCCCCGGAAGAGTAAATAGATCCTGCACCACAGGTGCCAGACGTTGTGTTGGTTGCTCGTGTAAGTAAAAACTCGGCAAAAAAACTCCGGACCAATCCAATATATAAAGTGTTACTTTTATTTAATATAACATCTAGGAATTTTAGTGTCCTTTAAATACAATTTGTTGTGATTTGCTTGTTATCTTTAAGACTATTGGGGTTATCAGATATAAAGAGCAAACATAATCAGTAAAACAAGAATATACAAATACTAATTTGGATCTAAATCAATCCAAAGGTAAGGTGCGTACGATTCCTACCTGAGATTTATGCCCTGTAATACTGATTTAGGACACTAAGTGAATAGGGTTTAGAAATATGGAAATCACTTTGTCTTCTTTCCACCGGCAGTAAAACAATTTCCGAAGTTAAGCGCATGTTTCATTTGCGGGATGTATATGTTTGCAGTAGATTACATATGGGGACATTACATTCGATGCCTCGTATAGAGAGGAGTGCCATTATTGTTAATTTAATCTCATCCTGGCCATGCATGAATTATTTGCCACAGTGACTTTTATTTGTCAATAAATACGTATTAATCTGAACTTGAAGTGTTTAAGATATTGACAAATCCTAAGGCATTCAAAAACAAAATATTAAAAAGAAAATGATAATTTCGCCATGTTCGCGCTCATTAGAATAATGATAAATTGAATGGTTTGCTTTTGTTAGGATTGGAATGTAGAAGATTGTTAATTTTTTATATCATAATGTTATGTAGTATATACATAATTTCAACATAATACTAAAGAAAATGGGTGTTGTGTAAATTTAACACACTGTAAAAGCTGAGCATTTAAAATAATTTATTTCCGGAAAAAAAATATCGGGAAATGGTAAACATAAAACAACATCTCTTTTTTTATCCCATTGAGGCTTAAAGCTCCACGTATCCCAATGTTCCCTATTTGTTGCAATGTGTCACTACACAATTACATTGCAAATCCGAATAAAAGGTGCGTGGTCTTAATAGTTACTCTATAAAGATTGGTCTGTAACGTGTGCATCTACTCAGACAAAATTCATATTTAAACAAGGAAGATAAGCATCTTACAGATTAAATTTGGCAGATCTGTCAAAAAAGTCATTTATCTAATGTAACATAATAGATTTTCATTATGAATGTACCGACACACAATATAATCATAGTAGGCGATGATAAGAGTACATCCAGTTTGGTATTTGTAAGCATGACCTAAATCTTCAGACAAGGCGTTGATATGGATTCAAAAACAAATTTCATTTTAGTAATTGCAGATTTTTTAAGTAAATATGATGAAGGCATATAATGTTGATACAAATTCTACATAAAACGTAGTTTCTACTTAAAGGTTATCGAAGACACCAGGATTTTAATTGTTAAACGAGAGACGCACGTTCCGTTTCGTAAATGTAAAGTTAGTGTTAAGATATTTGGGTTTTACCATTCATGATGCAAGTAAATCCAAAAACGCTATTCCGACAAACACAATTGATAAAGTATATTTCAATCTTATAGCATTTGGTCGATACTAACGATGGACTGTAAGTTTCCAAACGTTTCATTGGCTAAGTGGGCAATGGTTTGCTTCTAGTGTGGTAGGATTGACAATGAGACAACTCTCCAACAGAGACCAAATGATGTAAAGGTTTTCTCTAATCCAGGGCAACACTACATAATATTAATGTTAACTATATTAAGAATATTAAATATTTCACATAACATACAGTGTTTGAATAAAGAGAAAAATCACCCATCTTAGGAACAAATCCGGTCGCACACTTTGTAAACTATTTTACAACGCCTTTTCTGTCAGTTATCTTTAAATTAGTAACTAATATTAAAATTACCAATAATACAATTACCACTACATTTAAGAATGACAAATATTTTTTTGATTCCACGTATATTCTTTCGGAAAAGTATTGAAATAAAATATTTCCATTTTTAACCTCAATCATTCATAAGTTGAACTGTCATATCTTGCCAAAAAATAATTGAGGTTAATATTAATATTTTCGTTTCATGAATCGAAATCGAAGTTGTTCCAAACTTTCAAGGACAAATAATATAAATATTATTATTATTCAGAAAATGTATGAACCTTATTGAATTGGTCGTTTTGGGTATCTTGATTTGGAAAAAAAAAAAATGATTTTAAGTACGACCTTTCTTTCATAAAAAGTTTAAACACGATTATCGTACTCAGACGATGAAAATAAAATAAAATAAAATAATGTATTTTGTGTTTCGAGTACTGAGTTTTATGACCGACAGACCGGATATCTTTGATGATATTTTTTTAAAGACAGTTTAAAAATAAATTGATTGGTTCAGCATACAATCAATTATATATTATATGTTTTAAATCATGCTAACAGTTTCGTTACAAATCATATAGTGTGGTGTCAATGCATCGTTTTTACTAGTTACTGTGCATTTTTCTTCAATGAAATAGTGATTCTGATATGACTTTCAAAAAAGGTATCGAATGGATACTGTATTTCTACTGGCTAAACTGTTAATTTCAAATACATTTGTTTACTGATTGAAATGACTTTGCCTTGAAAAAAGTAAAAGTGCGACATTAGTATAAATCTTAGATGCCTTTTCATGAATTTAAAAAGATACATTATATCATGTGTGATTTTATGTTAACGTTTATTTTATTTAACAACTTCCTGTTGCTGACACTTTTTGTCTGACTTGCAATACAGAGTACAAATATGACAAAGATTTCAATTATATAGACACTCAGTAACAAAATGCTATAGACCATATAGATTACAAATTGTTTTGTGCAATGTTTTATAGAAAGATGGAACCTTATTCCCAAAACTATATCTTTTCCAGAACATCTGGATTTCGAAATTTAGCTCATTTTCCGTATATACACGCGGATTGTTATATTGTTATTACAAGTCTATCCCAGATTAAGCAATACACAAATTAGGGATAAAATCATCAACATATATTGTATGTTTAATATGAAAACAAATTTATAAATTATACTTTCAAATCCGATAGCATATTTTGTAACGTTATTTCACTATAATGTGTATCACATTTATTCTTTTATTTGGTATCTGATAAAATCCCCAATAAACTAATGACCACCGACTCGACAAAACATCGTTCACTGGTCATTTTTCGAATACACGTTGATTCATTTTTTGGAAAAGTAATGCATTTTGGATTTTTACCAAACCAACCCATAATCAAAATATCAAATGTCAAAAGTAAGAACTAATAAATGAGTTTAATCTGAATCATTTGAAAAGTCTGAGCAATTTAGTAATGCTCAGTCTTTCAATCAATGTTCAGACAAAACAACTTCGGTAAAATCAGTTTTGTGCAGACAATTCTTTTGCAGTCAATTCAATGCTGTTTATTAGCTTTTCAGACAATTCAGTATGTTGTTGAGGTGTACATAACAACTACTGAACAGTCTGAACATAGACTGAATAGATATTAATTGACTGCAATCGAATTAGTTGTACAGTTCTGAATTTACCGCAGTGGAAAAGGCTAAACATTAACTAAAATACTGACAATGACATACTAATCTATTGTTCAGTATTTTAAGATCTGTTCAAATCAAAATGACCAGATCAAAATTAGTTTAATAGTGAGCGGTATCGACCCAGAAAACGAATATAAGACTTTTCGAAAAGGGTGCGTCATGATTGCGAAGAAACACGTAACAATAAAAACCCTGTTATCAATCTTCTAAGCGTTTTTCTTTATTTCAAAGTAGACAAAACTGTCATAATGTGTTTATATGATGTTATACTATTAAAAGTCTTCCTGATTGTGGACACCTTTGTAGCAATAACATAACATAAAGATGGAAAATGTGTCTCGCAATATAATAGTTCGAAAGACCTTAGGCAATTCCAAAACTATACTCTTTCTTTAACAATCAGACGTTTTAATATAGCCTCAAATGACGGGTAGTTGTATAAAGTTACAGTATAAATGGTATCCATCTTCTTTTAACTTACATGTTTATGTTGTAGGAAATTACGTATCAATTATAATGTTACAGTATCAATGGTATTCATCTGCTTTTAACGTACATGTTTATGTAGTGAAATTACATATCAATTATAATGTAACAGTATAAATGATATTCATCTTCTTTAACGTACATGTTTATGTTGTAGGAAATTACATATCAATTATAATGTTACTGTATAAATGGTATCAATCTTTTTAACGTACATGTTTATGTAATATGAAATTACATATCAATTACAATGTTACAGTATAAATGGTATCAATCTTCTTTTAACGTACATGTTTATGTTGTAGGAAATTACATATCAATTATAATGTTACAGTATAAATGGTATCCACCTCCTTTTAACGTACATGTTTATGTAGTAGGAAATTACATATCAGTTATAATGTTACAGTATAAATGGTATCTATCTCCTTTAACGTACATGTTTATGTAGTAGGAAATTACATATCAATTATAATATTACAGTACAAATGGTATCCACCTCTTTTAACGTACATGTTTATGTAATAGGAAATTACATATCAATCATAATGTTACAGTATAAATGGTATCCACCTCCTTTTAACGTACATGTTTAAGTAGTAGGAAATTACATATCAATTATAAGTGACAGTATAAATGGTATCCATCTCCTTTTAACGTACATGTTTATGTAGTAGGAAATTACATATCAATTATAATGTAACAGTATAAATGGTATCAATCTTCTTTTAACTTACATGTTTATGTTGTAGGAAATTACATATCAATTATGTATGTATTGATCTCAAAGTCAATCTTCACAATTTTATTATTAAATAACACAATATATACTAAGTATTGCAATATTAAACGCTTCAAAAAAAGGGAAACTACATAAATACAAAACATTCGTGCGTAAAAATAATTATTGAATTATGTTTAACAGAAACAGCCATTTTAATAAAACCTTCGAATGACTATACAGATGACTTTCTGAAAGTCATTCCTTTTACCCATTCATTATTTGATATTACTGTTACATTTGTAACACAAAAAAAAAAAAACCCAGATCTCTATCGTATTGGTGATAAAATGCTTGTTCCAAGGAGATCGCATATCTCGGAATAAAATTGAAAACAGTTTCGTCGATTGAATCCATGACAACAATGTTATTCTTAGCCTTTACTTCCAATGTTAGATGTATATTCACTTGGCCGGAGCACATGAAATCACTCCAGGATTTTGCACAGTCATTGTTGTTATGTTCAGTGCTTGGTAAATTGTTGTTTGTCCTTCTTTGTTAATCTTTTTGGCCATTGTATTGTCTGTATTTCCTGAAGTTATGGTTTTTATTGTCAACTGTAATATTTGTTTTTTGTTCATTATTTTGTACATAAATAAGGCCGTTATTTTTCTTGTTTGAATTGTTTTACATTTGTCATTTTATTTTGGATTTTACCATACCAACCCCTAATCAAAATATGAAAGATCAAAAGTAAGAACTAATAAATTAATTTAATTTGAATCATTTGAAAAATCTGAACAATTTAGTAATGCTCAGTCTTTCAATCAATGTTCAGACAAAACAACTTCGGTAAAATCAGTTCTGTGCAGAAAATTCTTTTGCAGTCAATTCAGTGCTGTTTATTAGCTTTTCAGACAATTCAGTATGTTGTTGAGGTGTACATAACAACTACTGAACAGTCTGAACATAGACTGAATAGATATTATTTGACTGCAATCGAATTAGTTGTACAATTCTGAATTTACCGCAGTGGAAAAGGCTGAACATTAACTAAAATACTGACAATGACATACTAATCTATTGTTCAGTATTTTAAGATCTGTTCAAATCGAAATGACCAGATCAAAATCAGTTTAATAGTGAGCGGTATCGACCCAGAAAACGAATATAAGACTTTTCGAAAAGGGTGCGTCATGATTGCGAAGAAACACGTAACAATAAAAACCCTGTTATCAATCTTCTAAGCGTTTTTCTTTATTTCAAAGTAGACAAAACTGTCGTAATGTGTTTATATGATGTTATACTATTAAAAGTCTTCCTGATTGTGGACACCTTTGTAGCAATTACATTACATAAAGATGGAAAATATGTCTCGCAATATAATAGTTCGAAAGACCTTAGGCAATTCCAAAACTGTACTCTTTCTTTAACAATCAGACGTTTAAATATAGCCTCAAATGACGGGTAGTTGTATTAAGTTTTGACCATGGCGTTGTCGGTTTGTTTTCGATCTATGAGTTTGACTATCCCTCTGGTATCTTTCGTCCCTCTTTTACAGTATAAATGGTATCCATCTTTGAACTTACATGTTTATGTTTTTGGAAATTACATATCAATTATAATGTTACAGTATAAATGGTATTCATCTTCTTTTAACGTACATGTTTATGTAGTAGGAAATAACATATCAATTATAATGTAACATTATAAATGGTATCCATCTCCTTTAACTTACATGTTTAAGTAGTAGGAAATTACATATCAATTATAATGTAACAGTATAAATGGTATCCATCTTCTTTTAACTTACATGTTTATGTTGTAGGAATTACATATCAATTATGTATGTATTGATCTCAAAGTCAATCTTCACAATTTTATTATTAAATAACACAAAATATACTAAGTATTGCAATATTAAACGTTTCAAAAAAAAAAAAAAAAAAGGAAACTACATAATTACAAAACATTCGTGCGTAAAATAATTATTGAATTATGTTTAACAGAAACAGCCATTTTAATTAAACCTTCGAATGACTATACAGATGACTTTCTAAAAGTCATTCCTTTCACCATTCATTATTTGATATTACTGTTACATTTGTAACATAAAAAAAACAAAAAAAACAGATCTCTATTGTATTGGTAATAAACTGCTTGTTCCAAGGAGATCGCATATCTCGGAATAAAATTGAAAACAGTTTCGTCGATTGAATCCATGAGAACAATGTTATTCTTAGTCTTTATTTCCAATGTTAGATGTATATTCACATGGCCAGAACACATGGAATCACTCCAGGGTTTTGTAGGTCTGTCATGCGCAGTAATTGTTGTTATGTTCAGTGCTTGGTAGATTGTTGTTTGTCCTTCTTCGTTAATCTTTTTGGCCATTGTATTGTCTGTATTTCCTGAAGTTATGGTTTTATTGTCAACTGTCATATTTGTTTTTGTTCATTATTTTGTACATAAATTAATTATAGTATGAAACTTCAAGATATTTTTAAATTTTGAACCTAAAGGAACATGTTTACCAGACCGTTGATTGTGGTAGGTGCAAATACAAGTGGATTTGTTTGTGCTTAAGCATTAATTCAGCCAAAAAATGTTCACAGAAAGATAAAAAATTGGTCTTTTTAAAGCAATGATTTGCATTTCTGACCCAGCGACATTTTTTGGAAAAAAAATCCTGAAAATGGACAATAGTTTCATCGAAAAGAGAAAGTCGAGTATGTTCAGACCTGTTTAAGTTTTCTATTTTGTCTAGAAAACGTATAAAGCAAAAACATTTGATACATCTTTTGCTTCAGTTTCAATTATTTTTAGATTTTATAAAACTACAGGTTGATATCATAATATAAAACATTCACAGTACTAAAAATCAAATAAATAGGTCAAGTAAAATACCTTTGTAATGAGTCATAACAACAGAGAAGTTGTGTTTGCAACTGAATTTTTTTTTTAAGTATTAGGGAATTACAATACATAAGAGTATATACATTGTCGATTTTAAATCACGTAGGTGCAATGTCTTACAGAAAGTTTTCGACCATTTCAAATATCATAATTTCAACTTTAATGTCATCAGAACTAATTATTGTAATCAGGTGCCAATAACGAAAGGTCGTGGATTACAAATGGGAATAACTTTTGGAAGTATCCTGCTATGGGCCCATTAACATAAATTCTCCTTTCTCGTTTTTAAATAGTTTAGACCGTTGGTTTTACTGTTTAAATTGTTTTACACTAGTCTTTTGGGGGCCGTTAAAGCCTGCTGATCGGTGTGAGCCAAGGCTCCGTGTTGAAGGCCGGACTTTGACCTAAAATTGTTTACTTTTTAAACATTGTGACCTAGATGGATAAATGTCTCATTGGCACTCATACCACATCTTCTTATTTATATATATATAATAAAGAGATGTGGTATGATTGAGAATGAGACAACTATACATCAGTCCAAATGAAGCAGATTCAAGAAAGTAAAGGTCACTGTACGACCTTCAACATCGTGTAAAACCCATAAAGTACAACTATAAAATAACCCGACTTGACAAAATGTGCAAACTTTAAGCGAAAAGATCAACGGCCTTATGTATAACAAAATTAAATAATTAACAAATACAGACATGAACCAACGTGACAATGGACAAATAATCTTAATATGTGTATCTATAGTGTATAATGTTTTGCTGTACTGGACAATATATCAATTATCATATCGCTTATAGAATTAACGATCAGGTCTGATAGGGAGAGTGGAAAACCTGACCTTGGAACTGGTCAAAAGCAGATGTGTCAACCGGTCTTGTCTTGTGAAGACATTTCAATAGGTCTGAAGTAGTCCTTAAAATCAGATCTATTTTTGGTTTACCACCAATAACTTGCTGGACTGCTCAAATGGAAAAGGTATGATAAGAGAATGCTTTGCGAAAATAAAACCCAACTAATTCAAGCCTTTCAAACTATGCTAATTCTATTGATAAAATAAATCATATTAATATAATCATAACACTTTAATGCAGAATAGTCATTTGTGATGCAACTTTGATGTCAAAAACATGTCAAAAAAGAATTTGACCTGAAATGTCCATTTCATGCACAGTGTTAGGTCAATATATAGAACTTACATGACTTAACCATACAAGATATTATACACATTTTTCTTTGGAAAATGCCTGTATCAAGTCAGGAATATGACAGTTGTTTCCTTTGTTCCTTTGGTTGAAATAGTCAATGTTAGATTTTGTCAGTTTTTATGGACAATGAACATGATGAATTTATATTGTTTATATCGGCGTTCGATATTTATGTAAATGTGTTTTTACATTGACATCTTTGGATAAAAATTGTTTCCAAAATTATTTTTATGCTTAAGACTGTTGCTTTTATCTAAATATCAATAACAAGGTTCCAACTGGGTCTATTTGGACATTTTTTGTTGTTGTTTGCACTTAATGTTTGAATTCCTACTGCCGATATGTAAGACAAAATTCAAAAATGAAGATAGGAATGTCCGACATATATATATCTTATAAACATCTGAAGGATATTAGTAGGAAAATTTATCATATTTTTGTTTTCCAAATTCAAGAGCCACCCCCTCTTCCCCAACTCCTCAAAAAAAAAAAAAAAAAAAAAGAACAGGCCAGATTCTACCTTAATTAATATTAAGTTAATGTGGAAAGCGGTCAAAACGTCTTCTCAAAGTTAACTTTTGTACAAGTTAGGACCACATACATCTGAAAGTATGAAAAATGATAAAATTCTGAACCATATTGAATCGTTTTATGTTTTGATTTTCTTAGAAGTCATAAGTCAATTTGAAAGTTTCTGTATAAATCCAGTACTTTATTCTGGTATCTATGATGAGTTTATTTGAACATTTTTTCACCATCTCTCTTCAGAGAGTACATAAAACTTTGAAAATTTGAACTTCCTATTAAAAGTAAATCATCCTAATTAGACAGAGGAAGATATTTTGTTGGCGTCTTTGTTAGATTTATTTGTATGTTTGTTTAAATTTTTAATCAGCTGTGTTGTATGTCTGTGATGTATGTTTACACAGTTTTGGCTGCTGGATTCCAATTATTGTCACAATAATCTATTATGTCTGTTTCGGTTGCTCACACAATTTTGTGAAAATAACGGAACTATTATCAACTGTCATACATTTAGGAGGTTCAGCTTGCTATAAATGCAGGATCAACCAACCATTTTATGCCTGTACCAAGTCAGAAATATAACAGATGGTTCCATTCGTTCCTTTAGTTGAAATAATTAACGTTCGATTTTGTCAGTTTTTATGGACTTCCCCTTTTTAAATGTACCTTTGAATTTGGTATTTTTGTACTACTTTATTAGAAGTTATCAAAGCAGAACGAAAATCGTACTTTCATCACATAGGTATTATTGATAATAGTTATAGCTTACACAAACTTTCTGATAAAAACAAATTTATTTGATTTTTGAAAACGACGACACCGTTATTACTTTTGAAAAATACAAAATATTGAAGCAACTGTCAAAAGAAAATATGCTCTTATGAAAACTTAGGACTTTATTATATGACGTTCTGCGTTTACAATGAAATCAGTATTTTTTTATAATTTAGCAGTATGTAAAATAAATTTATTTTCTTTATATATTAATGTATGCCGTATGTTATAATGAACTCAAACATTGAAATCATGTTTTGTTTTGTTGCGACAAATTAAACTGTTTTTATTCTGCTTTGATAAGGACATTTGATTATTTTAATAAAATGTCTTGTTTTGCAATATAAGCTTGTTAAATCTCACTTATATTGTTCTTTTTTTATGTATTACGTTTACTGTTTCATTGAACCGGCACATGTTCATGTATATCTCTAAATGTAAATACTATGAATAGCAACCGGAATAAAACCAATATCGCTGTCAACATACATATAAAATTTCACAGAAGGTGTGTAAAGGTCAACATGAGTTCTATCGTGAAGGGCAAATGTACGAAACGTTGCAGGTCTTTGCGATTCTAAAAATTTAAAATAATTCATCGAGACATACTGGCTTAACTTTGAAATTAAATAACAAAAAGCTACCAAGGATGACATTTCGTATTATTCTTCAACAGTTTACACAATGCCTTTAAGTTTCATGTGATATATATATATAGTCATAAAAAAGATAGAAACCCTCTGCGCACAGTCGGTCTCTAGTATTCCTCCCAAATATACAACTGAAATAAAAACAAATACTGACTGACATTGGCATTATACGTACATACATGTATATAACCCTTTCCCTAATTCTTACCCGATTTATCATTTTTCTGACCTGTTGATTATTTCTATTTAATCAGCGTGTGGTTCGTTTGCTCTCAGTTATTCGTTGGTCAAAATTCAATTATGACGTAAAATTTGAATAAGAATTTCCTATTGTGACGTCAAGAAAAAAAAACGACTGTGCCCAATGACGGTAAAATTATGTCTACATCAATTGAAATCTTATTATATTCTACAGAAGCCACAATTATGTCGTAATATATCACATTGCTTGAAGTATTTATTTTAAAAATCGAGTATAACCTTACGCACTCGACGATAAATTGAACTATTTAAGGTCGAATGTTACATAGTATTAGTGTTGTAGCCGAAATTTAAATTGAACATTTTGCATGCAATGTCAAATCTATTTTGTAGAACAGATATATTGAAGTATAAAGAAACAGTGTTTAGATCAAGTGACAACATTATAAACTCTGGCATGAAAAAGTGATCCAATAAAACATATAATGATTGTTACAAGCGGTTGGTAAAGAACTACGACTTGATTTTCCTATCACAATTCACTTAATTCTTTGCATTGCATGCCATGTTTCTAACAGGATGCATTTGAAATTTTTACATTTCATCCGTTGGAGGTGTACTGATTGAATGTTTACCTTTGTTAATCACAAATCGATTGCGAGCACTATTATTCGGTACTGTTTGTCTGTGGTCCTTGTGCCTTTGAGTCTAGGAGCTGAATTTATTTTAATAGTTTGGGATCAGAAAGAATCCTCTATTTCGATAAACAGACGAACTATTCTTGAGAATAGCTCTACAAATATCACCAATTAATGCTGATCGAATTGTATTAATGGCAGCAAAATTATAAAAAGATTCCTCTAAACATGTTAAATGCTACTGTACATTTTGAAGTTAATCCCTTCAATTTCAAAATTTGACGGGAATAATCGCTTTATTTTAATGCTCTTAAAAATATTGATGATTCAGCTTAAACACTTATACATTGGACGGAAAACTTAATGCAAATGGTGAATGTATTATCGTAGGTTGAGTATGTTACTCATTTTTTTGTAATGGACACACTAGTTTCTTATAACTAACAATTCTAGGTGATGAATAACGAGTTAACGTTTTGAAGCTGTGACACATATATCAGAAATATTTTTTTAAATAAATGTCTTACACGACTTAATTTTTTATTGAATTACTTTCAAAGACAAACAGATATTCAATGTATTCCGTTTTACAAAATATCCTCAACCGTATATCGTATATAATACAAAACAAAATATATGGTTTACATTTGATCTCTATTTCATTGAGATGGATTATCACTATATATTTCCTCAGAGACAATTCTCTTATAGTTTGCCACAATGGAGATTTTGCAATGCTTTTGAAAAAACATAATCAAAAGTCACCGTGCTATTTTTCAAGCTACAAGCCGTCCAAAATTGCCTATTTTGCATAGATTATTCATGATAAAACACTTTTTTGTGATTAAAAAGAAATCTAAGAGATAGAATTTTGAAGTAAAAATATGAGAAGATGGGTTTTATAATATGCTTTCAGATAAGAAAAAGAAAAATGGTGTTACCGAACTTGCTACAAGTACAAAATAAAAATTTCACTATCATTCCAGTATAAAATTTTTACTATAAGAGTTATCTCCTTTTATATGGCTAAGTTGAAAATATAGAATCGAACAAAACAAATGTTAAAACAGTCTAAATAATGCAATACAACACTTTTTTTTCTTTATTTTAACGAACAGTCTTACACATTAATTGCCAATCTGTCTAAATATTTGCATATTTAAGTAAAGAACTCGACTGATTGATTGGGGACTTTCCTTTTTGAATTTTCCTCGGAGTTCAGTATTTTTGTGATTTTACTTTCTGCTATTTTCTAATTCAAAATGGCGGTATATAGTTTATCTACCTTAATATATCGTATTTTGTTTTCACAAATATTAAAATATTTAACCTAACAGTAACCAAAACAATTAACAAATTTAGTCAAACACGCAGTTAGAAATTTAAACCTGTTAAAAAGAATGAAAACCAAACTATGATTTCATGCGTTCGAAGGGCTTTTCTGAATGTACCGTCATCAAACATATCCAAAGCCGAATATTGAAAAGCCAAGGATGTATAAGAAACCAAAGAGACATAAACAGATAGTCCACCCAATGTTTGGTCAACTTTGCCGGAGGGAGTTTGTTACAATTTCAAAATCTATAAAAGAACAATTTTAGAAAGGTTTGTTATAGATTATGTTAGTTGAAACTGCATTTGTTGTGTCCAAATATCTAGGTAGAGACTCAAACCAGCCTTATAAGCTGATTAAATGTGTCTGAATTAACGTCATACATGCAAGGGGTGTTGGTGTTTGGAGCGCTATTAAGTAACAAATATCTTACGAAAGTATCTGTATCATCAGGAATATGTCATTTATTACTTATTGCTCTCATGAAGATCATTATAAGAGATATTCTGACAAAAAAACCTTTATAAATATGAACTTTTCAACCCCATATTGAATGCATTGTAAAGCGAAAATATATATAGTGCTTGAGATGGCCGTCCGTTTGTTCTTCCGTCCTAATTATTGTTTTTGCTACTGCTTCTGAATGGCTTGAAATTCTAAAATATACTTGAATTATATTGGATAATTGTACCTTACAAGAAGCTAATTTATTGGAAGGTGGCCAAATTTTGAAGCTGCTCATATTAGAGATGACTAGGATATTAACGAACGAACTTAGGAAAGCGTAACTTGACGAATCGTACGAAACGGGAGCCGCTGTTTTATACATAGTAATTTATAAATCTACCATAAAACGCTGGTTGAATTAAATTAATTTGCATCGTCTGTAGTTTTAAGAAGATATTACCTGTATCTGTATATAACTCCTCAATGTTTTCTACAATAGCAAATGATGCACTCGATATCGATATCGAAGACTTTGCTTTGAAAATAGAGGTTCTAAAAGGGATTTAACTGAGTTTTAAGGACAAGAAACGTGTGATAGCATAGATATTGAAGTTTACTATATTGATATGATTGATAATCAATACGTATATAACTAATGTTATTGGGGACTGGTCATTTTCTTTCATTGCGGGGGGAGGGGGAGGAAAGGGTAGGAAACATCTGATTCTCTCCTTTTTGTCAAGTTACCGGCTTGAAGAAGGAAAATACATTCAAAGTACATGAAAATATCAAATCCCACCCCACTCCATACACGTTTCAACACTTTTGTTGTTATTATTCAATAAAACATACAGTGCATCAGTATTCGAAATAAACAAAGGGTGACATACCATCATCTAAATAATATTCTATCAATCATATTATTTGCTTTCCAAGTATATTTTTTTAAATCAACGATATTTTAGATACTCAGATCGGCGAAACGTACTTCCACAATCTACGTAACTGCATGTGTATCAAACAAACCATGTCAGATAATTTTTTCCCACAGTACCGGGTCTTTGGAGTTTATAAATTTTAATCTTATTCTGTATGCACTTAATCACTGCATCTCCTCTGACATGGTTAATATCCATACTAAAATGTAGCTTTAAGTATATGGATATTAAAATAAGGGTTTGTCACAGAGTTGGTAAATTCACTCGAAACTAGTTGAAATATACTTAGTAGTGATAGGAAAGACTTAGTGGTATAAACATAGAAAATTGAATATTTTAATTATTAATGATAAATAAGAATTAAACAAAACAAAACAAAAAATTGGGGGGGGGGGGGGTCTACCCACAAGCGCCTGTGGTCATTTTGACATATTTTTTTCTTTCTTTTGAATAGTTGTAAGGCTTAAAGTTATCTTTAATGGCTTCGTATGCGTTATTACTGGACCAAGTACATGAAGTAAGCCTTCTGTCTAGTTAACTCCCTTAAAAATTACTTTATTTACACTTATGACCAGTTTTTACACTTAAATAGTTTTGCCATCGTTAGAGGTTGACAGGCATGATTAAAAATTATTTGCAACATCAATCATTTTTTTTTTTTGGTACAAAAAACTATAGTTTTTCTTTTTTATTATAAACTGATAGATATGTTTGTCTGAAACTTAGCTTGAAACCCAATTAAAAACACAGAGTAAACAAACGATCCGACAACAATAATTTGATAGATTATTTCAAATCATCAATATTCTGCATTCATATTTGTTTGAGCATTGCAAAAGTCGTCGGTGCACTAGAATAATCCTGAATGTGATGTATATTTCATCATGCTTTCAACAACAACAAACAACCACATTGTACCGTAAGATATGTAGCACTTTCGGAAACTTTTTAACGTTTTTCATTTAATTTTTATTATGAAAACCTTTTAAAAATTGGGATATTTTATGCGTTTCTATCTACTAACGTGATAACATCTTATAAGTTTTAAGTACGTTTGTAAACATACAATTACCGCTTCTATTACATGTATTACGTTCGTTCGTCCAGATAAGTTCGTTCGTCAATATCCTGGTCATCTCTGTTATAACTAATCTCCGACGGATTATTCCTTCAGAAATGTTACTGAATTAGGACTAGAAACATGGCTGCTTTATCATATAAAGCATAAAGAAATATAATCTAAAACACCTTACTGGTGCAAGTTTGATTTAAATGTTTATGATTTTTATGTTTTGACATACTTTTATTGAATAATCTATGTAGCTCAATACTCAACATTTATCAACTTGTACATATACTGAATCCCATATAGTACTAAATATGTGATAGCTAGTTCATATTTGTTACCTTTTGTACCATAAATATTATCTAAAGATACTGTTAATTATCATTTTAAGCATTCATCCATTCGGTTGCTAGGTTGTTTTGAAATCAATTTTGAATGTTCGTTATATATGTTTGTATATGTGTTGCCTTGTTTGAAATTATATTGTAGATTGTTGTGTGGAGCGGGCTTGCACTGACTTGGTCTGTTGGCAAATCTAATTTAATATATTTTAAATAACATATTGTTTAAACTAGAACTGCTTGATAATATTGTGTACAACTTTTAGATAATTTTACTCGCACTACATGCTTTACACTTCCTGTTTCATTTCTTCATGTTAATTATCTTGCCCGTCAGCATTAGTTTTGTGAGCTTTATGCGTTTCTCTGTCCTGTGTGTCCTTGTGGTTATTTGTTCTTTATTCCTGTCACGTAATGTTGTTATTTTAGCGGTATTTTTAACATTGCCATATAGGCGGGAGGTTTGGCTAGCCATAAAACCAGGTTCAACTCACAATTTTTTCTTAAAATGTCCTGTACCAAGTCAGGAATATGGCAGTTTTTATTAAATAGTCCGTTTCTATGTATGCTGGCGTTTGTTTTTGTTGCAGTTCAGTGTTTCTGTTGTTCCGTTGTTTTCCTCTTATAGTTGATGTGTTTCCCTCGGATTTGGTTTGTAACCCGGAATTGTTTTCGCTTAATCGATTCATGACTATTGAACTGCAGTATACTACTGTTGCCTTTATTTATCCCCACATGTGGCAGGTGCGTTTGACTCCAATCTTGAAATTCACCAGGACTGTCAATTTTTCTGCCGAAGATCAATGTGTAATTCAGGGCATTCCACCTTCCCAAAACTAAAAAAAGAACACCACAATATAGCGAATCGCGCTGAAAGTGGCGTTAAACACAATAAATTGATCATGTGAAAACTGATAATGTTTCATGTAATGTAGTTGCAAGAGCTGAAAATTGATTAAAGGATATTTGCCTATTAGAATACATGTACACACCAATAATACCTACAGTTTCCGTAAGACAACAAAATCAGGCTTATGTGCATATTAGTCATTATCCAAGTAATATACTATGACCATTTCATTATTGTGTTCGCGTTAGGTTTATAAGAAAGGACATTTATTCCTATGAGTAATAAGATAAAATAACCATATTATTCAGTATTCTAAAACGTGATTAGGGTCTTCTACTATATAATGATTTGAAGGTAATAGTATTTATTGAAAGTATTGAAGTAGACTGAAATCACGTGACACTTGTAGACGGTTGAAATCACATTACGTTTGTAGTTGACTGAAATCACATGACATGTATAGAAGACTGAAATCACGTGACTTTTGAGAAGACTTAATCACGTGATGTTTGTTGTAGACACAAATCATGTTTTGATTTTTAATCAGTCGAAGATAGACCGACAACACAACGGAAAAAAAAATTGACAAATAGATGTGTTTCTTTGTTTTCAACACAACAAATCCGATTATTTAAGTTGCAACGTAGCTAATTAGCACGAGAAGTGCCACGTGAAGAGGAGGATCTGCTTACTCTTTCAAATCACATGAGAGAACCTGTTTTGGTGGGGTGTGTATTGCTCAGTCTTTATTTGCCAATTACGTGTTCTGTATACTATATTTTGTCGTTTTATTTATTTTTTTTTTTTTTGCTGTGCTTTATGTCAGATTGACTGACTAGTTTGAGTTCCTTGTGTATCTTTCGTCTCTCGTGAATAGTTAATGTAGTTACGTAGAAAACAACGTTATGCTATTCAATACAATCAAACGATTTCGTTGCTTTGAGTTTAACATTTGTAACGGAATGTTGACTTCATATTTTGTTAATGAATGTCAAGTTGTTTTAATTCATTCCAGCAATATAATTAATGTATGCCTTTAGGAGATGCGTATTTGAGGATACTTGAGGAAGATTGTCGATTTCTAATCTTAAAAAATGCAATTCAGTACTGAAATGAAGACAATATTTTCTATAAAATATACATGTAAAATTATATTATCAAATGGATCAAGGTTAACGTAACCGTTGATTTTGTTTTATTGCAACGAGAAATGAAAGTTGGTAAATTATATCATCATCGATCAATGTACGTTATACGTTTAACACATTTAATTGCATTTTTGTTTATTATTACTCCCTGAGCACCATATTTGGTCGATAAGGACTTGTTAACATCTTATAATCCTTTACAATGACAAAGACGAATTGTAATCATGTCTCATTTCATCGTTCTGGTATTATTTGGTGTTATTTTCTTTTCAAATGATTATGTTTGCTGCTGCATAATCAATCTCATTTCCTTCAGAGAAAGCAATACATGTGACATATTACATCACTTCAAATTAACAAAAACCTAACACATTACATTTATCAGACACAGAGCTAAAAGAAACAGGTGGGGTTCGTGTTGCTTAGTCTTTAGTTTTCTATGTTGTGTCATCTGTACTATTATTTGTCTGTTTGTCTTTTTTATTTTTGGCCATGGCGTTGTCAGTTTGTTTTCGATCTATGAGTTTGACTGTCCCTCTGGTATCTTTCGTCCCTCTTTTATGAAATAACGCAGCACTAAAATAGGAAAAAACCCTGAAAAAAAACCACATTTTACTTCCAAATAAATACACTAAGGGCAATAGATTACCAAAGTTTTCTTTCCAGAAATAAATATTTTTTCTTAAGGACGCATTTTAATAAAACAACACACTTGTATGACAATATATAACTTGTCATGGTGATATTGTGTGAACTGGAAATTGTAACCGATTAGTGGCAGGTGTTAGATTTGGTTGAGTTCCACGCTATCAGCGTGCGCTCATTCATTTACAGATGATGCGACATAGATGTTATATTGACTTCAGGAGCTTAACCTTATAATATATGAAATAGATAGACTCAATGTTAAATATAATTATCTATTGTGAAAACAGCTGCAATGGGATAAAATGATATATCATACCTTATATAGGTTTCCGAGAATTAAATTGGTAGTGCAATGTAACGTGCATTCTTATAGTCTGGTGGATAACTTGTTTGCAAAGACCGTGAGTGTAAATATGTTTATATACCTATATGGAGTCATTTTCTTCCAGAATGATAGGTTTTCCGTTTTGAAGAATCAACCCAGACGATACCAAGTTTCAATGAAATTTGCTTCAAGGCATAACAAATGACCTGTGAAGGTCATTATTTTCTCTGATTAAAATGCAGACTATAATTTACTGAAATATTTAATTCGTTTGATAGTTTTCATGTGGTGTTGCCAATTGGGGATTTACTTTTAATTTACCATCTTTGATAGGTTTAAGGCAGAAATAACCCTTTCCTTCGTTTATTGGACTACGTTATGCTATTCAATACAATCAAACGATTTCGTTGCTTTGAGTTTAACATTTGTAACGGAATGTTGACTTCATATTTTGTTAATGAATGTCAAGTTGTTTTAATTCATTCCAGCAATATAATTAATGTATGCCTTTAGGAGATGCGTATTTGAGGATACTTGAGGAAGATTGTCGATTTCTAATCTTAAAAAATGCAATTCAGTACTGAAATGAAGACAATATTTTCTATAAAATATACATGTAAAATTATATTATCAAATGCATGAATTTAACGTAACCGTTGATTTTATTTTATTGCAACGAGAAATGAAAGTTGGTAAATTATATCATCATCGATCAATGTACGTTATACGTTTAACACATTTAATTGCATTGTTTGTTTATTATTACTCCCTGACCACCATATTTGGTCGATAAGGACTTGTTAACATCTTATAATCCTTTACAATGACAAAGACGAATTGTAATCATGTCTCATTTCATCATTCTGGTATTATTTGGTGTTATTTTCTTTTTCAAATGATTATGTTTGCTGCTGCATAATCAATCTCATTTTCTTCAGAGAAAGCAATAAATGTGACATATTACATCACTTCAAATTAACAAAAACCTAACACATTACATTTATCAGACACAGAGCTAAAAGAAACAGGTGGGGTTCGTGTTGCTTAGTCTTTAGTTTTCTATGTTGTGTCATCTGTACTATTATTTGTCTGTTTGTCTTTTTTATTTTTGGCCATGGCGTTGTCAGTTTGTTTTCGATCTATGAGTTTGACTGTCCCTCTGGTATCTTTCGTCCCTCTTTTATGAAATAACGCAGCACTAAAATAGGAAAAAACCCTGAAAAAAAACACATTTTACTTCCAAATAAATACACTAAGGGCAATAGATTACCAAAGTTTTCTTTCCAGAAATAAATAATTTTTCTTAAGGACGCATTTTAATAAAACAACACACTTGTATGACAATATATAACTTGTCATGGTCATATTGTGTGAACTGGAAATTGTAACCGATTAGTGGCAGGTGTTAGATTTGGTTGAGTTCCACGCTATCAGCGTGTGCTCATTCATTTTACAGATGATGCGACATAGATGTTATATTGACTTCCAGGAGCTTAACCTTATAATATATGAAATAGATAGACTCAATGTTAAATATAATTATCTATTGTGAAAAACAGCTGCAATGGGATAAAATGATATATCATACCTTATATAGGTTTCAGAGAATTCAATTGGTAGTGCAATGTAACGTGCTGACCGAATATATTTTATTCACGTCGTTTATACGTGTTGTTGTCTTTTGACATTGTCCAAATCAATACAACATTGGTAAAATGTTAAGCGTTAACGTTTATATAATGAAATAGCGAGTCAAGCATCTTATAGTCTGGTGGATAACTTGTTTGCAAAGACCGTGAGTGTAAATATGTTTATATACCTATATGGAGTCATTTTCTTCCAGAATGATAGGTCTTCCGTTTTGAAGAATCAACCCAGACGATACCAAGTTTCAATGAAATTTGCTTCAAGGCATAACAAATGACCTGTGAAAGGTCATTATTTTCTCTGATTAAAATGCAAACTATAATTTACTGAAATATTTAATTCGTTTGATAGTTTTCGTGTGGTGTTGCCAATTGGGGATTTACTTTTTAATTTACCATCTTTGATAGGTTTAAGGCAGAAATAACCCTTTCCTTCGTTTATTAGACTGAAATACCATAAATCGTCGTTGACGTACATTTTAGCTTTCGAAACGAATAATGTGAAGTTTTGCTAATTTATCGCTCCATTAAAGGGACATTATGTCAGATTAATTTAATAATGCAAAACTTGCACAACACTTGTATAACAATCCATATTTAACACATTTGTGATTAAAATTTTGAAAATCTTATTGATTCACACTGTGTTGGAAATCATACTTTGACCTAGAGATATTCGTTTTTCGTGTTACATGTACATGTGTCACGATTTCGTGTTCTCTTCGTGCCAATTCTTAAATTTTGTACATCTATATAATACATTTTACTATATCAAATGATCAAATGTCCTTATAGTCTTATTTTGTTATAGAATAAAGGAACGTACTTTATATTTTTGGGGTTTAGGGGGAAAGGGGGGAATAGTATATAATCCTGATTCTCAGTTTAGAAAAAAAATGTATAGCCAATATCATGAAATAAAGAAAAACATATCTGGCATCCCTTTCATAAACTAAGTTGATACAACAAATTACTTACACAGAAACTTGTATTTTTCATACACCGTAACAATTCATTTGTGTCTTGCTTCACCCAGTTACAGTAACTAATATTTTATTGCAACTGGATAATAATTCTAAAGTGTATATCTTGATTAACTAGTGAGTTTTATTTCACCTTATAAATGAGCCGTAGGGCGTATCAAATCCTGAAAGCACCAGAAAAGAATATCTCACTTTAGTGTGGTTGGTAAAATAGGATGCAAATCATGAAAATCTTGGCAGTAAATGATACTTTTTGACGGTATATAAGTAAGATAATGCATATTTTAAGGCTTTTATTGTCGCAAAACACACCTCGGGGTATCAGAATTTCCCAAAGAAAGACTTACCAACGATTGGTGTTTAATTTGATCAATCTTGACACCCCTCGGTGTGTTATACGACAAGAACAAACCTTAAAATATGCATTATCTATAACGTAAAACTCGTCTATAAATTATATTGGAACATGAGCTATGTCCTCATCCCATATAAAATTTACTGACCGTCTATACACCGCATAAGTCATTTACGGCCTGTTATCTATATAAGGACAACAGTAGTATACCGCTGTCCAATAGTCATAAATCGATTCAGCCAAAAGAAATCCGGTTAACAAACTAAAACCGAGGGAAACATATCAACTATAAGAGGAAAACAAAGGAACAACAGAAATACTGAACTACAACAAAATCAAACGCCAATATACACAGAAACGGACTGTCTGATAACAACTGCCATGTTTTGATATATAAAACATATCAGTTAGATGTAGAACTTACATTCTTATGCAATTACTTTGTATCAATGGTTTTGATTGGATGACAATAAGCATAAAATTCTCTATCTCCCTGTCTGTAACTAGGGAAGCCGATATTTTGAATTCTGGAATGTATTGACATGTAAGTTATCCAATGATAGAAAAACCTCTCACATTTTGCACCTCGAAATCTTCATTTTATCAAATTTTATTACTTTTGAGGCGGACAAGAAGCCAGAAAACGCCTGGTGTTTACGTTTGACGCCGGAAGCATACATATGACGTCATCTAGTTTAGGCGCCAAAGAAGATAACATCATTTCGCGGAATTTTGGTTTAATGAAATTTTACAATGAAATAATGACTAAAATTGAATGATTTGTTTATTTTGCATTAGAATAGAGATACCTGTATTGTGTTTGAAGCTTTGCGGACGTCCATCGGTAGTTTTACCGTCGCAAATATCCTTTTACCTGTCTCCGCTACGTGTCACCAGGTAAACTCAATTTGCGACGGTAAAACTACCGATGGAAGTCCGCAAAGCTTAAAATACAATACAGTTATCTCTTAATTGCTTCACTTTTACTGACTGAACATTAGTCAATTTTCATATCATGCAAAAATGTTTTGTGTTAGTGTTATGTACATAGGTTTTTTTCATACTATGCTATTAAAATTTGGCATGATATTCATTTCAAAACTGTCTCTGTTATGTTTACTGACGTTATAAATAAAATATAACTAATCTAATCATATGCCGGCTGTCATGGTCAAATAAAATATTCGGACCGATTTAGAAGACGACCATATGAAATTTCAGGGTGAAGAAGGACTTTTATTGACGGATTATAAATTTTCACCTTCTGCGAGCCTTCTCATTTTGTTGTGTGCCAGGTTATCTAGATTAAGCCCTTACCAGGCCAGTATGTTCATTTACATATTTTCCCTTTTGCCCAAATTATCAAATGATCGTTTCAATGGATGGCCACACCGTCCTTCTGCGTTTTACTTTGCTTGTTGAATTATCATTTATGTATTCAAAATACATTTAAAACCTTATTAATTCTAAATTTAGCTAACGCCCGTCTTATATTTATGTGTGTACGATAATGATTAGCTTTAAAATCAATCAATAGCTCTTACTTGAATTTTGTCCTCCGTACAAAAACATATTCATTTGGTGTTGGTCTATATGTTTACTCACCAACCTCATTTGATCTTCAAATACCCTCATCCCTGTACTTTGAAGATAGTTTTGTATTAAACATTTTGATTTCTTTTCTATTGCTATTATGTTAGAATCGTCGGATGCACACACATAGTTAGTTTGTTTGATTGATTGATTAGTGTTTAACGCCATTGCAGTACTATTGGGCTATTTCGTGGGGGTTAGATTTTATCTCTTGAGGAAACAGGACCTTCGCTAGGAAAACTGACAATCCTAGTCAATTAAGATTGGAGTCGAACGCACCTGCCACGTGCTTGATTGGAACTCAAAACATCAGTGTTGACAGGCTATTGATACAGTAGGTCGACTACTTAAACAACTCGGCCACCGATGCCCCCATAGAAATAAGATTGATTGATTGATTGCTGGTTGCTTAATATCCGGTGGCAAATATTGCATGCATGTTCAGGACAAAAACAAATTAACAACAAATACAATAGGTAGGTTCTGTAATAGAGGCCATCTGGGATGAAGGTCGGAGAAATTTGGACTGCCATTGGAAAATTAGGGTATATTGGATAGGGATCGAAATTAAGCCTTGCAACAGGCCACCTACGGACCCCTCAAAAAGTTGTTGCAAGGGTTCTTACCGTGTAAATAGCGCGGCACTCTCTATACACGAGATATCGGATTTAACGTCTCCATTCTGACCGGACGTGGCTGCGAACTTGTACATCCCGTACAGCCAAATGAACGCCCCATTTCGGCGAAGGTTTTACTGCCGGTCGGCGGAAGACCAATGGTGACCATTATCTATTCCCCAGTCACCCTAGGGGCAAAAAAAGAAAGGATAGTCATGTTTATACTAAATTTAAATCAAAGTAATAACTTTAAAGGCATTACGAAGTGCGGTTACACATCCATATCTGCTTCATAATTGTATTAGGCACATATTTCAATATATTATGTTTATAATCTATACCGCATAATGATTTTTTTCTTACTCTGATCAAATTTGTGAAGTACATATATTCAGCAATTTACAATTTTCCAACAACAAGAAGTTTTCACTTGTCAATCGATACCAAATCTGATTTAAAAAATAAGATGTGCCAATTTGACTCTCAACCATAGACCAATTGACGTAGAACGGCCTTCAACAGTGAGCAAACCACATACCGTACAGTAAGCTATAACAGGTCACGAAATCACAAACGTAATACAACTCAAAAGATAAAAACCAATGATCTGATTAAAGTACAAAACAATAACAGAAAAACAAATATGAATTACAGCAACAAACGACAACCACTGAAATATAGGCTCATGACTAAGGACAGGCACATGCAGAATGTGGCGAGGGTTACAAATGTTAACCGGCGCCAAACCTTACCACTAACCTGGGAATTATGTTATAATATAACATAAGAAAAAACTATAAGAATTAGTTGAAAAGGGCTTACATAATCAGATCGATACAAAGCACACAAAATTCTATAAAAACATGAAAGACACATAGTACAGATCTGAGAGTACTCGCATTTACTGAAAGCTAGTCCAAAGTCAATAACAACTAATACAAAATCCTGTATCTAAGACTATTTGTTTTGTTTCTAGTTTTTTTTTCAACCAGAGTTGGTGTGAACGAAGAGGAGCTTACGAATTTCGATGTTATTACAGATGCCAACATAATTTGCTTCGTCGGTCTAATGACTATTATAGCACAACTATTGTCTACTGAAGACTATATAGATCGTAACTATATTTTCTTGCTGTTGGCAACTACTGTTTGAAGTGTCAAAATCATCACCATGACTAGTCATACCAGAATTGTTTGTGACATTGACCCCAAGCCTTTACATGCAGCGCTTAATCGAATAAAAAGATTTCACTTTTTGGCTTAACGGGAAAATAGTTGCATTATGAAACAACAACTTTCAATGTTTTTCAAACAACTAGGATGTAGTCCTCAATGCTCTTCAACTTTGCGCTTTATTAAGCCTTTTGATTTATTTTGATTTAAGCGTATGCCTTTTTTTTTTGTTGTATTAGCAGGAATTGAAGCCCCATTATTGCAGATTTCTCGAATTTAAGAAAAAAAAAGCTAAATATATAATTTCCTTGCTTTTTAAATTCTTTTTAGTTTTGGTATTGACTAGAACATCATCTTTTTATTTGAAAAGTAAAACGATTCCTTATCAGTGATTGTAATTGTTTCTGTTTTCATTTCATCCAGCTGGAGAGAATTGTGGAAAATATTTAATCACCAAGCACTTTCACGTAATAATTCGGCTTTCAAAATAAATTGTTAATAAATGCAAGAGTTCGTATAATCTGTTTTCCTGCGTTCATTGATTTTTATACATTATGTAATAGAATCAACAATAATTTTTCAATGTATGTGCAATCAAAGTATATAAATGCACAGCTGTGCAGTATCAAGTTGAATGTACCAGCAGTGAGGAATGTTTAATACAGTTTCATAAACTTATACATATGCATAAATTCTATGTAAAGTCAAACTCATTAAAGATCCCATATAACGTTTTAAATGCTATCTGTTCACCTTAACACTGTCTAGATATTGATTTTGGAGTGGAATTTGTTGAAAATGTAACACCTAATGTGTTTTGCTGAAAAAGATTATTGTTTGGAGACATGCATTATAATAAAGATGAGACACCTGATATATTTTTGGTCACCTGATATATTTTCCCAAATTATATCAATGCTGACAACTGGATTTAATTCATGTCAGGAAACATGATCTGTTTTTATTTTCTTGAATTACATTTTAGAACTCCTACTCGTGAATTATATTGGTGTAGGGACCTTTAATAAATTTTCCTGAATCAAATTACTAATTACCTAATATTTAATGTATATGGCATTTTGATCTATTTTCTTTCATTTTATATTGATGTTGGGACATCTGATCTACTTTCTTAAATCTAGATTAATGTTAGGACACCTGATCTACTTTTCTGAATTTAGATTAATGTTTGGACATTTGATCTACTTTCATAAAATTTGATTATTGTTTGGACACGTGATCTACTTTCTTAAAATTAGATTATTGTTTGCACACCTGATCTCCTGTCTTAAAATTAGATTAATGTTGGGACACCTTATCTACTTTCTTAAAATTAGATTAAAGTTAAAACACCTGATCTACTTTCTTAAAATTAGATTAATATTGGGACACCTGATCTCTTTTAATAACATCATAGTAATGTTGGAACACCGGATCTATTTTCTTTAAATCAAATTAATCTTTAGACACTTGATCTACTTTCGAAATATTAGATTAATGTTGGGACACCTGATCTACTTTCTTAAAATTTGATTAATGTTGGGACACCTAATCTACGTACTTAGAATTAAAATCTACTTTCTTAAAATTAGAATAATGTAGAGACACCTGATCTACTTTCTTAAAACTAGATTAAGGTTATGACACGTTACACGTTTCTTAAAATTATATTAATTTTGAGACACCTGATCTACATTCTTAAAATAAGATTAATGTTGGGACACCTGATCTACTTACTTAAAATTATACTAATGTTGGGACGACTGATCTACTTTCTTAAATTTAGATTAATGTGGGGACACCTGGTCTACATTCTTAAAAATTTGATTAATGTTGAGACACGTGATCTACTTTCGTAAAAGTAGATTAAAGTGGGGACACCTGATCTACTTTCTTCAAATTAGATTAATGTTGGGTCACCTGATCTACTTACTTAAAATCAGGTTAACGTTGGCACACCTAATCTACTTTCTCAAAATAAGATTAATGTTGGGACATCTGATCTACTTACTTAGAACTATATTAATGTTCTGACACCTAATGTACTTTCTTAAAATCAGATTAATGTCGGGACACCTGATCTACTTTCTTAGAATTAGATTAATGTTGAAGCACCTGATCTACTTTCTAAAAATTATATTACGACACCTGATTTAATTTCTTAAAATTAAATTAATGTTGGAACACCTGATAAACTTTAATAAAATCATAGTAATGTTGGGACACCTAACCTATTTTCTTTAAATTATATTAATGTTTAGACACCTGATCTACTTTCTTAAAATTAGATTAATGTTGGGACACCTGATCTACTTACTTAGTATTATATTTTTGTTGGGACACCTGATGTATTTACTTAAAATTAGATAAATGTTGAAATATCTGATCTAGTTTCTTCAAATTAGATTAATGTTGGAACACCTGAACTACTCTCTTAAAATTAGATTATGTTTGGACACTTGATCTATTATTTGAATCACAGTAATGTTTGGACACCTGCTTCTGCTACCTACTAACTTGTAAAACAAGTACTAGTTATTAGCTCTTGAATATGTGTTACTTTATCGAGAAAGTGTACATACTATATACGGTATGTACTATAAACGACCTAAACTTTTAATTTACGTCGTTGTCAAATTTACAATCTAATACACCTTTTTGTTGACGTCTTTGTTACATTAACTTGTTTGTTTTTTTTTTTTTTTAATTTTTTAATCAGATCTGTTGTATATGTGTAATATAACTTTACACAGTTTTGGCTGCTGGATCCCAAATATTGTCATATTAACCTATTATGTCTGTTTATATTGCTCACCTAATCTTGTCAATATCACGGAACTGTTATCAACTATTATACAAGTGAGAGGTTTATCTAGGTAATAAACGAGGTTTAAGCCATCATTTTCTTATAAAAATGCGTGCCCTATGTCAATAAAATTGAGAATGGAAATGGGGAATATGTCAAAGAGACAATAACCCGACCAAAGAGCAGACAACAGCCGAAGGCCACCAATATGGCAGTTGTTTTTCACTTGTTCCGTTGATTGATAGCGTTTGAGTTTTTTTGTCAGTTTATTTTTAGTTATACTTTTTTTCCTATAATATTAAACAATTCAAAACATAAAAGGAGACAATAATTGTTAACAGTTTCCCAAAGATCATAAATTCATTTAAGATAATATACCAATCAAGATAAAAAAAAAAAGTAAACCAAAATCGAACAAGGAATCCGAAGTATGCACGAGGGAATTACATTCCTTTTTTTGTAATGGTTTTGTAAGTTATAATCTACAGCAAATTTAAACCAAGCAATATCTGTTTTATCTTGTACTGTCTTATGGGCTAGTGATACTGGGATATCCACCCATGAAGTAACAAATCTTTCCTTCCATGGAGTACTTTTCAGCGCTAACATATTTAAACACTATAACCGTCGCTAGGTACACGACATACAAAAACTTTGGAAAAATAGAACCATTTCGTGTACATCAGACTCATTTATGGCGCTAAAAACAGTTGAAAAGCCAAATGAGTCACGAAATAAAACAACATTTACAGCCACAAAATCCCCAAAGTGATATACCTGACAAACGTAGTATGTGTCTAAAAGCCTTAAAAGCTATAAGTACATTGATAGAAGCAATTTAAAGCATGGCACATTACTGTTCTTTACTTGCAGTTGCTAGATGAAACTATATTCATGAATATTGACCTTGCATAAAATAATTTATATTCCCTTTTAACTTTGCTTGATGAAATTGATGTGATATTATCAAATATTTTAAATGGAGGATTTCATGGAATAAATTCTTAATTACAGCGATTGGTGATTGAGCCACATTGCGGAAGATGAATGAAAGAATCATTTCGTAAGCGTCAAATATATCTAATAATAGTCATAAATAGTAAAAGTAACACCATAACCAATTAACCTGTTACGCTAGATATTTCTGGTTAATTAACTTTGATAACAGAAAACACAAATCACAGCAAAGTTATGAGTTCACTGAAACATAATGGATTCAAAAAATGTAGTTGAGCCTTTTTATATATATTGTGATAAATGTCCTACGTATCATAAAATTGCTTGGAAAATGCTTAGTATGTCAGAACGTTATTACAAGATTATAAATTGGTGTTTAATAGAGCAAATATATATTCTGTGTGAAATCGTGATATTCCTATTGGAGACTTCGAGAAGCGAATCTTCAATGATATTTCAATGTTAACATTAAACATTGTATGTAGAGGTTAGTATAGCCCCAAAAAAGGACTGCAGAGTTACTTAAGAATATGTGTTGTGATACAAAATTTCATTGAATAAATCTTGATGGAGATAAACCCAAATTAGTCCATTACACAATATAAGTACACCGATACCTGTAGACAATTAAAAACATTGCAAAGTATAACTTTAGAAAATTAAACCGCATTCACCTTTTAGTCACCATCTTGCGATGTCAGTAACCAAGATTGGAAATTTTTTTTTATTGGAAATCAAATTTCTGTTACGTTATACAACATCTGACGAAGTAACTTAATATTGTATTGACAAACATATGAAGATGTCACTGCTCAAACTTTTATGTTTTAGCAATTAAGTATTCCCATTGAATTTCATTCTGTTCAGTTTTATTATCAAGATATTCTCAAACTGTCTTATTGTATGTATTCATCAACAGTTTTATGCAGTTCAAAAGTGAATCTTAAATCATTTACATTTGAATTATGATGGAAGCTGATAGTATTCGTAAAACACTATATCGGCATTTCCCGACTTCATGGTATACAAATTCATTCAATACTTTAAAGCTAATTGAAATCTCAAATTAAACCAATATTTAGTTGACATACTTGTTTTATGACAGTCCTTAAAATAGTGTCTTGGTGTGTTGTCAAGTGTTTTATGATTGATTGTTTACACATTTTATTTTTTTTTGTTTGAGTGGCCCTCTACTGATCTAGAAAAGAGAAGTTTTGTATATGATTGAAATTGAGACAATTCTACATCTCAGAACCACAGGACGTAGAAGTTTTGATATGATTGCCATTGTGACAATTCTACATCTCAGAACCACAGGACGTAGAAGTTTTGATATGATTGCCATTGTGACAATTCTCCATCTCAGAACCACAGGACGTAGAAGTTTTGATATGATTGACATTGAGATAATTCTCCATCTCAGAACCACAGGACGTAGAAGTTTTGATATTATTGCCATTGAGAAAATTCTACGTCTCAGAAGCACAGGACGTAGAAGTTTTGATATGATTGCCATTGAGACAATTATCCATCTCAGAACCACAAGACGTAGAATTTTTGATAGGATTGACATTGAGATAATTATCCATCTCGGAACCATAGGGCGTAGAAGTTTTGATATGAAAGATATTAAGACAATTCTCCATCTCAGAACCACAGGACGAAGAACATGTAGAAGTTTTGATATTATTGCCATTGAGACAATTCTCCATCTCAGAACCACAGGACGTAGAAGTTTTGATATGATTGAAATTGAGACAATCCTCCATCTCAGAACCACAGGACGATGAACATGTAGAAGTTTTGATATGATTGCCATTGAGAAAATTCTCCATCTCAGAACTACAGGACGTAGAAGTTTTGATATGATTGCCATTGAGACAATTTTCTATCTCAGAACCACAGGACGTAGAAGTTTTGATATGATTGCCATCGAGACAATTTTACATCTCAGAACCACAGGACGTAGAAATTTACAACTTTTATTAGCATGTGTAGGTCACAATAGGTCATCTGTTGATCTTCAACATTAAAATATTGTTTCGTTTAACATTTTCGTTCCAGTTTTCATCAATTTTAAACGCGAAAGAACAAGACAATTTGAAAATACTATATATAAAAATAAGAAGATGTGGTATGAATGCCATTGAGACAATTCTTCGTTTTAGAACCACAGGACGTAGAAGATTACAACTTTAGACCACAATAGGTCATCTGTTGATCTGCAACATTAAACTATTGTTTTGTTTAACAGTTTCTTTCCAGTCTTCATCAGTTTTAAACGCGAAAGAACAAAACAATTTGAAAATACTGTTTCCCTATGAACAATTTTGAAATAATGAAGTAATTTATATCACCTACATTTGAATTTGCATTTCTTTGACTGTAAAAACTTTTCAAGACGCCGAAAATATTGTACTTTAAGTTTTGGTAAAAAAAAAACTAACCATATTATTTGAAATATCAACATGTGAGCTATTTACACTCATTCATGAATTCAAATCATATTAATGCCTATCATTAATGAAAGCCACCTTTAAAACCTTTACATGTCAATTTCAGACTGTTATTTCACTTCCTTGATATATATTAAGGCGCATATAGCGTGGGTTGATGATTGCCCGTACGGCTCCAATTAAGTAAATTGCATTCTCAAACAGACAAGCAGGAATAGAAGTTTGACAAAATCCTAAGCAACTGCATATTTGTATTCTATGTTATATTAATCATCACGGAGTTTCATTGATAACAATGGATGAAATTTAAACAATTGCCAAAAAAAAAAAAAAAATAAATAAATAAATAAATAAATAAATAAAAAAATGGCAATTCAATTTAAGATATAACTGAGTTGCCATTTCATCATATTTGCTTTTTTTAAATAATTTTTTTTATATATCCTACCCAGGCTAAAAAAACCTGTTGTATGATAGGATATTGAAATATATGAAAAGAAAGAGTCTGCATATTAGCTCCTTTCATTCAAAACATATGGTCAGGTTATACCAACGTTCAAAGCAAATGTTTTCAAGTCCTTCGGTCTTTAGCGTTCCTGATGAAAGTAAATCCAGAAAACAGCATACAATTATACAGTTTTATTTCTATTCTTTTTTCCAAATTATATATCGCGTATCCTGTTTACGTTATTATTATCATATTTAGTTATACAATTTGTTTATACGGCATATACGGTATTTAACATTCAAATAAATAGGAAGACTGGTTCGTGTCTGAACACTATTGATTTTGAAGATTTTAAACTACCCTTTTTCATCTATGCCGTTCCAAAAAGTCTCCATAATCAGTTATTTAGAGTTCTTTAGTATAGAGGTCAATAATACATGGTTATGTCAAACGTGCATTATTAGATTAGAGAAAGGGAGAAAAACAACGGACTGATTTATGCTAAAACAATAAACGAACAATTATGTCAGACAGCACACCAAGACTCGCGATTTAAGATAGGCACACATAAAACTTGACCGGTTTAAACATGTTTGTGGGCACACAATCCTCTCCTAATATAGAAAAGGGATGTAATAGCACAACATGAGTATAAACAACAAACACGCAGTTGGAAAATCATGACTCATCAGATGTGTACTAAGTCCAACACGACTAGCAGAAAGACAAAGTCACAAATAAACTTACTGTGAGTACTAAATGTCACTGAAAGCTAGTTCAAAGCCCAATTATAATTGCTAACTAAATACGGACTACAATATCAATTAGTATACAGATTTAGAGTAATTAAGTCGTTAAAGCAATATTAGAAAATGTATGACTTTGTACAATGCCAATATATAAGTATCGACATACCGGAACAGGCCAGGTCTGTCATTAAAGGATCACAGTATGTTGATATAGGAATACCTAAATACTCGACAACAATATGTACCAAAACGTACACAAATGTTGTCATTGAGCTGATAAACAGCTTAAAGCATTTAATCACGGTTCCATTAAGAATTTACCTTTAGTAAATTCAGAATGTTCCGTAGCGTTTTTTTTTTGTTTTTTTTTAACAATTAATATATGTTATAAGGCTTTTCTCTACAACTTGATTATCCAGCCTAACTGTTTGTGGTGATAATGACTGAACAGTGTAAATTTAAATAAAATAAATTATTCTAAGTGTGTTCTGTAGCAAAACATAGACTTAACTATATCCTCACAAATGGGTAAGCCTTGGTCCGAATTTGTATGTTCTGTTCACAACTGATGTAATATATTTCGAATTTTGACATTAATGACAGAATCATTAAATTTATATTTTATTAGAGAATAAACTGCACTATCTTATCAATAATAACAGCATTTGAAAATGATAACTTAAAATTACAAAATGTGCTGTAGTGGTGTGGTTATTTGATTTATCTCTAACATTATTATAGTTTATATACGTATATGGTTATTTTTCTTTCAGAACGATGTGTCTTTTTTTTTGAAGAATCAACCCGGACGATACCAAGTTTCAATGAAATTTGCTTCAAGTCATAAAATAATGACCTGTGTGAAATCATTATTTTCCACGATTAAAATGCAAACTATAATTGACTTAAACATTTAATTCGTTTGACAGTGATTGTGTTTTTGCCAATTGGGGTTTTACTTTTTAATATTCCGTCTTTGATAGGTGTAAGGCAGAAAAATCCTTTCCTTCATTTATTAGACTGAAATACCAAAATCTTTGTAGACGCACATTTTAACTATCGAAAAAAATAATGTGAAGTTTTGTTAATTTATCGCTAATTTATCGCTACAAGAAAGGGACTTTATGTGAGATGAATATTATAATGCAAAACTTTTCATAACACTTGAAAAAAGCCAGACAAAGTTACTTTGACCTATGGATATCCGTTTTCGTGCTCTCTTCGTGCCAATTCTTTTTTTATTACATCTATATATACCTTTTACTCTGTCAAATGACCAAATATTCTAATTTTCTACAGAATAACACTATATAATAGGGTGAGGCGGAGTGAGTATTTGATAATATTTAATCCCGATTATCAGTTTTAAAAAAAAATTAGATGCCAGACAAAAGAGAAAAAACAATAATTCTGAATAGTTTGTTAAAATTTATGAAATAATAATCTGTTTTTTTCGCGATAATTCCCCTTTCATAAACTACTTACAAAGTGACATGTATTTTTCATACACCGTAACAATTCATGTGTGTCTAGCTTCCTGCAGTTACAGTAACAATTTTATGAGTTTTATTTCACATTATAAATGAACCGTAGGGCGTATTAAAACCTGAACGCATCAACAAAAATATCCCACTAAAGTGTTGTCGGTTGAATATGATGCAAATCATGAAAATCTTTTTAGAAAATTATATTTTTTAGCGGTATATAAGTCAGATAATGCATATTTTAAGGTTTTTCTTTCATGTCGAATAACAGTACACATCTCGGGGTGTTATACAACAAGACCGACCTTAAAATATGCATTATCTATAAAATGCAAACTTTTCACGTTCTTGCAATATACAGGCCAAATTTAAGCCTTCTTCTATTAAAATGGTTCTAATATAAAGTGCACTATACGATAGTTATCCAGGAAAAATGCATAACGGAAGATATGAAGTATCATTATATATTAAAAAGTATTTAACAAATACCCAACTCCAACGTTAATTAAAAAAGTCAATTAAACCTGACAAAATCAACTGTTAGACTATATCAACCAATGGAACGAATAGAAAACAACTGTCATATTCCTAACTTTGGTACTGGCATTTTCCGAAGAAAATGGTTCTTTAAACCCTATTTTATAGCTAGCTAAACCTCCAACTGTTTTTCCTCATAGAAGACGACGTATATTCTTGAAATACAGCATTTAAAGCAAACTAAGTGGCTGTCACTTAACCATTAACATTCAATATAGAATAATTGTAGTACCTATGTCGCTCTATTTCAACTGATGAATTAAATCTTAATTAAAACAGAAAGGAAAATGGCATTCACCTATAAATCGGTCAGACATTTTTAAACATATTTATTGGAAATAGAAAAAATCTCATTAAATAATTTGCATGTCATCGAAACATATTAATCTCGAAACACAATGAAAACCGATTAAAAAAATGTTGCAAGAAAGTATAATACAGCGATAAGAAACAAGTGTGCAAAGAACTATGTAAGATAAAATTACAGATTGAAGATATGTAAATTATAGATGAATACAGATCATAAAACAATTACCTTGCATATATAGCAAGCGACACACACCCAGTCTCCAGCGGTCTCATTTTTCTTAAATTCCCAAATGTTTTACGTTTGAATGTCCCATTGGAATATCTTTTCGTCTTTTGACTTGTATGTTTTAAATGAATTTACGGTCCTTTGTTGCCCTGAAAGAATTATAAAAAGTTTATTTATGCATATTCCCTTGCAAGGGAGTCATATTTCTCAGACGAAAAAACTGGAAAAATCTTTATAACCCGGAATGGACTTTGTGTTGGGAGAAAAAGATGCAGACTATAGGTCAATTGATGGAACTTACATTTGCTGTGATTTGGCTAAATCAATTCTGTCCGTGACATTGTTTTAAGGGTTAACCATTGTAAATACACCATTTTTGATTTTCCAGCATTATTCATGTATTTCTGTGTTTCTATTATTTCCGGTGTGTTTTTTTTTTTTTTTTTTTGTATGTAAAAAATAACACGAATTATGTACTTAGTAATTGAAAATTTTGCCTCTGTCATTTGATTCCCATTCTTAGGATAGATATAAGAAGATGTGGTATGAGTGCCAATGAGACAACATAGGAGTTTGTTTTGAATCATTATGAATAATCAACCCAAAAATAGATTACCGTAGCTATATTTGGCAAAACTTTCGGAATTTGTGGTCTTCAATGTTGTTCAACTTCAAACTTTGTTTGGACAATTAACCCTTTTGATTTGAGCATCAATGGTGGGTCTGTTTCATAGGAACGCGCGTCTCATACACAAAATTGTAAGCCTGGTATCTTCGGTGGGTACTTTTGCTACAGCAGAACTTTTATACTTTCAAACACGATCTTAAACATTAAGTTTCATTGTATTTGTATATGAACTAACCTCTCAACAAACACGATAAGGAAGAATTTCATAGCGTTCAGAAAATATGTACATAAATTGAACTTGCAGATCCCAGGCAACACCTCCGTTTAAGACAATGGCTTATTTTACCCGTCCGAAAAAAAAAATTACAATTACTAAAAAAAAAGGAGGTAGATACTACTAATTGATTGTATCAGTGATTTTATTGACATGATTCAGAGAGGACATTTTGCGGGATGATGTTAGTTATTTAACAATATTTAAAAAAAACAAACTATGTTCAATTACTCGACGCTTTGGTTGATAGCGTTTGATTTTGTCATTTTTTATGAACTTCCCCTTTTTAAATTGACTTGGAGTTCGGTATTTGGTTATACTTTTTTACTATAGTATATACTTAAGTGCCAATCTGGCAGTGGTGACAAACAAAACCCGCTCAAGTTTGCATTAATTTAAGTTCAAAATATATAATGGTGCACGAAAATAACATTCGTTTGCTTTTCCTGATCTGGTTTTTCAAAATATAATTTGGTTGAAAGGCACTAGAAATTTCCAATTAAGGGGAGCTAAATCTGTAATTTGCTCGCTTTCTAATCAAAAGTTATCTAGAGATTTGCAGAATTTTCCAGACATGCAGAAACAAAAGACCTTCTATCTCTAAGGATGAAGGTAATTTCAAAATAGAATGGTTGAGTCGGAAGTTTTTTTTTGTTTTTTTTTTTTTTTTTTTTTCGGCCATATTTTGAAATTCTTCTTAATTGCCTGATGCTTACAGAGACTGGCACTTAAATGCTTATTTACAGGATCATATAGCAAAAGTATGAATATACACATAATTGTAATTCTATAAAAACAACACATTCACATCATAGGATATGTATATATATACTGCTTAGTTGTTACCGTTATACGACATTTGATGTCGCACAAAAGTAAGATAATTGATGTACACAATAAAATTTGTCCAGTTTCCTCATTTCTTTGTTCATCATGCCCTAATCGTATTTAGACTAGCTAAATATGTCATTAGTATACACATGGACAACAACTATACCAAGAGAATAAGCACAACACATCTTTATTTTTGCAAATGCACTTATATAATACATAATTTACCTGTGTAGTGTTTTATTTGTCTGTCCGTATCTTTTCTTTTTTGGTCATAGTTCTCTCTGTCTTTGATCTACGGATGGATTTTGCTTGCCTATAATTATCTTTTCTTCCTACGTTTATATGTTAGAGAGAAGTTGTATAATCAAAGATTATGTTAAATCCTTTATTTTTCAGGGATTCTGCATAATCACTTAAATCATCAGTGATAATATACATAATTCCTGAAAATGACCAGTGATTTTTTATAATCATTGAACATTTTAATACTAATTTTACAAATTCCCTTATTTGATTTCACGGATTACCAAAATTCAATGATCCTTTGTTAAAAAAAAAAAAAAAATCAAATATAGAAAAACTATCATTTGTTTTTCTTATTCCATGAAAGGTTAAGTGAACAGTTTTCATTTCTGATCTTCTAGGTAAATCTTGAGCGAACAGTTTTTCCAGTGATATTTTATTTAACTATTGAACCACAAAATTCCATAAACAAATAAGTATGCCACAGGCTCAGATGTTACTAGTATTGGAGCAAACGTATGCTAAATAATTACTGCAAATTGCAGAGGAAAAAATAAATTGGAAGATATGGACAAGGAACAAATAAATTGACATTGTTACTTTGATGACAAAAGAACCCAGGAAAGAAGACAAAACTCCTGCTTATTACTATCTGCTGACAAAGTAAGCATTTAAATTGTTTTAAGGCTCCTACCATCCTTTATATTTCATACATATTACACTCTTTACAGCATTACTCATTAACATAGGAGATGGAGGGGGTTGGTTAGCATGGATCTAAAACAAAAATGATTTTGAATAAAAGACTTAAATAAAAAATTGTGAATAGCAAAAGTTGTAAAAACTAGATATACAGAAACAAAAGTACCATTTATCATATGCACGTTTCTACGATTTGCATCCCAGTAGTATACTAATGTTTGATACCAAATCAGTGGTTGATTATGTTTGGGGGGGGGGCAAGGAGGTGGTAGGCTCTTCTCCCATTTTGATTGAAAAACAAATAGCAGAAATTTCAGGAACAATCAAGCTTGTTCGACTGTCCTCTACTTGACAAGTTGTTTTTGCAATTAGATTGTTGATAATACCAAAGGATTCACAATATATTTTGACTTTCTCAGGAATGAAATCCTTCAATGGGATGACATACAGAAAATTATCAGAAAACGCATTTCGTGTGACGACGATACTACATACTACGCTTGTCTAGCGGATATGTATCACATTGTTCACGAAATCCACATTGCAACAGGACATGGCAGGCGTGATAAAATTATCAAGGAAGCAAATCGAAAATATGCAAATGTTTCAACAGAGGCTGTTGAACTGTTATGGATTTGTGTGAAGAATGTCAATTAAAGAAGCATAAAATTGCAAGTAAGGAACTTGTTGTTAAACCTGTTGTTAGCAAAGAATTCAATCAACGTGTAAAAATGGATTTAGTTGATATGAAAGCGTTAAGGTTTGACGATTGCAAGTACATCATGGTTTACCAAGATCATATGATAAATTTTGTGGTTCTTCGGCCTTTGAAATAAAAACGGGCAGCAGGGGTCATAGAGGTTGCAATGCAGATTATTGACATATTCTTTTCTTTTTAGTGTCCCAACATTTTCAGGGTGACAATGGCGCTGAATTTACTGCATGTATTATTTCTCAATATCAAAGATTTTTGGCCAGAGTGTAAAATGGTTCATGGGAAGCCACGACACTCTCAAAGTCAAGGAAGTGTCGAACGTGCAAATGCTGATATGAAAGATATAACAGTAACATGGATGCGGGATAATGGTTGTAAAGATTGGCCGGCAGGAAATAAATTTGTCTAATTTCCAAAAAAAATCAAAGCTACCACTCATGCATTAAGCAGACACCCAACAAGGCAATGTTTGGATTAGAGGAAAAGGTTAGCCTAAAAACATTCTCCCTGCCCGATGAAATATTTTCGCTTCTTAACACAGAGGATAATCTTAAAGATATAACCAACGTAGGGTTTCGAGATAACGCATAAGAAAATCCCATTGATTGCGATAACTTTACATGTATTGTTTGCCAAAGGCAAGCGTCAAATGCACATTTATGTTCTCAATATAAATGCACGGTTAATGTAATTTGTGGTAAACAAATTGTGAAGAAGGTTGTGGATCATTAGTTTTGTGTTTGTGGTGTTCAAAGGAACAAGGAATTCAAACTGAGAGAACTAACTCAACTAGATGTAGAGAAAAAACAGGCAGAAAGAATGATTGACAGATCGGACAAAATTTTGGAGGAGGCCGACATTGGGTATAATGTTCTCATACCTATTCCACATGTTGATCGAGGAAAGGGACATCCCAAAACATAATGGCCATTATTCACGAAAAGGCCGAAAAGGGATATCGCCTGGCCACACAACATGGAATTCTGCTCGGATCTTACACAAGAAAGCAGTTCTAGGCTGCTGATTCCCTTTTTTGACACCTTCAGATGTTGTACTGAAAACTTTATTTCTCTTAGACGTGCCGGGAAATCTGATATGTGAAGGACAAGGTTTTTTAAAATGTGGATGTTGTGGAACAAACAGCTGTGAATCAAATAGATATGCCTGTAGGAAAGCAGGGTAAATGTGCAATAGTCGATGCCATCCAAATTAAGATTGTAAAAATAAAGGTTTTAAAATATTGTGCTTAACATTTTAAAATATTGTGCAAAATTTTAATATATTGTGCCTAATATTTTAATATATTGTGTTTATCGTATTAATATATTGTGCCTTATATTTTAATATATTGTGCTGATCATTTTAATTTTGTGCTTAACATTTGAAAATAGTGTGACTAACATTTTAATATATTGTGGTTATCATTCTAATATATTGTGCTTAACATGTAAATACTAAGTATATTGTGTCTGCCATTTTAATATCTTTAGGTTATTATTTTCATGTATTGCGCTTAACATTTTAACATATTGAGGTTATCATTTTAATGTATTGTGCCTATAACATTTTAATATACACATGTATTTTACAATTTATGTTTATGATGATGTTTCAATATGATTTTATAGAATAAAATATTCAACTTCCATTCATTTTCCTTATAAATAAATCTGTTTCTTCATTTCAGTTATTATGTTTAATCCTGACTTTTTTCTAGTGATTACACATGCTTCCTGAAAATTTTAGTGATTATATATAATCCCTGAACTAACCAGTGACTCTACATGATCCGTGAAAATTTTAGGGTTCTACATAATCCCTAATTCTACAAATTTACTGTAATATATACATGTAGTTTTGTTAGATCAATGCTTTGTTATAAAAGTGGGAGGCTAAGTTGGCTATAAAACCTAGTTTAATTCACCATTTTCTTCTGAAAATGCCTGTACCAAGTCAGGAATACGGCAGTTGTTTTACACATGTTCTGTTGATTGAAAGGGTTTGATTTCGTCAGTATTATGGACTTTCCCTTTTTGAATTTACTTTGGAGGTCGGTATTTTGTTATAATTTTGTTTAATGTAAAAGTATGTCCATGTTCTTCATATTCTTATTAATGTTATCATGTATGAGAGAAATTCTATATTGATATTTTTATGGACACTTTTTAATGATATTTGATTTGGTAATTCAAACTAACAACGTTTTCAAGACTGAGCTTTCTGACAAAGATATATTGAAATAACAAAAATTAACGGTACCTATGTTACTGCACTGGATGCAGTTTTCGACATTTGATATCATTTTGGTGTTTCTTGAGGACAACTTGTTTGAAAAAAGAAACTGTGCATAAACTGTGAAAAGCAGTCAAATCCGGAAGAATACATTCTTTAAATCTTAAAATATTTAACTAGAAGTGTGTTGAGAAAACAAATTCCGAGAAATAAAATAAGAAATATCGCAGTTTTTCGTCAACATGCATAGAATTAGATGATATCAGTTCCAAACGCCCTTTAAAAGGAGGCGACAGATACCAAAGGAACTGTAAGTAATGTTCGAAAACAGAGTTAGAATGTTTTATTCATACGTTGCAAGAACATATTTTGAGAGTTCTATCATAGAACAGACCCTGGTAGGGCTATTTTGAGAACATGTTGGGACACCTCTATTTGATTGTACAGGTTTTGCAGTTAATTTATTAACTGTAAGTTATATGTGGATTCATTTATTCTTTTATTTGTTTGTTTGTTAGTTGATTTTCTATCTTTTAGATAATCTGTTTCTTTTTTGAAATTTTGTATTAGTATTATTTCAAACAATTGTTTCTGGGATATCGTTGTTACTTTTAATAAGGAAATTATCAAAACGTGACAACCATTCATGCTTTGAGTTATCATTATTACTGGAAAATTAATAGCATAAAATTAATATCCGAGACAATCTTATGGTCACTGTGTTATCCATATTTTTTACCTAGAATAAACAACCTGAAAGCGCTCCTCTACTTGTATAATTCTCTTTTTAAAGAAAATGTATTACTAGAAGTGTTAATAACTACGGAAGTATTAACAGTATACATCCTAGCTACCTGTTAGCATTACTATCTATAAGTAAAACATAGTTTTAATTGAGAATTAATTGTTAACATGCAGAAATAATAGAACAAAGTCCTCTGTCCAATAATATTTGATAATTTCTATCTAAAACAAAAACTTTCTAAAATTGTCAGTTTATAAAATTATGAATTATAAAGAAAGTAAGGTTTCAACTCCCTCAGGCAAAGTTGGCCTTAGATGGATTTGGCTATTTATTAGGTCCTTTATAGTCATATAGATCTTCAACTGTTCTTATGCATCACATCCTTGGCTTTCAGATGTTCGGCCTTGAGCGTTCCTGATAAAGGTAAATCCAGAAAAGTGCGTCGGACGCTGCGAAAGTATTGTTTTCATTTTTTACAGAGTAAAGCTAGGTAACAGCCACTGTATTAAATTAAGAAGAGAGCTGCTCTTATTTACATCATTTCGACCTGTTCTTCCATTTAGCAGATTTTGATCGTTTTACCTTAGAACATATAAAGACAGATCTACCCTAGTATAGAGCTATGCAAACGTAAACCTGCCATAGAAATCTTAAGCAGTTTTATATGACAGATAACAACTACAATTTTACATAAGGTTACTTCTGCTTCCAACAGAAAACAAACCCTGATCGAGTACAAAATATTCATGAACATTTGAGAACGTAAAATGCGAACAACCTGAAAATGGTTATTTATAATGATATTAGTAGTAATTAAAATTTATGTGTGACGGTTGTACAACTGCTATCAATATTTCTTTTATGATTTTTATTTTCTGATTATTATACGGTTCTTCCATAGGCAATAATTTCTTTAAATTGGCGTCATTTAGCGTATGGAAGCTTTGATCATTAAGATCTGTCATAATGTTTAAAAGAAAAATCTGTGCATCTTTATCCCCGTTGGCAATTTTTAAGGCGTGCAACTGTGACAAAACGCACGAAGTTCACTCACAAATTCAAAATGTCCACAAAGATCATAACACATGATGTTTACTTTAAATTTCTACTTCGAAGTGCTTATACAGTAATATTAGCTCCTCTATACATTTCTCAGTTTTCTGCGTGTTTTTTTTAACAAAATCCAATTAATCTCATATTATTGTCCTTATCTACAAGATATTCGATCAACATTAGGTATTCATATACTAATGTTTTCTTGTGTAAATATGAACGGGTCATATTGTATCATCCCTAATGAATTACTTTATTTTCAGTCATCTCAGCACTTCCAACTAGAACGCAACATTTTTCTTACAACATAATCTTGTTATGTGCGTTCGAAAAAAAAATTTCATTATGATCATACTATCATTCTTCTTTTGATTTGGATAATTACTATTTCTAATCTGATATTAAAGTGCTTTCTGTCAAGATGATCCTTAAGAATCTGAAGTTTGAATTATCTATTCTTTCCTGATGACTTAAGGGCAAAATGTTATCTTTAGAGATAACAAGATCAAACGAAACATAGCCAAAAACGTCATATTTCATGATTTCAATCGGATTGCTTTTCCCATCTTATTTTACGTATTTATATATTATGTACTACGTTAAGGCTAACATGGCTTATGTCAAGAAAACTCCTCAATATATAAATATTGTACAGGATAAATGTTAGTACAAAATCTAGAAGTACATTTAAGCTCAAATTTCTAATGTCATTGTATCTGTCAAACTAAACCCATGCTTAATCATGCAAGGAAAAACATGTAGACGAAAATGTTGAGACATTATAAATTGAATTTAATTATACATTGGAAATTATGTTAACTTTATATTGATAATGTGTTATGTTTAAAAATCATGCATGCAATGCTACAGTCTGTATTTTCCCTGTTATGCATTGCTATCTAATTACCGCAAGGCACTAGACGATATGCTTTAAAACGAATAAATGTTAACTGCACGGAGGCGTCTGAATTAACTCATCATATATACCAGGATTGGAATTTTGAATGCCAGACTCGCGTTTCGTCTTAAATGATATAATGATATTTAGCATTAGAGTGTTTGTTGTAGGTTCTGTACCTTACTATACATGTAATTGACATATATGTGTTCATGGTAAACAAAGATATAAACAAAAACTCCATGTACTAATCACTAAAACACCACGACTTTAGAACTATGACATGGATATCACGCTATCTCTTCTGCCATTATAACATAATACGATGGGTAACGATATTAATCTCGGCTACCCACAAGCTGAACTAGACATAGCCCTATTAGGGACCTGATTTACCTCCTTTACTTTCGCGTATTCAATACCAGCTTCATTTACGCAACAGATTTTTTATTCATCGATGCTCAAATAGCATGATACGATTAAAAAGATGCACATTAAGGCAACTTCTAACAGAGCATGACCGAATGCTTCTAGATAGACATATCTGTACTGGTTACAAGAACTTTGGATACAACAAACTAGGTATTACATATCTGAGAAACAGGGAATATCTGCCCTCAATTTTAGAATTCATTCATACAGTTTTGTATTATTCCAAATTATCAGTCAATATGTGTCCTACAAGGAGTACCAGTCTTTCACCTTTCATTTGATATCTTGATAAATACAATATACTCTATATAGTTTTATATTTACACTTACGCGTAGGAACTATTTTGTTTCAAATATGGACTACTTTCCAGTATGTTCTTTTTTAACTGAGCCCTAATTGGTGTTGATACATCTAACACAGTCTATCCGGATCATTTTGCAAAGAATTCCACTCAAAGCGGTGCTAGGGCCTGTCTTAAACTTGCATTGAGGTGAGAGTTTTTTTTTTTTTTTTTTTGCGTGTTGAAGTCCTCACTTGAGATGAAAAACAGCAATAAAGCGCTGTTCCTTTGCCTTTTTGTGCGTTTTTTGCTGTGCATGTACTGATTTTGTGTCAAGGATGGATACCCCATATCCTCTGTTTTTTTCTATTACATGTATTATGTCAACGACAAAATATGAAATTAATCGTGATTTTTAATCACACTAATTCCATAGTCTTTTTAGAGGACGATGCTAGCTGCATGTTACTAATGATTAAAATGATGGCTGGCTGATTATCGTCTAGAGGCAAATTAAATTCATATGCAAGACGAGAACATGTTTATGTGATATGAATGTCAGCCGTGCTTTGTACTAGACAGACACGCTGATCCAAATGTTTCTCGTGTTAAACACTAGGTAACAGTCCGTAGAAACACATGTAACTCTACTCGGACACAATATTCTGACTCCGAGCCGACTAGTGTTTGCTCTTACTCCTTTATTTCACGTGCTTAGCAGAGAAGCAGCAAATACCAATTCAAAAACCATTTGTTTGACTCAGCCGGAGTTCGAACCATTGATCACCCGCACTCATTAATCGGAAGACCATATCTATAGTGATAGATATGTTTTTACTTATTTGGAAAATTAACTGTTTCAAATTAAAACAAAAGACCATTAAAAACTATTTGAGATTTCCAACAAAATGAAATACGTACTTAACTCGACGTACGGACCTAATGGGACTGGTTATTGCCAATCACTGAATTTGATTAAATACGTCGCCCAAGTTTAAACAAAGTATTCCAAGACTTTTAAAATCACGCACTGGAATTTTCGTCCATATAAAATAATTTTATCAAGAAGAAAAATGATAGAGATCTTGCATTTTCATTTATCACGTGGTTTTCAAGATTCCCGCCTTAATTTTCACTGACATAAGATCACGTATAAACACGCGTATCCCATACCTATAATACGTACGATTTGAGTTATCTTTCATGGTTTTGATTATGACAATTATTTTTCAATATTTTTCAATATACTTTGCAGATGAACGCCCCATTATACTTTTTTTTCTGTCTTTCTTTATAGTTTATATATCTTTTTATTATATTTGTTGCGGGGAAAATATTTAGAAGGATATTTTTTCTGACAATTTCAGAAATATTGAAACCAGAGTTTGTCAGAATCTATCTCTTTATAAAAGTTGAAACTTGAGATAAAACTATTGCTTCCATTTAAACAAAAGTATTTTTCATTTATTATAAAATTCATTGATAAAAAAAAAATCCCTATAAATGTTGTTTTCAGAATTCAGGTGTGTTCGATTAGGGATTTTTCTGTATCTGAGGATAGAGGCAACGTTAGAAGTGGAACAAAAATAGGAGTATTAATAGGATAATAGGATGTAGGGTTATATATATATAAGTTTTCGTTGCATATGTATTTTACATATGCATATTTAGGACGAGAAGATGAATATGAACCAGACTGTGTATTATACCGCAGGAAGACACGGTATCCTACCTGAACACATGATTTTGACCCCGGACCGACCAATCTTTCATTTAACTCCTAAATATAGCGTGCTTGGCAGAGAGGCAGTCAATCTTCGATTTGAAACGGGCGAGGATCCAGCCCGAGGTTTTCCGCACTCGAGCAGTGGTGTAGCTTTCATTGACGCTATTAGGCAACCGCCTCACCAAATGTTTGACCATTAAGAAAAGAGATAAAGAGAATTATATACCATGTACGTCATAGTATAAAGTATACTGAGTGACTGACGACGGTTCAAAACGTTGACTGCTTTACTCTCTACTCCTCATTATTAACGTCTTGAAAACTTTCTTTTATAAAATGAACAAGGTAGATGCAAATATCTTTTTTAAGTAACAGACAAAGTATACCTCGCAAAAAACTTATTTAAACAAGAAATCAAAAATGTCAAACTGATTTGATGCTTGATTTTTTTTTTTTTTTTTGACAACGAACTTGTTACTTTTGGTGGACAAAGTTTTCAACGGACACTTGGCATTCCTAAATTTTATGTAGAACTCTTCTACCTTGGTTAATATAAGCAGGACTTCATAGTTCACCCAGTTTTTATCATCCATACATTTTGACAAAAGCTAAACGTATAAAGTTAAAAGACATAGTGGATCTTAAACTTAATATCCCCAAATCTGTACAAATGCATTTTAGAGGAGGTCATACATATAAGTATGTCAACTATTTTGTTTTGAGCAGGACCTGTCTGTAACTGAATACTGAGATTTAAACCTTTAACCAGCAGTTTCATTCAAAATATATTGATTTAATGCGCACTAGAAATATTATTTCATGATAAAATTCCACAAATCAGGATTTTACACAGACAGGATCATCACCTTTACCTATTTTGCGATTCATATTTTCAATTAATCGTCAATTCCCTATTGGCATTGACGTCTTTTAACCAAGGTGAGGCTTTGACTGCCAAGATTCAAATCATCTGCTTCACCAGAAATAAAATTCAAGTTACGCTACTGTCGATTGATTAATAGTTGGTTGTTTAACGTCCAGTGGCAAATATTTCATGCATAATAAACATGTAGAGAACGTGGCATTCTATCTACAAGAGGCATTGGATTTAACGTTCCCACTCTGACCGGACGGGACTATGTACTTGTACATCCCGCACAACCAAACGGACTCCCCACTTTTGCAATGGTTTAACTGCTGATCGGAACAAGACCAACAGTGACCATATTTATATTCCCCCGATCACCTTTTAGGGGTTACTGTCGAGGCGAGCGTGCGACCAAAGAGTCAGTTATGAATATGAAAGATACATATACATGTACGTGTATTAATCAAAACATTTGCAACAAGAATGTGTGGCCTTAAGACACCCTGCCTCTTCACATGATCATATTTCCATGTTAAGTGCACCACTTAATCCGGGTCAAACTTTAATTTGGTATATAATTTTAAACGTTTTATATTTTGAACAGAACAGAAAAACGGACGGTTGCACAGACCAGTAAATATAATATCCCTTTGCTATCATAAGTTGGTCATCCTACTTAACAAAATATTCCGGTCTTGTCCGTTTTATACATATTTGTATAAGTTAAACGCCAAACATTTTAGAAAAACTATCGTTTAACAACGTCGTTTTTGGCATTTATTCAATCAATATCTTATGAGTTTTAAACTTACAAAGTAGCATAACAAAGTACATTTTCAGCTATTTATTACGCGTTGTTGTAGAATTTAAATAACAAATTTAATACCCTGACTGGGATAATATCGTCTATACAATACATAAAACATGTACCCACGGCTTTCGAATTGTTGATAGTGTTTACGCTCAATGAAAAGTCATTTGTTATCTTTTAATTTTTTGTTCGTCCTAATCTACAACACGATTTGACACATAATTGTAATAGTGCTAACCAGTAAGTGTGATTACTAAGTTTACCTTCCCGATGGAAATTACTCAAAGCCATGACATAATCGCTATAGCAATAATGAAACTTTACAATCCCAGGACAGTTGATGACGTTCTTTTTCTTCTGTTTGTACAAAAATTGACACTGTTGTCTTGGTCGTGGACGTATTAATAAAAAGTTGTCAGGACGTTTGTAAATTATGATCCTGTATTGTTCCTTTGGCATACAAAATGAGACCTTTTGTTTGAAAATGAGGCATTTCTCGTTGTTATATAATAATTGTTTGTCATTTTCAAGTAAGTGGTGAGTGCTATTTTCAAAAGTGATATATATATATTAACTAGACATCAATCAAAATGTTTCATTTTTTCAAAGTAAATTAACCGGACATACTCCAAAAATTGTTATCTGAAACATTTTTCTTATACTTTGAAATTGAAAAATCGTATATGTTAAAATTTTAAGGCGTCAAGGAATTGAAGTTGTTTGTGTTATTCGGCAACTATAAGTTTAAGTGATTTACATTGATAGTCGTTGTCGCAGATGAACCTGGATATATCTCAGTATTCGTAGCAGTAATTACGTCATCGTGTTCATGTTCCTGACTTGTCATCAAAGACAACGTATCACTCATAGTAAAACAACAAAAATACCGAACTCAAAGGAAAATTTAAAACGGAAAGTCGTTAATTAAATCACAAAATCGAAAGCTCAAACACATCAAATGAATGAACAACAAATGTCATGTTCTTGACTTGGTATTGGCATTTCCTTATGTAAAAAATGATGGATTAAACCTGGTTTTATAGTTAGCTAAACCTCTCACTTGTATAACAGTTGGATAAAATTCCAATATATTGACAACACTGTGTGAGCAAATAGACATAATAGGTAAAAATGTCAAATATTGGGGAACAACAGTCAACATTGTGTTATAATCTCAATCACTATAAAAACAAAAAACTATGTCAACAAAGAAAAATAATATGGCATATAGACACTCTATAGACAAAGAACATAAGCAAAAATGAAAGATAGGAATACAAAAATGTACCACAGCACAATAACACAATGGCGGGATGTATAAATACCAAGCCACGCAAAAATGGACTAAACAGTAAAGGTTAAAAATATACGAAGACAAATAAAAGGAACAGTATAACACTTAATTTGGATGAAAAACAATGTCAGTACCAAAAATTTATACTTCAAGACCATCATGTATTAATTGTGAAATTGATTAGACGACTTTTTGTCAATTATAACCGACCGCCGACTAGTATTAGCCGCATGACGGGTGTCAGTAATGAAACATACAATTTAAGGAATATTTTGTAAGTGGCAAGAATTATGGATCAGGTAAGTTGAAATTTTCCACGGAACAAAATACCTTTTTAATATTTGATAAACACATTAGTTCCACAGCTCTGAAAATGCAGATTTGCTTATGGAAAATATATTTACTTAAAAAATGTCATTACGAAAAAGAGGGACGAAAAAAAGACCTCATTACATAAGGTAGACAACACGTTTAATTAAAATTGTTAGAATTAATATTCATTGTCCAATAAATTCTTGGAAGATCTATTTTTGTAACGATGGCCTGAATTATATTTAGACCTTAATTTAACATTTAGTTGAATCGGAATAAGAGACTTCACAAGGAAATTTCTTAATTGCTTCAATCAGGATTTGTAAGCTTTCACGGAAATAATTTTCGTTAAGATTTGTCTGAATTTCTGAAAATTCCATGTAAATCCGTAATAGTTTGTTCGTTTTTATACATTTTGTATTAGGAGGAATTTACATTTAAATTGCATCATGGATGAATAAAATTGCAATAACGTAATTGGGCTTAAAAAGGTATCAATACCTCTTTACTAAAGCTGTAGCTCAATCTGGGTTAATCAAGTAAAGGTCAAAGTCTGACGTGCTACATTCTGTAAATATCTTACGTTGAGTTCTTCAAATTGCATAGAAGGTTTGTTAGTAATGCGAATACTTCATGCAAAATAACACTAAAAGATTGTACTGAAGTATGGATAGCAAATTAAAAATAATAATAAAACAAATGCAATGGTCATAGCATATAAATCAGTAAAGAGATGACTCAATGCATAATTTGAAAACACCATCCAGACTTAATTGAATCTGTTTATATATGTTGTTATGATATTGTAACTATCATATCTGTTTGGTTGGCCTTGTTTGTTTTGTGTGGCCTGGGAATGTTTGCATTATATATTGTGTACAAATTATACACATTGTGTTACAACTATGCAGTTTAGAATTCACTGGAACATTCATTGATACTCATGGAATGCTTAGAACTTTCTATTTCACTTACATAACGTTTCCAGAATGATCATAACAAAAGATGCGTAATTTATATTTCTAGCGTTGTCTAGAAATTTCCGTTTGAGTATTTAAATGCAGATCCAAAAGTTAGTTGAATATAGAGATTTAGACAGAGACATCGATAGACTTAGACATCGATAGACATAGACATCAACATTTTCAGCAGTTGGATTGACACTTTTATTGAAAACTACATCATACTAGATTGTGACCTATTGGATATAATATTCTGTGGATTCCGAGAAGATTTCCGGATAAAGAAAAGATTGGACTCATATTTTGACAGTTAAGTTGACATTACTCTGTGTAATACTTCTTGTAAACTAGTGTATAATAAATATTGTTAAGTTTTATTATTGATTTGTGTCTTTTGTTGGCTACAATTAAAGGCGATTTCTGCCGTAACAGAAATTGGGGCTCAAGTCCGGGATCACGTTAATATCTTAATAAAGATTTTTCAGTATTTTTATTAGAACTAGCCAACAAAATTCTACAATATGGCATTTGATGCCGGTAAATTTTGAAAACGCCAGATCTGGAAGGGTTTGATAATATAAAGAAAGAGGAATTAGTGTTGCTTGCTAAACATCTGAAATTAGACTTTAGAGTATCTATGAGAAAACAAATTATAAAAAATTTGTTAATAGACAAATTAGTTGACTCAGAAATTTTTGGTGAAGAGGCTCTTGAACTTAAGGTCGAAAATGTTGATGCTACCAAATTAAAACAGCTTGAATTAGAACATGAATTTAAATTAAAACAATTGGAAAACGAAATCAAAATAAAACAATTGGAAAAAGAAGAAAAACAGGCAGAACTTCAAACGAAGGAAAGGTTAGAGATGGAGAAAAAAGAAAAAGAAGAAAGGTTAGAAATGGAGAAAAAAGAAAAAGAAGATGAATTTAAATTAAAACAAGATGAATTGAAATTAAAACAGGCAGAACTTGAAATGAGAGAAAGGTTAGAGATTGAAAAAATGAAAATTGAAATGGCAAAAGAAGAAAGCAACACTAAATTCCAATCAAAATCAGAACATTTTAATTTTGATGCAGCAAAAAACATACGTTTGGTTCCCAAATTTTGTGAAAAAACAGTTGACAAATTTTTTCCACAGTTTGAGAAAATTGCTCAAAATTTGAAATGGCCGAAGCCTTTTGGACTACAATGCTGCAAAGTGTTTTTGAGGGCAAGGCCGCTGAAATTTACTCAGCACTTTCATCAGAAAATAGTTCTGATTATGACACGGTTAAAAGGAAGTTTTGAAAGCTTATGAGCTAGTGCCAGAAGCATATAGACAGAAATTTAGGTCTTATAAAAGTTTGATTCACAAACCTATGTTGAATTTGCTAGGAAAAGAAGATCTATTTGATAAATGGCTTACGTCAAAGAAAATAAATAAAATTTTGATAATTTAAGACAATTGATGTTATTAGAAGAGTTCAAGCAGTGTGTTCATTTAGACTTAAAACACATTTAGATGACAAAACTGTTGAGACATTACAAGATGCAGCTGTTATTTCCGATAATTATACCCTTTCACATAAGAGAAGTTTCAAAGGTCAAAATTTTAATACTTCAGTGGAAATTACAAGAATCAAAGCACTGAGCGTACTGATAATAAACCTGTTGCACAGAATAAGAGTCAGTCTAGTTATAATATGTCTAGTCCAAAGTTTGAAACTTTTGAGAAGAAGTCACTGACTTGTGCTTATTGTAAGAAGAATGGTCACCTGATGGCTGATTGTTTTAGACTCCAGAAGAAGAATGACAGAGATAATAAGCCCAAGACCAGTGCTTGTACGACACCCGTGTTACCAACACGTTGGAATGTCCTGCGAGTCAGGCTTTTAAGTCCAGTTTTGTGATTACATGGAGGATTATATACCCTTTATGTCTGATGGGTTTGTTTCTATTGTTGATAATACTACTCCTCAGCCTATTAAGATTTTACGGGACACTGGAGCTTCTCAGTCTTTATTGTTAGAAGGTGTGTTGCCTTTGTCCGAGGAGACTTCTGTTGGTGCCTCCGTTTTGTTACAAGGTGTGGAGTTAGGTTGTATAGATGTTCCCTCCATCGTATTTATCTGAAGTCAGATTTGATAACTGGACCAGTTGTTGTGGGTGTTCGTCCTAATCTCCCTGTTGAGGGTGTTTCATTATTGCTAGGAAATGATCTAGCTAGGAACAAATTGGTTGCTGAACCAATTGTTACCAGTGAACCTGTGGTAGATGTTAAATCACCTGAAGATGATGCTGAACTGTATCCAGCTTGTGTCGTTACTAGGGCGATGGCTAGAAAACAACAAAATGAGGATTTGCAAGAAGACCAGTTTGATTACATGGACCTTTCTGACACCTTTCTAGCCGACATTGAAGGTCCCGGTAGCTCAGAGAAGGCCGTAATAAGACCACCTAGTATTAGCAAGAATGTAATTATGCCATGGCCAGACGTAAACAGCCATTCATTAGACCGAAGGAAATTTGTCGAAGAGCAAAATAAAGACCCTGAGGTTCTTCAGCTCAGCAAGAGGGCTCAACCACAGGAGGAAGCAGACAAAGTGGCCGAATGCTATTACCATCAAGACGGCATTTTAATGAGAAAGTGGAGGCCCCTGATGATACCCCGAGGAGGAATGGAGAGTGGTATACCAAGTGGTGGTGCCTAAAGTCTATAGGCAAGACATTATTGGTCTTGCCCATGACACCCCTTGGCTGGACACTTAGGTATAAGGAAGACTTGCCTTAAGATCTTACAACATTTCTACTGGCCAAGACTAAAAATGATGTCGCAGAATACTGCAAATCATGCCATATATGCCAGGTTGTTGGTAAGCCTAACCAGAAGATACCATCAGCACCACTTCTGCCTATTCCAGCCTTTGAAGAACCTTTCAGCCGAGTACTCATTGATTGCGTTGGACCTTTACCGAAGACCAAGACCGGAAATGCGTATTTATTGACAATCATGTGTATCTCCACTCGCTTTCCTGAGGCTATTCCGTTAAGGAATATCAAGACACCTACTATTGTCAAAGCTCTGATCAAATTTTTCACGCTAGTAGGACTTCCAAAGTCTATACAGTCCGACCAGGGTTCAAATTTCATGTCAGGTTTATTTCAGCAAGTCGTGTACCAGTTAGGGATTGCTCAGTATAGGTCAAGTGCTTATCATCCAGAATCTCAAGGTGCCTTAGAACGTTTTCATCAAACATTGAAGAACATGATTAGAACTTTTTGTCTTCAATTTGACAGGGACTGGGATGATGGTGTTCACTTTTACTTTTGCGGTCCGAGAGGCTGTTCAAGAATCCTTGGTTTTAGTCCCTTTGAGGTATTTGGTCATACTGTAAGGGACCTTTAAAATTGATTAAGGAAAATGGCTTACTGAACACACTGACTTGAATCTTCTAGACTATGTATCTAGATTTAAAGAAAAATTGTATACTGCTTGTCAAATTGCTCAGAACAATTTAAAACTGTTCAGAATAAGATGAAAATATGGTATGATAAAGATGCCAGGGACAGAGTTTTTGAGCCAGGTGATAAGGTACTTGTATTTTGCCAGTCCCTGGACATCCATTACAAGCTAAATATTGTGGTCCTTATACCATAGAGAGTAAAATCAATGATTTGAATTATTTTGTAAAAACACCAGGTCGGCGTAAACAAAATAGAGTGTGTCACATTAATATGTTAAAACCATATTTTGAGCGTACTAATGAAGGTGAGAGTAAACCAGTTGGCACTTTAGCCATGGTTAGATTGGAGAACAATCATGACAAACCAGATATAATTGAACTACCTTTTAGTTCTAAAACTATGGAAGAGACAGTTAGATTGAAAAATTCAGAAATTTTGTCAAATTTAGATTCAAAACTTGCACATCTGTCTTTTGATCGTAGAGAAAAATTAAAAGCTTTGGTATTTTCTTTCAAAAATCTTTTTCCAGATGTGCCAAACAAAACCACTGCTGTTTGTCATGATGTCGATGTAGGTGATGCTTCTCCAATTAAGCAACATCCTTACCGGCTCAATCCACTCAAACTTGAATTTATGAGAAAAGAAATTAAATATATGCTTGACAATGATATTATTGAGCCGAGTAACAGTGAATGGAGCTCTCCTTGTCTGCTTGTGCCCAAACCAAATGAAACCTTTCGTTTCGTAACTGATTTCAGAAAAGTAAATTCTGTCTCAAAATCTGATTCCTATCCGATTCCAAGGATAGACGATTGCATTGATAACATTGGACAAGCAAAATTTGTGAGCAAATTTGATTTATTGAAGGGTTACTGGCAAGTCCCATTGACACAGAGAGCTCGAGAAATATCAGCTTTTGTCACACCAGACGGCTTATTTCAATATACTGTAATGCCGTTTGGCATGAAAAGTGCTCCAGCTACATTTCAAAGAATGATCAATAATGTTATAAAGATTTAGACTGTTGTTATGCTTATATTGATGATCTTATTGTATGTAGTGATAGCTGGGAAGAACATTTAACACATTTATATGATACTTTTGATAGATTGTCACAATCAAATTTGACTGTAAATCTTGGTAAAAGTGAATTTTGCCAGGCCACTGTTGATTATTTAGGGCATACAGTTGGCCAGGGTCAAGTGAAACCTATTACGGCTAAAGTGGATGCAATTACTAAATTTCCTCCTCCTACAAATAAAAAACAACTTATGAGATATTTAGGCATGATTGGATTTTACAGAAAATTTTGTTCAAATTTTGCTACTGTTGTTCAACCATTGACTCATCTTTTACGGAAAGATTCTAAATTCATCTGGAGTGAAAATTGTCAAAACGCTTTTGAAAATAGCAAATCACTTTTAATTAATAGTCCAGTTCTGATCACTCCAGACTTTGAAAACAATTCAAACTTGCCGTTGATGCAAGTGATGTAGGAGTTGGAGCTGTTTTATATCAAGAGACAGATGATAATGTTGAGAAACCTATATCATATTTTTCTAAGAAATTAGATAAACATCAGAAAAATTATTCAACTATTGAAAAAGAGTGTTTTGCACTGTTGTCTGCACTTCAACATTTTGATGTATATTTAAATCCCATTGTGCATCCTATTCTTGTTTATACTGATCATAATCCTCTCACCTTCATACATAAAATGAGAAACAAGAACCAGAGATTGACTAGGTGGAGTTTATTGTTACAGGAATATGATGTTATTGTAAAACATATTAAAGGTAAAGATAATGTAATAGCAGATGCTTTATCTAGAACTTATTGAAACACTTTGTATATACTATGCATTTTGTACATATTATTCATGAAAAGTTTTGTTACACTCAAACTTTTTTAAGGGGAGGTGTTATGATATTGTAACTATCATATCTGTTTGGTTGGCCTTGTTTGTTTTGTGTGGCCTGGGAATGTTTGCATTATATATTGTGTACAAATTATACACATTGTGTTACAACTATGCAGTTTAGAATTCACTGGAACATTCATTGATACTCATGGAATGATTAGAACTTTCTATTTCACTTACATAACGTTTCCAGAATGATCATAACAAAGATGCGTAATTTATATTTCTAGCGTTGTCTAGAAATTTCCGTTTGAGTATTTAAATGCAGATCCAAAAGTTAGTTGAATATAGAGATTTAGACAGAGACATCGATAGACTTAGACATCGATAGACATAGACATCAACATTTTCAGCAGTTGGATTGACACTTTTATTGAAAACTACATCATACTAGATTGTGACCTATTGGATATAATATTCTGTGGATTCCGAGAAGATTTCCGGATAAAGAAAAGATTGGACTCATATTTTGACAGTTAAGTTGACATTACTCTGTGTAATACTTCTTGTAAACTAGTGTATAATAAATATTGTTAAGTTTTATTATTGATTTGTGTCTTTTGTTGGCTACAATTAAAAGGCGATTTCTGCCGTAACAATGTCCTCGATATTTTGACCTCAAAAGGTATATTCAATAAAATAGGTTGAATGATTACATATTCATCCTTACAATAATTGAGATATTTCCTAACTTTACGTTTAACATAATCATTTTGTCTTTATATAGGGCTGCATTTTTATTTAAATATTTTTTATAAGACATAAAAAGGATTACAGCAATAACAAAAACTTTTGGACAGGAGAACAGACCAAGCCGTTAACCAATTCCGGACTCATCTGACGATATAAACATACACACAAAGACAAATCACAGCGAATAACATATAGTCCTTATAGCCCATATTTATTATTTTTATATTTGGGTTACCTTTTAGCTTATTGCTTTGTGATGTTTTGTACACACACGATCCCAAATTATTGCATAGATTTTAGAAAAGACATTTGAGTTGTGTTATCTGTTGACTGACATATATAGTATCAAAAGAGAGACAATCACAATTGCTTTCAGCAATGAAAAAGTGAGAAAAAAAAGGTTAAGGCGACAAAAACATAATGGAAGAGATGACAAACGTGGTGTACTCATTAACGAAAAAAAATAAAATAAAATAACAAAAATACCGAACTCCTAGGAAAATTTAAAATATCAAATGGTAAAATCAAAAGCTCAAACACATCAAACGAATGGAAAACAACGGTCATATTCCTGACTTGGTACTGCCATTTCCTTATGTAGAAAATGGTGGATTATACCTGGTGTCATAGCTAGCTAAACAACACAAGGTTATAACATACGCTCTTTTGAGCTTTTAACCGACACACAAGGCATAACAATACAAACACGAATATAATAAGTTTAAGTAAAAACGGAAGCATGGAAAATTAAAGTATTGCTATTGACCACGGTAACAGACTTTGATAGTTTCTCTACGTTTAAAAACACATTTTTGAAAGACCTTATGCAAGGTAAATTATTCAAGCAAATACCAGTTTGATCTCAACTTACACAATTTTGGTTGTATCCATCTGCTAGGGCTACCAAAATTTTAATGGTCAATCTTATGCCATTTCTCAAATTTTAAGTTAATGTTGAATAAATAAAAAAAATCGTTTAATAAAGTCGACAGTAGTTTACCGATCTTTGATTCTCATTAATCGATTATCTTTGATTCTCATTAATCGATTATCTTCGATTCTCATTAATCGATTATCTTTGATTCTCATTAATCGATTATCTTTGATTCTCATTAATCGATTATCTTTGATTCTCATTAATCGATTATCTTTGATTCTCATTAATCGATTATCTTTGATTCTCATTAATCGATTATCTTTGATTCTCGTTAATCGATTATCTTTGATTCTCATTAATCGACTATCTTTGATTCTCATTAATCGATTAGGAGGAGACAAAGCAAGGAAACAGACGAAAACGTGAAAATCGTCAAAATGTAACAAACGAGAATGGGACACAATCGATAAAAAATTAAAGATCAGACGATTTGTATAAACAGAGGTATGGGATATTTCTTTGGTTCTTCTTTATCTTTATTTTAATTTCATTTTTTGGAATGGGGGCATTGATCTTTTATAAAAAAAAGTTAAAGTACCATTGACGTTTAAAAACGAAATTGTTTGATTCTTTATTTCGTGTTATTTCAAGGACATTTTATAAGTATTACCGTTCAATGTATATAAAAAAAAATAAAACCAAATAAAAGATAACAGGTTGATAAATGTGTACGCCAGAAGCGATTTTCGACTACAAATGACTCATCGGAGGCGCTTGTATCAAACTGGAGGTTCTGAAGAGCCTGTGTTTTCTTCTAGATCTATGTGTATCTTAAAAATGGACACTCATAAACACTGTAGACTAGATCATAATTCAGGACGGAAATCGGTTTTTGTTGATCTTGTATTTCTGATCATTTTGTTCTGTAACAGTTTTTCTCTTTCTTCTATAGCTTGTATCCAACGCACACAAATGGTAAAAAAATCATCGTTTAACGGCAACAAATAAGAAGACAACTGACAATTTCATCTATGCTGATCTATTTACAGATCTTGTCTGCTGATAATTTTGCTTTTAAAGTTTCTATATATCGTTTATCGTTATAAGATAATAGGCAAAAATAAGGTGAAAATCATTAAAAATCGTAATTACAGAACTTATCTCCAATAAGGAGTCATCTGACGATTTCAGCCATATGACTTATTTGTAGATCGTACCTTGTTGAATAGTTTTGCTATTTTAGATTGCTATAGTTTTCAAGGAAATAGACAAAACTGAAAAAAAAATGGTACAATACGTCATTGCAGAGCAATAACTATTATAAGTAGTGCTTTGACAGTTTAGATCAAATGATACATGTAGATAGATCTCAATATTCTCCTTAATAATACCTTTGCCAGATTTTGCCTATCTATAGTGGTTTTCAATATAAAAGACAAAATTAGCATTTTACTCCTATGTTCATTTTTTTCCATGTCGGCAATGTTTGAGACATTTTCAAAATTACATTTTAAGAGGAGAAGATTGAGTTTTGTAAATGTAAACGAATGACGACAATGGTTGCCAAGTGATGAGCAAAGCTCACTTGGCCCTTTGGCCTAACGAATCAAAAGGCCAAATGAAATACAAAGTTGAAGAGAATTGAGAAACTAAATTTCCAAGTTATTGCTTTATTTTATATCGTATAGTTATATACAAAACATTTTACTATCGACATGGTGGTGAAGAGTTTTTCTTGCAAAATATATGACATCTGCCAGCGTATTTTGCATTTAATTACACGTTTTAATAATCAACCCTTTTTTGTTCACAGTAGAAATAAAACGTTCATGCAGACAACGAATTTCAAAATTTTTAAAATAGTAGTTTTGGTTGCTTGTTACATTAGAGTTGTGATGCACTTCCCTTATATTCCATTAAGACACATCTAACTAATTTACAGTTTGATAAAAAATGAAGTTAAGTACTCATCAACAAGGTTTTTTTTTCATTCTGTAATACAGCTGTATGATAAGAAATCAGGCAGTTATCCAATTAACTGTTTTATACGAATACAAAGTTTATCCTATTGTTTCATTTAAAACTTCTAAATAAGTAACTAATTACTTGCTTTTATACGAAAAAAGAAATTAGGTAAAACATACATATTCATTGGCATACATGCATTGCGTTCCTGTATTTTTCGTGTTAGTTGTAAATACTTCTATTAACAATGATTAATAAATAACATGGTAAATGATTATGAAAATTTAATAACAAAAGAGAGGCGAAAAATACCAATGGGATAATCACACTCATGAGTCGAAAACGAACTGACAATGCCATAGGAAAAAACGAACTGACAATGCCATAGGAAAAAACGAACTGACAATGCCATAGGAAAAAACGAACTGACAATGCCATAGGAAAAAACGAACTGACAATGCCATAGAAAAAAACGAAAAAAGATCAAAGAACAAACAACAGTATACAAAACACAACATAGAAAAATTAAGACTAAGCATCACGAACCCTACAAAAACCTTGGGTGATATTAGGTGATCCAGAAGGGTAAACAGATCCCTTCTACATGCGACGCCCGTCGTGTTAATTCTATAAACTACGATATCAAGTGATTAGAAATGACATAATACACGTTTGAGACTGATCTACAAGAAAATTCAGGTAAATTTTAATGAAAGGTTCTACATGTGTAATGATAGCATATGATATTCACTAAACCACAGTTATCGTCAATTGTTTTTGTAAGTTATAGACAAGTTATTAATTTCAACCACACAATCTCAACCTAAGCATATAAAAATAATAAGTATTCCGAAGTAGCGATGGCTATAATACAATAGACACGAGAAGAAACAAGAAATATCGTCTTGATTCGCGGCCCTTTATACATTATTACATCTTAAGAAAGAAGAATTACAGTTCTGTTCATTTCTTTAGTAAATAAATTATTAATAAATAATTAAGATATGAATTTTTATATTTATAATGGTAAGCATAACGTAAAAACATTAACAGTAATGAAATAGTATGATCTAATAGTTAAATTGTTTTATTGCATTGAAAATAATAGTTGTTGTGTTTCAAATAAATGAACCGCCCATTATCTATAAGCTACGGTTTGCCATTTCGATCGTTGCATAACCTTGAATATTAACATACTAATGAACATGATTTTAAGCACATATGTACTGTGGTCTGTATGTAGACATATATAAATGTGTATTCCCGCTCATTTTTCATTCCATGCAAATTTTCAACAATGTATTACAACCCATCCTCCCTCCCTTTCAAAATCAAATTTTTGGCTTATGAAACCAATGTTTTTCAGTATGTTGTTGTTGGTGGTTCCCAGTAATACTTAATAATGTTGAATACATGCCATGCCAAAATTTCAATTTGTTTGTTATTCATATCATACTTACGAGAAAAGAAAAGAAAACAAAATCGGGTAGTTTTACATGTTTTATAATCATTCCACGCATTGAATGTGCAATTAATTTTTCATACTGATTATATTTTTTTCATTAGTATTCATGACATTAAATTTTCGCAAAGTTGATCGTACTATGTATTAGAAAAATAAAATTTCCCACTGTTAGCCGTGCGCTAAAAAGTGAACATGTAATAAATTTAGATATATCCTACGAAAACATCATTTATATGTCATTAATATTGTACTGACGCTACATTTAACTAGTAATGATTACTTTAATCTACCACATCGAATGCTGTTAAAATTAAAGGGAAGATTATGCACAAACTGAAAACGATATTTTGATCAGAATGAGATATGACGAGTCCAGAACCAGTCCTATATATACTTATCCATACTCTTAGTATTGGATTTTTATTCTTATTCTATTTTGTCCAATTCGATATTTTAGCATAAATGTCTTTTATGTAAATATTTGTTGTTTTTTAGGTGTTTCGGTTAAGGTTTAACTACCAAGGCTTTTCCTCATCAGGTATCACAAGCCTTTCAAATATTAAAATATTCAGTTTAGAATGAAAGTTCAAAGCATCCATACGGATAGAATTTAATTTTTTGGATATTGGGATACTGTTAATAGTGTCATTTTTTTTTTTTAATTTTCTAATTTTTTTTGTATGACTTAATTATGTATTATCTTTGTAATGATTAACAAAATCAACAGATTGAAATGTTACGCCAAAATCTAATTGTCATGTATGTTTTAGTTTCCACCGTAAGTATCATCACTGACGACTTTGTTATGTCTCATTACTAGTTCGTAGTTGTCAATTGTCTTGGGTCCAGTGAAGTGGTCATATGCAATATCATCATCTTCGGTTCGTTGTTTCGTACAATGATTAGCGGTATCATAGGTACCATCAGTAGCTCTGTCATAAACATCAACGTCGTTCATGTTTATTCTGGTTTTTGATTGGTCATATACACCCTCCGGTGAATCTTCATAGTCGTTACTCGCGACAAGATCTGAACTGCTTTGAGTGCAATTTCCTCCATAGTTGTCTTTTGTTGAAATTCGTTTTGCCATACTATAACCGCTATCAGTTTGTGTCATTTCAAGCTGTATTTTTAGTAACTGCAATTTATTTGCGATTGGCTTTGCCAAAGTGTATCCGCCTGCAAAATTGCCACTATCGATATCGATGTCCCTTTCTTTTCCCTTGCAATTCTCTTTCTGGTCGCTTTTGAATTTATTTCGAGGGTCATCTGAAATTTCCGTGTACATTTCATTAGTGAGATGTGCGTTGCCCTCACCTGGATAGGCTACCATCTGAACGCCAGTATAATCTTTTAGTGAGTTCTGTCGTATTAGAGAATCCACCATGCCTTCTGATTGTCCATTGGTTTTGTGTTTCATAATGTGAACCCTTCGAATAAAAGGTAGTATTTTGATTAAATCATAAAAGTTCTATATGCATAGAAAATGGCGAACTTGTAGAAACGTATTTTCAACAAATATTACATTATTCCAATGAAGTCAAACTATAATTTTTACTGGTTAATGCATAGACAAATACAATGTTCAGTATATTACTTAAAAACAAGAATTGGTCCAATTTTCTGAGTTCAAACTGTATGAAATCAAGGACTTTCCGGACAGTGAGTCTTGTGAGGAGTAATATGCGAATTCATTTAAGTAAACAAAAATTTTCTAACAATTGTGTTATATCACAAAAGTTCCAATTATAATTCAGAAATATTACTCGAAACTATAATACTATTACACGCCAAGCTATTGTAAGACTCGAGTCTGAAAGTTGTGAAAACTATAGTCAAATGTCTCGCCTTATGTAGATTATTAAACCTGTGGAAAAGGAGGCAGAAGATACCAAAGGGAAAATTAAAACTTCTAAGTCGAAAAGAACCAACCAAATCAAGGCAAGCAACGAAAAACTACGAAGACAATCAAGAGACTACAACATCTTTCATAAACAACTACGGTTTAATCAACGTTAACCCCACAAAAAACAAAGGGGGATATCAGGTGTTCTCCAATGGTAAGCATTTTCAGTTCTACATGTGGCACTCGTCGTCTTAATCATGGAAAATGCAAGTTTGGTGTAAAGCCTCATTTGGTGAGTTAACAATCAAGGAAAATTGGAACATACCTGTCGTCATCTGTGACCGATATCCCATAATGGTCAACCAACTCCTGACGACACTTTAATTCGTCATTAGTCTGAACAAATGTTGTGAATGAAATTATCAGAGACTATCAAGATATATTATCAACACTTAATAACCAAATCGCAAAAGAAAACTATGCATAAAGATGTGACATAATACAACTACGTACAACATGTACAAAATTCTTTCCAGGAACAGGCACATTCATTTTTTAAGAGGCTAAACGAGTTTATTTTACATCTCAATCTTCCCTATGTATTGATAAATGATCCAATGAAAAGTTAGATAAAGGAATATTTATAAAAAAAATCCAGATGAACAAACCTATCTATATAATAACAAAATACAAGAGAATAACAACATCACAAGTACAATTAAAAACGGTTAGCATAGTACACAGTTCTGAACCTGCTTGCATGCAATAATTGTGGTCATCACTCTAATATCTGTAAATGTAATTCGGAGTAGATTGTAAAGAGCAACGACGTTACCAATAAAGTATGGTCTACGTTTTAATGACTGTGTTGTCCACTACTAATTGTATTCTTTCTTTTTATTTTGATCAAAGAAACCATAACGAGAGAAACTTCTATTTTGATGGATATGAAATGCCTTTAATATTAATTATAACACGAAAACGTACTTACACATTTAATGTGGCTATTTGCCTCAATTTCGTGATGGGCACTTGTGTATTTGAAATAGTTTAACATTACGAAGAATGTTTTAAAAGATGATAACATATTTTGTTTTACGTACCTTCGGAAAAAAACTGCCAATACAACAAAGATTGCAACAAGTGCAATGGAACCTACGATGCTGCCAATTATGGGTCCAACAGAAACTAAATCCACAAAAAGCAATTAGTATATTTTCTACATTGTATTAACATGTATGAATTTTCAGTACTCTCTGGAAAACTTGCAGTTACAACGTCACTATAAGACATTAAAGTTTAATTATAACAAAAAGATAAAAGTTATTGTTGCCGAGTTTTACATTTTTAAGCATGTTGAGGCTAAAACGATAAATGTAAGTCGAACATGCAGTCATTTCTTGCAGATTTTCAATTTGCTCTGTATTACAAAAAAAAAACAACTTCATGACATTGAAACTTCGATCATATATCGAAAGATGGATACAAATAGATTAATTAAAAATTTTATATTATTTTGCGTGTGTCCAGGTGAAACTAAATTGTTCTCAATATGCATGCAGATTTCTTTGCGAAAAATAAAAACAAAAGCTTTCTTTTAGCAAATATATTCCAATATGGAAAGTTCATGATTTGGAAGCTTGAGTCATCTCTTAAACTTCCAAATTATGAAATTTCCATTTCTATGTAGCAACATTCCAGAGCCAATCTATTTCGAGTACATAGATCCCAGTTGATACGATATCCCAGGGGTTGCATTTCCTATCATGAGTTCCTTGATAGAGGAATGCTGCTAACAAGGAAGCTATTTAACCAACAGTTCCAAGTGTTGAAGTTTAAATAATCCCTTTACGGACACCATCACGAGTTGGTTGATCGTTATAGCGTATCTGTTTTACAGATGAAGACGGGTATGTTTCACCTAGTGTACAACAAACCCGTCCCATTTTTCCTCGAATGTGACCTGCAGAGTTAGACTTATCAACGGGTTTGTACTTACATAAGCAACACGACGGGTGCCACAAATGTAGCAGGATCTGCGTACCCTTCCGGAGCACCCTAGTTTTTTGGTGGGGTTATATAATTACCTGGTTCTGCTTTTGTTATCTCCTCTTTCGATGTAGTTGAACTGTCATCAAATACAATAGCTGTTGTCAAATCTTTATTTAATGGAAAATAAAGTCATAGAGAAGTGATTGTTTTAAATTTTACATACATTTATATGTTTCTTTAGAAAGGGTTTGACACGTTCTATATCCGGTACTACATAAAATTTACAAATGTAAGGTATTAATATGCATGCATCTCAATATTGTAATTCTCCACCTATATGAAGTTGACGATGATAATGATCTAAAGAAAGCAAACTTTAATGAATATTGTTGTGTTTAAAATATTCACCACTTGCGCTTAGTACATTTCTCATTCCATATCGTGTATTTATATTTTAATTGAAATATTTCCATGATTCTATAATTTCGAAAACATAATTGTACTTTTACATTAAGAATGAATGAAGCAATAATTGTTCTTTAAATGGAACTGCTATACCACAGATACATGCTAGTACACTATAACAGTACAGACATCCAAATAAGCTTATGATGCACATTCAAATTGAGGTGCAATTTAGTCTAGGAAAAAAAAAACCAACAAAAGTTATGAAATAATAATGTACAACTTATCATCATATTTCGAGTATTCGTTCATTTACTAGCATACCTGGAATTCTGGCAATAGTCATTTCTGTTGAAGAAGGCACGTGTATAGGTTTAGTAGTTCCTAATATATAATAGAAATATTGATATATCTTTATACTTCTATAGCTTCTAATAGTTAACTTAATATTCATACCTTGACCTATAATGGTTTACTTTTATAAATTGTTACTTGGATGGAGAGTTGTCTCATTGGCACTCATACCACATCTTCCTTTATCTATGTAATTATTGAATTCATTCTGATAATTAATGTATTTGCCGTTGATACCCGTTGATAATGGTTTTGTATGAGTAACCCTAGTAATCATTTTTTTCAAAACAAAATAGAAGGTGCACAATGGCATTATGTCATGAAAATTCTGTGAAAGTTTAGTTGAAAGCCATTTTATGGTTTACAAGAAGTTGCGGATGGGGAATGTTCACCCCAGTATTATGAAATTGAAAAGTAAATGTTTAAGAACGGGAAAACCCCTCAATCTTTATGGTCAAACTGTAAAATAAAGGATTAACAAGTACATTACATTATAAAATATTATGTAAAAGTTTCGTTTACATTAATTCTTTGTTAAATACTTAATTGGTTTGGAAGGAAGATCGGACCTGACGGACGGTCTCCTTGGTCACTATATACCCAAAATTCATTACATGTGGGTATAATGAAAATGAAATATACAGAAAAGACCACTCCTGTAACAAGTGACGATAGCGATTTTCAATAAAATGACATACGCATGTATCTCGACGTACGAGCCTAATGGGACCGGTAATTGTCAATCTATGAATGTGGTAAAATACACCACTCAAATTTTGACTACATATTGTAAGACTATTAAAATCAAATTCTGGCAGATTCGTCAATACCAAGTAATGTTTAGGTGTCGAAAAATGATCGAAATCATATAATTTTATCATATGAATCTCCATATCTCTGCCTATATTTTAACAGTCATAAGATCACTTACGTATCATTAGTTACACAATGTGCTAATGACCTAATACGATATATATGGGGTCACTAAATTCCATTTGGAGTGAGAGCAAAGCTCGAACCCCATATGGAATTAATTGACCCCATATATATCGTATTATGTCACTAGCACACTGTGTAATGAATTTATCTTACCGACTATCTTAACATGTGGCATTTAGACAAGTTGCCTATCAAAGTGGTCAAGTATTCAATATTAAGAACCTACTTCCATTGGTCTATACAAAAACAAATGCCAACAATAACAACTTGTTAGCTTTTAATGTTTTTTCTGCATTTATTTCAATCCTTCATCATCAATTTCTTCGTCTGTTGAAACCTTTCAGATTTTTCCTCAACACCGTGATGTTTTTACAAAGGGACGTAACACCACCACTAACCGTGTATTGAAATAAGCCCCGCCTACTACCCCCATATGGAATATACATGGTCTCCACGCGGATGATTTTAACCAATCATATTCCTTAATGTATAGGAGGTAATATAAATATAAATATCCCTTAACCCTTCATTAGAGTTTTTTGGTATGGTTTCGATTATAGCCAAGAAAAATAAATTCTCAATAAAAACGTACTATCATTCTACTTTTAATAAGCTTATTTTTCGTTGTTAAATTTCGTTCTTTCTTACTTTATCGATCTGTTTTTTTTTTTTTTTTAATCTAATGTTTGGGAGGGTTTTTTTTTTTTTTTTAAAGAAGAGTTTTCTGAACATTTCTTGATAAAAGTTGAAAATTGAGATTGCAGTAAATTTTAGAAAGCACCATTTCAAACTTTTAAGGAATACGAAAATTTCGTTTGAAAACCATTACTTTTCTTTTAATTTTATTATTCATCCTGGTGAACATTGAAAAGCTCTTATATTCTCCATGGAAATATGAATGAATAAAAGGAATGTGTACATTTGAAGAAACGTAATGGTTTATTATAGAAAATGAATGTATCAAGCTAAACCATTAAACGAAACCCGTAATTATTTTAAGATGCAAATCTTGTATTTCTTAAAGTTTTAAAATAGCCGACACTCTCTTCAAAACAAAAATGTAAATCGTAAAAATATTGTTGAAAGTTGTTTACACAATGACAAAAACAACTTTTATTAATAGTATGAGCTTCAAAACACATATATAGCACCAAATTCTTATTTTAAAAAATAAAGAAAGAGAAGAAACATGAATAGCCAGATAACACTGACGAGAATTGGGACCATTTATAGCACCTTAGACAATATTATCAACTGAGTTAAACTAGTTTGTGAGTACGCTACAAGAAAACGGTACTGCGAGAACTTTAAAACTGTTTTCTAAAAGGTAAGCCAACCTCAAGAAATAAAAAGTTTTTGCATTTGAATTTATGATACATTAATAGATATCCGAATTCCCTGTATAATGTGTATAGGGGTATTTAAGAATGATTGGTAATACTGCTAAATGAGTGCAAATACGCGACATATTTTAAGGCAAAACTTGAATATACTTTGAAGGATATTAACTGATATTGTTATCCCTTTTATTGATATACAGTTTATAGGGGTCACCGAAAATTTGTGAACCCAATTCAATTCTATTTGCTTAAGTGCTTTGTCTATATACCATTTTGTTTTCTTTGTTGAAATATTTGTTTGTTTTAATAGTGATTAAGATTATAGCACAATGTTGACTGCTGTACCCTATTTTGACGTTTTACCTATTATGACTGTTTGCTTTTTCACACATTGTTGTCAATATACTGGGATTTTATGCAACTGTCATACAAGTGAGAGGTTTAGCTATCTATAAAACCAGGTTTAATCCACCATGTTCTATATAAGGAAATGCATGTACCAAGTCAGGAATATGATATTTGATTTCCATTCGTTTGATGTGTTTGAGCTTTTGATTTTGCCATTTGATAAGGGACTGTCGGTAATTTTGTTATATTACTCTTGTCAGTTAAACAGATGTTTTAGTGACATTATCATAACAGTTTTAAAACATACAGAATAAGAATACAGAGTAAGAGCAATTTTAATTAACAAATGGTTATATTTTATTGCCATATTAACATGAGTTTTATGCATTTGTAAATCTATTGTTCGAATATATACTTTATGTATCGGAATTCCGCAAGTATACACGTTTCAAATATATCTTTTAGAATATTCATATGCAGATCCTCATGTGCTTGTTGCATGCATGTTCATTTCATAAAAATCATTGCAAACGCTAATTTACATTCAATAATAAAGTCATTTCATTCTTAATTGTATTTTTAAAGAGCACCATTCGTGTTACCTTTCATGGCTTTTACTATCAACATGATGAGAATACGCATTGTTTTATCAATGCATTGAAATTCAATCAAATAAAACACGATATACACAATTTCATAGATGCCAATACGATGATTTGTTTTCAAAGAGGAATATTTTTATTTCCCTTACAGGTAACAGGTAAAAAAGACGGAGTATCCCCTAGAACTGCTGCATTGGTAGGTATGCAAACATGTACGTGGTGCTCATTTCAAAACAGTTGGATGGCCTATATCTATATCTTTTACCCTGTGATTGAAAAAAAAAAAACTAAGAATGATATACATTTAGCTAGACTGTTTGTTAGTTAAGATTCCTGCGTAAGACGCAGACATAGTTGACCCTAGATGGGTTTAGCTGTTATTATTTGGTTGTTTATTTCGGTCATTTCTCTCTTTAACTGTTTCGACCTAAATTTTCTTGCCTCTCAAATACTCAGTTTTGATTTGAGCGTTCCCGATGGGGTTAAATTAAGAAAAGTGCTTCAGACGCATGAAATTTATAAAGTGTTGTGACGGATTTCATTTTCAACATGTTTAATAGCCATCAAATAAATTATAATATAACAATTACCCTTGTGATGCATGGTGAAAGGCGAAGGTGCAGGATTTGTTTCACCTATGACATGTAAGGATTTTTTTCGATATTAATAAAACATGCAAAACAAAACATAAAATAATATATTAAATATGAAACAAACAAATAAATAATTGATATCGTTTTAAAAGCACATTTCGTTCAAATATCATGGTACTACTGTTTCAGTTCAATAGAAAGTCTCTAGTATTGAATGTAAAACGATAAATGACAAAATGTAACATTGACAACGCTAAATATTTTTCTCTGAAAAAACCCAAGAGGACATTTTCTATTTTTTAAAGAAAATAAAGAACAGATATGTAGATTCAATCGACAGCTGATCATAACTATAAAATTTAAGTAAAAAAAAAAAAGAAATTAAAAGCATTTCAACAAGAATGCAATTATGAAAATATATAATGTAAATAATTTTTTGAGTATTCTATAATATATAACTGTTATGGGTTATCTAATTTTAAACTACCTGATAATGATCCATATACTCATGTACAATGTGGGTTTACACTGTTTGGTCATTGGTTTTTTTTTTATTGTCATTGGTTGTTGAATGAACATACCCTATCAAATCTAAAGCTGACACCTTACCACTTCATAGCATTTTTTTCTTATAGTTTTCCTTTGAATTATTTATACATGAATTTATACTATGGTCGTGTCTTTGGTACTAACGGTACAATAAAATCGGTTTGTTTTGTTTTGTTTTTTCTCGCAAAGACTGAAAGAGTACCGAAATTCCTATGTTATTGTTTTGTTTTGCTTTACTTGTTCCTGGTTCGTTTTTCTGTTTGTATTCAAATTTATTATTTTAGTTTTTTTATGTTTTTTGTTTGTTCTTGTCTAACAGAAACTACATTTTATTAATTAGCCATTGTTTCCCGTCCAGCATATGCTTGAAATAATAGCGACAGAACGTTTACCAAAATAATTAATCAATAAGTCAATCCAAATGACGTGTTTAAGTAAAATGTGTTGTTAACTTCTACGTTATTAGGTTTCTGGTGGAGAAATGTCTCATTGGCAATCATACCACATCTTAATGTTAATTAATAAGGCAACTTACCAGCTATTTGTTAATAAGAAAGAGTTTTTCTGAGTTTTGAGTAAATAAAACGGTATATAACATGTACATACAATAAGATAAGTATAATAATCTTAATTCGGTCGACGTGTCTTCCTGCAATAATCTTAATAAGATGCACGTTCTGAATATCTCTGATTTCATATACACTTTACCAAAAAAGGACCTACAATGACTATCGACTGCATGTAATCAATCATGATTCTAATTACATATAAACCTTGATGGTTTTAATGGGACCACCGTAGTAGTTTAGTTTACGTGTTAAGCATGTGTTGAGGATATCAACACCACGCTGAGTCGAACTCTGTGAACATGGCTTAGACTGTTAATTTTGATATTGTTAAGTCTGCGTGCTCACGAAAGTTTTATTCATTTTGCCTAGCACATAATATGGTTGCATGTGTACAAGGTAACATTTATTCCAAAAATACGTGTAATGTTAACTGAAATAAGTACTATGTTGCTTTTGGGGATATTTTGGTATATCAATATGTTCATATACGAAAGCACAGAGGAATATTAAATACATAATGATCTTAACATGTTTTGTGTCTTTAAAGTAAATAATACCTTCGATACAGCTATATTCGATATATGCACAATCATACATGCATGGGGAAACCTTCTATCAAATATTTTTTAACAAATTGATTTTACATGGGTTTTTATTTTGCCTCTGGCAAACACCCGTTGGAAACTCCAAACTGATATTGATGATTTTTAAGCAATCCGCTACACGTGATGGATGAAAATTAATAGATAATGACTGATTTTTTATTGGTTCTCCTTTGCTGTAACACTGAATATTTGTAGTTTCATTAACTGCTTTACAGTCAGTTACTTTCATGCCAGTTTGGAAAAAAAAATTTTGTTACAACTGCAGGAAGAACAATTTTTATCATGTAAAATAAGTTTTTAAAATTTAAATAAAAACAATATACATTTTAAACGATGAAAAAAAATACATTTTTTTTATAAAGCTGCTAATGAGCTTAAAAAATATTATTACAAACAGTTACACTGTATCAAACTTTTAAGCTTGTACCAAGTGAAATTTTGTGCTTTTAAGGTAAACATGAAAAGAAAAATTCTCCTGTATTACCAAATATGATCATGCAAAATCGATGAAATTAAATGTACCCAGATTGTGTCAAATTTATAGCTAACACAATTTATTGAAATAATCTTTGCACTGATAAAAGAAATGAATTTTAAGATAAAATTAATACTTTTAATGTACAGTTGGGTGCAGACCAAGCATTACATGTAAACAGGCGGGAAAAGTTAACGCGGCGTTTACTCACGTGCACTATATGTAAACGCCCCGTTAACTCGGCGTTAACTCCAAAATTTCAGTAGACATAAAAGTTAACGCGTTTACTTTTACGTTTACCTCCGCGTTAACCTGAAAAAGGCATGTCTTCTAATTTTTTTAGAAGTAGACGCACGTTTCCCTTTGGTAGTAAACGCGCGTAAACGTAATTTGTCATGGGATCCTGTATACACTGGCTAGTCATATCACACGACCTTGTAAAAATGCTCAACTGCCAATCTTCGACAAATATATATATTTCGACAATTACAAAAATTTTTTTTTCTTTTTCTTTTTATCTAACCTATTTTTGTTTATATTATTTTATTCTATTTTATTAATTTACCAATCGTAATAGAACCCTATATTGAGAAACTTTACCCTGTGTGAATTTAACGTAAACCGTCACATAACAACAGTGTATTTATTATTCTGTGTAATATATGGCTGTAAATATTCTATCTGGTAATGGAGTTTTAACTTTAAATTGGTGCATTTTTCCTATTTTTCCTCTTCCACCATTTTATTTTTATTTATTAATGTTTTTTTTTTTCTTTTAGTTTCTTATAATTTTTTACTTTTTTTTCTCTTCTCCGTTTAAACAGGGACGATGAAATGTATCATAAGTTTGTCAGTCCTTGTGTGCTATACATCATATTATGTAGTTTTGTGAAGTTTGAAATACTCCAGACTTCTGACTGGTCCTTATCAAAATTCTCACGGGACTAGAAACACTGATGAATGTCAACGTCTATGTTTAACCGTAAATATTTAAAAGTGACATGTACAGTATTGTGTGATTTTATTTGGGTTATGGTTTCAATGAGGATTTCCTCGATCTCCTATATTGGAGGTGAAAATTAATTATAGATACAGATACAGAATGCATGATATGACACATATTTAATTAATGGGAAATTCAACACTGTACATAGGTTGAACAAAAATATATGTCTGCGTAAAACATTTTTAAATTATTTTCGTCAGTGGACATAGATTTTAAACGATTACATGGTCCGAAAACAAAATATCCAGATTTATGATATTTCTTGAAGCCTGACAAACTAAATTTGCAATACAGAATGTTGTCAACAGTTGACCACTTACTCATCATGCTCATGATGCTATCATAGATAATATTTTCGCATGAACATACATTTTTGCATTAAATGTATTTAGTTTTGGCATATTTTTTTTTTTTTTTTTTTTTAAATTGTGTGAAGCTATAGTCATTCATTTAATATTTGCAACATAAAAATTTGCAATTGAATATAAAACTTCTTTTTTTAATATTCTTGTACTGGCCTGATAATATTTGTTTTGGTACCTCAAGATGGATAGTTTTATACAAATAGAGAGCTCTATAAGTTTACGGTTACTAAACAATATGTCGACAACAATAAAAAGTGCCAATATTTCTTCTTTTTAATAATATTCATGTACTGGCCTGATAATTGAGTACTTATTATACTTCAAGATTGATTGTTTGACATAAAAGTGAAGAAATTTAAGTTTCAAATAGCAAAATTTATTGTCGGTATCAACAAAAGGGGCCAATATTTTCCATTTTGTTAGAAAATAATACAACGCCAAAAACATTCCGTACTTTTGGTTCCTAAGGATGAAAATTTTTACACAAATTGAGTGCTCTTTAAGTCTATGGTTAACAATATATATGTCGATAACAATAAAAAGTGACAATATTTCTTTTTGGATTAATATTATTGTACTGTCCTGATAATTGAGTACGTTTTATACCTCAGGATTGATTGACAATATTTCTTTTTTTGATTAATATTCTTGTACTAGCTGGCCTGATAATTGAGACCTTTTATACCTCAAGATGGATTGTTAGTCATAAAAATGTAGAAATTCAAGTTTGAATTGCAAAATTTGTTGTCGCATCAACAAAAGATGCCAATATTTTCCATTTGGTTAGAATATTATACAACGGCATTACAATTATGTTCTTTTTGTCCCTGAGGATCAATAGTTTTATACAAATTGAGTGCTCTTCAAGTCTATGGTTAACAATATATATGTCGATAACAATAAAAGTGACAATATTTCTTTTTTGATTAATATTATTGTACTGTTCTGATAGTTGAGTACGTTTTATACCTCAGGATTGATTGACAATATTTCTTTTTTTGATTAATATTCTTGTACTAGCTGGCCTGATAATTGAGTACCTTTTATACCTCAGGATGGATTGTTAGTCATAAAAATGTAGAAATTCAAGTTTGATTTGCAAAATTTGTTGTCGCATCAACAAAAGATGCCAATATTTTCCATTTGGTTAGAATATTATACAACGGCATTACAATTATGTTCTTTTTGTCCCTGAGGATCAATAGTTTTATACAAATTGAGAGCTCTATAAGTCTATGGTTAATAATATATATGTCGATAACAATAAAAAGTGACAATATTTCTTTTTTGGATTAATATTATTGTACTGTCCTGATAATTGAGTACGTTTTTATACCTCAGGATTGATTGTTAGTCATAAAAGTGAAGAAATTTAAGTTAAATTGCAAAATTTGTTATCGCATCAACAAAAGATGCCAATATTTTCCATTTTGTTAGAACATTAAACAACAGCATTAAAGTTATATTCTTTGGTAACTAAGGATGAATAGTTTTTTTTACAAATTGAGAGCTATATAAGTCTATGGTTACTAATATATATGTCGATAGCAATAAAAAGTGACAATATTTCTTTTTTTTATTAATATCTATGTACAGGCCTGATAATTGATTACTATTTATATCTCAGGATGGATTGTTCGACATTAAAATGAAGAAATACAAGTATGAGTTTAAAATTGCAAAATTTGTTGTCGGTATCAACAAAAGGTGCCAATATTTTCCATTTATTAGACTATAATACAACAGCATTAAAATTTTGTTCTTTTGGTACCCAAGGATGTCGATAACAAGAAAAAGTGCCAATATATTTTTTTTTTTTTGATTAGCCTGATGATTGAGTTCTTTTTGCCTCAGGATGGAATTTCTGACATGATAGGGAAGATGTTTAAGTTGAAAATTGCTAAATTTGTAGTCGGTATCATTATAAGGTGCCAATATTTTCTCTTTTGTTAAGATGTTATGTAACGGCTTTAAAATTATTATCTTTTGGTACCTCAGAAGAGATAGTTTAACAAAAATCGTGAGCTCTTTAAGTCTATGGTTACATGTATTAATACTAATGCCGATAACAATAAAAATTAAAATATTTTTTATATAATAAAAGCTTGTACTCAATCCAAATTTAATATTCTTGCACGTGTTTATAAATAAAACAAATATATATATTTTTTTAGAAATTTACCTGTGATAATATAAACGTCACAAAAAATACGTCAATTTTTGTGACGTTGATCCATTCATGTGACGCGCAGTTAAGATTTTGTTTGTGGTGTCCAGGTGTGCTGTCGTAAATTCATGGGAGGTGTCCGTTGTTATTGTTCGGTTTACATGTTGTGATGTACTATTATATTATTTATTTATGTATTTCTCTGTGCTGAGTGTCCTTGCGTTTGTTTGTACTGTATTCCTGTCACGTAGTGTTATCATTTTAGCGATATTTTTAACATTGCAATATAAGCGGGAGGTTTGGCTAGCCATAAAACCAGGTTCAACCCACCATTTTGTCTTAAAATGTCCTGTACCAAGTCAGGAATATGGCAATTGTTATCAGACAGTCCGTTTCTGTGTCTGTTTGCGTTTGCTTTTGTTGTAGTTCAGTGTTTCTGTTGTTCCGTTGTATTCCTCTTATGGTTGTTTCCCTCGGTTTTAGTTTGTTACCCGGATTTGTTTTTTGCTTAATCGAATTATGACTATTGAACTGCGGTATACTACTGATAAGTTATCTTTTTATTGATTGTTTCGACGGAGTTTTCAAGTTTATAAAAAGCAATAACCTTATTCACTGTAACTGCGGTCCTGAATCTCACGCATGCGCGTAACAGACTCTGGGTGGATCCATAGCGACAGCGTAAACAATCAAGCATGGTAAAGAGTTGTTGTGTATATTTGTGCCACAGTAAGGCAAATGAAGCAGCTAGAAATCCCGGTATAAGTTTTTTTAGGTTCCCAAAAGATAAAAGAAAGAGGTCATTGTGGACAAAAGTCATAAATAGAGCTGATTGGGAGCCAAATGACAGCGTACGCATTTGTTCGCTTCATTTCGTTGACGGGTGGCACAGTGATGATCCAGAGGATGTTAATTATGTACCAACCATTTTTAATTACAAAGAAAAGTCACTGAGCACCAAACAGAAGGCACGGGAAACTAGAACAGTCTCCAGACAAGAAACAAAGGTTAAAACTTAAACAGCAAAAGACCCACCCCCCTATTTTAGTGTCATGAGTTATGAAGGCTTTAAAAATTTACTCTAGGGGACTTAACACATTTTAAAAAAATAGGGGGACTCATAAAAATATCTCTTGAGCTAGCTTTGAAATTACAAAACTTAATGAATGAAATGAACCTATAATTTGTGTATGTATGTTTTATTATTTTAATTTCTTTTTGGCGTGTAATTGCTTCTGGTTAGTTCTTATACAAAACTTAATTAAGAAGCCAATCAAAGCATTCAAGGGTCGTATTGTAAGTGTTAGAAGTGATCTTACCCATCAAAACTTAATGAACTCTTTTTTAATATTATATTAATCAATACAAATATGGGAGATTTTAAAGATTTCCCTTGTTGCATTTGTACAGTGATCTGGCCGTCATGCATAAAGTCTTTTTTCTGAACATATTTTCATTCCTCCTCATAAGACATAATATTTTTAATTTATAATATATATAAAAAAGAAGATGTGGTATGTTGCCAATGAGACAACTGGCCACAAGAGACCAAATGACACAGAAATTAACAGTGAACATACATGTATAGCCCACACTGCATAGTCAGCTATAAAAGGCCCTGAAATGGGTTTATAAGTTCATTTGTTTTAGACACTCATTAAAAATATATCAATTTCAGTAAGTATTGGTATTGCTCCAGCAATTCAATAAGATTTTTAGATAATCCTACTTAACATTAAATTAATATTAAATTGCAAAAACTGTAAAGATAGGACAAACTGAAACATGAAGCCAAAGTATTCAATTTGTTACAAAAAAAAAAGACCAAGATAACCAATTATTAATCATTTATAAAGAAAATAAGATAGATAAAATGTGCATATTACTTATTAGCTTTATTTTTTGCTTAAACAGGACTTATTAGCACAGGAACAGTTGCAGAGAAGTATATATCAGACAAATAGGAAAAGTGCTATTCTTGCTCACTCCTATTCCACTGCAGAGGTAGAAGAATGTGTGGACCACAATGACATGGATGTGGAAGACGACATAGAACTGCCCTATGTGCAAACAAAAACAATAGGTATTTCAAAATTCATATATTAAATCATACAACTACAACAGTTGCTAAAAATCAATACTTGTAGTAATGCAAATACTGGCAGTCAGGGTGTAGCTAGAATACCATTGTAGAAAAAAGAGGGCAGTCCATATAACACAAAAAGTAAAGAATGACGAAAAAACGAAACCCCGAAAAAAATCTTGGGTGATCTCGGTTGCTTCTGAATGGTAAGCAGATTCTGCTCCACATGTGACACCCATCATATTGCTCGATATATGTACAAATCCTGAGATAAATCTCATTTGGTAGTGTAATTTTTAAGAAAATAGCAGGAAATTTTATAGATAAAAAAATCTGTTCCAATTTCTAAATTAAAATAGCACAGCTGATAAAACAACCTGAAGTGAAGCAAGAATTTAAAAATGCTGGCTGTAGAAAAAATCGTGAAATTTGTACAATAAAAATTGATAATTAAAAAATTTCATAGAAAAACCAAATTTAGACTTTGTAAGGCATATAAATTCCATGTGATTGTACCATCTTATTACTTTCTCCCACAGTCATTCATGTTTTATTCAAAATTTGTTAAGGTTTTCAATGTGACCCTGATCCACTGCTAATGGAAAATCTACTCCTGAGGAAAGAGATTAAGGAATTAAAAGACCAGCTTGCTGATGAATCTAAGACGAATAGTGGTATCCATAGAATTAAAGATGATGACTGTGCTATCAAGTTCTACACTGGGTTACCAACATTCTCGGTGTTTCTCTGGTTGTTCAAGTAAGTACTTTAAAAATCTCAAGCTCTAAACTCATAATCAACAATATTTGAGATAAGGAGTATATAAATGTAACAATATTTCAAGTATAATTGACATGACAACATTTACGACAGTACCATTCGGGGATAGAACCCTAGACCTTTGAGTTTCTATCATCCTAGTTAATGGAGTGCAGTGTTTAAATCTAAGTCTAAATTTTGTTTGTACTCTGCTCAACACAGTAACAAAAGGCACAACCTTACTTTCCAGCTGTTTCTAAGCCTTGTACAAATAAAATTGATGTTTTGAGACCATGTATGGCAGTTCTATATAGTACTACTTAATACTTAGTATGTTAGTGATGCAGTATATACACAATTGGATTTTGGGCTTTGAGGTCCCAAGGGTCCAAAATTGAACTTTGTTGGATTTCATCAAAAATTTAATTATTGGTGTTCTTTTATATGACAAATCTATCCGTATATTCAGATTTGTTTATTTTTGGCCCTGTTGTCAAATTGGTCTGTAACTCTGTGATAATGGACCAAAGGGTCTAAAATTAAACTTAGTTTGTTTCTAACAAAAATTGAATTCTTGGGTTTCTTTGATATGCTGAATCTAAACATGTATTCAGAATTTTGATTTTGAGCCCAGTTTTTTGTTGGTCCAAATCTGGGTCCAAGATTAAACTTTGTTTGGTTTAATCAAGATTGATTTATTGGGGTTCTTTTATTATGCTGAATTTAACTGCATTTAGATTTTGGGCCCTGTTATCAAACTGGTCCACGTTGAGGTCCAATGGGTAAACAATTAAACTTTGTTCGATTTCATCAAAAAAAAAAATTTTGGGTGTTCTTTAATAATTATGTTGAATCTAACTTTGTATTTAGATTTGGGTTATTGTTCTATAATAAGGGACCGGTCATTATTTATCTCCAGGGGGAGGGGGGCGGCAAAAAAGTAGGGGGTCATGAAAAAAATTGAATCTGATAGAGGGGTGTCATTCTTTTTCAGGTTGATCAAGTAGGGGGGTCATGATTTTATTGGCCATAGATTCATTGATCACCATATACCATGACCATAGACTATACATGTATAGTTGTTTGGGCCCTTCAGAGCTAACTTGTCTCCTAGTTTGACTCTTTCACAAATATCAACATGATCAAACTGTCACTATCAGTGATCTAGCTAGAGCTAGGCACTTTACTCTTTGACTAATTTTACTGTCAAGTTACTAATGAATATTACCAAAAAAAGTGCATAATTAGTCACTTTTCTTATGTTTTTCTTGGCCATGATGTTATAGGACTAAGAAACTAGGAATAGAGACTATAAAATTGGTTTCATAATCCTGGCTTCACCACAGCAAAAGTAGACTTTGCTTTTTGAAGGTGACACCATTTTATTTTTCAAGAGGAACTCATATATTTTACAAACTGTTGTTTTATGTGTACAAAAAATATTCTATAAAGACATTTTCAAAGCATTTTCTCCTTATTTTTATTCCATATCTTAAATATACCTCATATAGATTTCCAATATAAATAATTTAAATATCCTGACATTCTGTATGAATACAATAAAAAGTAATGCTCAGATATCAAACAAAGTTCAAATTTTTTACTCTTTAAAACTGTAAATGACAAAATCATAATTAAAAACTAGTAACCAACTAAACTCCAATTAGTTTTGAGTTTTGACGAAATGGTGCATATCATTGGATGAATACCGAGCTAAATATGCCACTTTTTAAAGTCTGATTATATATAAAATATATTGGAAATTTTGACATTTTGAAAATACTTTTAGTCTAAGATACTGTATTCATTTAATTGTTTTGGAAAAAAAAACTTTGGTGTTGGGATCTTCACTATTAATGAATATTTTGTTTAACTTTATACGATTTGCACTTCACATATATGATACCGGTATACTGTCTCATGATTTTTTTTTATATAGAGCAATTTTATTATATTATAGGGTATTTTCAATGAAAAATACTAAATTTGTGATATGAAATAGCAATCAAAATGCTGATTTTATATTATTATGGTTTTATTGTTTTATAATAATATTTTAATATAAACTAATTGTTGATATTATAGTACATTGCATTTGTATTTATGGCAAAAATTCTTGACACTATTTCTTCAAACAATGGGCATTTGGCTTGTTAAAGACTGTGAAGTTACATAAGGGTATCCTTCTATCGGATGTTGTCTTCAATGCATTCTCTGTGTATGTGTATTAAAATACCTAACTAGGAATATTAGCAACATATGATAATTGAATCATTTGAAACCTTTCAATTATAATCAGAAAAGAGAAGGGGTCAAAAGTTTTTATGTAGTTGAAAGAGGAGGGTTAAATTTTTTAACACATTTTGGAAAGTGGGGGTCAATCATATTTTATCATTTCAAATTTACATTTTGCTGTACTGGAAGTTCTGGAGATGTCAAAATTAAAATAAACAAACCCAGTAAGGATAGAGTTAGGTGTCGACTTCATGTGATTTGCAGACTTCAGCCTATCGAACAGTTTTTAGATGAAAATGTGATGATGAGACTTCGTCTTGGATTGTATGTAAGGGATGTAGCTGATAGATTTTCCATTTCTGTTTCTTCTTATTCCAGTTATTTTACAACCTGGCTTAACCCTATTCATGCTGAACTCGAAGTTATAAATGTTTTTCCACCTAGAGACGTCATTACTAGAACAATGCCAAATTCTTTTAGAGATCGATACCTGTCTACCAGAGTCATCATAGATTGTACTGAAATTTTTATTCAGAAAGCTTCAAGTTTTTTAAACCAAAGTTTAACATATTCAAGCTACAAACACCATAACACTCTAAAATGTCTAGTTGGCATCACACCATTAGGCGGAAGAGTGTCAGATCGTGAATTAATGGTTATTCTTGATCTACTAGAGCCTGGTGATAGTGTTATGGCTGATAAAGGGTTTACCATCAGTGATTTACTTGCAAAACGTCAATGCGCTTTGAATATTCCACCATTCAGAGGTATTAAGGACCAATTTACAACAGAGGAAGTATTCCAGACACAAGAAATAGCACAACTTCGCATTCATGTGAAAAAAGTATTGGACGTGTTAAAAACTTCCATATTTTAGAAGGGGTCCTACCATTGTCAATTGCACCACTTAGTATCAAAATATTTCAAACATGTTGTTGGTTGACAAATCTAGATGTTCCATTAGTTCAAGATGATATAAATGATATTTAATATAAATCTGCTTTACAAATCTCAAGGTTTTTCCCTGTTTATTTCTTTCTAAAATCTTGCCAATTAAAATTCAGTCTTTTATACTGCCAAATCTTTAAACAAGAAAAAATTGTCATCAATAGCACAATCAAATTTCTTAATTAATTAACTGTTAATTATAATTTATTTTTCTGATTTAGATAAACATGTATTAAACTGTGGACTTTGCAATCATGTATAGGTATTTTTTTTAACCTGAGCATTCGATATTGAATATTGTAAATCTTTAAATCATGTTTGTGATGAAATGCAAAAAGTAAATATTAAAAAATATCATATTTAAATTTTGACATGATAAAATTTCAAACTAAATTTTCAAATGCTGAAAGGTTAGAAAATCAAGTGAATAATTTTGAGTGGCCTAATGTGATACTTTACCTTGCGCTTGCTGTTGAGGTTAAATTTGTTAAGGAAAAGTATTTAATCAGAGTTTGAACATCACTTTATATCTCATTCACAAATTTTTGAATAAAAACATTTCATATAAAATTCAAGCAGTTTTGGCAACATATCATTACAAAAAGCTTCATCAAAACAGATTCTCTCAATGAAAATGTTATTTTTGCTTGCATTTGTCCATACAACAAAATCACACCATGGTAGACCCATTATTGCCATCTCTCCTTGCACTTGGGCATAATACTTCTGATTTCTCTTCAATTGTGGTCCTGTTGGTCCCCATTCTAAACAAAAGTTAGCAGCATTCAGGTTTAAAATGTCTTCTATCTCCATGGTATTGACAGGAACTCCTCCACATGAAAAGGGACATTTAATCTCTAGTACCCCAATTTCTGTACCGTCTAAAACCTTCCCATCACCAGATGCACCAAATAAAGACATATGTGGGTAAAGAGTAAGCCCAGTAGGTAACACTGTTATATCTCCCTTGAAAGCTTTCTGGAAAGTTAGGTATTCCTGTCTTGCCCGGTCCTCCATATCTACACCCCACTGTATGGCCTTTGGTAATTGAGGACACCTGTAGGAATAAGATAAAATAAGGAAGAGTTAAATTGTGGCTATATTTAATGTTACCTATCAGCAGCATCATACTATGGTAATGAAAGTTTTTTTTATAGAATTTATCAGTGTTACGAACATTTTTTGCTAGATCAACCAACCACAAACTGAATTGCAACTTATTTCCTTGGCTTAAGGTTCAGTGAGTTCATACTCTGCTTAATCAATTGACTTTTTAAAGTATCTTTGATTCAATAAATGAAAAAAAAAAAAATATTTAGCCTGAAATGACATAGTTATATTGCATGAATGTTTAACTTGAAAGCTCATTTAAACAAACTATAAAGCAATGCTGAGTAAGAGAATGCTAAAGAAGAATATGAATAGCTCATACATCAGTGAATTTCTTTGTTTATATAAATGAATTAACATCAGTTTCATTGTTAAAAAATGCAGCATGCATCAAACAGTATATTTCCTTTTCTTGTTTTTTTTTTTAAATTTAAGTTTTGCCTTATATGAAGTACAGATAAGCAACTTAGCTGTTCTGTTATTTAATATGAATCAAATGTTAGCAGAAGTGTACCTATCCAAGCAAGATCCTTAAAATCTGTTTCACCAGATACTCTTGTGAGGAATTACACCTGAGAACATCACCAAACAAACTACTTGTGATACGTCCTATGTGAAGGTCTTTCCACTTTTTGTTTTATCTTTGGTCACAAGTTTCCTTTTCAATAAATGTAACTTAATCCGTGCTTATCTCAACTGGTGGAACTGAAAATATAAATTTAAAATAATGTAACATAATATTCATGGTTCAGTGACTACTTGAAAAAATTTAAGATTTTTGTAATGCTAATTTCTCTCTTATTATGAGTAATAGGATAACTATATTTGGTATGTGCGTACCTTTCAAGGTCCTCATGCCCGTCAGACAGTTTTCATTTGACTTCGACCTGGTTTAATGGATCAGTGAACAAGGTTAAGTTTTGGTGGTCAAGTCCATATCTCAGATACTACAAGCAATAGGTCTAGCATATTCGGTGTATGGAAGGACTGTAAGGTGTACATGTCCAACTGGCAGGTGTCTTTTGACCTTGACCTCAATTTCATGGTTCAGTGGTTATAGTTAAGTTTTTGTGTTTTGGTTTGTTTTTCTTGTACTGTATGCAATAGGTCTACTATATTTGGTGTATGGAATGATTGTAAGGTGACCTCATTTTCTTGGATCATGTTAAGTTTATGTGATACTTGTAGTAAAACTTTATATTTAGGACTATCAACAAAATATCAATGATTAGTAAAGAAGGCGAGACATTTCAGCATGTGCACTCTTGTTTTCAATGCTAATAATGATCAACAATTCACATGACTTATGTTGATTTTGTTGTTATTTAAAATACTTACTATTGTCTAAAGTAAACACCATTTTTCACATAGCGAGCAGAAGTGGAGACTCTGTTGTAGTGACCTCCTCAACAACCATTGCTTCTGGGACCTTATCAGGGATGTTCCAAAGGCTACACATACCTATAAAATAAACTGGTAGATTATCTTTTTTCTCATAGTTAAAAGTGCAATATTTTCATCTATTTGCTTGTTTCATTCCAATATTGTGATGCACATGTGGTTATGATATTGTACATACAAAACATGTGAAGGCCACAACAAATTGGTTATTTTTTCTGTTCTGTTTAAATAAGAAATTGTGTTATCATATAGACAAATTATTATGGTTCTATAAGATTGTTAGATTTTGGAGTGAAAATTACAAATTTATTTATGAGAAAAAGTAAAATTGAAAATTGATAATTAACACATAATTATGAATAGAGACAATCAAGTTAAAGACGTTTGAAATTAGTATGTACATGTAGTGTGTTCAAAATTTTAAATTATTGATTGTTGAATGAGTATCTTTATGATCTAGTCATTTACACAAAATACAGTTTTAAAACCTCTACACTTTGTTATTAATGTATACATCTATTTATGTTTAATACAGTTTTAAAACCTCTAACTTTGTTGCTTGCTTTATTAAAGAAAAGGAGTCTCAAAGTGTTTATATAAATGTAAGTTGTCAGTATTTAATTTGTAAAAACTGAAAAGTGAGTGGTTTAATTGGTGGTCTCTGCATTTGTAAGTAAACAGCTCCTTTTCAACATTTTATAAAATTGTCTTATTGCCTCATCCTTACCACTGTTAGGAAATACTGCTTTTAGCTCTGTCAGATGATCTAGTGCTCTGTTGATATCAGGAGTTCTGTCAGTAGTATGTCTTGGGTCAAAAGTGGCTATGCTGGTGGTCTTTTCCTGTTTGTTTATCCTTGGTTTTGATAAATCCAGACTTTTGAGTGGTTGAGCCTTCTGGTTGACTGTTCTAGGGACCTTCCACTGGCATTGCTGCTTACTAGAGGGCTGTTAGATAATGCAAATAGTGATCTTCCAATATGACTGCATGACTGGGCTAAGCTAAAAAGGGTGTTTGTTGTTAATTTGAATTCATCTTAATATTTTTATATTCATATTATTGAAGTTGATAGACAACTGTAGTCAGGCTAGTTTCAATTATCCTAAGGGTCAATTTTAGTTTCAAGTCCATGTCTGGAGGAGATCAGGTAGGTTAATATGGTGAGCATTTGCTTGCAGGTGCAACTAGATATCAATGCCCCACTGTATGTATAAATTTTAATGCATCCCAACTACTGTTAGTAAATACTAACCTATTATAAAACTTAGAAGTATGACACATTACGATAAGAAACAGATGAAAACATAAAGATAACATACCCAATAGGACACTGACAATAAGCAAAATCAATTGTCACGGTTTTCTGGTCAGCTGAAACAGTTACACACATACACATAAACTTGATAGCGCTGCTTTTTCATAGATGCCAGACAGAAAAATTTTATGTAAAATGTTACTTCATCAATCTGTAAGAAATATAAGAAGCATAATTGAAGTATTTGGTTTTCTCAGTAACAACACTATTATTCCATTACAGGTCATATCATGACATCTCTAATGTTGTGTGTTTTCAAATTAATATTCAAAGTTTTATACTTATTTTTTCTAAACTTCTTTGGTTGGATACATTTATATCAATTTGGGACAAGATTGTTATATTTTAAAATTGCAGAGATCCATTAACAACAGAAACAAAACTCGTTTTGATATCTGTAATATTTTAAACTAAATTTACATGTATATAACATTGGTTAGCATCCACCATATGTTGATTTAATAACTTATAGATGTGTCAGATCTGCTTTATGCAAGGTAGCCCTGTCCTGGGTAAGGGGGATGGTTTAACCCCACCACATATTTTAATGTGCCTGTCCCAAGTCAGGAGTATGTAGTTCAGTGGTTGATGTTGGTTCATGTCTGTCATAATTGTTTTTTAATTTTTTTAAATTAGACTTCGTTTTCTCAATTAAATTGTTTCATATTTTTCATGTCTGGGCCTATCATAGCTGACTAAACGGTATGGGTTTTTCCCAAATTTGAAAGCCTTATGGTTGTTGTATTTCTAATTAATTCCACTTCATTTCACATTTGAACTTTATTGGATAGTCTCATATATGCAATCATACCACATCTCCTTATTTTTATTAGAAGTGCACATAAACTTATGATGGAAGGAGAAAGGTACTTCATTTTCTATATTTAGGACTATCAACAAAATATCAATGATTAGTAAAGAAGGCGAGACATTTCAGCATGTGCACTCTTGTTTTCAATGCTAATAATGATCAACAATTCACATGACTTATGTTGATTTTGTTGTTATTTAAAATACTTACTATTGTCTAAAGTAAACACCATTTTTCACATAGCGAGCAGAAGTGGAGACTCTGTTGTAGTGACCTCCTCAACAACCATTGCTTCTGGGACCTTATCAGGGATGTTCCAAAGGCTACACATACCTATAAAATAAACTGGTAGATTATCTTTTTTTCTCATAGTTAAAAGTGCAATATTTTCATCTATTTGCTTGTTTCATTCCAATAGTGTGATGCACATGTGGTTATGACATTGTACATACATAACATGTGAAGGCCACAACAAATTGGTTATTTTTTTCTGTTCTGTTTAAATAAGAAATTGTGTTATCATATAGTCAAATTATTATGGTTCTATAAGATTGTTAGATTTTGGAGTGAAAATTACAAATTTATTTATGAGAAAAAGTAAAATTGAAAATTGATAATTAACACATAATTATCGAATAGAGACAATCAAGTTAAAGAAGTTTGAAATTAGTATGTATGTGTTCAAAATTTTAAATTATTATGATTGTTGAATGAGTATCTTTTATGATCTAGTCATTTACACAAAATGTACACTTTGTTATTAATGTATACATCTATTTATGTTTAATACATTTTTAAAACCTCTAACTAGGGGCCTCGGTGGCCGAGTGGTCTAAGTAGTTACTACTGTAATCACTAGCCAGTCAACACTGAGGTTGTGAGTTCGAACCCCGCTCGTGCGGGTGCAGTCGACTCCAATCTTAATTGACTAGGATTGTCAGTTTTCCTATCGAAGGTCGGTGGTTTTCTCCGGGCACTCCGGCTTCCTCCACCAATAAAAACTGGCCGCCACGAAATAGCCCAAAAGCGGTGCTTAAAAGTCGCGTTAAAACACCAAAAATAAATAAATAAATAAAACCTCTAACTTTGTTGCTTGCTTTATTAAAGAAAAGGAGTCTCAAAGTGTTTATATAAATGTAAGTTGTCAGTATTTAATTTGTAAAAAATGAAAAGTGAGTGGTTTAATTGGTGGTCTCTGCATTTGTAAGTAAACAGCTCCTTTTCAACATTTTATAAAATTGTCTTATTGCCTCATCCTTACCATTGTTAGGAAATACTGTTTTTAGCTTTGTCAGATGATCTAGTGCTCTGTTGATATCAGGAGTTCTGTCAGTAGTATGTCTTGGGTCAAAAGTGGCTATGCTGGTGGACTTTTCCTGTTTGTTTATCCTTGGTTCTGATAAATCCAGACTTTTGAGTGGTTGAGCCTTCTGGTTGACTGTTCTAGGGACCTTCCACTGGCACGGCAATGGTGTGCAGCTCTTATCCTCCTGTTGCTGCTTACTAGAGGGGCTGTTAGATAATGCAAACAGCAATCCTCCAATATGACTGCATGACTGGGCTAAGCTAAAAAAGGTGTTTTTTGGTTAATTTAAATTCATCTTAATATTAGTATATTCATATAATTTAAGTATATAGACAACTATAGGCAGGCTTAGCAGTCTCAATGATTCTACGAGTCAATCTTAGTTTAAAGTCCATGTCTGTAGGAGAACAGGTATGTTAATAGGGTAAGCATTTGCAGGTGCAACTAGATTTCAATGCCCCACTGTATGTATAAATTTTTAATGCATCCCAACTACTGTTAGTAAATACTAACCTATTATAAAACTTAGAAGTATGACACATTACGATAAGAAACAGATGAAAACATAACGATAACATACCCAATAGGACACTGACAATAAGCAAAATCAATTGTCACGGTTTTCTGGTCAGCTGAAACAGTTACACATACACATAAACTTGATAGCGCTGCTTTTTCATAGATGCCAGACAGAAACATTTTATGTAAAATGTTACTTCATCAATCTGTAAGAAATATAAGAAGCATAATTGAAGTATTTGTTTTTCTCAGTAACAACACTATTATTCCATTACAGGTCATATCATGACATCTCTAATGTTGTGTGTTTTTCAAATTAATATTCAAAGTTTTTATACTTATTTTTTTCTAAACTTCTTTGGTTGGATACATTTATATCAATTTGGGACAAGATTGTTATATTTTAAAAATTGCATAGATCCATTAACAACAGAAACAAAACTCGTTTTGATATCTGTAATATTCTAAACTAAATTTACATGTATATAATATTGGTTAGCATCCACCATATGTTGATTTAATAACTTAAAGATGTGCTTTATGCAAGGTAGCCCTGTCCTGGGTAAGGGGGATGGTTTAACCCCACCACATATTTTAATATGCCTGTCCTAAGTCAGGATTATGTAGTTCAGTGGTTGATGTTTGTTCATGTCTGTCATAATTGTTTTTTTTAATTTTTTTTTAATAAGACTGTTAGTTTTCTCAATTAAATTGTTTCATATTTTTCATGTCTGGGCCTATCATAGCTGACTAAACGGTATGGGTTTTCCCAAATTTGAAAGCCTTATGGTTGTCAATATATTTCTAATTAATTCCACTTCATTTGAACTTTATTGGATAGTCTCATATATATGCAATCATACCACATCTCCTTATTTTTATTAGAAGTGCACATAAACTTATGATGGAAGGAGAAAGGTACTTCATTTTCCTACAGATCAAAGTTTCAATTCTGATCTTTTAAATCTTACCCTTGAAAAACAAATTTCATGGATATCCCCTGAATCAAAATGCTTCACAGATCTGTCAAGTCCTTTGAAGTTTTTCACACTACCACCATCATCTCTTGATCTTAGAATCATAAAACTGTAGATTGTTGCAAAGGATGGCTTTGGGGTGCTCTCAAAAAAGGTAGGTGGGAGAGGAGAATAGTGTACAGATAGAAACGGGGTAGATTCTCATTTCCACTAGCTCCTGGACCTATGTTTGTAGCTTCAGAGACGGCTCTAACCGGAGTTAAACTGGTTTCAACGACATTGTTGACCAATAAAGTGCCTACGAGATCATCTTTTTTACTTTAGTGGTGTTGATATTTAGATCTTTGGCAAGTTTACGGAGATTGTTAATGGATAGCTTCTTCAAATTTTCGCGGGTCGCCATACTTCTTTAGTGTAAACAATTGATGTTGTCATGGTATCATTGATGTAAAAAGGTATTCTCGTGTTTCATATTTTATTGTTAAAATGCATCGTAAATAATATTTTTAATTTTATAATAATGAAATGAAATGTTTTGGAACTATAACATTGTGGGTGGTACCGACATTTTCGCATCAACCCAGAGCTGTTTCTGCGCATGTCTGCATAAATTAATAAACAAGACTATTTCTGTGGTCTGCAGGGAAGAACAAAATCAATAAAATTTACGTTATACATCGTATATATAGGTTGATCAACAAAATCATTTTTAAATGCAGTAAGCCATGACCTACCATGAACTACGGAAAAATGATTTTAACTGAGTGTATTGTCTGAAAACCAAGTTTCAAAGATTTATTTATGTCGTTTGTTTTATTTCAAGTCTTAAAGCATTGCCTAGTTAAATCTACCGTAATGAATATTATTGATTTATAAAACTTTTTTTTTTTTTTTTTTTTTTTTTTGGAAGTTTTGCAGTATTTAGTTATCCAATAATTTCTTAAAATATTTTTTTAGCGATACTTTATTTATTTATCATTTGCAACATATGAATAAGCCATTGTAAATAAAGAAAATGAAACTGTGAAATGTTCTTGAAATGAAGATTGATATATTTCATTATAATGGGATAGAACGTACTTTTAAAAAGTTATTGTTCTATATTCAAACTTGAAAGCTAAAAATCATTCTAACAAGATTTTTTTTGTTTTTATAAATAGTTAACGGGAAGAGTAAACGCGCGTTTTCTAAGTGCACGTACAGGTAAAGATGTAAAATCTGTAGTAAACGCCCGTTAACTACTGACTAAACGGACACAGAATAATTGCGCCTTTACTCGAGTAGACATTAGACTTTTCCATTTTGACCGCGTTAACGTTATTATAGTAAACGCGCTTTTACTAGTAAACACGAAAATTTGAGTTAACAAACGAAATATGTGCACGCGGCGTTAACGTGCGTTTACTTTATGTTATGCTTGGTCTGCACCCAAGCGCTGGAACATATTGCATGCTGTTGTATTTGTTTGTAATTAGTCATGGATGTGTGTTTATCTTTATTCATTCTCATAAAACATACCATTACATGTATGTGTTGTCAAAGGTTTAAGAACATCCGTTGTTCGACCTGCTATTTAAATCCGTTTTGTTAAAATATACTTTTTCACTTTTCTTTGGTCTTTTGGAAAATGTTGTTTGTGCTGTATTTAGACCCCTCTACCAAGAAATATGTTTTGCGTGCACACGTATAAAAATTGCGGTTTTTATCCAACGCAATCATAGATTTGAACGTTGTTTTCAAGTATATTTTAAAAACACATTTGACTAACAGGTCGAACAACAAATGTTCTTAAACCCTGCTGACTGCCATAGGCGATTGCCAAAAAAACGGATCACCAGCTGTAATAAATGGATCTTAATTATAAATTTAATACCAAACAGAAAACAATAAACATGCGGAACAGATGGTATATCGCAAACTAAAGGTGCAAAGATTTTTGTACACCATATCCGGATTTCAACAATTAATGTCTCTTCAGTGATGTTAGGAATCGAAACGGTATTTGGAAGGCCAGTTAATTTACCTCAATTTAGGATAGACTCTTGAATTTTGAGGAGTCAAAATAGGATGAACGGATCATATAAACCCGAAGGCAAATATAATACAAGCCCAAAACGAAAAAATATAAACAAGTCTAAATTGAAAACAACATTCAAACCTATGATTGCGTTGGATAAAAACCGCAACTTTTATACGTGTGCATGCAAAACAAATTTCTTGTCAGAGGGGTCTATATACAGCACAAACAACATTTTCCAAAAGACCAAAAAAGTGAAAAAGTATATTTTAACAAAACGCATTTGACTAACAGGTCGAACAACAAATGTTCTTAAACCCTGCTGACTGCCATTGGCGATTGCCAAATGAACGGATCACCGATGTAATAAATGGATCTTAATTAAAAATTTAATACTAAACAGAAAACAATAAACTTGCGGAAAAGATGATATACCGCAAACAAAAGGTGCAAAGTTTTTTGTACACAATATCCGGATTTCGACAATTAATGTCTCTTCAGTGATGTTAGGAATCGAAACGGTATTTGGAAAGCCATACAGTTTACCTCAATTTAGGATAGACTCTTGCATTTTGAGGAGTCAAAATAAGATGAACGGATCATATAAACCCGAAGGCAAATATAATACAAGCCCAAACGAAAAAATATAAACAAGTCTAAATTGAAAACAACGTTCAAACCTATGATTGCGTTGGATAAAAACCGCAATTTTTATACGTGTGCATGCAAAACAAATTTCTTGTTAGAGGGGTCTAAATACAGCACAAACAACATTTTCCAAAAGACCAAAAAAAGTGAAAAAGTATATTTTAACAAAACGCATTTGACTAACAGGTCGAACAACAAATGTTCTTAAACCCTGCTGACTGCCATTGGCGATTGCCAAATGAACGGATCACCGATGTAATAAATGGATCTTAATTAAAAATTTAATACTAAACAGAAAACAATAAACTTGCGGAAAAGATGATATACCGCAAACAAAAGGTGCAAAGTTTTTTGTACACCATATCCGGATTTCGACAATTAATGTTTCTTCAGTGATGTTAGGAATCGAAACGGTATTTGGAAAGCCATACAATTTACCTCAATTTAGGATAGACTCTTGAATTTTGAGGAGTCCAAATAAGATGAACGGATCATATAAACCCGAAGGCAAATATAATACAAGCCCAAACGAAAAAATATAAACAAGTCTAAATTGAAAACAACGTTCAAACCTATGATTGCGTTGGATAAAAACCGCAATTTTTATACGTGTGCATGCAAAACAAATTTCTTTATATATATACATGTGACAACTTTAAGACAGACTTTCTCCATCGGATAACCCGTGGTTATACAGCGCTAATACCATTATATACATATATATATTTGGTCTCAAATTGAGCCCAACAATGTTTGCGTCAGCAAATTTTTGTTCTTCCCGCAGCTGGATTCAAACCCCTGCTTCTGTAACATCGTTGCAACACCGCATGCACTGTGTCCAACGCTCTAGACCACTCGAGCAAATAGACTATAACAATATAGCTTTCGTTAGTCAAGTAATGCCTTTCCTCATCAGATTTATCTAGAGTTGTTACACAGTTCATTGATCGTGTAATCAAATAATCCAGAAAACAAAACAAAGACAAAACAAAAAACAAAAAACAAAAAACAAAAACCAAGTCAAATCATGTTAGATAAAATAAACCATGACACCAAGTTGAAAAAAAAAAACAAGACATAGAAGAAAACAAATGTACTTACTTGAATGATGTACGCATTCGTAAATTATTCTGACATACATGAACATGTATCTCGGAATAAGACATCTTAGATCAATTTCATGGACACATCTTGTATTAATGGAACATATGTTTCCAGTACATCCAACGGAACAATTTATCATAGCCTTCTTCGAAATTCCTTCACAAGCCGACCTATTATAATCATCATTTGACTCATAAAGAAGTTTTAGATAATTAATTTCTGGCTGAGAACAGTTATGAATAACGAGTGTAATATTATCATACGGAAACGATGATGTGATGTTCAACGTTTCTGAAAAAAAAGAATGCATGGTTCTTCAATTGTCAATCTTATATAATTATACCAGTTAAGGAATATGGCAGTTGTTTTTCACTTTTTCCCTTGGTTGATAGTGTTTGATTATGTCATTTTGTATGGAATTGTGTACCAAATGTTCAAATAGATGTGACAGCAGCTTCGTATTAATATATCGTCCTTAATATGCATGACATATTGCCACTGGATGTTAAATGAAAGACTTATTGATATCGAATATGTTGTCAGGAAAAGTCAGTTTGGTTTTTGCAAGAATTATAGGACTTATGACAGTACCTTTTAGGTGAAGTCACTAATTAATAAATATTTACATAATAATAAAACGAAAATACATGCATGCTTTGTTGACCTTAGTAAGGCTTTTGACTCAGTATGGATAAAAGTCATTTTGTACAAATCAAACAACCTAAGGGTTGGTAAAAGAATTTATAACATAACTTAACAACAATTTAATAGAACTCAACCAGCAAATAAAGTGCAACATCAGCACTCAGAATATTTTGAAGTATCAAGAGGAGTGTAACAAGGCGATTCTTTGTTTAATCATTTTATAAATGATATTGAAATTAAACATGTTAAACTCTTAAAAATCATAGTTATACTTTACATTTAGATTCTTCGGATGTTAATTGTCTAATGTTTGCGGACGATCTTTTCGAAAACCAAACTAACTTTTATGAAAAAATTATAAACAGAAATTTGAGAAAATAGATGATTGTAGTTAACTTAATATGTTATATAATACTCTAAAACAAAATGATAAAATAGAACCATTTTGAATTCTAATATATATAAAAACCTAATACAATCAAGTTCAGCATGTTTAGATTAAGTGATCATATTTTACTGATAAAAAAAAGGAAACATTCCCAGGGAATCAATAATGTATCATTTTTTGTTCTCTCTGGTGCAGACCTCTTTGTCTATTTTGCAATTGCATTGTACCAGATGATTTAGATTAGATTTGTATTCAATAAGACTAGTCTTTTTATGGTATGGGTATCTGCTTCGCAACCTTTCTTTTCCTTTAATCACAATAAGTTTAAAAAAACGTACCTATATTTCGGTCATTACCACCGTAACAGGAAAATTTAATTTCGATGTCGGTGAATACATCTACGCACGCCTGTATTAGCGTATCATTGGTAGTTCTATTGTTATCGGAGATATTACAAAGGATCGTAAATGTTCCAGTTATGTTAGGTTTAGTTGCAATTTGACGAGTAATGTTTCTTGCCGAATACGTTGCATTGCAAAGTTCAGGTTCAGAATTGATTGTACTGTGTAAAGGAAAAAAATCAGTTTCCATATGATAGCTTTCCACGTCTAAAATGAAAAAAAAAAAGTAATTTGAAACATATTGTTTTTACACCTTCAGTTCAAATATTATTAGCTGTAGTGTATGCATTTTAATATTTACATACTTTGAATTAATTAGAGATACTCGAAATCATTGTAGACCTATTGAGTCTACAATAGTTTGATTGGGGCACTGAAACACTAAAGGTTGCATTGTCGTCAATGATACTCCGTGTACAGTGATGGAAAACAAAAATAAAGATTTAAAAAGTAAAATAACAAAAATACCGAACTCCAAGGAAAGTTCAAAACGCAAAGTCCCTTAACAAATGGCAATATCAAAAGCTCAAACACATCAAACGAATGGAAAACAACTGTCATATTACCTGACTTGGTACAGGCATTTCCTTATGTAGAAAGTAGTGGATTAAACCTGGTTTTATAGCTAGCTAAAACTTTCACTTGTAAAAAGAAAAAAATAACCAACTTATATGTATGTAGAATATTAGCAAATATAGGTCACCGTACGACCTTCAACAAAGAGCAAAAACCCATACAGCATACCAAGCTATAAAAGACCCCCAAAATCCAAATGTAAAACAATTCAAATGAGAAAACTATTGTATGTAAAACTACAATAAACGAAAAACAAATGTGATATGCAGCAAGAAACGACAACCACAGAATTACAGGCTCCTGATTTGGGACAGGCATATACAGAATGTGGAGGGGTTAAACATGATTGCGGGCGCGCTACCCACCCCCCTTTTTAAGCTGGGACAGTCGTGTAACAGCACAACATAAGAACAAACTATAAAAATCAGTTGAAAAGTGCTTTATTCATCAGCTTGATACAAAGCAAAAACAAAAACAAAAAAAAAAAAAAACTAACAAGAAACAAAGTACAGATCGGAGAGTACTGGAAGTTACTGAAAGCTAGTTCAAAGCCAATACCAAATAATAAGATAATCATGTATCTGAGATCACCCTGCTTTTACTTATGAGGCAATCATAACTAGACTTCGAAAATAAAAAGGCCACCAAGAGCCTAACTTGTCGTAAAATAATTATCATTGTATCCATAATGATTTTTTATCAAAGCTTATTTTTTAATGCAAATTGGACATCACTTATTAATTTAGAATAGCATAGCCCAACATTTTGATTCCCCAACAAAAGTGAATCGGAAAAAGTCCAGTCTTTTGTTGTACCAATTACAATGATAAATTTTCATATAATTACAAAAGATTTGAATACTTTCAATAATGTCTTAATTGACAATTAAGCGACATCAGATCTTTCACGATCCTTTTCACGATCACAAAAAAGTGGTACCGATCTTTCACGATCATAAATATCAAATCTATATAAATATTCCAATTTTGCAACACTTTCTGATTAACCTATAACTAAAACAATTTAAGTGTCATTTTCAGCGTTAATATAGAACGACATTGTTCAGTGAATAGTTATTTAGCCATTCATATGATGAAAAAATGTGTGTTTACATTTTGTATGTCACTTAAATGTTCAAGAGCAGTCTGCCTTTTGTAGTTTTGTAAAAATTGTGATCTTTTAAACCTTGATTTTCTCAGATACTAATCATAATGTTGAACCATTTTGACAGACAATTTTTTTTCAATGTTTGTCCTTATAGCTTGATACATTAGATTATTTATAATTGATCTTGCATGTCTTTTCTCGAAGAGAGATTTCCTTCACGATCCTATACCAGACCTTTGACGATCCCATCGCAATACTTGACCACCGTTACTTATTCTTTTGCGATAAAAGATTTTGGCAGTTAAAAGTTCATATCTTCATCTGTGAGTAAAAGTATAAATGTATCGTCATCAGACAAATGCATAAAATTATCATTACATAAAACACACGGCTGCCACTAGGATTTTAAAGCATCATTACAACACTTAGTAAATAATCGTGACTTAATATGCAAATGATTACATAAAACTTACTACTTTCAATACCAATTATAGTATTATATCCAACAAAAACAGAAAGCCAAAACAATACGACAAAAGCCATTGCACACCCAAGTTCACTGGTATATAACTATTAGGGAAGTTTATTTCTGTCAATAGAAAGAACAGTTGATATGCTTGTTATTAAGACAAAATATGACACTTTTTTCAAATAGTCACGCATAAATACCTACACATTTAAATCAACAATTAAAGTTTACAGTAATGATAGACTCTTTAGAAATTGTATGTTGAAATGATAATTACGCGGAAGTAAATAATTCATTTGAATGTACAAAGTGGTAAACTTTATTATGTCGTTTGTAATTATTGTAATTATCATGGACTAAATAAAAATTGAACGTTGCCAAAACATATTGCATGTTTTATTCTGCAACACCATTTATCGTACAGTCATATTGCATTAATTGAATCGTTATTTTGGTATACAGTCATTTACCATATGTATAATTATAATGAGTTATATGCAAACAAAACTTGCTTCTTGAATACTTAAGTATAAGCATACTAGTGGTATTATTAATAAGTATTACAACCACTGAGTTGTCAACGTCTTGTTCCCAATGATATCACCAGCCAAGTAGTCGACGCTCTTGCATCTCCTCTACAGAAATGAAATATCATTGATGAAGTCATGTGTTTCAAACTGATAGTTTATCAAATGTTGAAATCTTTTGCAACACTACGGGTTTTCTACTCCTGAGTGAAATCATCTTAGCCAGATGAGAACACATTTTTGAATGTTTGGTTGTCAGCGCTCTTTAACTTCATTATTGGATTGACCTTCCTGCTGTAAGTTTCATGTAGGCAATCGGAACGCGTACTAAATTTTCAGCTTCGTATATTTGTTGAGTCTTTTAAAGCCTTATTGGTGACAGTAACAATATTTTGACGTCTTTTTTTTTTCTTTTTTTTTTCTTTGTTTTTGTTTAAGGACGTAATACATGTAACCTGAGAAAAGTCATATAAGCATTGTTTTAAGTCTATGTGTAATATTCTCAAATATCAACTATTTTAATTTTGTTTATATATGATTTGCAGCAATATAAGGGGAATAAGTTATATCCGGTTATACACTTCACTACGTACTTCTAAAACGAAATGAGTTGTAAGAAATTTCGTGAAAATACATTTTACATTTTTTGTCAATGAGCAGAGTAGTCGAAAAAAGAGACTGTGGATATATGTTAACGAGACAGTAATCCAACAACAAACATAACCAAAAGTCGTCTGGAGAAAAAAAGAACAGCAGATAGCTGTTAATACAATATGTCAAGTTCTAAATTGTTCCGAACATGTAAAAGTTGTGAATAAATTGAAAAGAAACAATAAAAGATATATCATTAACTAAATCTCCGAATTACGAAAAACTTGAGGCTACAACATACAACAACTGCGCATAAGGTTCCTGACTTTGGATAGGCACATGCGTATTTACTAATTTGGACCCCGTCGCAATTATTTACAGTCTATACGTACCCCTAACTATCATCTACTTTAATGTTTACGATGATTCCTTTTCTCAAGCAACTATAGCTAGGAGGCGTAAGAAAACGTGCACATTGTGCACCATACCCGGCCGCTACTATTATATTTCTATGTTATGTGAACCTTATACTTTCTACTTAAAGTTTGGTACGCAATAAAGAGATCCAGAGTAAAACAATATTTGAATTGACGCAAGCAAACAGAGATAAACAAGTCGACACAAATAGACACTACGTCCTTCCTGCAGGCATCAAAGTCGCAGGAATTGGACGATTTATTGTCAGTATTGCTGTTATTTTTGGTTCTATATTTGGTTCTACATTTTATATTAAAAATGGTTATTACACGTATATTAAGGAATATTGTCCCTTGCATATTCAGGTGCGGATCCAGGATTTTGAAAATAGAGGGGTGGGGGTGGGGTGGGGAAGGAACCCACCGTCAAGGCAACGTTAGGAGCTGGAGTCGTAAAAATTCTATAGTTCTATGTATTAACCATATATCTAAAATGTAGCTCTAATATGTGCGCTTCATCCGTCTCTGATATTGTACTTGCAAGCTTGTACAATATGATATACTACTCGGGTCAATATTCCTCGATATTAGTGCAATACCCTGTATTATTATCATTACATGTACATGATCGAGAAGTTATGGAAGCTAAATTAAATCCGTACAAATTCCAGATTTAAGCAGTTGGAAAAAAGACTTTTGAGAAGAGCCCATCAATACGTATTCAAAATTCTAATTTATTTTTCGAAACTGTGATAAAAATGTTGGGTATTGACATTGACTACCAGTTAAATTTTGATTTAGAAACGTTTAGGACCTTTTCTTTCCGAAATAAATAAACTCACTGTATTTGATACTTGTATTATGAGTAATTTTAATTTTTGCCTTTTGGTTTGGCATTTTTCCACTGAAAAAAAATACCACAAAATTAGAAAAAGTTCAAGAAAGAGCGTTTTGGTTTGTGTATGATGACTACAAATCCACATGTTTACAACTTGTGGATAAGGTTAAGGTGTCAATTCTTATGGTGCGCAGAATCAGGACTATGGCTCTAGAAACTTTTAAGATGTTAAATAATATTGCTCCTTCATGTCTGAATAGTCTTCTAAAAATCAAATATACAAAATACTCTTTTAGATAAAGTAATATATTAGATGTTCCCCGGATAAAAAACATCTACTTATGGTATAACATCGTTTAAATATGCTGCAGCTACATTGTGGAACAGTCTTCCGTACCATTTCAGGACGGAAAACAGTTTTTCTCAATTTAAAAACTTGATTCCGTCTTGGAATGGTTCGAAATGTCTATGTTCTGCATGCAATTGATTTTTACGTCTTCGCTATTATACTGTCAGCTCTGCAACTCATTTATTTTAAGTAGTTTATCATTATACTGCTTTCCATAATTAATTATTAACTCAATTTTTTAGTTATATGAATTGCTTTGTTATTTAGCACTTTTTCAATTTTTACCGCTGCTAGCATGCTGTCAGGTGATCATAGAGGTGCATGTCAAATGATCTGCTGATGGTTTTTTGTCAAACAGTTCTATTTAAATGTTTAAATATATTTATACATTTGTATATAAGAATACTAGAAATGTTAAACTTTGGTTGTTGCATGGCTTTATTCGGCCGTTTTATATGACACTTTGCATGATGCTTTATTTTATTTGTTTTGTATACGTTTTTAGTAATAGTAAAATTCAATGATAAGTTAATATTGATATTAAAAGAACTTCGAACAAAAAGGAATGTTGAGATCCCCGAGCCCGAAGGGTGAGGCGATTTGAACAGTCCTTTTTGTGAGAAGGTGTCATGCCAACAACTGGTTTTAAAATAAATGTGTTTAGTTCCGATGCAAAGACCCTATAAGTGAATCAATATTAAAGCCAAAATATGCAATCTTTAATGACCTGACAACAGTATCGTAACTATATCCCTTCTTGATAAGTCTATTTAAAGGTTTTGTTAGCTTCTGAGGTGAATACTGACATTTTAGTGCTTTATAAAGAATATTACCATAAAAGATTGGATGTGAAATACCTGAACGTATAAGAAGTCTGCATGTTGAGCTATATTTACGAATGATGTCCTTGTACCGATGATAAAATTTAGTAAATGTTTTGACTAGTTTGTGATATCGAAAACCCTGGTGTAATAATTTTTCTGTAATACATAAATTTCTTTCGTTAAAATCTGAAACGTTGTTACATACACGAGCGAATCGTACAAGTTGAGATATATAAACACCGTAAGATGGTGACAAGGAACGTCACCATCTAAAAATGGATAATTAACGATAGGAAATGAAAAATCATCTCTTTTTCATAAATTTTTGTATTAAGCTTTCCGTTAATGATATAGATATCAAGATCGAGGAAAGGGCAGTGGTCATTGTTAGTATTAGCTTTATTTAAAGTTAGTTCAACAGGATAAATCTCTTTAGTGTACATACTGAAGCCGTCATTATTGAGAGCCAAAATATCATCCAAATATCTAAAAGTATTATTAAATGTTTGTATCAGATGTTATTTTGATGGGTCGTTGCTGATTTTAGTCATAAATTGTAGTTCATAACAATACTAAAACATGTCCGCAATAAGTGGTGCACAGTTATACCTCATTGGAATTCCGATAACTTGACGATATACGGAATCTCCAAAGCAAACAAAAATGTTATCTAGTAAAAATTCAAGGGCAGATATAGTATCAAAGCATGTCCAATTGACATAGTTCTTTTGTTTATTGCTACTAAAAATGACCTAAAAGAGTTAGAACATATGTATTCACATTCTGACTTTTAAATGCCCGTCTTTAATATCAATATTAACTTAATCATTGAACTTTTACTGACTTACAGACCGTCAAAAACATATGAAAAGTACAAAAAAAAAAAAAAAAAAAACCACTTGCAGAAGCCTAATTCCCCTGAATTGGACGAGTCTAAATATATTCAACTTAAATTATAGTTAAACAGTACTCAGACTGATATATACAAATAACAGTTACCTAGTAATTGCATTGGAAACGGACCGATTAAATGGCAGCACATCATTTAATTCTTTATTTATTATATTTTTTTTAGCATTAAAATAACACAATATGATAGTTTTATAAAATAAAGAGGCAAATTTATATTTTTGAACTCCAACTTTTCAAAATAACGATTTTTATTTTATAAATGTATTGTGACAGATATTTGACATAAACTTTGGACATAGATGACGTTACAATTATTCCTTCAATTTTATGTTTATCACGTTTTATACCATTTGTTCTCCGGTCAAGTAAAGTTTATTTATTATCACCATTGTTAAAGTGATCTCTCTCTCTATTATATACGGGACATTAATTTTACTTATACAACATGTCGACCCTATTTTCGGAAAATAACCATATTTGGTAATTTCTAATTTTATGCTGACAAAGAAAGTGATGTTGGCATACCATCAAATAAATGATTGCTATATAAGTGAAAATTCTGCTTTGAGACGTCAAAGTTTGAATTTTGAAGCTTATAGGTAAGTCATGATTCAAAAATTATCAAGATTTAAAGTAAAATATTTTTAAACAAGTTAAACTAAAATAAAGATAACTTAAAAGTTTTCATAAACGAAGTTTTATTAAAATATTTATTGTTTTCTATTAGGGAAATAATTGAAAAACTGTTTTGTATTCTTTTTGTTTTATTTATTTTATTAAAAAGCTTGAATTTTTAAACTTATAGGTGTTAGTCGATCCCGGCCTGCCTCTACATCGGCAGCAATGCCATACACCATCATAGGCATTGTTCACGGCTAGTTTTCCCCAACATGTAAAGACCCAGATTCAGCTCTCACAGAAGTAGTTCTTCTGTTGAGAGTCTGCAGAGAAACAACTGGAACCATATATATCTCATATAACAACTAAATGGATAGTAACATCATAATGTTCTTATTACAATAAATGAGTAAATCAAAACCCTATACAGACCTCATTTACAACTGACCAATGAATGTTCTGCACAAAAACTTCTTGTTATATATATTTGATGTTTTTAATCTGTCAGTAATCATGAAATAGATTCGTAAAGACCAGACCATATGAAAACAGTAAGTAAACTCTTCCAACAATTAGTTATTTGAACAGCTTGTTTCACAACTTCTGATCGAACAGACCTAGATGCATAAGGTCCTTCACAATATTCAGGTAAATAGATATAGGAAGATGTGGTGTGAGTGCCAATGAGACAACTCTCCATCCAAATAACAATTTATAAAAGTAAACCATTATAGGTCAATGTACGGCCTTCAACACGGAGCCTTGGCTCACACCGAACAACAAGCTATAAAGGGCCCCAAAAGTACTAGTGTAAAACCATTCAAACGGTAAAACCAACGGTCTAGTATATATAAAAACGAGAAACGAGAAACACGTATAAATTACATAAACAAACGACAACTACTGTACATCAGATTCCTGACTTAGGACAGGTGCAAACATTTGCAGCGGGATTAAACGTTTTAATGGTACCAAACCTTCTCCCTTTTTCTGAAACAATAGTATAACATCACAACATAGACAAACACACGATAAAACATCAATTGGAAGGCTTAACTCAATCAAAAACGTAAATTAACACACTATGAACGAATAAATTCGATCTGTGATACCTGAAAGTAAATACATAGTTAATAAAATATTAGGGACAAACATTCAAGGCCAAAAAGCAAACAAACAAGTCCAAATAAAGCCATGGCAAAACACTACCATGAAATATTAAACCCTTAGAAAATAATCACTTTTGAAAAAACCGGTTTTCATAATATATACAGGTAAATGAAAAATAACTTTGTCGTTTTAGGTATACTTTTCTGTCTATATAAAATCTTCCAATAATTAGGAATACCAAGAAAGGTCTGTCATATAAATAACTAATTTAACACTAGATACATAAGGGTAAATATCAACAATAAAACTTCCTGTACAGATTAAAGGAGAATAATCTTGATGTTAATACAAATGTAGTACGAAGAAGTGTTCATTTTGGTTTTGATTCTGTCATTTTCCTACACTACGTTACATGCATATGCAAAATGATTAGTGTTGTCTGTTCAGTCCAATTAATTAATAAATCTTGTTTTTTTTTTTTTTTTAAATAAAAACTATGCCTGTAAACTTCAATGAATAAAATCGTATTAAATAGCCTAAATGTGTGTAACATCTATAGCATCAAGTTATAGTTGAGATGTTTTCGCAAGGGTGATCATCCTTCTTAAATTGAAATACAATGCATTATATGAAAATATGCACTTTTATTTTAGTCGTCCGTCATTCTCCTTTCACGTCTAAATGAAACATAAACACCTTGAAAAAACCTTTTACCTTTCTTAGTTTTATAATCGCTTGATATAATCATATGTTATAAATCGTAATAAAACAGTAGATTATAAAATATTTATGAGAAAAAATGTATGTGTTCAGTCATGTAGTAAATTGCTAAAAATTAACAAACAAAAAAAACGTAAAACATTTTGCACTATTATTGAGTGATTTCAATGGAAATTTTTAATTATAGCATTTTACAAATTCATGTCTTCGTGTACTATGTACATTGAATAGTTTATAAAGTTGGTTGATTGTTGTTTGCTTCATGTACAGTGGCAAATATTTCATGCATGTTCATGACGAGAACACTGACATAAATTTTAAATACAATAGGTAGATCTGGCTATAGGAGGTCGACAGTGAGGTTGGACGTGAGACTTGGAACACCACTTGAAAATAAGTGTATATTAAAGAAGGACAGAAATTTAGTCTTGCAACAGCTGGCAAAATCCGGACCCCTCATATAATTGGTGCAAGAGTTTTTAATTTGCAGAGAGCGTTGATCCATGAAATCTACCCTGAAGTCGGCCATCGATATTTACGTGTAGTTTCCAATATCATTTATCGCATCTAATTTAGTTTAGATACTTTTAGCTCGCTTTAGTAACTATGAGCATTCTGTGAAACTGTATTGTGTATTGTACTTGAGTTTTTATTATGATATTCTATACTACCGTTCTCCTTGTTAATCTCGTGGGAGTGTGTTCGCCAAGAGAGCGGGAGGTCGTTGGTTCGAATCCCGACCGTGTCAAACAAAGGTGTTAAAATTGGTATTTGCTGTTTTAACGCTAAACACGTGGCATTTAAGAGTAAGAGAACAGACTAGCTGGTCGGCTCGGAGTCAGAAATGTGTCCGGGTAGGGTGACTTTTCTTTCTGCGAACTGTTAGCTTGTGAACTTACACGTTAAAAATCCGGCCCAGCGTTTCGGTCTAGTACAAAGCAGGGTTAATATTCATATTATATTTACATATTATTGTCATGACTATGCATTTAATTTGCCGCTGGACGTCATCCATTATCATCATTTATTTTACCGTTACTATACAATGAAGTGTTTTCCTTCTACTGGTTTATATTACACTTTCTCTTATTTCCACCGATCGAAATTAAAAAAGATCAGGTGATATTTTTCAACCAAATACTTGTGCCTGTTAGGATATCTTTGACAATTAATAATATTAAATCAAATGTGCATGTTGGTAAATATTATTAAATTAACTCCGTATTTTTCAGTCTTGGGGCGGTTTTGAGCTTATTCTGTATAGGCATCTTTCTATTACAAAAGGCTGTATGTTGATTCTTAATGGTTTGATTTGCCTGTGTCGTTGGGTTGCTGTCGCACTGATGTATACCTTCATCTCTTTTTATTCAAAACTAAAGGATTGACTTGGGTATAGAAATATTGACATCTCTGGACTTTTCCCGTCCGACAGTATACCCTTGCTAAAGGGGTGCGTCCGTTTGGCTGTTCGGATGTATAAATATACAGCTTCGTCCGGTCGAAATGGAAATGTCGTATATCCGATGCCTGGTGTAGTGAGAGTTTCACGCTATCTATACGTTAAAGAGGGGGGATACGATCTACGCACAAGTTAAATGGTTGAAATCTCTAAACAACAACAAAAGTTAGCTAAATCTTCAAATAAGTCCCGTGGCTATTTGTAACACATTTTCTGCACCTTTTACAAGGACAATTTTTGATGAAAAAAACTATAAATGACAAAACCGATCAGTAAGACAAAATCTAAAAAGTAAATGAAACGGCCGAAATAAGTTGAATCCTTATATATTTTTTTATCCATTTTTGCTTTTATGACAACTATACCAGATATAAAAAAAAACTTGAAACAGCAAACTAGACGAGACTGCCGTCGTTGTATGCTTCAATATATGAGTTATTGCCACTCAATGAAGATTTTTTTCTGTTCTACTCCCCTCCTCCTAGTTTGACTAGATAGGCTGCAATGTAACCCCTGATGGGGACTACGTTAATTAAAGTTTTAAAAATTAAATACAAAGATAAAAATGAGGAAAGAAATGCTAAAATTTACGCTTAAAAAAATCAAATATAGATAAAAATCAAATATATAAAAATAGGAAAACTGTTTGATAAAATCATCAACTGAAGACTACTGTTTATTACATCACTAAATGAAGTTGATTATTTAATTGCTCCCTTAATGTCCAGTGGCAAATATGTCATGCATATTCACGAAGAGATGCAAAGTAGATCGACCTGAAACAAATGATAACAATTTTAGAGAGTGACACTTTAATAAGACGGAGCGTTGGCTAGAGGTAAAACGTATGCTGTACTAGAATAAAGTTGAACCATGATCCAAATCGTAAGTAAAGCTATTAGCCTCCCCCTTTTTTTCTCCATGGTAGACGAATGCCAGAAAACAAAACGACATGAATTCGCAATCAATAACGGCCATTATAAGTATATGAGATATGGTCTTATTTTGTAAATAAATACCTATTGCAGCCAACATTTCCCGGTTTCGGACAGGTTTGTATTTCCATTCAAATACTGCCTGATTATTCACCGGAGATATTAAATCAACCAAAAGCACTTTGATTCTCTAAAATTGTAAATTATGGTATTTTGCTGGCTGCTTTTTTCCCGATCCTATTTTGGATCCACCGATTCTAAGGGGGCGTGTCTAACTAGTGTCCGATTAACTTTTAGTAAATTGAACCTCAACTTAAAGACCTACACCGGGTTAATATGTTCGAGGTACAGTAAGTAAACAAAAGAGATCCTTTATGAAATGAGATCGTCCCAGGTATCGTAGATAATTTTTTTGCGTTGAAATATAATGAAAAATGCACGGACAAGTTTGTAATATTTGGTAAAAAGTTCATCAGACCTTATGTTTGTATTATTGGCCTTTGTTAGTCTTGCATGATTTTTTTTTTCCTTGGTTTATTTATATGTTTCGGAGTTTATTGTGATTTTTATTTTCGCTGAACTAGTATACATTTTTGTTTCGGGAACAGCTGATGCCAGGATTGTGTTGAAGGCCCATTGGTGGCCTTTGGCTGTTTTCCGCTCTTTGGTCGGGTTGTTGTCTCTTTGACACATTCCCCGTTTCCATTCTCAATTTTTTCATGCTATGCCAAATCAAAATAAAGTTTTCTATTACATCTATCTATATTAGAAATTAGTTTATCTCTTAATATTGTCTTGTTTATGACAAGTCAAACGGAAATCATTAAAATATTGTATACATATACATACAAATATAAAGTAATACGTTATTTAAAAGCTAATTTCTGATGACTTTCCGAGGGCATGAACTAATTATGAACTTTACTTATTGAATTCTATAACTAAAAAAGGTGATGCTACATGTATGCTAGAATACTATACCAGAGCTCTGCTACATATTATGGGTGATTACGAGCTTGATATGTTTTGCATACAGGTATTTTTCTATTCCTCTGAATGTGTAACATGGTCGCGTGCGTATTTATTTCAAATGCTGTCTTATTGACGTATACTTTATATCTCCATGTTCACACAGAATTATATTTGAAATAAAACGTATATATAGAAAGTCTTTTACGTGGTTGTATTAATCATTTTATTTAAAGCAGTATATTAAGCTATATAAATATTGTAGCCTCACTATTATCCTATCCTGATAATATGTTTCTTTTAGTAGCGTAGTTGAACTGTCAATACTGCTTACTAGTATTTGGAATTCAATCACTTGTGGTTAAGTCTTGAAGTGTATACACAACAAACACTTTAATTGCAATGTTGTTCGATAGAAAGTGTGTTGGTACACAGTTCTAACTCTTCACTGAATACATACTTCCGGTAAACACCGACATGACGTCAGGGAGATTTCGAGTAACAAGATGTTTGCATATTATGAAATAATCAAATAATCAACGTTAAAATGAATAAAAGATGAATTTAAAATTTTTCTCACTTTAAGATAAAACTGGATATGCAATGTTTGAGTGCAAAGATCCACGTGTACATAGATATAAGAAGATGTGGTATGAGTGCCAATGAGACAACTCTCCATCCAAGTCACAATTTGTAAAAGTAAACCATTATAGGTAAAAGCACGGCCTTCAACACGGAGCCTTGGCTCACACCGAACAGCAAGCTATAAAGGGCCCAAAAAAATGACTAGTGTATTTGTATAATATTTCTTAGAATTAAATGATTCGTGGATAAAGTCATATTAATAGTAAGAATTAAATTATGAATACAATACATATTTTGCTGATCCCGTCCCCTTTCCCCCGAATGTGACCTACCGAATTAGACTTATTACCGAGTATGTACATGCATGAGCAACACGACGGGTGCCACATGTGGAATAGGATTTGCTTACAATTCCGGAGCACCTGAGATCACCCCCAGATTTTGATTGGGTTCTTGTTGCCCAGTCTTTAGTTTTCTATGTTGTGTTTTGTTTTCTGTTGTTTGTCTGTTGGTATTTTTCATTTTTATCCATTGCGTTGTCAGTTTATTTTCGACTTATGAGTTTGAATGTCCCTTTTGTATCTTTTGCCTCTTTTAGATCTATGGATTGGTAGCATTATTACGTGCGGGTTGGAATCTTTCATCCATCTATTTATTCGGAAAAATTACTGAACATTTTTGTATGAGTAAATGGTTTTAAGTGAAGACTGTAAACTGTCTTTACTATCTGTTACATAGCGTTAACTTAGTAGTCTATTTTTATTACAGTCAATTATGATGTATGGGCAAATGTATAAAACAATTTTGATACAAAACTTAAGCTTGTTGGTAATAACTTAACCCTGATATCAAAGAATATAGTTTTCTGCATCGCATTAGAGAAAAGCAGACTACGTATCAAATACGATATGAGTTTCGTTCATTGTTGAAGGCCATACGGTAATCACATGCTGCTTAAATCTACTTCATTTAATTCCTGGTGGATAGTTGTCTAATTCGCAATCATACCACATTTTCTTATTGTTGTTCCAAACCAAGTATAGTTACATTAAGAATAATTTCGTTTTTGTGAGTCAATATTTATAAAGTATGAAAACACAACAAAAAAAAAACCAGCAAAAACATAAAAAAGTAGCATGTTTATGAACTTGATGTTTTCAAACTTTTGACAATAATGAGACTTTTTTTACAATTGTTTTAATATGTAATATAAGTACACCATAACTGACATACAGTGAAACCAGTCTAAATCGAACCTCTTCGGTACTTAAGATTTAGTTTATGCAAGATTCGGTTTCACTGTACTAATAAACTACTTTTGTTATGTTTTAACTTTATACACAATTGGTGTTGGGTAATTGCCTATGGTTTCTTTTCTACTGTACATGTAACACAAGTTGTACGTGGCAAATTCTTCATCAAAAGAAATATAGAAACATTCAATGTCTCGCAAACATGAGTAGGCACATTGACTGATAGAACAGCGGGTTTCTTCTTTAATGAGAACCGGAACCATCGTAGTTGTATTTATTCGAGTCAGGAATATACTGTTACTTCCTCTTTCAGCTGTTAATACAAAGAGCAGAATTTTAAAAGGTCGTATGCAACAATATATATTAGTTAATAGAAATAAGAAGATGTGGTATGAGGGCCAATAAGACAACTCTCCAACCCAGTCACAATGTTTAAAAAGTCAAGAATTGCATTAGATAAAGTATAAATTGTGTAGTTGTAACCCTGGCCTTTGTTCAATTAAATAATTTGTAAACTTAAACTGTGCAACCAAATATATGCATTTAAATCTTGTTAATATCAACGTACTGCATAGTTATACAATTAAGACGATCTGGTTTGATAGCCGATGAGTAAACTCTCCACTAGAGACCAAATAATGTAGTAGTGAGCAACTTTAGGTCACTGAACGGCCGTTAACAACACAAGGCCCCTAAATGACAAATGTAGAACCAATCAAACGAGAAAACCAACGGCATGATTTATTTACAAAACAATGTACGAAAACAAATATGATATAACGACATCCACTCAATTACAGGCTCCTGACTTTCGACAGGCACATACAGAATGTGGCAGAGTTAAACATATTAGGGACGACCAACTCTCCCCCTAAACCTTGGGCAGCCGTCCAAAAGAAGAACAAACTGTAAAAAACAATAAACGAAAAACAATCATAGGAAACAGCAAACTAGAGGCTCTCAAGAGCCTGTGTCGCTCACCTGTATCTACTGTGGTTTTGGAAATCATGTAAAATAAGGTTAAAATCATTTAGATACCCTAAAAATTATTGAGGCCAAGTTTGGTTTAATTTGGCCCAGTAGTTGAATTAAAAGCAGAAGATTTTGGAAAAAGATTTACAAAAATTACCAATAAATTGCAGAAAATAACGTCAAAGGACAATAACTCCAATAAACATGATAAGATGTCAATTGGCAATAATTGGTCATGTTAACTTATTTGCTTGATATTGTTGCTGTTTACAGTATATCTCAATCTATAATAATGATATTCAAGATAATTAACAAAAAATAAAAAATTTCCTTTCCTCCGCTCCAAAATTTATTTCATCCAGGGCCTTTATAATGCTGAAAATGCCTATAATTTTTTTTATGGAACATCCTTCAAAAAATATTTGGGCAGGGGTTCCCCTGACCCCGACTAACCCGCCGGGTCTGGGGGACATTCACCCAATATAAGTATGCTGAAAGAAAAGATATAATAATGGTTTATAGAAAAAGTAACACTGAATAATTCTGAAAATGGAACATATCAAGGAGAAATTATTAGCATCCCCCCCCCCCTGAAAAAATTGCACCCCCTGGAACAAAAAAGTCATCCCATTGTAGTCTTACAATAGTAACTGAAGACTCCTTATCAGTATTTAAATTAGTTTTCAAGTTGTGACCATTTGAAATTGTTTTTTTTACATTTTTCCCATAGACTTCTATAGTAAACCCCTATGTTCTATTTTTATCAATGGGGACCATGTTCAGTGATTTTCCTGCCTTTATTTTGGGTCCGATTACGGCCCCGTTCCCAATCAGAAAATACCTAAAATTTTCCCAATTGAACCCGTAAAATTCCCAATTCAATCAAGTTGAGCGGAAAGGTAATTGATAATTTTATTGTTCGTATGATTTGGTTCAAAATATAGGTTGTTGAACTGTTCCAGATGTAATCATATTGAATATACAGGTAACTATATTCAACCGTAAACCAGTTTTACAATGGGTAAGCTTAGTTCAGTATTTGGATGACGTCCGGTAGTTAACGGTACCTAAGAATTTGGTATGATATGAAGTGATGATGCTGTGTTATCAACTGAATAACATTGTAAATACATGCCAACATGAAAAACTAAAAGGTTTTAATTATTTCTCACTCGTAATTTTTTTTCTAGAGGCAATGTCGTACTGAGCAAAGATTTGCTGGTTTGGTTTATTTTTTTTGCTGTGAATTAAGCATGCCCAAACATACAACATGTCGTCTCATTATTCAAAATATTATTGTTCACAAATTAAAAAAAGGCAAAGATGCCACTGATTGTAAAACTTGTTTAGCTTTTTGGAAAAATCCAAAATTAGTACTGAAGATGCTACAGGGACTGATATATTTTGAACGAAAAATGTTTCTACTTTGACTGATATAGAACAGGATGAAGCCGTGGTTGTGGCGGATAAAGACACAAAAGCAGTCACCTCGACCCCAAGTGCTAACACTAAACAAATTGTTTCTACCCAAACACCTGAGCATAATTCACTCGAAATGAACCCTGCTCATGTACATGTACAAAGAGAGACTGACCGTCAATCCCACTCTGAGTACAACCATAATCAGTTGACGGTTGTCGACTCTAGATCAGACCTAAGCACTGAAAACATTATACTATGCCATAAACGTGTCTGTGAGAGAAATCTAACTGACAAGAAAACTTGCAATTAATCTCAGGGTTGTATGACTGAGTTTATATGTTCAAGTTAGAACATGAAAGAAAATTGGAATTTTAGAATAATAAATAACATGTAAAATTGTGACTTGGATGGAGAGTTGTCTCATTGGCACTCATACCACATCTTCTTGTATCTACATCCTTAAAAATGTTGAACACATTGATTTATTTTTCCCAATTCATACATTATACGACACATTTTTCCCAATTGCCTAGGGCCCAGGCCCCATTTGAAAAAGGGTAGGAAAATCACTGATGTTGGTTGTAGGGCATGGTCATCGGATACATTTTTCAATCAAGATACTCTAATAATAATTGTGGCTAAGTTTAATTCCATTTGGCTAAGTAGATAAAGAGGAGAAGATTTTTGTAAAAGATTAAAAAAAAATACGAAAATTAGTGAAAAATTGACTTTAAAGGGCAATAACTCCTTAAGGGGTCAATTGAACATTTTGGTCATGTTGACCTGATGAACATTTTCACCCCGTTAGATTTGCTCTAAATGCTTTAGTTTCAGAGATATAAGCCAAAAACTGCACTTTACCTCTATGTTCAATTTTTAGCCATGGCGGCCATCTTTGTAGGTGGGCGCGGTCATCGGATACATTTTTTAGCCTAAATACCCTAAGGATGATTTAGGCCAAGTATGGTTGAACTTGGCCCAGTAATTTCAGGAGAAGATTTTTGTAAAACATTACAAAAATTTACAAAAATTTGTGAAAATTTGAATTTAAAGGGCATTAAAGGGATCAATTGACAATTTTGGTCATGTTTGACTTATTTGTAGATCTTTAGCTGAACATTTTTGCTGTTTACAGTTTATCTCTATCTATTATAAAATTCAAGATAATAACAAAAAAACTGCAAAATTTCCTTAAAGCTACCAATTAGGGACAGCAACCCAACAACGGGTTGTCTGATTCGTCTGAACATTTCAGGGCAGAAAGATCTTGACCTGATGAACATTTTACCCCCCATGTCAGATTTGCTCTAAATGCTTTAGTTTTAGAGATATAAGCCAAAAACTGCATTTTACCCTTATGTTCTATTTATAGCCATGGCGGCCATCTTGATTGGTGGGCGGGATCATCTGATATTTTTTTTTTAAACTAAATACCTTAAAGATGATTTAGGCAAAGTTGGGTTTAATTTAGCCCGGTGGTTTCAAGTGAGAATATTTTTGTAAAAGTTAACGACGACGACGGACGACGGAAGCCAAGTGATGAGAAAAGCTCACCTGACCCAAAAACGGCAACCAATGAATCACATTCCAGACACGTATAGAATGCGGCGGGTTGCTTATTATGTAAAAATACTACACTGTGCTAGTCTTTTTAGTTGTTTAAATAGCACATACTTCAGTAACAAAAAACTACGTGTGCATTCGGTATACATGTAATCAACGTTAACTTACGCATCCAAGACGTTTTATTGCACACATCTTTTACAACTTCCATAACAACGTTCCTGGTATTTAAATGAAATCCAACGCATGTAATTCGTCCTTCAACGTTTGCATGTGTTTCCCCGAAATCTCCACCAATCCTCAACGTACCTGGCAATTCCTTGCTATTGCGGTTATTAAGCATTCCATAGACATCCCTTACGCCATCAATGCGTAGAGATACGTAACCTACTTCACCGACACCAAGTGCAATAAAGTACCATTTATATTTCGAAAGTTGCTGACCTCCAGTGAATTTTTTTACATTGGACTTTACTTTTCTGTAAAGTTTTAATTTCATATCTTTGATCCAAACGATTGTTTCCGTGATTCCCTGGCCGTCTCTATAATGAAACAATGAGGAAGGAGTTTCAGTTTTAAAGACGAACCACCCTTGAAAACTGTAATGTTTTATTTTAGTAGTTGAAACATCCACAGCGACATCAATAAAAGAAGAACCGTCGAACGCCATAGCATTGAATGGGAAATCTTGTGGCTGGTCTTCAAAAGTGTTGTTGCACTCACTATATACGTAAGAGGTCGTAAATACTTCTGATGAACATGTTTGGCTGTCTAAGGGCCAAAGTCTCGTAAGAACTCCGGTATATTCTGGTGCTACAAAACAAAATAAAATAAATGATTTATGTACTGTATCGTATACTCTCTACTGCACAATGAAATACTAGGTGATATTGTAGCGATTTATATGATACAAAATCACTACATATGACACCATGATGGAATGGTAAAGAAATTCATTCAAATCAGTTAAATATATGTGAAGAAGTATTATTCCCCTAAAATAATTGATGCGTAAGGGAAAGGAAACTTAAAACTAATATTTTCACGACCTACATGTAACCATGAACACTACATTACCAACGAATTTAGTCGAATAAAAGACAATGCATTCAAATTACAAAACAAAAGATATTTTTTTCAAAAATTGAATTAAAAGTTCATGAATTGAATAAGCGTTTAATGTTATTATACTTGTCATATTTCTTTTTTGCTTTTACAGTAATGTCCCGTCTTCTAACACAAAATGTGTTTTTTGTTGAAAATGTCCCATTGGTCAATAATGTGTTGACATTGCGTAGGCACAGAGGAGGGCATGCTTATGAAGCTAAGAAGAAATTGAGACGTGACGGCTAAGATCAGAAAGGAAACAACTCTTTTTTAAACCAAAATTATAGCGTTTATATATCTAATAATAAATCAATGGCATTCCAAACCAAGTAATGCCTTATTAACAACATTTAAATAATGATGAAAACATTTTCTCATAACTAAAATTCCAATAATTATCTATCAAGACGAGATGTTGATTGAAACATGTGAGTTGAAGGTCACTGTGTGATAATAAACATGAACACTTTTGCAATTCCTAGAACGCTTAGATCTATTGGCCTGCTTATATGGTTTGTTTTTGTTGGATTTTTTTATAATCTTTTTTCACTCTCAAGGGGTAGTTAGTCATCTTTTATTTAAAAACAATCATGACAACAGTATTAGCTAAAGTATTTATATTTTGAAATACAAGAATGTTACTTGACCCCGATTTGAGTTCACAAAATGATGTATTTTGTAAACGATTTCAATTTTGTACATTTCAGTAAAATAAATATGTATCTTGATATGTTGATAATTATCACTGCGCTTATAAAATATACTGCTAATAGTAAAGATCATTGATAAAAGAAATTCAGAACATTTGTTTTTTTTTTTTTTTTTAAATTTACAAAGATTTTCGATTTCATTATAAATTGATGAATACAAAACATGTGCGCGGAACGATACATAGTCATTAGTACACTTTTTGAAACCATGCATTTATAGTAAATTATCATCGTCATATATATTATTGTATTGGTACACTGGTACACAAAGGGCAACGATTGACTTGTGAATATGTCATTTTTAGGCATCTAGGTCGACTTGTACATTGATAGTCCATGAAGGTATCGGCATCGCAGTAAGTATATATCGGTACTGACATTATTAGTTACACAGTGTGCTAGTGACCTAATACTATGTAGATGGGGTCAGTTGATTCCATATGGAGTGAGATCGAAGCGAATTTATCTTCGACTATCTTAACATGTGGCATTTAGACTAGTGGCCTATCAAAATGACCAAGTCTTCAATACAAAGTACTTAATTCCATTGGTCTATACAAAAGAAATGCAAACATTAACAGCTTGTTATATATATTATTAGCCTTTAATGTGTTTTCTGTATTTATTTTCAATCGTTCATCATCAATTTTTTTATCGGTTGTACGGGCGAAATGTGCAGATTTTCCCGCAACGCCGTGTTGTTTTTATAAAGGGAAGTAACACCACTACTAACCATGTATAAAAATAAAACATGCCCACTAACCCCGTATTTAATATACAGAGTCTCCACTTGGTCGCTTTTAACTGGAAGTAAGATAAGATTTAATACATACCTATTTTCAAAAGAGAGGCGGAAGATATCAAAGGAATATTCAAACTGATATCTTCCGCGTTTCTTTTGAAAATAGGTATGTATTAAATCTTTTCTTACCTCCTATACATTTCTGTTAAAAGCGACCGCGTGGAGACCCTGTACATCAAATATGGGCTTATTGTGGCAAACGTCGATGACAATGCCATGGCAATAAAACGACCAAATGACAAACAACAGTTTTCAAAACACAATTCAGACAACTAAACACTAAGCAACACGTTTATATAGTTTATAAAATTAGAAATGATTAAGCACTAAGGTTCGTAATCCCTCAGGCAAAGTTGGCCTTGGATAAGTTGGTTATTTTTTTAGATTCCATATGTAGATATCTATATGTTCTTGGTATATAAGTTTTCGAATTTTAATGTTCTTCACGAAAGGAAATCCAGAAAAATACTTCGGACCCAAGAAATTTATATATAAAAGTGGTATTGCCATTTTATAATTCTCCAATGATAAATTAAGAAATTATCAAAAAAAAAATAAGGTTTGAACTACTTCAGACAAAGTTGACATTAGATGGAATTGGCTACTGCTTGTATGTCCATGTTCTTTGTGCTCAAATTGCTTTTCACGTGTTTTTGTATCTTTAAATCATTGGCTTTCATTTTTTGGGTTTAAGCGTACCTGTTGAAATATCATCTAGAAAAGCGGCCCATACACATACTATTCATGTATGTGAAGTTAGCGGTCGGTTCGTTATTCGTTATTAGATATTCAATATCCAACCAGCTGCTAGCAGTCAGTTCGATATTCAAATTTTTTGAGTTTAATATATTAAGAATTTAAACATTCGATAATACTAAAAGCATGATAGTAATTAGTTAAAAGTAGAAAATAAGAGATGTAAGAAATCTTTATGTGACCAATTCAAGTTATCGTAAATTCTGGTAGTGCTCAAATATAAAAACAAAAACCCTTACATGTATGTAAATCGAATATTTCTCTCTATGAACTATACATATTTATCAATAAAATATAATCAAACATGTACATTTAAAAGATGATATTTCAAGAAACAAAAACAAACTGCCACTCTAGTAAGATTTATAAATAGAAATGAAATAGAAACAACTAAAGAAAGCTTAAAAAAAGATATTTTCGATTGACTAAATAATAACCTATAGACAGGAAAGAGGGCCACGGAGTTGGCTAGATCTTCCTGATCTCTCAATCTTCATAATATTATACATTTAGTTAGTGTAATGTTAATATATAGATATAAATGACATCAAAAGGAATCTGGGTAAACATTTCGTCTTCTATGTTTATGGGGGGCTCAAAGTGCCAGTTTGATATTCAAAATTTATAGTGAAAACCAAACAGAGACTGCTGAAAAAAAAACAGTTAGACCCCCTTGGTCTTTCAATATCCACAACATTTTACAATCTTGTAGACTTTGTATATATACAGATGCTGTCAAAAGGATTTTCCAGAAAAATGTTATCTTCGATATGAACGGAGAACCTAAAGTGTCACTTTTCATAAAAAAAAAAGGGTCAACTATTCAGGTGAAAGGACACATGGCGTTGGCTAGATCTTCCTGATATCTCAATCTTCATAATATTATAAATTTAATTCATTAATATATAGATATAAATCACATCAAAAGGAATCCGGGTAAACTTTTCGTCTTCTATGTTTATGGAGGACTCAATGTGCCAGTTTGATATTCAAAGTTTATAGTGAAAACCTACCGCAGATCGCTGAAAGAAACAGTGGGAACCACCTGGTCTTTCAATATCCACAAAATTTTACAATCTTGTAGACTTTGTATACATACAGATGCTATCAAAAAGATTTTCCAGAAAAATGTTATCTTCGATATGTCCGGAAGGCCTAAAGTGTCTCTTTTCTTAAAAAAAAAATCGTAAAGAAGTCAGGTGAAAAGGCACAGGGCGTTGGCTAGATCTTCCTGATCTCTCAATCTTCATTAAATTATACATTTAGTTAGTTAGTATATAGATATAAATGACATGAAAAGGAATCTTGATAAACTTTTCGTCTTCTATGTTTATAGAGGACTCAAAGTGCCAGTTTGATATTCAAAATTTATAGTGAAAACCTACCGGAGACCGCTGAAAAAACAGTGAGACCCCCCTGGTCTTTCAATATCCACAAAATTTTACAATCTTGTAGACTTTGTTTATAAAGTGATGCTTTCAAAAGGATTTCCCTGAAAAATGTCATGTTCGATATATAAAGTGTTACCTTTCCAAAAAAATATCGATATAAAAAGTGTCACTTTTCCAAAAAAAAAATCGTCAAAAATTCACGTGAAAGGCCACAGGGTGTTGTCTAGATCTTCCGGATCTCTCAATCTTCATAATATTATACATTAAATAAGTTAATATATAGATATAAATGACATCAAAAGGAATATAGGTAAACTTTTCGTCGGCTATGTTTATGGAAGGCTCAAAGTGACAGTTTGATATTCAAAATGAAAACAACCGGAGACAGCTGAAAAAACAGTGAGACCCCTGGTCTTTCAATATCCACAAAATGTTACAATCTTGTAGACTTTGTAGATCTTCCTGATCTCTCTTAGAGGACAGAAGTCATCCAGGTCTCTTTAGGGCACTTCTTGCCCTTTCTTTGTACAGGCAACTGGGAGGAGTAAAATTTTAGACAAGTTTGTACTACAGTAGGATATAGATAAAAGAAAATGTGGTATGAGTGCTAATGAGACAATTCTCCATCCAAGTCAAAATTTATAAAAGTAAACCATTATAGGTCAAAGTACGGTCTTCAACACGGAGCCTTGGCTGACACCGAACAGCAAGCTATAAAGGGCCCCAAAAATCACTAGTGTAAAACCATTCAAACGGGAAAAACCAACGGTCATGTATAGTTTATGGTATGTAGTAGGCAACATCTTTTTTTTAGGACAACAACTTTTTAAATGTGGGGCTTTTAGCTGTAGTCTCCATTATGACAGGCAATAATAATAAAAAATCTGGGCAACTCTGTGTAACTAACTATTAATTAATTTATTTAATTGTTTAAATCAGATATTTTAAAATTTATTTTATTATTTTTGCCATTCACTTATAAATAATTAACCACTAAATACTTTATTAATTTAATTGAAATATTTTCGGAACTATTACGTATTATATTTTCCATGAATAACATGTAACCCTATTGATTTTTGGCTTATTTTATTCTTTAAAATCCTCAATCTTTAAATATTGTAAATATTATAAATTGTTTAAATAATTATACAATCATATTGATTCTAGGAATATAAAGCACTTCATAAACATTAGTAAACAAAAACACACATATCACAAACGTGAGTCAGTATTGATTTTCGGCTTATCTGAGATACATACATGTAAACGTGTAAATAACAGTACTGATTTACGAACCACTCAATACTTTATCAATTCAATAGTCCATTTGCCACTTGCCGATTTGATTCTGTTATTACACACCTTCTGAACAAATTACTTCCCTTTGTAAATCATAGACTGGTTCTATACCGGACAAAATTGGCTTTTGCCCATGCAATGCATGATAAGTTGAAAGTGATATATAGGCGTTTTAACAATTTTTTAGTGAAAAATAACTTCTAGTATCAAAAGTATTTTAATAAGCTTAATAAAAAAAAATAAATGTTATAAACAGATTTGAAAAATTAAAGGGTACAAACATTACGCACAGATAAATTTCTCTTTCCGCTAGCTCTCCATTGTAAATACAAATGAATGTCCATCCTAAGGCAGACAACTAAAATAAGGGGATCTCTAATTACAGGGTCAAGTACAGGTATTGGTAGACAGACAATTCCAATAGTGTATTTCGGAACTATTGCGTATTATATATTCCAGCTATAACATGTAACCCTATGGTTTTTCGTCTTATTTTATTCTTAAAAATCTTAAATCATTTATTGTGTAAATAAATTTAAATTATCATATTGATTTTCGGATTATAAATCACTACATGCATAATGCACTTTAAAAACGATATCAGAGTACACTAGAATATTAATCATTATTTCATACTTTATTCTATTTCCCAGAATGCATGCATTTCGATTTCGGTAATATCGGTCCATTTCTTATTTACAACAACCTTGCATGCATGTGTGAAGATGGATAAAAATTATTGCCCTATTTGTGGAATGAAGTTTTCAAGAAAAGATGTGTTGATGAGGCACTTTAGAAACAAACATAGCATGGGGAAAATCAGTGATGCATATCCGCAGACCACTAAAGCACCGCCGCCGCCGCCGCCCACACACACCACAAGAACGATCATCACAATCAAGGCCATGCAGTGAAAAAACTGAAGATCTGGACCAATTTACTTTTAAACATCCATCTACAATAAGACATATTTAAAAAAAAACTTCAAAATTTAGATTACGTTTCACACAAACCGCAGAGATCTATATGGTTGTATAGAAGATTGCAGCCATTGTATGAGAAAAGAAGAAACACAGTTCTACCAGAAGTACAATTCATTGAAGGGGTACCTATAGATTTGGGAAAATAATAGCTTCCTTGACCCAATAGAGCGAAACCTGATTATTTTAAACATGAAAGTCTTGTCATATTAAATCATACAAAGGGTAACAAATCTGACCAAGATTTCATATTATTATGGCCTCTCGCTTAATTACAACTTATTTATACTAGGAAAAATTGTCAATAGACTTATACTTACCAGACTTAAGAAGTTTAGCAACATTAATACTTTGATGACTTTTGATATGTGAAAATTGAATTAGCTTCAAAGCAAAGGCTATAAAAGGAGACCATGTCTTCTCATTAAAATCAATTGTTGATGAATATAAGGCACACGCACAAGAAAAATAAATGGGGAATGTGTCCATGGGACACAGATGATGCCCCCGCTTGCATATACTGTTATGAAGGACATAACTCTAGAACGGTAAAAGTGACGCTACCCAAATTTGTACTTGATCTGAGTTTTGTGGTAATAAGCTTTGTGCATAAGTTTCATAACATTTGGCCAAGGCAAACCTAAGTTAGAGAACGGAAACGACAAAAAAACAGCAATTTTTCCATTTGTGAAGGGGCATAACTCTGGAATGGTGACGCCACCAAAATTCAAACTTGATCTGTGTTTAGTGCTAATAAGCATTGTGAATAAGTTTCATAACATTTGGTTTAGGCAAACTAAAGTTAAAGAACGGAAACGCCAAAAAAAGGGAATTCAGCAATTTTTCCATTTGTAAAGGGCATTACTCTAGAACAGTAAAAGTGACGCCACCGAAATTCAAACTTGATCTGTGTTTTGTGCAAATAAGCATTGTGTATAAGTTTCATAACATTTGTTTTTTTTTATATTATACCCGAATACAATCTCCTAAGCGTGCTGTTTCTATATATGTTTATGAAAACAAATGTAGAATTATATTCAAAAATGGTATCAGCCATAAGTTTAGATATTGAAAGACCAGGGGGGGGGGGGGGTATCACTGTTTTTTCAGCGGTCTCCGGTAGGTTTTCACTATAAATTTTGAATATCAAACTGGCACTTTGAACCCTCCATAAACATAGAAGACGAAAAATTAACCCAGATTCCTTGTGAAGTCATTTATAAATATATATTAACTAACTAACTGTATTATATTATGAAGATTGAGAGATCAGGAAGATCTAACCAACGCCCTGTGCCCTTTCACCGGATTTTTTGACGATTTATTTTGGAAAAGTGACACTTTAGGCCTTCCGTACATATCGAAGATAACATTTTTCTGGGAAATCCTTTTGACAGCATCTGTATATATACAAATTCTACAAGATTGTAAAATTTTGTGGATATTGAAAGACCAGGGGGGGGGGGGGGGGGTCTCACTGTTTTTTTACAGCGGTCTCCGGTAGGTTTTCACTATAAATTTTGAATATCAAACTGGCACTTTGAGCCCTCCATAGACATAGAAGACGAAAAGTTTACCCAGATTCCTTTTGATGTCATTTATATCTATATATTATCTAACTAAATGCATAAGAACAGGAATAAAAGCCCTGTTCATTGATAATTTTCTATGTTTTCTATGTATTGTGTGCGACTTTGTCCCATGTACATTTACTCCATATCCTTTCATTTTCTATAATATTATGAAGATTGAGAGATCAGGAAGTTCTAGCCAACGCCCTGTGCCCTTTCACCGAAATTTTTTGACGATTTTTTTTTTTGGAAAAGTGACACTTTAGGCCCTCCGTGCATATCGAAGATAATATTTTTCTGGGAAATCCTTTTGAGATCACCTGTATATATACAGAGTCTACAAGATTGTAAAACTTTGTGGACATTGAAAGATCAGGGGGTCTCACTGCTTTTTCAGCGGTCTCTGCTTGGTTTCACTATAAATTTTGAATATCAAACTGGCACTTTGAGTCCTCCATAAACATAGAAGACGAAAAGTTTACCCAGATTCCTTTTGATGTCATTTATATCTTTGTATCAACTAGCTAAATGTATAATATTATGAAGATTGAGAGATCAGGAAGATCTAGCCAAGTCTTAGGTCCTCCTTCCTGTATATAGTTAATTATTTAGGCAATCGAAAATATCTTTTTTTTTTTGGCTTTCCATAGTTGTTTCTATTTCATTTCTATTTATAAATCTGACTCAAGTGGCAGTTTGTTTTTGTTTCTTGAAATATCATCTTTTAAATGTACATGTTTGATTATATTTTATTGAGAAATATCTATAGTTCATATAAAGAGATTTATTCGATTTATATAAGAGTTTATATTTGAATTTACGATAACTTGAATTGGTGACAAAAAGATTTCCTACGCCTCTTAATTTTTACTACATTTAACTAATTACTAGCATGTCTTTAATGTTATCGAATGTTTAATTTTTTATTATATTAAACCCAAAAAAATTGAATAGCAGCCGGTTGGATATTGAATATCGAATAACGAATAACGAACCGGCCGCTAACTTCAAATACATATACGATTCAGATAGTCTAATTTGCAGATTATAATTTTCATCAACTTCGCCATTGATTTTCGTTTCTAGTGAAGAGAAAACGCGCCTCGTGCATGCTAAATTAAAAGCCTTATATATCAATAAGTTTCAATAAAAACATTTAGGAAGGTATTAAGTACTGGTGTCTGTAATTATCATGCAGGACCAACATAGACAATGATAGGGGGTGGCACATGATACATTTTTAAATTGGTCAATATTCACTGTAATAAACCAGTTTTCATCCCGTTTTACGAATACATTTATTTCTCTATGTTTTCTTAACTATAAATTAATAAAATATTGATTTCAAAATAGGAGTAGTTTGCTTCATTTTCAATTGATTTCAATGTTCTACCAGGTTGGTTATTTTTTTTATCCGCCATGTCCTTCTGGAATATTTTTTGGCTCAAAATACTAAGAAATATGATCAATTTAATGTTTTTTTTTTCATCATTAGTACACAAAAGGCATTTCAAAAACGGCAAAAATCAAAATCTGGGGCGAAAACGCGAAAACGCGAAATCGCGCAGTCGAAAACGCGAAAACGCGAAGTCGAAAACGCGAAAACGCGAAAACGCGAGGTCGAAAACGCGAAACCGATTTCGCGTTTTCGACTACGCGTTTTCGCCTTTTCGCGATTTCGCGTTTTCGCGTTTACGCGATTTCGCGTTTTCGCGATTTCGCCTTTTCGCCTTTTCGCGTTTTTACGATATACATGTTATTATAACATAACATTTTAAATATAATTGGAGACAAGACTACAAAGTATGTCATTCAAATGATTGTCATATAAATTTCATATCTGTGGTTTACTTTAAATATTTTCATAAATTAGACAATTCCTTTACATTCTTTGTTTCAAATACTCTAACAAGTCATTATCTTTTTAAAAGTGTAAAATTTATAAGTTAAGCCACAATGTAAACTATAGGCGGTTTTGTTGTTGTAATTATATTTTGTTTATATACATCTATTGTTTACATGTGTATATTAGTAGATTAATTATGTTTTAGTCATGTAGTTGATATTGTATTTAGAGAGCCTTATTTAAAATTGGTTTAATCCAAATGAGTTACTCTCTTTAAATAAAGATATTATCATTATTATTATTATCATTATTATTATTATTATTATTATTATTATTATTATTATTATTATTATTACTGAAGAAATTTAAAACAGATGCATTTGTATAAAATGCCTTTGAGTATACAATTTGCTTGAAATCATATTTTGACATTTTAAAATATATTTGTTAATTGACCAGATTCAGTTTCTCTATTTGTCTTGTTAATCTGGTTCTGACACGGGGAGGATTGTTGTTATTGTCTACCGCATTCAACAGTATATCCCTTGTCCCTTGGTGTCTCCTGTAGATGAACAAATTTCCGTCTTTGAAAATTTGAAATATTAATGCGTTTAGTAATATATGGGAAACACATTCTACATTTACATGAATTTTCCATAAATCCAGGTTACTTTTTGTTTAAATTAAAAGAACATGTGATAGGTTTAGGATATCTTTGCTAAGATCAACCTACGACAGTTTTGAGGCGAGGTCTTGGATAGTCCTAAGAGGATCATAAGACATGTCATAAGATATTCTAGTATCTTATAACAGGTCTTAGGATAGCTTCGCGAAACCGTCCCAAGTTTTATTTGACAAAAGTCTTATCTCCACAATGTATTAAATTTTAAACTTTTTTCACACAAGCTAATTTAAATATTAAAAATTTTAGATTCACAACAAGAGCATTAAATGTAAGATTATGTATTTTAAGTAACCATGGCGATAATAATGATTAATTTCATTTATTTTAAAATGTCCAAACTATAACTTCCAGCAAATTGTATGTTCAAAGGCATTTTATACAAATGCATCTGTTTTTAAATTTGTTCAGTAATTGTCAACAAAGAATGTAAAGAAATTGTCTAATTTATGAAAATATTTAAAATACGTCACAGATATGAAATTTATATGACAATCATTTGAATGACTTATACTTTGTAGTCTTGTCTCCAATAATATTTAAAATGTTATGTTATAATAACATGTATATCGTAAAAACGGGAAAAGGCGAAATCGCGAAACCGCGAAAACGCGAAACCGCGAAAACGCGAAAACGCGAAATCGCGAAAACGCGAAGTCGAAAACGCGAAAAGGCGAAAAGGCGAAATCGCGAAGTCGAAAACGCGAAAACGCGAAAAGGCGAAGTCGAAAACGCGAAATCGATTTCGCGTTTTCGACTTCGCGTTTTCCTGTTTTCGACTTTGCGTTTTCGCGTTTTCGACTTCGCGATTTCGCGTTTTCGTGTTTTCGCCCTATAGAATATGAAAGTCGAAAACGCGAAATGGCCTTAACCGGCCAACATAATCTCCCTTTCACCAATTGTTTATCTCCAACTGAAATGGCTGACTTTTCAGATGGGTTGAAATGTTCTGTCGCCGCTTTTGCAAGAACATCGTGTTGATTACATGATAAATACCCAAAGGAAACTGAAGTAGAACTATTATCGGACTGCACCAAAGACATTTCCTCGCATTTGAAAACGAATGGACTGAATTCCGGGTACAGAAATCGTTACGAAGGAACCATAACCGAAGGTCGTCTGATTGCCAGCCGTGTGGGAATATTTTCCGAAACATCTTTAGAGCAGATGACAGCATGCCCATTCCATCGGTACTCGCTTGGGTTGTTTTGGAAGAGACAGAAAGCCACAAAATGCTCGCACACGCACCATACAGGAAAACGTAAACCGCACAGAGGCATTTCGTTGGAAATATCCAGAGACATCTTGAGGGAAACTGGTACACTTGTACAAGTTAGATCAGGTAAAAAAAAATCTTTACAATTGCAACTAACACATATAAAATTTTCCCTCAATTGATTTCAACTTATCCAGTTGTCGCCTTTTGCTGTAAATAATAACAGAATATTATGTCCCGGCCCCCTTCGAATCCATGACAAATCACCCCACTGACGAACCGCCCCACTTTTGTTTATCAACTCGCCCCATTTATGAAAAAGGGTAAAATCCTATTGAAAATAGGTCGGATAATTTGCTCCATTTATGAAAAAGGGTAAAAATCCCTCTGAACTAAGGTCTGCCAACTCGCTGCACTTCAAGGCACTTGTGAAAAAGAATCTGGGTCCTTTCGCCGAAAGAAACAAACTTTGAACTATTCAGTTATAAAATTAAGGCTTGCTGTGGAGGAACTTTCCCCTCTCAAAAAATTGATTATGTCATAGTTCTGTTTCAAAGGGAGACTATGCCTATTCAGCTTTAATATTATACAAACTATGGAAAGCAAAAATGACAATAATGTCATGGGTTTGGGTAGCGTGTACGTGACACATTATCTCTACTAATAAAATGAGGTTTGTTCATGGGATGGGAAAAATATACGTTAATCAAAACGAGGAATAATGTAATACATGTATATAATACTACAGATGACAGTCAGGGATATAACTCTATAGGGTTATTACAGAAAAATAACACACATTTGTTATTGTGGACTACAAAATCAAAGAACTGTGATAACATATGTATGTTACATGTTTCAAAGGGACAATATACATCATTAGTTTAGTTAAAATGTATACAAGTTCTATTGATATTACTATTGTCCTTATGTATACTTAATTATAGAAAGATATAACAGTTCATAGTTTGCCAATTTTGCATAGTACACTTATGTTATTACAGAAAAAATATGCCTGTAATAACTAAAGGTTGTTATCACAGCTTCTCTATATCACTTCAAAGCATTTGCTCAGACATACGTCATGCTTAATTATAATGTATTTTAATTTATTGCAAGAAATAATGACCAGAGCATGTAATGAGGTTCTGCGCAAGCTTCCCAGTAATTCCCAAGTGTCTCATATAATAAGTTACATTCCTTTAATAACTGAGCCTTGTTATTACAGCTAAGTTTATCCCTTAAAAGCCTCGTCTCATTGATTTATCATGGTTAATAAAAAATGTATTAATTTAATTAAAAAACTAGTTATCAAGGCAATGCATTTAGTTTCTGTGCAAAGTCTCAAGAGTTCCCTAGAGCCCATTATAAATTAAAATATTTTACAAATAACAAACATATGTTATTACAGATTTAGAAAATTTAAGGAATAAAGAGTAGACAACTCATGAAAGTATCTGTAATAACAAACGCAAGTTATTTTCTGTAATAACCCTATAGAGTTATATCTCTGACTGGATGATTTATTGAACTTCTAATGCTATTTTTTTATGACAGAATTTCCAAGAGTTACAATAAAGTTAATTTGTTCTTTAGTTGCCTTTTTCTTTACTTAAACTTCATAAATCAATCCTTTCAAAACGGGTTACTCTGCCTTGTACCAAGTATTCGAGTCTTGATAAATCAACATATCGGGATGGATATACGTAAACGTTCTCTTTTCGGAATTATGTCTGACTAGAACTTATTTTAAATGTTGAAATTAAAAATGTCTCATCCTGAATAGCTAGCTTGTTTCTCCTTAATAGTTATAATAAATTGTGAGAATCACCTCAGTAAAGCAATTGCAAAGCTTAAATAAGCTATAAAAATAAATATTGCTTTTATATTAAATAAAATAAATTCTCTATCTTTTCTTTTTGTATAATGTAAATATCTGTATTTTTTTGTCATACGTCCTTTCCTCTTTGACTACCAAATCCCAGAACCCCGAACAAGTCTCCCACTCTTGTTTTTATATCTTTGCTAATAATGTAGCTATAGCAATTGCTAAAATTAAGCTATCCCCATAGTGTCCAGTGTTCTCCCCAGATATTTAATTTAGCATCCTGGTACATAAAATGTAAACAGGGGAAATTGAAATACAAAATGTACCATCTTGTTTCTAAAAATTATAGCATCACATCCATAACATAATCTACAAGAAATCCACTTCAGATAGCATCACATTTAAGATTATAGCATCACATTATCATGATGTCAAACGGCCCTGGGGAGAACACTGGTGTCCCCATAGTTACAGCTAAGAATGGCATGAAATTCACCATCTCTTAGGTAACCATTAATATTAGAATCTCATATTTTCATCCCAAAGACATGTTACTTCTTTGAACTATCAAAATTGTTAAACTACCGTTAAATAAATCTCAAATAAACTTTATTTCATTTAAAACTATCACCAAATACAGAATCAGGATAAATTCCCCCATTTTGAGCCTCTGAAAGTTTTCTTCTATTTTCACCAAGTATGCACATGTGCAAAGTCAACTTTCGAATACACATCCTCAATGGAATTTTGTACATTAGGAGTTTGTAAACATTGACCGATAAGACAACAATTTGAAATAAAATGAAATATTGGCATGCTAAAAGGGTAAGACCAGAACATATCCAACCAACGTATAATCTCTGAAACAACTGTCATGTGCTAAAACGAAAGAAATACACTAAAACCATGATACGTCCCACTTCTCATATGCAAAATATGTATGTTGACTCGTCCACATGTGTTTAAACTACCAATCTCATATACCAAATATTTATACATGTATGTAAATGAACAATACCATGAACTGTAACCAGGGTTGGCAAAGTATTACCCGGGCGGGAAAACCCGGGTGGGAAAACCCGGGTTTTCCCGGGCTGGGCAATACTCCTAGAAACGGGTAATACTGGGTAATATGATTTTTCTAGCTTATTTTTATATAAAATAGTAAAGACTTGTTGTAGTTTAATAGTTTTATAGCTAAAAAAATACATTTTATACAGATAACCATTGAGAGTCAGTCCTGAAGATTGAAAATTCAATTTCTTCCTTTTCTCCACTAATTCTATGTCGGCAGAATACAAGTTTTGGACATTTCAGGATACCTTGTTAATTTCCAAGCTTTGTTTCAATATTAAATCCAAGTTGAAAAAATGCATTTTATTGCAGTGTTTAAGTGAATTGTAAATTTTAATTGTTGTACAATCATATTGCTAAATAAACACCCTAAGGGGAAGGCCATGAACACTTATAGAAATCAAAAGGCTGATTATTGCTATATAAACAAATCTGTATTATAATCTGAATAATTACTTATTAATTGGTGATGTACATAAACATATTCTAAAACTTAGTAAACATTTTTAGTAATGAACAAAACATGTTTAAAAGTAATTTTCTTACATAGAATTGTTAATTCTTAATAATAGTTATATTTATTAAAAAAACAAATTGAAGTCTTTGACTTTAATGTATTGCATTTGTGATTAATCACTGAATCCTTTTTAAAATTCAGGGCAGTATTTCATATTACCCAGTATTACCCGGTAAAACCCAGTAAAACCCGGGTTTTCCCAGTATTTCCCACTGGGCTGGGCAATACTCTTAAAACCCGGGTTTTTGCCAACCCTTACTGTAACATATCGTTACATTGGTATAAGTAATGTGCTAATTAACTCACACAAACTCTTGTAATATAAAAAAGGGGGGGTAATTTGTAGATCACTTCAATAATATTAAAATGTTCTCAGAACTGAAAAAACAACATTACTTGCCAATATACTGAGTACATTAAAGAATATAAAATATGTAACACTCAGTCGTTTCCAATCGGATCAAACATGTCAATTTAGCTCACACATGTATGTGTTCAATAAATCAAACCTCGAAAAAAGTGACCCTGTCACATTTCAATTTCCAAACAAAACCCTTCCCTCATACATGCCTGGTTTTTGTCTTGCCAAGATAAGGGACTGGACCCATTTCCATTCACTCTCCTATAATATCAAGCGCATATCAATTTTGTAAAGGGAGGTCTGAACATGGAAAGGTGAAATAAAATTCGCAAAAACGTTGCATGTAAAATAAAAACCAGGAAACATGAAGCACAGGAAATAAGATCATCATGGTTAAAAGAATAAGTACTTGAAGTTATTATTTAGCCATTCTTGACATTCTTAAAGATAATGCAGGCATTGTTAATAGAGGAAGAGACCCTAAAGTCACCTTTTAGCTTCTGGGCTGACTTTTGATTAATTCCAGTTTTCTTTTCATTCAAATGTGGGATAAGCAGAAAAAACTAAGCTTACTGGCACAAAACACAGGAAATAAAAAAGGGGAAACACCGAGCACGCACATTGATCCAAACAGGAAAAAAAAAAGAAAACGTTGCAGGAAAATATCCCTTTACCAACTTAAAAATTGGCAGTGGGGGTATACCTTCACAGTTTATCCTTGTTTCATCTTCAAAACTGTCATTTATCATACACATGTATTAAATCTACAAAATAGTTGGTCTTAATTATGATTTTCCTCCTGACATTTTTTTTATTTTAAGACCTGAAGACCATTCATGTACATTTGTGTGTATTGTGATGTATTGATGTCTTAGTGTCATTGTCTCATATTAAATAATACTGTTCAGGCCATCCTACATTTATGCAAAATTTTCAGGAGTATGCCAGAAATGTCTTGAACAGTATAGAGGTGAAAGTCATCCAGTAGAAGTAGAGAATGATCAGGAAGATACCAAAACGACTGAAGAATTATTTTTTTCGTGTACTGAAGATACGCATGTGAGTATACTAAATTTGCAAAAGAAGAGAATCTGATCTGGTTATGGGTTGCAAAATAATGTGTTTATGTCCCTGCCACAAAATGGATGGGACATACATGTATATATAGTTTAACCCTTGTCTGCAAAATAGTCTGCATTCTGCAACAAACAATTTTCCAGAGGTTTTTTTCTAAACTGCTTGAAATATTCAGCCTATTTTTGGTATGCGAGTCTACAATGATGACCTATAGATCAAGTTTATGTTTTGTTCTGCTCCGCTTTTTTTTCTAAAATCCAAGGGTTTGGACTTTGAGAAATGGCCGGCAGGGACATTTGTGTCATATCGACACATCTAGTTGAATGAAGGCTTGGTACAACAAGGGGGGTCCACGAACAAGATATTGATATGGTGAGGCCTTATGTTTCATATTTCAATATATGTATGATAGGTATATTTAAATGTACAAATCATTTAACCATAGTTACATGAAAAGGTGGAGGTACTGTGGGTCGTGTTTTTTTTTTTTTTTTTCACTTAACAAATAATTTGTTGCTGAATGTTAAACTTATAACCATGTTTTTTTTTCTTCAGGAAGTTGACCAGCCATACCATTATAGAACAAGTTCAAACTTGCCAGTTAATCTTACAGAAGTAGAGGTCATGGAGGTAATTTCATCTTTAAATTGTTATTTCAACCCACCTTAAATTTTAAACATGTTAAACTTGTACAAAAATAAGTCATCACTGACTCAAAGTTACAAAATCACATCACGTAAAAATAAAAAGATACAACATGGTCAATATGAAAAAGAACAGATATGGGTCAATGGCAAGAAGACATCACCAACTCACTACCAGGCCGGCAAATGTATTACAAAAAGAAATCGAGTGCTAACCACATGAACTTCAATAGAGCAGGAATTACACACTTACAGGCAGCTACATGTACTTGTGTAGCTATGGATGCTCCCAAAACATAAAAAGAGCAATCAGACCCGAGGACACAGCAAAATGTCCAAATATATAATTTTAAAATAAAAGGTTTGATGAGACAAGGACACGCCAATGACCAAAATACTCCTGACTTAGGCAGACATACACTAATGCTGAGTTTTGTTGGTTCCAAATTGTCCCCATATGCCTTGTCAGAGATGAAAAGGAAAACACAGGAAGTACACACAGTGAAAATATATCAGTAGTATTAAACATGCAATTTTTTTGGACAAGTTATCAACTTAATGAAATCAAAGCGTTTATTATCCAATAAATGCTGTTGGCGTAGCAATCCATTAGCCAATGAAAATGGTTCCATCAATATTGACGCTATTATGTGCATGACATACTAATTTGGCTTTATAAAAAAAGTCAAATTTTTAATATCTTTTTCTTTTTTAGGAAGTTGACCAACCCAACCATACCAATTTAGAGACAGGTTACACTTGCCAGTTATGGATACAGAAGTAGAGGTAATTTCATCTAAAAATTGTTATTTAACCTACCAAAAACTTGGTATATGGGGAATGTTTAGGAGATTTTGGAACAGAATCCAATTTATAGCTTTACTTTTAGTAATTGTTAAATTGCTGAATTTTCATTTTTAGCTCACCTGGCCTAAAAGACCAAGTGAGCTTTTCCCATCACTTGGCGTCTGTCGTCTGTTAACAATCTTCTCCTCTGAAACTACTGGGTTAAATTTAACAAAACTTGGCCACAATCATCATTGAGGTATCTAGTTTAAAAAAATATGACCGATGGCTTATATCTCTTAAACTAAAGCATCTAGAGTAAATCTGACATGAGTCAAACTGTTCATCAGGTTGAGATCTATCTGCCCTGTAATTTTCAGATGATTCAGACATGCCATTGCTGGGTTGCTGCCCCTGAACTTTTAATTTTAAGGAAATTTTGCAGTTTTTGTTTATTAACTTGAATACTATTATATATAGAGATAAACTGTAAACAGCAATAATGTTCAGCAAAGTAATTTCTACAAATAAGTCAACATGACCAAAATTGTGAATTGACCCTTTCAGGAGTTATTGACCTTTATAGTCAATTTTTATCATTTTTATACGACCGCAAAAACATTTTTCGTTTGTATATTGGTATTACGTCGTCGTCATCCGTCTTCAGCTTCGTCCAAAGACACTTAGTTTCCGGACAATAACTTTAGTTTAAGTGAATGGATCTATATGAAATTTAAACACAAAATTTGAAACTACTAAAGGAAGGTTGGGATTGATTTTGGGGGTTATGGTCCCAACAGTTTAGGAACAAGGGGCCCAAAAGGGGTCAAAATAAGTAGTTTCCAGACAATAACATGTATGTAAGTGTATCTTTCTGAAATTGTACAACAAGGTTTCATACCATAAAAGGAAGGTTGGGATTGATTTTGGGGGTTATAGCCACAATGAATTAGGGGTCAAAAACAATACTTTTCTAATACTTTGTATAAATTGCTTATTTCTTGACCAAATTCAATGGGTTTTTATTCTTGAATTCTTAGGGTTATTTAGTATGCTGAATCTAACCGTGTATTCAGTTCATGGAATTTGGTCCCCCTTTTTAATTTGGTCCACATGAGGTCCAAAAAATTGAATTATTGAGGTCCTTTATATGCCAAATCTAACCGTGTAATTAGATTTTTAATTTTGGGTCCCTTTTTCAAATTGGTCTCCATTAAGGTCCAAAGGGTCCAAAATTAAACTTAGTTTGATTTTAACAAAAATTGCGTTCTTGGGGTTCATTGATATGCTGAATCTAAATATGTATTTATATTTTTGATTATGGGCCCAGTTTTCAAGTTGGTCCAAATTGGGGTCCAAAATTAAACTTTGTTTGATTTCAACAAAAATTGAATTATTGAGGTTCTTTGATATGCCGAATATAACCGTGTAATTAGATTTTTAATTTTGGGGTCAAAACATTGAGGTCAAAATGGTCCAAAATTAAACTTTGTTTGATTTCATCAAAAATTGAATTATTGGGTTCTTTGATATGCCTAATATAACTGTGTTTTTAATTTTAAATTTTTGGTCCCGTTTTCAAATTGGTCTACATGTATATTAAGGTCGAAAGGGTCCAAAATTTAATTTTGTTTGATTTTAACTAAAATTTAATGTATGGGGTTCTTTGATATGCTAAATCTAACCATGTATTTAGATTTTTGGGCCCTGTTATAAAATTGGTCCACATTCATGACATTGAGGTCAAAAAGGGTCCAAAATTAAACTTTGTTTGATTTCATCAAAAATTGAATTCTTGGGATTCTTTGATATGCTGAATCAATCCATGTATTTAGATTTTGGATATTGGACCATAATAGGTAAATTTAATTTTTTTAAGTTCATTAGACCACATTCATTCTGTGTCAGAAACCTATGTTGTGTCCAATATTTAATCACAATCCAAAATCAGAGATGTATCAAGCTTGAATGTTGTGTCCATACTGGGTATTTAGTTTTAAAAATGTGTCCGATGACCCTGCCTGCAAACCAACATGGCTGACATGGCTAAGAATAGAATATAGGGGTAAAATGCAGTTTACAAAAAATATCAGAGGAGCGACACAGGCTGCTTGCAACCTTTAGTTATTTTCCCCTTAGACCTACTTTATCAGAATAACATCTATTTGCATGTAATATAAATTTCTTTTTTAGGAAGTAGACCAGCAATACAATTTTAGAGCAAGGTTACACATGCCAGTTATGAATAATGACATTGAGGTAATCTCATCCAGAGCCTTGTAAGCTATTGCTTAAACCATGTTGGTGTCTTTCCTCTGTTAACATTGTCATGATTATACCCCGCTTCAAAGAAAGATTTTCTGCACACTTTTTCAGCAACTACTCATTGCAGCGGCCTGATATTTTAACACATTCTTCCTGTAGGTCTGTCATATGGTGGGATCTGTTTTTAGGAAAAAATAGACAACAACTTCCTGTTTGGGATGTGGGTATAATGAGCAGGGGCTCATAATTTTTTTGTTAGAGCCTGTACATATGTTGTGCAACCTAAAGTGACCAGTCTATTGGTCTATGACGTACAATAACTCAACTTTGCTTTCACCAATTGAAAAAAAAAACTTTATACCCATTATTTTAAAGCATCACTAGAGGAAATTTGTATGTCAACTTGTTTCGGTCATCAAAAGCTTGTCTATAGCTAAGTGTGGTGTTTTATTGGCTCATACATATTTGAAAGGAAAGTGACAAGGCTATAGTCGTGAGGAAGGGTATTCAATGGAAAAAGACAAACTTGAGGAAAGACATACAAAAGACACTTGATGTAAGTCAAATGGGAAAAAAAAGATCCTACAAAAAATAGGGGGACCTTAATTGCTAGATGAAGGTTCAGCAAATACAACTACTCACACAACACTGCTTCTTATGCATGTCATGTAAAGTAAATTTTATAAAATTTAAAACTTTGAAAAGCAAATATGTATGTAACGGTATTACATTTTTCTTGTTTTTTGTAGGATTCTCAACTGAATGACTACAAGTCTTCTCAAGAATCCAGACAAGAGTCTTCTCAAGAATGCACAATAGAGACATCTCAAGGATCAAGCTGGAGTTATGATAGTTCAACACTACCAGAGCGAAACTTTGAGCTTCTTAACACAACATTGTCATCTTTGAGTCATGGTGCAGTTAGTCCATTGCGGTCAAAGTTGTCAACACCGTTTATTGAATCTGCTGATAAAACCAACAGATATTACAAGCGCAAAGCTGGACAATTGATCTCTACACTTTTGGATACAATAGCTCCTGGTCAAGGTGACATTCTGTTAGATGCTATGAGCAATGACAAAAAAAGTACAGCGGAAACCTCATCATCGGAGAACATCACCAGTACAATTGTTCGTCTGTACAATGAATCAACAGATACAGGATATAAGGTGAAAATCCTCTCAATTATTGTTAACAAACATTCCAAAAGTACTCTTCAGGAAATGATACCAGGTATCACAGTATATCGAATTGATCAAGCAAGACAACATACACTGCTGTATGGAAGAGGATCAGAAGAAGATCTAGTTCATACACAACAGAAAAGACAAAGAATGGATAAGTCAAAGTTGGCACATGCAGTTAATTTTTTTACTGACCCATCATTCATTCAACTAGTGGCTTGTGGCACAAGGGAGTTGAATCTTGACAATGGGGAAAAACTTGTAATTCCAGATATTGTTAGAACAACAATGCATTCTACACTTGTTGAACTATATCTCAGTCATTCTGATGAAACTGACTCACAACCATTAAGCAGATCATCACTATTTAGAATTTTTGAATGCTTGCTCTGCATCCAAAAGATCTTGTTTGAAAGGACTGGATAATATATCTGCAGAGGGAAGTGCAGCTTTCGATATATGTATCTACATTATATCTGAAATAGAAAAAATGGGACTGCTCTCTGCCTGGTCCAAGGCAATTTCATCAAAGCTGAAAAGTTACAAAATGTATTTAAAAACAGACTTTAAACTACATCTGGAAATTGAGAGTAGATGTGCAGATCATTGCTTGCAATGGGCATTATCAGACACCACTGACAAATTGGCAACTTAAAAGTTCATTGTTTGCATAAACATGACATCTCATGTGACAGGTGCAGTTTGTTAGAAAATTTTAAACTTGAGATGCAGAATGCTTTTAGTCAACTACCTCCCACAGAGCAGCTTAAGGACCTAGAATATGACTTTGAAACTGCAATTGCAAAGATAGACGAATGGAAAAAGCACATCCTAAGAACAGTCAATCAAGCAAGAGCAAAGACCGATATCCTAGACAACCTACAATCTCATCAGATGCTTATTATTATGGATTGGGCCATGAAATATCTGCCAAATATGTTTCGAGAGAAGCAATCAGATTGGTACGGACAGAAGGGAAAAAACTGGCATGTTATTGTAGGAATATTCAAGAATGAAAATAAAGACTTGAAGGTAAACTTAAATTCTTAATCATTAGTTTGCTATACTATATTGCATATGTCATGTATGTGAAAACCTGCAAATTTTTTGCTCACATGACTAAAAGTCAGGGTGAGTGTTTGCCATCACATTGTGTCTGTAAAGATCAACAAAAAAGTGCATGATTTTCCATTTGAGAGTTATCTCTCTTTAAAAGATGAAATTTGGTGATTTTTTAATATATTTGCTTATATCTTGAAAACTGTAAGACCTTGAACCAAAATTAAAATTGCAAAATATTCAGCTGATGGCTTTACTTCAAAAGGTCTGCAAGGGATAAATTGTCTTTAGTTAAAAACCTTAAAATACTGATTGTTGCTAAAATCTTGAAAACCATGGAACCTGGGGGAAAAGTTTTACTTGCACTACTGATTTAATAACTCATCATGAGCTATTAAAAAAGTCTTTTGGTCAAAACTGCCAAATTCTGGTTTAAGAGTTGAAACATTCACACATTTGAATGATTCAGGTTCCTTGTAGCCTCTAGTTATAGCTTGATACTACTCACAAGGTGACTCAATTAAATTATTATTGGTCGTTATTCTTCACAGCAAATGTCACACTGTACATAATACATGACCTCTAAGACTGTTTCAGAGGCAAACTCTATATAGCTTATTACTCAAATTACAAACACACATTTACATCTAAAGGAACTTGGCAACTTATTGAAGTTTAGACCAGAATGGAATGTATATACATGTATGTTATCATATTTGTCAATAAAAAAACATAAAACAATGATTACTGTATGCATATATACTATTAATCTTGGTGGTCTACATTCTGTTCTAACATTACAAGGTATTTTTTTCTAAATTTTAATCATTTATTATGTGTTATTCTTTTTTTCAGCATCGAACGTTTGTCCACATTATGGATTCTGCCAAGCAAGACTGGTACAGTGTGTTTTCACTATTGCTTCATGCATTGACCACAATCAAACAACAACTTCCCGAAATTAAAGAAGTGTTTCTTTGTTCTGATAATGCGGGATGTAACAAGTGTGGACAGATTTGGCTTGTGATGAATGAACTAAGTCAGCAATCAGGTATATACATTTTCACGCAGCATTGTTGAAGAGCTTATGGCATCAATTTGTATTTGTCATCCATTGAATTTTCTGCAATGATATCTCTGAAACCATGAAACAGCATGAATGATTCAATGGAGCATTATTCAGAAAGACAGACAATCAGTGAAGAATAGACTAATCTGGGAATGAATAAATACACACAACAACAAAAACAAACTTTTGTCACATTTATTTTTTAAAAACTAAAAAATAGACCTTCTAAAATTTACTATAAAACTTCATGTTACATATACTGTGATATTTATGATGTGATGCATTATCAGAAAATTTTCGTCTCAGTTTTCTCAACAACTACTTGCAGTCGATCCTAAACATTTCACAGGATGTTTATCCTATGATACTATAGAGTGTATATCGTTTTCATGACCGTCACTTCCTGTTTACGACATAATGAAACACGGGCGACATAAGGCTCCATCTAGTTATTTTTGTTTTAACATTCACAATTAATATAGAATAATTGTGCAAGGGATATACAAACGTACATATTCAAACTTTATGGTAGACTAATTGAACATTTTGTTTTCAGTTGCTTCAAGTATTTTCATTTAAAATTCCTTATAATATTACCTCTATTTTATAGGCATCACCATAAGGAGATATGATTATAGTGAACCCCAGTCCGGAAAAAGTTATTGCGATGCAAAGATTGCCCATATGAGAGGCAAAATGCAAGTATACATCTTGAATGGAAACAACATAAACACAGGAAAAGACATGAAAACTGCCATTGACTACCAACATGGTGTTTCAGGTGTACAGAGTTCGATAGTTGCCATTAAAAATGAAAACCTGAAATTTACAAGTCATAAGTGGAAAGGCATTACAAATTTCAATAACTTAGAATTTCTTCCGGATGGAATTAAAGTTTGGAAAGCCTACAATGTTGGGAGTGGACGCTTTTATAGTAATGATGAACTTGATCGTTTGTATCCTAATGTTTGCAAGCAAGAACAATTTGAAGTAGTTGAGATTGACAGTTTTAGCTCACCAAAGAATGTTGAAGGAAACATCAAACTACAAAAGGACAAAGTTGAAAATGCTGAGAACATTACAACAGGTATTACAGCAGGTAGCCCAAAACACTTCTTTTGCAGTGAGCCAGGTTGTATTATCGCATTCAAATCATTTTCTTCACTGGAGCAACACATATTCATTGGAAAACATGATTATCGCCTGGAACGTGAAAGCACCTACGACTCTGTTAAAAGAATATGGGCTGACCAATGCAACAACATCAATAACGAAGTCAATATTTATTTGAATAATTTGTCAGCGGGGCATGACGAAGCTGTTGTTAGTGTGAAGGAAGGTTGGGCTATAAGAAAGGAAAGACGGAACACAAGATTTTCAAAGAATGTTAGAGATTATTTAACTGAAAAGTTTAATCAGGGTCAGTTAACTTGGCATAAAGTTGAAGCCATTGACGTTGTATGCGATCTGCTGTCACTGAAGATGGAAATAGACGATTTGACAGATCTGATTGGCTGCAAGTGACCAAAATTACCGCCTTTTTTTCTAGACTGGCACATACATCATGTTCGTCTTCTAAGAAAGATGATGGCTTTACACTGGATGCTTTAGTGGCAGATGATGACGACGATTTAAGGGTCATTGTGACAACTTTAGATGCACAGGATATAAACCAAGAACTGGAAACGTTGGATTTTTATGATTAACAGTCATGAAAGACTTTACATTGTATACTTGTACATCTGATGATTTTGATTTTTAACCTAAAACTTTTAATTCCTTTCATCAAATAATCACAGATTAAAAAGTGCATAAATTCTCTCCTTACTCAACTTTATTAGATTTAATTAGAATAATACTTGTAGTAGACAATTTTTGTTTTATACAATTTGGTCAATCTGTTTGTGTATTGAAGAACATGGCTGTATTAATGTGATTGTTTAATACTCTCTTGACATTGACTCAAATTTTCAAAAACTACAAGTTTCATATATTGGCATTATATACATAAAGATGGTCCAACAAGTACATGAAGTAATAGAACTGCAATAAATTTTTGAGTTAATAATGATGATTTATGAAGGAGTTGTTGCCCTTGAAATGAAAAAAAGAGGGTGCAAGTATTTGTAATAGTACTGCTGAACTGCACATGATTGATTGTTTATTGTATGGTGAATTGAATTTTTGACTTGTTTGTTAAAAATAGAGTCTATTCTCGTACTTGTGTTTCATATGCTCACAAAAAAACTTCAACTTGTATGATTTTAATAAAGGCAAGGAGGCTTCTTTCTGATAGCAAATACATGTACATGTATGTACTTGTATGATTTTAATAAAAAGGCAAGGAGGCTTCTTTCTGATAGCAAATACATGTACATGTATGTATGGTACAGAGTAAGACATCCTGTTACTGTCATTTAGATCCAATATGATCTAACCAAATAAATGAAACTTGAGTATGGCATCAGGCCTGGATTTCTTGACACAAAACTTTGAAAAAGTCAAAATTGAGACTTCAGTCTGAACTTTTTGTCAACTTCCATAGCAACGTGAACAGTTTTATTTTGATTGGCTTAAATCAAAATATTTAACCCAACATCAGCTGATTGTTTTGTTTGAATAATCCAAGCAAATGTAAGTCTACGTTCTATAATTCTAGGAAAAACATAGTGTGTTGCCATCCCTTACAATGGTAGAGAGCGTTTTTCTGCTCTCTTCAAACCATTGGTCTGTTAGTCATCTTGTAACATTTTATGTGTATGCATTTCTTGAGAGTGATTTTATCTTTGTATAAATTTGTCAATTGATTTAGTTCATATATAAGCACAAATATTGTAGTCAGATTTACATTTTTTTGTATATAGACTTTGAAGTGAAACTTGGGTCTGTCAGTTTTTTTAAGAGTTATTGCCCTTCAAATGACTTTAAATTTGACAAATGCATATATGTTAATGTCAAATTTTTAATTGTTGACAGACAGAGTGTATACAAGCATTTAAAAAAGAATATTAAGACCAACTTTTAATTAAGGTTCGATCAATGAAAACTAAGAGAATTATTTCCCTTGAAATTTTCAAAAGTTGTAAAATTGGCTATTATATAAGGTCCTGAATGTATATATATACATTGCTACTCTGTGACAACCTTGTTCAATATGGAAACATATACAACAGGAACTAACTGATACATTTGCACATTTTTCTTCTATAAGTGTCACTATTCACAGTTATAAAATTGTGGGAATTTTTCAAATATTTAAAAAAATTATGGACTTTACTTAGATTGTTTATTTGTATTTTTGGATAAAAACAGAACTGTTGCCATAGAAACCATTGTTTCTAAAATTTTTTAAATGTTTTTTTTTTTAAATACCTGACACAGGGAATAGCATTTCTTTCCTTGGAAATGCATTAAAAATTAACTTTGGCCAAGTTCTTTATTTGAAATTGTCTCAAAATTGAGCAAAAAATATTGAAAATTGACATTTTTAAAATAGGGGCTAAAAAATAAAATTTAAAAAACGCACTCCTTTTTCTTGATTATTAAGAAGAAATAGATACTTTTTCATTAGAAACTTAGGTACACTCTGATAGTACCGGGGGATGTACAAAAAAAAATACAAAATATAATGATTTTTTTCTGATATGGAGAAATTAGTTAAATCAGTGATTTCTTGTTGGTTACCATGGCAACAGAGCTTTTTTCGTAAATGTCTTAATCATATCAGTTTTCAAACAAAAAACTATATCAAACAATATGTACTAATTATTTATGCCTAAAAAGATATTATACTATCAGAATAAAGTGTTGAAATCATACTAGTTTAGCCCTGAAATCAGCAGAATTTACATCGTAACCAAGTACCTAATTGTTACCATGGCAACCAGATGGATAATGGCCCAAAAAATAACAAAAATGTGAATGATATAACTTATAACACTCAAAAACTGAGAATGAGCCAAATCTAAAATCCCTCATGTTCCACTGCCTGCTTGATTCTTACAGATACCAGTACTTAAAGCCTCAATATATCAGACGTAGAATGCGTATCGATTGCCTATGACACACTGACTCATAAAGGCAGCCGTAATTAGCAACCAAAACAACATATTTACTAACAGTCACTCATCTCAACAACTGCTATTTTTTTTCACTAAAATTTCTTTATTATTTCCCTTTTCGCCATAGCGCAGGTTAAGTGTACTATTCTAATAAAACAATAATAATTTAAAAAAACCTAAATATACTTACAACTGGTCTTAAAAAACAGGTACACAATAATTACTTTATATAGTAGATCCATATTGTTTTCTATCGTTTATTTCCACCTTCACTAGACAAAATGTCCACAAGTAAAACCATGAAATAATTGCATATTCAATTAGATACTAAATCATATAAATACTGTAAGTAATTAATATTGTTGATGAGTTGAACTGTTCCAGTTAATAAATTATGTTCGTCTATATTAACCTTTATAAATTTACAAAAATTTTTTTAAATTCTTATCACACCCTTGACATTTAATTATATTGAGAAACTATTCAAGGGCGTCATTCACTTAATCGAGGACACAGACGGTTGATCATGTGTAGAGTAATACAGTCAGGAGACAAGTTCCTTGGTCTGAGTAGTTTGAGTCGATTGATTCATTTTTTCATAGACATTTTTAAAGATCAGTTGCAATTCTTAGACTATATAAAAGTAAAGAGATGTGGTATGATTACCAATGAGATAACAATCCAACCAAGACCAAATGAAGTAGATGTAAGCAATTATAGGCAACCGTACGGCCTTCGACAATGAGAAAAACCCATACTGAATAGTCGGTAAAAAAAGTCCCCAACATGAAAAATATGAAACAATTCAATTGAAAAAACTGCTTGAAAAAATGATAGCTAATTCAAACCATTGACTTATTTGAAAGTAACATCTACATGGAAATTATTATTTTTTTAACACGATTGTGTACATTTCAAAGAATTTTGCAATTGTTTTTAAAATTGTCCGTTAATGGGTAACCTTTTTAAACTATGTCCGTCCGTTGGTTGATACGTTGAAAGTAAAGAAAGCTTACTTTTAAAAAAAATATCAATGATCAATATTTAGCATGTTTAGAGTCTTAAAGGATATATATCTTTAAAATTAAACGGAAAGTAAAATTGCATTTGAACCAATCTTTCAATTTGTATTTATTGTCAGATGAATTTGTTTTAATTAATACGGAATATATGTTAACCGACATGATCATAATACTGTCATAGGCCTTGGTTTAATAGTTCACCTGTCCAGAAATAATTATATGTATAATTATATCAGATATATAAATCAATCATACAACTGTATTCTTTTTATTCCAGTTGCTTACTTATACCTGAGTATGTAAGCTTCTTGTCAAAATCAATATCTAAAGAAAATTAAATATACGTTATGTAATCGGCAAAGATATGCCTTGCTACATTTTAAAATGGCTTCAATAATGTTGTCGTAAATTTATACTTTTCGTTTTACATTTTAAATTTATAAATTATTTACGTGCCCTTGTATAAAATTATTAAAAAAATAAGGATTTAGCCATTTAGTGTAGGGCCTGTTCATACCTCCTCATATACTCGAGTAAGTATACAATATAAATAAGAAGATGTGGTATGAGTGCCAATGAGACAACTCTCCATCCAAGTCACAATGTATAAAAAGTGAACAATTATAGGTCAAAGTACGGCTTTCAACACGGAGCTCAGACCGAACAGCAAGCTATAAAGGGCCCCAAAATGACTAGTGTAAAACAATTCAAACAAGAAAACCAACGGTCTTATCTATATAAAAAACGAGAGACGAGAAACAGCTATGAACCACACCAAGAAACGACAACCACTGAACAACAGGCTCTTGACTTAGGACAGTTGCATAAAAATGCAGCGAGTTTAAACGTTTCAACAGGCGCCAACCTTCACTCTTACCTGAGACAGTAGTGTAACATATCAACATAAAAAGACACACTATAAAATATCAGTTGAAATAACTTAACTCGATCAAAAAGACATTAAAATAAAAACAAGTAAACATACACTGAACGAATAAGTTTGATCTATGACACAATATAAAAACAATATTAAAACGTAGGTGCCTATATAACATAGACGTTACAAGTAGTAATAAAAAGATGTAGGAAGAGTGTCAATAAGACAACTCTTACCCGGGACAAAATGGCGTTAAATAAAATAACGTACATAGGTAAATTTGAATATAATAATGTTGTTGTTAGAAGTACGGAGGTAAACATTTTTTTTTACAAAATTAATAAATTTGTTGTTCAGAGTACGAGTACAGAAGTGAAAATTTATTGTCATACTAAGCTTAGTTTTAAAAGTGCTCCTTATGAAAACGAAGAAAGAATGTCAAAAGTGAAAACTCAACAAAGAGGGACAGGAAGAACGATTTCCATGCCGGATTCGGCCAACAAAAAAATTTTCTTATACAGAAAAAACGATGATTTTTAAGTTTTTTTTGTATCTGTACCATGAAATCGTCATAATGATTAAACTTTTGCAGGTTTGTGTGTGTCTTTAGATATGGTCACATGACCATCGACATCGATCGGAGGCCATTTTGGTTGTTAATTGAACATGCTATGACATTGTGTTGTCTTATGTAGGAATTTTAACTGTATTGGACAGTTAGGGGCATTACTTAAACAAGTTTTCATGACGTACTAGTATTCGCGTTTGTTTTTTCTATTACACCGGAATTTTGCTGAAAAATCACACTCAACTTTTTACCATTTCGAATTTACCGCGTTTGTTTTTTACCAGATTCTGATCTCGCGTGGGTCTGTCGTCATTTCCCATTTAAGGATCGCGTGTAAACATCAAGAAGGAAGAAAAATCGAAATGTTAGAGAACTTTTTGTGTAAACATGCGTTTCCGTCCATTTTTTGGATAATAATTATACAACGACGCACGGTGGAACAAAGTCGACGCTTTCAATTGAAAAGCAGTGGGGTCGGAAAAAATAAAGGAAATGAGTAAACAGATAATTATTATGGAGAAAACTTTTGATGCCTTGTGCATATTTTGCTTCAATCACAAAAAATAGTACTTGTGAAATGGTAGTTGTATTATTTAGATTTGCACACAGGTCGCACTTGGCGACCCGGGTATTTTTGTACCCTCAAGAAAATTAATATCTAAAAATTTGTTTTGTGGTTAACATATTTTTAACAATTATCCAACGATAGAAGAAAACCTTCTTTTGAGTATATTAATATTTGTTTATGATGGAGGTAAACATTGTTTCTTCGTAGAGAAACATATTTTAGTAATAAAAGTGATTAATAATACACATGTTTCGTGTGATTTATTGAACTTATTATGGGCATGATGGATTTGAGTCTCAGTGGCGAATTTAGAGAAGGGGGAGTGCCATATGTTAGTCTGTTGGTATTTGACTTTACATTCTTTGTTTCAAGTTGATTATTTCATATTTTTTTTAAAAATGCATTTTTCCTCATATTATGGGTTTTCATGCTCTTAAGAATGCATTGTGACGTCACAATTTCCATTGAAAAAAGCATGCATAGTATGAAGTCATGTGACGTACGAAAACATAGGATCTGATCATATTTAAGATTTCTTTCTGACCTGACCATTCTGATTAGTGTTAAAGGTCATACTATGAACCATAATAGTTGTTAACTTCTACATCATTTGGTCTTATTGATACTACTACGGGGGTGTTTAACGACCTTGACTACCCATGAGGGTCTCACATTGTTGGTGTCTTATTGGCAATCATACCACACCTTCTTAGTTTCATATATTCAAGGTATTCAAAACTAGTAATGTTTCAAAATAACTTGTATGAATTATTTTCAAAATCATACTCTTTTCAATATTACTTTTTTTAAGTTACTTTGTTTTATCAAACATGTCTTTCTGTAGAATTCTGTATCTTGGTTATTTTGAGAATTTTGGTCCTTTTAATATTACTTTTTTAAGTTACTTTATGGGCATAAATCAAACAAAAAGCAATAGTGGATTGTACAAGATTATATATTCGTTACAAAAATATGTCACTGTTTGTTATGTCCTGTGCTGTCGTTAATGGACGATGTTCGTTGTTGTTCTGCGGTTTATATGTTGTAACGACTATTATATTATTTATTTGTGCGTTTCTCTCTGTGCTGGGTGTTCCTGCGTTTGTTTGTGCTGTGTTTCTATCACGTGGTGTTGTTATTTTAGCGATATGTTTTATAATTGCCATATAGGCGGGAGGTTTGGATGGCCGTAGGGTCAGGTTCGGCCCACCGTTTTTTCTTGGGGTGTCCTGTGCCGGGTCGTGAATGTAGCAGTTGTTATCGGATAGTTCGTTTCTATGTGTGTTGGCGTTTGTTTTTGTAGCACTTCAGTGTTTCTGTTGTTCCGTTGTTTTCCTCTTATAGTTGATGTGTTTCCCTCGGTTTTAGTTTGTAACCCGGATTTGTTTTCTCTCAATCGATTGATGACTTTTGAACAGCGGTATACTACTGTTGCCTTTCTTGTATGTATATAATACCAGAACTAGACTCGGTTAAAACTGGTTTACCCCGCCACATTCTGTATGTGAGTGTCCCTAGTCGAGAACTTTTATTATGTGGTTGTTGGTGTGCTGTCTATCATGTTTTGTATACGTCCGTAAATGTTCAACAATAAATATTCAAAATCAGAATTATGAATTGCATCATTTGTTTTTAATGTATCTTTTGAAGTATACGAAATCTGACAAATATATATATTAACCTTTTTTCTCAACAATATCAACGTTGACAATAAGATCGTATAGTAAAAATGTATTGACAAAGTTACTTGTATATAATGGATTGCATGATGCATTGATCGTGTCATACAGTAATCAGATTCTCTGTTCAATTCAATGCAATACTAATTTTTGTCGAGTGCATATTATTTGTACTTCAATGAATAGTTATGTTGGTGACAATTGAAAGGCTTTTCTGATTTTAAATATTCATAAACTGTCAACAGTGCAATACATTTTGTATTAAAGATCTCTGATGGAGAAGATTTTGAAATATTTGATAGAAAGTTCTAGAAATATTTGTGAGATTGTGTATAGCAGCAAGATAAAGATGGGTAAAATAGTCAGCTACATGTATCACATATTACTAGTGTTAAAATATGATTTTTTTTATATTCACTCGGACAAAAGTTAAGCACCACCAACATTCAAACTTTTAATTTTAAAACATTATTTTCAAACATTATGAAAATTAGAGCGTCTCGTCTGAAAGTTGTAAATAAAAAGTTAAGTACTAGATACAAGTAAGTTGTTTACTAAATCGATTTTAATTGTGTAAAACGGAATATTTAACCAGTAATGGAGTATTCGTAAATAAGAGAAAGTCCATTGTTCAGATGAGACACTATTCTCATTGAAAAAGGGAGGCGAACGATACCAAAGGGATATTTTAACTCATCAGTCGAAAACTAACTGACAATGCCGTGGTAGACAACAAACAAACGACCAAAAAAGCAATCAACAGCACACAAAACACAACATAAAAAACTAAAAACTGAGCAACACGAACCCCAAAAATGTCGGGTTGATCTGAGATGCTCCAGAAGGGCAATTAGATACTGCTCTAAATGTGACACCCGTCGAGTTACTCATGAGGAATATGTTAATACGTTATATCTAGTGATTTAGCATCACGCATTAGCGGATTGGTAATTGACTCTTATTTAGCCCTAAGACACCACCAAATTCATCAACCATCGGTCTGCAACTTAACCGAATGTGAAATTTAGAAATTATAGAAACACATTTTAATGACAAAAGACATACAGTATATAAATTAGGAAGCAATAATAGGCAACCGTACGGCCTGCAACAATGAGAAAAACCCATACCGTATAGTCGGCTATACAAGGCCATAAATTGAAAAATATGAAACAATTCAATTGAAAAAAACTAACGGTTTATAGTAAATTAAAACAAAACAATTTACGAAAAAAAAATAAGACAGACATGAACCAACTACAACCACTGAACTACAAGCTCCTGACTTGGGACAGGCATATAAAGAATGTGGCGGAGTTAAACATGTTTATGAGCGCTAAGCCCCCCACCGAAAGATCATAACACATGATTTTAACTTTCAATTTCTTTTTCGAAGTGTTTAAACAGTAATATTATCTTCTCTATATATTGCTCAGTATTTTGTGTACTTTTCTTAACAAAATCCAATTAATCTCATGTCATTGTCCTTATCAACAAGATATTTAATCAACATTAGGTATTCATATACTAAATTAAATGTTTTTTTCTGTAAATAAGAACAGCTCATATTGTACCATCCCTAATGTACGGAAGCGTATAGGTATCTTTTTTTTTTGTTGTTGTTGCTATTGACTTGTTGCGTTATTTCATACTTATCGATATATTTTATGTCGACTTGTGTGGCGATATCGCAATAAATTATGAAAAATATTGTGTTATATCAAAACAAAGCGATATAAAAAATATTGACTTGAAGTAGATGTCGATATATTCATGTCGATACAAATTATAATCGAATTTAATAATATCGATTAAATGACAATCAATTTATCAATTATATTTATCTCAATATTTTGAGAACAATACCGCTATGTGTTTCTTATATCACGATATATCGATATACTAAAAAATGGTTTGTTGCGTTGTTTCGACATATATCGATTTTAATATGTAGAATGATTGACACCGGCGCGCTTTTTGATTGATACATGTCAACTCGTACCTTCGGCAACACTTATTCAACCAACTCGTACTTCTACCAACTCGTACCCAATATTTATTTAGCATGATAGTGTTCCATTTATAAGGTTATTTTCAAATTAAATTGTAAGCATTATTTTGTATTTGATCTACTAAATCATGTAGATTGTCTTCACATAATTTGTTTGTTGACGTCGGACGATATCAATGAGTAAAAAGGTTAGACAGAATATGTGCTCTTTGTACGTTGAATACCATTGAAGATGAATTACATTCCGTATTACAATGTGAATACTATAGAGATTTAGGGAAAGCACGTGTTTTTAAATCTTATTGATAATATGCTTAAACTAATATAGAATTGAAATTGAAAAGTAATAAAAAAAATGTTCAAAGAGTATATTATAGTTCGTGAGCCGGTGATTAATTGATCATTGTTTCATACCTGAAGCATGTCGATTATCAGTAAATCAACACTTATTCACACATTAATTTATCAACAAACAACTTCACACTTGATCTTATTTGCTATACGTTATAATAATTCAAGTAGATCAATTACAAAATAATACTTATATTGAGATATATATAATTGATAAATTGAGTGTATTAAATTCGATTATAATTTGTATCGAAATAAATATATCGACATCTACTTCAAGTCAATATTTTTTATATCGCATTGTTTTGATATTACACAATATTTCGCAATATTTTTCTTCATAATTTATTGCGGTATCACCACACAAGTCGACATAAAATATATCGATAAGTATGATATAACGCAACAAGTCAATAGCAACAACAACAAAAAAAAGATACCTATACGCTTCCGTACTAATAAATTATTTTATTTTCAATCATGTCAGCACTTCCAACTAGAACGCAATATTTATATTGCAACATAATCTTGTTATGTGCGTTCGAAAAAAATTTTCATTATCATACTATCATTCTTCTTCTGTTTTGGATAATTACTATTTCTAATCTGATATTAAAGTTCTTTCTGTCAAGATGATCCCTAAGAATCTGAAGCATGAATTATTTATTTTTCCTGATGACTTGAGAGCAAAATTTTATATTTAAAAGATAACAAGGTCAAACAAAACATAGACAAAAACGTCATATTTCATGATTTCAATCGGATTGGTTTTCCAATCTTATTTTACGTATTTATATATTATGTACTACGTTAAGGCTAACATGGCTAATATCAAGAAAACTCCTCAATGTGTAAATATTGCACAGGTTAAATGTTAGTACAAAGTCTAGAAGTACATTTACGCTCAAATTTCTAATGTCAGTTAATCGGTCAAACTGAACCCATGCTTAATCATGCAAGGAGAAACATGTAGACGAAAATGTTGAGGCATTTTAAATTGAATTTACTTATACATTGATAATTATGTTTACTTTATATTGATAATGTGTAATGTTTAAAAATCATGCATGCAATGCTACAATCTGTATTTTTCCTGTTACTTACGTTGAATATAAATATAATTTAAAAACAGTAGTTTTCATATAAGTCCCGATCATACCTGAAATGCATTATTATCTAATTACCGCAAGTCACAAGACGATATGCTTTGAAATCGAAAAATTTTAACTGCACGGAAGCGTCTGAATAAACTCATGACATATACCAGGATTGAAATTGTGTACGCCAGACTCGCGTTTCGTCTAAAATGATATAATGATATGTAGCATTATAGTGTTTTTGCAGGTTCTGTACATTACTTTACGTGTAATTGACATTTATGTGTTCATGGTAAACAAAGACATAACCAAAAACTCTATGTACTGATCATGAACATATCATGACTTTAGAATCACGACATGAATATCGCGCCCTCTCTTCCGCCGTTATAACATTATACGATGGCTAACGATATAAATCTCGGCTACTCACAAGCTGAACCAGATATAGTCCTACCTGACATATCTCCTTTACTTCCGCGTATTCGATACCAGCTTAATTTAGGCAGGTGTTTATTTATCGATGCTCAAATATCATGACACGATTAGAAAAATGCACATTAAGGTAACTTCTAACTTCTTTTGTTCACACATCGTTGTCATTATAATGGAATTTGATGCAACTGTCATACAAGTGAGAGGTTTAGCTAGCTTTAAAACCAGGTTCAATCCACCATTTTCTACATAAGAAAATGCCTGTACCAAGTCAAGAATATGACAGTTGTTATCCATTCGTTTGATGTGTTTGAACTTTTGATTTTGCCATTTGATTGAGGACTTTCCTTTTTGAATTTTCCTCGGAGTTCAGTATTTTTGTGATTTTACTTTTTTCTAACAGAGCCTGACCTAATGCTTTTAAAATAGACATGTCAACGACATCGACAAAATATTTGATAAATCGTGATTTTCAATTGTTCTAATTTCATATTCTTTATAGAGGACGATGCTAGCTGCATGTTTCAAACGATGAAGATGATGACTGACTGCTTAACGTCAGGCAAATTCAATTCATTTGCAGGACGAGAATATATTTATGTAATATGGATATCAATATAAAAATAAAGAGTTGCACCATGAGCGCATGATACGCCCGTCCCCCTTTTAGCTCGTCTTTAAGCTCGGAAAAGTAAAATCTAATATTTATAAATATCGAAATGGAGCTTAAGTTTTATGAAAATTGATGAAAGAGTTTTTTAGTTATTGTCAGAAGTGTTTACGATGGACGGACGGACGGACAGATGGACAATGTTATACCATAAAACGTCCCGTAAACGGGCGTATAATAAGAGATGTTGTATGATTGCCAATGAGACAACTATTCACCAAAGTTCAAATGAAGTAGATGTTAGCAATTAAAAGCAACCATACGGCCTTCAACAATGAGAAAAAACGCATACCGTATAGTCGGCTATAAACGGCCCTGGTCATAAAAAACATGAAACAATTCATTGAGAAAACTAACGGCCTAATTTATAACAAAACATTTTGCGAAAACAAATAAATAAAAGACATGAACCAACGACAACCACTGAACTACAAGCTCCTGACTTGACACAGGCACATACAAAATGTGGCGGGGTTGAATTAGTTTGCTGGTGCGAAACCATCCCTCTAACCTAGGACAGTGGTGTAACAGTACAACATAAGAACAAACTGTAAAATCAGTTGAAAAGGGATTAACTTATCAGTTCGATACAAAGCAGAAAACGTCAAACGAAACCACAGACAGGACATTGCAGCTTATCTAAATACCCCCAAAAAAAAAAAAAAAAAAAAAAAAAAAAAAAAACACTCAGTAAAGATCTGAGAGTACTCGCGGTTAATGACAGGTAGTTCAAAGCCATTAACAACTAATAAAAATTATGTACCTAAGAATAAAATACCAATCAGTACATATCCAGCATCCAATGGATTTAGTGTAAAGACGTCATTAACAGTCAGAGAAAAACACAACCTTGTCCAATGCCAAAATATAGGTATCGACAGATTGTAGTTACATGATTGTGCATATGTGTATTACAATACTATTTAGTATGGTTTTAATTTACTGATAACAAAATCAATATTTATGCCAATTAAAATTATATTCAAAGATCAAAATACAGTGTTAATTGGTAACCTTTCAGAATAAGTTTATTCCACAATTAAAACAACAAAAATACCGATATAGGATTGATAAGTTTACCCGGATCGTATCTAAATTTCCAGGCTCGGTAATTAACATTCCCTTAAAAATAAGATGTGCTATTCCGTTTGAACTAAGTTTTCTACAGGTACAACCAAACTTGCAAACCAAATCTTTAATTTGCATCTATGGAAGAATTTGGTAAGGGTTTTAAGTAATTTGTTGCAACGAAATCCCTGACTTAATCAATAATTTACCATTAATACATATATTACGCTCATTGAAATCCAAAACGTCACTACAAACACTGCTTTGTACTAGACCGATACGAAAAGCCAAATTGTAACGTGATAGTTCACTAGATAACAGTCCGCAGAAACACATGTAGTCCTACTCGGACACATTATTCTGACTCCGTGCCGACCAGTTTTTGCTCTTAATGCCACGGAGAAGAGGCAACTTCTAATTTTAAAAACCTTGGTTTGACTCGGTGGGGGTTCGAATCCATGATCAACACCACTCGTTAATCGGACGACCATATCTTAAGTGATAGAAATGTTTTTAAGTATTTGGAAAAACAACTGTTTAAAATTAAAAAAAAAAAAAAAAAAACATTAGATACTATTACAATGATGTAAAGTACATCTGTCTATTACATTTCTGTTGTTTGAAGTGCAAAAACAAACTTTTAAATTCTATGTCAATGATTTAACCAGCATTCTAAGAAAAAAAAACTCAAGGAGGATACAAAGGGGGCGTTCAAAAATCATATGTCCATGCTTAGTCTTTAGTTTTCTATGTTGTGTCATCTGTACTATTATTTGTCTGTTTTTTTTATTTTTGGCCATGGCGTTGTCAGTTTGTTTTTGATCTATGAGTTTGACTGTCCCTCTGGTATCTTTCGTCCTCTTTAAAACATATACATACTATTACGACATGCTACTTTCCCCTTGCAGTTATATTACTCTCGATATATCTATATTTAGCGCAGACACATTGATATGTATGGCTGTTACAGTTTACCTCGCACATAAGTCCACATGTATCGTAACCTATGTGCACTTTCGATGTATTAGAATTGTAATAGGAAATAAATTACAGGACTTTTATTCATAATAATAAAAATGAGTGCATTAGAGCTTGGAAAAATGTGTTATATTAAAATAAAAAAAAAAAACATGCGAAATTCCATGAATGAACTTGACGCATTAACTCAGTTACTTGTACGCTCATTAAAATGGATTTTGTTTGGTCATTATTCTATAGTATATTCGCACATTGATAGATTTAAGCAAGTCAACCAAGCGGCTCTATCCTTTGTTACGTCGTGTAAACTGTTAATTTGGAGTAACTGTATATAGTAGCTAACAAAAAAACAATTGTAATTTAACAATCGCAATGTTTGGGTTGGGAACTATAAGAATTAAACGCAAGAAGTAATTCATACAAACCTCAGAATTATTTGAAATGATAAGCTTTATCTTACAGGGGGTAAATATAAATGTCACACACACGGCACACTTATCATTGCATCAGTTTTTGTAAATTACCGTATTTGTCCTAGACCTATTAGAATCGAAATATTCATACAAACCATAGATTTTGTTATCATTTTCACATGGCCTGATTCGTTAATTTTTTAGTAGATATGTTGCACACATGCCAACTTGAATGTATTTGTATTCATTTATTGTTGTTTGATTGCGATATCATTACGGTAAAGTATTCAAATCCTTCAAATTTTGAATGCTGCAAAGTTCCAGTTTTTATCATTGAGAATATCTGTATGATTAATATTTTTCATTACTATAAGCTACAAGCGGCATATACAGCTCTACAACATAAATTTGAAGACAAGCAAGGTATCGTCTAGCAACGTCGTATTTGGCATGTTTGCAATCAATATTTTATGAGTTTTAAAATTAATTAGTAGCATAACAAAGTACACCTTAAGCTGTCATTGTAGATTTTTTTTTGACAAATTGAATACTTAGTACCCTGACTGGATTAGTATCGTGTACTATGGTACATAGAACACGTAACCACGGCTTTCAAACTATAGATAGCGTTAACACTCAAAGAAAAGTCATTTGCTATCTTATGTTTTGTTCGTCCTCATCTCCAACACGATTTGAAACAACATTACAACTATAAATTATGCTAACCAATAAATGTGATTACTAAGTTTACCTTCCCGATGGAAATTACCCATGACATATTCGCTATAGCATTAATGAAACTTTACAATCCCAGGACAGTTGATGACGTTCTTTACAATCCCAGGACAGTTGATGACGTTCTTTACAATCCCAGGACAGTTGATGACGTTCTTTACAATCCCAGGACAGTTGATGACGTTCTTTTTCTTCTGTTCGTAGCGCAAAGTAATACAACATTATTCAAGAAGTTCAAGCAATTACAAACATTGACATTGTTGTCTTGGTCGTAGACGTATTAATAAAAAGTTGTCAGGACGTTTGTAAATTATGATCCTGTATTGTTAATTTGGCATACAGAATGAGACCATTTGCTTTGAAAATGAGGCATTTATCGTTGTTATGTAATAATTGTTTGTCTTTTTTCAAGCAACCGAATGGTCAATGCGATTTCCAAAAGTAATATATATATATTATATTAGTTACTCATAAATCAAAACGGTTCATTTTCTCAAAGTAAATTTACCGGACATTATAACCCATAGATGTTATCCTGCACACTGAAACATTTTTATTAAGTTTGAAATTGAAAAAATCATATACATTAATGGTAAACTTTTAGTGCGTCAAGGACATTTAAATTGTGTGTTTTAATTGACAAATATTTAAGTGATTTACATTGATAGTCGCTGTCACAGATGCACCTGGATATATCTCAGTAGTCGTAGCAGTAGTTACATCCTCTTGTCCATGTTCCCGACTTGTCATCAAAGACGACTTATCACCAATAACAAAAAGTAATATAACAAAAATACTGAACTTCAAGGAAAATTTAAAACGGAAAGTCCTTCGTTAGATCACATTATCGAAAGCTCAAACACACCAAACTGGTACAGACATATCATTATTTAGAAAATCATGGATTAAACCTGGTTTTATAGTTAGCTAAACCTCTCACTTGTATGACAATCACACAGAGTTCCATTATATGTTTCCCAATAAACAGAAACAACAATGTCAACAAAGAAAGATAAAATGACATATAAACACTCTATAGACAAAGCACATAAACAAGATTACAAAATTCACCGTAGCACAATGGCGGGATGTATAAATACCGTGCTACGCCAAAAGGATATTACCAAAAATGGATTAAACAGTAAAGGTTAAAAACATATAAAAAGACAAATGAACAGAACACTAAAACACGCAATTTGGATGAAAAACAACGTCAGTACCTAGAGTCTATACTTCAAGACCCTCATGTATTATTTGTGAAGTTGATACGACGACTTATCGCCAATGACAACCGACCGCCGACTTGTATTAGTCATTAGCCGCAAGACGGGTGTCAGAAATGAAACGTACTATTTAAGGAATATATTGTGAGTGGCCAGAATTATGCATGAAGTCAGTTGGAATTTTCCAATGAACAAAAATACCTTTTTTAAAATTTGATAAACACATTAGTTCAACAGTTCTGAAAATGCCGATTTTCTTATGGCAATCCATTACGTTGTCACTGAATGCCCAATGTAACTTTTGTTCGTAACGATTGATCAAGATTTTCACTGTTACTAAACGTGTAATGACTAAAAAGTATAAACATACAAGTATGACTATAAGTGCTGTGAGCGGAACACTAGATTTCGAGAATAAATTTCTTACAACTTCATAGTTATGATCGTCTGCACGACTACAAACGAAATGATGCACAAATAAAAAAGAAATAAGGATTCAAATTGCCATTAGATAAAACCACCATTACATCTGAAATATCAAAGAAATAATTTCTATTATATCATTTAATTGATAGATTGACAATTACGACCGCACAATTGCTTTTTACACTGCAACGACCACAACTGCTACAATAACTAAAGGGATAGATATTCTGATTGAATTTTTTCAAATTTTTTGCTGCTAGTAATATTTGTTGAAATAATACTTTCAGGAACCGCACCATAAATAATTCGAGTTGGTGACCATAGTTGCCATCAGAGATAGCTTTCGTCAATACAGAATAAAAAACTGTTACAAGGAAATTCAATTGAGATAAATGTAAAAATATAACAACATCCTGTGAAAGACAACTAATATTACACAATCTTGGACTGAATTTGATGAGTCAGTGACCATTCTTGACATTACTCATCAATACAAATGAAGTTGTCCAGAAATAAGTGTATAAACAAACAACTACCTGTATATGCGTTAAATATTGGCAAATAGGATCTTTTCTTCGTAAGATCAATGGATTTACGAAAGAACCAACAAAGCTTTTTTTTATATTGAACTTTCTCATACATATAAATTTATTCAGTTTTAAATACATGTAGGTTTATTATCACAAGAATGTTCTCCTCACTAGCAACTTATTATTGTTGACGTTGAATATGAATTCTGCAATACACAAAAATCTTGCCACCGTTTTAATATGGTATGCTTTCTCGTCTATTATCAAAAAAGGATATCAACGTTGAATTTGTCATTACTTGAGGTAGACAAGACGTTTAATTGAAAATGGTAGAATTAACATTCATTGTTTGATAAATTTGTGGAAGATCTATTTTCCTAACAATGACCCGAATTTTATTTCGACCTGAATCTAAAGTTTAGTTGAATCGGAATAAAAGACTTTACAAGGGAATTTCTTAATTGCTTCAATCAGGATTTGTAAGCTTTCACGGAAATAAGATTTGTCCATAAATCCAAAATAGTGTGTTCGTTTTTATACATTTTGTAAAAAGAGGAATTTACATTTAAATTGCTCGTGGATAAATAAAATTGCAAGAGCGCAAATGGGATTAAAAACGTTCCAATACTTCTTTACTGTTTAACTGTAGATAAATCTGGTTTAATCCAGAAAAGGTCAAAGTCTGACGTGCTATATTCTTCAAATATATTACGTGGAGTTCTTGAACTTGCATAGTAGGTGTCGTAGTTATGCGAGTATTTCATGCAAATTAACACCAATAGATTGTATTGAAGAATAGATAGAAGAATGAAAAAATAATTTAACAAATGGGACGGTCGTAGTATATAAATCAGTAAAGAGTTGACTCAATGCATCATATTCAACACATCATAAAATGGAAAACAAATTCAATTTAAAAAAATTATCCCTGTATAAACATGACAAATGTGAGAATATATTTTATGACAAAAATAATTATGGTTGTGCCGTATACAACCAAAGTTCTTTTATTGACCGCGGTCAACAGACTTCAAAAGTATCTCTACATTCGAATAGAATATAGTTTATATTTAATATTACTATGGTACAAGACATGGTGTGAACAGTTTTTTTAAGAACATTGATTGCCATAATTTGGCGTGTTTTGTATTTAATGGTATCTTTTCATGTTTAACTTTTTTTTTGCACAATAATAATGGAACATTCATGCTGACATCAATTACCATTTAACTCTTTTAGGTTCGTCCCTCACTGTAAATTTGTACCCTTTGGTACCGGAGAAGATTTGAAAAAAGTGCTTTCCTCGTTGCTATTTCGTTATCATTATTAATTAAACTAACGGTAGTTTCGATCATCGCCGATCAAAGATAACATTTGAGAAATGTGCATGTATTGCATTGAACTATTTTTGGTTGCTTTTGGTGTTTCAGTTGTTATTCATCTCACTAATGTTTGATGATAAAACATCAAACAAATTTACAGTTAAAAATTGTTAATTTAAATTAATTTAAAATTGTTAATTTTTAAATAATTTAAAAATTGTTTAATCTTAAACAAAAGTTATTAATGTATATTTAATGCATAGTTATTAATGTATAGACGATAACCTCCACGTCATTTGGTCTCTGGTGGAGAGTTGTCCTATTGACAATCATTCGACATCTTCTTATTTTTATATGGTTTAATCTCTTAGCATATCAGGAGTAAGATAAAACCCTTTAATATAGCTGTATGGTCAGAACCGTGGAGTTTCCAACGGACTGTTTTATACAAAGATAAACAATTTGTTTACCATCATTATAAAAACTCTTAAATAATGTGATTGAACAGAAGAACATGAAGAAAATTCAGGAAAACTTGAATCAAACGTTATACAGGCATTATCATTACATATAATATTCACAAAACAATACAAAACGCCAGTTATTTACAAGTCATTTTAATTGATTTTGTTTGTTTTACGTCCAGTGGCAAATATTCCAGCGTATTTATTCATCATGCACAACAACCAAACAGATGCCCAACTTCGGCAAATATTTTATTGCCAGTTGGAAGAAGACCAGAAGTGACCATGTTTCTAATACAGTCAACTTTGGGGTGTGCATGTTATAGAAAAGTTATACATTACAACCGTACCTTCTTAACCAAAACCTTGGCATCGAAAATTCTTTTGTAAATACCGAAAAAGTAAAATCACAAAAAATACTGAACTCCGAGGGAAAATTCAAAAGGAAAGTCCCTAATCAAATGGCAAAATCAAAAGCTCAAACACATCAAACGAATGGATAACAACTGTCATATTCCTGACTTGGTACAGGCATTTTCTTATGTAGAAAATGGTGGATTGGACCTAGTTTTATAGCTAGCTAAACCTCTCACTTGTATGACAGTCTCATCAAATTCCATTATATTGATAACGATGCATGAACAAAACAAACAGACACAAGAGTTAAAAATGTCAAAAATAGAGGTACAGCAGTCAACCTTGTGTTATCATCTTAATAACTTTAAAAACAAACAAATGTAACGAAGAAGCACAAAAAGGCATACATCAAATTTAACATCCTCATTTTGCTTTTTTATTATACGATTTTATTTATCTATGTAAAATCCACCCATAAAGGATGGAAGGTTTTAAGTACTGGCATAAAATCGCGCGCTTGAAATTCGCACAGGTAGACATAAACTAATTTTGTCGTTCAAAGTATGACGGGATACATAAGTACAGATATCACAAAAAAACAGCCTTAACAGTAAAAGTAATATTAATAAATAAAATAATATTGTGGTTCAAAGTATGACGGGATACATAAGTACAGAGTAACGTCAAATGTATATCACAAAAAACAGACTGAACAGTAAAAGTAATATTAATAGATAAAATAATTTTGTCGTTCAAATATATGACGGGATACATAAGTACAGAGTCACGTCAAATGGATATCTCAAAAAACAGACTTAACAGTAAAAGTAATATTAATAAAGACAAATAAAAGAATACTATAACACGTTATTAAGATGATAAACAACGTCAGTATGCAGAATCTATACTTCAAGACCATCGTGTATTATTTGTGAAGTTGATACGGAATATTTATCAACATGGTCTTGGTACCTTCCGATGAACTTTTATAGAAAAAGGACGAGACGTTCTCTGACATATCCCTGGTTCATCAACTTTCTGCTCAGACACTGTTGACCGACGTAGTTATCAATGTATACCAATGGACAATAAAGACACAAGGATTTGTATGACATTCAAAGCCATGTGTCTTTATTATTTAAAAAAAAAAGACGAGTTTGATCTGCGTTTGTAAATGTATTATTATTCAAATACTAAGATAGTATTTTTTTTATAAATATTAATCATACAATAAATCAATAACAATATTAACAAAATCTGTATTATTATTTTTTCATTATCATTCATGAAATTGAAGACACTCATGGAGATAAAAACAATATAAGTAAACCATGCACAGAAAAACTTTTAACATACCAGTATTCAAATAAAGTCATAATAAAACATCACGTTTATGTCATTGATGTTTTACTCTAAATACATGTAAAGACTAAATATTTCTTCTTACTACCAATAAGTCTCAAATCACCAGGATACATTTGTAAAAATAAAGTGATATCAAATAGTTGCATGTTATTAAGCTTTAGAATGCATTTTCTTCTTACTTTTGTATTTACTATTTAGTAATCATTGATTAATAAAGCAACAACAACATGAACAAATTAGTATATTATTCAGAAAATTTTATATGTTCATATAATTATTTGTTTTTATTTTTATTTTAGTTTACACCATACGTGTCATCACTGACAACTATATTTTTTCTTGTAACAAGTTCGTAGTTGTCAGTTGTCTTAGGACCTGTAAAATGGTCATATGCATTACCTTCATCGCCCATGTGTTGTTTCGTACCATGCGCTGTATCATAGGTACTATCTATAGCTCTGTCATAGACATTGGTATTGTTTTCGTGTCGTTCATTATTTGTTTGATTATACACGCCCTCTAGGGAATCTTCATAGTTGTTGCTTGTTACAAGATGATAACCGTATTGGATGTCATTTGGATTTGTGTTTTCTTTCGAGATTCGCTTTGCCATTGTATAACCGTTATCCGTGTCAGCCATTTCAATTTTTAAATTAGACAAGTGCGGGTCATTAAATATTGGCTTGGCTAAAGTATACGCATTTCCAATATTCCCTATCTCATTATTTATATCTTTATTATCCAAGCGTTTGGAAGGGTTTATTGTGTGTTCTTCCTGATTTTCGGTATCGAAGTGACCTGAAATGTCCTTATACTTGTCATTAAAATGACGACTTGATCCCGCTACTTGTGCGAAGCTGTCAACTGGATAGGCGATCATTTGTATTCCGGTGTAACCTTTGATTGAATCCTGTCGAATAAGTGTTCGTTTTATTCGTGCATTCCTCTTATTTGTCATCATGCGAGACCTAAAACCACATTTTAAATATTCATTTATAAAAATGCATTTCTCCAAACTTGAACACATTGAACAACCGTTATTTGAATTTCAACTAAATATCTGCATACATGAAATATAACATGATTAATATACCTGTTCATTATATATCTGTTTAGAATTGATTTTTTTTAACAAGTAAAGTTTAAATATGGGAGTGATGTTCATGTTGCCAAATCTTCTTGAAATCTACATTTGATTGGAATTAGATTATACGTGTTATATTATGTTCTATCCTTGGTATTGGAGAGGTTCGAGTTGCTCAATTTTTAGATTTCTATATGTTGTGTGTTCTGTAGACTGTTGTTTGTTTTTTGGTCGTTTTTTCGTTTTTTGTTGTCATTTTCAGTTCGTTTACGATTTATGAATTTGACTATCACTTTGATATCTCCTACCTCTCTTTCATAGACCTTTTTTACCAAATGAAAATAAATATTCAAACATGGATTAAATCTGGAAGACGGCAATACAACGGGACAATACAATACTAATAAAAAAATTAAAGAAAGTAGGATCGATGTTTTACAGCGCTGCAAAACTCCTACTAGTATGGTATTCAATTTTGTTCCAGTGAATCATAAATCTTGCAGTCAATTGCACCCATTGAGATTGGCCATTTATTAATACAGCCATTTGGACGACCTTCAGTTCAGTAGTTTTAAAGGATTTAATCGACTTTACCCCCACACATTTTTTTTTTTTTTTTTTTAATTTACCGTTCCTCATTACTACACTCGGGCTAAATTAGAGGCAAGAGTAGTTAAAATTTCATCAATTATTAATATGTAGATAACAATCAAAGTAAAACAAACACAAAAACAGAGGGAATCGTATGAACTCCTAAAACATAAACCGGATGTGCTAACAGGGTGAGCGACTCCTTATAATCATCATTATCCGCCATGCGTATATACAATTCAAAGTCACACAGGACACACTTTGTAAATTTCAAAATCAAACTAGATTCTTTATATTTACTATATGACAGAAAAGATGATTAACGCTATTAGCATATAATTTCTTTAAAAAGTAGGCAATATATTAAGGGGACAAAACGAACTGGTATGTTGGAAAACATCTTTTATTATTTAAAACTAATATCTAATGTTTATGTTCGTCTGTGTACAATAGCATATACAGCAGTTTATCAGAAAAAAGCTTATAACACATAGCAACATCATAGTCAAACGATAGAAAAGAAAAACACAAACAGCAGTTCACACAACAATGCATCGAAATCAGGTTCTGCAGCACGAATCAAAAGAAAAACTCGTTAAAAAAATGTAATGATAAAAATGCCGAATTCCAATGTAAATTCAAAAAGAGGTTGTCCGTAAAATCTGATAAAATCAAACTCTCGACTACATCAGCCAACTATACGAATGGAAATCTACGGTCATACTTATGGCTTGGTATAGCAATTTTCTGAAGAAAATGGGTGTATAACCTGGTTTTATAGCTTGTCTCAACAGATGTAAATGATCATCAACAGAAAATAGCAAACGACAAGTTGACCTTATTTCTGTTAAAGACTTTTTAGTGGTGCATACGGGTCATCAAACAAGAAATATTTACAAATTAAAAACCAATTGTTCAGAGAACAATTGAAGGTCTTTCCACTTCTTACGATTCATTTTGATATGAAAATATTAAAATACGGTTTAAAATGTCATTTCGAGTGTCAAATGATACCTTGATGTACGCTGATTCCAAAACTATATGGTTCCTATACAATTTTGTTTGAAATAAGGGAGATAATTTGTTACTTCCGGTCTGAAAAATATCACTTCCGGTATTATTTGATAGTTTACTTGACACTGATTCCAAAAATGTATGGTTCTATATACTTTTACATCAAATAAGTACAAGAAAGCTACTTCCGGTTTACACAAGGTTATTTCCGGTTGGATTTTCAAGGTCATGTAAATTGCAACCTAATGAAAAAAGTCCCATGGCTTTATCGTATTTAAATATGAAGTTAAAGCAAAGGTCAAAATCTAGAACGTCAAATTCAACTTTGACCTTGAGGTCAATTTCAAAGTCATAAACCAAGGACCTTAAATCAAATTACCCTAGGTCTTTATTATACTTGGTAAATGAGTTATACCACCATACATGTTATTTTAAATATAAAAAGGGAGAAAACTCCCATTTACGGTCAACGTACCCTCACAATCAAAATTTACGTGTTACGACATGTCGCAACTAACAATTTAGTAAAAATAATTTGTCGATATCTTATACGGTTTATGAAAAGAAGTGAGAATAAGCCAAAATCAAAATTTAGAATTTGACCTTGACCTTTGACCTTGACCCATTTTTCTTTTTTTTTAACCAAGGACCTCAAATCCAAAGACCCTTGGTCTCTAACACTTTTGGTTTTTCATTTACCAATGCAAATTACTTATATCAATTGCATAAGGGGAAACAACTCTCATATGGAGTCTCAGATAGCTTCGGTTCAAACGATTCCCTTAATCCTGAAGATATAACGAGCAATTTGGTAAAATAAATTTGTCGTAATCTTTTACGGTTGCGAAGAAGTAGCAAACACAAGAAAAACAGTGTTCGGGGAGATAACTCTTACAAAGAAAAGTATTTGGTTAAGCAGGGTCAGTTTTGAGAGCGCATAAACTGTTCGATATCATATACCAAATATCAAATCGACATCTTGCGAAACAACCAAACAGCGAAAGAAAAAAAAATTAGGCGGAAGAAAAAAAAAATAATCAGAACAAAATCAATAGGTCTTTCCACGGAAAAGTGGAAAGACCTAATAAAGACCAATGACACATGCACAACATGTTATCTTGGCTTGCTTATTCTAGTAGATATATGTATACATGACGGGTTGCAGCTTGGTATTATCTTACAAACTTTATAAGAACATTTAAAAAACATAGCACATACCTTCGTCTACAATACAATACAATAACCACACACACAGCAAGCACTAATGCTCCAATGATTCCACCAACAACTGCCCCGATTGACACTAGAAATACAAAAGAACACACTGGTATGGCTATAAGTATAACAAGTCATGTATGTTAAATGTCTATGAAAGGCAAAAATGATTCACCGATTAATGTTCAAATCTCACCCATCCATTCAGTACAGACAAAATACATGCTAATTCTTTACTTCTTGGTTGCCAACATATATGTGACGTTTGGAAGACTCTATTTTCACTAAACAATCCGCTTTCCAATGGGAACCAGCTATCTTTCCTACTTGTTCCTCTATCCACATGAAGCAGAATTCATACACGTACTTCCAAAAACGAATGATAAGAAGCTAGCATTATCCTATAACTTCCCGTTTCGCTATGTAGCTAATTGTGCGCTCACTGAATAATTGAAAAGTTTGGTGTTGAACACACCTATTCAATCGAACTTCAAATAAAGGATACAACAGATACACTTAAGTCTGCCCCAGATGTTGACTTGCATCTAGAATTTGACAATGAGGGTCGACTCAGTTGAGACAAAAATGTGTGACGAAAGAGATTATTCCAGCCTTTTATTTCTAGGTATTATCTAGGTATTGTCATTCCAGCAGCTTTTACATATAGAGTGTATTTCTCCCAATTGATACGATATTCCAGGGCTTGCGGTTTCTATAACGAATTCCTTGATAGAATGTTGCTGCTCAAAGGAAAGCTATTAAACCAAACGTTTCAATTGGTAAAGTTGAAATCATCCCTTTAAAAATTTTACGGACGCCTTCAAGAGTTGGTTGACCATTATAACATACCTGTTTCACAGATGACTACAGATATTTTCTATTTGTCGGAACCACGGTCCTCTTGTCCTCGAATATGAAATATCGAATTAGACTTATCACCGGATATGTACTTGCAATGCAACAAGTACCACCTATGCAGCAGGAGATGATTACCCTTCCAGGGCACCTGTGATCACCCCGGTTTTTTGTATGGTTCGTATTTCTCGGTCTTAAGTTTTCTTTATTGTGATTTGTACATGTATAGTGTTATTTGTCTTTTGGTCGTTTTTCAGTTTTTGCCATGACATTGTCAATTTATTTTCGACTGATCGGTTGATTATCCCTTTGTTATTTTTGGCCTCTCATTGCAGATATGTATTATTGACAATATACAGGTCACCAGTTATAGCGTTGCTAGTCAAAATATATTTGAACAGGGAGCTAACACAGGTACAATCGGGAAGTTTATACGTGAAATTGTCAATATTAAAATCCTGGACACGTGTTTTTAATTGTAAATTGGTTTGGTATAGGTTTAAGAAATCATAGGTGCAGACAGATAGTTCAAGTAGGTAGGTATTGTCAAGTGAACTGATTTTTTTAATGATAACATCGAGATCTTTGTTGACAAAGGAACGTTTTAGAAAGGTTCTCCGTTTCATCTTTTTGTATTACGAGTCGATCTGAAAAGTATGTGACTGGCAATATCTGAGATATCAGCTGTTAGTTTGTATTGATTTGAAAAGAGATTTCTGAGAGTGATTTCCTAACACAAGTTATACAGATAATGGAGTTGTGTAACGGGTAGTGAATACAGCTACGTGCGAACATGATGAAAACCTCCTGTATAAATAGCAGAAGGTCATTTAAAGAAACATGCTGAAGAGTACTGTAGGTGATGAATAATGACAAGGACAGTGACTGCGCTTATGTCAAGAAGCAGATTTATGATATTCATCACATTCACCGATCTACATAAAGGACTACATGTAATGCATATACCATCAATTGTGTCATTGCAACCATTTATGTCGCAGTCCCCAACTCAGGATCAATATGTTAGTCTTTGGGTATATTTTTGTTGTTGATAGGAACTCGCATAGAAAGGATTGATCGCACTGATTAAAATTATGGTCAAAAATGTCATTAGCATTGTAGGTAGGAACTCGCATAGAAAGGGGTGATCGCATTGATTAAAATTATGGTTAACAATGTCATTAGCATTGTAGGTAGTAACTCGCATAGAAAGGATTGATCACACGGATTAAAATGCTGGTAAACAATGTCATTAGCATTGTAGGTAATGTGTCTGATCTATGGTCTCACATACGTTTATAAAGCCTTTGTTTCGTTTCACCGACATATACCAATCCGAAAAGGTTACTCGCACATTTGTAGATTTGTTGATTTACAATTCAGATCATCTGATCATTTCAATTCTTTATCTTAATAGTATAAGGAATAAACACATCTGCAATAATGCAGAAAAAATGTTTTAGTGGATACATGTACAAAGTTCCGGGGAATATATTAACAGCACCTAAAGTTACATTTTAATCTATCCAAATATTACCGTTAATGACAATCTTAATCAAAGTTAGTTAATTAGCAGCATTTAGTGACTTTCCAAACAAGGATATGATGCTGAAATTATGACTTTAAAAATGTAGCGTATCCATTGTTATCAACGGCTTTAGACCAAACAATGATGGTTTCCATACACTATGGAAGAGTTTACCTGAGCTTGCCTGTAATATATCATTATCTGGTATATAAATTAAAGCGCTTCTGAACACTGTTGGAATATTTTTAAGAAAATTAAATGTTTACAAGAAATTATTTATATCATCTAAAGCCTGAGGGATTAGTATGAAATCCAAATGGAACGAGCCTTAAAAATGTTTTGCATTTCAATATTTGCTATGCTAGTATATGTAAGTTGTGTTTATAATTAAACTAAATGTATATATGAGATCATTCTAAAACAACATAGTATTTTAAGTTACTGGTATACTGATATCCGGGTGTTTGATGTTTTTTCATTTAAGTGATAAACTTTAAAATTCTATATGTGGATGTTGGTTGAGACGTCGACAATTATTATGATTATAACATGTACAATTTTCTACTTTCATCAGATAAAATTGAAAAACTCTATCGAACACAGCGGCTTATCTCAGACCGAACAATTTTTTATTACACTACTATGTCTATTTGAATATCGTTTTAATAGTCATCTAAACAAATCACCAGCCCAGTAATCAGCACTTCTGTGATGACCCGAATTATCATTGATATGGTCATAATTTTTCGAATTACTAAGGATTTTCTATCCCAGAAATAGATAACTTTAGCTGTATTTGACAAACACGTTAGGAATGTCTTTTCTCAATGTACTTCAACCTCGTACTTTATTTGGCTTTTTTTAACTTTTTGATTCGAGCGTCATGATGAGTCTTTTACAGACAAAACGCACGTCTGGCGTACACAGTTCTGATCCTGGTATCTATGATTTTATTGAAATAATTAAATGACAAAACTAGATCACCGATTCGCGGAGTTTTATTTAAATTAAAACAATAAGAGTGTTGACCAGATGAGAAATAAGTTTAACAACTCGTGATAATTAGAGGGTCGGTTGAAAACAAAACTTTACGACAAAAGAGATGATTTCAGCTTCCCAATTGTGAACTTTTCATTTCTATGTAGCAACATTCCAGCAGCGCCTGCATACGGAGAATATATCTCCCAATTGATACGATATTCCCGGGCTTGTGTTTCCTATCATGATTTCCTTGATAGAGGATTGCTGCTCACAAGGAAGCTATTAAACCAAGAGTTCCAAATGGTGAAGTTGAAATCATCCCTTCGTAAATTTTACGGACGCCATCACGAGTTGGTTGACCGTTATGGAACAACCGTTTCACAGATGATATTGGATATGTTCCTTATGTCGTAACTACAATACCCTTCCCTTTTCACGAATGTGACTTACCGAATTAGACTATTTACCGGATTTGTAATAACATAAGCAACACGACGGGTGCCACATGTGGAGCAGGATCTGCTTACCCTTCCGGAGCACCTGAGATCACCCCCAGTTTTTGGTGGGGTTCGTGTTGCTTAGCCTTTAGTTTTCTATGTTGTGTCATCTGTACTATTATTTGTCTGTTTGTCTTTTTATTTTTGGCCATGGCGTTGTCAGTTTGTTTTCGATCTATGAGTTTGACTGTCCCTCTGGTATCTTTCGTCCCTCTTTTATTACATGACATTTTTCATATCAGATGTATTATAAACCAAAGGTTCAATATCAGCCCAAGAGCCAAAGGCTCGAGGACTGATATTGACCAAGGCTGATTATAATCTTTTTATCATATGCTTCAACAATGGAGAAAAATAACAGTGTAATATATTCAGCATTTGAAGTGGTTCTCAAGTAGAAGTTAAAAAAGTGATAAGTTTACGGACGACGGACGCCAAATGTAATACATCCGATATAAAATATGTCTATCATAAGCCTTAACAGAGGAGAAAAACAACAGTATAATATATTTTTATATTCACGATAAAATAAAAATCAACTGCAAAACAAAATGAACACTGTTTGGAAAAGTCAACATACGTAAAGTAACTTGCTAAATTATGCTGGAAACTTTGAAAAATGCATTTATTGTATCATTTGTTTTGCATTTTACATAATATATTTTCCTGTTTCCTAATATTTGTTTTGTACCCTACTTTGATATGCTTTTCACTGAAACGTACCATCTGATATGTATTTTCTGGAATTTGCCGAGTAACGACGGAATGCCATGCGGTAATGTTACGGAATGGCATGCGATAATAGCCAGAAACAGTTTAATGCTATTATCATATTGTAAAAATTAAAAGTTATTTACTCAAGGTATATGATAACACTTGATATCGACTCTCGATATTTAATAATATAAATAGCTGCAATGAACTCGCCTAAGGCTCGTTTATTATTGAATTGAAATTAAATAACTCGATTTGATATTAAAGGATATCTAAATCTCACTCGTTATGAAACCTATAATTATTTTTAACAATAAATAATAATACCTAATAATAATTAATACAAATGCTATTGTTCAGCATTGGTGTTATTCATATCTTCGATGAATAGATATTTGTTTTGCTTATCGTCTGGTAGATAGATCGATAGATACTTTATTCTCTAAAAACTAAGTACAAGTTCAAAGAGAAACATACAATGTCAGTTCCAAAAATACAATAAAGATGAATGTTATCAAATGCAGTGTACCAATTATCCTGTACACACTAAATACATATTATATGTATGCATATTACCTGAAGGATCTTCGTTGTGTTTCGGTGTGGAAGACTGAGCCTGAGATGAAATAGTTGTTCCTAAAAGATTATATGTATCTAAACTAATCAGTTCATAGGCATGTGTACATTTGTTCGCGTATTTACTTCACTAGGGTCTTTATTCAAAGTAGTAGTGATCTCTTTTCAATTATTTGTTGTTTTGTTAAGTGATTACATGGAATTGTCGTCGAAAGTGTGAGTCCTTCACAGGCAATAAGACTATTCAGGGAATTGTTTGATGTATTTAGTTGGCCTTCCAACTGTTTTGAGTTATAAGCCAGGTATCTTTGATGAGAGTTACATGGCACAACCTAAGAAGTACTGGTAGCCTTGCATCTGAAAATTTGCACATGTACACATTTATGTTTGCCAATACAAGTGACGTTATTGTTCTTAAGCGATTTTTTGCCTTCATGAAGATAAGATTATTTTAATATAAGATTCATTTATATATATTTTTAGCACCCCATGTCTCTTTTAACATGTTATCTTTACTACAGTACAGATATTTGTTTACCAATTAACCGGTACTATAGCCTCGTTGTATATTTCGTTTATTTTACTCTTATGGATATATAAGCTAGAAAAACACCATTTTACCTGGTTTTGGTAAAACTGTATACGTACCATCAAGGGGGTTTACGGGATTAACACTTCCGATAATATCTGGAGAACCTTTATTTTAGAAAAAAGAGAGAAAAAAAAAAACGTTATGCATATAGTACAACAATAAAATTAACGACGGATTGTTGAATTTCAATTTCTTTTTCTATTTTTAAGGATGAGTAAGGTTGTTTGGTTGTTGTTTCATTAATAAAGTAATTATTGATTAGCTGTTTTCTTTTCGGCATTCCGTTAAGCAAAATTCCATATAGCTTTTTTCAAATGTAAAAAAACATATATTTTATTACTTGACCCCTACATATATTTGTATTACATAATATTGATTATTATACTCCATGTTAAAAAACCAGATTTTGATTGGCTAATACGAGGGAGATAATTTTCTCTATCCCATTTCTCAGAAGGACACAATCTTTTGAAAGTCACCCTCTCGTGCAGTTCAATCCATTGAAATTTTTCTTTATCAGTCATATTGCTTTTAAATTGTGTCGATGTAATTCATAAACCAACCCAATTATGGCTTATGATTAGATATCAAAGATAACATGGACGTTGTTAGGTCAGTTTTATATCGTCTCTAACTTTAAGACAATAAAGTGTAATTGTGTGGGGCGAAAATAAAATAACTTGAGTATTACTTCTATGAAGCTACACAAAATCTTACATAGAGAGTGTTTTATCTGTTAATATGATATTCCAGACCTTTTATATCTCACCAGGAAATTATTTTTAAATAGCTGTTGCTTACATGAAATCTGCTGAACCAGAAGGGGTCTGACTGGTAATGTTTAGGTCACTTTCATTTGATGTTTTACAAATTGAAAGCATGAACTGTTAGACCGTTGAATTTTTATTGTCAAAGATCACAACGTACATGCTTCATTTGTCGACATGGAAATTATGTCTAGTTCTTTGTTAATTGATTGTACCTTACATATCTGTAGAGTTCGTGTTGGCATTCTGCATAGTGTTTTATGAAATGATTTTAACGTCTCTTTGATCGGAATATATCTGGGCTTTAAGAAGGAGAAAGTATGATAATATGAAATTAAGAAGATGTGTTATGGTTGTCAATGAGACAATAGTCCACCAGTTAATAACAAAACGTAGACGTTAACCAACTTGAGCGAAAACCATGCTGCATAGTAAACTTTAAAAGTCAAAAAAATGACAAAATAATGTAAAATAATTCAAACGAGGAAACCAATGGCCTGATAGATGCACAAACAAATATAGGAAAAACAAATATGATATACAGCAACAGACGACAACCACTGAATTACAGGTTCCTGACTTGAAACATGCACATACAGAATGTGGCGGAGTAAACATTTATGCTTGCACAAAAAGCTCCCCTAACCTGGGAAGGCTGTGGTACAGTGGTCCCTGGCTAGTGGTGATTTAAACACTGCAAAAGGTAATAAAAATTACATAAGAACAAATTATCAGTTGAAAATCTGTAAGAAGATTACAAAAGGAAAACATTTTGTAAAAATTTACGAAATTAATGAAAATTGTTAAAATTGATTATAAAGGGCAAAACTCCTTAAAGGGTCAACTGACCATTTTGGTCTTGTTGACTTATTTGAAGATCTTACTTTGCTGAACATTATTGCTGTTTACAGTTTATCTCTATCTGTAATAATTTTCAAGATAATAACTAAAACGGCAAAATTTCCTTAAAATTACCAATTCAGGGCAGCAACCCAACAACCAGTTGTCCAATTCATCTGAAAATTTGAGGGCAGATAGATATTTACTTGATAAACAAGTTAATCCTGTAAGATTTGCTTTAAATGCTTTGGTTTCAGAGTTACAAGCCAAAATCTACATTTTACCCCTATGTTCTATTTTTAGCCATGGCAGCCATCTTGGTTGGTTGGCTGGGTCACCGCACACATTTTTAAACTAAATACCCTAATAATGATTGTGGCTAAGTTTGGTTGAATTTGGTCCAGTAGTTTCAGAGGAGAAGATTTTGTAAAAGATTACAAAATTTACAAAAATTGGTAAAAATTACTTTAAAGGGCAATAACTCCTTAAGGGGTCAACTGACCATTTTGATCATGTTGACTTATTTGTAGATCTTACTTTGCTGAACATTATTGCTGTTTACAGTTTATCTCTATCTATAATAATTTTCAAGATAATAACCGAAAACGGAAAAAATCCTTAAAATTACTAATTCAGGGCAGCAACCCAACAACCCATTGTCCGATTCATCTGAAAATTTCAGGGCAGATAGATCTTGACTTGATCAACAATTTTACTCCCATGTCAGATTTGCTCTAAATGCTTTGGTTTCAGAGATATAAGCCAAAATCTACATTTTACCCTATGTTCTATTTTTAGCCATGGCGGCCATCTTGGTTGGTTGACCGGGTCACCGGACACAATTTTAAACTAGATACCCCAATGATGATTGTGGCCAAGTTTGGTTAAATTTGGCCAAGTAGTTTCAGAGAGAAGATTTTGTAAAGTTAACGGACGACGGACGACGACGGACGACGACGGACGACGACGGACGCCAAGTGATGAGAAAAGCTCACTTGGCCCTTTGGGCCAGGTGAGCTAAAAAGGGCTTAACTCATCAGATATTTTTCTATATTTGTTTTGAATATTTCTACTAAGACTTCCGACTTATTAGTGGAAAACAACAAAAACTGCCAACAAAACAGCATTTTTGAGATTTTGTCATTTATATTCAGATATAACTAGAGCTTACTCAAACGGATATTTTGCTACACAATTCATTTTACGAAGATGTCAATGTGTGTAAAAAAGAGGCGAATGACACCAAATGGATATTCAAACTCGTTAAGTCGAAAACAAAACAAAAAACGCCGAAAAGACAAACAACAGTAGATAAAACACAGCACAGAAACTAAATACTGATTAACACGAACTCCACAAAACCAAGGGTGATCTCAAGTGCTCCGGATCGGTAAGCAGATCCTGCTCTGTGTAAAACTCGTCGTGTTGTTCATGTATGTATAAACCCCGTGATAAGGCTAATCTGGTAGTCTAAATTAAATGACGAGCGAATGGGATTCTGGTGATAACTATTGGAACATATCCGTCGTCATCTGTGAAATAAATATTCTATAACGGTCAACTAGCTCGTGATGGCGTCCGTTAAATTTGGAAGGGATGATTTCAACTTCACCACTTTGAACTGGAATGTTGCTACATCGATAGTGTAAGTTCACAATTAGGAAGCAGATATCATCTCGTTTGTCAACCGACCTTCATCGTCAATTTCTAGATCTAAGTGAAGCAATGAGGCAGACTAAACAAATCTGTGGTATCCTTTATTTCAGGTCCCTATGGGAACGCTAAATGTAGCAAATATGTTCTCAATCAAGAAATCAAAATTTGTTTTTGGTTAATGTCTTTTTGATAAATTTCTTTTTATAGTTATTGTGACTAAAGACTGTGCGTAAAATAGTCGTTTTAGGTCTAGAACGTACATTTTGACATTTTCATAACGTCATATTGACATCACGCATTATCTTTCTACACTTAAGGTTCAAGATTGAAGTAACTGGTTCATTCACTTTAAAAAAAATGGAAGCATTCAATAACTTTACGTTTTTAGCAATCTCGGTTACCAACTAATGACTTTTACCAGGCCTCCTCTTTTGCATTTTATTGATCCTTTCGTTTACCTGCTTTCATATTTCAAATTTCAGTTATATTTCATTGATGTTCTGACTACAACCTAAAATTGTACTACAATACTCATTACAAATGCACGTTTATGTCAGAACATTCGTTAAGTAATATTTTATGTTTAAGATATGCCGTTTTGTTTGAAGTATCTTTTTAGGTCAATTGTTGTCAGCATGATCAATATGATTCCGTCTTCAAATAACTTGACACCTTGATCCATTTCTATCAAATTCATGACGGTTGTCACATATGGATCAGGATATGCATACCCTTCCGAGCACCTGAGATCACCCCAGTTTTGTGGGGTTCGTGTTGCTCAAGCTTTAGTTTTCTATGTTGTTTTGTGTGTACTGTTTGTCTTTTCCTTTTTAGCCATGGCCTTGTCAGTTTATTTTTGACTTGTGAGTTTGAATGTCCCTTTTCTTTCTTTCGCCTCTCTTCAGATGATATACTTGCATATTCCAAATATATGACAGAAAGTTGCAGACAAAAAGTAACAACTTTGTTTTGAGATATTTTCATATTTTATACCAAAATATAATTTCATTTGATTGTGGGGTAGTCTGTTGGAATTTTCCAAGTGATGTTTGAAAAATCCATAATAAATCAATTCACTTATCATATTAAAACATTGTATGTTATTACCTTTAATACAATTGTACTCAATTTTAATCAGTTTTGTCTTGACTTCCACACAAGAATGATTTAGTCCAAATTTGAACAGATTTATTTGGCAATCTCTCATGTTACTCATGTTCGTGCCGTTACAGACAGGTCTGGGAATGTCGATTCCGTTAACTTGAAGGCATTCATTTACATAAGATGGATACAACTGTATGCGTAAAGAATCATTTTGTATGAAATGTCCTTTACTACAGGAAAATGAATGTGTAGCATTTACTGATTTGCACTCGGTTTTATTTGGCATAACTTCTAAAATGAAAAAAAAAATATGAATAAGAAAAACCATTTAAACACACACACACACACACACAAATTTATAGGTTACTGCAGTAAAGAATATTTTTGTTTTTGTTCCTCCTATGGTAAATGAAAACAATTTTTTGGGTTTATCTTATTAATTAAGTTAATTAATATATATGTATACTTGCGAGCCGGCAAACACGTTTAAAACCACCACTGTCCCATGTCAGAAGTCTGTAATTCAGTGGTTGTTGTTAATTACTGTGTATGATATTTGTTTTCGTTTATTGTTTGTAACTTAATGTAGTGTTTTTTGTTTTTTGTTTTTTTTTTAGTCTTTATGATTCCCTTTTCAACTAAATTCTAAAGAAAAGATGTTTCGACACTGAAGAGTGTTTGTCTTGCACATTACACAAAGATCTCACCATATGTAAATGATATCTAAAAATTACATCAAGTGAATTTAGAACTTGATTCTAAACCATATTTTAACTTACATTATTAGTTTTACGTAAAAATTCTACTTGTTTTATATATCTTAATATAAAATTCAAATTTCCTAAAGTCATGAGAAAATCAAGCTTTATCTTATCGCATGATATAGTTGGACATTCAATAACAGGTCCCCGCTTACGTTACGTGACTTTACATCGACGTTTCTCATTATGACGTTTACCGCCACAAGCCTGGAATTGTCATGGCGGGTCACATATTTGATATAAGCGTTTTACCTAATGTCAGCTATTTGTAGAACATTTAGTTTGTGTGCATTAATTCCATTATTTTCATTTACTAAAAACGGATATGCAATTTTATACATGCAGTATCACTGTTTGTGCAAAAGCCAAGTTAAATATAAAACAAAGTATAAATGCAATTTATCAACCATGATTACATGGAAATTTGAGACTATTTATCATTCGCTTATTAAACTAATAATATTTTTTAACTTGAAGATAGTACACTGAAACAGTTGAACCAAATATCAACCTAATATCTAACATGTACAAATATATTTATCCACGTTTGGAAACACATGTTTTACGTGTATAAAGAACTTAATCATCTGATTTTCCCCCTTAAATATTTTGGAATTTGTCAAGGTAATTGTTCGAATCTGAAATAATTCTAATAAAGAAAGTTTTTGAATATGCATTTGCAACGATTTATCAATTCAAAGTGAATATAAAGTATGTGTTTTCAACAATTACAAGAACCAATTAATTAAGACGTTATGTTTAAGCAGTCGGTTTGATTCAATTTCGTCAAGGAAAATAAGCATTCTTTATATTAGTTGTTTTTGGCTTTGAACTAGCTTTCAGTAACTGCGGGCACTCCAAGATTTGTACTCTGTGTCATTTGTGTTTTTGTCAGGGTTTTTATGTGCGTCAATCTCATCAGCTAAGCTCTTTCAAACTTTTTTTAACAGTTTGGTCTTATGTTGTACTGTTACACCATTGTCCCTGGATAAGGAGAGCTCTAAACCAGTCACATTCCGTATGTGTCTGTCCCAAGTCAGGAGCCTGTAATTCGGTGGTTTTCGTTTGTTGCTGTATACTATAACTGTTTTTTCGTTTATTCGTTTATTGTTCTGGCTGTTTATTAGACTGTTAGTTGTCTCGTTTGAACTGTTTTACATTTGTTAGCTCGTGGCCTGTCATAGCTCACTAAGCGGTATGGGGTTTGGTCATTGTTATAGACCGTACGGTTACCTTAGTTGTTAGTTGAGTATCATAGTCTCTCTGGTAAAGAAATATGCCGCTTTGCTTTAAATATCTTTTAGGTCAATTGTTATCAATGTAAGCATACAAACATTGAAACAGCAAAGTTCTGAATAAACATTTTACATCGATCAATAGTACGGTAACCGTTATAAGTTGGTCAGGATGAATATATACTGTTGAACAAAATTGCAGCAGCTCGACTCAAAATGAATAGGTCATAAAATAACTTAACATTTGATCCGTTTCTATCAAATTTACGACGGGTGTCACATGTGGAGCAGGATCTCATACCCTTCCAAAGCACCTTAGATCACCCCAGTCTTTAGTGTTTTGTTGTTGCAAAACAATAACGAAAATCAGAGCAAATTTTCAATAATAGACGTCACCCAAATTTACGATGCAGTTTGTAAAATAAATGATTTTTAGTCGAATATCTTGCTAACTTGACACCTTGATCCATTTCTATCAAATTCATGACGGTTGTCACATATGGATCAGGATATGCATACCCTTCCGGAGCACCTGAGATCACCCCAGTTTTGTGGGGTTCGTGTTGCTCAAGCTTTAGTTTTCTATGTTGTTTTGTGTGTACTGTTTGTCTTTTCCTTTTTAGCCATGGCCTTGTCAGTTTATTTTGACTTGTGAGTTTGAATGTCCTTTTCTTTCTTTCGCCTCTCTTCAGATGATATACTTGCATATTCCAAATATATGACAGAAAGTTGCAGACAAAAGTAACAACTTTGTTTTGAGATATTTTCATATTTTATACCAAAATATAATTTCATTTGATTGTGGGTAGTCTGTTGGAATTTTCCAGTGATGTTTGAAAAATCCATAATAAATCAATTCACTTATCATATTAAAACATTGTATGTTATTACCTTTAATACAATTGTACTCAATTTTAATCAGTTTTGTCTTGACTTCCACACAAGAATGATTTAGTCCAAATTTGAACAGATTTATTTGGCAATCTCTCATGTTACTCATGTTCGTGCCGTTACAGACAGGTCTGGGAATGTCGATTCCGTTAACTTGAAGGCATTCATTTACATAAGATGGATACAACTGTATGCGTAAAGAATCATTTTGTATGAAATGTCCTTTACTACAGGAAAATGAATGTGTAGCATTTACTGATTTGCACTCGGTTTTATTTGGCATAACTTCTAAAATGAAAAAAAAAATATGAATAAGAAAAACCATTTAAACACACACACACACACACACAAATTTATAGGTTACTGCAGTAAAGAATATTTTGTTTTGTTCCTCCTATGGTAAATGAAAACAATTTTTTGGGTTTATCTTATTAATTAAGTTAATTAATATATATGTATACTTGCGAGCCGGCAAACACGTTTAAAACCACCACTGTCCCATGTCAGAAGTCTGTAATTCAGTGGTTGTTGTTAATTACTGTGTATGATATTTGTTTTCGTTTATTGTTTGTAACTTAATGTAGTGTTTTTTGTTTTTTGTTTTTTTTTTAGTCTTTATGATTCCCTTTTCAACTAAATTCTAAAGAAAAGATGTTTCGACACTGAAGAGTGTTTGTCTTGCACATTACACAAAGATCTCACCATATGTAAATGATATCTAAAAATTACATCAAGTGAATTTAGAACTTGATTCTAAACCATATTTTAACTTACATTATTAGTTTTACGTAAAAATTCTACTTGTTTTATATATCTTAATATAAAATTCAAATTTCCTAAAGTCATGAGAAAATCAAGCGAATCTTATCGCATGATATAGTTGGACATTCAATAACAGGTCCCCCGCTTACGTTACGTGACTTTACATCGACGTTTCTCATTATGACGTTTACCGCCACAAGCCTGGAATTGTCATGGCGGGTCACATATTTGATATAAGCGTTTTACCTAATGTCAGCTATTTGTAGAACATTTAGTTTGTGTGCATTAATTCCATTATTTTCATTTACTAAAAACGGATATGCAATTTTATACATGCAGTATCACTGTTTGTGCAAAAGCCAAGTTAAATATAAAACAAAGTATAAATGCAATTTATCAACCATGATTACATGGAAATTTGAGACTATTTATCATTCGCTTATTAAACTAATAATGTTTTTTTAACTTGAAGATAGTACACTGAAACAGTTGAACCAAATATCAACCTAATATCTAACATGTACAAATATATTTATCCACGTTTGGAAACACATGTTTTACGTGTATAAAGAACTTAATCATCTGATTTTCCCCCTTAAATATTTTGGAATTTGTCAAGGTAATTGTTCGAATCTGAAATAATTCTAATAAAGAAAGTTTTTGAATATGCATTTGCAACGATTTATCAATTCAAAGTGAATAAAAAGTATGTGTTTTCAACAATTACAAGAACCAATTAATTAAGACGTTATGTTTAAGCAGTCGGTTTGATTCAATTTCGTCAAGGAAAATAAGCATTCTTTATATTAGTTGAAAATTTGAGGGCAGATAGATATTTACTTGATAAACAAGTTAATCCCTGTAAGATTTGCTTTAAATGCTTTGGTTTCAGAGTTACAAGCCAAAATCTACATTTTACCCCTATGTTCTATTTTTAGCCATGGCAGCCATCTTGGTTGGTTGGCTGGGTCACCACACACATTTTTAAACTAAATACCCTAATAATGATTGTGGCTAAGTTTGGTTGAATTTGGTCCAGTAGTTTCAGAGGAGAAGATTTTGTAAAGATTACAAAATTTACAAAAATTGGTAAAAATTACTTTAAAGGGCAATAACTCCTTAAGGGTCAACTGACCATTTTGATCATGTTGACTTATTTGTAGATCTTACTTTGCTGAACATTATTGCTGTTTACAGTTTATCTCTATCTATAATAATTTTCAAGATAATAACCGAAAACGGAAAAAATCCTTAAAATTACTAATTCAGGGCAGCAACCCAACAACCCATTGTCCGATTCATCTGAAAATTTCAGGGCAGATAGATCTTGACTTGATCAACAATTTTACTCCCATGTCAGATTTGCTCTAAATGCTTTGGTTTCAGAGATATAAGCCAAAATCTACATTTTACCCTATGTTCTATTTTTAGCCATGGCGGCCATCTTGGTTGGTTGACCGGGTCACCGGACACAATTTTAAACTAGATACCCCAATGATGATTGTGGCCAAGTTTGGTTAAATTTGGCCAAGTAGTTTCAGAGGAGAAGATTTTTGTAAAGTTAACGGACGACGGACGACGACGGACGACGACGGACGACGACGGACGCCAAGTGATGAAAAGCTCACTTGGCCCTTTGGGCCAGGTGAGCTAAAAAGGGCTTAACTCATCAGATATTTTTCTATATTTGTTTTGAATATTTCTACTAAGACTTCCGACTTATTAGTGGAAAACAACAAAACTGCCAAAAACAGCATTTTGAGATTTTGTCATTTATATTCAGATATAACTAGAGCTTACTCAAACGGATATTTTGCTACACAATTCATTTTACGAAGATGTCAATGTGTGTAAAAAAGAGGCGAATGACACCAAATGGATATTCAAACTCGTTAAGTCGAAAACAAAACAAAAAACGCCGAAAAGACAAACAACAGTAGATAAAACACAGCACAGAAACTAAATACTGATTAACACGAACCCCACAAAAAACCAAGGGTGATCTCAAGTGCTCCGGATCGGTAAGCAGATCCTGCTCTGCGTGTAAAACTCGTCGTGTTGTTCATGTATGTATAAACCCCGTGATAAGGCTAATCTGGTAGTCTAAATTAAATGACGAGCGAATGGGATTCTGGTGATAACTATTGGAACATATCCGTCGTCATCTGTGAAATAAATATTCTATAACGGTCAACTAGCTCGTGATGGCGTCCGTTAAATTTGGAAGGGATGATTTCAACTTCACCACTTTGAACTGGAATGTTGCTACATCGATAGTGTAAGTTCACAATTAGGAAGCAGATATCATCTCGTTTGTCAACCGACCTTCATCGTCAATTTCTAGATCTAAGTGAAGCAATGAGGCAGACTAAAAAATCTGTGGTATCATTTATTTCAGGTTCCTATGGGAACGCTAAATGTAGCAAATATGTTCTCAATCAAGAAATCAAAATTTGTTTTTGGTTAATGTCTTTTTGATAAATTTCTTTTTATAGTTATTGTGACTAAAGACTGTGCGTAAAATAGTCGTTTTAGGTCTAGAACGTACATTTTGACATTTTCATAACGTCATATTGACATCACGCATTATCTTTCTACACTTAAGGTTCAAGATTGAAGTAACTGGTTCATTCACTTTAAAAAAAAATGGAAGCATTCAATAACTTTACGTTTTTAGCAATCTCGGTTACCAACTAATGACTTTTACCAGGCCTCCTCTTTTGCATTTTATTGATCCTTTCGTTTACCTGCTTTCATATTTCAAATTTCAGTTATATTTCATTGATGTTCTGACTACAACCTAAAATTGTACTACAATACTCATTACAAATGCACGTTTATGTCAGAACATTCGTTAAGTAATATTTTATGTTTAAGATATGCCGTTTTGTTTGAAGTATCTTTTTAGGTCAATTGTTGTCAGCATGATCAATATGATTCCGTCTTCAAATAACTTGACACCTTGATCCATTTCTATCAAATTCATGACGGTTGTCACATATGGATCAGGATATGCATACCCTTCCGGAGCACCTGAGATCACCCCAGTTTTTGTGGGGTTCGTGTTGCTCAAGCTTTAGTTTTCTATGTTGTTTTGTGTGTACTGTTTGTCTTTTCCTTTTTAGCCATGGCCTTGTCAGTTTATTTTTGACTTGTGAGTTTGAATGTCCCTTTTCTTTCTTTCGCCTCTCTTCAGATGATATACTTGCATATTCCAAATATATGACAGAAAGTTGCAGACAAAAAGTAACAACTTTGTTTTGAGATATTTTCATATTTTATACCAAAATATAATTTCATTTGATTGTGGGGTTGTCTGTTGGAATTTTCCAAGTGATGTTTGAAAATCCATAATAAATCAATTCACTTATCATATTATAACATTGTATGTTATTACCTTTAATACAATTGTACTCAATTTTAATCAGTTTTGTCTTGACTTCTACACAAGAATGATTTAGTCCAAATTTGAACAGATTTATTTCGCATTCTCTCATGTTACTCATGTTCGTGCCGTTACAGACAGGTCTGGGAATGTCGATTCCGTTAACTTGAAGGCATTCATTTACATAAGATGGATACAACTGTATGCGTAAAGAATCATTTTGTATGAAATGTCCTCTACTACAGGAAAATGAATGTGTAGCATTTACTGATTTGCACTCGGTTTTATTTGGCATAACTTCTAAAATGAAAAAAATATGAATAAGAAAACCATTTAAACACACACACACACACACACAAATTTGTAGGTTACTGCAGTAAAGAATATATTTGTTTTGTTCCTCTATGGCAAATGAAAACAAGTTTTTGGGTTTATCTTATTAATTAAGTTAGTTAATATATATGTATACTTGCGAGCCGGCAAACACGTTTAAAACCACCACTGTCCCATGTCAGAAGTCTGTAATTCAGTGGTTGTCATTAATTACTGTGTATGATATTTGTTTTCGTTTATTGTTTGTAACTTAATGTAGTGTCTTTTGTTTTTTTTTAGTCCTTATGATTCCCTTTTCAACTAAATTCTAAAGAAAAGATGTTTTGACACTGAAGAGTGCTTGTCTCGCACATTACACATAGATGTCATCATATGTAAATGATATCTACAACTTACATCAAGTGAATTTAGAACTTGATTCTAAACCATATTTTAACTTACATTATTAGTTTTACGTAAAAATCTACTTGTTTTATATATCTTAATCTAAATTTCAAATTTCCTAAAGTCATGAGAAAATTAAGCTTTATCTTATTGCATGATATAGTTGGACATTCAATAACAGGTCCCCGCTTACGTTACGTGACTTTACATCGACGTTTCTCATTATGACGTTTACCGCCATAAGCCTGGAATTGTCATGGCGGATCAAATATTTGATATAAGCGTTTGACCTAATGCAGCTATTTGTAGAATATTTAGTTTGTGCATTAATTCTATTATTTTCATTTAATAAAACGGATATGCAATTGTATACATGCACTATCACTGTTCATGCAAAACCAATTTAAATATAAAACAAAGTATAAATGCAATTTATAAACCATGATTACAAGGAAATGTGAGACTATTTATCATTCGCTTATTAAACTAATAATATTTGCTGAACTTGAAGATAGTACACTGAAACAGTTGAACCAAACATCAACCTAATATCTAACATGTACAAATATATTTATCCACGTTTGGAAACACATGTTTTGCGTGTATACAGAACTTTATCATCTGATTTTCCCTTAAATATTTTGGAATTTGTCAAGGTAATTGTTCGAATCTCAAATAATTCTAATAAATAAAATCTTTGAATATGCATTTTCAACGATTTATCAATACAAAGTGAAAAGTGAAAATAAAGTATGTGTTTTCAACAATAACAAGAACCAATTATTTAAGACGTTATGTTTTAGCTGTCGGTTTGATTCAATTTCGTCAAGAAAAATAAGCATGCTTTGTATTAGTTGTTATTGGCTTTGAACTAGCTTTCAGTAACTGCGAGCACTCAAGATTTGTACTTTCTGTCATTTGTGTTTTGTCAGGGTTTTTATGTGCGTCAATCTCATCAGTTAAGCCCTTTCCAACTAATTTTAACAGTTTGGTCATATGTTGTACTGTTACACCACTGTCCCAGGATAAGGAGAGCTTTAACCCAGCCACATTCCGTTTGTGTCTGTCCCAAGTTAGGAGCCTGTAATTCGGTAGTTTTCGTTTGTAGCTGTATATTATAACTGTTTTTCGTTTATTGTTCTGAACATTTAGTAGGTTAATTGTCTCGTTTGAACTGTTTTATATTTGTTATTTCGTGGCCTGCCATAGCTCACAAAGCGGTATGGGTTTTGGTCATTGTTATAGACCGTACGGTTACCTTGGTTTTAGTTGAATATCATAGTGTCTCTGGTAAAGAAATATGCCGCTTTGCTTTAAATATCTTTTAGGTCAATTGTTATCAATGTAAGCATACAAACATTGAAACAGCAAAGTTCTGAATAAACATTTTACATCGATCAATAGTACGGTAACCGTTATAAGTTGGTCAGGATGAATATATACTGTTGAACAAAATTGCAGCAGCTCGACTCAAAATGAATAGGTCATAAAATAACTTAACATTTGATCCGTTTCTATCAAATTTACGACGGGTGTCACATGTGGAGCAGGATCTCATACCCTTCCAAAGCACCTTAGATCACCCCAGTCTTTAGTGTTTTGTTGTTGCAAAACAATAACGAAAATCAGAGCAAATTTTCAATAATAGACGTCACCCAAATTTACGATGCAGTTTGTAAAATAAATGATTTTTAGTCGAATATCTTGCTAAATTATGTATAATTCCTGACATTTATTCAAATGAGTATCCATAACTTCTGAAAATTTTAGAGATTATATATAATCAATAAAGTTACCAGTTATTATACATAATCCCTAAAAATGAAAATTTCAGGGATTATACATTCTCTAATTATACAAATTTACTGTAACATATATATATATATTTATATATATATATATATATATATATATATATAAACAAGACTTAATTGAAAACAACGTTCAAACCTATGATTGCGTTGGATAAAACCGCAATTTTATACGTGTGCATGCAAAACAAATTTCTTGTTAGAGGGTCTAAATACAGCACAAACAACATTTTCCAAAGACCAAAAAGTGAAAAGTATATTTTAACAAAACGCATTTGACTAACAGGTCGAACAGCATATGTTCTTAAACCCTGCTGACTGCCATTGGCGATTGCCAAATAAACGGATCACTGATGTAATAAATGGATCTTAATTATAAATTGAATACTAAACAGAAAACAATAAACTTGCGGAAAAGATAATATACCGCAAACAAAAGGTGCAAAGGTTTTGTACACCATATCCGGATTTCGACAATTAATGTCTCTTCAGTGATGTTAGGAATCGAAACGGTATTTGGAAAGCCATACAATTAACCTGAATTTAGGATAGACTCTTGAATTTTGAGGAGTCAAAATAGGATGAACGGATCATATAAACCCAAAGGCAAATATAATACAAGCCCAAACGAAAAATATAAACAAGACTTAATTGAAAACAACGTTCAAACCTATGATTGAGTTGGATAAAAACCGCAATTTTATACGTGTGCATGCAAAACAAATTTCTTGTTAGAGGGTCTAAATACAGCACAAACAACATTTTCCAAAGCCAAAAAAGTGAAAAGTATATTTTTGTATAAAAAGGTAAAGAAAATCGTTACAATAAAGTCTTGGATTTTAGAAATATTACATCAATTTCATATATTTCCACGCTGTATTGCTTTTAGAATATTTTCTAAAATACCGTCTAATCTCAACTTTACAAAAAATCTTAATATTAACTTAGCGTGTAAATTAGGATTTATGCAGTTTATGTGTACTAAAATAATGCATATGATACACATATTATAGTTTGTACCCTGGAAATTACACGAAACTATCATAAAGTAAATACCTTCAAAAGTTTTACAGACCTCATCATAAGTTGGTTTACCGTTATGGTATATCTGTATCATAAAATGTCACAGAAATGTTCTAATTGTCATATCTGCAAACCCGTCTTCTTTTCATCGATTTCTACATCACTGAATGAAATTCATCCAATGATTTGTAAGTGTTAGTTTCACATATGAAGACGGCACAAATAACCCTTCGAGAGGACATGAGCTCACCCCGGTTGATGTTCGTGTTGCTCGGTCGTTAGTTTTATCTACTGTTTTGTGGAGATGTTTGTCGTTTTGTTTTTGTTTGTTTGTTTGTTTTTTTTTTTTGTAATGGCGTTGTTTTTGTTTTTTTCGACAATCCCATTTTTAAGGGAAATATAAAAAATCTTAGTTTGTGAAAGAGTACTAGTATATTGAACTTGAAACAAATACAAATTCAAAAACACAATTTGCGTAAATGTAAACTAAAGTGTTTGATAGTATAATGCTTATATTTTGTCAATAATTAAAATTGATTGTTCTCACCTGAGTTTGGTTTTGTACAATTATAAATAATCTCATAAAAAGCATGTTCCTTAATCCTTGCGCATGAGGATGTCAGTGGGAAAGTCTGAATGCAATTTACACTCATGTTGCAACTAGTATAAACAGCCAATATTTCATCAGCATTGACTTTACAAATTGAGTTGTCTGACTTTTCTCGACAGGAATGATTGATATCCTTTAATGAAACGCTATTTATACTGATAAAACTTTGGTTTTCGCACGATATATTGACAGCATATTCTCCAGAAAAAGCTACTTCTGCGAAAAATGGATCCATTTCTAAAAATAGAGGTCCTCCTGAATAAAGCTTTATAGATTCGTTTATGTAAGAAGACAATGTATATTAACTTATAGAATATACAAATTATGATTAAAAACAACACTTTAAAAATTTCACTCGTCGCAAGAAGCGGTATTCTGGATTTAACTTCATCAAGAAAGCTCAAAGCCGAATAGTTCAAAGCCAATAATGTATTAAACCGAAAACAGTTGAATAATGATCAAATTAAATTCTGTAACAATGTCATCATTAGACAAATCATCTTTGTCACCGCACTATTGTATGTGTGATTAATTTCGGAGCAAATTATGTTACAAAAGGATGCACTTTATGCTGTTGGTATGATTAAAAAGCGTGAATTTGAAAATAGCGTGATACTAGTCTATTATAGACTTTTGTTTTTTTAATTTGTTTTTTCATATGTTATTTTGGATTGAAATCTCGTTGGTGTATATCTCACATGTGTCATCTAAAGTAATCACTAGGGGATTCTTAACAATACTTCATTCATGACTTTTACTGGCATGGTTTTAGCTACATTTGTTGAATAATAGATTAATTATGATATCAAATGACCTCAAGATTGCAATGCAATACTCAATACTTGTACAAGAATGGAGAAAAAAGAAAACTAGCAAATGAATAATCATACTTTTTCCTTCAATACATTGGTAGACAGTTCTGAAATATTTTGAAATGAAGCATCTGATATCCATCTGTTTTATGCATGTCATATTGACAAAACATGTTGAATTGCTGAAACACGTTACATTACAATGGCTGATGTCTTTTGCTTCTTGACAAGCATTCCAATACAATTCATCCTCATCTTTGAAACCACTAACCCATTTCAGCTGTGAAATATGATAATGTGTACAGTTTTCCTCAATGTCGAACGTAGTAACTCTAAAAGGGTCAGCGGTGACTTTGTAAGTTTCTACAAACAAATAAAAATATATTTGGTAGTATCTACAATGCTGATACCAAAATATGATATAAACCTAATTGCATTTCAAGTTACAATGTACCTCATGAATTCCCACTAAAAGTGCAATACTTGTGTTGTCAACTTGTTAAATGTAGCTGTAGGTCATAACTGGCTCCAGTATAGATTTGAACTTACCTATATTGAAAGATCCTAGATTGTCGACATTTAATATAGCTGACCGAGAATATTAACTAGGGCTTATGAAGAAACAGCAGTTCAATAAAGGCAACAGTAGCATACCGGTGTATCCAGCCATCATTCATCTTCCTATTTTAAACTCTAGGCGACTTAGAAATTAATGTTTGTTAGACACGGGTATTTGCGATAATAAAAGTAATGAAGGACGTCGGCAAAACTTCAAGTACCATATAGTCAATGATAGTTATCTCTCTAATAATGCAAAATGAACAAATCATTCAATTTTAGTCGTTATTTCGGTGTAAAATTTGCATTAAGGAAACATCCGCGAATCATTGGCAATTACACTAGGTGACGTCATTTGTTTCCGTCCGGAGGCAAACGTAAACACTTGGTGTTTTCCTGCTCTTTGTTCGCCTGAGAATATAATAATAATAAATCATGTTTGGGAAGGCGAACATGAATGGAGATATTTTACGATGAAGTCTAAATTCTCTGATGATTAGGTGGAATATCGAAACAGATTGACATTAAAGCTCGAATGAATAGTTGGAATTTTGAAACACCTTGACATTAAAATATTTGAAAGTTGACTGAAAAACTTAACATAGGTAACGTTGCTTTTCCATTTAGTATTGATGAAAATAAATGACATACAGACCGGTGAGTGTTGTTATTTTAATGAATCTTTGTTTCAGGAGGTACATTTAATTTATGCAACGATCACACATTGTCACTGAATTCCAGTCAATATTATTGTTTGGAGAATTTGACATTTAAAGAGTATACAATAGGCATTTGCAAACAATCCCGAAGACAGTTTAAGTCTGTAAAAGGAAATATGGAAATGCCAGATTAAAAATTGAAAAAACACGTTTAATAATTCCATGCGTCCGAAGCGCTTTTCTGGATTTACCTTCATTAGGAACGCTCAATGCCAAACATTTGAAATCCGAGGATTAACCTGTACTATCATAACTTTATCTTTTGTTTGCAGTAAGAAACACGTTTTTCTAAAGAATCAACAAATTCGTTGCTTAGCTATAATAGATATGCATTGATATTTTAATGTGAAATGTACTTTATGTCATTCAGAAATTTTATTTTCTGGTGTTTCCTGTTGCATATTTGGGGTAAATTTGTTTTATCTACTGCGTAATCGAAGAGATGATTTTGTGACAAAATCAATAATAAAAAAAACAATCAGAGATGAAATTCTCAACAGTTCTTTCTTCATGGGAATATGGGATACACGGACGTGTACGCTAAAAGTTATTATTCGGACCCTAAAATTAACAAATTAGTTAACTAATCAAATACTTTCGAACTTTAATGATTGTAGTTTTGTTTAATGAACTAGATGATTACATCTAGAAGCTTTTAATTAGTCCCGAAATATCACAATGAGGATGGCCGAGTGTTTTAAATATTTAACATTAAACTGTCGAATGAGGGGAAATATCGTATTGGAAGATATTTGGTGGTAGAATCTGTGTCTCCAATAGTTTTTAGACGATATGCAGACACACTTAATCATTATTTTCAAATGATTGCAATATGAGGTGTTCTTTCTATGTAACGTCATCAGGCATGGTCGTCTTTATTCGTCACATCACAAAAGAAAATTCAGAGAGCAAAAAAAAAACCGTAATGTTATAATTGAATTTTAACCAATGAAGAAATGACATAAAACGAACAACAGGTTGATGAGATGAAAAACAATTAACAGGTCAGAAATGGATAAATCGGCTACGAAATAAAGAAATAATTTTATTATAAAAATGAAATGTGCTTCCATAGTATAAATTCACAAGACATATTTATTATCTTCAAAGGAAACAATAGGAGAGTGAGCAATTATTTTAAAAGGCTTACTTTATCAACCTGTACTCACATTAATCACGTCTCACACATAAACTATTTTCATTGGCTCAAACGCAATAAATTGGTATTAAAAATACGCATATATTTATAGTGTCCTTAATATCTACGTTAATTTCTAAACTTTGAAATGTATAATTTGTATGTGTACTTGTATGTAAAAACAACTTACTTCTTTCACTGCAATTGTTACAGCAAATTTCTATCGCTATGTTCATATACTTGTTCAGGCAGGGACCCGAGCTGTCTACCAATTCATCCCCATCGGATCTCTGTTCATGGCCTTTTGCAGGTGTATCTGGTCTTTGGTTTATTGCAACGTTGCACTGGTTGATAAAATCTCCGGATGTGTTATTTTTGTCAGCTGTTTCGTAAACCACGTCATTCAGAAAATACTTTTCAGGACACAATGAATTACTGGAGTTAATTGACATAAAAAGTGGCAAGAACTTCGTGTCATTATAAAAGCTGTGTGCATCGATATCTAAAATAACATATAGAATGTTATATAGAACATCATCTAAGTAAAATAATGGACATGATGGAAGGCAATTCTCTAAAAAGCACAAATAACGTTGAACAATAACCAAATCTGTAGATTAAAAACTCTCGGAAGACGATTACTGGAATAAATATTATGAATTTTGCCGCACCGAAATGATTTGAAAGGACGTGATTATGCAGCTAACTTTTTTCGTCCCTGCAGAAGATGAGAAAATCAACACACACTTGAGTTTCACTTGATATTGTCCTCTCAGTGACACCTGTTGTTGTCAGATATCTATTGTCTCTGTTTTGTCCATGTAAATCAATACAATCAATACAATCACTTCAAATATTACAATCGAGGAAGTTTTCAAACAGCTCTTTCCCAATTTTGTTTATTTTATAAGTGCACAGCAAAATACAGTTAAGAGTTTAGTTTTCTAGAACATACAATGCATTTGCATTTTATTTATGTAGGGCATGCTATGCCTGAAAACTATTTCAGATGCACATTTTGTTTGTACTCAGAGTTTTAGGAATGACTCTTGGTATCATTTAGATAAAATGTTAAAAGGGTTGGGAAACATGAATTGGAAAAAAAATGATTGAATAAAAAAGTTATAAGGTTTTAGTACTAAGCTAATGGTTGAAAGGTTGTACTTAACAGTAAATCTTTAGTTAGGTTTTAGATACAACGGTAATATTCTAGAAAAATGTAGGCTATCTGTTAGCATAAGATTGTACTAGGATGGATGTTCAATCCATCCTAGTACAATCTAATGCTAAACAATAGCCTATATTAGCATAAAAATAGTATTTAGATAGTGACATACTTTCAAAACATTCAATTTAGTGTCTGACGTTCGACGACAGGTGTATTTTGTAGTCTCGCGGAGGAAACAAACATTACGTATTTTAATGTAGATATGCCAATTCGTCCCAAGAGTAATCGTCCAAAACACAATAATAATGCAAAGACAGACTGCAGAAGGTTTTGCAGAAAAGAAATAAATTTTGTCTGCAAGCTAAATTGTTTAAGATTTGGTAAATTTCAAACCGTCAAATTCAATATAAGTTTGTGATTTTCAAGGTTTATAAACAATGATTGTTTTCGCAATTTTATGAAGGAATGAAACGATAAATATTTTTTCTAGCAAAGTTTGAACATTTTTTTTTATCTGAATTGGCTAGAATTTTAGACTTATTCCTTAGTTTTGAATAATTTATTTAAATTCAGTCCACAAATATCACCATGACATTTCAGATTCACTTTAAAATATGTTTCTACTACACATTTTAACTATAATGGATATTCCTAATGCAAAACACACAATAATATATGCAAACAAACAACGGGAACAGTTTTGGGTTATTAAGGCCTACCCCTTAACATGCTTAAGACGTTCTCTTCAAGTCTATAGAATTAGCGAAAATGTGACATTGTATGAGTATTGACAATAAACGAGCGTAGAGGCGTTTTTCAACGGTGTCTTCAACCTATGCCCACATTTGATAAAAACATATTCAACCTATGCCCACATGCAAAATAGGTGTTGTTTTAACAATTAATTATATTGATTACAGGTAAAAACAGCCAATTTTATTCAGCATTAAAATTTCACCTATAATTATAAATAACAAAAAAAAGGGCAATATGTATCAATAAATACTAAATTTAAAAAAAAAAAAAAACAAGCATAAAAACATCATATTAATTCTATTCTTCATATTCAACATGTTTAAGTTTAATTTAAATAATGTTGTAGTAGTAAATATGAAATAATAAAATAAAACACTTTAAATAATTAAAAAATCAATTCAGAATAATTATCAAAATAGTAATAAAAAGTTGAAAACATTACATTTATTTTATTCTTCATATTCAAGTTGAATTTAAACAATTTTGTTGTAGAAAATATAAATAAATGAAAATAAAATCTTTGGATGATTGAACAATTATAATTCAGCTCTAATTCTAATTTGGATAAATGATGACTACCCTGTAGGGTAGTGCGCCAGATTATCATATAATATAAAAAATGTTATAATTAATTTTCATGTTTTCAAATACGTGTTATTGTGTAAAATAAAAATGACTATAATTGTTTGTGAGTTTTGTTATTCCATTGAGTCGTACTATTTATTGATTGATTAATGAAAATATCGAAGTATTAGTTTTAGTATATTTAATAATTATTTGGATTTAATTACCTAAATTTAAGGGAGCGAAAAGAAATAATTGTGTTAATATGTTCAAGTTCATCAATTATTGATTTAAGTGAATAAGTAAAATTTATTTTCATGAAGAATAAAATCATACTACGTATATGTAAGAGAATGATAATCCCTTTCTTCATGATTAAGTAGGAGCGTTAGCAGTACTTATCATAAAGATAGGACTATCATTCTCTTACAAACTTAGAATATTGTAAAGTGCTCAAGGCTTAAATGATCTCTTGATTGGTTGTATTTAAGAATTAGTTTCATTGCAAGTGCAATGTTTGTAATTCATGCATGACTTCCTTTTAGGCATGATTTCATTTATGGATTAGTTTTAGTGATGTAAGGACTTTCTTATAATTTTAGAAAATATAATAGATTGTGTTTTATACATTAGATGACACAACAGTACAATGAAATGGTAAGAAATGTTTCCTGATTGTGAGTAGGAATGTAAATCATGTAATATTTTAGCGAGAAATTATATTTTTGTTTATTTCAGTTCAAATCAATAAATTCAAAATTTTAGTTACAAATAAATTTTATTTTACAGCCAATATTTGAGTCCAGTCCTTAACATCAAATACTACTTCATTATGTCAGGAAATGTTCAAATGCAATGCCTTAAAGTAGTTTAGAATATATTCAAAAGTTAAACTAAATTCCTTTTTAGCGGATCCAGTAATCTGGGTTTTGAAAGAGTAGACGCTAAAGATTATGGTTTTATTTCATTTTAAAACTTTTCCTTTTTTTTTTTTTTTTTTTTTTTTGCATTGCATTGCTTTGATATTGTTATTTTTTTGTAATTTGAAGTTATTAATATTCTCATAATAACGTTACCGGTACTAATGTCACTGCACCAGTAAACTTCATCTTATTTTGAGTTTTTGTTTGTTTCAAAATTCAACTTTTAGTCAGTTTTAATCACAAATTCTTTCAAGCTGATAAATGTGCTTCGGGCATTTGTAACTCATCTATAGAAACTCTTTGTTTTAACTGTAAGTAGGCCTAAACAATGGGAGAATCCTTTCAAAGAACATGATTTCATTCATTCTTCACAATTAAGAAACACCAAATCCTACAATTTCATTGGTCGAGAGCACTTTGCTTCATTCTAATATTCTTATTAGACTTTTTCCCTGACATGTACTCATAAGTGCACACATTTTCATTAATACAAGTACACCGCGGCTCATACGTCCTTAATCTATTTCAGAATAAGTATCAAAATTATGTAAAGTTTGATCATTGATAATTATGAATTAATTATTAAACGTTTAATTACTAACAAGATATCATCATTTCTACTGCATTTACACCCAATTTACAATAACCTTAACAAATTTCACTACTAGCCTTGTTAATAGTCTGCTCGACTGTCTTCTCTACTACTTGATTGTCTATTATTGTCCTTTGTATCCCAATGAAGTCTTTAGAAAACTATTTAGTAACGCTTCGAATACCGGGAAATTAGTTTGTTTGGTGTTTAAAGCTCATCAATAACTTGATTACACTTTGTTGCCTAATCTTGACATGTAGCCTTGAAGGCATGTTTGTTTCGCGTTGATTTTTTTCGCTTGAATTGTTTCACATTTTGTTATGTCGGGGCCTTTTGTAACTGACCACACGGTATCGGGTTTGCTAATAATGTTGTAGGCTGTATGATTACCTATAGTTGTTGTAATCACCTTTATTTTGACTCCGTATGTTGGGGACGACCACTTGATATTCTGAGGGTAACAGAATTGTGAAAATAAATAGTCTGGCCTGGTTAGTACTGAAAAATAAATAACTTCGCCCAAACTGATTGAAAATGTATATTTTACCACCACAATGCAGTATATAAATTTCTATAAAAGTAAAAAGTAATGTATGGTTGTCCCTTAGTTTTCTCATTGGCAATCATACCACTTCTCCTTATTTCGTATATGTCTTTTGAAGAAACAATGCAACACATTGAAATATATAAGTACAATAATCGAAAGGATAAAGGTTATTCTGAATCATGAAAGATACTACATTAAGTGCACTATGAAAAAAGACGGCAATGACGAAGGACGGACGGGTAAAGGTATATAATAAACTATATATGCTAATTGCACATTATTTATATATGACCTTGGCATCAAGATACTAGAATACAGACGTTCATAATGGACTAACATATTCTTTTCACCGATATGTAGTTTTCACCTGCCATTATCTGGTCAGCAAACAAAGTAACACAATACCAAAATGCAAAACATATGAATATTACAATATCAACAGGTTAATTTATAAAAATCACATTATAATGGGTATATAACTATCAATATGTCACAGTTAGACCAATAGGTGACCATATCTTGGGTGGCTTATAATTGTCCTCTTGTGTGTCTTTATCGGTACTAAAATTGAGAATGGAAATGAGGAATATGCCAAAGAGACAACAACCCGACGAAAGAGCAGACAACAGCCGAAGGCCACCAATGGGTCTCCAACGCAGCGAAAAAATCCCGCACCCGGAGGTGGTCCTCAGCTGGCCCCTAAATAAAATTGTCACACTAAACTCCAAAACATATAAATGAAGTAAAATTAAAAAACATACAAGACTAACAAAGGCCAGAGGCTCCTGACTTGGGACAGGCGCAAAAATGCAGCAGGGTTAAACAAGTTTTGTGAGATCTCAACCTCCCCTATATCTCTAGCCAAGGTAGAATAAAGAAACACATAGCAATACGCACTACTTTAGTAAAAGTCGTCTGCAGGTGTGGAGTACGAGAAAAATGTGACTGTGGTGGTATAACTTGGAGAAGCATTTGATTGAAGTTGAAAGTAGAATTACGCGACACCAAAGCATTACGATATACAGGATTGTATGAAGGCTGCATAGATACTGAACACTGATCAAATTTGGGATTGAATATTTCAATATTTTAGATGGACCTTCAAATGGGTTTCATATGGTTGACTTTTTGTGATGCTTTACAGGAATTAGATCGATTTGGAAACTATTGCTTACGTCCCGGGGACACTGGGGTCATGGACAATTGTGGCTTTCACCACAGTAGATTCGCCGAAAATAGAATACATGTGAAGTATGTTTTAAAGTAATGAAAGACTATTTGCATAGTCATACAGTTTATGCACGTGATTTGACTGAGATGGCTATATGTGACGGTCTAGAAAAAGTTACTGCGTATATTTCGTGGATGTGGTTATTTGTAAAAGACTTGCTGTACTTTGTATATTAAACATATCCTAATAATCAATTCAATTAAATTTGTACAGGTGATTCTTTTGTGAAATGAAATTTGTTCAGGGGAGGGCGATGGTAAAGAGATCTATTGATAGTATAATAGTGAAAAGGAACTTCATATGATTGCTTATTTTAAATGTGACATACGGTGAATACTACTAAGCCCCAACCAGTTAGATAAAATTTTAGTAAGAGGCTATGTAATAGTTATCCTATGAGGACGCGGTGTGTCAGTGTAAGATCGTCCCGATGGCCGGAGGCCGGAGGGTGATCTTACACTGACACACCAAGTCCGAATGGGATAACTATTTTACATCCCAGCTCTTCTAGATTATATAAAACAATCCACGCTTCATAACATCTAGTTTTAGAACGCCACACAATCATTATAATATACTTTATATATTACTATATAGTATATACCCTTTATGAGCCACGGACAACATGTTTAAATATGCTAAATTAACTGACAGTTTAAATCTAGTCGTCCTGGTGTAGGGGTATGAATCGTGGGTCTATATGCTAAATGTCTTGAGTTCGATTCCGGCATAGGCACTAGATTTTTCTACATCAATTTTGATAGTTAGTCTTTTCCGTATAAATAATTCTAAGTTTTATTGTGGATTTGACATTCCCGCCAACATGTTACAGAACAAAGAAACGCAAGCTAGGGTGATCTAGTAGGGATGATCCGGCTCAGATCACCCATTTAGAAAAAGAAGCTAGGATGTAATTATAATTTAACAATGACTTAGCAACTCATTGACGAGTTTATATGGCCAAGCCAACTAATTATCTGGAATTCGAAGCGTTGCTAAACAAAGCTAGAGGTATAGGGGGAGAGTTGAGAGCTCACAAAACATGTTTAACCCCGCCCAAGTCAGGAGCCTCTGGCCTTTGTTGGTCTTGAATGTTTTTAAAATTTTTGTTCATTTATATGTTTTGGAGTTTAGTGTGACGTCCATTTTCACTGAACTAGTACACAATTTTATTTAGGGGCCAGCTGAGGACCACCTCCGGGTGCGGAATTTTCTCGCTGCGTTGAAGACCCATTGGTGGCCTTCGGCTGTTGTCTGCTCTTTGGTCGGGTTGTGGTCTCTTTGACATATTCCCCATTTCCATTTTCAATTCGTCCAAAGGATAATCGTCCCATACACAATAATAATGCATAGAGAGACTGCAGAAGGTTTTGAAGAAAAGAAATAAATTTTGTTTGCAAGCCAAATTGTTTGAAATTTGGTAAATTTGGTAAATTTCAAACCGTCAAATTGAATAAAAGTTTGTGATTTTCAAGGTTTATAAACAATGATTGTTTGTGCAATTTTATGAAGGAATGAAACGATAAATATTTTGTTCTAGCAAAATTTGAAAAAAAAAAGATTTTTATCTGAATTGGCCAGAATTTTAGACTTATTCCATAGTTTTAAATAATTTATTTAAATTCAGCCTACAAATATCACCATTACATTTCAGATTCACTTAAAAATATGTTTTACTACACATTTTAAGTATAATGGATATTCCTAATGAGAACATGTGCAAAAACACACAATAGTATATGCTTACTAGTGTTTTGACCGTTTTTTAAGGTACCCCAAAATTGGACATATTAAATATACACTTTTGGGAACATTTTTGGGTTACCAAGGCCTTCCCCTTTAACATGCTTAAGACGTCCTCTTCAAGTCTGTAGAATTAGCGAAAATGTGACTTGTATGATTATTGACAATACACGAGCGTAGAGGCGTTTTTCAACGGTGTCTTCAACCTATGTCCACATTTGATAAAAACATATTCAACCTATACCCACATGCAAAATAGGTGTTGTTTAAACAATTAACTATTGATTACAGGTAAAATACAGTCAGTTTTTTAAGCATTAAAATCTTAATTAGATATAAAGTAGATTTTAAATAACAAAAAAGGACAGTATCAATAAATACTAAATTTAAAAAACAAGCATAAAAACATCATATTAATTCTATTCTTCATATTCAACATGTTTAAGTTTAATTTAAATAATGTTGTAGTAGTAAATATGAAATAATTAAAATAAAACACTTTAAATAGTTAAAAAAATCAATTCAGAATAATTATCAAAATAGAAATAAAAAGTTGAAAACATTACATTTATTTTATTCTTCATATTCAAGTTGAATTTAAACAATTTTGTTGTAGAAAATATAAATTAATGAAAATAAAACACTTTGAATGATTGAACAATTATAATTCAGTTCTAATTCTAATTTGTTAAAATGACTACCCTGTAGGGTAGTGCGACAGATTATCATATAATATAAAAAATGTTATAAATAATTTTCATGTTTTCAAATACCTGTTATGGTGTAAAATAAAAAGACTTAAGTTGTCTGTAATTTTTTTTTTTTTTTTTGTTATTCCATTAAGTCGTACTATTTATTGATTGATTAATGGAATATCGAAGTATTAGTTTTAGTATATTTTAAAATAATTATTTGGATTTAATTACCTAAATTTAAGGGAGCGAAAAGAAATAATTGTGTTAAAATGTTCAAGTTCATTAATTATTGTTTTCAGTGAATAAGTAAAATTTATTTTCATGAAGAATAAAATGCATACTACTCATACGTGCACACATTTGCATTAATACAAGTACACCGCGGCTCATACGTCCTTAATCTATTTCAGAATAACTATCAAAATTATGTAAAGTTTGATCATTGATACCTATGATTGATTATTTAAAGTTTAATTACTAAACTATATCATCATTTCGACTGCATTTAAATTAGTGTACGACATTTAACAGTCAACGTGAACTTCTTCAGTGTTAATGCACTATCTGTTATGTTTAGATTTGTGTAACTTGTTAATATAATAGTGCTATAAGTAGTATTTTCACGATTTGAGGTAATTCTATTAACTTTCATCAGTATTGTATAATATACATGTGAATGAAATTAGTATACAACTATATAAATTGATGATTTATGATACCTTGAATGGATTACTATTAAATTCCTATTTCTTTCTTTCTTTTATTATGTATCTATACCTATTTCAATAGAAATCACCAAAAAAAAAAAAATCACATTTTCTAATTACAAAATTGCTGGTAGTTTAGAGAACACCTTTTAAAATGCTAAATTTAAACTGGTTATGAATTGATTACATCTTATCACTCTATGTTTATACAACACTTAATCCGTTTGTAAATTATTCAACCTTTGCCAACATTTTTTCATACAATTTTATACCTTAATTTCAAAATGTGGGCATAGGTTGAATGAACCTTTTCACCATATGGATTTCTCAATCATTTAATTTTCAAATATTTCTGTAGATTTATCTCAGTGAATCATATGAACAATGTATATTTTGTTCAACCTTTTTTTTTCCAAACGCCGTATTCAAGATCTTTATAGATTAAAACATTATTACGGACAAACATCACCTTGAGTGAATAATAACCCTGTTATGCTTAGTTGTTGGTGACTTGTTTTGTTCATGTGAATGAAAAGAGACATTGTGTATGCGTTAAATAGACAAACTGACAATATTGTTTTGTGAAAAGAGCTGTTGATCAGCATTTTCAACTGAAAGGCTTGTTATGTTCCGCCATTGGTACCATACACAGTAATCAACACATCGTATCATCAGCTGTAAAACAAAATATCGTATTTCTAAATGTTGCCTAATTGTTCTTATTCCGTTTATAAATAGGTAGAAACTAAACTTACATACGTTTCCTCGAAGGAGAGTTTTTAATCCAAACATGAGAAGCAAACACACTATTTGCGCCATTGAAAATGCAGATTTAAAAACAAGGAAGTTTGTCACACGGAAATATATATAAATGAATATAACTGACAAAGAAAGTACCCAGTAGTCACGCATAGATACCTTTGTCATTTAAAAAATCACAATGTCATTATAATGTCATAATCAAACATTTAAAAAGATATAGCAAATATATAACTAGTGTTGTAGTTAGTAATGTATAAACAAAAATAGTTTTACTATATAATTACAATTTCTAGTCTATAAGGATTTCTATTGGCTAATTGACCAATTTGAATTTTTAAAATGCACGTAATCACTGTGTCTAAACTACCCCGGCAAATATGTTTGGACTGAATAGTATCTAACATCAAGTACGGTGACGGACTATCAACAGACAGAGTAAAGGTAGGCTTTCAGTTTTTTTATTTGTTATTTTTATGATATTGAAGAATATACATACACATATAACTGTTTTCGATTGTGAAATGGAATATTTTCCACAACCGTTCTAGATTAAAAGAGAAATAAGTAAAAAGGCACATCAAAATGGTATATTGAGTAAACATTGCCTCAAATTTGTTTAATTTCTCTTTAAATTGTGCACATTGTACGGAAAGAAAGTTATTAACACGGAGATTGCAAACTAGTCACTCTGAGCACTTCTATATTTGTATTTCTGTGCATGGAACGAAGGAAATGGGTCATGTCAAAATTGAAGGACCCGGTTTTGTCAATGTTGTTTACTACTTAAGGACCCAGTTTTGTTTTTGTATAGGACCCGGTTTTGTTTTTTTTGTTTTTTTTTAAACCATAAAATTTATGAAAAGCAACGCAAACACATATCTGAACATTGTCCGTCGAAAGAATTTAGATATATAAGCCATATAGATGTTATTGTAAAACAAACCTGTCGTGTTAAAATTTCAAAAGGGAACTTTTAGAAATAGGGAGTACGTGACATTTTTCGAATGCTATTGCACTTATCTTCGAACTAAGTTTCAATATTGTTGGAATATAAATACTTTATAGCGTGCACTAACATTAATTCTTTCATAACATTATGATGTTTGTTTGATTTCTATACTAGCTATACATATAATATGTAATGATGCAAAAATAAGATGATGTAGTATGATTGTGTTTATCAAAAGTATGCTTAACTATACTATACGCTATGTTTTACAATATATATACAATCATTTACTCATTCATTCATTGACGGACAGTCAGAAAAAGACGTATATATAATACATGTAATTAGATATAAGAAGATGTGGTATGAGTGCCAATGAGACAACTCTCCATCCAAGTCAAAATTTATAAATGTAAACCATTATACCTCAAAGTACGGTCTTCAACACGGAGCCAGGGCTCACACCGAACAGTAAGCTATAAAGGGCCCCAAAAATTACTAGTGTAAAACTATTCAAACGGGAAAACCAACGGTCTAATCTATAAAAAAACGAGAAACGAGAAACACTTATGAACCACATCAACAAACGACAACTACTGAACATCAGATTCCTGACTTAGGACAGGTGCAAACAAATGCAGCGGGTTTAAACGTTTTAATGGTACCAAACCTTCACCCTTTTTCTGAAACAATAGTGTAACATCACAACATAGAAAGACACACTATAAAATATCAACTGAAATAGCTTAACTCAATCAAAGGACATATTAACACCATTGAACATACACTCAACAAATAAATTTGACCTATGATACAATGTAAATTCAAAATAAATAAACTAAGGCTATACTATTCTGCACAAATTAATTATGCATTCAATCCCGTTAAATTTCTGGTACTATAAATACTGTGTTACTCGTACTAATGCGAGTTTTAACACTTGAGCACGCACATAACATAGCTGTGGGAAACTTCAAGTTAATATTTGAAATAAATGTATATTACAATTACATTCATGTGTTTTCAATGTGAATAAAAGTTGGTTTGCAACATATTAACGTCACTATATCTACGTCTTATTTAGGACAACCTAAGTGGCCATTAAGCCAATGAGCCAAATCTCCATCAGAGACCAAATGACGTAAAAGTTAGTAAATATAGGTCACAGTATGGCATCCAACAATGAGAAACAATGAAAAAAGCCCCGAAAGGAAAAATATGTAAATAAATTCAAACGAGAAAACTAGCAACCTGATTTATGTACAAAACAAAAAAACGAAAAACAAATATAATACAAGGCAGCAAAAGACAACCATTGAATAACAGGCTCCTGGATTCGGGACTGGCACATACAGAATGGCGCGGTTGAACAGGTTAGCGCCATCACCCTCCCCCCACCGAAAAAAAATAGTGGTATAACAGCAGAACATAAGAACAAACGATAAAAATCAGTCGAAAAAAAAAGGCTTAATTCCTTCGAACAACGTCACTAAAATGTAGAACTTTTGTCAATGTACGACAATCATTACACAATTGAATGATAAAAGAACCGTTTATTTATAAAATTATTCTTAAAATATTCACTATTGCATTTTTTGGATGGCCTGAGACCATTATACTAATTTATACTTAGTATACTAGTTACAGGGAGGGGTAAAAAGATTTTTAACGCATTATTATTGTGATCCTCCTCGCTGCATAGAAATTCATTTCTAGGGCGATTCTGCATGCATATACATTTATCTTATTCTCTTGCTTTATAATGAACATTTAGTTCAATAATCATACTGCCCCCAAGGTAGAGTGGAATATTTATTAAAATAACCATTATGATGTCCAGGAAAATCGCATATCAAATGTGCGTCTTTCAATTTTCAAGGCCGTACACTATCCAAGTTTGAACACTAAAATTTACATCATTCATATAAAAAAAAACTCAAATTGTGTTACAAAATCTTCGTTTCTTTGTATTTCGCCGATAAAGTATTCGTTTTTATACAAAGCAAAATCAAAATTATTTTTGTTCCTTTAAAGCATGAATTCAAGTATTTACGGATTCAAATACATAATAAGTTATCCTCTGAAAGAAATCGTTTTCGAACGAACCATCAAACTCCTTTGAACGCCAAATTTTAATTTGCGTCATGCGATTATGCATTATTTTCTATGACAAAACCAAGTACTGCCTTGTAAAATTTTACGACGAAACCGGGTCGCACAAATTGACAAAACGTGTTCTTCAATTTTGACATGACATTTCTTTCGTTCCATGCACAGAAATACAAATATTGAGGTGCTCAGAGTGACTAGTCTTGTGATCTCCGTGTTAATATCCTTCTTTCCGTACCTTTCTTTCTGTACAATGTGCACAATTTAAAGAGAAATTAAACAAATTCGAGGCACGGTTCACTCAATTTACCATTTTGATGGGCCTTTTTACTTATTTCTCTATTAATCTAGAACTGGTGTAGAAAATATTATAACTCACAATAGAAAATAGTTATATGACTTTGTGTATGTATATTCTTCAATATCGTAAAAATAACAAATAAAAAACAAAAATCCTTCCTTTTCCCTGTCTGTTGATGTTCCGTCACCGTACCGGATATTAGATACTGTTGAGTCCAAACATTTTTTGCCGGAGTAGTTTAGACATAGTGGTAATAGATAAATAACACGTATAATTAAAAATGTTTTTAATTTTGTTTAAATCACTTTTTTTTTCGCATAATTTATTTCGCAAAATCGCTATCTGTTTCAGCCATCTTGTTGCCTTGTAGATTTATCTCTTCTTCCCATAAGTGTTAACATGGTTAACAAGGCTTTTTCTTGCATATTCATCTTTTTCTTCTTCTTATAAGGAGTTGTCTTTTGTATCATATTCAAAAGTTATATGCAGATGTCAATAAATATTTTATCATTTATTGGTCCATACTATATTCTATTATGATGCTGCGTGATTTGGATTTTTGAAGAAATTTTAGTCAAATCATTGTAGGTGTTATCTGAATACATTATACTAAATGATTCTTAAATTATTGAACTGATAATGACAAAACTTGACAGTAATGCTTGAAACAACCAGTTTTTCAAAGAATAAAATCACATTCAATCTATTCAACAAAATTTGTTCTTTAAACAAGGGTTCTGTTTCTCACGAAATAGTGTATTGCACTCGCAAGCTTGTGCAATATAATATACTGCTCAGGTCAATATTCATCAATATTAGTGCAATAACCCTATAATATCCATTGTTATTATCTTAATTACAAGTTCGAGGAGTTAGAACTTAGTTCATCTCTAAATATTGACATGTTAATGACAGGTCAAACGGAAATCAATAAAACTTGTATGATATATAAATATATAATAATACATTATTTAAAAGCAAATCCCTTAACATGAATCTCCAAGGACATGAACTAATTATGAACTGAAATTAGTGAGTTCCATAATTAATAGAACTTTCAAGGTGATACTATGCTAGAATATTATACCAGAGCTCTACTACATATTATGGGTGATTACAAGCTTAATGTGTTTTGCATACACGTATTTGTCTATTATTGAGTTCGTTTTCCGCTGAATTTGTAACATGGTCGCTTGCCTTTTATTTCAAATGCTGTCTTATTGACGTATACTTTATATCTCCATGTTCTCATAGAATTGTATGTGAATTAAAACGTATATATAGAAAGTCCCTCGCGTGGTGGTATTAATCATTTTATTTAAGAGCCAGTCTGCCAGAAAACCATGCAAAACCGTCCGAATGTCACTTTTGCCAAATGAGTTCATATTTGGCATATTGGTGCACCTTAGTAATGTAAATAACCACACAATTTTTTTGGGGAAAATATTGAACCGATCTGGATTTTTTTAGGTGCCATCTTTTAACAGATGAAATTACTCGAAAACAGCAAAAATAAGCCTTTTTTGGCATATTTCGCTGGTTTAAATAAAAAAATATGGCAACAATAATAATTTTTTGATAGTTGTTCCTCATAATACATCACTTTAAGTGTAAGAATGCAAAGAAATAACAATGCTGTCTATTAAGTGTATGTATAATTTAACCGTATCAATATGTCTTATTTAGCTTCATGTCCAAAATGGCTGATTTTGGTCATCTTTCAGAGCCAAAATACTCCAAGACCCGTTTATTATTGTAAAACAACATATCTTATCGCAAAGTATAACTATATATACCCAATCAAAAAAATATCAAGCAAATAATGTTGGTGTCTGGTATATGCCACAACAAAATGGGGTAGCCTGCATATTCAAATTTTCTCAATTTTGCCATCTAATTTGTAAAATCTGACATATGATAGGATATGAACTTATAAATAAGTATAACAACAAATGGAAAAGAATAATTAATGTTTCATTTAATACATTAAAAAAATAATCATACATAAATACAAATTATTCATTATAAATCTAGAGGCTCCCAGGAGCTAAAATAGCTCGTATTGACAAATTGTGCACCTAAAACATGTAAAAAAAATAAAAAACACATATTTCAAAAGCAATAAATTTAAAATAAGAAGTTAAACAATTGAGAATAAGTTCAGACTAAAAAAAAGTTTCTTCTGACCACTTTTTCAATTTATTCTTATAATATATTGATATAGCTGTTGGATAATAGCAGAAAACTGTGAAAATTTGTAAATTTACACATTTCAGGGACAATAGCTCATTGATGTTATGTCCAATTTTTCAGAAAAATTTATATATATACTTCTTCTAAAGTTATTTAGATAATGCTTTAAAAGAGAAAACTGTAAATAGTTACAATATAGAGATGATTTTAACAGACACTTAGTGATGGAAATTTTTTTATGATCCTTTGAGCCTAGTATGCTAACAAGGCAAGATTTGCTAGGTACCTATATCTATGTTGCTGCAATGTGGTCAATACAAACATGAAAATCATAAATGCATATAAAAAAATTCCATAACTAGACAAAACCAAAATACTTAGTCTATATATACTAGTGAAAATGTATAAAGAATTTTGAATGAAATTGGATAGCTGTTAAGATTACTGTACCTATAAGGCTCTACATCACATCCTGGGAAATAACAGAATTAAAATAAGTCATATGAATCTTCAAATTTCAATAAAGTTGAATGTGTTTTTTTATACTTGAACAGCTAGGTTTTACTATAAAGCAAGTGTACATTAAATTTCTTGTAAAAGAAAATCCATAACATTAAAATCTCCATAAATGATGAACTGCTATTTTTTGAGACATCATCCCATGGAAGATTTAACTGATGTTTTAAAGTTGGAAAGTTTCTGTTGCTTGTTTGGTTGGTTGAAATTGTTTCTGTCAGAAGCATTATCAGTCTCCCAATCTGATGCTGACTGCTGTGAGAGTTCAGTTGTTGTTGACAGAAAGGTTAGCTGTGAGTCTAGATCTGAAAACCACAAAAGCATACATACATACATACATAATTCAGACTGTTAGTTTTCATATTTTTTACTTTTCTTATTTTGGGGCCTTTTATGACTGAATATATATGCAGTATGGGTCTTGCTCATTGTTGAAGGCCACTATGTCACTTGTTCTCATTGTTGGCAATCCCACCACATTATTTTTATATTTCATATACATGTATACCACTGACAGGAATTAAAATTGACAACTTTTTTTTGCCATCCTTGGTGGCCATCTTGAAAATGTTTGACATCAGAAAATCATCCACATATTGTCATGATTGTGCTCATCTTTTCATTAAAGTTTCATTTAAAAAGATAACACCAGTTATCTCAGTAACGTACAAATTTTGTTGAAGATGAAGAAAAAATGCAAGTTTGGACAGAACATTCAAGCATGATACAGCTCTGAATTTGTAATAGGATTAAATATTTGACAAAGAATAGGTTTCTAACACAGAATAAATATGGTATATCTTTATATAGTTTAATAGATTCAGCATATCAGAGAACCCCAATATCAAATTGAGATTTCAAATTTAGTTTAATTTTGGACCCTTTGGCCCTCAATGTAAACCAATTTCACAACAGGGCCCAAAAACTAAATACTGTAAACAGGGAAATTTTCGCGGCAGTTTTATTTTCGCTATTTTCGCAGTAAGAAGAGAAACGCGAAAATAAAACGACCGCGAAAATTTCAAGGGAACTTTATTCGTAAGATAATGATCGACCATACATGTACGCATATGATAGGATAAGTAGAGGACCACTGTATATCAATGATTTTTTTAGACGACATATCTATCTATACCTCATATCATAACTGTATTTCTAAATGAAAAGCAATGTTAGAAATCATGACTTTAACTCAAGTTAATCTTATTAAAATGAAAGACATCTCAAGCAAGCGGACAATACGGATATTGTTATGTAAACACACGTGTGTAAACAACACTTGTTACAAATATGTTAATGACACCAGTCAATCAGTTTTAAAAGTACTACTTCGTTGAATCTTCTACAAAGATTAATCAGATGAAAAGACCAATTAATTAGCATAAGTCCTGACAGCATTTTATTTTTATTCACTCTTAATTAGGTCTTATTTTCTGTTATTGTTTATGTGTTTTTACAAGCAAACATGACACAACTCAGTTTAATTTCCTTTGACATTAATGAACCGAAAACAAAAGATTTCTGATTGATTTTATCATTTGATTTACGATACATGTAAAGCTGTTCACTTTCTAAATCATTTATGAAAATATTTATATAGGTCACAGGGAAATCGCGAATTCAAAACGGCACGAATTTAGATTGTGTTAATCAATCGCGAAATAAAGACGGCGCGAAAATTTCCCAGTTTACAGTACAGGTTAGATTCAGCATATATAAAATTATTGTTGAAATCAAACAGTTAAATTGAGGACCCCGTTTGAACCAACTTGAAAACTGGGACCAAAATCATAAATGTATCTAAGTACATATTTATATTCAGGATATTTGATTATTTCTGTATATCAAAGAACCATACATTGCCCTAATTAGAGTTCAATTTTTGTTAAAATTAAACTAAGTTAAAAATTTGGACCCTTTGGACTTTAAAATGTGGACAAATTTGAAAACCGGACCAAGGTTAATAAAATGCTCCGCTGGACGCAACTTGATACGACCGCAGAGGTCGAACCCTGAACAGTTGGGGCAAGTATGGACACAACATTCAAGCTTGATCCAGCAATGAATTTGGATTGTGATTAAATATTTGACACAGCATAGGTTTCTGACACAGCGGAAAATTTTAAAGAAAAAAAGGAAAAAAAAATCCCCCCCCCAATTTTTTGAACCCCCTTATGATTCATCACCCCCAAACTCAATCCCAGCCTTCCCTTTGTGGTATGGTACCTTGCAGTACAATTTCAGAGAGATCCATACACTTGAACACAAGTTATTGTCTGAAACTAGAAAATGCTTGTTTTTGGCCACTTTTGGCCCCAAATTCCTAAACGTTTAAGGCAATTACCCCAAACTCAAACCCAGCTTTCCTTTGTGACATGGAACCTTGTGGTACAATTTCATAAAGATCCATACACTTACACACAAGTTATTGTCCTGAAACTAGAAAATGCTTGTTTTTGCCCTTTTGGCCCCTCATTCCTAAAATTTTGAAGCAATTACCCCAAAATCAATCCCAGCCTTCCTTTGTGGTATGGTACCTTGCAGTACAATTTCAGAGAGATCCATACACTTGAACACAAGTTATTGTCTGGAAACTAGAAAATACTTATTTTGGCCCTTATTCCTAAACGTTTTGGGCAATTACCCCAAACTCAATTCCAGCTTTTCCTTTGTGATATGGAACCTTGTAGTACAATTTCAGAAAGATCCATACACTTACACACAAGTTATTGTCATGAAACTAGAAAAATGCTTGTTTTTTGCCCCTAATTCCTAAAATTTTGAAGTAATTACCCCCAAAATCAATCCCAGCATTCCCTTTGTGATATAGAACCTTGTGGTACAATGTCAGAGAGATCCATACATTAACACACAAGTTATGTCTGGAAGTTACAAAAATGCTTATTTTTGGCCCCCTAATTCCTTAACTGTTGGTACCATAACCCCCAAAATCAATCCCAACCTTCCTTTTGTGGTATTGAACCTTATGGTAAAATTTCATAGAGATCTATTCACTTAAATTAAAGTTAGAGTGCGAAAACCAATGTGTCTTCGGACGACGACGACGCCAATGTCATACCAATATACAACTGCAAAATTTTTTTCCGGTCGTATAAAAATCTAAATATTAAACATTTGCATTTTGTATATCAAAGAACCTCAAGAATTCAATTTTTGTAGAAATAAAAAAAAAATTTTGGACCATTTTGAAATCAATGTGAACGTGAACCAATTTAAAATGGGGCCCAATTGCAACATCTTAAATTTAAATACATGGTAAGATTAAGGAAATATTTGAGATCCCCAAAAAAGTATTTATTTTAATTTGTTCTTGTCCTTAACCATTTGTGTAAACATGCATGAACTATTTGCCATTGGATATTAGCAACCAACAACTAATCAATTAATCTAACAGGTGAAATATCTTCAAAAGTACCAATAAAAATCTCCCCCTTTTATATTTGAAATGGAATGTATGAACAGTTCATTAGTCATTGTTAGTTATTGAATGGAAACTATAGGAGCCGCCAAATATAGTACTACAAATTAAATTAGTAAAGTGATTTTTCAATGGTAAAACCAAGTTAACAAAGACATGTTCAATAAAACTGATGTAGTACATGTATAATTATTATATAAGTGATTACATATACTTTGCATGATTACCATATTATACAAACAGTTAAATTAATATACATGATATATTAGTTAATAATATCTTACCAATATCTTCTTTTATACATGTATTTAGTTTGACCTGGCTATTGTCACTTTTACAAAACTCATCTTAATTGAGCATTGCTTGCATAGCCCTACAAATAAAAAGTGTTAAACTATAAAATAATTGTTCAATTTTGTTTTACATGAAATAAAATATATCAGACAGGAAATGTAGGGTAGTGTAGCATCACTGTGCATGTAGTTTAAATGTATTTTTTTTCTTTTAAAAAGGGCTCTAGAAGTAATCTGCATACATTTCCATTCTCAATTTTACATGTAGGGTCCTAAAATAGAACTTTACAAAAGTTTGCAATGCTTTGATTTTTTTAGTCTCCATGGCCTATTAGTTCATTAAAAAATATTATTCTCTGGATAAAGTTGTCTAGTGTTACATGTACAGTATGTTGTATGTAAAACATGTATTTGTATGAGGCTTTTCCAAGAGATAAAAGTTCTTTTAGTAGACAAAGAGCTGAACAACTTCCAGTAAGAACTGAAAATATAACTTAGGGAAGGAATAAAACCTGTCCTGCTACATATAAATGTTGAACATGTTGAAATAAATTTAGATTATTATCATGATTATGGTCTATAAATTGATTTTTTTAAGCAGAAAATAAATATATATTGTACCCTGGTTAATAGCTTGAAAATTAAAATTCTGTTCGTAGCTGACAAGGACATAAATATTTTGACCATTCTAACCCTCGGATCTTTGCTTTTTTATAATCAAATTAAACAGATGGACCCAAGACAGAACAATGTATATAAGGATATATATTATTTGTTTGCACTTTGCCGTAGGAAATAAATAAGATGTCTTAGAAACAGGTCAGGTGTAAAAGAATATTCACATGCCCCTTCAACCCCCTCCCCCTTTTTTTAATCTAGCTAATGTATCAAATGTTGGTCCCCTAATTTTAGATTGACTATTAGGAACAAATGAAAACAGATTGTAAGATTTGTACCTGTTCCTACTGGAATAACTCGTCCTATATACAGCCTGTTATGAAAGGGTGAAGATCCTTGGTCAGCTTTGTCTTTGCTGGAAGAGGGTTGGACAGGATGTTGACATCTTACTTGACTATTATGTCAATGAATTCCATAAAAGTCCCTGTACTTCGAGCATATTCTAAGACAAGATGATGTAAACCACTCCTTGTCTTATAAAAAATAATAAGGAGTCCTGTTGCCTGTTGGAAATTCAACACCATAGTTTTCAGAATTATTCAGACTTCTGAGATGAATGGTAGTCTGTGTCTGTATGAATATGTTTGGTTACCAATGCTGGTTTCAATACAATGGTAGAGAGAGTGTCGTTGATTTATTGATGGTGCGCCAGAGCAGTTTTGATACTCTCAATCGCAATTCTTGTGCGAGCATATCCATATGCATAATAGTGTCTTCAAGGTGGTTCCACTCGGACTCCCTCACGTTTTTCACTAAGAATGATTTAGAATATTTTTGTTTTGCTCGTTGAAATCTAAAAACACTTTTTGCTGTTAATGGCCTTATTTTTCCAATCAATATTTATCATGTTTATTCACTAAATTATTGTCTGGTAAATTATAAATATTGTCATGATTGTCAAATTTCTTGGCAGTAATCATTCTTTTTGGAAATGCTATTTTGGTCTTTAGTGCATTCAGATATTTTAAATAGTTTGTAATATGCAGATGTATAATGCTGGGATAGCCCACATGCTCCTCCTTGATTATTAAAGTCGCAAACTTCACTGTCAGAAGACATTTGTCTGCCAAACCATCACTGGGAGCTGACATAGTTGAGATCTTACCAAAGGGAGATAAGTCAATGGAAGAGCATAAAAGATGGACTCCTGGTTTCAGACAATTTATTGATTTTGCACTTGCAGTACAAAACGTCTTATTTCATTTTTAGACAAATTGATTTTACTTTTTCAAATGATTTTATGAGCCATTTTATTACCAATTGTGTTTAGAATTTAATTAAAATCAAAATCAAAATGTGTCTATTTGGGACTAAAATCACCATTCTTCCAAGGCATAAATTAACATTTAATTGTCATTTGCCAAGCTTAATATTTTGTTTTGATATAAAACATACCCCATAGTTAAAACCGATATTAGTTGCAAACATGAACTTGGTCATTTTAATATGAAGAATTTATTTGTAATCCCTGAATGTAACTGTTTAAGGAAAATTTTGTGAAAGTTTGGGATTCTGTCTTTACTTTTATAATGGAAATTTGGTTAAAATTTGCATCTTTAATTTGAAAGAAAGGCACAAAACAGAACTCTCATAAAAAATTCTCATAAATAGAGAGAGATAGCAGTACAGATATAAATTTTTAATTCTTACAGCTGCAGTGACAGATATGATAAGATAATTGATTCATCATCTCTGGTCACTGTCTTATCTGTTTGGTATAAGGTTATGGTTTTTCAGTGCATTTAGTTGTTTCAGATTAAACTTTTAATACTTCAAAATTAAGAAAATTGGCATTTTTCCCTGTAGTTTTCAATTCTTGGGTAGAATCTACCCCAATTACCTGACAGCTGATATTAGTGTTTTATGTGAAAGTCATATCCATCCGGCTCCTATGGAACCAGTCGATAATGAGCATAACATGGTATTCAGAAACAAAACATGGCAGATTTTGATTGGGTGCAGTATGCCATAAATAATTAATTTTTTCCTGAAACCTTATGGATTCTTGGTTGAAGCAACGACAAAATAAAATTTGATTTGTCCTTCTGAAATAGTTGAGAATTTTTTTCTTCGTGTTGTTGAATGCATAAATTTTACTGTTATTTTTGTGCGAGATTGACGGTCACCCTTGACAACTGTAAATTACAACTAGAAAAGCAACGCGACCATATATTTTTTTAATGGGTCTTGCAAGATAGAAGTCTTGAATGAAAACCACGTAAATTCATGTATGAAAAACCCACCTTTGTGTCCGTGCTCCTGGCAGTGTGCCAAATCGTTTAAATTTTCATTTGTATTAATCATAACATAGTAAAATGGATGGATTCCAGCTGACATTACTCTAAACACTCAACTACCCCATTTGATATGCTTCTGGGTCATTCTTAAAAGGCATAAAAAGGTTGGATTTTTCCTTGGTTTCATTATGAATTAACAGAATTATGCAAATGAGGCTGTTACTAAAAATAGATACGATTCTGGAAAAAATTAAATGGTAAAATTGTTTTATTTTATGTCAAGGATAAAGATGATGTATAAGAATTTGTCAAGTTGTGATTGTTGATTTGGACGATTTTCTGAATATTGCATGGTTTTCTGGCGGATTGGCTCTTAAAAGCAGTATATTAAGCTATGCATATTGTTTTATCATGACCTGATAATATGATTCTTTTATTAGCGTAATGGATGCATGACTATCAATATAGCTTATTTGGAATTTTATTGCTATTAGTTGAGTCTTAAATATTATACACAACTAACACTTGAGCTACAATGTTATTCGATAGAAAGTGTTCGTACACAGTTCTAACTCTTCACTGCACACAGACTTCCGGAAACACCGACATGACGTCAGAGAGATGCTGAGTGAAAAAAAATAAATAAATAATGAACGTCAAAATGCATAAAAGTTGGAATTGAAATTTCTTTTTACTTTCAAATAAACTGGATATAAAATATTTAAGTGAAAAGATTCATGTGTACTATTTCTTTACCATTGTTTACCCTTTCTTAGATTTTAATGTTTCGTGAATAAAGTTAAGTCAACAGTAAGAAATGAATTATGAATAAAATACATATTTTGATGATCCCGTCCCCTTTTCCCCGAATGTGACCTACCGAATTAGACTTATCACAGGGTTTGTACGTACATGAGTGAAACGACGGGTGTCACATGTAGAACAGGATCTGCTTACCTTTCTGGAGCTCCTGAGATCCCCCCAGTATTTGATGGGGTTCGTGTTGTTTAGTTTTAAGTTTTCTATGCTGTGATTTTTTGGACTGTTGTTTGTCTGCGTGTTTGTTTTTTTTGTTTTTTTGTTTTTTTTCTTTTTTTAGCAATAACGTTGTCAGTTTATCTTTCCAGTTTGAATGTCCCTTTGGGATCTTTCGTCTATCTTTTATATCTATATCTTGGTATATTGTTTTCGTGCGGGTTGGAATCTTTCATCCATATATCTATCGGAAGATAAAAAAAAAATACTAACATTTTTTTAGGAGTTTTAAAATGGTTTTAAATGAAGATTGTCTTTATCATCTGTTACATTACGTTAATTTAGATGTCTAGTTTTAACAGTCAATTAAAAAAAATGGGCAAATTTATAAAATGAGTTTGATATAAACCTGAGGCTTGTTGGTAATAATTAAACCCTGAAAGCAAATCATACAGTTTACTGCATCGCATTGGAGAAAAGCAGACTACCTACACGTTTTTACTATAAGGTATTAGTTTCGCTCATTGTTGAAGACCGTACGGTTAAAACATTCTGCTTAAATCTATGTCTTTTAAATTAAGGTAGGTTGTTGTCTTATTCGCAATCATACCATATCTTCTTATTGTTGTACCAAACCAAGTTTACAATTAGGATGTAATTGCCTGTGGTTTCTTCTCTACTGTACATGTAACACGAGCTGCACGTAGCAGATTTTTCATTGAAAGAAATATAGAAACATTCAATGTCTCGCAAACATGAATAGGCACACTGACTGATAGAACAGCTGGTTTCTTCTTTAATGAGAACCGGAACCATCGTAGTTGTATTCATCCGAGTCAGGAATAAACTGTTACTTCCTCTTTCAGCTGTCAAAACAAAGAGCACGATTTTAAAGATCGTATGCAACAATATATTATATCTTGATAGGTATATAAATGATGCATTTATTTGTGTGTACGTGTATGTGTGGAAGCAAAACACAAAGAACATTTCGCAATAAAACTACAAATTTAAAAGAAATTATAACCATTGTCCCGCTTCTAATGAATACCGATATTTTTCATGAAGAAGTATGATATAATAACATTTTGTACTTTAAAATAAAATGAATGATGATGGTGAACAAAGATAAGCGCATCGTCCGTTTTTTTGTTATAAAAACAAGTATAATTGACAAGAAGTTCAGCTACTTTCTTTTTAAGAAACACCTGCCTCTGAAGTAAATGAAAAAAAAAAAAAAAAAAAATAGCAAAAGTCGCTTTGAAGTAGACAGAAGTTTGTAAATCGGCTACAATGTCGATATCATTAAACATATATAATTTTCAATAAAACGTTTAAGAGCGGGCTTAACTACAATAATCAATAATTGCCTTAATAAAAGTATGCATTGGGTAGTTGTAACCCTGGCCTTTGTTCAATGAAATAATTTGTTAACTGCAAATGTGAAACCAAATATATGCATTTTAATCATGAAAATACCAATGTACTGCATAGTTATAAAATTAAGAAGATCTGGTATGGTTGCTTATGAGCCAACTCTCCACCAGGGACCAAACAATGTAGAAGTTAGCAACTATAGGCCTTTTACAACAAAAAGCCCCTAATTTACAAATATAGAACAATTCAAACGAGATAACCAACCGCCTGATTTATACACAAAACAATAAACGAAAACGAATATGATATAACGACATCCACTGAACTGCGGACTCCTGACTTTGGACAGGCACATACAGAATATGGCAAAGTTAAACATGTTAGGGGCGCTCAATTCTCCCCCTAAACCTTGGAAAGCGGAGCAACAGAAGACCAAACTGTACAAAACAATAAACGAAAAACAAATATAAGAAACAGCAACAAACAGCAACCAATAAATTACATTCATTACTTGGTAAAGACACGTATATAATGCGGCCGTGTGCATATTATGTAAGAATAATACACTGTGCTAGTCTTTTTAGTTGTTTAAATAGCTCATACTTCAGCAACTTAAACCTACGTGTGCATTCCGTATACATGTAATCAACTTAAACTTACGCATCCAAGACGTTTTATTACACACGTCTTTTGCAACGTCTACAGCTACGTCCCTGGTATTCAAATGAAATCCAACACATGTAATTCGTCCTTCAACGTTTGCATGTGTTTCCCCGAAATCTCCACCAATCCTCAATGTACCTGGCATTTCCTTGCTATTACGGTTAGTGAGCATTCCATAGACATTCTTTACGCCATCAATGCGTAGAGATACGTAACCTATTTCACCAACACCAAGTGCAATATAGTACCATTTATATTTCGAAAATTGCTGACTTCCAATGAAAGAATTTACATCTGAATTTACTTTTCTGTAAACTTTTGATTTCATATCATTGATCCAAACGATTGTTTCCGTGATTCCCTGGCTGTCTCTATAATGAAACAACGAGGAAGGAGTGTCAGTTGTAAAGAAGAACCACCCTTGAAAACTGTAATGTTTTATTTTAGTAGTTGAAACATCCACAGCGACATCAATAAAAGTAGAACCGTCGAACGCCATAGCATTGAATGGGAAACCTTGTGGCTGGTCCTTAAAAGTGTTGTTGCACTCGCTATACACGTAAGAGGTCGTAAATACTTCTGATGAACATGTTTGGCTGTCCAACGGCCATAGTCTAGTAAGAACTCCGGTATATCCTTGTGTTGCTACAAAAGGAAATAAAATAATTGACTTATAGACCTAATCGTATACACTCTACTACACAATAAAAAGCTAGGCGATTTATGACACACAATCACAACATATTTGACCATGATTGAATGGTAAAGAAATTAATTTAAATCATTATAATATATGTAAAGAAGTATTATTTCCCCAACAGAATTGATGCATAAAAGAAAGGAAACTTTAAAAAAAAATGTTTTCGCGACCTACATGTTACCATGAACACTAGACTATCTCACACTTACAATAAATTTCAAATTACAAAAAAACCCAACATTTTTTCAAAAACCGAATTTAAAGTTAATGAATTGAATAAACTTTTAATGATATCATACTGCTTATATTTCTCTTTTTCTTTCAAGTAATGTCCTGTCTTCTATTCACAAAATGTTTTTATTTGTTTAAAATGTTATTGGTCACTTTGCGGAGGCACAGAGGAGGATAAGACTATGAAGCTAAAAAATATGCATTTTGTCCTTCTTTTATAAAGAAAATTACTAAATGCACTTATAAAACATCCTGCTTACAGTAAAGATTATTGACAAAAGAAATTCGGAATGTTTTGTTTTTTGTTTTTATTTTTTTTTTTTTTTTTTTTTTCAATTTACACAGATTTTCGATTTCATTATACATTAATGGATACGAAACGTGTGCGGGGAACGTTCAATATTCAAAAGAGTGGCAGAAAGTATCAAAAGGGATATTTAAACTCAAACGTTGATGACAAACTGACAACGCCATGGCGAAAAACGAAAAACGACCAAACGACAAACAATAGTTTTCAAAACACAATTCAGAAAACTAAAGACTAAGCAACACGAATCATTTCCCCGTTGATAAAATTAGAATTGATTAAGCACTAAGATTCTAACTCCTTCAGACAAAGTTGGCCTTGGATAAGTTGGCTATTCTTTTTGATCCCATTTGTAGGTATTTATATGTTGTTGGTTTACAAGTTTTCGGGTTTGATGTTCTTGATGAAAGAAAATCCAGAAAAGTACTTCGGACACAAGACATTTATATATAAAAGTGGTATTGCCATTTTATAATTCTCCAATCATGATAAAATAAGAAATTATCAAAAAATAAGGTTTGAACTACCTCAGACAAAGTTGGCCTTAGACGGTTGTGGCTACTGTTAGTAGGTCCTTTGTACTCAAATAGCTTTTCACGTGTTTTGGTGACTATAAATTAATCATTGTCTTTCAAATTTTGGCTTTAAGCGTACCAGTTGAACATAAAGCAAGAAAAGCGTCCCATAAGCATACGATTCAGATAGTCTGATTTGCATGTTCTAATTGTCATTAACTTCGCCATTGAAATTCCTTTCCAATGTAGAAGAAACGCGCGTCGTGCATACTAAATCAAAAGCCTGATATCTTTAATAAGTTTAAATAAGAATATTCAGAAAGGTATTAAAACCTCAATATATATATATATATGACAGTGAAAAAGCATTCGATTCTTACGTCACACTGACTTATAAATGCAGCTGTAATTCGCCGTTTCAAAATATAATGCATTCTGGATAATATTATCAAACGCGTACACCAAAACGTTGTGGTTGGTTTAGAACGTACTAAACAATATTTCAACCAATGAAGTAACGTTAATTTAAAAAAAGGCGAATTACTATTCAAAACTACTTTGTACAACCTATTAATTGCAGTGACTCATCTCAACAACTGCTCATGTTTTCACTTAATTTTCTTTATCATCACCATTTTCAACATAGCTAACATTAGTTTGCATTTTTCAATGTAATATTATAATAATACAATAATAAATAAATTTAAAAAAAACTTAAATATACTTACAACTGGTCTTAAAATGCAAATAAACAGCAATTACTTTATATAGTAGATCCATATTGTTTTCTGTCGTTTATTTTCACCTCACTGGACAACATATCCGCAAGTAAAACCATAAAATAGTCTCATATTCAATATAGATACATAATCATATCAATACTGTAAGTAATTAATATTGTTGATGAGTTGAATTGTTCCAGTTAATAAATTATGTTCGTCTATATCAAAATTCATAAATGTACAAGATTGCTTTATATCTAATCACACCTTTGACACTCATAATGAAATATTATCCAAGGGAGTCATTCAGTTAATCGATGACTCAGTCCCCTGATCTTGTATATAGTATAGGAGACAAGTTCGAGTGATTGACTATCACATGTTTAATATTTTAAGGATATTACGGATATTTAAGAACTTATCAAACAAAAGTTTTCCAATTTTTTATTAAATGGTCGTTTGATAAATCTGATTGCAAAATAATTTGCTGAAACTCATATTAGGCCATTTTTTTTAAATTAGAAAAGGTAAATATGCTAGATAGACTTAATTTCAACTGATTTTTATAGGTCGTTCTTATGTTGTACTGTTATATCACTGTCCCAGGTTAGGGGGAGGGTTGGGATCCCGCTAACATGTTTAACCCCGCCACATTATGTATGTATGTGCCTGTCCCAAGTCAGGAGCCTGTAGTTCAGTGGTTGTCGTTTGTTTATGTGTTACATATTTGTTTTTCGTTCATTTTTTGTACATAAATGAGGCCGTTAGTTTTTTTCGTTTGAATTGTTTTACATTGTCATTTCGGGGCCTTTTATAGCTGACTTTGCGGTATGGGCTTTGCTCATTGTTGAAGGCCGTACGGTGACCTATAGTTGTTAATTTCTGTGTCATTTTGGTCTCTTGTGGACAGTTGTCTCATTGGCAATCATACCACATCTTCTTTTTTATAATTAATGTTGAGATGAATAAAGCAGTATATTTTCTTCTTTACACCATTTATGTACGTTTCGGCAATATTGTTTATCTACAGGTTGTAGGTATTCCTATGGGCACCAATTGTGCCCCTTGAATAGCAGACTTGTTCCCGTACTATTACGTATGAAACACAGTTTATTACAAAACTCTGTAAAGACCCGTCTAAATTCAATTTAATTGATAAATTCAACAATACTTACTGTTATCTTGATATTTTCATTAAATTAGCATAAAGTCTCTAATTATACTGCCGAAATTTACCCTAAGGCACTTACTTAAAATAAATCAAATATTAACAGCAACAACTGTCCTTTCCTAGATTTAAATATTTCAGTTTTACATGAGAAACTCTACACAAAACTTCACGACAAAAGGGACCATTTTTCATTCCCTATCGTTAATTTTCATTTTTTGTGATAAACCAAATAAGATATCTTTATATATAAAAATAAGAAGATGTGGTATTATTGCCAATGAAACAACTTTCCACAAGAGACCAAATGCCACAGAAATTAACAGCTATAGGTCACCGTACGACCTTCAACAATGAGTAAAACCCATACCGCAAAGTCAGCTATAAAAGGCCCCGAAATTAAAAACTAACGGCCTGATTTATGTACCAAATTATGAGCGAAAACCAATATGATATACAGCAACAAAAGAAATCTTATAGACTGTTTTATAAGATATCTTATTTAAAATATTAGATATCTTATTTCGGTCAAAAATATCATATTCAATTTATAAAATATATCATTTAATTTTAAAGAAATCTTTTTTAATTGATAAGATGTCTTGAAAATGGAATAAATATAAAAACGGCTTGTCATAGATATATGATAGCTGACTTTTCATGCTGGTATACACAGTCTCATATTTTTTTCTAGAATTTTTAATCAAATATTTAATATCAAAATAAGGAGATGTGGTATGATTGCAAATGAGACAACTATCCACCAAAGTTCAAGTTGAAGTGGATGAAAGCAAGTATTCCGTACGGCCTTCGACAATATGAAAACCCATACCGTGTAGTAGGCCATAAAAAGCCCCGACATGAAAAATATGAAACAATTTAATTGAGAAAACTAACGGCCTAATTTATAACAATTTACAGAAAACAAATATGACAAACATGAACCAACGACAACCACTGAACTTCAGGATCCTGACTTGAGACAGGCACATTAAGAATGTGGCGGGATAAAACATGGTTGTGAGTGCTCAACCCTCCCCCTAACCTGGAACCTGGGCTTAATCATCAGATCGATACAAAGCAGTAAAACATCTATCAAAAACACAGACCGGACGTGGCAGGGTACTTATACATTCTTTCAGTTACTGACAGCTAGTTCAAAGCCAATAACAACTAATAAAAAAATCATGTATCTAAGACTTAAATATCAATCCGTACACGAACACCACCGAAAACCGGAGGGGATATAAGGTAAGCATATCCTAATATCCTGCTCCACAGGTGGAACCCGTCTTGACTAGATGATTTTTGCCATGACATAACATTGACATATTCAAAGAAGGTCGGCATCATGCATACGCAAGTTTTGGGCAATTATCTGGATTTTTATGAAATTTTGATAAATTCTTTCTGATATAATGTCATTGTGTAGCCTGTTTAATATCTAAATCTTATTATGGTATGAGGTTTCAAGAACCAATAAAATTGACTTTCCAATTTATATACCAATGAGAGAGCATGTGTATGAATTATGATTTATCAAGTTTACGCTGGTATAAACAAGTATTGATTGATGGGTTGCAGTTGGTTAAGTGTTAATATCAAAAGTCAGAGTAATTGGTTTGACATTAAAAGGTTAACATGGACATACTTTGTAACACACTATATTTCGGTCTAATAGAAGACCACGGCGATTAACGTTTTAAAAAAAATATGAAATTAGTTTCTCCAACATTTTCTTATGAGTGATATTTGCTTTTCACCTTAAATACTGCAAATGATAATAAAAAGCCCTTAATAAAATTAAACTTGAAAACTGTTCACACTTGTCGACATGCTATCATTGATAAGGTTGGTAACTGCATCAGATATGGTATATTTAGATTCACTTGGATTCATTTGCGTTTTTTCTGTTTTATCGTTACGCTTTTTTCTACGCTTGCCATACTTTCTGACAAATTTTATACTCTTGACAGAGTTATATAAGGTCTCAGCATCACTTAGAACGATGGTGCCTATCGAAACACAAAGAACCAGAACTCCAATACCACCGATTGCTTTTGCCGCAGGTCTGTTGTCCTCGGCACTTATTTTCTTGCTCCTCGCTGAAAATAAAAAAAAAAAAAACAACTCATGATTAAATTGTTCAACATAGACGGTCACATTTGATGTACAAGTATATCGCCTGTAATGTTTTGTTGTAAACACAAATAGTATGATATAATTATCTAGCTACCGGGAAAATCCGGAATTCGTTGATGAGACAGCTTCCTAACAAGAACAAGCATGTACTAATTGAAATATCAACAAGTCAACGTATGGTCAGCTTCGTGAGGCTTCTGTTTAAACCTTTCTAAATGTATCAAAATCGCCCATTCTTCAGTTTGGACACGTTGTAAAAGAGAGGTAAAAGATACTAAAGGGACATTCAACTCATAAGTCGAAAATAAACCGACAACGCCATGGCTAAAAAAGAATGTAAACAATTTATAAAGTGACTACCAACGATATATCTTTAACATACAACTCTAAAAAAATCAAATATCAGATGAAAAAACTTTACTGAAAAGATATCGAACTCAAAGATAATTTAAAAAAGGGGTTGTCCGAAAAAAACAACAAAAAAACTGACAGAATCGAATGTTATCAATCAACTAAACGGGTGCAATATTCCTGACTTGGTACAAGCATTTTTGAAACCACTGACGATGTATCTGTTATGGGTGATGCATATTAGCAAGTGGCTGCTAACTTGAGTCTCGCAATCATTACTGTGTGACGGGGTTACATCATAGTTTTAATACATTGTGCATGCACTTAACTGTCCACTTTATTTTATATATCTCGATGAGTTTAATAACAAAAGATACATAATTAAATGAATGTAAAATAAAAGTTCATAACTGATCTCTATAATTTTGGTTAACCAATTACAACATGTACAATAAATGGCGATAGAAATTGATAACAAGCTCAACACACTAAATTTGCTGTTACAAAGATCATGCCTTCTGCCGAATATTACTCCCTGACTACGTGTGGGCTGTGGAATAGATTGTGTAAACTAACGTTATGGACACTGCAGTAAAGCACGATCTTGTGGGATGCCCGAAATAAATAAATTTTAGTCTAGAAAAGTTATAAGAAACTTGTAGTCGTGTCATGAATAAAAAATAAGCATCTTTGAAATAATCTCCCAAAATAATTGTTGTATAAGACACGGTGATTTTACAGCAGTATAGTACTATGTATTATTCTTTATATATTTGTCTTTAGAGTTTCAAATATTTGATTATCTTTCTATCTATTTTATAATCATACATACCAAGTAAAGTTTTTTTCTTATCAATCCGTAAGTCTCTTTTTAAATTTGATACAGACTCTTGTACACTTGTAGCTGTCATATTCACAAGTTTGATACAACTGCACACCATGTTTGGCTGAAAACAGTACAAACTATAAGTTGTTGAACCTCCATAGATTGCACGTGAGGTAAGGTCACTGTTTTCAACATTTTCTGTATACAGAGTAAGGGCGCTGTGATCAGCAGTGCTCGTACTTCGTGTTATATAACGTTCCTCAGATGTGACAGTCTCTACAGTAGCACTATCTGTGGAAATTGTAATATGACCATAACCAACAGCAGCAGTGTGTGCATCAGAAGTCAGGTCAGGACTAAATGGCAAATTTGTTGTCGTTTTCTCTGTCGTCGGAGTCGATGATAACACTGGCAAATATAATATTTGAAAATTACTAAAATAACTGGTTTTGTGAAATTTCTTTTTTATTTTATTTTGTTTTGATTTATTCCACTGCTATAATTATTGTTACAATGTATGGTTTAAATGAGCTAAGAAAGTGGATTTTAAGCACGTAAAAACTGATTTAATCACCATATTTTGAGTCTAACAAGGTCAGGGGCAATTAAAATGCATGGATAGTCTGGTTGTGTCTCATCATGTGCACTTCCATCGACTCTGATGGCGCTAAATAAACAATTTGATTCAATGTGCTAACCATACATTATTTTATAAATGCATGTATATAATTTTCATTTATTTGACTAAGGTCCTATCCATTTATCTTATCTAGGGCTTATCTTATTATTACGTTCGTTTTTGTCATTCAAATGTGCTTATTAGCTATCTTTCATGTCGTTTGCTTTGTTGGGTTGTTGTCTAATTTATTCATATCGCATATCTTTTTCCATTCATTACATTTATTATCATATATAAACAAATAGAAAAATTCCACTATTATCCATAGATTTGAAGTGTATCACGGTGTGCGCTTATTTCATATCAACCGACCTTTATGCACTGTCTTGTATGTAACTTTACTATGATTGGTGAATAGTTATGTCTTGCATAAGCTTTGCGTATCTACTGCTATGCTTTATAACAATTCAATATTGAATGATCTTTGGTATGTTATATATACAAAGAGAGAAATGTGTCATGATCGACAGTGATACAACTGTTTATCTAAACCAAAGGACAAAGTTGAAACACGTGACAAATAACACCTTCAGCCGTATAGTAAGCTTTCGAAGGCTCTGTGATGAAAAAATGTGAAACAATCCAGAAAATAAGCAAATAGCAATACAAGATCTGTTGTTTGTGTAATAGGCTGGACTATGACATATTCGATTTTTGGGTCGGTAGGTTGTACCAGTGTAGTTATATATGTCGGCCTAGACTGTTCTTTTTTTTAATTCTATTGGAATGTCAATAATGAAAGGGAAAGGGGTTTGAATGACAGTGTGGAAGGGACAAGATCGACGTTGAGAACAATTTCAACTGCATATACATTTAAAAGTCTAATCATTAATTTCTGTTAAAGGTGCCACTGTTAAAGCAGGGCTTGTCATTCTCAATTTTTACTGTTCCGGAGTAACTATGTTATTCACAGTCGGGTTAATGTTTCTGTGTAGTGTTTTGTCGACTTAAATTTGTATGTTTGTCTCCTTTTTTAAGGGAGAGAGGGTTAGGGAGGTGGACCTTGATGATAAATGTCTTTCCCGAATAACGATATTTTTTATTCAACGATCCTTCGGTATGTTCTTTCCTGTTTGCTCTAATGTGTTTTTATTTCGTTATTATTCTTGGGTTGCTTAGATTTTGATGGGTTTTTTTTCTGAGTTCATATTCCTCTAATATACCTTGAGGGTCTGCGTTGCTTATACAAAACCCTGTTAAGGGTTGATATGTTGATGTGTCAAAATGGAATGTTAGTAATTTAGGTCCTGTTGCCTGACTATACTTATTCTCTAAGTAGTAGGTATTATCTGTTGGTCCATTTATAAAATAGTCCCATATCTACAAATCAAAACAACATATGTACAACGTAAGGTTTGGCAGATAATAAACTTTAGTTTTGAATTTAGTATGGCAATCTAACAGTGTACAAAACAAGTATTTAGAAAAAGAATATTTTTATATATATATACATAACTGTTGATAAATATAACATAATGAAGCTAGAGGCTTTAAAGAGCCTATGTTGCTCACCTAAGTCTATGTGCATCTTCAACCATTGACACTCTCCAACATTGTAGATTAACAGACTTCATAACAAAACTTCCTTCTTATTGATCTTGTATTGTTGATAATTTTTTCCGTGTACAGTTTTTCTCTATCTTTATATAGTCTACTAACTATTTCAGTAAAATTTGTCTTGTTTATAGATCTTGTCTTGCTGATCATTTTTTTAATGAAAGTTTCTATCAATCTTTTATAGTTTCAAGATAATATGTAAAAACGCTACCAAATGGTAAAAACCGTGACTTAAGAGCAAGCACTCCAATAATGACGATAGAATATCGATTTTGACCATATTAACTTATTTGTAGATCTAATCAAAATATAGATCTCTGATTTCGTCATCCTCATATAATGCGAGCACGCAAGTTGTGATAGGTCTGAATTTTAATCAGATTGGTAGATTTTGCTGATCATTTTTGCTATTTTTAAAAGTGTTTATCTATCTTTGGTAGTTTTCAAGATAATAGGCAAAAACATTAAAAATTTGTAAAATCATCAAAAAAGAACAATAATTCCAATATGGAGTCTTTTGACGATTTCGGTGACTTTGTCTTATTTGTAGATCTTGTCGTACTGATTATTTTTGCTTATAAATGTTTCTCTCTATCTGTTATTGTTTTCAAGATGAAGGGAAAAATGAAAAACAAAAAACAAAAACAAAAAAAAAAACAAATGGTAAAATTTGTCATTTTAGGGCAATAACTCCTATAAGAGGTCGTCTGACTGTTTTGACTTAAACAGATAGTAGGTAGATCTCAACATTCTTAACACTTCTGACTTCTTCTCTATTCATAGCGGTTTGCAAGATAAAAACAAGACTTGCATTTTATCCCTATGTTCTGTTTTTAGACATGTCAGCTATGCTGGTTAGCAAGCGGGTTCATCGGACATATGTTTTAAATTTGATACTCCGCTGATGATTGTGGCCAAGTTAAATTAGGCTCAGTAATATCAGAGGAGAAGGGGTTTTTTTTTTTTTGTAAAAGTTAACGGACGACGACGAGGTCGACAGATACGGACGACGACGACGACAGACAACGGAAGAAGTACGACAACGAAAGACGAAGCCAGGACAACGACGGACGCCAAGTGATGAGAAAAGCTCACTTGACCATTTGGGCCAGGTGATAAAGAAAGGTAGGTACTTGACTCTGTTAGTGTAATAATTTGCAAACTAGTATGATACAATTTCCTATAAATTTAACAAGGAATCAAACGTGTTTAAAAATGGCCTTTCCAATATTTTGGTCTTTAATTAGTCTATCGGAGGAAAGAAATGTTGAATACTGGTATGAACAACTCGAATTATTTGGTATTCATCAATGAGAAAGCAGCAAAACAAACAAAAATCTTTTTTTTTCTTTCTTTTTGGTCACTTGGTATCTTTCCAAAAGTCACGTGACTTGCAAGGACAATTGTAAAAAATACACAAATCTTGCTATGATAGGATATAGTTCTGGGGTAAAATCAATGACTCAAGTCTGATAGAAACAGAAAAGTTGACATACAGGTATAGAAAGAGAAAATACGTGCTATCTTCTTCGAATAGTAGATGCCCGTAACAGAAAAAACAAAAACGTACTTCAGAAGTTCTTTTCGTTCAAATCTAATCCCTGACACAAATTTCTGGCTAAATCATGTTCATTTAAACAAGAAAAAAAAAAATGCTGCTTTTACAAGGGAAGATTCAATAAATTATCAATAATAACTTGGTGCTGTGGCCCATACTGCGCCTCTTTTCACAACAAAAAAACTTGTAAGTCATACACATGTCAGTTTAACTTTCGCAGGACTGTAGCAATTGCAACAAATAGGGGGTACAATTAAGCACACAACTTCTTTTAAAATACACGCATATCGTTCTTAATCTTTCGTTTGCATATACTGAGGACTCTTTTTAAAATTAAATTAAAGTTAAGATCAAGTGACATTTAATATAGGAAATAATTTGTTCACTCCGGCTATGAGAATCGAACACGCAATCTCCCTGCTGTGGGTTCATCTTTCCACTGCATCGCTGGATAGTTGAAATTTAGGTAGTAAAGTCTACCATTCACGAAGTGAGAGAAAAAACTCAGCATGTTGTCATTAAGAAATTAAGTGTTGAGTTAATACTGGTAATTGTTGCCAATTCCATCTTTTAAAGCAAAAATTGGAGGATATCATCCATAAGTCTTTCATTTTGTTCTAGACATACATGTATGCCTGTTCCTTCATCTAAACAACATGTCCACAAGAAAGCACGTAAGAAACAACGTTTTGTTAGTTTAATTTCAACCTCGCTGAAAACTGTCATGATAATTTGGGGGGTTTGTCTCTTTTTCAATTAATTCTGTAAGAAATGACCACGAAGTTTGAATGCATTTCAAGTTTAATATAATTGAGTTGGTGCACTATGAATCACTTATGTGTACAAATCATAATTTAAATAGTATTCTTCCAAAATGCACGTCACAGTTAATAAAAAAAATCATATTGCCCCCAAAATCAATAGTATACTTTACCATACTCTATTGAAATATTATGTTAAAATTATTAAACATAACATGGTTTTTACAGGATGAAATTTTGTCAATAAGAGGTGATTAGATATTAAACAGTACTTGAAAGAAGTTTGAGGCATAATGAATCACAAAGCTGTTTTATAGAATATTGATTTTAGCCCTTAATCACTACTGTACGAAAACAAATGTCAAAAATACAAGACTTAACGCAAACTTAGCCCATCGGAAACCAAACCGCACGTGTTGAAAAGAATAAGTACATCAATTAAACTAAGATATGTGTCACTGAAATCGATATAACATGGGTATTTCAGTTAAACTGAAGTACACTCTACAGGTATAAGGATTAGGGTATGTACATGTATTAGATACAATACAAAGGTAACAAAGAAACAGGCCTGTAACAACCGTTGCCGGATAGTTTTTCTGCACGAGTAGTCAGGTGAAGGTCCGAGGCGATTACCAAGGACCTTGACCTGACTACAAGTGCAGAAGAACTATACGGCAAGTTGTTTCCGGTCTGGTTTTTTGTTACCTTTGTTTTGTATCTGACTTGTACGACGTTCCAGGAAAGAAGTAGTACATTTTTCATTTAGAAGAGGTAGCAAAATTAAACAGATTAGAAACTTAAATGAATGGCCATATACAAGTTAATGTAAATTACAGTTTAAACAAACTTTTTTTTTCATTTTCCTTCAGCCGAGAGTTTTTTCTTAGGAAATTCAAGAATCTAATAATTTTATAAAAAAGAACCATATCAAGTAAAAGATGAATGTCGTACACATTTGAGACTTTTTAAAATGCAACTTCGCAAGTAAGTAGTGTATGAAAAGATTTCAGAGGTAAGCAAGCTAACATTTGATTTTTACTTAGGAAAACGGAAAAGGGGGTTAAAATAAATTTAAAATAAACAGGCTTGATCTTTTTTTTTTGTTGAAAAAATGCAGGATGTGCCATTCCATTCCCCCATTCCCCTTAAGAAGTAATAAAAACCGTACGTTTGCTCCCAAATATATGAATTCAATATATATGAATTCAATAACAATATAATGTATAAAAATAGTGAATTTCCTATTTCATTAGTGAATGAAATGTTATGAAAAAATGTACTTTGTCTTGTTATTTGATATATATAGGCATATATTTTGGATTTTTAAAAAATTTTCATGCTTATAGGTTTTTATATGTCTCTTATAGTGTTGATATCAGGATTAAACACGTGTCACAATATTATCCAATCGCAGCTTACCGTCCAAAATTAGTGATATAAGTTCAATTATTTTCTTCAAGATTTGCTGCCTATTTGAACATGTATTACACGGACACTTTTTATTTATAGGATCAAACGTGCATTGGTGAGTTGATAGGGATTTTATCTTTTGATTAGATTTAATATTTTTTATATATATTTCCTGTCTTTTTTTATTGAAATATAAACCAGCATTTCTTTACTTTCAGCAATGTCCAGAATACTATTCATGTCCATATATTGGGAAAAAAAAACATTTACGGACCGACCATTTAGCTTCAAAAGAGGGTAATACTATGTTTTTTCTGAGTAAGAAAATTATTTAGTTTTTCAACGCTATCATCCAAACATTTTTTCGAAATAAGCACTATTACATACGGTATTTGGAAAATCAGGAATCAGAACGTTCTTCTGCCATCTGCTTGACCACAATATATTTTTTCTCAAAAAATTGGGGATTAGAATATTTTTTTAGGAAAAAACCATAGCCCCCCTTTTGAAGTTAAATGGTCAATCCCTTAGCGTATTGATATGAATAGTAATGTACTAGAATTGTTTGAAAAATTTAAAGTTATTGATGCCAACGTCAATATTTTAATAAAAAAGACAGGAAATATGTCGGTGAAACAAAAAGTTCAAATCTAATTGAAATTTAAAGTGCCCATGAACTCACTGATAATGCACGAGTGATTCTATTCATAAAAAGTGTCCGTGTAACAACTAAAAAGTGTCCGTGTATCATCTAAAAAGTGTCCGTGTAAGTATTAGATACAATACAAAGGTAACAAAGAAACAGGCCTGTAACAACCGTTGCCGGATAGTTTTTCTGCACGAGTAGTCAGGTGAAGGTCCGAGGCGATTACCAAGGACCTTGACCTGACTACAAGTGCAGAAGAACTATACGGCAAGTTGTTTCCGGTCTGGTTTTTTGTTACCTTTGTTTTGTATCTGACTTGTACGACGTTCCAGGAAAGAAGTAGTACATTTTTCATTTAGAAGAGGTAGCAAAATTAAACAGATTAGAAACTTAAATGAATGGCCATATACAAGTTAATGTAAATTACAGTTTAAACAAACTTTTTTTTTCATTTTCCTTCAGCCGAGAGTTTTTTCTTAGGAAATTCAAGAATCTAATAATTTTATAAAAAAGAACCATATCAAGTAAAAGATGAATGTCGTACACATTTGAGACTTTTTAAAATGCAACTTCGCAAGTAAGTAGTGTATGAAAAAGATTTCAGAGGTAAGCAAGCTAACATTTGATTTTTACTTAGGGAAAACGGAAAAGGGGGGGGGGGGTTAAAATAAATTTAAAATAAACAGGCTTGATCTTTTTTTTTTGTTGAAAAAATGCAGGATGTGCCATTCCATTCCCCCATTCCCCTTAAGAAGTAATAAAAACCGTACGTTTGCTCCCAAATATATGAATTCAATATATATGAATTCAATAACAATATAATGTATAAAATAGTGAATTTCCTATTTCATTAGTGAATGAAATGTTATGAAAAATGTACTTTGTCTTGTTATTTGATATATATAGGCATATATTTTGGATTTTTAAAAAATTTTCATGCTTATAGGTTTTTATATGTCTCTTATAGTGTTGATATCAGGATTAAACACGTGTCACAATATTATCCAATCGCAGCTTACCGTCCAAAATTAGTGATATAAGTTCAATTATTTTCTTCAAGATTTGCTGCCTATTTGAACATGTATTACACGGACACTTTTTATTTATAGGATCAAACGTGCATTGGTGAGTTGATAGGGATTTTATCTTTTGATTAGATTTAATATTTTTTATATATATTTCCTGTCTTTTTTTATTGAAATATAAACCAGCATTTCTTTACTTTCAGCAATGTCCAGAATACTATTCATGTCCATATATTGGGAAAAAAAAAACATTTACGGACCGACCATTTAGCTTCAAAAGAGGGTAATACTATGTTTTTTCTGAGTAAGAAAATTATTTAGTTTTTCAACGCTATCATCCAAACATTTTTTCGAAATAAGCACTATTACATACGGTATTTGGAAAATCAGGAATCAGAACGTTCTTCTGCCATCTGCTTGACCACAATATATTTTTTCTCAAAAAATTGGGGATTAGAATATTTTTTTAGGAAAAAACCATAGCCCCCCTTTTGAAGTTAAATGGTCAATCTCTAAGCGTATTGATATGAATAGTAATGTACTAGAATTGTTTGAAAAATTTAAAGTTATTGATGCCAACGTCAATATTTTAATAAAAAAGACAGGAAATATGTCGGTGAAACAAAAAGTTCAAATCTAATTGAAATTTAAAGTGCCCATGAACTCACTGATAATGCACGAGTGATTCTATTCATAAAAAGTGTCCGTGTAACAACTAAAAAGTGTCCGTGTATCATCTAAAAAGTGTCCGTGTAAGTATTAGATACAATACAAAGGTAACAAAGAAACAGGCCGGTAACAACCGTTGCCGGATAGTTTTTCTGCACGAGTAGTCAGGTCAAGGTCCGAGGCGCTAGCCGAGGACCTTGACCTGACTACAAGTGCAGACAAACTATACGGCAGGTTGTTTCCGGCCTATTTTTTGTTACCTTTGTTTTGTATCTGACTTGTACGACGTTTCAGGAAGGAAGTAGTACATTTTGCATTTAGAAAAGGTAGCAAAACTAAACACATTAGAAACTTCAATGGCCATATACCAGTTAATGTAAGTTATAGTTTAAACACATTTTTTTCACTTCCCTTAAGCCGAGAATTTTTTTCTAAAAATTTCAAGAATTTAATAACTTTATAAAAAGAACCATTTCAAGGAAAAGATGAATGTTGTTTACATTTGAGACTTTTAGAATGCAACTTCGCTAGTAAGTAATTCATAAAAAAAACAGAGCTACCATTTGATTTTTTATTGTGGAAAACGGAAGGAAAGCGGGGTGGGGTGGGGGTGTGGGGTGGGGGTAATCCATTTAAAATAAACAGAACTGATATTAAGTGAATGAAATGTTATGAAAACTGGATTTTGTCTTGTTATTTGATATATATATATATAGGCATATATTTTGGATTTTTTAATAGTTCATACATATAGGTTTTTTTTATATGTCTCTGATAGTGTTGATCAGGATTTAACACGTGTCACTATATGATCCAATCGCAGCTTACCGTTCAAAATTGAGGACATTAGTTGAATGATTTTCTTCACGATTTGCTGCATATTTGAACATGTATTACATGGACACTTTTTATTTATAGGATCAATCGTGCATTGGTGAGTTGATAGGATTTTATCTTTTGATTAGATTTGATTTTTTATATATATTTCCTGTCTTTTTATTGAAATATAAACGTTGGTACCAGCATTTCTTTACTTTCAGCATTGTCCAGAATACTATTCATGTCCATATGTTGAAGGAAAAAAAAAACACTTACGGACCGACCGTTTAGCTTCAAAAGGGGGTATCTTCTTTTCTGAGTAAGAACATTATTCATTTTTTCAACGCTATCACCCAACTATTTTCAGTTTTTTTTTCGAAATTAGACGATTATATACGGTATACGGAAAATCGGGAATCAGAACATTATTTTGTCATCTGCTTGACCACAATATATTTTTTCTCATAAAATTGGGTATCAAAATATTTTTTAGAAAAAAGACATACCCCTTTTATTAAGTTAAATGGTCAATCCCTTAGTGTACTCATATGAATAGTAATTTACTGGAATTGTTTGAAATATAGTTATTGATGCTAACGTAAATATTTTAATCAAAAAGACAGGAAATATGTCGGTGAAACAAAAAGTTCAAATCTAATTGAAATTTAAAATGCCCATGAACTCTCTGATCATGCACGAGTGATTCTATTCATAAAAAGTGTCCGTGTAACAACTAAAAAGTGTCCGTGTATCATCTAAAAAGTGTCCGTGTAACACCCGTTAATGTACTGTTTTTCTATAGCTCTGCTGGGGGTAAAGTCGTACAACACCCGTTAATATAGTTTTTCTATAGCTCTGCTGCGGGCAAAGTCGTACAAATATGTATAAAACGAGATGCAAGAAAAAGAAAACAACCCAATAAATAATTCTTATATAATGTCTCCTGGTGATAGATTTATAGTATAGGATCAAACTGATCTCGGAATATTTGGTCAATTGTTTCATATACACGATTCAAACGTTTTTCATACTACACTTATGACATTTAAACGAGTCTGTACGAAAGACTGATAAAACCGTTTTAAGTTTAAAATTTCACATTTCCATTTCGACATTTCTTACTTTCAACTGTATATTTCTCACTCACAACTTAACATTTCATAGTTTAAAGTTAACATTTATCAAGACTAGGTTGGCATATCTTAGGACCAAGCTGATACTTTTCAGGTTCAAGTTGACATATTTTAGTCTTAATTTGACCAGACTCAAGCTTGCAGCCACTTTTAGCAGCCAAACAAGATAGCGGCCACTTTTGTCCAGCAGCCAATTTTGGTATGTCTAAAAACCAAAAAACTGTATAAGACTCAAACGTTCCAAAAATCACAAAATCTTAATTAAATATAATTTGACAGCAGAATTCGACAATTTCACGGCTTGTGGTGATTCTCAAAAGATTTCAGTCCTTTTAAAGTACCAATGATGATAGCAGCAACTTTTTTCGGAGGACACTGATTGTTTAATAAAAAATTGTACAATTTAAAATTGTTTTTTCCGTTATTTTTTCCGTTTTTTTTTATTCCTTATGATTAGGAGGTACAGAAACAATGTAGGAATAGAAAAAAAAAAAAAATCATTGTATAGTTCCATGAAATGAATAAAAAAAGATGCAGTGTACGACAGAAAAATTGCATACATGCTTTCCATACACTCGGCATCCTCAAATATCCAGTATTTCAGTTGAAACCATTTTCAATATCTATTTCTGTATATTTTGAAAGAAAACGTTTCGAAGTACATGTAATGTTAATCTGTTTTTGAATGTGAACAAGTATTTTCTATAAAAATTCTACGTGGACTATTTTGTACGGCATGCGACATTACCAATTTATTAATCTAAACCTGAGATTTTCCTTGTCAAATGTGCCAGTAACAATAATTGACATATAACTAAAACTGCGGTGGCCAGACGGGCCCGGATCCCAGAAAAATATTTAAGTGGCGAATAGCCTCGGTCAAGACCTTTGAAATGAGCTAGGTCTGGTTCGGAACTTTGCCGTAGGGACTTGTCGAGGAGTACCGAAAGAATGAGTGGTTTATTTGAACAGTAAGTTCAGGGACAACTTTGAACCCCTGTGGTGGCCAGACAGGCCCGGATCCCAGACAAATAGTTAAGTTGCGAATAGCCTGGGTCAATATCTTTGAAATGAGCTACGTCTGATTTGGAACTTTGCCGTAGTGATATGCATAGGAGTACCGAATGAGAGGTTGGTATGGAAAATACGTTCAGGGAAACTTTGATTCTTTGTGATGGCCAGGCGGGCCCGGATCCCAGAAAAATATTTAAGTTGCGAAAAGCCAGAGTCAATACCTTTAAAATGAGCTAGGTCTGGTTCCGAACTTTTCGTAGGGATATGCCGAGTTCCGAACCGGACCTAGCTCATTTCAAAGGTCTTGACCGAGGATATTCGCCACTTAAATATTTTTTCTGGGATCCGGGCCCGTCTGGCCACCACAAAGGTTCAAAGTTGTCCCTGAACGTATTTTCCATACCAACCTCAAATTCGGTACTCCTTAGCATATCCCTATGGCAAAGTTACGAATCAGACCTAGCTCATTTCAAAGGTATTGACCCAGACTATTCGTAACTTTAATATTTGTCTGGGATCCGGGCCCGTCTGGCCACTACAGGGGTTCAAAGTTGCCCCTTAACGTATTTTCCATACCAACCTTACATTTGATACTTCTCGGCATATCCCTACGGCAAAGTTCCGAACCAAACCTAGCTCATTTCAAAGGTATTGACCCAGGCTATTCGCAACTTAAATATTTGTCTGGGATCCGGGCCCGTCTGGCCACCACAGGGTTCAAAGTTGCCCCTTAACATATTTCCCATACCAACCACACATTCGGTACTCCTAAGCATATCCCTACGGCAAAGTTCCGAACCGGACCTAGCTCATTTCAAAGATCTTGACCGAGGCTATTCGGCACTTAAATATTTTTTGGGATCCGGGCCCGTCTGGCCATCACAGGGGTTCAAAGTTGTCCCTGAACGTATTTTCCATTCCAACCTCACATTCGGTGCTCTTCGGTATATCCCTACGGCAAAGTTCCGAACCAGACCTAGCTCATTTCAAAGGTATTGACACAGGCTTTTCCCCGCTTAAATATTTTTCATGGATCCGGGCCCGTCTGGCCAGCATAAAGGTTCAAAGTTACCCCTTAGCGAATTTTTCAAATTTACCACAGTCACATTCGCTACTCCTCTGCATATCCCTACGGCAAAGTTCCGAAGCGGACCTAGCTCATTTCAAAGGTATTGACCTAGGCTATTCCCCGCTTAAATATTTTTTCTGGGATCCGGGCCCGTCTGGCCACCACAGGGGTTCAAAGTTGTCCCTTAACGTACTTTTCATATTAACCACCCTTGATTTCGGTACTCCTCGGCAACTCCCTACGGCAAAGTTCATAACCAGACCTATATCATTTCAAAGGTGTCGACCGAGGCTATTTGCCACTTAAATATTTTTCTGGGATCCGGGCCCGTCTAGCCACCACAGAGGTTCAAAGTTGCCCCTTAACGTATTTTCCATAGCAAGGAAAATTTTAGTTTTAAATCGATGAATTGGTACATTGTAATGATGCATGCCGTACAAAATGATCCACGTAGATTTTTTTATGAAAATACTTGTTCACATTAAAAAAGAGATAACCATTGCATGTATATCGAAATGTTTTCATTTCATATATACAGAAAAAGATATTAAAAATGGTTTCAACTAAAATACTGGATATTTGAGGAAGTCGAGTGTATGGAAAGCATGTATGTGATTTTTCTATCTTGCATTGCATCTTTTTTATTCATTTCAAATTGGTTGGAATTATATATATATAACACGATTCCTCACAAGTTACTTAAATCTATTATTAACAATGGTAATTGTACTTTGATTTTTTTTTTTTGTATTTTCTATTCCTACATTGTTTCTGTACCTCCTTATAATCATAAGGAACCAGAAACGATTAAAAAAAAAAAAAAACGAAAAAAACTATTTTAAATTGTACATTGTTCATTTTTTTATTAAACAAACGGTGTCCTCCGAAAAAAAGTGGCTGCTATTATTATTGGTATTTAAAACGGACTGAAATCCTTTGAGAATCACCATAAGCCGTGAAATTGTCGAATTCCGCTGATAAATTATATTCAGCTAAGAATTTGAGATTTTTGGAACGTTTGAGTCTGATACAGTGTTTTGGTTTTTAGGCATATCATGAAAATTGCCTGCTGGAAAAAAGTGGCTGCTAGCTTGATTGGCTGCTAAAATAGGCTGCCAGCTTGAGTCTGGTCTTAATTTGACTTGTTTGACATTTCTCATTTTTCAAGTGGAAATTTCTCAGTTCAAAGTTTTGCAATTGCATCTAGACATTTCTCTGTTAAAACTTGACATTTTACAACTCAGCAACATAGTAAATGTTTTTTTTTTCATATCTTAAAACTTATTTGTCATTTAAGGAGTTTTGTGTTGGTCTTTGATAGTGTCTGTTAAATTCACTCGCAAAGTATTTAGACGTACTCCGATTTTGACATTTTAAACATCTTAACATATTGCTATGACTATTGAACTTACCACAATCTGCGATGTAGGATTATCAACAGTGATCGTTATAATCCATTCTCTAACAGCATACGTCCTATCCAGGCTAAATGAACAACTACCCTCCGACCTGAATAGGCCGCCATGAGTCCAAGGTGAATTATTGGTAAACGCTATTGAAACACTGTTGACCGCATATGAGAAGCACAGCAAACTTGAAGCAACAATCTTTAAATGCATTGCCCTAAATCATTATAAATATAAAACATTTATTTCCTTTATCAATTTTGTTGGTAGTTACAATTTTCTGAAGTAAAAGTAAAGATAACGTAAATTATGCTAATGTTAATATGCTTGTGTTCTAATACATATAAATACGCATACAATGTGTACAAAATACACCAATATTAAAAAAGGAAACAGTAAATATATATTTCAAATACTGCATTGATCCGATCAAGGCCATTTTAATGAAAGGAATTTATCGACATTTTATACAAATTCCTTTTGCCATGACTCGCTTACAATGTATGTCGTTAAATTGATACATTTTCAATCAAATTGTATTGAATTTAATTATTATTTTATCCATGATATTTTTTTTATAAGTTTATTATTATAATTATTAGTATTAGTATTAAAATGCGAATTCAAAATGTCTTTTATTAGTATATTGATTTGCAAATTTTTATCACAACTTTACAAGTGACATAAACTACACTTTTAAAGTTGGGGAAAATAATATTCTGTTAGCGAAAAACCACAGTCTCCACATAGAGTTTAATGGTCGTGCCCGTAAAATTGTGTATTTTGACTTTTCAAAATCAAAATTTGGTTAATAATCTTAAATCACATTCTAAAGAATTAAATGTAAATTGGACAGATGGTGTTTTTTTCAAAGAAACAATCAAACAATGGTAAAGATTAAATCATGAGTTCGTCGAAAGGAATATATGTGTTGGAGATGATCATATATTAAGCATTTGCTTTATCTGTGGTAGCCATAGTGATTTTCTCAATCCCTCGTTTATATCATTAATGAGTTTTTTTTCAGTTTTTTTTATAAGTGCAGACTCGCACAACAGGAATGGAGTGAGTGTGGCTTTTGCTATTATAAGATTTGTTCTTAACTCCAAAAATCAATCGCCTAAGAATAATTGTAATCATCTCACAGGCCCGACAGTACATATGCTATAATCATCTGTTTTGTTGATGGGTTTTTCTTGCTCCAACCTTTATTTCGATGGGTTATTGTGTTTATCATATTATTTAAGTTGTTTGATCACGTTGTTGTGTGTCTTTCTACTACCTGCAGTTTTTTTTTAGGAATTTAGAAGCTTCTTATATTTTGTGATAACACAACGCAGTTTTAGAGCGGCTTTAGTTTGTTATTGAGACGTTAATTAGTTTGCCTTATGATATAGTTTAGCGTAACACTTTTGAATTAACACGTACATGGCCTTCGATGGTCGAGTGATCTTTAGCACATACTTACAACTTCTCGTCCAATCAAATTTCTAGAATGTGCCTTCTAATTTTCATAGTACATACTTTTTCCGTGTACTAAGTAACTACGCATAAATGACCACAAGGGTAATATTTCATTGTATCGTAATCAAGATATTAAAACAAAAATTGCCACTGGCTATTTTGAAATAAAATGCAGTGTTCCAAATTGAATTAAATAGTTTGTAATATAGTTTTCACATTGACTTTAAATATCCTGCTATTAAAATCTTTGGATCTAAAAAATGTTTTTGACGATTGCAAGTTTCTTTCATTTAAATGAAGAGTAACACATATGGTTCTTTATACCTTGATTAGAGTACAACGCCATCTTAAAATTGTGATAATTTATCATCCATGCAATTACTTTGTACACAAAAAAGTGAGTACTATGAAACCTTGTGAAAGGAATTAAGGCAACTTGGTCTATTTCGTCATGAATTGATTGAATGATTGATTATTGGTTGCTTAATGTCCAGTGGCAAATATTTCATGCATGTTCAGGACGATGTCATGAATTGCAAAACCGTGATAATGTCTGAAGAGAATGTGCCACCTATATATATATATATATATATATATATATATATATATATATGTTCTTATACATCTTTTAATTTTTACTTTGAAATAAAAAATAACATAAACCCTAGTATCTTTGATCTATTGGTAGTTGCTTTCTAATGACTATCCGCAGACTATCTATGGGGACATACCAGGGGCGGATCCAGCCATTTCTAAAAGGGGGTACCAACCCAGGATAAAAGGGGGTCCAACCATATGTCCCCATTCAAAAATATTGATCGTACAAAAATGGGGTTTTCCAACCCTCGGACCCCCTCCCCCCTACCTGGATCTGCCACTGCATACTATCTATATGTTTCAAATTTATTATAGCTTTAGTTTTACTCTGAAATTGAAAATTGTTTTCAAGACATGTAAAGCTTCCACTGCAATTTAATTATTGCTTGCTTTTCGTCAATTTATTTTGTCATCTTACCATGTAAAGAAGTACATGTATAGTAAAAACACCGCTTTATACCAATAAATATACTTACACCAGCAGCTACCATCTTTTCATTCTGGAGTCAAGGGCCTTTTGAAATCACATATTTTACAATGATACTAGTGAGTAAATTTACAAAACTTCGTTAATGAGCTCCGTTTTACAAACACCTGTGATACAAGTAGTCAGCCAAAATAAACTATCAATAGACCAATTAAAAGATTACTCGAGTTGTAAATATGTTCTAAATTGGATAGTCTATGAAAAGGTATATACTATGAAATTAAGAGCTCGGGGCAAGCCCCTCACTCTAAATTTCATAGTATATACCTTTTCATAGACTAACCTAGACATAAGTAGCTAATCTAAAGTGATCACTAGCCTGTCAACAATGAGATTGTGAGTTCGAACTCCGCTCATGGCAAGGTGCGTTCGACTCCGAACTTAATTGACTGGATTGCCAGTTGTTATGCCAATGGTCGGTGGTTCTCCCCGGATACGCCGATTTCCTCCACAAATAAATATTTGCCGCCATAATATTGCAAAATGTGCTGAAAGGACATTTAAATACCAATCATCAATCATTCAATTACATTTGAAATGACACTTTATATTGTCTTTTAATGTTCATTGTTTTTACATAAATGATCGTTTAAAAAGGCTCGTCCCGAACAAGCATGAACTATTTGCCACTGAACGTAAAGACAACAACAACCAATGAATCGTTTCAATAGGTTAGTACGTAGAAAGAGTTTGTCTGTCTTATATATGCTGATATTACATAGTTTTTGCGATATTAAAGAGCTATTTACCTTATATATTGTCGAAGATCACTCTCATAAGACCAGCTTTCATATCAAGCTTTCACTTTTTGTTAATGCAATACAGATGCGTCTTTTATTTTACTCAGTTGTTTTTATTGTTCGCTGATCAATTTCCAGAATTTTTAAATTTTAAATCCAATTTAATTGAAATTACCAGTAATTCAAATCATCCCGTGTTTACATTGATAACTCCTTCATACATACATCACAAAAAAACACAAATTTGTTGAAAAACACGGTTTAGAAAATGTAACGTTGAATTATTAAAATTAACTATACGCAACCAGAAATGAAAAATAAATAACACCGGTTTTCGACAGGAAATAGTTTCAAACTCAGGACGAAACCTTGGAAATTTAAATGCAGCAATTATATACAATGATATATACAAAAGAATTCTGATAAAAATAGTTTTTAATTAGAAAAGAGTTGTATTCATATTTGTATGGTTATTTAAGTAAAACTATAGTACAGGTAAAACAATATAATACAATTAAAACCCGCCATTATAAAACGACCAGATACACTTGAAAGTTTTATTTGAACTGTTGTGTGGAATATTGGTATTAGTATACTTCAAATTTTAAACTAAAAGGTTATTCCAATTAAAATTAAATCAATTAATGTTATTGACATTTTGTAACAATGCGCTTTCATAATAACATGTAACAGTGTAACAGTATAAGTATTGACTCGTCCATTTACAATTTTCGTTCATTTATTGAAGATGCATTTATTACTGTTTTATATGAAGTTTAAAAGATAAAAACCATTATCTGTGTTTTTTTTTTGTAATTTTTTGTGACGATCACAATTAGTCCTTGTGTACATGTACCATGATGTATTGTCTGCCATTTAAAAATATTCTGACTAAACAATGATAACTACTTCATCAGAAATGTGTCATTCAATCGTCGCTAGTCATCCTGCTATCAGCCAACTATTGTGCCAAAAATGAAAAAAAAAATAAATAGAAATAAAAACAACTTAACTTAAACACAGTCAGGTACAATGTACATTTATATGGATGCAATACATTTCGGTTTATATGTGACCTGGATGGATAGTTGTCTCATTGGCACTCATACCACATCTTCTTATTTATTTCTACAATGTAAAGGAAACAGTATAGTTAAAATTACTTGTTGTGTCATAGCTCATTTTATGGTCCTCATTGCAGTCCAAACCATGTCGCTTTCATATTTTCCATAAATCTTTAAGATAACGATTTGAGAATTGAAAACTTAACATCAAGAGCCATGATACATGTAATACTGCGGGATGGAATCACTGTACCTGGTGCTAGCTTGCTATTATCTTTCATAGATTTAATTTAAGTCATTCATGACAATTTTTATCACAGCAGCTGCATATTTTCATATTTGTTCGATAACAGCTTATGAAATAGACGAAGGCAATATACTAGAATTGAACATCCCCGATGATTTTATGATATAAATGGATTTATTATACTTCACGTCAAAATGCCAGATTTGGATTGGTTAATACGAGGGAGACAATTTACTCTATCCCATGGCAAATACTCTATTACCCTTCACGGAGACGCTTGCTCAAGTGTGCGCTTTAATAAATAAGGATGAATGTTATGTACAAGACGACATAGTTTATTACTTTGAATTTGAAATTTAATATACAGTAATAACAGAACATTCAGTATAAAAAAATTAAATAACACATATCTGAGAGGGTGATAGGGAAGATTGTTACCCCTCGAAAAGACATTGTCAACCTTGGCTTCGCCTCAGTTCACAATGTTTTCTCGGGGAAACAATCTGCTCTATCATTCTCTCAGCTATGTGTTATTTATATAATGAAAATGTATATGAACAAACATAGATGTGGGCTAACGTCAGTGTTTGTAACATTCTAAAGCTTTTTCGTTTTTAAGGGATTTCAATAAAGCCAATGATTTTGTTGTTGTTTTGGTTTTTTTGTTTGCAATGTGCAACAAAAAAGTACATAAGAAACATAAATAAAAACATGCATAACACAATTTGAGTCTCCTGTCGTTGGTTCAATTGACCATTATGGTTTCATAATACTTCGAGGCTATGGTAAATTCACTAACAGAAAAGTGACATCACATTTAAAAGTGTGCGAGGTGAGCGCACTTAATAATTTTTAATGCCGCCACATTCTATATGTTTCTCTAACAAGTCAGAAGATTGTAATTTAGTGGTTGTCATTGGTTGCTGTCTGTTTTATTTGTCTTTCGTTAACGTTCTTTAACTTTTTTTTTCATACATAGGCCGTTGATTTTTTTGGTTTGAATTGTTTCACAATTTAGCATTTTGTGCCTTTTATAGCTAACTATGCTTTATGATTTTTGCTCATTGGTGAAAGTCTTACGGTGAGCTATAATTACTTAAAATCCACGTCATTTGAAGATATCTTCCAAGAGGAAATGTAATGTAGATTTCTGCATTGGAACAACAGGTTTCCAATAGGAAAAATGATACATCTGACCTTTTGCAGATGACAATGATGACATGCACTTGTTATGATTTGGTTTAAACAATATTTTATTCGATAAGTCAACTCATGCTATATAATATAATACAGTATAAACAATGGGATCCAGAAACAAGCAACATTGCTTATTTTAATCAGTCTCCAAAAGAATATTGACATACAATATAATGAATACTTGGAGCATGCTCTGTCAATTGGAATATATTAAGAATAGTAAATACAAAATAAGATTGATTATATAGTTTGAGAAAAAAGGGAGAAAAAAAAACAAACAAAAAGCAAGTGAATGAAATGAGCTAAATGAAATGCAAGGAAAACATATAAATGAAGTTTTCATATTATGGTGTGAATCTTTTACTTTTCAATATATATTTCTGTACCAATACAAAAAGAGTACAATTTTCTTCATCAGTTAAACAATCTGACCCAAAAAGCAAAATATTTACATCAATACGCTGCGGAAAATCAGCAAGAGAATTCAGTAGCACTTGGCGTATGTTAGTATAGTAAGGACACGTTAATAAAAAATGAGGGTTTGTTTCTATAGCACCACAACGACAATTTGGCGAATCCACTAAACTACGTAAAAATAAATTGGAGTTTAAAGCACTAGATTTCATTCGCAAGCGTGCATGGAGAATTTGTCCAATGCGATTTCCAACATAATAATGTGTGGGAACCTTCTTATTTTGTTTACAAATATGTTTTTTAAATAGAAAGAGAGAGTCGCATTGTCTTATATTAAAAGGTATCTTATTCCATAATTTCACGGTTGCAGGGAAAAATGTTATGATTTATTTTGTTCCCTTACTTTTTTTGTCGATATCGATTCCGAAATGGCATATTTGGCCTGCACAGAGCACAGAATGGGTAGCTTTTGAGTAAATTACAAAACAATTTTAAGTTTCGTATGACTTGCATATTAGTGAAAAAATCAAATACATAAAAATTTGTTTATAAACTTGGTAATTTCCAAATTCCTGTAATATATATGATGTGTTTTGAAACAAAGTCACGCATCTATTTTTTATCGCACAGACAACCCGTCTGACCCTAGGCCTGTTCTTGTCTCGCCAGTGGAAGGATCAATTTCCTTCATCCATCTTGTCATCGATATTTGATATAAAGTATCTTTTGTTATTTCGCTGTGACCCTTTGCCGCTGAGAAGTATTTATATTTTTTACTTGCTGCGATTTCTATCAGACTTTCTAATGTTTAAGTAAGACCATATTTTTCGGCTTTAAGTATACCATTAGTTATCATTTGACTCCCACATTTCTTAAAACCCTAACGTTCGTAAATATTTGACAGGACCATATCAGCTTTATTCATAGTTTGATACGGTACTTTTTGTCCGCAATTTGCTTTTTGTCATGATTGCAACCAGAAACTGTCATAAATTATTATATTAATGTGCTCAAACTAATCTGGAAATTCCAGTGGAAGAGCTGATGGTCTGTTTGTATTTAATTTACACATGTTACACGAATGTTCGTCAGTCATTATGTTTAACATGTTTCAAACTATAAAGCATAAGCGTAACGCAAAAGGAGTGATATTCCGAAATTAACTTAATGTTGATTGCTGAATGGAACAAAAACTTGTTTTGACTTAAATGATTTTATGGTTTTGAATTTAGTCATTAAAATGATATTCCTGTTTTCAGGGTGGTGCATAATCTTTAAAGATAAATAATTCGTTGCTTTAGAGATTTAGTTAAATTCATTTCTGTCCTTAAGAATTTAAGCATTAACTTTTCTTGTTTGTTAGAATAATCAATAACATGATATAAAGGAATGATTTCCAAACCAGAAAGATTGAAACTGAAAATAAGACAAAATGATGAGCAATACCCGATCAACAAAAAGAGAGATCTTAGTTATTGATGAATTGTATATTAATAGTTTTCAATGTTGAAAATGCACATATATTCATGTGATAGATCAGGCTGTGTTAAAGGAAAGCTCACTTAATGATATCCGCGACATGACAACGTTCATACTTTTTTTGTGAGAAAGTTCCAATCAATTCTAAAAATCCGGAACCCAACAAAGCATTCAGATGAAGACTGAAATTGAAGGTAGAAAAAAGTTAAGTAATCTGTCAAGTAGTTCTGGAACAGTTGTGGATACAAAAGTAAAACAGACGAACAAACAGACGACGGGACTGACGGAAGAAACAACGAACAAATTAATGGCCTCCTTTAAATTACGTTATACCGCCGCATTAGAAAGCGGAATAAAAGTACAAATGTGAACAATAAAACAAAATTTTAAGAAACGAGTGGTCGGAGTGACTACTGTCATAAGTTCGTGTTTTCAATATAAAATAAAATCGCGGTTTCTTTTTCTTAAAAGTAAAAAATCATAATTGTATGCATTTTAAATTAGTAAAATGTTGACCTAATTGTCCTTCTAAATACTTCTGCAATGTATTGAGAATACTTGTAATACTGGAAATCGTTGAAATTGATTTATTTGTTTTACAGAAGCAGGTCGAACACGTAGGTTTACATGCAATGAACCAGATTATCAATCACTAAATGCACTTTTTAAAGAAAATATTTTGCAAATCGTATTTTTATCTGAAGCAGTTTCTTAATATAAAGTTGTTTAAGATGAATAATAAAGTCACTATCTTTATCAATAATAAAGTCACTATCTTTGTTTTTACGGTAAAGATCGTTCAAAGTAGTGTTCCAGTTGAATAATATCATAATGCTTTGAATTAAGCGTAACGTCATCCCATTGTAGACCGTAAAACATCGATTTTTTACGTTTTATACTAACAACTAATTAACAGATTGGTAGCTACATCAGAATCAAAGTAGATTATAATATGATTATTTTGCATCATTAAAAAGGAAACTTAATATGTACCAACAACATATAAAGTTTGACTAAATACTTATGGATTAGTAATTAGAGATATGAAACAAATTTAAGAACGTGTTTCGCCGAATTCATGTGTTCTACAAAAATGTTTATCGATTTTAAAAAACTTATTAATTAAGATTTCAGAAAAAAAAAGAAATAAAATTGCAGTTTTCAGTTATAGTTCAACGAACCGAAGATGTATGCATAATCATGATAGTTCTACCAAAATCTGTTAAACAGTTTATTTACTGTATGTTGACCTTGCGCATTTTAAGCGATCAATATGGAAATTATTAAATAACTGAGGTTAAAACTCCTTTAGACAAATTTGATTTAAATATTAGGGTTTGAGTTTTGTATTGCCAAAAACAACATTCAAGCAGCGCCTGTAAAAAAAAGTACATATCGCCAAGTTGATAGAATATCTACCATACCTAGCGTTAACTACAGTACAACCTGTGACATACTCTGAAAAATGTTCACAATTTGCTATGATCAACATCCAATGGTGACCATTTATTTGGGTCATAAAACATGGGATGCTGATCATTTATTGGGGTCATATGCCATGGGCTGGTGGTCAATCTAATTAGGTTACCTGGAGAGATGCACTGATTTTATCTATTGATTAAAAAGGTGTGTAAATGACATCCTGCATCAAAACTTTACCTGTGCAGGTAAGTGTTCTTGTCCCTTTTCATTTACCTACATGTGCATAAGTTTTGTTTACAGATTGAAATAGAATTTTTTATTTATTCATTTTCTTAAGGCTAGAAATAATCTTCATGTAAGGATATTAATGAAGTATTTTTTCATTTGTGTACATGTGATACTAGTTTTCATTCTGTAATTGTATGCGATTAGTTCCGTTTCTCAAGCAGTGTGAAGTATTTTTATTCTAACAAATTCATTTGAATCTTTTTCATAATGCTTATGACATAGGCAGTAAGGTGCTTGTTTATTACATTTTCCCCAAGGACTAAGTAGGGAAAAATCACAGGAAAGAGTTACATTTCAGTTTATGATAATTTTCTTTCTTTCTGTGATTTACAAAGGACTTATTTTATTTTTTTCTAAAAATGTTAAACAACTTGTAGACAAAACTTCTTTAAAAATATAATAAGGATTAAATAATATAAATTACAATAATTTGTCAATATGGCTTATTTAAAGTTTTTATTTGACTGGCTTCATGGTGTTAAGAAAATAAATGTTAACAGACAGAAAGCCACAAAGTAGATAAGATAAAACTCAAAGATAAGTTATTGACTAGCATTTGAACACAAAACAAAGAATCCTTGAAATAATATATTTTTAAGAAAAGAAAAAAATATTGTACATCATGTACATTGTAGTCAATTGCTCATTTGAATTATCAAATGAATTATGAACTACTAATCATGCAAATGGTACGTTTATAGGCACCAAAAAGCCAGTAATTAAACAAGCCTGTTTTCATTTTTTTTTAAAATAATTTCTTTTCCTAAGATTAACTATATTCAGAGATCAGGAATTTTTTTCATTAGCATTTTTAAAAAAGATTAATTATCAAAATCTATAAGATTACTTCACTTAGTTAAGAATTAGTGACCATAATTTAGAAATAGAAAACGGTCACTATTAAGGATAGAATATGTAAACTGTGCCACTTGCTAAAGGATGAAAAACACTTCCTCCTTAAATGTAAAATTAACAAACAAAAAATAACTAAGGGATAATCTATTTAAAATTTGTTTACCTTCTCATAATTATGTCTCTACCCAAGAACAATAAAAAGTAAAAGCAATGCTAAACCCCTCTATCATGGAACATGTAAAAAAATGGCTCTTTTATAAAACAGACATTAGAACTAGTGCAGAAGTCTTATAATTGTTTCCATGTGTTCATTTCTTATCATGCTTATAAAATTGTTATTTCTTCCCGTTATTATGTTTTTTTTTTTTTTTTAATTTTTTGTCACAAACTAATTATGCTTAAATATGACAATAAAGAAAAATGAATTGCTTTTAAAAAAATGTATAGATAAAGTCCTAAAGATAATCTTAAACATTTGTTAATCAATGTTGAATGAAGATCAGTATCTCTAAATCTTAACAATTTCGATTTTAGAAAAATAGTTTGAGAAACACCTTTTCAATAGAAAAAGGCAGACATTATAAGATCCATAGAAATTATTGGAGACTGTGCAAGTTTGCAATATATTAGAAGATGAGATTCATTTATTCTTAATTTTTCGCCAAAAAATACATGCAAGAAATAACTGAAATTGAGAGAATTATTTGAAAGGTATAACAGCAAAACAAACAGTCATGGCAGTATAAGCTACATATAAAAACTGAGGTCATGAGACAATTTCTTCTTCAAAATATTATTAAGCTATATATTCAACTAGTTTATTATTTTATTTCATTTTTTAATTTTCTTGTCATTATCACAGTAATAAAATTTGACAAACACATATATTTTACCTGAGACACTTTACCTGCAAGATATTTAATTTTATCACTTAAATGCAATCATGATTTCCCTTTACCCTTGACTAGGTTTTGATTAATACCTTGTGTATTAATTATGCAACAGGGGTATAATGATTGACATATAGGGCTATCATGGTGGATATAGTTTTTATGGCCCCCATTAATCAGAGTTTGTCACAGGTAGTACTGTATTATGATTTCCTTCATTTCGTAACAAGTAAGCTATTGAACAACGGGTGCCAAGTGGTGAAATTTAGTCGTCCTTTAAAACATTTTACGAGTCGGTTAAACGTTATTGGATATATGTGTCTCAGATGACCACGGCTATGTTCGTTTGGTGTCTTTTGTGGAAAAGGATATACGTATACTTCTGGTGTTATTAATTTTATTTCCATTGATTTTCGGGGTTCATGTTGTTCAATATTTAGTGTTCTATGTAGCGTTTTGTTCGTCTTTTCGTCGTTTATAATTTTTAACCATATCGTTGCCAAAATTCTAACTGTTTATGTGTGTTAGTGTGTATCATAAGAGCAACAAGTTCCAGTCACCTCTTACATTCGAAGTTTTATGATGAATCAGTTGGATTGAATTTCATCGGAATAACACCTGGCTGTTCATATTTTATGAACAACATTATCTGCTATGCTACAAACTGTCAATACACATCAATATAATGTCTCTCAACGGAATATGTAGTTGGATAATATTCAAATAAGTTTATGTTTTCTATTGTTCCTGCAGCTACGATCCCGTATGAAATGCCATGTCAAACGCCCGCGGGATGTGAACTTGAAGCTCCCCGTAATATCACTGACAGGCTGCCTAAAGTTTGTTCATCAAAGACTACCAGCAACTTCACAACTACAACCCCTGAGACAACTACAACTAAACATAGAACACGTTGTACAAGGAGACATCATGGTCGATGAACATTTTGACAAACTTCTGAAAAAATAAATTACTATGTTTCATACATAGGGAAATAATTTTAATTCTTGTGTGCAATCGCCATATTCCATCTTATTCTATCATTTTCAAGTACATACAATGCAAAAAAAAAAAAAAACGCAAACATTAAACAAAGTTACACTTGTACATGTTGTACCTTAGTTAAGTACAAGTTTGATTTGATTTATATGTGTCGCTAACGGTCGTACTTGCGCAAACCAATTTTAATTAAGACCGTCAAAAATATGACATTATATGATTTGCCATCGAATCCTTATTTTTATGAATACGTTTTTTTTATTGGAAACTGGAACGATTAATAGACAGAGCCATACAAGCGCATCTCAAACATTCAGTATCTTATGTATTATTATTTATACTGGATCAAAATACTTTTCGTTTTGATAAACTGATATGTCTTCATTATATAGTTATATGTTCAGTGTGAGCCAAGGCTCCGTGTTGAAGGCCGTACATTGACCTATAATGGTTTACTTTTATAAATTGTTATTTGGATGGAGAGTTGTCTCATTGGCACTCACACCACATCTTCCTATATCTATATAGACACTGTACATTGTATGTCATATAACTGTAATACAACCAAAGTTCCCGCCACAAGGATACTTTTAGATCAATGAGCAATAGACCAACAAACACCCTGTGTTGAACTTAGATGGTTGGAAATTGAAAAAATAGTAGTCAAAATCAACTGGGTAGGTCTGCCATGTTCATTGCGTCAAAATCCAATGAGTATTCGTAATCTTTACCACCTGTTTATTTTGCTAAAATACCACAGTGCAATACAAAACAATGTATTGACAAAAAATACAGAACTCAAGACAGATTAAAAAGGAAAGTAAAAACAATGGTAAAACGCTTGAGTTTACCAACCAACATAACGACTTGAAAACACCTGTCCTATTTCTGCTTTGGTAAAACATTATCTGAAAAAAAACTGTGAGTGAAATCTAGCTTTATAGTTAGCTAACTAAAGTATCCGACGTGTATAACAGATGTTAATAATAGTTCCTTCATTTTTATTAAACTGTGTGAGTAAACCAAACAGACATAATTTGCCAAAGTGACAATAATTAGGACCTACCAGTCACAATTGTCTAAATATACACAATAGATTTATAACAACACTGACTTGAAAATCCAAACAAACGTTAAATAAATCTAACTAAGACACTAACAAAAACAAGTAGCCACTGTAGCCGACAATACAGTATAGCAAAATCCAATGACATATACACACCCTTCCTACACATGTACAGTATGCATCACGTAAAATATACATGCAGATGTAAACAAATGAAAACAAATCTATAAAAACGCATGCGTCCGAATCGCATTATGTTTCAACACGCATCAGGAATTGTCAAAGTCAAAAACCAAAAATGAGAGCGTGATGCACTAATACCGAGCCACGTCAATAGTCATATAACCAGCAGGAACATAGTACGAAGACAAATAAATTTAAAAATACAAAGTAAATGAAATCATACACAACGTACGCGTATTATTTTTATACGACATGGAAAATGTGTCTATAAGTTATTGGATACTTCCAATAAATCTTTAGGAAAAAGGAAGATACGTTCAATTTTTTCTTGTTATCCAAGTAAAAAGATTATTCTTGAATTCGAGATTCTTTAACAAGAAATGAATTCTACCTCTTTCATAACTTTGGTTCAATGTTATTTCTTGAGGATTTACTTTTGATAAATATAAAAATAATAAGATGTGAAATTATTCCATATAGACTACTTTTTACAAAGGACTAAATGACGGACAAGTTAACTGCAAAACGTCATCCGTTAGCATACAACAGTCAGCAAAACCCATACCAATAGCAAGCTATAACATGCTCCGAAATGACATAGGTTAAACAGTTCAAGTGAGAAAGTTATCGATCTGAAAACAATTAACGGAACACAGTCATGACACACAGCAACTCACAAAAACCATTGAATTATATGATCCGAACTGACGTCGTGGAGGAGGAAGGTACCTTTCATTTAGAGAATATGGGTTAATGTTAAATAATATACTTATTTTTTTCCTTTTCATAAAGAATAAATAATATATTACAACATTAAACTTAAACGATAGTAGCTTTATTTCATAAACAAACATACGAGATAAAATTGAGAATGGAAATGGGGAATGTGTCAAAGAGACAACAACCCGACCAAAGAGCAGAAAACAGCCCAATATGACATATACTTTACTTCAAAATCTAAACCGTCCATTGTCGTAGCAACTGACTTCAGAGGTGTATCAGGAAATATGTTTATCGAATATTTAAAGCCTTGTTATGTCCATGAAACTTAGAAAGAAGATAATGGCTACATTAATAAACAACGATTAAACACACAAATATACTTATCGGATCCAATCTTGGACTTTATATTTACGTTGTTCTGATTCAAAACAATAAATCGTACTTGAACTTTTAACACAGGATGAATGCATATGTATATACAAATATACATTTTTGAGTAGTAAATATCTATAGATATAGATAACATAGATAAGCATAAAAGAAGATGTCCGGTATAAATCAATGCGACTGCAAAAATTCAAATACAAAAACATGTCAAGCTCTCAATAGCCTTCTGTCTATAAAAGTTGAATTTCGGTTCAGCAAAAAAATGAAAAATAGCATGACCTGCCATAAAGACTAACCTTCAAAGAAAAAAGAAATTTATAGATACTACGATCTGCAGTACTTGGGACATGTATACATATGTAAATTTGTCCTGAATGTGTCTTCCCAAATTAAAGTTATCACTTGGTTTATACTTACATGATAAACACGACGAGTGCCGAATTTGGAACAGGATCGGCTTACCTTTCCGGAGCACATGAAATAACGGCCATTTTATGTTGGGGTTGGTGTTGTTCAGTCTTTTTTTTTCTATGTTGTGTACTGTTGTTTGTCTGTTTGTCTTTTTTGTCTTTTTTAGCCATGGAGTTTTAGTTTACTTTTCGACTTTCGAGTTCGAATGTCCCTTCAAAAATGGTATCTTTTAGATCGCAAAAAATCCCTCGTGGTTTCATCTTGATCAACCAAGTACAAGAGAGCGGACAATAATACAGGTCAAATACTGTATATTATGGGGACATAAATATATCGATGTTTAAATCTTGTAAGCCAATTAGAAGAAACAAATCAAGGTAACACATAAGATTGAAGAAAAAAAATAAACTGCGAATATGAGCGAGACCGCGACAGTCCCCTGTAATGTATGCATCATTCACCCTGTATTTAGTTATAATGTTTCTTTTGTAAGTCGAGTTGGATATTAACTTATATCTTATCGTTTGTGGTTTGAATTCTGTATTGTCGGTTCATTTCACATACATCTTATTTGTCAGTATAGTCGAGTTACTCATGGTTCGTCTACGGTGTATTTGCTGTTTAGCCTTTTATATATATGATTTTAAGTTTATAGCATTCATGCGCAACTGTATGCACTGGATTTTTTGTTTGTTTATACACAGCTTTTGAAGTTAAGAAGAAAAACCGACATGGTATGAAAATACAAATAATAAAATCATTACAAACACAATTCCGTTTTAATATTCTTGTCATGGTTAGACAATACACAATTAACATTATAACAAACTCAATGTCAATTCTAAATTATTGTACGTGCCTTTGAATAACAGATGTATTTTTTTTTTTTTTTTTTAGAAAATTACCTATGATACTAAAAACGTCTCAAAAATACGTCACTTTTTGTGGCGTTGATCCATTCATATGAAGCGCTGTTTGTACTTCATTTGTGGTGTCCTTGTTAGATGTCATAAGTTCATGGGAGGTGTCCGTTGTTATTAACGCATCACTCAATATAAGCACACATAGTAAACGAAAGCCACCATTATAAATTCGAATGAACAGTTATTTAGATAGATCGGTCAAAATTAAATAAAATGATTTTTCTGACTAATCCATAATCTTACTTAATCCTTTTTGTTTAAACCTGTGTTCATATAAATTGTTTACCTCACCATGGTAATAATCATTCAATGTGATTAAAAATTGTTCGATTATAGAAGTCACCAATATACCTTTCCTTTGAATTAGATACATAAAGTTTGGCAGGCAACCGGGATCAGATATATATTACCAGACATAGCCATGAACTATGTTTTTGAGTTAACAAGAACATTAATCAAACAGTGCGAAATGACTGCTAATCAATATGTTATCGACATAGCCGCACATCTATATAAACACACATGATATACAACCTTTAAATGCATTCCATCATGAATAAGGAAATATAATACATTATGGACAGTATTTTTCTCTAAATGAACACCAATTAAACTTTAAAATACGGATGAATAAATTACTACTAGTATATCTATAACTAATTATCGTGTTTTAAATTGTTAGAAAAAAATTATTCTGTGACTCTGCTGTTAGTCGTTTTGAGTGCAATGGTTACTTCTGTAATTAATGGAATATATTTTTATCCTGAACGCTCTAAAATTTCGTGCTTTATTTGTTTTAACTTTTTGATTCGTGCATCACTGATGAGTCTTTTGTAGACAAAACACACGTATGTTTTTAAGCCTAGAATCTATGATGAGTGTATTTGTACCACCAATATCTTAGTTTTGAAGCTACTCAATGACTTTTACTATTTTGTAATGTATTCAATTATATGTGAACTGAGGAAATCCTGATGTAGAAAAAAAACGTGAAACTCGAAGCAATACAATACCATTTGTTTAAATTAAGGATGTTCGCTCCTCTGTTCTTTAATTTTTGCCGGATATTCGGAATCCTCTGATTCTATCGATGTAAAGCCATTAACAATTTTGCCCACTAACCCCCGTCTTTTCTTTCCATAATTTGATTACATTTAGTTTAAAATGTCATCTTTGAAAATCTTATAAAATCCTGTACCTTTGGCTCCATCATACGGTGTTTATATATCCCAACTCGTTCGGTATGCCCGTGTGTGTTCTGATGTCATAGATTTTAACGAACGTAATCAATGCATCACTGGGAAATTATTGTGTCAGGGATTTCGATACCATAAATTACTTAAAACTTTTACTAAATTCTTTCATAGATACAAAGATTTGATTAGTAAATTTGGCTGTACCTGTAGAAAACTTATTAAAATGGTATTTCACATCCTAAATTTTACGGTAATATTGTACTTAAAGCGAGGAAATCACTATGTGATCCGTGTAAACTCATCGAACCTTTAAACAAACTTATAAGTAAGGGTTATCGTACCAATATTGTAATTAGATCTCTGAATATAGTTTACATTGGCACTAATATCGATTTTGTCATCAGCAAATTAAAACATAACTAAATTTGTATTCTTTTCAAACGGGATGTTTATAGACACACCCACGTTCATTTTGATCTATAAAGAGGTTAAACTCCTAACTATCCTACTGTCTGTCGATACATTTATTTTTGGCATTGCACTAGTCATGTCTTCTTTGACTGTCCATGACGTTAAAATACTAAATCCCTGGGATGTGTTTTAGTTGATTTTAGTCTCTGATGCATGATTTTTATTATTAATTGTTTTGGCTTTTAACTAGCTGTCAGTAACTGCGAGTACTCTCAAATCGTACTTTCTTGTTTATTTGACCTGTTGATACTAATTGTAATGCTTTTTTGTTATTTAATGTTATTCAGGGTTATATCTGGTCTATATACCAGCTTTGATAAGTGTTTGGTACTAATATAAATTTCCACTTCGTACTATGAACATCAAAATTATTTATGTTAAAATATTTCCTTTCTCTATTGTAACTGTATACGTATACCTAACAACAATATTATTTTATTTACCTGTGTTTAAAGTTATTGCAAATGGCTGATATTTTGTTCGAGCATATTGTTTTCTTAAATTGTTTAACATTTCATACCGATATAACATGTTACTTTTATTATTCTTCCTTAGTTTATTTATTTTGAATTTACATTGTATCATAGGTCAAATTTATTTGTTCAGTGTATGTTCAATGGTGTTACTATGTCCTTTGATTGAGTTAAGCTATTTCAGTTGATATTTTATAGTGTGTCTTTCTATGTTGTGATGTTACACTATTGTTTCAGAAAAAGGGTGAAGGTTTGGTACCATTAAAACGTTTAATCCCGCTGCAAATGTTTGCACCTGTCCTAAGTCAGGAATCTGATGTACAGTAGTTGTCGTTTGTTTATGTAATTTATACGTGTTTCTCGTTTCTCGTTTTTTATATATACTAGACCGTTGGTTTTACCGTTTGAATGGTTTTACACTAGTACTTTTGGGGCCCTTTATAGCTTGTTGTTCGGTGTGAGCCAAGGCTCCGTGTTGAAGGCCGTACATTGACCTATAATGGTTTACTTTTATAAATTGTTATTTGGATGGAGAGTTGTCTCATTGGCACTCACACCACATCTTCCTATATCTATTGTTATTTTCATCGTTTTGAAAGAAAAAGGTGCCAATGTCAAATGTATGAAAAACCAAGAGAGCAGTATTTCCCACCAAATTTTCAATGGCTTATATCTCGAAAACAAGCACACGGACCTTTCATTTTTTTCTGCTTTTTTATTTCCTTTATTTATATACTATCACTCTAATTTAAACAAAATCTGTGTTCGGTTGAAATAAGCATTGTTCATCCGTGTCATTCTATGTGGTTGCTGCACACTTATTTGAAGAACGGATACCAATTTCTGGACGTAAGGCGGGACATACGTACAGACAGACAAGGGTAAATCAAAATGCCCCCTTAGACGTTAACGCTAAAAGCTCACGCAAACATGGGAGCATGAATCGAAAATACAATATTCTTATAATATTTTGCGTAAAAAAGTCCGGATTATCTATGCAATCGTGTTCCACACTGTGAAGAGAGCACAACTGTGTATCTTTTGTTAAGTGCCAATGATTGTATTGTTCCTTTTCGTAGAGTATACCTTACTAAAGAATCGTTTATACCATTTACTATTAAACAATGGAATAATACTGATTTTTCCCTTGGAAAAGCAGATTCTATCTCAACATTTAAAATACAATTACAAATGTTAAATACTATAAATACAGATGTACCTAAGCACTATTTATATGGACCGAGGAAACTAAATATAAGCCAACTATATGATCAAACCAAGAAATAATTTTCTAATTGCCTCCTTGTTATTTCTACAGTTTCAGAAATGATGACATCTGAATATATATTTTGAAAATCACTTGCCAATGACTTTCCTACAGATATTGAGCAAAATGATAAAGCATCAGAAAGGGTGGGTATTGCAGTTTCTGGTCATCCACATGTTCATCAATTCGATGGTAGACATGGTAGGGGAGTTGGAATACGAATAAGTCTGTGCCACACAATTCATATACGTCTTTTTTATACTACAAAATTCAACATTATAGGCTGGATTACATTTCTTTGTCATTGGTGTGTTTTCAGTTCAATGCAACGTCTCGTCTGATATCTTTTTGATCAAATTTCTGTTGGATCTAATTTTGTTTTAAGGTTATCCCATTTGCATTCACAATCGGCACATGCTTGTACAAATGACTAAATATACATAGCTTGTTGACATTTACATCTGTTGCTGTGACACAAGTTTAATATTTTTGTTTTGAAAATATTATCTCTAAGCAAATGCTTGTGCTTGTGAAATGGTACCACAAAACGCTTAGTAGCCAAGTCCTTGTTTTGTCATGACAAACGGTTATTGTTTTTTTTTTTAAGTTTGCAAGGTGGATGGTGCCTAAGAGATATTCAAACAACCTCGCGGCAAATAAACGACAAAAAAGTCTACAAACGCAACATAGAGAACCAAAGATATACACAGACGCCATCAAAAATCTGTATTGATCTTGGGCTATTAAAAGGGGAAGGCATATCTTGCTCCGTATGTGGCTCCCGTTGTTTTGCTTAAATAGATCCAATTTAGGAGATTTCACATTCCAGGAAGAGATGACTGAATTATGGTTACGACAGTTAAAGTTAACAGTGGAAAAGCCATGCTTCCCAGACAATCACCTGAGTACAAGGTATATGAACACTGAAGGTATACACGTTGACTATGCTTGCAAAAGAAAATGTAGCAAACAGTACTTTGCAATACTCAAACCAGTGTTAATTTATAAATGTTTACTACTTTCACTAAAACACAAACCATACTTAATAAGGTTTTAACAGATACTATCTCCACAAAAGGTACACCTAAGAAACATTTTTAAAAAACCATGTCAGTCTATATCAGGTAATTTTTCTTTCAAGCCCTTTTTTCCTCCTAAAAATCTACAGTAAACATAGTTTTAAATAGTTATCATTTATAAGATCCATCTCTTTTTAGATATAGTTTTTCTCTACTGACTATTTAAACTTTTATTAATGTGCTTATTACTCGTATTTCTTATATAAAGTTTTAGATACATCTTCATGATTTATCACGCCTTGTTAACTTTTCTTGAACATTTTTGTGTCATTTTCTATCAAATCCCAATGTTTTATAATTGATCTTTTTAACTGTTTCACTGCTGGGTTATATTTAGTGATAAACTGAACTCTCAATCATTTTAAGAAAGAAACCAGTTATAGCGTATAAAAGACACAAAAATTTACAAGAAAAGTTAACAAGGCGTGATATATCATGAAGATGTAGCTAAAACTTTATATAAGAAATACGAGATACGAGTAATAAGCACATTCAAAACAATAAGAGATAAACAAACTTGTATACATACATAATATAAATGAAATAGATGAAGCCTGAAACGGGGCAAAGAGTTCACAATTGATTAGAAAAGAAAAAAGGCGTGTTACTAAATTCCATCAAACAGTGAAGCAATTGGAACGATCTATCAGAAAACATTGATTTCTGACTGTTGAAAACAACCAATGAGAATCAAGTTAAAAGAAAATAATAGAATAGCTTGTAAATGTTCAAGACAAATAGAGCTGGAAGTTATAAACCTTAATCAAATAAAAATAAATATACTTGTTATAAGATCATTGATTGTAGCTGAATAATATTTTGCAACGTACTGAATATCCGGTGTATCGTCCATAATCTATTACAATCTGTGAAACGTGGAGGCCGCTGAAGATCCTCGCCACGTAAAAAATAAGAGGTGAAATACCAGAAAATATCCCGTAATCATATAAAACATCAAAATAAATAAAAACAGTGTCAACAATATATAATCTATGTTTAATTTAAGAAAATTATCAATGCATATGAGCATATAAGTATGGAAAACAAAACAAATACTTTTAAAATTGCCAGTGCATATGAGCATATAAATATCGAAAATAGATCAATACTTTCTGCTTAGGTGGGTTTGGATGGCTTTTAAATAAAACAAGTAACAAAGTTATAGATAGGACATTGTAACGGGACTATCTGTCTTTCCGTAACCCGTCCAAAACACACTTGTGGACATTGTAGAGGTTGCGTCTCAGCAGATCTACACTATACGTGTTGTATATATTGAATATAATTGACTGTTATAAGTTGTCTTCGTCCCGAATGAATCAGACCTTGTCCCTTAGTTTTTGATACATTTTCTTCATTCCAAGGTAGTGTCAGTGTTTCCTCATATAACTTTGGTCTTCTATGAGAAAATTGCCCTTTTCGCTTGTCCCCGATTTTTTCTTGATTTTCTATTTTGTTGATCTACGCTTCGGTTTAGTTCTCTTATCTTGTTTTACTATGCGTCCCAATGGTTTTTTTTATTTCACCTCTGACCAAACATAGATCGATGTTTAGGATCCGTCTATATAAGTAAAATCCCCGCCGCATATGTTATGCCCCTTTTCCAACCCCGGAATGTGTTGGTCAATGGTATATTCTTTTCTCGGTAGAATATTCACGCCAATATTGAAGATCACGCAGTAACTCTAAATATCTGTTTTATGTGTTGCATTGTGTGATTTTAAGCTTTATTCGTGCCGTGTCAATTGCCCGTGCCTGCCTTTTCTCATTATTGTCAGAGTCTGTTTTGTGCTATTTGAAATAAAAAAATATAACCAAAATATGAAATAGGACATTCGCCTTATCTAAATGTTCTTTGCAATTGTCACTGAATACACATTTAAGTTGAACATATAGTATGAGTGAATTAAAAAAAACTAAAGTATAAAGTACATTGTGAAGGCATCCGAGGCAAAAAATAACGGACTTTGTATAGGCATGTGACGCCCTTGTCAATAGAGATGCAATAATTGTCTGTTTACATATTTACAACTTTTTTTTTCATTTTGCTAGCTTGAAGTAGCTAGAATCTCATCTTCTAAAAATATAGAATAGAATATCATAGATTTCCTTTTTATTCATTCATTAGGGTCTGGATGGGGGTCCCTCAACTCTGTATTCTCTTTTCTAATCATTTTTTCTCTATTCCTTGTTTATTTTGCCCATTATTCTCTATTCTTTATTGTAATTTAGCACCCCATTATTCTCTATTCTTTATTGTAATTTAGCACCCCAGTATTCACTATTCTTTACTTTTTTGGCCTATTTTTCTCTAATTTTTCTGGCCCATGATTCTGTAGTATTGGTCCATTTATGTCTATTCTGTAAAACCCATCTAGACCCTTATTCATACTCAATTTAAAAATAAAATTGTAGAATTTAAGTCAGTAAATGGTTTATAACCAAAACAAGAAAAATATTGTTGTGGTAAATACAAATGAGCAAACATTTTTTTTTCCTTACAGTTCAGTTTCAGATAACAATTATATCCAACCGTTACTACTTTGAGACGACCACTTACATTTGCCTGTCGTGGTCGTTGTCAACTGTAGGTGTAGGTAATTGTTGAAAAGGTCTATTAAGCTGTAAGATTTGATTTTTCTTAGATAATAACAGTTTTTAATATTAGTCCAAATAGTTACTATGATTACGTGCTTCTGACGGACATGTGCATAATAATCGTGTTAAAATTATTCTAAACATACAGAGACAACATTGAGGAGTGAGGTGTGAAACTTCCATTCAAATAAGAAGGGTTGATTTCCAATGATTCTGTCCTTTTTCCTAACGCATAAATTATGTTATAAATCATTTAACTTAGACGTTGGTTGTATTCTTCAATCATTTGTATTCATGGTATCTATGACGGATTTATTTACCATCTTTGGGTCGCTTCAACTGCTGTCAGAGGTTCTCTCCACGAAGGTATCACTAACCCAGTAGTCAGAACTTTTGTGTTGACATGTATATGATTGATACGGTCAAATTTATAAATAAAATGTTTACAAAATTTCCTATTGCCAAGAATGGTCTACCCAGAGGAATATATTGCCTTTGCTGCATTTGGCAAGTTCTCCGAAATTTGAGTTTCCTTGATGCTCTTCATTTTTATTTGAGTCTTGTTGATGTTTTTTTAATCGAGCATCACTAATGAGTCTTTTGTAAACGAAACGCGCGTCTTTGGGTAAAACAAATTAAGCCTGGTATTTATGTTGATTTTTTTCATAAGCAAACATCTTATTTAAACTTTCCAACACACTCTAGCTAGTGTATTTTCAAACCAAATTACTTCTGAGATGGATCAGGGATCTCATAGAATATCAAAACATTTGTTGTGTTCATTAAGCTTAGTCAGATGATAGTGAAAACACGGATTCACTACAATTGTAAACGCATGGTCATTTATTAGCGTTGTATATTTACTTCGGCATATATAAGCATAAAAGAAGATTTACGGCATGAGTCAATGCAACTGGAAGATAGCGATTAAATAAATACAAATCCAAATCTAAAAACAAAAAAACCAAAACAACAAAGAAATCGAAAGTTCAATATATAACTAAGGCATGTTTTTTTCTTCACAGTATGCCATGCTCTAAATCGTCTTTTTGTGTATAAAGTTGCATTTTAATTCAAAAAAAGATTAACAAGACCTGCCCTGAAGAGGATATTTTAAAGAAAACAAAGAAATTTATGTTAAAAAAACATGTACAAGGTGCAATACTTTGAACAGACCCAAACCACGTGTGAATGTGTTGTACATGTCCTCTAAGATCTCAATTCTTCGACTCGATCAACAGAATAATAAAAGTTACTTAATAGAACATGCAATAAAAATATGTACAGGGAGGCATACAAGTACAGTAAATTAGGACCACCTAGTTTAGCGATGTTTTAATCTCGCAAATTGATTTAGAATAGACAATTCAAGGCTACAAACAAAAACTGTGGAAAATGCAGGCACTCCAAAAGCGAGACCGGATGCGTGGACAGAGTAAGCGTCTTCTGCTATGCATGTTTGACCCTGCATGTGAGTACATACTTAGGCAAAATGTCAGAATCGTTAAAAAAAGCAATCGGCAATATTACTTATCGCTATTTGTCCTTTGATCTTTTTTTATGATTTCTCATATCACACGTCTTACTACAGATGAACACTTACCGTCAGAAACTAAGGGCGCACGTGACGTTTTCGATGTAAACATAAACGACATCATACTAAAAAAAAGTGCTAAACAGATAATCAATGGTTTTTCAAACTGAAGGTTGTTTCTCAGCCACATATTATCTCAGGGATATCGCATTTCGATGACATTGTGGCCAGGAAACAGCCTCTCGTTTGAAAAACCGTCAATAAGATCTATAAAGATCAGTTAATGTACCACGTTACATAAGATATATAAACACAGATAAAACAGATAAGACGTATGAACAATTCCGTATCATTAAATATTAGCACGAATGGTACTCGAAAACCAACAGAATATATTTGAATGAACTTTTGTCATATAAGCGGGAGGTTTGGCTAGCCATTAAACCAGGTTCAACCCACCATTTTTTCTTAAAATGTCCTGTACCAAATCAGGAATATGGCAGTTGTTATCAAATAGTTCGTTTCTATGTATGTTGGCGTTTGTTTTTGTTGCACTCCAATGTTCCTGTTGTTTATTTGTTTTCCTCTTATAGTTGATGTGTTTCCCTCGGTTTTAGTTTGTAACCCGGATTTGTTTTCTCTCAATCGATTTATGACTTTTGAACACCGGTATACTACTGTTGCCTTTATTAAGGTATATAGATTATACAAAATTGCATAAAACGCATTAATTCTACCTAAGTCTTGTTCCTGTTTAACACAGTGTTAGCCCAGTGTTCAATGAGAAACAAAAGTCAGATTTATCTCCTCAGCATCACAAGTGGCGCACTAGCTAATGCGGTCCTTATCATCAGTTTCCGGCTTATCAGACATATGATCAATTTGCAATGTTTATCTACATTAACATGTGTGTTTGTCTATGATATAAATAAATGAATCTTATTATTCTTTCATTACACTCTTGCTAAACAACTATAAGAAAGTGTGTAGATAATATAAAGTTAAGTTTTAATATAAAGTATGGCCAGTAATTATTGATCTTGGAGTTTACCACAGTTAAAGAAGAATTGAAGAAAAGAAAAGCAAAATTATCAGGAGGAAGAGAGAACTCATTGAAAGGTAATTATTATTAAACATATATTTTTATATTCTTAAAGTAAACAATATGTTGAATAATTGTGCGTATAAAGTAAATGTTTTATGAAATAAGTCCATGATTTCAATTAATTTTTCCTTATCATCCGCATGAAAATGTGAAAGCTTTATTTACTGTACAGTGTGATTATATAAACTTATATGCTCAAATAATACATAAATTCTATTTAAATACTTTTCAGATTGGAAGCTTATGATAGAAACCAAGATTTTGGGGGACAGGAAGACCTTGGTGAGGATTTTTCAATGAGCTTGCCCGAATTGTCTAAGTATAAAGATATGAATACTGAAACTGAATTTGTGGACTTCAGAATGGGTGCAGTTGAAACATACTTGGAACAAATGGATAAGTCATTAGATTGTGATGCAACCAATTTATACAAGGAAAAATTTCTAAAGTATATTTGTCTAGCAACTGAAAACAATATGTTTTATGTGAAAAGTGAATGCCTTGCTCAGATGAAAAAGTCAGTAACATATAATGTAGACGTATCAATTGATTGTGATAGTAGTATTTTTGAAAGTCAATGTGAATGCGCTGCAGGAATGGGTCCAAATGCTCACTGCAAGCATGTATGTTGTGTACTGATAGCTGTATACTACTTCTCTAATAATAGTGAAATTGTGACAGAAGAAACTTGCACTCAGCGATTACAAACTTTTCACAAAACAAACGTTTTAAAGGTTCCCCTATAAAAGCATGTGACTTATCAGTAAGTGTAGTAAGGGCTAGCAATGTAAATTTTGACCCAAGACCAAGAGCTTTCCAGAATACCTCAAATTATCAGGACTATTTCCGAAATATCTGTTTAAGTCACAAATGTGGTTCAACCTTGCCTATTGTTCAACTTTATCCACCAGCAAACATTTATGGAGTTGTTACAGACCATGACTATTTTGAATTTCACCCAGAGGACAAGTGGTTAAGAGAAAATTGTATCAGTACAATAACTGATGAAGAAATTTCTAAGATAGAATCTTTTACATCAGGTCAAGCAAAAAATCCAAGGTGGAAGGAAGAGAGATGCAAACGATTGCAATCCTCATCTTTTGGCAGAATATGTAAAGCTACAGACAGAACAGATTTCGAAAAATTAGCTCGATCAATGACAGAAATTGTTAATTTAAAAACCGCACCCATATTACATGGGCAAAAGTATGAAAAGTCAAAGTATGAACAGGATTTTGGACGTTCTCCTGTAAACTGTGGAATATATGTCAGTAAGTCACATCTATTCATTGCAGCATCCCCAGATGGGATTATCAACGACACAGTGGTAAAAGTTAAATGTCCGTTTGTAGCAAAAGACAAAATGATATCACCTAAGACTATACCATTTCTTTTATATAATGATGGGAAGCTTATGCTTAATGAATCTCATAATTATTATTATCAAGTCCATGGACAGATGTTTTGTACAAATCTTAAAATCTGTCACTTTGTAGTTTTTACATTGCAAGAAGTACAATATATACACATCAAACGAGATGACATTTTTATTCAAAATTTGGTTGAAAAACTGGAAGATTTTTATAAAACATATTTCCGAAAGGCTATTCTTCAAAAATTTCTGTATAAAGGTTATGATAAATATTCATTTGAATGAAAAATATAAATTGATTATAATGTCTTTAAACTAAAACCACATGTTGACAACACTATGTTTGTTATAAACTTATGATGTAAATGTGTTACGGCAGAAAATCGCCTTTTAATTGTAGCCAACAAAAGACACAAATCAACAATAAAATTTAACAAGATTTATTATACACAAGTTTACAAGAAATATTACATAAAAGAAATGTCAACTTAACTGTCAAAATATATGTCCAATCTTTTATCTTTCCTTTATCCGGCAATCTTCTCGGAATCCACAGAATATTATATCCAATTGGTCACAATCTAGTATGATGTAGTTTGTAAATAAAAGTGTCAATCCAACTGCTGAGAATGTTGATGTCTAACGATGTCTAAGTCTATCTATGTCTATCTATGTTTCTATGTCTCTATTTTACTAACTTTTGGGTCTGCATTTAAATACTCAAACGGAAATTTCTAGACAACGCTAGAAATATAAATTACGCATCTTTTGTTATGATCATTCTGGAAACGTTATGTAAGTGAAATAGAAAGTTCTAATCATTCCATGAGTATCAATGAATGTTCCAGTGAATTCTAAACTGCATAGTTGTAACACAATGTGTATAATTTGTACACAATATATAATGTAAACATTCTTAGGCCACACAAAACAAATAAGGCCAACTAAATAGATATGATAGTTACAATATCATAACACCTCCCCTTAAAAAAGTTTGAGTGTAACAAAACTTTTCATGAATAATATGTACAAAATGCATAGTATATACAAAGTGTTTCAATAAGTTCTAGATAAAGCATCTGCTATTACATTATCTTTACCTTTAATATGTTTTACAATAACATCATATTCCTGTAACAATAAACTCCACCTAGTCAATCTCTGGTTCTTATTTCTCATTTTATGTATGAAGGTGAGAGGATTATGATCAGTATAAACAAGAATAGGATGCACAGTGGGATTTAAATATACATCAAAATGTTGAAGTGCAGACAACAGTGCAAAACACTCTTTTCAATAGTTGAATAATTTTTCTGATGTTTATCTAATTTCTTAGAAAAATATGATATAGGTTTCTCAACATTATCATCTGTCTCTTGATATAAAACAGCTCCAACTCCTACATCACTTGCATCAACGGCAAGTTTGAATTGTTTTCAAAGTCTGGAGTGATCAGAACTGGACTATTAATTAAAAGTGATTTGCTATTTTCAAAAGCGTTTTGACAATTTTCACTCCAGATGAATTTAGAATTTTTCCGTAAAAGATGAGTCAATGGTTGAACAACAGTAGCAAAATTCGAACAGAATTTCCTGTAAAATCCAATCATGCCTAAATATCTCATAAGTTGTTTTTTATTTGTAGGAGGAGGAAATTTAGTAATTGCATCCACTTTAGCCGTAATAGGTTTCACTTGACCTTGGCCAACTGTATGCCCTAAATAATCAACAGTGGCCTGGCAAAATTCACTTTTCCAAGATTTACAGTCAAATTCGATTGTGACAATCTATCAAAAGTATCATATAAATGTGTTAAATGCTCTTCCCAGCTATCACTACATACAATAAGATCATCAATATAAGCATAACAACAGTCTAAATCTTTTATAACATTATTGATCATTCTTTGAAATGTAGCTGGAGCACTTTTCATGCCAAACGGCATTACAGTATATTGAAATAAGCCGTCTGGTGTGACAAAAGCTGATATTTCTCGAGCTCTCTGTGTCAATGGGACTTGCCAGTAACCTTTCAATAAATCAAATTTGCTCACAAATTTTGCTTGCCCAATATTATCAATGCAATCGTCTATCCTTGGAATCGGATAGGAATCAGATTTTGAAACAGAATTCACTTTTCTGAAATCAGTTACGAAACGAAAGGTTTTATCTGGTTTGGGCACAAGCAGACAAGGAGAGCTCCATTCACTGTTACTCGGCTCAATAATATCATTGTCAAGCATATATTTAATTTCTTTTCTCATAAATTCAAGTTTGAGTGGATTGAGCCGGTAAGGATGTTGCTTAATTGGAGAAGCATCACCTACATCGACATCATGACAAACAGCAGTGGTTTTGTTTGGCACATCTGGAAAAAGATTTTAAAAGAAAATACCAAAGCTTTTAATTTTTCTCTACGATCAAAAGACAGATGTGCAAGTTTTGAATCTAAATTTGACAAAATTTCTGAATTTTCAATCTAACTGTCTCTTCCATAGTTTTTGAACTAAAAGGTGGTTCAATTATATCTGGCTTGTCATGATTGTTCTCCAATTTAACCATGGCTAAAGTGGCAACTGGTTTACTCTCACCTTCATTTGTACGCTCAAAATATGGTTTTAACATATTAATGTGACACACTCTATTTTGTTTACGCCGACCTGGTGTTTTACAATATAATTCAAATCATTGATTTTACTCTCTATGGTATAAGGACCACAATATTTAGCTTGTAATGGATGTCCAGGGACTGGCAAAATACAAGTACCTTATCACCTGGCTCAAAAACTCTGTCCCTGGCATCTTTATCATACCATATTTTCATCTTATTCTGAACAGTTTTAAATTGTTCTGAGCAATTTGACAAGCAGTATACAATTTTTCTTTAAATCTAGATACATAGTCTAGAAGATTCATGTCAGTGTGTTCAGTAAGCCAATTTTCCTTTATCAATTTTAAAGGTCCCTTACAGTATGACCAAATACCAACTCAAAGGGACTAAAACCAAGAGATTCTTGAACAGCCTCTCGGACCGCAAAAGTAAAAGTGAACACCATCATCCCAATCCCTGTCAAATTGAAGACAAAAGTTCTGATCATGTTCTTCAATGTTTGATGAAAACGTTCTAAGGCACCTTGAGATTCTGGATGATAAGCACTTGACCTATACTGAGCAATCCCTAACTGGTACACGACTTGCTGAAATAAACCTGACATGAAATTTGAACCCTGGTCGGACTGTATAGACTTTGGAAGTCCTACTAGCGTGAAAAATTTGATCAGAGCTTTGACAATAGTAGGTGTCTTGATATTCCTTAACGGAATAGCCTCTGGAAAGCGAGTGGAGATACACATGATTGTCAATAAATACGCATTTCCGGTCTTGGTCTTCGGTAAAGGTCCAACGCAATCAATTAGTACTCTGGTAAAAGGTTCTTCAAAGGCTGGAATAGGCAGAAGTGGTGCTGGTGGTATCTTCTGGTTAGGCTTACCAACAACCTGGCATATATGGCATGATTTGCAGTATTCTGCGACATCATTTTTTAGTCTTGGCCAGTAGAAATGTTGTAAGATCTTAAGGCAAGTCTTCCTTATACCTAAGTGTCCAGCCAAGGGGGTGTCATGGGCAAGACCAATAATGTCTTGCCTATAGACTTTAGGCACCACCACTTGGTATACCACTCTCCATTCCTCCTCTGGGGTAGCATCAGGGGGCCTCCACTTTCTCATTAAAATGCCGTCTTGATGGTAATAGCATTCGGCCACTTTGTCTGCTTCCTCCTGTGGTTGAGCCCTCTTGCTGAGCTGAAGAACCTCAGGGTCTTTATTTTGCTCTTCGACAAATTTCCTTCGGTCTAATGAATGGCTGTTTACGTCTGGCCATGGCATAATTACATTCTTGCTAATACTAGGTGGTCTTATTACGGCCTTCTCTGAGCTACCGGGACCTTCAATGTCGGCTAGAAAGGTGTCAGAAAGGTCCATGTAATCAAACTGGTCTTCTTGCAAATCCTCATTTTGTTGTTTTCTAGCCATTGCCCTAGTAACGACACAAGCTGGATACAGTTCAGCATCATCTTCAGGTGATTTAACATCCACCACCGGTTCACTGGTAACAATTGGTTCAGCAACCACTTTATTCCTAGCTAGATCATTTCCTAGCTATAATGAAACACCCTCAACAGGGAGATTAGGACGAACACCCACAACAACTGGTCCAGTTATCAAATCTGACTTCAGATAAATACGATGGAGGGAACATCTATACAACCTAACTCCACACCTTGTAACAAAACGGAGGCACCAACAGAAGTCTCCTCGGACAAAGGCAACACACCTTCTAACAATAAAGACTGAGAAGCTCCAGTGTCCCGTAAAATCTTAATAGGCTGAGGAGTAGTATTAACAACAATAGAAACAAACCCATCAGACATAAAGGGTTTATAATCCTCCATGTAATCACAAAACTGGACTTAAAAGCCTGACTCGCAGGACATTCCAACGTATTGGTAACACGGGTGTCGTACAAGCACTGGTCTTGGGCTTATTATCTCTTTCATTCTTCTTCTGGAGTCTGAAACAATCAGCCATCAGGTGACCATTCTTCTTACAATAAGCACAAGTCAGTGACTTCTTCTCAAAAGTATCAAATTTCGGACTAGACATATTATAACTAGACTGACTCTTATTCTGTGCAACAGGCTTACTAACAGTACGCTCAGTGCTTTGATTCTTGTAATTTCCACTGAAGTATTAAAATTGTGACCTTTGAAACTTCTTTTATGTGAAAGGGTATAATTATCGGAAATAACAGCTGCATCTTGTAATGTCTCAACAGTTTTGTCATCTAAATGTGTTTTAAGTCTAAATGAACACATTGCTTGAACTCTTCTTATAACATCAGTTGTCTTAGGTTATCAAAATTTTATTTATTTTCTTTGACGTAAGCCATTTATCAAATAGATCTTCTTTTCCTAGCAAATTCAACATAGGTTTGTGAATCAAACTTTTATAAGACCTAAATTTCTGTCTATATGCTTCTGGCACTAGCTCATAAGCTTTCAAAACTTCCTTTTAACCGTGTCATAATCAGAACTATTTTCTGATGAAAGTGCTGAGTAAATTTCAGCGGCCTTGCCCTCAAAAACACTTTGCAGCATTGTAGTCCAAAAGGCTTCGGCCATTTCAAATTTTGGGCAATTTTCTCAAACTGTGGAAAAATTTGTCAACTGTTTTTCACAAAATTTGGGAACCAAACGTATGTTTTTGCTGCATCAAAATTAAGATGTTCTGATTTTGACTGGAATTTAATGTTGCTTTCTTCTTTTGCCATTTCAATTTTCATTTTTCAATCTCTAACCTTTCTCTCATTTCAAGTTCTGCCTGTTTTAATTTCAATTCATCTTGTTTTAATTTAAATTCATCTTCTTTTTCCTTTTTCTCCATTTCTAATCTTTCTTCTTTTTCTTTTTTCTCCAATTGTTTTATTTTGATTTCGTTTTCCAATTGTTTTAATTTAAATTCATGTTCTAATTCAAGCTGTTTTAATTTGGTAGCATCAACATTTTTGATCTTAAGTTCAAGAGCCTCTTCACCAAAAATTTCTGAGTCAACTAATTTGTCTATTAACAAATTTTTATAATTTGTTTTCTCATAGATACTCTAAAGTCTAATTTGAGATGTTTAGCAAGCAACACTAATTCCTCTTTCTTTAAATTATCAAACCCTTCCAGGTCTGGCGTTTTCAAAATTTACCGGCATCAAATGCCATATTGTAGAATTTTGTTGGCTAGTTCTAATAAAAATACTGAACAAATTTTTTTTTAAATAAAATATTAACGTTATCCCGGACTTGAGCCCCAATTTCTGTTACGGCAGAAAATCGCCTTTAATTGTAGCCAACAAAAGACACAAATCAATAATAAAATTTAACAAGATTTATTATACACAAGTTTACAAGAAATATTACATAAAAGAAATGTCAACTTAACTGTCAAAATATATGTCCAATCTTTTATCTTTCCTTTATCCGGAAATCTTCTCGGAATCCACAGAATATTATATCCAATTGGTCACAATCTAGTATGATGTAGTTTGTAAATAAAAGTGTCAATCCAACTGCTGAGAATGTTGATGTCTAACGATGTCTAAGTCTATCTATGTCTATCTATGTTTCTATGTCTCTATTTTACTAACTTTTGGGTCTGCATTTAAATACTCAAACGGAAATTTCTAGACAACGCTAGAAATATAAATTACGCATCTTTTGTTATGATCATTCTGGAAACGTTATGTAAGTGAAATAGAAAGTTCTAATCATTCCATGAGTATCAATGAATGTTCCAGTGAATTCTAAACTGCATAGTTGTAACACAATGTGTATAATTTGTACACAATATATAATGTAAACATTCTTAGGCACACAAAACAAATAAGGCCAACTAAATAGATATGATAGTTACAATATCATAACAAATGTTGTATGTAGTAAGATTATATGGGGATAATCACTGCACATTATTTGTTGATAAATTATCTTTGATTATTCTGTTATCTTTAGATATAAATCATATTAAAACCGAGTATGTATGATGAATTTTATCTATGCATTTATTTATTAATTATAATCTGAGGTTGTTAAAAAACCAAAACAAATAGACTATAGAATAAAATTGAGAATGGAAAAGGGAATGTGTCAAAGAGACAACAACCCGACCACAGAACAGACAACAACAGAAGGTCACCAATAGGTCTTCAATGCAGCGAGAAATTCCCGCACCTGGAGGCGTCCTTAAGCTGGCCCCTAAACAAATATATATACTAGTTCAGTGATAATGGACGTCATACTAAACTCCAAATTATACACAAGAAACTAAAAGTAAAAATAATACAAGACTAACAAAGGCCAGAGGCTCCTGACTTGGGACAGGCGCAAAATGCGGCGGGGTTAAACATGTTTATGAGATCTCAACCTCCCCTATACCTCTAGTCAATGTAGAAAAGTAAACGCATAACACTACGCACATTAAAAGTCAGTTAAAGAGAAGTCCGAGTCCGATGTCAGAAGATGTAACAAAAGAAAATAAACAAAATGACAATAATACATAAATAACAACAGACTACTAGCAGTTAACTGACATGCCAGCTCCAGACCTCAATTAAACTGATTGAAAGATTATGTCGTCATTATATGAATATCAGGCACAATCCCTCCCGTTAGGGTTTAGTATCATACCATCATAAAATATATGAGAAGAGTATAACCCGTGTCATGCCAACAACTGGTTTTAAATAAATGTGTTTAGTTCCGATGCAAAGACCCTATAAGTGAATCAATATTAAAGCCAAAATATGCAATCTTTAATGACCTGACAACAGTATCGTAACTATATCCCTTCTTAATAAGTCTATTTAAAGGTTTTGTTAGCTTCTGAGGTGAATACTGACATTTTGTGCTTTATAAAGAATATTACCATAAAAGATTGGATGTGAAATACCTGAACGTATAAGAAGTCTGCATGTTGAGCTATATTTACGAATGATGTCCTTGTACCGATGATAAAATTTAGTAAATGTTTTGACTAGTTTGTGATATCGAAAACCCTGGTGTAATATTTTTCAGTAATACATAAATTTCTTTCGTTAAAATCTGAAACGTTGTTACATACACGAGCGAATCGTACAAGTTGAGATATATAAACACCGTAAGATGGTGACAAGGAACGTCACCATCTAAAATGAATAATTAACGATAGGAAATGAAAATCATCTCTTTTATCATAAATTTTTGTATTAAGCTTTCCTTATAGAATGCATTGATATCATTAATATGGACAAGATGTTATCACTAATGAAACAGTTACCCCAAAACACATTGACAATATCAAAATAAGAAGATGTGGTTTGATTTCCAATGAGACAATTCTCAACAAGAGACCACATTGACACAGAAATTTTAAAACAGCCATAGTTCCCTGTAAAGCTTTCAACAATGATTAAAACATATAACACATAGTCAGCTATACAAGTTCATAAATAAATTCAATGTATGAACTACATGTAGTTGACAGTTGTAAATTCAATATATGCTTTAACTATTTAAAAATAAAAATAAGAAAACTATTCATTCAATAAATGGATAAAAATAGATTGACATATACATGTATACAGTATTTATCAATCTCTATTTTGAAAAGACATTGTTTTTAAACCAAATAAAAAATATGTATTCTCATGCATTTGCTGGAATGATACAGTTCTTAAAATTGCACAACATGAAACAAACAAATGTTATTTCTGTAGCAAGCTTTGTCTCAGCAATGTTAAGTGGCTCCTTCAGAATTTTGAGAGTCTTAGCTAGCCCTACAATGCGTTCTATGTGAACTCTCTTGCTTGAAATTTTCCGATCCTTCATAACAGATTTACATGTCATTCTATTTTTTTTACGAAAAAAAGTTGGTATGTTGATAGAAACATCGTATGGGGCAAACAAGTCTTGAACATTGAAGCCTTTGTCAGCCATGATTAAATCCCCATGGTCACATTTTGTCATTAAACGGCTGCGTTCACAAATCTGCCTATCGCTTGTGGAACCTCCATAAGAAGGGGATACATATGACACAAGTCCTCCTGGTGTTGCTCCAACTAATATTTTGATTGTATTTCGGTTTTTATATGTTGAAAAGGTTGACTGCTGTGCAATAGGTGATATAGGTTTTCTAATCGGACACTCAGTTCCATCTATTATTATTCTGGTTGTTGGAAATTGACGTCTAAAGTTGTAAGGACTGAAAAATCTGACTAAATCTCTTTCTGGCCATATATTTATTTCCTTCCACTGATAATACATGAAGTTAATCCATGTAATCCATATGTTGATAACAGCAGTTTCTGAAATATTGAATAACCTGCTTAACTCGACATTTGTTTTGTGTTGGCGTAATTTAACAAGGGTAAGAAAAAACTGATTCTGTACAGAAAGCTGTTCACTTCTAAAATAAAGATAGTTGAGTTTATATGCAACTTCTCCCAAAGACGCTAGTACGAATGTAAAATCATAATGGGATTGTAATCCAGTATAAAACTTCATACCAGCAGGGTCATCTTCAAACTTTTCAACACACAATGCTGGCCATGTTTGTGTTTGTGAAACTGAGTCAGTAACTGGATTTTGTGAAGTTGCTGTTTTATTATTTTCAAGATTTGATTCACTGTCCTCAATTTTTTCTGCAGTGTAATAAATTTCACTTCCAATATCTAAGGAATCCAACTCTTCATTCCATTCAGTGATATTATTTTCTTCAGAGCTAGTATCACTATCAGTGTCAAAACCACTTTTATTTTCTTCTCTTTTTGTTTTGCGTGTAGCTCTCTGAAGACTTGATGGAGATGCAAAAGTATTTGTCCACGGAAAGACACTTGGAAGTGCCTCCTTTTTAAGTCTTTTGACCAGTGTTTCTGTACCTAAAATATATTTATAAACAATATCAGTATGCTGCTATTTTATTTTTGCTTTTTTTTTAATACTAGTATTAATCTTTTCAGTTCTATAAAGTATTTTGAAAGCTCAATTTTTTTATAACGCAAATATTAAGATTCAATTTTTAGAAAGTGTAAAGACATCCCTTTTCTTAATATAAAAATTTAAGAAGTTTAATACTTGCGGTATATCTTTATTTATCAGTTACAATTCATGTTTGGTTGATATGATTAACTTTCTTTATCAAAGAATGTCATCAATAATGTAAACAAAATAAACTTACCACGGCTTGTTTCTGATATGAAATCTGTTGGTTTGAAGTGGGATCTACAAACAACACTTGTTTTTGATGGTTTCCAATATTTATTCTTGTCAGAATTTCTTCTAATTGCTTTTATCCATTTCTTTTTTAATGTTTCATCTTTTGGAAAATTGGAAAAACATGACCCCCACGGTTAGAACATTGAGGAACAGAACAACATGTTGATGGCATTATTTATCTATCTTTCTCTATGTGTATTTCTTTTCAGTAGGAATTTGATAGAACCGCATTAGTTGAGGCGCCACCTGCAATTCTTATCAGGAGTAATAACTGACTTTTGTTTCTCATTGAAATGTTAACAATAAATCAATATATGTGCAAAACAAAAAAGTATAACTTGTCTGGGAGAACATGATTTATTTTTTAGTTGTTATTAGCCTTGAACTAGCTTTCAGTAACTGCGAGTACTATATTTTGGTCCTTCGTATCTATTGTTTCTTTTAAGTTGTGTTTGTGCCTTGTACCGATCGTTTGAGAAAGCCAATTGCGACTGATTCGTATGCTGTGCTGGTACACTACTGTCCCATGTTAGGGGAGGGTTGAACGTTCACAAGCATGTTTAACCACGCCACATTCTATATGTGCCTGTCCCAAGTCAGGAGCCTGAAGTTCTGTTGTGGTTGTGGGTTATGTCTGTCTTTTTTTTATTATTAATTTTTTTTTTTGTATATTGCTTTGTTAGTAATTAAGCCGTTAGTTTTCTGTTTTTAATTATTTCTCATTTTCATGTTGGGGCCTTTTATTGCCAACTGTATGGTATGGGGTTTTCTTATTGTTAAAGATGTTACAGTTGTCTATAATTCCTCACATCCTCTTCATTTGAACTCTGGGGAATACTTCTCTCATTGACAATCATGCCCCATCTCCTTATTTCTGTAATGTATTAACATTTGAAATAAGGATGAATGAATAAAAAAAATGAATACAATTTATCGTATTTTAAATTGTTAGAAAACATGTGACTTTGCTATCATTGGTACACTCATTATTTAAAACACGTTGAATTATAGGAATATAAATTATGTACCAGCGATTACCCTAAGTTTGGAGCTACTAGGTGAATTACTTTTTTTTTTTAAGTTTTCAATAATATATTAAACTGGATGTTCTGACGTGAAAGAAACATGAAACATGAAAAAAAGTAAAATAACAAAAATACCGAACTCCAAGAACATTTCAAATCGGAAAGTCCCTTATCAAATGGCAAAATAAAAAAATTCAAACACATCAAACAAACGGAAAACAACTGTCACATTCTTGACTTGATACAGACATTTCCTTGGGTAAAAAGGTGGATTAAATCTGGTTTATGGCTAACTATACCTCTCACTTGTATGACAGTCGCATAGAATTCCATTCTATTGACAACAATGTGTAAACATGAAGCAAAAGAATATCATTAGTTATTTATCTGGAAGATTGAATATAACAAGTATAGCTGGTATAGAATAATTCTGTTAGAATGCTACACTTATTTTCGTTATGAACTAGGTCTGAATCACTAGTAATTAACAGTAACTTGCACAATTTCCTCCTTTCCTTCCCTCAGAAGATGGCTCATTACAATACTTGTTTTGGGTAGTTATTGATAATACAGGTTACTCCATCGCTAGGACTGCTGTTGTTCTTCCATCTTTTCATTGCTATTTTATATAATATGGCATCCGATAATTGATCGTATCCTTTCGCACTTGAAAAGATATGATACACTTTCCTCGAAGCATAGTCTGTTAAAGTTTCCAAAGATTTTGCTAAAGTCTATTTTTCGGCTTCAATAATGCATTCGATAACATATGCACTGGTACAGCCTCCATACTGTTTCTTTGTATATTTGTCTTCTAAAACATATCCGCTTTGGTCAACGTTGTTTCTACTTGGTATTCGTGGGCAAATGGGATAATTAGGTGGACATTGTCGTCTGCAATTATAAATTGGTATTGATTAGATAATAAACAATTACCTGTTCAGTGTACATTTTGGAACAGCTAACCTTAACCTATAACCATGGCTACACCTTCTTTTAATTAGCAATGTGTACATTTTCGAATTCTCTTTAATCCTACTGCCTTTAACTTCTGTCGATCTTGGACAGGACACTATACCCGAAACAATGCGGCAACGTCCGGTTTTCATATCAAACCACATTAGTTGAGTAATGCAAAGCACACAATTCATTTGACAACCGGAAATAATAGAACTTTTGTTCTCGTAAACAGATTTTATATTTCATGTTCAACCGTAATAAAGAGAAATATATATTTTTAAATAGATACTAGTAAATCGTTTTATTCAAATTCCTTTGTTAAACAATATTCCTAAGCAGGCCAGGCAATCAAACATAGGAGACCTATTGCATTACATTCTACATTTGTCCTGGGGAACAAATGGCATATTTCAATAGTAACATAATTCAAAATATACAAATTTATCAAACACCATTTGACATAGATACTTTATCAACTTATCCTATTTAAATACATCGTGGTACGCTTAACAACTCAAGCGTAAATCACAACGTATTAATATAGCGAACTACGTCGTTCAATGGATTACTAACACGTGCACGTGTATCATAGTAAAAGGTGATCGTGTTTTTTCTATACTTTAGAATTAAAGATATTAATGTGCTGGTAGTGGTGAGGATTTATTGGAAGATTAAAACAATAAATGCTTTTACAAGTAGCAAGAGCAATGCTTTTGTAAGTTAGATGCGGACAACAACTTGAAATAGTTGACAGCAGAATGACTACAGGTGTCAAATAACACCTGTGTTGTTCACCTTAAAATTTACCTCAAATCCTAAATAGACAGAAATCTTTATATGTAATATATTACAATAATGCGGCTTTTAAAGCTTGAGACAATTGCACTATCTGCACTCTCACAGTAAGTTGCTTCACTAAACCAAGTATCTTTTAATGAGGATGCTTTAACGACCTGTAACTAAATAATATCTTAAAGGTTCTTTATATTGGTATATGATGATTTTAAACGTTTCGAAACAAATAATTAAATTATGAATATACATGGATGTTTTAATAAACCAATAAAAAATATAAATTCTATTGAATTTATTAATTTTGTAATTATTTAAAATGAAATTAAATAACTTTACGTAAATTTGAAATTATGAACTTGTTCAAGGAAACAATACACGCATAGATTCAATAGACATTTTCGAATTGAAATAAAGTACACAGGGACGTCATTCTTGCATACAAAATACACATCATAAGAATAATTAACAGAGCATTCGTGCTCCACCTTCAATGAATATTCGAAATTATCAATATAACCAACAGTTGTTAATCTATAGGATAGTGACAGCTAACGAAAGCTAATTCATTTAAAGATTTTAAATAATTTGAAATTATTTAAAACTTACTCAGAGAATGCACGAACTACTTGACTTTCATAGCTCATAACTAACGTGTTTACACATTAAAATAATATAGTCGTTAAAGATTATTTGCCTCTAAAATTATAAGACACAGTACAGATCGTATGCTTGCATCAACTTACCCAAATACAGTTTTGTTTAAAGCCTGAACATTTTGACATTGTTTATTATTTTTATCCGTGTCGGTTTTTTAATATCATCACAACTTCCTGTTAAGATTCGACTAAAAACCTATATCCTGACATCGTCATCGTCAGGTAAATACGCTCAATTACTACAAAGAAGAGGATAATCGTACAATTTAATACAAACATATTCAGAATAGTTCTTTTATCTTGAATGCAATCCGATTTGTCTTCAAAAATGAGAATCATAACATAATATTGTAGTCCCCTCCCTTTATTAAATTTCGTGGCGGTTTTCCAACAGACAATTTTTAAATGTAATACTTTGATGGTATACAGGTATTTTTATAAGAATTTAATTAATAAATGATTGGCACGACTAGAGAACAAATTCATAATGTACATGTTTCAAGAAAAAAAGTACATACACAGTTCGTAGTACGATTTCAAATATGGTGTGAATCAACAAGATTGTATATATAAAATAATAAGATGTGGTATAATTGGCAATGATACAACTCTACACAAGAGACTCAATGACACAGAAATTAACAGCTATATGTTTGTTTTTCAATAATCCTTAAAATGAATGTGATACAATTCGGCTGATTGCAGAATGTTTGATAAGTAAAGTTTTGAATTGTTGGTTGTATATTATCTCACAGGATTTCCCTTTAGTGAAGCGATAAACTAACAGAACTTCACATTGTTTGTGCCAAAAGTTAGATTTCGTTTTCTGGTACTATTATTTCATTCTAATAAATGGAAGAAATAATTAATTATATCGTTAACCTTTAAAGAATATTAAAGATGGAACATTGTATTTAAATGGGGGCCCGGTAATTTCTTACTCAACATTATTGTTTGCCTCGAAGCATATCTATTGCAATTTTGTACCGTCTGTGTTGTTCTGTCAAAAGAAATACATACCGTTGTGGGAAAAAAGTCCTTATAATTATACAATTACCTGTTATGTAGTCTTGGAATCCATCTAGTGTACATCTTAAAAACAGCAGAAAGTCATGTAAATTTTTCTCTGGTAATTCTATAGATTTAGCATGTTTCTCTCTAAAGTCTACCGTAAACATTTTTTCAAAGACTGGAGATTTTTTCATCAACTCAGATTTATTGATAAACAGCCTTTCACCGCCAACTATCAGTGTCATGTCTTGCTCTGCAAAACTAGATTTCATTCTATTAATTTCTGGATGACATTGTAATGATACAACTGGTTCATTTTCTGGCAAAAAAGAAGTATAAATCGAAATGAGTAAAGACTGAATAATCAAATTCTAAAACAGTATTTTTATATAAATGTGTTTTGGTTAGTAATAAAACATGTTTAACAACACATTGGCTCACTACTAAGAAAGGGAAATGAATAATCATGCACATCAAGCATGATATTAATATATTTTGTGATACATATTCTTCTCAAATACATCGTAGAAATGTTTTCTCAAATAATGTGCTAGTTCAACTCTCTTCATCTCTTCAATGGAACATTTCAACTGCTTCTCGTCAAATTGACGTATAAGTCACATATTTCAGAAATAATTCATGGAAGCCATATATTTGTTGGAAATTTACACATGGCCTGGACCGTGATATTCGAAATTTATCCTAAACGTTAGTAAGATTAGATTGTCGCTTGTCCCACTGGAATTTAAAATATGGCAAAAATTATGATCTAATGTGTCCTACCAGCTGTCATTTTAAAGCTGTGTCGATACTATCACTATGGTGGCATATCATTTGTTAATATGTATAAATTCAATAAATAATCACTATTTCAAAATGAAAGGAAATTTTCCGCAAGATCAAATATTTGCACATTTATCTTTTGGAATTTTCAATAATTTAAATATCTTAAGTTAAAAAGAAAGAACAATCAGATGACTTAATGTTTTGCAGTAAAAAAAAATTAGTGTAAACCTTGTTACTCAAATGAAATGGTATTTACTTTTTACAATACGAAAGAAATAATGTAAAGGAAGGGTGAACTATTCACCTCGACACATAGCAAATCATCCTCAAGAGTATGTTTAGATAACATATTCAGAAAGAGAACAAAGTGTACATATATAATGTATAGAGTTCAATCGACACAACGTTACCTCTTGTATAATTAATACGATGATTCATATCTTCAGAAGTTTCCGCGGGTTAAAATAATCTTTTGTCTGATGTTTTAACTGCTTACAAGTCTAAACATTTGCACACTTCTACCAACATTTCATAATGTTTGTCAGTTAGAGAAGTAAGAAGGATATGCAGACAAGCATAACATGTAAACGGGAAGGAATTTAAGCAAAACAGTGCAAATATTGTTGTTGGAATCTCCTTAAACCAACCATTTTTTCACTATCTCTAAAATAGTATGTACTATGATAGACTTTTTGTTCTTTTGGTACCCCAGAGTGGATAGTTTTACACAAACTGAGAGCTCTATAAGTCTACTTTTACAAAACATTTGTCGACAACAATGCAAAATGCTAATATATGGGCCATTTTCAAAATCCGTCCATATTCTTGTACGACTGACCTGTGAGGAAAATACGGCTTTATCATCATTTGAATTTCGGTGTCCTGCATAGTGTAACGTAAATTCTACTACTAACAAAAGAAAAATAAGGAATATGTCTGTGGGTTTTCTTGGAAATCGTGCTCAAGGCTCTAAAATGACCCCAAACTGCATGTCCCAACTTCAAAAATACCAAATATCGTATCAAAATAGACATCTGTACAATTACCCAAAGCTTACAATTTTCTGTTCTAAGATAGAAAATACAATGTAGATTGATACTATAAAGGCTTTAAATAATAGTTGGCTATGGTTTCAGATTTATCTTAATGTTTTATAGCGTACTTGATATTTTGTCGAAAACATAACCAAAACGTTTTTGCTTGCTATAATATAAATTCTAACCCCTTTTTATCTAGAATGCGCCACAGCACTAACTCTACATATCATTATAATAATGGAAGCATAAAAATATAACTCTGTAAATGATATCAACAATTATTGGCATTTAAGTAAGTACAGGTAGCACCGTATGTTTTGACTTGTCTACTTGGTAACGGGATTTTTATTCGGGATAACAATGGAACATCACGTCCGTATCTATATCATTATAATCAATAATTCATAGCAAAAGCACAGTGTATGTGATGTTAAAGTATCAGTGGTATCAAAAATGCCCCAAAGTGTGAATATGTCCACTACATAACGGTCAACTACATAACAACTAACCTTATTTATGTGACAAAAAGCAAAAGTCAAAATCGTACGTTGAAGACAGTAATAACCTTAGTAATTAGAAAAAAGTAAATTTATCTTATAATATTTATTGATACTAAACATTGAGATATCAACATAAATGAAATCGTTATTTAGTTGACAAATTCCGTAATTTCTGTGATCTCATTGTGCAATTTAAATGTCATTCCAAGTTTCATTAAGACTGCATGGTTTAGATTGTGTTCATATAAATTATTAAGAGTTCATTAGAATATTTAAAATTGAATTGATTTGATAAGAATGTTTTCCCAATTTCTATCTATAAATTATAGTTAATACTATGATCGGATTTTGAAAACGACCCATATGTTTTATATCATTCATGTACTGGCCAGCTAATAATTAAGTGCTTTATATACCTTAGAATGGATTGTTAACCATAAATAGGACTCCCGAAGCGATTCCAGTTTTAAATTCCAAATTTGTTGAACGTATCAGTATACGGTGTTAATATCTTTCCTTTTATTGAATAATGTGTTTAGGCATTAAAAATGTGTTCTGTGTATACCAAAGAGCGAATATACGTTCACATTGCTACACACCCTGACAGCTACATGTATATATGTCTACATTTACTTAAACAATTGAAAGCGCCAAGATTGTTTTTGTTTTATAATATTCATTTATTAATAAATGAATTCTTTTTATATCTTAAGATTGATTGTTGACACATAAACGAGGAGGTATTAAATTTTGAAATTGCAAAATTTATTTTCAGTATCTGTAGCTATAGGCCTAGGGTGTCAATATTTTCTTTTTTTCTAGAATAATATATACTGGTATCATAATTATGTTTTTTGATAGCTCATTATGGAGAGTTCTATATGTTCACAGTTCTAAAAAATCTTGTCGATACCTTCGTACAGTGCCAATATTTCTTCCTCATTATGATATTCATGTACTGATCTAAAAGATGAAATGCTTGACATTAAAGGGAAGTTTAAAATTGCAAACTTTTTCTCGGAATTTCTATAAGATGTCAATACTGTCCCTCTTCTAGAAAATTTAGCACCGACATTAAAATTCTATTCTTTTTGGTACCTATTTTTCACTTGACTTGATAGATCTACGAGTTTACTGTTTCTAAAACTTTAGTTGACAACAACCAGAAGAACCAATATTTCTTCTTTTTTTAATTGGCTTAATAATTAAGTTGTCGGTATCTATATCATGTGCCAAATTTCTCTTTGACATATATATTGTGTTATCACATTATAATTCTGGGTTTTTTTGTACCTCAAATTGGGAGCTCTATGTGCCTACGGTTTTGGTTTTGTTTGGGTTCTGTGTAGTAAAACTTATGTCGAGAACAATTAAAAGTGCCAATATTTCTTCTTTGTTTATAATGTTCATGTGGCATGTTTATCTATTGTCATGAAAAATTAGAATATCAAATAAAATTAGTAGATTTGGATAACCAAGTCCTGATGATTAAATAAAGTAACATTCATTTTTAGTGGGAAATTGTTATAATATTAGTTAAGCTCTAATTAAAAATTGTTTGCTAGCCCCTCTTTTTGATTGTTTTATTGATGGGATGAATATACTGTCAATAATGTAAAATGACTCTGGTTAATTTTCCCAACATTTTAATAGCATGCGCTTTTTATATATAGTTTTTTTTTTAAAGTTCAAAAGCTTTATGTAGGTTCCAATCTGAAGCATTTGACATAAGTTTTAAAATCTTCGAATAAAGTGGTGGTTATGGTGTTCTGTTTATATATATGTGCGACTACAACGGTCACCTTGACTATCCAAGACGGTCTTGCACGGTCGAGAAGGGACTTACTATGTAACTAATTAATGTTCAAAAAATTGTGAAAGGTTCTTTTTATTGTTATATAACAATTTTAAACGTTTCAAATAGATAGAATTATAGATTTACATTAATGTCTTTAATAAACTAATGATAGATACTAATATCTATCAAATTTATAAATTTTGTAATGATTTACAATTGAATCAAATAACTATACGTACAGATGAAATTATAAACTTGTTCAAGGGAGACAATAAACCTTTGATTGGATAGCCTTTTTGGAATTAAAACATAGTACAAAAGGATGCCACTCTAGCATACACATGACACATCAAACGAATTAATTAACACAACATTTGTGCTCCAGCTTTAATGCAGATTTTAAACTATAAATATTACCAACAGTTGTTAATCTATAGGATAGTGACTGCTAACGAATGCTTAGCCACAGTAAAGTATGTTGTGATAAATTTACTTAGAAAAATTCACAAACTACTTGACTTTCATAGCTCATAATTAACGTTTTTACACATTAATATAATGTCGTCGTTACAAATTATTTGCCTCTAACAGTATAAGACACAATACATATCGTATGCTTGCATCATTTAATTAAAGCTTGGACTTTTGAAAAAAATTTGTAGTATCCTTTGACTTTACTTTCGGCTATTAAAATGATGTTTTCTCACTTACTAATTAAACATTTGAGTGACTATGTTGCACGCATCTATACCATCGAACTTGAGATAAAGTATACAACCGATACAGTCTGCCTCACATCCGGACTTACATCTAAACATTGACACTGAGGGTCGGTTGAAAACAAACCATCCAAATTGTGAACTTTCGATTTCTATGTTTTATCATTCCAGCAGCACCTGCATACGGAATATATATAAGATTGTCTCTATTGTATTATCAAACGTTGTTTTCTCTCTCTAACGCCAAATAACAGAAAAGCAGAAGGAGCTACGGGGGTAACATTATGAAACGATTTATATTATTATTAATGAAATAAGTAAATAAAAAGTAAAATAACAAAAAGTACCTAACTGCGAGGAAAATTCAAAAAGGAAAGTCCTTAATCAAATGACAAAATCGAAAGCTCAAACCCATCAAACGAATGGATAACAACTGTCATATTTCTGACTTGGTAAAGACATTTTCTTATGTAGAAAATGGTGGATTAAACCTGGTTTTATAGCCAGCTTAACCTCTCACTTGTGTGACAGTCGCATAAAATTCCATTATATTGACAACTATGTGTGAACAAAACAAACAGACATAATAGGTAAAATGTCAAAAATAGGGTACAGCAGTCATCATTATGTTATAGTCTTAATCATTTAGAAACAAACAAATATGTCAACAAAGAAAAACAAAAGGCATAAAGACACAGCAGATTAGCTAAAACAAATGACCAAAATACAAAAATTTACCATAGTCCAATAACACATTGACGGATGTTTAACATGTTTAAGTATCGAACCACGTCAAATGGATATTACCAAAAAAGACAACACAGTAAAAGTAATAATTTACAAAACAAATAAAAGAATACTATAACATGTTATTAAAGGCAATTCTTCGTTTTCAAGTTTTGAATACTCATGTGTTTTACTAACAGATGACGTCTGTATACACTTTTATTATATATCTGGAGATATTTGTGCTTTTCATTTCGTCGGATATGATTTCTTCTACTGCCAAATGTGCCATAGAATGCCTTTTTAATATTATTCTTAAGTATATTGGAAAACATCTTTAATGCAATGAAGTAAAATTGAAACTCACAACACACACTTTATATCATACGCCATTAAGCCATATACCTTACACATGATTTATTTGTAGTTTACACCGTGAATGTTACAACTACCACTAATTTGATACCTCTGCTGGTGAACTCAGTGTATCATCGGTAGCAAGTACTTATGAAATGTGCTGATATGAATTTTTCGAAATAATTTTAAATAATGAACATTCTCAATCTTGCAAAGCTCTAACTCATTGTCCAGAATGAGCTACACTATATGTCCTTTTTTGGTTTGGTCATACAGCTAAGAAACTTGGTAACAAAAATTAACATAAAGTCGGTGCAAAATTATTTTTTTTAACGATGTATGGGTGGACCAAAATCAACCGATTTCTGACCTACTATCAAGCCATTTTTGTCTAATAAGGTATCTCGATCCGTAAACTGAATCAAAATCTGCGAAAACGATGAAATCATGAATGATACGTATAATGTATCTGAGGTATTTAACAAGTGCTTCGTTATTGTGCAAAAAATATTGGTAATGTTAATATTTTCATTGATGAAAATCATCCTAGTATTATGTTAATTAAACGCTGTAAACGTTGAGGGCGAAGAAGTTAGTTAACCTCCAGCCTGTGACAGATGAGTTTCTCAGTAAGCAAATAGATAAACGTAATGCTGCAAAAGCTTCGGGGTATGATGGCATTTCTGCTAAGATGCTAAAATTGGCAAAATCTATTATTTGTCCTGTGACGTGAAAACACTAATCAATACAAGTTTTAAAACATCAGTTTTAGACCACGAATTAAGAAAAACAATATGCTGGACAAAGGAAATTATTACCCATTTAGTGTGTTACCAAGTAGATCCAAATTTTACGAACGTGATATTTTTGATGAACTAGCTTTTTGTTTTTGAAAAAAATCCATTATAACCCCCTATTATCTGCATTTAGATCAGGATATGGATGTCAAACTGCCCTCCTTAAAGTTATTAAGGATTGGAAGAAGGCCCTGGACGATAGCAAATTCATCAAAGGCATTCGACTGTTTGCAGGATAAATTATTATTAGTAAACAGGAAAACTTATGGTTTATTAAATAGTTTGATAGATTTATTACAGAGATACTTACAAAGCAGAAAACAATGTGTAAAGATTAATAATATTTGTAGTAATTTTGAAATTATGTTCAAAGGTGTTCCGCAAGGTTCCATACTTGGACCTATGCTTTTTAATATATTCATAAATGACAATTTGATGTAGTTGACAATAGTACTACATATTATTATGATGATAACACCTTATCCTATGCTGATTTTGATAAACAGAATATTATAACAAAATTCAGAAAGTGATAGTCTCAAAATCCTTGACTGGTTTGATAACAATTAAATGAAGGGTAATCCAGATAAATTTCAAGCTCTGGCAATTGGCAAAACAAATTTTAATCATGACATTGTTTTAAATCTTAAAGGAAATAGAATAGAAGGTAAAAATATTGTAAAGCTACTTGGAGTTACAATGTACACTAGATTACAGATTACATTTTAATAAACTATATCTGAGATTTGTAAGAAGGCTTCCCGTCAACTTAATGTTCTTATACGTATTGGTAGATATCTGAATAGACTTGGTCTATTAACATTTTTTTTTATTCTTTTATTTTGTCTAGTCTTAATTATTGCCAAGTCACCTGGCATTTTCGTAGTGAAAAAAAAACAACAACACAGTTAAGATGGATAAAACCCAAGAGCGAGCCTTGAGATTTGTTTATGAGGATTATAATAGCGCACATGAATATCCTTTACAAAAGTCAAAACTTCCATATCTTAAAGTCAGAAGATGACGAGCAATAGCTATAGAAACTTTTAAATTATACACAAAAAGAGTCCATCATATTTATATGAATTGGTTATGATAAAAAAATCACAAATATTCCTTCAGATATAGAAAAACAGTTGAACAGCCCCAGGTGAGAACAACAAGCTATGGCATCAATTGTTTTCGATACACCGATGCACAATTTTGGAATGAACTACCACCAGAGTTTTAGAGAGTAAAACAATTTCAACCAATTTTCTTTGTTACCAGGAATGGTAGTTCATGCGAATACAAAGCCTGCAAATAATTAATACTTTAATTTTTAGTGCTTTTTCTGCTTAATGAGCTATAATTATTTATGTGTTTTAAAATGCTTTATATGCTTTTAATATTGATAACTTACGGTACTTTTAATATTCCTGCATAGTCTTTATGTCATTTGTATTCTATTTGTATGCTTCAATGTAAATATTTGCATTGTGTAACTCTTGTGCATGCTGTGTATGTAGTATGTTTACTTTGTTTAAAACATAGATATAAGAAGATGTGGTATGAGTGCCAATGAGACAACATGCATGTTTAACATGCTTTGTTTGTAAAAAGACGATATGAAAGCTCAATATTGCGTATGTTTTCTATATACTGATATTCGTTTATAAATAAAGCTTTTGAACTTTCAAAATTGATATTATTTTTTTTTTATTGGTTTCGCTGGGCTAAAGTGGCAGTTAGGTTTACCCTTGTTTGTCCGTTCTAACATCCGCATATATCTGCCTGAAATATTTCTCCATTCTTTAGCGTTAGTTTGCCTCTATCAATTGATCTTAAACCTATTAAGGCTGTTTAATACCACAACACACAAACCAATTTCGAATGTTGGTGTAGTCACTGTAACCTTCCCAATTTATGTCCCTTTATAAATTGAAATAATAGAAAGATTGCACCGTTCGTGTGTTCTGCCCCTTTTTTGTAATTTCAAAGAAAATATAAATTCAATAAGTTTGAACTAGTACATTGACTTTTGCATATTTACACACTGGCACATCTGTGTCCCATACACATTTTCTTTATTTATTTGAAATGTTGTGTAATAACGTAAATATAAAAAAGAAGATGTGGTATGATTGCCAATGAGACAACTTTTCACAAGAGACCAAATGACACAGAAATTAACAATTATAGGTCACCGTACGGCCTTCAACAATGAGCAAAGCCCATACCGCATAGTCAACTATAAAAGGCCCCGAAATGACAAAATTTTAATGTAAAACAATTCAAACGAAAAAAACTAACGGCCGAATTGATGTACAAAAAATGAACGAAACACAAATATGTAACACAGCAACAAAGTAGGTTTTTACTTGTCTTACTGTAATTCAAATATTGTAAAAATCATTTAAATGTTACCTACCTGCTGCCATTTTAAAGCTGTGTTGATATTATCACTATGACGGCCTGCATTTGTCATTATGTAATATTTTATATATAAATGATCACTTTTTCAAGATGTATTGATTCTTTTTCGCTTTAAGTATTTTCTTGATCGAATACTTGCACATTTTGAAGTTTCATTTATCTACATATCTCAGGTAAAAACGTATATCATCTAAATAACTTTATCTTTTACTTATTTGTCGTTTTAAACCTTGTAATAATATTGACATGTTATTTACTTATGACGAGAACAAAATCGATTAACGAAATGAGAAACTTTTCTTCAAGTTGATACATAGCAACTCTATTATCAAGAGTAATTTATTAGTGAAAATATTCAAAGAGAGAAAATAAAGTGTACATATACGGTGGGGCTTTGCTTGATATTCATATAACAAAGACATAATCTTTCAATCAGTTTAATTGAAACCTGAAGCTGGCATGTCAGTAACTGCTAGTAGGCCTTTGTTAATTTATGTTCATCATTTTCATTTTGTTAGGTTTCTTCTATTACCTTATCTAACATCGGACTCGGACTTCTTTTAAATTGAGTTTTACTGTGCGTAATGGTGTGAGTTTTTTTACATTCCACCTTGGCTAGAGATATAGGGCGATGTTTGAGATCTCACAAAACATGTTCAACCCCGGCGCATTTTCGAGCCTGTCCCAAGTTAGGAACCTTTGGTTTTTGTTAGTCTTGTCTGTTTTTGTTTTTGTTTTTGTTTTTTTAATTTTAGTTCATTTATATGTTTCTGAGTTTAGTGTGAATTCATTTTCGCTGAACTAATATACACTTTTTACGCTTCCGGGTGCGGGATTTTCTCGCTGTGTTGAAGACCATTTTGTGGCCTACGGCTGTTTTCTGCTCTTTGGTCGTCTTGTTGTCTCTTTGGAAACATTTATTGCAGACTTTGAAAAGCAACAAAACAAAACAATGTGGAAAGATATCAATAAAACCTTACTTACCTATCAATTAAGATGTGACTAATAAACCAAATCGTTTTTAAGTATAAACAAGAAGACGAAGGAGGATTGATAATATGACAACTATCCACCGGTGACCAAATGACATATAACTTAAGGTCACTGCACGGCCTTTAACCATGCCGCATAATAAGCTATAAAAGGTCCCGAAATGAAAAATTTTAAACAATTGAATTGAGAAAACTAACGGCCTGGTTTATGTTCAAAACAGTAAACGAATAACAAATATGATATACAGCAACAAACGCAGGCACATACATATTGTGGCGTTTTAGAACATGTTTGCTGCCGCCACTCACACATCTAGCCTGGAGTATGATTACATAAATTCTTTCAGTATTTTATGATGCTCAGTTATTAAATAATTCGTAACAAGACAATATTGGGGAATAAGTATGTATATGCCAACGAAAAATGCACATACTATAACCAAAAGATAAGCATGATGAGAGAACGAAAAAACAATGAAGATTGACACAGGAATGAAACAAGGTCTGCAGAAATGGTATCATACTTATGATCCATCAGTCTGTATGTTGTTTTTAAGAAATAAGTGCATGCATCAATCGATAATGTTTGCAGTATCAATAGTATCATCTTTACTCAAAACCAACTGTCTGTCGTCCTTGTAATTAGGGTTTAGTTCAATTTCGTTTCCTTTTTAGTGTTTTTCTGCATGACAATTTTTGATATGTAGATTAGATTTTCTGTAAGTCATGCCAATAAATTTCTGTTACAGTTTACCTAGCTATTCTACTTTATCTCTCTTTTTTATTCTGTTTTGAAGGAGGTACACCGCGTGTATTTTCTTGTGTTGCAATATTTGCCCATTTCATTTATTTTTGGTAAATCAGGAGACTTTTTAAAAGATTCTACCTGACCAGGAATCAACTGATAACTTATAGATTGAAATTCCTGGACGATTCAATATATCTTTCTTCATATGGGTCCAATAAATGAACGTGTATTGATTAAAGTCACGTTATATTTACTAGCACTTATTGTATATTGTCCACAAATAGGCTTATATGTATAACGTTGAGACAAAAAAATCAATAACATTCTCATCCTGTTTAACAAATCGTTGAAATCATTATTGATTATATTTAAAATACCTTTTAGCTTTTTGGAAGTTTATATTGGTTTATGTTCACTGGCTGATTTATATGTAACGTAGCAATGCATTTTTTAAATATATATAGTACTCCCGGGTTTATTATGTAAGATCTGTTCAATAAAATGTCAATTAATTAGATCATTTGTGCGAATAAAGATCGGGATTGCTTTCACATTTAATAAACAAAACTCTTGTCATTTGCCGGGGGGACGCCTGACGATGGATGATACCATGGAAGTATTATATTGACAAGAACTACAGCGATTAATTAGCACTTATTTATAACCCGGGTATCACTGTAGAAAAGATATGGAAACTGTCTAATGAGAATGCTGTCGTTAATTTCTTTTGTGACTATCTGCGATGCCGCGGTCATAAATTGACCAGAGATACTTCTTATCAATCACGTGGTTTTTATCGAGACACGTTAACGTCGATACCTGTCGGAAAACACCTTTGCTCATTTTAATGGTGTCGGTTGACCTTTATTCATAAACAACTAATTAAAACAAATCGAATGCTGTTAAAACTGTCATAAGGGTGTGTTCAGGTTACTGCCGAGTCACGAAAATTTTCCGGATATAAATATACACTGTGACGAATCGATTAATATATAAAGTAAAGGACCTGGATTAATCGATCAAGGACTAAATAACACAGAAATTATATTATACAAATATAGTAAAAAAAGAAAGGACGAACCTCGTTATTTATATGTATATATTACGTTTTTGATTGAGTTAAGCCTTCCAATTGATGTTTTATCGTGTGTTTTCTGTGTTGTTATGTTATACTATTGTTTCGGAGAGGGGAAGGTTTGGTACCATTGGGGCGTTTAATCCCGCTGCAAATGTTTGTACCTGTCCTGGGTCGGGAGTCTGGTGTGCGGTGGTTGTCGTTTGTATATGTAATTTATACGTGTTTCTCGTTTCTCGTTTTTGTATAGACTAGACCGTTGGTTTTACCGTTTGAATGGTTTTACACTAGTATTTTTGGGGCCCTTTATAGCTTGTTGTTCGGTGTGAGCCAAGGCTCCGTGTTGAAGGCCGTACATTGACCTATAATGGTTTACTTTTATAAATTGTTATTTGGATGGAGAGTTGTCTCATTGGCACTCACACCACATCTTCCTATATCTATATATCAGTGTATATGTGCGTTTTAATTTTTGGCATTTGTGAAATTCAAAACACCTAGAATATTCGTATTTTCTTATCCCAGGAATAGATTACCTTAGCCGTATTTGGCAAAACCTTTTGGAATTTTGGGTCCTCAATGCTCTTCAACTTTGTACTTGTTTGGCTTTATAACTATTTTGATCTGAGCGTCACTGATGAGTCTTATGTAGACGAAACGCGCGTCTGGCGTATTAAATTATAATTCTGGTACCTTTGATAACTTTTTACACCACTGGGTCGATGCCACTGCTGGTGGACGTTTCGTCCCCGAGGGTATCACCAGCCCAGTAGTCAGCACTTCGGTGTTGACATGAATATCAATTATATGGTAATTTTATAAATTTCCTGTTTACTAAACTTTGAATTTTTCGAAAAACTAAGGATTTTCTTATCCCAGGAATAGATTACCTTAGCCGTATTTGGCAACAACTTTTAGCTCACCTGGCCCAAAAGGGCCAAGTGAGCTTTCTCATCACTTGGCGTACGTCGTCCGTCGTCGTCCGTCGTCGTCGTCTGTTATCTTTTACAAAATCTTCTCCTCTGAAACTACTGGGTCAAATGTAACCAAACTTGGCCACAATCATCATTGGGGTATCTAGTTTAAAAATGTGTCCGGTGACCCGGCCAACCAACCAAGATGGCCGCCATGGCTAAAAATAGAACATAGGGTAAAATGTAGATTTTGGCTTATATCTCTGAAACCAAAGCATTTAGAGCAAATCTGACACGCGGTAAAATTGTTTATCAGGATAAGATCTATCTGCCCTGAAATTTTCAGATGAATCGGACAACCCGTTGTTGGGTTGCTGCCCTGAATTGGTAATTTTAAGAAAATTTTGCCGTTTTGGGTTATTATCTTGAATATTATTATAGATAGAGATAAACTGTAAACAGCAATAATGTTCAGCAAAGTAAGATCTACAAATAAGTCAACTTGACCAAAATGGTCAGTTGACCCTTAAGGAGTTATTGCCCTTTATAGTCAATTTTAACAATTTTTCGTAAATTTTGTAATCTTTTACAAAATCTTCTCCTCTGAAACTACTAAGACAAATTTAACCAAACTTGTCCACAATCATCATTAGAGTAACTAGTTTAAAAATGTGTCCGATGACCCGCCCGCGAACCAAGATGGCTGACATGGCTAAAAATAGTACATAGGGTAAAATGCAGTTTTGGCTCGTATCTCTGAAACCAAAGCATTTAGAGCAAATCTGACGGGATAAAATTGTTCATTAGGTCAATATCTATCTGCCCTGAAATTTTCAGACCAATCAGGCAACACGTTGTTGGGTTGCTGCCCTGAATTGGTAATTTTAAGAAAACTTTGCACCTTTTGGTTATTATCTTGAATATTATTATAGATAGAAATAAACTGTAAACAGCAATAATGTACAGCAAAGTAAGATCTACAAATAAGTCAACATGACCAAAATTGTCAATTGACCCTTAAGGAGTTATTGCCCTTTATAGTCAATTTTTACAATTTTCATAAATTTTGTAAATTTTGTAAATTTTACAAAATATTTTCCACTGTAACTACTGGGCCAAGTTCATTATAGATAGAGATAATTGTAAGCAGCAAGAATGTTCAGTAAAGTAAGATCTACAAACACATCACCATCACCAAAACACAATTTTGTCATGAATCCATCTGTGTCCTTTGTTTAATATGCACATAGACCAAGGTGAGCGACACAGGCTCTTTAGAGCCTCTAGTTGGAATTTTGGGTCCTCAATGCTCTTCAACTTTGTACTTGTTTGGCTTTATAACTATTTTGATCTGAGCGTCACTGATGAGTCTTATGTAGACGAAACGCGCGTCTGGCGTATTAAATTATAATCCTGGTACCTTTGATAACTTTTTACACCACTGGGTCGATGCCACTGCTGGTGGACGTTTCGTTCGAGGGTATCACCAGCCCAGTAGTCAGCACTTCGGTGTTGACATGAATATCAATTATATGGTCATTTTATAAATTTTCTGTTTACAAAACTTTGAATTTTCGAATACTAAGGATTTTCTTATCCCAGGAATAGATTACCTTAGCCGTATTTGGCAACAACTTTTTGGAATTTTGGGTCCTCAATGCTCTTCAACTTTGTACTTGTTTGGCTTTATAACTATTTTGATCTGAGCGTCACTGATGAGTATTATGTAGACGAAACGCGTCTGGCGTATTAAATTATAATCTTGGTACCTTTGATAGCTTTTTTAACGAATTTTGTCCGATAATATACAGCCGGTGTCAGTATTTCTATTTGTACATTTATGAATGTGCCAATGATGACTTTTGATTTGACCCGTATTTATCAATTTGAGAAAAAAAGAAGACATATAAAATGTTATGGAATGGCTAAACAATTTCTGTCCCATAAAATATTTTATCATTTTCTGTCCAAATGATACTAGTAAATATTACTTTACAGTTACAGCTCTTAAATAAATTTGAACACACTGGGGCTCAGCAGAAATATTCGTATACCAATAACTAATGATCTTACCCTGGATTTAAAGCGAAGTCTTATATTTCTTACATCTATTTGAAATCTCTTTGATTTTTTATCTTAATCAGAACACTCATTTTACAATAGTCTTAAATATGCATGAAATGTTTGCCACTGGAGTTAAACAAACAGTAATTAATCACAACTTGTGATATATATTTAGATTGTGCAGTTTCTAACAACATATAAATCAATAAACATGGTGTATTTATTCAATTAATATGGTACAAATTTCATCGTCAATGTTTTTTTCTAGAATTAAAGATGTCTCGCACAAATCCATCAATCTATCAATCGGCACACATAGGCAGATGTAGGATAACGAAATCTGCCGAGGTTTGCCGATTGCTGTTTCATAGAATTTCGCGGAAACAACCGAGAATGACAACATTGCAGGGCGCCATCCGCTGGTGTGTAAATAACGTGCCATGTGTCATTAAATTGCGCGCGGCATCGCAGATGAAACGTTTGAAGTCGGGTCGTAGTAGTTCCTGTCAATATAATACTTCCATGATGATACAAAGTAATGCTTAACATTCTACTGAAATTTCAGGCAGTTGCGATAATTACTCTTTTCATATCTTACTACTTAGTCCAGTATCATAAATTGCTATATTTTAAAATAAGGAAGTGTGGTAAAATTTCCAATAAGACAACTAAACACCAGAAATCATATGACGAAAATAAACGCAATTTTAGGTTACTGTACGGTCTTTAACCAAAAATGAAAAACAAATACCGTACAGTCAGCAATAAAAGGCCATGACTTGCAAAATGTGAAATAATTTAAAACAAAAACATTCACTACCTAATCTATAATGAAGCAATTTACGAAAATTTAATATGACAAACATGAACCAGTGACATGCACCAATTACAGGCTTTTTGACTTCGGACAGGCACATAAAACAATGTGGCAAATGAATTTTCTCAGTAGATCTTTATGAAGCACAAAACAAAACAACAATACTAAAATAAAATGAAATAGACACAAATCACCAATGTAAGAATACTCGCAGATGCTAAAAACCAGCTCTTAGATAATTCTGTGAAGTATCAATCTCATACAAGTCAGAGGTTTAGCTAGCTATAAAATTCTAATTCGTCATTTCCTTTCTACGAAAGGAAATGCCTGTACCAAGTCGCGGATATGACAGTTGTTTTCTATTCGTTTGATGTGTTTGAGCTTTTGATTATGCCATTTGATGGGAGACTTTCCGTTTTAAATTTTCCTTGGAATTCGGTATTTTTATTATTTTGCATTTTTCAGTATACATCCAAAGGATTTAGTCTAATCAAAAGTCATAGACAGACTAAGAAACGGATGACCTTGTGCGAAACCAAAATATATCGACCAGATGTAGAATCATGGATACTCATAACTATAAATGTATAGTAATATATTTTAAGTTAATATTTAAATTTTCAAAAATAAAATCAATGTTAGTACTGATAAAACGGTGTAAAATTGATAACTTATTTCTGTCATTTTGTCTCCTATGGATAGTTGTCTAATTATAACAGTCATGCCACATCTTCTAATTCTATATTGAACCTCAGTCTCGAAAAATGCTTCAAACCCCAAATTACTCAATTAAAATTTTCTGGATCCGCGCCTGAACTCATTATCGGTACACTGTGCAAAACTGTCTTATATGGCACGTCATTGACCAGTTAGGTCTATAGTATTGTAATTATACATTACATTAATGTATACCGACGAGTTTTTATAAAGCAGTTTATGTTCATGTTTATTTGTCTTCTGTGTCATTGAATGAAACTGTATATCAACTGGTCCTTTATTTTGCCAACGAACTAGATTTTACTAATGGTTTTGTTTTAATTTGTAATGCCTCTTAACCTGTACTTTCCATAATTTTGAATAAATTTTAAGCTTTTGGCAGAATTGATCAATGTATCTGCATCACTAAGTATTATTAGCCCGATAGAAAAAGTTAGTATTAAGGCTCCTAGAGTTCCTATAGCTTTGACTGATGTTCTGGTGTCTGTTGCACTTATCTTTTTACTTCTTGCTGAAAGAAATCAATCTGTCTTAATAATATGATGCATATATAACATAAATGAAAAAAAAAGCTGTTTTGAATTTTTAAAAATTACATTTATTTTGTTTTATTTTGTACGTTTATCAAGAAGTTGTCGAGGAATTAATTGTTCTCTTACAAAAATTCCTTCATTGTACATACAATATTTTTGCTAATTTAAATATTTAATAGAAATTTATTGAAATTATGTCAAGAATTGCAGCCCATTTCTGGCAAAATTTTGTTATTTTGGTACAACGTTCATTTTTACTTTGGGGAAATATTCTATATAATGATTGTTTTTACTTTAATTTTTAAATCATACGATAATTGTTATTTCAATGAATTGCAAATATATTTTATTTATCCGGTGTTAAAATTTATGTGTTTTTTTTATTGTATCATATTCATATTTTTGTTGTGTCTTTGTAAAATTCACAATCAATACAGTATACTTTAATAAGATAAATTATCATTATCAACGCAAAATGGTTTGATCTAAAGGTTAACCAGCTTCCTAGTTGACAAATGTTTAAACTAAATTGAAATATACATATAATTACCTAAAGCGGTTTTCTTTTTATCAATTTTCAAATCTGTTATCAAATCGATAGCTTTCGTGTTCATGTTGTTTGTTGCATTAACAACCCTCCGACAAACGCATACCAGATCGTCTTGTCCACAGTACATGTTGTTTGTAGTAATATTATTGTCACTACCACTGGTATACATGATGTGTGTTGTGTATTGCTCTGTCTGTGCTTTAACAAAGAAAATGTTACTATTCCAGGTCAAACTTGATGATAATGTGAAACAAAATATTACAAATGTAATTGTGGAAGATTTTGGATACCTGCATATGTGCATGTTCGGCTATAAGACACAAAACCAACAGAAAAATAAGTAAAGGAATTGAGATGTGTAACTACATCTGTTGTATTTGCAGTATGTGTTTATCCATCATTCTTAATTTGTAACATGTATTGATAAGGTTTAATTGTGGCAGTCGAAGCCTAATGAGCAAAATTGAGGGAATTAATATGTGGAACTTATTCTTTCTTCATCATAAGAAAACCTGTCTTTATGGTAAGAATAATTGTGATATTTACATTTTCATACCTTCGTTCGTGACGTATTGGCAGACTTGATGCATACTAAATTAGAAGTTAAACTACATGTAACGCAACAGATTTTAATAGAGGGACGAAAGATACCAGAGGGATAGTCAAACTCATAGATCGAAAACAAACCGACAACGCCATGGCCAAAAATAAAAAGACAAACAGACAAATACTAGTACAGATGACACAACATAGAAAACTAAAGACTTAGCAACACGAACCCCACCAAAAACTTGGGGTGATCTCAGGTGCTCCGGAAGGGTAAGCAGATCCTGCTCCACATGTGGCACCCGTCGTGTTGTTTAAAGGGGAAGCATGAATTACACGTACTTAGCATTCTGAAGAACAACTCGAATACTACACCCCATGTTATCGTAAGTATAGGTTATAAAGGAAAAACATAACAAGCCAATTTAAGGTCTTCAACTATTTAAAACACTGAAACTGACTCGCATGCCCTCAGCATGTGTCGTAATGATACACACCTTCACAAATTTGGAGGCAGAACTTTCATTGGTTGATATCAAATTTATCAGAGAGAGAAAATAGGACAAAGTGTTGTCAAGTCCTTGTAAGCGAAGCTTATTATATTGAAAAAGCTGAGTACTAGATGATCAGTTAATACAAACAAAAGAATAATAACCAATATGGTATGAACGAATGTTCGCGACTTCTATGATATCGATGCTCAAACTACATTTTTGTGTCGCTGTAAAACATCATTTGGCAAATCGGTATCTATATCCCGTCAATGATTTGTATTGATATGGAGATTATAAATGTAGGAAGTCATAAATGAGGAAAAGTCCATGATAGTAATAGATTAATCAAATGGTTAATACACCTATCCATGATTTTCAGACTATCAAAAACAGCACCCAACAGCCTGTTTACTACAGTTTTGTTTGTATGAGTTGATAATTGTCAAATACTAACGGTTATATATAAAAATGGATTATGTCAAGTCAAACGGAAAACATAGTACGTTCACAAAACAAGCAAAGCAAATTCACATTTTATCTTGAATGTCATACCTTGATAACCAGCATTGCTGGTACAGTAACCACTAAGTGGATCATTCGTGTGATGGTCGAACTGAAACTTAACTTGATAGATTCCAGGACTGACTTGATAGACATTGTCTGTTATGTAGGTGTTACTGTTTATAATTGTCTGTATCAATCTCATCTGGCTAAATAACTAAAATAATGAATAAGAAATATAATAATATTTAATTAGTATGCATAATATAAACATACATTTGAATAGATATAGGAAGATGTGGTGTGAGTGCCAATGAGACAACTCTCCATCCAAATAACAATTTATAAAAGTAAACCATTATAGGTCAATGTACGGCCTTCAACACGGAGCCTTGGCTCACACCGAACAACAAGCTATAAAGGGCCCCAAAAGTACTAGTGTAAAACCATTCAAACGGTAAAACCAACGGTCTAGTATATATAAAAACGAGAAACGAGAAACACGTATAAATTACATAAACAAACGACAACTACTGTACATCAGATTCCTGACTTAGGACAGGTGCAAACATTTGCAGCGGGATTAAACGTTTTAATGGTACCAAACCTTCTCCCTTTTCTGAAACAATAGTATAACATCACAACATAGAAAACACACGATAAAACATCAATTGGAAGGCTTAACTCAATCAAAACGTAAATTAACACACTATGAACGAATAAATTCGATCTGTGATACCTGAAAGTAAATACATAGTTAATAAAATATTAGGGACAAACATTCAAGGCCAAAAAGCAAACAAACAAGTCCAAATAAAGCCATGGCAAAACACTACCGCGAAATATTAAACCCTTAGAAAATAATCACTTTTGAAAAACCGGTTTTCATAATATATACAGGTAAATGAAAAATAACTTTGTCGTTTTAGGTATACTTTTCTGTCTATATAAAATCTTCCAATAATTAGGAATACCAAGAAAGGTCTGTCATATAAATACCTAATTTAACACTAGATACATAAGGGTAAATATCAACAATAAAACTTCCTGTACAGATTAAAGGAGAATAATCTTGATGTTAATACAAATGTAGTACGAAGAAGTGAAAATTAGTAGATATTCCAAATAATCAAAGCTGGTATACAGACAAGATCCATATTAATATAAAATAACAAAAAGTATTAAAATAGTATCAACAGGTCGAATTAACATATACATTTAATTTCGCCCCGTTACATGTGAATCTGCTGTACGAACTTAGGAACGTGCCCAGTTCTTTAAGAATGTCTATAGTCATTTTTGAAAATTTAATGTCGATCTTTAATAGACTATTGATATTTCTTTCATCTTATAAGACACCTAGTGATTTAAGAGCTTGACATATGTATATCCAAACACGTCCTTTAAGATACATGTAGTCGTGATTCGATTCAATTTGTTGAAAAATTTCCCTTATAGCATCCAAAAAAAAAGAAGGTGTACGTTTAAGGTCAATGAGACAGACAATACAATACAACACTACATAGAAGTTATCATTCTGTCTCTAACAATTTATATTTAAAGGGCTCCGTAAATTTTTGAATAAATTTAACATACCAAAGATGTATCATCGGCACTTATTAGATATAGGAAGATGTGGTGTGAGTGCCGATGAGACAACTCTCCATACAAATAACAATTTATAAAAGTAAACCATTATAGGTCAATGTACGGCCTTCAACACGGAGCCTTGGCTCACACCAAACAACAAGCTATAAAGGGCCCCAAAATTACTAGTGTAAAACCATTCAAACGGGAAAACCAACGGTCTAGTCTATATAAAAAACGAGAAAGAGAAACACGTTTAAATTACATAAACAAACGACAACTACTGTACATCAGATTCCTGACTTAGGACAGGTGCAAACATTTGCACTAAGTTCCCTAGGAAAACATAAATTATTAAGAAGAAGGCAGGTTTTCAATAGTGTTTTGAGATCACTAAACATCCTTTTAATTTCGATTAGTACACTAGAAAAAAAAAACTTATAGAATGTCAAATAACAAGCAACACAGAAAAAATCTATCTGTAGAAAATGAAAGGATATGGAGTAAATGTACATGGGACAAAATCGCACACAATACATAGAAAACATAGAAAATTATCAATGAACAGGGCTGTAATCCAGGTTCAAAAATTGTTATTTGGAGAATTTCGTATTCATGGAAGATGTTTCATACATATATATATATATATATACAAGTCTAAATTGAAAACAACGTTCAAACCTATGATTGCGTTGGATAAAAACCTTAATTTTTATACGTGTGCATGCAAAACAAATTTCTTGGTAGAGGGGTCTAAATACAGCACAAACAACATTTTTCCAAAAGACCAAAAAAGTGAAAAAGTATATTTTAACAAAACGCATTCGACTAGCAAATCGAACAACGGATGTTCCTAAACCCTGCTGACTGCCATTGGCGAATAAACGGATCACCAGATGTAACAGAATGGATCTTAACTAATAATTTAATACCAAACAGAAAACAATAAACTTGCGGAAAAGATGGTATACCGCAACCAAAGGTGCAAAAATTAGAATACCATATCCGGATTTCGACAATTAATGTCTCTTCAGTGATGTTAGGAATCGAAACGGTATTTGGAAGGCCATATAATTTACCTCAATTTAGGATAGACTCTTGAATTTTGAAGAGTCGAAATAGGATGAACGGATCATATAAACCCGAAAGCAAATATAATACAAGCCCAAACTAAAAAATATAAACAAGTCTAAATTGAAAACAACGTTCAAACCTATGATTGCGTTGGATAAAAACCCGCAATTTTTATACGTTTGCATGCAAAACAAATTTCTTGGTAGAGGGGTCTAAATACAGCACAAACAACATTTTCCAAAAGACCAAAAAAGTGAAAAAGTATATTTTAACAAAACGCATTTGACTAGCAGGTCGAACAACGGACGTTTTAAACCCTGCTGACTGCCATTGGCGATTGCCAAATAAACGGATCACCAGATGTAACAAAATGGATCTTAACTAATAATTTAATACCAAACAGAAAACAATAAACTTGCGGAAAAGATAGTATAAAGGTAACATACTGCATGCGAGACAGAACAGTCATTCAACAAACGCATGAATGGTCATCGAAGTGACTACACCTGCAAGCCCGACCTCCCCGTAAGTCGTCATTTGAGATCACCTGGGCACGACCAAGCTGATCTCAAAAACCTTACCATCACAATCATAGACCACAACGAGGGTTGGTCAAGGGCGGACAGACTTGCTCTGGAAAGGTTTTGGATAAGAAAGCTAAGGACAGTTTCCCCAGAGGGCATAAATGAAAAAACATAGAATGTTTCACTCATTTTCCCTACCATCACTCATTTTTCTGCCATCACTTGTTTCCAATAACTCCGGCTTCTGTACTGGACTCCCTACATTTTTAAGGAATTTTTTAATTATAGTTTTAATTACAGGGTTCTATTCATTTGGAAATTTTAAATACGCAGCCTCTGTTTTAATTACTCTACCGTTGTCAAATTTGAAATATTATACTAGCTTAGGTCGGTCAGTGCTGTTTATTGTGAATGTATTTCCACGCAGTTGTTGTAACATCTTAACTGTCGTCACCTTTGGAATTTTAAAGTTGTGCAAGCTCATATCGCAAATTATTACTATTTTTATTTTAGGTATGTCGTTGCGCCGTGTTTGGAAATTTTAGAATTGTACTAGCGTCTCTATGATGTTCTGGTAAAACTGTTTTTTGTGTAGAATTCAAGATTGCTATAGTTTTATTATCAGAATAGATTGATAAGATTCATTTTACATCGTGATCATACTGAAGGATATCTGTTATCCGAAATATTTATAAATACATTTGTTCATTTTATTGTTATTTTTTGGTGATGTTGTACCCTTTTAGACTGGTTATATATTATATTTTGTAGTGTACTGTATCATAATTATATGATCCATCGCCCCGTAAGATTTATCGTTGGCTATTATTCAGTCATTTAATATATATATATATACATATATTGTAGCTTAATAAATGTATGTCAAGCTCTCAACCACATAAGCAACAAAAAAATACAATTAACGCAAGTTCCTAAAGAAACGAAGACACTGTCTACGATAGCTGACATTTACTGAAAGCAATGAACGTTTGCAAGATGTAGTTATCATAAAACACTTTGATTAACAGTAACTTTTCATTTTGTATTTAGACCAATACGGGAATTTCGTTAAAACCTTTAGGAGAAGCAAGGATCGGTTACACGTCATTTTCAACAATCTTGGCTATATTATTGGGTCCCTTTTTAAAGAAGGGAGAAGCAGAGATACCCGGAAGGTACCACAGACCTTCCGCAGGAAAACTGTCAATGTTAGTCAATTGAGATCGTGGTCGAACGCACCTTCAACAAGAAGATTTAGAACATGCATATTATACCTGATTGTTCAAGTAATATTATGCTTATATGCAGTATATCAATGCTTATTACACTAAGTCTACCTAAGAAGTTATATGCATGGAATTTGTTTGATTGGTTTTGTTTTACTCATTGCCATTCCACATCCGACCCTTCTTTGTTTTCCTTCCACTCTCTTTGTTACCAAACATGACATGCAGGATCATTCGGTATTTGCCTCTTCGTGTGTCCTAACTTTACCCTGAAAGTCAGTTACCTATGCCATGTATGCTGAAGAGAACAATCGGGTCAACTAAATTGCCCGCTAGAAAGAGTTGAAGCTCATGCGAAGTCAACCCAGGGGACTAGGCATGCTGACGCGCAAAAGAATTTTCCAATCTGGTATGGATCGACCATCTATTATCTGAATTACATTTTCTGCCTAAAATTTACACCAGTTCGTTGATCTTTTTTGACCGATTTACTAGTAATAGAAAGTTTGATGTTGTATCTATCAAAGACAGCAACAACTGTACCAGCATTGGTAATGCATGATATCTGATTTTGAATGAGATGTAGAGCCAAGTACCCAAAAGTGTTAAATATTCATATCTTAACATTTAACAATTGTACTAAGGCCATTTCGTTCCTTATAAGTACGATAGCGGATCGATCACACGGTGCCAACTGATGCAGAGATGCAGCTTTTGCTTCTATTTTATGAGATTGATCGGCCTTACATGTTTCAGCATGGTACCGTTCTCGTGTAAAGAGAGGTAGCAATAGATCTGATTGAGAGTGATAGAACCTTCTCCATTGACATGTCTTCACGACATCCAGCAGTAACTAGAGCACGACGTATTACTTGTACTGGACTAATATGTACATTAAGTATCCACACTTGAATTTAGACTTTTTCGTTAAGTCTTCGAAGGTTTTGATTTTTGATCTATGTATAAGCCATAGATGTCACAGTTATCACCTTCTTTCAACGCACCATTGACAGATTTGACAATTTGTATACCATCCTCAAATGATTTTGTCATTGAGAATCCAATTTCCTTATAGGCGCGTGCATTCCAGTTGAGATGTTGATCAGTGAATCGAGATGAGACTTTATATCAAAAGAATTTGTCAGTCGCTGATGAGCATGGTCTATAAAAAGTTTTACATACTCTTCATCTGATCGTAAGGCAGTTGGTCTAGTGTCATTATGAGAGGACTTTCCGGAGAAGTAAAGTAAGTTTCAATCTCATTTCTGCATTAAACTCTGCGCGCATACATGCTTAAATAATATATTTTTCCGACCGGCCGATGGATATAAATTGCTCTTGGGACGAACAATGACTCACAATGCATTTCCCAACTCAACCTCATTCGTTCTCCTTTTTTTAATAGTAGGAGTAAACTTTACAGGACTATCAAAACTGGCCGTTATCCGGAAAAAAATTATCATTCAAAGGATTCAGTTAACTATTATAAAGAGTCAAAATATAAGCAACAAAAATATAACTTATTTACAGAAAAAGGACAACGATATGTGATCAAAGCACACTTAAAAAACTCAAAAATATCTGATGATTCACAGATAATGTACAAACTCCAATCAAAACTATGAAATTTATTGTTGAACAAAACATCCTAATAATTGAACCTGATAAATGTTTCTATAAACAATGGATGTGAATGACGGATATGAAATTTCCGTAGTTAAAAAAAGGTAAAAGTGATGTTTTTATTTCTTGATTTTTAACAAAACTATTTGCATTTGGCCATCAAAATTTGCATGCAAAATCTATATATTCTTTCCACTCAAATAAAAAAATAATGTTTTTGAATCATAAATGTGTTCTCGTTTTCATTTTTTTTATTAAATTTCCACCCAAAAACCTGCAAAGTTTTAAAATTTTATTCAGGAATGGTTTATTATTTATCTCTTCATCATTCCGATGACCTTAGCTGTTTTTGCATCGAAAATATTTACGAACAGAGCCTAAAATTGAATAAAACATTCATTTTTTTTTAATTTTAAAGTGACTACCCAAAACCATAAATTGAGGGATACCCGATAAACAGCGAAACTACAAAAATGTGACTAAAGAAAGTTTTTACAACAAAACGAAAATTAGAATATAGATATTTTTCTATCGTTTAAAACAATTTTCAGCCGTGTGTTATTTCGGTACATTAAACACGTTAATTAAGCGTATTTTTCGAGGTCAGTTGCAGTATTATTCTGGTATAAATATCAAATTGTAAGATGTAGATATGTACCATCTTTTTTTCGAAAAGAAGTACGACGGATACAGAAACTACAGTCTACTAAACACTACTGAGGACTGACAAAAACAAATCTCATTGAAACACAGTGTGAACGCCGTTACTCAGCATGGATGAAAAATTTCTGCTTCACCAGTAAACCCGTTTTGCTCATGGGAAGTACAATTCTATCAAACTGTTTATTCAGCGATATCATTATCAATGAAAATGAAAATAGGATTTTGTCAAAGAGAAAATATCCGTAACACAGATCCCATAACAATAGATATATTGAACATGTTAACAAAAACATTTTTTTAAGCTAATAAGGACACTTACTTCGATGTAATACGTAGGCAAATCTGTGGTCACATTAATCTTTAATTCTGATGTTGTGTAATCCTTAGAAAGTTCGTATTCACATGTTGCTTCCGATCTATAATGGCTGTCCTGTTGCCATGGTGAATTGTTGGTAAATACCAAAGGAACTGAACAGGCCATCTTAGCTACATACCAAAATACCAAAGTTACTTCCAACAACATCACTCTGTTAAAATGATTTAAGGTCTATTAAAATAGGTTAATGCTCTGTAATCCATATGTATGTTCAAGCTCATTTAATTTGAAGGATAATGTGAATGGCATTATTTTTTTTTAAACTATTTAGTACTTTCTTTTAGAATTTGGTGTTCATAGATTTTGTATCATGCTGAAGACAAAATAATAATTTATTTAAAATTAGATTATTCGGAATACGTCTTCTTTTTACATCTTACTACTATTTGTTATTTTAAACATTTATAAATAGTTCAATTAAAAAAGAATGATTTACGTTTACAATAACTTGGTGATATTTTAATATAAATATTTTCAACGTACCTGTTGCTAAAGGTTCAAGTCACAGATCTTAGTCAAAGGTTAGAATGTATCTTTTTATTGTAGGATGTATCGGTTTCAATTCAATTCAAATACGTGTATCAAAATGCGTTTGTGTCTGATATTAGATAGGCTTCAAATACTAATTAAATTTTAACTAATTTTACAAAGGAAATAATGTAAAACAACAAAAATTACTGTAATTCTAAATGTAAATAAAACCACGTCGGCTTTATTTAATTACATATTATCTTATGTATCTTTGGATAGAAATCAGATTTAGTATTTGTATATAATTAATGAAATTCTAATTTTTAACAAATTAAATAGTTTTTAAGTGGTTTATAATCAATGTAGTGTAGGTCATTTTACATTATTGATTCGTTTAATTCATTGTTAATACATTTCAAAACGTTGAGGTATCAAGGTTACCAAGTCGAAACCGTACCACAAATACTAAAGGCGAGATAATTGCTAAAAAACATCGATCTTCGGTAACCTGCATATTAGCTTACTTTGGAAACCAGCATTTAGGCATATGATAAATTTCGTACATCTGTCTTTTGATATTGTTTCTATCAGAATTGTCATATAGTACTGATCGGTTTTTACCGATTTACCTTAATATTTGTTATTTTATTATTTCCCGCAACGGAAAATATGCATTTGGCTTATTGAATAAATTCTTTGTATGCACAGTCACACAGTGGAGAGTCATGGTGAATAAATATTTCTAGGTACTACTTATTTTTACTTAAATTTCTGTTTTCTATTTAAATATATTATTTTGTACACTATGTCACATGTTGAAACATACACTGATAGAGAATGGTTTAGAATGCATATTTAATAAAACTAAGTTTGACCTTCTTCGTGTGTATGTACATTATGTACATATGGCAATAATAAGAAGAAAAGTTCGTATTCACATGTTGAAACATTTTCAAATATTATTAGAATGTACTGAGGACAAAAAAACGAAGAAAGACAAATAGTCTAAATAGAATGACAAAATGAAAAATAAAAACATGTGCGAATGCACGTAAAACAAAAATGTTTGCATGATAATGTTTCAAATGTACATGTAAAATGACAAAAAGTACCAAAACAGTTATTTCTTTATTGAAAAGATGTCGCACTCAGAAATGTCCGCTTACGTCCCCCTCCCCAAATAACTATACACAAGATAAAAACTAATCCAACGCTAAAAGTAACATATGTATCCTTGACATTAAAACACAAATCTGTTTATACTTAAATTTATTACAAAGCATTTACTTGAGTTCGCCATGCAATAGTACAAGTGACGTGAACGCATTTTATTAATAAAACAGTTATTATGTTAATATAATTAATGCGAGACAGAAAACAATACGTTAACTTTTAGTGATACAAGACTTTTCTTACTATCCTATTGTTTGGTCAATTTATATTCACGAACTACTCTTTTGATCGATAATTTATACTAGTTATACCATCATGAAACTTTAATTTAAATAATATGTAATTATTTTGATAAAACGTTTTATCAGTTACAGTCATAGTTTGTATAATGAACAATCTTTATATATCAAAAAGAATATTAGTACTGTTATATTTGTAATATTTTGGATACACCATTAAAAAAGAGAGGCGAAAGATACCAAAGGGACATTCATACTTTTATAACTTTGTAAATTAGTTGTTACACATTTGAATGTTTTGCTACAAGAGCAAGTACAACTAATTAAAATTCAGAGGAAACATTCGCTGATTTTTACTGAAAATGAAGAAGTGCTTGGTTTTCATAGGATTAGTTTGTTCAGTACTACTATCAGGAGTAAAATCAACAAATACCGGTGATGATTTGGTAGAAACTCCTGTGGTCGATAACCAAAATGTTCCTTTGCTTGCAATGTTTGACATGACAAAAGTAAACAAGCGCATTAAGGCATACTTCTCAGACGCTTTCGAAATGAGAATGTCAAACTTGGTTAAAATGAAGTTAGAAGACGTTTTGCTGTCATTAAAAATTGATAAGGATGTGAAGCAATACATTGAAAATATGAAAGGAAATTTAACTCTGAACATTGAAATGGAAATAAAAGACTATTTTGATCACGTGAAACAGAATTTGACTGATGCTTTATTTGAAGGTAACTGCATTTTTTATTTTATCTATATAACGGTCCTTGCTTATGTGGGCTCTGATCATTCATCTTTTTTTTTTTAGATCAAGTGTTTTTTTTTTTTTTTTCTCTGGGCAAACAACTCGTTTTCAACTTTGTTCTAACACAAACCTTTTTCGTAACATATAAGCGGAAGAAAAAAGACATTTTTTTAAAACGCAATATCGTTTATTTATCTTAATTTATAATGGATGCAAAACTAATTTTGCACGCCATTCGGAGACAATTTATTTGTTTTCAAGAAATTTCAAATCAAACAATGTATTTAAAAAAAACAAGATAACCCCGACAAAAGATTACTGATCGGTGCCTTACACAAATAAGACAATTGAAACTATCCCTCAAATACCGAAGACCACATATGAAAGTAATACATTTCAACACATGAGATGTACATTTCGGCACACGACTTTTGGCAAATGAGCAACAGGAAGTTATGACACATATAATGCTCGTTTAATACCAGTTCAGTCAGTGGGACAAACTAAACTTTTGATCAATGATCTAGTATGTAACTGTTTTCCTATTCCGCCAACCTTTTAACTGTTTTTAATTCCGGTATAAAGTCCATAATTATCTTGTTATAGTAAAATCGTACAAGAAATATATATTTTCGAAACTAATAATGCTGATCAAAAATATCTGGACCAATTTTGTAAAGAAAACAGCTAGATTTTTTAACATCATTTCAATTTTTTAAGTAAGTTAAGAATATCATTTTATATAGATTGAAGTACAAAATGCTTTGTTTTTGGATAATTGATTTCGTGGTTTTGAAAAAGTCTGCATACAAGCCATTAGAAAATTTAAACTTTGTTGACTATCTTAACTTGTGGTTCACTTTTGTCCACGAAATCCACGAAACATTGGCTATTAAACGCGAAAGTTGAGACTTCGTAGTCTACTTTAGTAGATTGTCAATAGTCCATGTATTTATTAGTCCAGGAATAGATAACATTAGGTGTATCTGGTAAATCCTTGCGAAATTGTAGGTCCATAATGCTCTTCAACTTCGTACTTTTTTGGCCATTTTTTAAAACTTTTATGATTTGAGCGTCACTGATGAGTATTGTGACAGCTGGCGTACAAAATTTCAATAATTAGTTGATTTTAAATAGTATGTTGTACACACTCACTTTAATCTATATATATATATATATATATATCTTTATTCTCATCACCAAATACATAGGTACAGAGAAGACATGCATGTAATACAATACATTAAATACATAAACATAAATATAAATATATACAACAACAACAAAGACAAAAGAAATTATTCAGGAGGACACACTCGCTTGTTTAAAATTCGTATAAACTTACATAAATTTATGAGATCTGTCCTATTTGTAGACGACATAATTTCAGTAAATAATATAATATTTGGCCTTATACTAAAATTTCGATTTATAAATTTATTTCTCTCTTCTCTAAAATGTGAACAATTAATAATATAATGGAATTCATCTCCAATATCTAGCTTACATAAATTACACTTTCTTTTTCCCTTTCTATATTGTACCATCTTCCAAGTTCGGCTGGAAGTTTATGGTTACATATTCTAAACTTACATAATGTTAAAAATCTTTTCGTCTAAAATATTAAAATATTCTTCAAAACACAATAAATTCTTAAAAATACGATAATTCAAGGTTTTGGAACAGTTTTGAATAGTCTCGTTCCATGTTTGTTTGAATTGATCACACAATCTTACTTTGATATTATATTTCAAACATACATCATTTAAAAGAGCTGTTTGTTCCAGATATAAGAAAATTCACATTCATCAAATATATTTTAACACATATTAACCATTTAAAATCTATGTTTTTAGTACAATACAAGTGGTACAGTTGCTTATAAATAATACAAGAATACTTTGACTGCTTTCCCATAATTAATTTAGACCAGTAGGATATCATCCTTAATTTTACATCAATAGCAAGTGGAAAACGTCCTAGCTCACCGTATATCATACAGTTGGGAGTGGAAGATTTCAGATTTAAGAGCAACTTACAAAATTTCAGATGAACCTTTTCGATAATATCACAGTTACTGAATCCCCATATTTCTGATCCATATAACAGAACAGGTTTGACTACTCTATCAAAAGATCTAACTGACAAGAAAATGATAGGCTATGAAATTTCCCCTTTTAGTATCTCATACATCGCTTTTGTCCTTTTTCAACTTGTGATTTAATTGCCTTTTATAATTTCCGTTTTTGTCAATAAAATACCCAAATAACTAAACTCTTGAACGATTTCTATTTCTTGATCATCTAAAACAAAGTGTAAATTGTCTGGTAATCTTCCATATGAAAAACATAATATTATGGTTTTGGATACATTTACTTTTAATTTCCAGTAGTTACAGTATTCATTAAAAAATCTAATTGTATTTGAAGATCTTGTGGTGTTTCAGCCATCAAAACAGTATCATCTGCATATAATAATAAAATGATATTGAGAAATACATCAAGTTCAGGTTCTATTTCTTCTGTAACTGTGAAAAGGCCCTTACAGTTTTTGTTTGTGAAAAATTTCCAAGTCATTTAAAAACTGCAAACAAAACAGGGACATATTTTCCCTTGCCTTACCCCATTATTACACGGAAAATAATCAGACTTGCTGTTATTAAAAATAATATTTGATTTAATATTTTTGTACATATTTTGAATCACATTTAACATTTTCCCATTTACATTGTTTAACAGTAGTTTATGCCAAAACCCATCCCTCCAAATTTTGTCAAAAGCCTTTTCAAAGTCTATAAATGCACAATAAAGTTTTTCTTTATTTTCTTCAGAAGTTCAAACAGAGAATGTAATATAAATAAATTATTCATAGTGCTATAACCTTGCCTAAAGCCACATTGTGTTTCATGTAAAGGAAATCGTCAGAATATTTGTTCAAACGCGCGGTTAAAACAGCCGTAAACAGTTTACCCAAACAACTGACAATGGTAATTGGCCGAAAATTTTAGGATTATTTCGATCTCCTTTATTCTTGAATATTGGTATAATATTACCAACTAGCCAACTCTCTGGTACAAATCCGGTATCAAATATCAAATTGAATAATTTTTCATAAATATCGATAAGCTGGTTAGAAGTTGCTTTTATGTATTCATTTATAACAGCATCTTCACCGCCAGACTTATCATTTTCTAATTTTTATACATTTCAAAATTTCTCCTTTTCTATATACAAATTCAAATCATAGTTAAGATGATTAACCTGGTCTTCATCGAGAGGTGGTAAATCAACTCCATTATCTTCCGTCGGAGAAGCATTTAGATCCTTAAAGAAATCAAATAATTTCTCTATTGGGATATCCGGTTGTTTTTTACGCTTTCCCTGGTTAAGTACTTTACAATAGTCTCTAGAATTTTGGTTCTCAATTCTTTTAATTTTTTGAAAGATTTTGCCGGTATAATCTATGATTTTTGTCGAGGGTTTTCTTGTATCTGTTTTCTGATCCAGCCAAATTGGATCTATTGACTGTAGTTCGATTTTTTTAAATTTTCGTCTAAATTTACGATAATTTTGTCTCGCAAATTTACATTCTCGGTTAAATCAGGGTTTATTCATAAACGATTTCTGACGTGTTTTCCCGTTTTTACTATGAGAAATGCCAAATGTAGCTTTTGCACTTTCTATAAGAATTTCACATAGTTTCTCAACATGTATATTAACATTTACATCTACCCTTGGTTCTTTCAAATTATACAAAATTAATCAAAAGAATAATATGTGTGATCATTCATGGTATATATTAATACAATGTATAATTGAAATTTTTTAATAAATATTAAAAACAATGCAGACTTTATACATGATTTAATTACTACTCTCCCTAAAGGATTAATATGTAGAATTAAAATTTTGTAAATGTGTCAATTAAAGCTTTAGATGTGAAAGATACACGTAGTAGCGAGCCACATGTTTTGTTTCATACTTACATTACGTTTCACAAATGTTTCTATGTTTATATTCATTTATTTCATGATGGTAGCGCAATCTACGATTCTTTTTTTTTCATTAAGTGTATAATGCTGAAAAAGTGTAAACCAAATACCTAATAATAAAAATGAGGAGGAGGAGGAGGATGACGTACCTCCTTTGTTTTATCAAACAGCAAGTGTATACAAAGTGTGTATAAACGTTCCTTTTATGAAAATATATTGCATGAGGAAGTTGAGAAATATCTCGGAGCACCTACCCAATCAACCATAATGAGAAAGTAGTAAAGATTAAATGATCGATAATAGCTTTCCAACATTTTATAAGATTAATTTAAAAAAAAAATTGGGAACTCTTGCAACAAAAATGCTATTCATCTTCAATTGCAGGAGTACATGCATACGAAGCCACAAGTGTTGCATTGCAAGATGTCAGAAATGAAACACAAAGGATGCAAAATGGTTTGTTTTCAGCTATTATTAACTATTGAAAAATGTAATCTTTACGCTTAAAGACGGTTGGACTTTAATTGTTTGTCACTTTGTGTACTAAATATAAAGTTAAACTTTGAATTTAATTGATTAGAATTAAACTGAATGAACAAATTAAAATATTTGCCACTTATTTAAGGTGTCAATATCAACACAATATAATGATTATTTGAAAAAGACTTTTTTTAGATATAAAACATTCCATTTTGATTAAGTAAACCCATACTTGTACAAAGAGTGCATGTTTGTTTCAATTGTTTATTCAGGTGGTGTTTGTGTGTGTGTGTGATGTATATTTACACAGTTTACGCTGCCGGATCCAAATAATTTTCACATTATCCTATTCTGTCTGTTTGGGTTGCTCATCCAATTTTGTCGGAAATATTAACAACTGTCATACCAGTTGCGGGTTAGCTAGCTATCAAACTAGGTTTTAACTACTATTTTCTTCGGAATATGCCTATACCAGGAATATGATAGTTGTTTTCCATTCGTTTTGTTTGTTGATATAGTCTAGCGTTTGAGTTAGTCGGTGTTTATGGACGTCCCCTTTTTGAATAGTTGCAGTTTGGTATTTTTGTTACTTTTTTTACACTAACACTCAAAATATTGTCGATATTTCAACATACGATATTTCCTGAATTTTAAAGTGAACTTGCAGATATTATCATATTAAGGGAACTTGTTTTTAAGAAAAAAATACGATGGTGTATAACATTGAATTATAAATTTTCACAAATACTTTTTTTTCAGACATGAAATCATTCTGGAATTCACTACAGGAAGTTCAAAAATTCATAGCAAATCAAAGTAAGTAGAAAACAAGTCATTTGATAAATTGAAAGCTAATTTTCTAATACCTTTTATTTTACAAAGTTTATTTTTCTATTTGTGTGTGAAGGCATTTTGTTACATTGACAACTTTTTATAGGTAAATCATATCTGTACTTTTTGTTAATTCAAAATTCAGTACAGGACAATTTTACTATTTGAATATAAAAATAAGAAGATGTGGTATGATTGCCAATGAAACAACTCTCCACAAGAGACCAAATGACACAGAAATTAACAACTAAAGGTCTATAAAAGCCTATGCCGCATAGTCAGCTATAAAAGGCCCCGAAATGACAAATATAAAACAATTCAAACGAGAAAACTAATGGCCTAATTTATGTACAAAATAATGAATGAGAAACAAATATGTTACACAGCAAAAAACGACAACCACTGAATAACAGGCTCCTGACTTAAGACAGGCACATACAGAATGTGGTGGGGTTAAACTCGTTTGCAGGTGCCAACCCTCCCCTAACCTGGGACAGTGTTGTAACAGTATAACATAAGAACAAGCTATAAAAATCAGTTGAAAAAGGCTTAACTCATCAGATGGATACAAATAGAATAACAGAGTGGACGTGGACGGATACTTATGCACCACAACAACCAAAAGACACTTAGTGCAGATCTGAGAGTACTCGCAGTGACGAAACGCGCGTCTGGCGCAAATATAAAATTTCAATCCTGGAATCTATGATGAGTTTATTTACTGGCAGCTAGTTCAAAGCCAATAACAACTAATAAAATATCATGCATCTAAGACTCAAATATCAATCAGTACACATCCAACATCTAATGGATTTAGTGTAAAGTCGTCATAAACAGTCCGAGAAAAACATGACCTAGTGCAATGCCAAGATTCAGGTATCGACGGATTGTAGAGCCATGAATGTGCATACGTATATAAACATGATAAAAATAATATGAATTCTTATTTTTTGGTTAGTTTTTATACATTGTTATTAAGGCGACAACCTGCATAGACAGAACAAATGTGAAGGAGAATTACAAGATTGTGGTGATTTAAAAGGAACAGGCTGCACAAGCGGATCGTATAACCTGCATGCAAACGGTAAATCACCATTCAGTGGTTACTGTAATATGGATACTTCTGGTGGTGGTTGGACAGTAAGTTGTTTATTGCTTATCTGAATGTATCCATGTTTATACTATTGTAAAAATAGCATATATATGATATGTGTAATTCATATATACTTTCCTCTTCTTCCTTGTCAGTTGCAAATTTAACATGGTAGATGATAAATGATTTGTTCAACTGCATTTAACGAGGAGATATAGCTGTATTAATTTACTTAAAACATAACAATTTGTATATGAAAACAATAGCAAGAGAACAGTAATTTTACTTTTGTTCTTCGTCTCGATGTCACAGTGAGGACTTCAACATGACACAAAAGCTTTCACCCTACAGCAGGTTCAAGACGGTCCCTATATAACCGATTTTGGGGGATATTCATTGTAAGATGTCAACAATTCAAATATTTACAGCTTATTGTTGTCTTTCTAGGTTATACAAAGAAGACAAGACGGTAGTATGAGTTTCTACCGAGGTTGGGATGACTATAAAAATGGTTTTGGTGATCCGACAGGAGAATTCTGGCTAGGTATTTAATCTAATACTATACTATCGTTAAAAATAAGCATATAAACCATATTCAGTAATATGTTTTTAAGTCGTTTTTTGTTTTTGATTTTTGATTTGTTTTCAGATATGAGTTCTTTCCCTAATTCAAGCAATTTAATTGACATCATTAAGTAAATAATGAATGAGGTAAATTATAACTTTATTAAAAAAGTATTGTTTAACATCATCTAACATTTTGTACATACTAGGTAATGAACACATTTACAAACTCACGTCAGAAGGAAGGTATCAACTCCGAATAACACTAGAGGACTGGAATGGTGACACGAGATATGCTACATATAATACTTTCAGTTTGGGAAACGAAGATTCTAGTTATAAATTGACGATTGGAGGATACAGTGGCACTGCAGGTAAGAAATTACACGTAAAAAGATTTATGATTTACGTAAATCTTGAAAATTAATGTCCTCCAAAAACATTTGAAAAAAATATTTTTCCTTCCAGGATACTTACTTGAACTGTGTGTTCCATTTCGCAATGAAATAGGTTAGTCTTTTGTGATCTTGGCTGCCGAAATGTTATTTCAATTTTACAAATATATTTGTATTGTTTGTATTGTTTGCATTAATAAATGTTGATACCAGCAAAGACATGATCGACGGGAACGCACTGTTTTTTTTTTTTTTTTTTTTTTTTTTTTTTTTTTTTTTTTTTTTTTTTTTGCAAAGACATGCAAGAAACGTGCTATGTACAGTTTTTTAAATGTCTTGTACATTTTAGATAATCATACAATACTTTCATATGCACCGGGATAAATAATTTCGTGGTTGGTCTAATATCGGTAGCAGAATATTCATACATTTCAAGTACGCCGATTTAATCTAGTTTCTAGAAGAAGAAAAAATAGAATTCGATTATTGAAGCCATGAGTTTTAGTTAGAGTTATAACAAACATACAAAAATAGTGAATTTGACAGATTTCATAATAATCAGAAAAAAAAAAAAACAAAAAAAATGATTCTGTTCACGTTTGAATTACGCTAAAAACCAAATTCAATTTACTTCAATAGCTTGAAAATGAACAAAATCGTGTTTATTATTAATGTAAAGACTCATAAATCCTACGAATTTTCATTGAAAATCTTGAACAAAGATTGGTGTACAGATAATTCATCTTTTTTCGAAATTAACAATATAACGCAACCTTTATAACTTTCAACATGCTAAACTATATATGGGTGGTGAATGTCATGTTTGTTCTTTATGCTGTGTATTCATAGACTTAAGAAGGGAAATAGTATAGATAGTCGGACAAATATGCTTAAAACGTAACATTAAAAGCATGTGTTAGGTTAAACATGTTTAATGCAATCGTTTAACCATAGACTATTCAAACCCGTATCGACTTCTTCCAAAGATGAGGAAAAACGTAATTTTTTAAAGTAGAATTCGCCAATAAAAGTTTAGATGCTATTGATATTAGCAATATTTTCCACCAGAAATCTATGCAAAAAAACTATACCTGATTACTTCAAAAATAAAGCTACACCTGCAATTTCATATACATGGATGGTTTATCCTCTTTGCATGACAAATATGTCGTTGTTCCAGCAGATAAAGTCTCCAATAATATTGTCTTCATATGTAAAAACCGTTACTTGGAATGTCTCACAAAAGAGCTTGGAATAAACAGCGAAACTAGTAATCCTACATATTCGTTAACATCATTTACAAAGGATAAAATTTTACAAAATCACCAATCTATCCTTCTTTCTTTTGCTATTAACATCAAAGAAAACGAAGAAAATCTACTGTCATTATACTGGATACCAAAACTTCACAAAACTCCTTATAAAGAACGATACTTAGCTGGATCATCAAGATGCTCGACTAAACATCTTTCTAAAGTGCTGACTACTATTCTTTCTACAGTAAAAGATGGCCTTCAGAAATATTGTGATCAGATATATTCAACCAGTGGTGTCAATCAGATGTGGATTCTTAAAAATCCTAAATCTTAGATCACAATCTCTGCAATTTTGAAGCAACATAAAGAACTTTTGATTTTTCTACACTTTACACTACTATTCCCCATGCTCAATTGAACGATCGACTTCACCATCTCATTAAACAGAGCTTTTTCTATACAAATGGGAATCGTAGATTAAATTTCTTGTTTTGGGTTATAATAATTCTTATTTTGTGAAGAACCAAACTGATTCTATCAGAAAATATACTGAAGATGATATTATCAAAATGCTGGACTTTTTAATCGACAATATATTTGATGAGTTTAGAGGATTGATATTTTAACAGACAGTCGGTATTCCAATGGGTACTAATTGTGCACCCCTACTGGCTGATTTGTTTTTGTACTCCTGTGAAGCAGAATTCATTCAGAACCTTCTAAAAGACAAACAAAAAAGAAAAAGCACCTTGCGAAATTCTTTAATTTTACTTTCAGATATATTGATGATGTCCTATCTCTGAATAACCCATATTTCAGTCAGTACTTGTATCTCATATATCCCTGTGAACTTGAAATTAAGGATACTACTGATACTAGAAGGACTGCTTCATACCTTGATATTTTCCTCAATATTGACACAGATGGACGACTTCATAGATATACATTGTAAGAAGATGTGGTATGAGTGCCAATGAGACAACTCTCATCAATTCAGACTAAAATCTATGACAAACGGGATGATTTCAACTTCCCAATAATCAATACCCCATTTTTCTTAGCAGTAACATACCCTCTGCCCCGTCGTATGGTGTTTACATATCTCAATTGATACGTTATTACGCGTGCATGTTCACACTAAACGGCCTTCATATACAGGAGTCTGCTCCTTACGCAGAAACTGCTCCAACAGAGTTATGAGGAGGAAAGATTAAAAATGACACTCAGTAAATTTTATGGACACCATCACGAATTGGTTGATCTATACGATATTGCTGTGTCTAAACTAACTAACGACCTTTTTACCACGTCTTAGATTGTGTTTTACCATCTACGTCGTCAAGTCTGCTTAGTACCAAACGTGACCTTTTCCCGAATATGACTGTTTTGCCGAGTATGAATTCGCATTGCTATACGATGTGTCTCGGTATTTATATATCCAACATTCGTGTATTTAGTTATGATGTTTCTTTTGTAAGTCGCGTTGGATATTTTGTTATGTCTAATGTTCGCTGTTGGAGACGACGTAGTTCGGTATTTATATATCCCGCTTTCGGGCATTTTGTTGTTACTTTCTTATACGTGTGGGTCCGGTGGGTCATTTTTTGCTGAGTTGTTGTCTGTTTATTTCGTTTTTGGTTTCATCTGTATTCGGTACATTTCACATAATTATGTCTTATTTGTCAGTATAGTCGAGTTACTCGTGGTTCGTATACAGAGTTTTTGTTTGATGTTGTTTGTTTTCATGTGTGTTTTCATGTGTGTTTACTGTTTGGTCTTACATGATCTTGCCTTATGTTATAGTTATTTTATTTTTATTTTTATTTCCTATGTATGTAAAAGTTAAGATAAAAAATCAGCTACTTCTGATCATTTAAAAGATTTTAAGTTTAAAACAACTATATGCACAGGATTTTGTTGTTTATACACTGTTTTGATTTAGAAGAAAAACCAACATGGTTAGAAAATACAAATAATAACACCATTACAAACACAATTCCATTTTAATATTCCTGTCATGGTTAAACAATACATAAAATAATACCATTACAAACTCAATCCCAATTTATATTCTTGTACGTGTCTATAAATTAAACAAGTCTATTTTATTTTTAGAAATTTACCTGTGATAATATAAACGTCACAAAAAATACGTCACTTTTTGTGACGTTGATCCATTCATGTTACGCGCAGTTTATATATCTGGTGTGCTGTCGTAAATTCATGGGAGGTAACCGTTGTTATTCTGCGGTTTACATGTTGTAATGTACTATTATATTATTTATTTATGTATTTCTCTGTGCTGAGTGTTCTTGCGTTTGTTTGTACTGTATTCCTGTCACGTAGTGTTGTCATTTTAGCTGTATTTTTAACATTGCAATACAAGCGGGAGGTTTGGCTAGCCATAACACTAGGTTCAACCCACATTTTTTTTTTTTAATGTTCTGTACCAAGTCAGGAATATGGCAGTTGTTATCTACAGTCCGTTTCTATGTTTGTTGGCGTTTGCTTTTGTTGTAGTTCAGTGTTTCTGTTGTTCTGTTGTTTTCCTCTTGTAGTTGATGTGTTTCCTTCGGTTTTAGTTTGTTACCCGGATTTGTTTTGCTTAATCGAATTATGACTGTTGGACAGCAGTATACTACTGTTTCCTTTATTTAAGATGACTTTGGCTATTAAATAGGTGTTCGATAAGTAGAAAATTTATTGAATTATTTCCTGTTTTGTATGCAATATTTTGTTATGATATAGAAGACAATCTTATTCAGCACAATACATGGTCTGAAAGAGTAAACAATAATGTATGCACTTTATATAGAGGATCTATAAATTCACTTTCCCATACAAATGTGTGTTTACATGCTGATGAATCAGTTCCCTTTTTCTAAAAATCTACAGGTATTCAGATTATCTTAAATATGTGAAGAAAACAGAAAATAACCACAAATGTAGATAAATTCAAAATTCTGTTGTTTCAAAAGCTATGATATCAAGCAAAGACATGTTTATATTGAACTATCGAACAAGATTAGTCCTACATGAACCGCTTCTTCGGTTTAGGCAACAACAACAAAAAACTTTATTTTTCTTTATTGAACTAATACAGGTATTTGCATCCCGATCCATCTTTGAATATATCTTTTCGAAAAGTTAAATTCATCATACTTTATTTGGCCGAAGTGATAGGCTGTGAAAAAACCATTATATAGAATATATCCAGTAACAACATAAAAAGACAATCATGAATCTGCAATCAAGTACCTTATTAAAACTTAAAGATAAACTGTGATATTCCAACTAAAATAACAAAAAGACATCTTCATGTTATGTTTTTTCTTTCCTTTTTTTTTAAGTCAAAATGTTTTGAGAACTATGACCATAAGTCATCCAATATCATGCGTATTTTAGTTTTTAGATTATATGAAAGTGGACAATTATACGGAGGCAAACATTTGCGAAATAACACAAACCTTTGAGATATAACGCAAACCTTTGCGATATAACAAAAACCTTTGTGATATAACAAAAACCTTTGTGATATAACAAAAACCTTTCCGAAATGACACAAACTTTTTGCGAAATAAGGCAATTTTTTTTTTATCTTATTTTTTATTTAAGTTTAAAAGGAGGCAGCTGTTATAAATGGAAGAGGTTGCATGTATTAAAATTTATCACCCTTTGTACTTATTGTAAAGTAAAATGCTTGAGCGTTTAGCACATATCATGGCATGATAATGAGCAGGAGAATACATATAGATTCTACCACTGCATCGAGTGTGATACGATATTTATCCACTCGAGACAGTTAAATTTTCAAATTTAAAACGCGAGGCTCGCCGAGCGTTTCAAATATTTAAAATTTAACTGTCGAGAGTGGATAAATATCGTATTACACGAGATTTGGTGGTGGAATCTGTTTCCCTAATGATTTTCAAACAATACGCAGGCAAAATTATTCCTTCTTTTCGAATGATCAGCAAAAAGATGTGTTCTTTCTATGTGACGTCATCAGGCATGGTCGCCTTTTTTCATGCCGTCACAATAGGAAATTCAGAGGAAAGCAAGAAAATTCGACGTCATAATCGAATTTTAACCAATGAAGAACTGAGATCAAACGAACCACACGTTGATTAAATTTTTTTATACAATGGGTGCAGAAAGGGATAAATTGACGAAGAATTAGATAAATGTATTTATGTATATATATGATTTATATATATATATAATTATGTACTCTACATTCAAATTGCTACCCAAACATCTTAAATACTGTAGCTACCTCACTGTATTGAAATTTGATAAAACCCCAAGTAATGTTTATCAAAAAATCTTTATCATTTTCTGAGATTTCATTTTTTTTAATTCAAAATAAATCATTTTAAAGCCGAAGGAACATTTTGCATAATGTATTTGGCTTTATGGTTTCACAATTGTATGAATTTATTTTTGCTCTTCTCCTACTTTGCCACTTCCAATAAATCAAAATTATCAAAATCTTTCCTATACCATATCTATATTTACGTTAAATTTATATAATTTTCTGATACAAACATCTTTCATTATTTGTGTATAATTACGATACACGTATTTCCTTATTCCTATATATACTTATTATAATTTTTTTGCATTGTGTTCATGGTCTTTCTCTCAACTAAATCACAACCACATTTTACTGGCAGACGGACATGTAAATGCCGATATTTACAAAACACTTCTTTCAAATTATATAATAAACATAAAATGTAAATTCAATATATTTTTTGATTATAAAATACTCAAAACTTAATAAATAATTAAAATCAAAATGTTTGCGATATTTCGCAAAGATTTTCGTTATTTCGCAAAGGTTTGTGCTATAACGCAAAGGTTTGCGTTATTTCGTAAAGGTTTGCGTTATACATAGGAAGAAATATTAAAAAAATAATTTGTGTGGCGCTAATACGCTTCCGTACAATTACCTTTCATGAGAATGAATATTTGAAATCTATACTAAATATCCGTCCTTTTTTAGTTATATTTGGATGCAGAAACATAATCATGATAATTGGGTAACCTTGATATAAAATATGTGCTATAACTTAACATTAAAGACTCTTCTATTCAAATCTGGTTGTCATATGTATATATATATATATATATATATATATATATATATATATATGCCGAGCTTTTCAACTATTTAATGTAATATCATATTTGTTATTCTTTAGGAGACTCAATGACCTACAACAATGGTGCTGTATTCAGTACAAAAGACAGAGGAAACCAATGTGCAAAACAGACTGTTGGGGCTTGGTGGTACAAAGCTTGCACTTACTCAAATCTAAATGGGGAGTATCTTCGAGGAAGACCAGCAGCGATAAAGATAGCCATAGAGGTGTTGCATGGTATGAATGGAAAAGTAGATGGCATTATTCATTGAAGAAATCTGAGATGATGATCCGAAAACATTAAATAAGACTGAATAAAATTAATTCAATCGCAGGCGTTCTTTTGAAAGATCTGTATCAGAAGTTATTTAAAAAAAAATCTTTTAGTTTTCGGTCACCTTGTACTGGCATGTAATACCGGCATTTTCATTTTTTTTTTTTTTAAATAAGTTAATTTGGCAACCACTAAATCTTTATTTTAAAAATGTTTTTTTTATTTTATTTGATAAAGAATACGTGTATGTGTATTCCTGATTTTTTTTTTTTTTTAATAACTTAAATCAATATTCTTGAGTCAAACGTTTACCAGAATTTGGTAACATCACCAGTATACTCTACAATAAATTGAAAGAAAAACGATGGTGTTGATATTGTTTTCTTCAACAACTATGTTGAACCACAATTCCCACATAATATCACAACGATCAACTGCAAATAGGTTATTATACTGTTTAGTATATTTCAAATCAGAAGGATTTCATCGAATACTTTCTTAAAAAAATAATACTAGTGGTCAAACATTTAATGCTGTATTAACAAAATATAATAATAAGGAGATGTGGTATAATTGCCAATGTGACAACTATCCACAAGAGATAACATGACGTGGAAATGTGCAACTAATGGTTACGTACGAGCTTCAACAATGAATAAAACCCGTACCATATATCAGGCTATAAAATGCTCCGACATTAGAAATGTGATACAATTAACTAGAACAATATCGGCCTAGTTTATAATCATGCACGTTACGAACTGTTCAAACGAAAAATCTGGTCTGTGTTATCCTTAACAATTATAAATAAAAACCAAATACATGAAATATAACAGACAGCAACCTATGACCAGCACTGCATTACAGGCTTCTGACTTGCAGGCGCAGGCCTTTGAAAATTGCGGTGTCAACATGTTTATGACCGCGCATCCCACCCCTAATCTGAAAAGCATGATTTTGTACAATGATCACGTGACTGTGTTATTCCAGTTGTTCTAATCTTCTTTAGATTTCAAGGTTGCCGTTTGATTTTAAAAAGATTCCCGTTGGACATTATTTTTGTATTTTTACGTTAAACTGTGAAGATGACTTTTTTTTACGCTGAACATATTAGAATTGCACTGCTCCTTAATTTAATTGTATGATAAAAAATACATTAAATACAGATCAGTATAATATTAGTATACGAGAACCTCTTTCAAACAATAAAACCGAGGTAAACTAGAACAACCTGTAAAATATCGGATACATGATTTAAAGGAAAATAAAACAGTTTTAGTATAACGTACTAATGTGGTCTCACAGTTATGTAAATCAATGTCAGTCAACATGTTAATATGACATCATCCTGTCCTATACTGTTATGTAGGTGGCACAACGTGAATTCTAATTGAAAAGGGATATAAGTGTTTTCTTATAACATTGCGTCTTCCTTTATAATCAAATTTCAGTAAATTGGCTTTGTCACAGATTTTGGTAAAACTTGACATACAACTTTTGTTTGTTGAATTAAAACTGAAAATCGAAAACAGAAAAGCAGATACTAGTAGTTGGTTTCAATTGGTCCAGTCGTTCCATTCTTAAAAGTTTTAAGGTCAGCAAATCAGGAAAGGAAAAAGGCCAGAGAGCCTGAATAACATAATTTTCCGCAGAACTAGAGGTCCTTGTGAAATATGCCATGTTAAAAGCAAAGGCGACAATGACACCCATCTTTTCACAATAAGTTAAGAAAGGATCCGGTTTGATACAGATCAAATTTTAAAAAGTTAAAGTCATTCACAGACAATAACTTAAATTATGAATCAATTTGACTTTTTGCATTACTTGACTTACTTTTATATTTGTTACGATAGGATAGGGAATTTGTTTTTTCTGGTCTGTGTGTCTGTCTGTTTGTCCGTTCGTCTGTTAGTTTGTCTCGTTTAAGGTTTAATTATTGTTTTTCAAAGTAGTATATGATGAAGTATAAGTGACATCAACTTGAAACTTTATACATATATACATTATGATGTGAACTTTGTAAACTATATGCCAAATTACAGTTTTGACTTAATTTCAAGGTTTTCTGAACAAAAGCAATGATATTGCGAGCATGACATTTTTATCTGGACGATGTTTGGTATATTCTTTAAGTCAAGTTTTTTCCTAAAGGTTCAGATGTTGGTGGTAAATGTTGTGGGTTGTACGGTATATTATTTTGGACAATTCCTATTATCCCTTTTATTTATAATGCATACTTTGCTGGTCATTTTTAACTGTTTACAGTGTCTGTCTTTTAAATATAAATATTGAAATTGTTGCAACGTAGGCTAAAATTGGTTAACAATTGTCATTTTAAAGTATTTAGTCCTACAAATATTTATCCACAAAGTCAACTATCTTCGCCTTTTGTAAATCTTATATTACCTAATTAATGTGGAAAGTTATAACGACATAGTTATATCGTTATATATGTCGTAATTACAATATGTTTTTAATGTGGCCCTAACTGTTCTCCGTAAACCATTTGATTGATGAGATAAATCATAAGGTCTCCGACTGAACTGAATGTGCATTTACAAACATGTTACCCTGAATAAATGAGCGTAGCTGTGTTTTGCATACCTTTCGGAATCAATACTTCAAATATGGTAAACGTCTTTGGAGGATTTTAAACAGTTTTGTTTTACCTAATACTGAACATAACTTATTCCACGTTTACTCCGTTTATGCAAAAGACCTCTATTCTGATTTGACAGAAATTAGCCAACTTGAATGTAAAACGTAATTAACAGTTTTATACCTATGAGTTTTGATTTTAACTTAGACAGAGATTAAGCTTTTTCCAACGTATTGTAATAGTACTGCGGTGTTCATAACAAGTAAACATCCGGTGAATAGTCCTAAAAATTAAAACAACATATTATAAATTGCATGCATCCGAAACGCTTTTCTGGATTTACCTTCATCAGGAACGCTCAAAGCCGAATATTTGAAAGCCAATAATGTAGAAGAAACGAAACAGTTGAAAAGCGTACATATACAAAAAGGGTCTAAACAAAATAGCCAAATCAATCTAAAACCAGCTTTGCATTAGGGAGTTAAAACCCTAGTTTCTTTATAATTTCAAATTCTATAAAAGGATAATTTCAGATAGATATCAAAATCGAGTAAAAGCTGATAGGATTTTGACTAGCTGAACATTAGCTGCATTCTTTTAACCAGATATATCATTACATTGAAATAAATCACGCTAAGGTTCTCAAAACTTTAAATTTGCATTTGAAGTAATTTGTTTACCACTTGCAGATTGCAACCCGATGATTTTAAGGGCATTATCAATTGTTAAATTAAATGTGATTGACTTAACTGTTCAGTTTTGAATAACAAGAACTAAATAAACTGAATGTAATGGTATGAACAAAGAGAGATGTGGGATATTCATAATTAGATAGCAACCCAACGACACAAAGAACCAAGAAACTTCTAGAGATCAACATCGTAAAGTTTATAATATTTTCTATTGTTATACGAGCTCTCTATAGTCCCGAGTCGTCATGTAAAGGTGTTTTAGGGAAAAGCTGTTACATGCACACCTTTTGAATTACTTAGATTTATCGAAACAGGTCAGATGTTGTTCTTTTTTTCTTTAAAGAATTCAAGTGTTGCAGTTGCATGATCCAATTCATTTTAGGTTGGTTCATAAAACAAAGCCTGGAAGGCTGATATCCCCGTTTGTTTCATGTGCAATAGACAGTGAACAATTTTAAACATTCGCTGATCATCTTATTGTATTGTTACGAGATAATCCACGAGGAAGTGTGTCAGTGTGCATCACAGACCAGCGTGTGTTGTAATGCGCATGTAGAACCTGAACTAAAAATGAAACTACTTTGGTGTGTCTGAAGCAATAATTCATCAAGAACCCCAAAATTTGAAAGCCAACGATGTATGAAGGCTTGAATATACGAGCAGCTAATTTGATAAAATATATATTGTAAACGTGTACGTTAACAAATTGAATCTGATTAATTTTATTTTTATATTCATGTATCTGAAACAATTCTACAAATTATCACGAAGTTCATGTTTATTTTTTCGATCATCATCCTGTAACAAATAAGCATCGAAGGGGCGACCTACATTTGCGCGAATTCGAATTTTGACAGGCATAACGTTTGCGCAAACAAATAGTATTACGTTTGTGCGAATTTACCTGTAGTTTACCTGAATTTATATCTGTGTTTTTATTCAGAGAATAACCGGTGCATTACATTTGCGCGCATTACCCTTACATTTGCGCGCAAAAATCATTACCTTTGCGCGCAGCTTTTGGTTGCATTTGCACACATTATTGTATAATCTACCTGTATTTACCTAAGTTTACATGAGTTTACCTGTAAAATAAACTGATGTAAACTTGGGTAAATACAGGTAGATTATACTTATTCATTTATTTAACTATTATTTCCGAGCAGGATAAGTCTGTCTTATTATGCACAAGCACTTAGTCCTGGAAATATATACAGATAAAAATGTAAAAAAACAGTAGATAAGGGGTCTGTTGTTCAACTTGTCGTTAGAGTTAACAAGTCTTTAAAATTAATCATATGATTAGTGTGTTGTTCAACTTGTCGTTAATTTTAACACGGTGTTAAAAATGCTAAAACTGTCGTTAAATTTAATCAACCTCATGAAGGTATTTACTAATCATGCGATTAACTTTTAACGTTATGTTTAGTTTAACGACAAGTTGAACAACAGACCCCAGATGATTAAAAGTACGTGACGTAACGTGCTGAAAATTTGAAGACACAAAAATACGTTTGTAGTACACCTAGATTCTGCTGACGGTAGTGATGCCCATAGACTTGGAGGAAATAGGGAATGTGGTGAAATTCCTTTGAAATTATTAACGGTGCATCGCCATGAAATATCCTCTGACTTAAGTGTTTCGATACGGAAAGTAAATCTATCGTACACTAATGATTTTTTCCTCTGACTTGTTTCGGACAAACGAAACTCCATGTAAGTAAAGTAAGTAAATAGTTTATCAAAGTGTCACATATTGATTGACATAAATATAAGCAACATTATATAATTATATACACATAAAACAATCAATATACAGCCATAAAAACCACTTATGAGACACTATAAAACTTAAAATTCTATAAAATTTCAAATATTTCACGTAAAACATACAAGTGACAAAATTGACCATCAAAAATTACTAATCAATATATTCAAATTATTATATATACATTTAAAATTGTCTAATTCTTACTTTTTCTGATAAAATTAAACTAATAAAAATCTCAGGCTTATGAAAATTTCATAAACAGCTGTAAAACAATTGTCTACGCCAGAAAAATTTATATAAAAATTTGCATAGGACATATTGTATATCATAACAGTTCATAATTTCAATAAATTTATGATCTATATCAAGGCTGTGAAAATCTTGAATAAATTTTGAACATCCATGAAAAAGGTTATATCGAATATCGTCATAAAGCGTGCATTCCAGAAAATGTTTTTCAGTCTCTACACTAAAACTCTCACAAAACAAACAAAGTCTGTCTTCTACGGGTGCAGGAGGCCTGAAGTATCTGCCAGTTTCGTGCGTTAACGATAGAGCCCCGGAGCGAAACAGAGCCATAACACGCCTTTCCTCTTTAGAAATGTTTAGATATACATAAGGTTCTGTTTTCACACATCTGTATGAGCTCTGTATGAGCGTAATTTGTTTCCGTTTTTTTCCATGTTTGTGCCTTGACGCAACTTCACACACTGACTTAAATTATTTATTAAAGCGATCACTATTCGGTAAAATTAGGAAACAGAATAAATATTCGCAATTAAGTTCTATGTATGTCTTAAGCTATTATGGCATTTCTAATGACCACTTTATATTTTTTTTAGAATTTAATTTGAAAAATATATAATTCAAATTTACAAATATATTCAAAATTCTTAATAAAATAATTTAGTATAGCATATATTATGAATTATCTCTAGTTTTACCTGTGTTACCTGTAAAATGAATGCGCGCAAATGTAAAAATGGTTAATCCCCAAATGCGCGCAAATGTAATACGCCCAGAATAACAAGGACTTTATGATTTGTTTGTTTAAAATTAATTATATCTATAGATAATTCATATAATGAAAGAAGTGACTGTCTTTCTTCGTTTAGTATGCAATCTCGACAGTAACAAAATATAAGTCGGTCTTTGATGTGAAAAAAACTGTGGGTCGTTCATTTCATTTGGAACATCTTGACTATTGTTTGTACGTTTTGTGTTTTCATTTGGATCAGTCGTCCATATTCTTGGCGTTGTTATACGCTCATTTTTGGCGTAATTCTTCAACTAATTAGTTGGCAAATATATTGCGGCTTTAATAATAATAATACTATCTTTATTTAGAGAGAGTAACTCATTTGGATTACACCAATTTTCAATAAGGCTCTCTTAATACAATAATAATTACATTAAAATAAACAATACAAATTCAATAATAATGATAAATAAAGATGCAATACAATTTAATACAATAAACAATTATTATATGGCATTCTGTACAAATTTTTAATGTTAAAAGAACTGTGTTTGATTTTTTAATTGTATTAGGAAGAGCATTCCATACTTTTGGTCCACTGTACGAAAAACTAGACTTATACAGCTCTGTATTTGGTTTTGGAATTATAAAATTATCTGAAGACGAAAATTTCGTATTGTATTTTTGATTTGCAGAAGCTGATAAAATAAGACTGGACATATATTCTGGAGCTAAGTCATGTTTTGCCTTATACATTAGTCATGATAATGTATTCTTTGTGTAATCGACAAAATGTTACATTCGTGAAATTATTCGCTTGAAGGTTTGGTGTAATCATGTTCGTCTAAAATTATTCTTGCTGCCCTCTTTTGCAGTTTTAGTAAACTATCTAATAGAAAGTTATTGCAGTTTCCCCATATTGAACAACAATAATCTAAATGAGGTAAAACGTAAACGTTTTAAAACATTGGTCTAGCTTTGTGATTTAAGTATTTATTTATCCTTTTTAGTAAAGCTAAAGAAGAGTTAACTTTTTTTATTATGTAATCAATATGAGAAGACCAAGATAGAGATGCAGCAACAAAAATACCTAGAACCTTTTCGCAGATACTTTCTTTAATTTGATGTCCATTTATGGAAAGATTAATGTTTTTATTTGATGTAACTGAAAGCTTCTGTTTAGAACCAATACATATAGCTTTCGTTTTAAATACATTTACAGCCATTTTATTGTCATCACACCAGCGAAAAATATCTTGTAAAACCGTATTAAGTTTTTGACTGATGCAACTTTTGTTTTGTCCAATGACTGATATGGTGCTATCATCAGCAAATAAATCGGTGTTATGATTAGGATTAGATAAAGGAAGATCATTTATAAAAATTAAAAACAACACAGGTCCTAAAACGAATCCTTGAGGCACACCCGTTTTTTGTTTTTGTACGTTTGAAAATGTATTTGAAATAGATACCATCTGATATCTGTCAGCCAAATATGATGTAATCCAAAGAAGCGAAGTATACAGGCAAATTTGTATTTGTTTAATTTTTGAATAAGCAGTTCATGATTGAGAAGATCAAAGGCTTTTGCTAGATCTAGAAACATGGCCCCAAAAAGATCGCCATCATCAATGGCTTTAAGCCATTTATCCAATAAAGCTGTTAACGCAGTTTGACAAGAATGGTTTGCGCGAAAGCCTGACTGCATTCTATACAATAAGTTGTATTTATTAAGATAATTTACTAAGTGTGTTTTCACATGTTTTTCAAGGATTTTAGAAATGAGTGGTACAATTACAATTGGTCTGTAATTAAAAACATCCTGTTTTGAACCTTAGTTCTTATTAACTGGTATGACTTTTGCCAGTTTAAATGAAGATGGAAAAATACATTTTTTAATACTTAAGTTAAAAATGTGACAAAGTGGTAGTGAAATAGCATGAGAAGACATCTTTAAAAACTTTGCACTTATGGTATCAAGACCTGTTGCTTTTGATTTATCTAGTGCTTTTAGTTGTAAAAACACAAAATCATAACTCATAAGTGGTATAGAAAAATACACGTTATCTGGTACATGACCCGATATGAAATCATCAAGTTTGTTAAAACAACTATTGTTGTTGTTTTGATTTATATTACGCTTATCTGTGATATTTGTGAAATAAGCATTAAAAACAACAGCAATGCTTTTTGGATCTATAATTTCCTTTTTGGTACAATCACTTATGATTTTAATATTGGTATGATTGTCGGTTCCGATGACAGTATGAAGGTGCTTCCATAATTTACTAATGTTGCCCTTTTTGTTTTCTATGATATTGGTATAATAATTTTTTTTGTTTAGAGTTTTCGATGAGATATTTGACTTTGTTTCTCCAGAGTCTATAAATACATTCTTAGTAGCATTGTAAATCAAATTATCTACAAAACTGCAATAAACTTTCTCCGCTGGAAGACTGGCAAACACAAATCCTGGCCGTGTTTAAACAACTTTTCTGTTTCAGTTGACGAATTTTCATATATTCTTGTTTATAATTCGCAAAAACAAAGTAACTCTTCAACAGGTAAATTTCGCGCAAACGTAATGCGTTTTGTTGCGCAAAAATGTAAATTGTTCCCCAAACGTAGGACAAATTCGCGCTTACGTAATGCACCGCATTGAAAAAGTTCATTACCTCGATAATATGGTAAGAATCACATTTATAAAAAAAAAACGTTTTAAAAGATCGGCATTGTAGAATTATCAGTTTGGGAGATTTATGGCTCTTATTAAAGGGTTCTTAATTATTTGCAATCGATTATAAATCATGCCTTTCAAAATATGACAAAATCTAACCAAACCTTTAAACAGACTTATTCGGAAAGGATATAGTTACGATACTGTTGTCAGGTCATTAAGAATTGCATATTTTGGTATTAATATTGATTCACTCATGGGGTCTTTGCATCGGAAATAAACACTATTATTCTAAAACCAGTTATTGGCATGATACGGGTTATACTCTTCTCATATATTTTATGATGGAATGATACTAAACCCCTAACGAGAGGGATTGTACTTGATTTTCATATGATGAAGACAGTCATAATCTTTCAATCAGTTTAATTGAGGTATGGAGCTGGCATGTCAGTAACTGCTAGTAGTCCTTTGTTAATTTATGTATCATTGTCATTTTGCTTAGTTTCTTTTGTTACCTATTCTAACATCGGACTCGGACTTCTTTTGAACTGAGTTTTACTGTGCGTATTGCATTGTGTTTCTTTATTCTACATTGGCTAGAGGTATAGGGGGAGGGTTGAGATCTCATTTTCACTGAACTAGTACACAATTTTATTTAGGGGCCAACTGAGGACCACCTCTGGGTGCGGAATTTTCTCGCTGCGTTGAAGATCCATTGGTGGCCTTCTGCTGTTGTCTGTTCTTTGATCGGGTTGTTGTCTCTTTGACATATTCCCCATTTCCATTCTCAATTTCATACATATATGTATTAAGAACGATAACTCTAATTATCTCCAAGAAAACAAATTATTCGAGCAATCAGTTTACTTCAGTACGAAGTATACTATAATCAATAAAAATATATTTTACCACATAATTATAAGTATCATGTCAGTTTCCTGGTGCTCAAAATGTGGAAGTATGCTAGTAACATACCCTCAAAAACTGCTATACCCCACATATCCTTGCTTGGGCACAGGATTTCAATATTATCTTTTTGTCATTGTTCGCACTTGTTATAAATTCACCAAAGCAAGGTAAGATCAATCATTAACAGAAAATAAAACAATATCGAAAACCTGTGCCGAGGCAACTGTTGGTTGATATACAAAAATAGTAACATATATTTGTATACAACATGTACAACACAACTGTTTATCCAACCAAAAAAAAAGAGAGAAAGAGAGAAAGAGGGAGATATTTTAGTGTTCATTAACAAACTGAGTTGTGATTAAAACATATTACATTGTATTTAAAAATTGCTTTACAAATTATTTTGTTTTAAAAGTGGAATATTTTACCATACACTTATACTTCAAAATCAATAAAAATATATATATATATATATATACATCTAATTGCCATCATTAAACAACAGTTTCACAAAAAAATAAAAGATATTAACCTGAGAAAAGTCAAAATTGGTGAACTTTATATTAAATACTTATTACTGGTAGGAAGTTTTTATTTTAAGTTATTTTTAACATGTATAATACAAATCAATGCAATAATTTTATTTCTAACAGAAATGCTTCACGTAGGCCTTGGTGAGACCCAACTTAGTAATTTGTTGGCCTCAGTGAATCTTCACTATATGAGCGGATCTGGGTTAAAGACAAGAGAAGAAGAAGTTGGGGCAGCATTGGAGTCTTATGCTGAAGAATCCATGATAAAATATCTAAATCTGGAGTCTAATTTACAGGAAAATACTCATGGTTTGTTGTAACTTAGACTTGTTTTTTTGCTCGATATTCATGGTAATTATAGAGTTTAACAAACTGTCCAGAAATTCTTAAACTATCATGTCATCCAAGTAGTGGATATGAGTACATGTACATGGTGAGACCCATCAGCATCAACTATTAATTTTTGATCATTACTGCCAATATACACTGATTTGGTCAGCATTTATAAATGCAGGAATTCAGCCACTAATTTGAGTGTAGAAAGATGACTACTTTTGACCATGTTAAATTTTCAATAGGGTTCAAAGACTATTGCAGCTAGTATTTTGTAAATAAACAGTAGAAATAATTCAAACTATGAATACAGAACATTTTATAACATAACATATTATAAAACTAGCAATACAAATTTTGAAATAAGTTTTAATAAGATTATTCTACTGTTATTATTAAGTAGATTGTTGGTATTATGTCTTTTGTATTATCATTTTTGATCCTGCATTCAGCCAACTATTGTACAAATAACGTGTACACAAATTAATATTTGCTTAATTGTACATGTACTTATAAAAATAAAATCTCCTGTTACTCCACTTCCATATTGAGCAAACGGTACTGTAAATATCACTTTTTGTTTGATATATTATTTTGGGGTCTTCTTCACAAAAGTGCCAGGTGTAAATTGCAGGTTAAAACAAAATATATTTACATTGTCTGAAATATAAAATTCAATTGTACTCTCTACAAAATGCGAGAAAAGCTCAACAAGCCTCACTTTTGGTCCAGTTTATAAAGCACATACAAGTAAATGATATTATTTTCTGATAATGAACAAATATTGTATATAACTTAGCATCAATTTGCCATTCTGTGCAATTTTTTCCATACAATTTTTTTTTTTTTTTAATTATATTAACTTATTCTGATGACAATGAAGAAAACAAAGGAATTGCAGTTTCCACAGATATCTGCTGGCAAAAAAAAAAGGCTAGGGGAAATCCTACAATAGTTTGTCTGGTATAATAACACAAATAACACTATACATTGGTATAATTATGTTTAGTTAAACAAAAGTGCACACGCTGAAATGTCTCGCCTTCTTTACTAATCATTGATATTATGTTGATAGTCCTAAATATTAAGCTTTACTACAACTATCACATAAACTTAACATGATCCAAGAAAATGAGGTCAAGGTCATTTAAACCAAACAAGAAATATCTGTACACCTTACAATCATTCAATACACTAAATTTAGTTGACCTATTGCTTATAATTTCTAAGAACAGTCTTAACCAAGAAAACTAAACATTGAACCAATGAACCATGAAAATGAGGTCAAGGTCAGATGAACCATGCCAGACAGACCTGTACAGCTTACAATTCTTCCATACAACAAATATACTTGACCTTTTGCTTATAATAGTTTAAGAAAAACAGACCAAAACACAAAAACTTAGCACTGAGCAATGGACCATGAAAATGGGGTCAAGGTCAAATAAAACCTGCGAGACTGACATGTACATCATAAAATATTTCCATACACCAAATATAGTTGACCTATTGCATATAATATTAGAAAAAGAGACCAAAACTCAAAAACATAACTTTGACCACTGAACTAGGAAAATGAGGTCAAGGTCAGATGACACCTACCAGCTAGACATGTACACCTTACAATCATTCCATAAACCAAATATAGTAGACCTATTGCATACAGGATAAGAAAAACAGACCAAAACACAAAAACTTAACTATAACCACTGAACCATGAAATGAGGTCATGGTCAGATGACACCTGCCAGTTGGACATGTACACCTTACAGTCCTTCCATACACCAAATATACTAGACCTATTGCTTATAGTATCTGAGATATGGACTTGGCCACCAAAACTTAACCTTGTTCACTGATCCATGAAATGAGGTCAAGGTCAAGTGAAAACTGTGTGACGAGCATGAGGACTTTGCAAGGTATGCACATACCAAATATGTTTTTCCTATTACTCATAATAAGAGAGAAATTAACATTACAAAAAATCTAAACTTTTTTTTCAAGTAGTCACTGAACCATGAAAATGAGGTCAAGGACAATGGACGTGTGTCAGACCGAAACTTCGTAACATGAGGCATCTAAATATAAAGTATGAAGCATCCTGGTCTTCCACCTTCTAAAATATAAAGCTTTTAAGAAGTTAGCTAACGCCGCCGCCGCCGCCGCCGTAGCCGCCGCCAGATCACTATCCCTATGTCGAGCTTTCTGCGACAAAAGTCGCAGGCTCGACAAAAAATGGAGAATATTATTTTGCAGTATCAATTGATGTTTGACTCAAATAATTTACACACATTTTTTTGTCATGCTTGCAGATATTGATTTAATGATCATGAGAAGTTACAGATCAAGTACAGTTTTGGTTCAGTCTAATAATTTTGTACAGAGTTATTGTTCTTGGACTTAGGAAATTCACTAAAAAAATCAGTTTTCTTCAATTTTTTCTTCTTGTTTGAATATATAGATTTTAAAATTGGTATATACATGTAGTTTAATCAGGACAAGTTAAAGATCAAGTTTGAATTTAGACTGATGATTTTAGGCAGAGTTATGGTCCTTGGACATAGAAAATTCACTCAGATAATAAATGTTCAACATTTTTTTTGTCATGTTTGAAGATAATGACTTGATATTTATTATATAGTTTACACTATGACAAGTTATAGATCAAGTTAACATTTTGTTCCAGTACAATATAATTTTAACCGGTAGGGGACTATATATTGCCAGGAAATACTCACAGATTGCTTGTTATCTTAGTGATAACATGTACACAACATATCTTGTTTATATACCAATAACATTAAATCTTTTAAAATGTTATGCATGTTGCAGGATGTGCATCAGTGATTGGACAGAAGACTGAGAAGGTTCTGAATGTAAAAATTAAATGAAAAAAAATGTAGGACTTGTGATGTTGCCAAAAGAAAAGGTATAGTCCCAAAAGAGCACAAATGCAGCAAAATCCATACAGGCTCAGCTAAAGGAATGGAGCCAGCTTTAGTGGTTGATATGATCAAAGATGTGATAGATAAGGGTGTGAATATACAAGAAATTGCTGGCGATGATGACACTACAGGTTTTCAAAGGGCAAACAACGTTCTTAAAATAAAACTTAGGAAAAGATCTGACAAAAACCATATCAGGAAAAACATATCAACAGTTATATGCAATCAAAAAACAAATACAAGGAATTGTCACAGAGAATAATCAATTACATAATGCAGAATTTTTCATACATGGTTGCACAAAATAAAAAAAACACAAAAGGTATAACAACTGGATTGAAAGCAATGGTAGGACATATTTTTGGTGACCACAGCCTGTGCAACACAAAGTGGTGTGTCTTTCTGGAAAATCATACTGCAAAATTAAAAAAAGTTACCATACGGCAAACCACTCCATAATCCAGAGCTGCAAAAGGAACTAGAAAGAATCTTTATTAAAAAAATATCAATTCATGCAGAAAAACTTGCAAATCTTGCTAGCACTCAAACCAATGAAAATCTGAACCAAATGTTAGCCACAAAAGCACCTAAATATAAACACTATTCTACTTCTAATAGTCTGAGTTACAGGTTTAATGCAACAGTGGCACAGAAAAATGAAGGCCACAGATATGTGCATGAGGTAATTAAATGAATTGTTTAATATTTAGAACAAATCCTGTACAGTAATTCCTTAATTACTATTAGATTTGTATTATAATTTTGAACATCATTCATGGTATATATATATGATATTTTGGAATTTATCTTTCAGTCAAATCAAGACGAGATAATGAAGAATATGTAAGGCCATATGTTGACATAGTTGCTGACTCTACTTCATTATTGGACTTTAGTGGAAAATTGTCGCAATGCCGATCATATATCCTATTCTTAATGTAGTTGTACCTTGAACTGTAAAAATAATGTATATACACAGAATTCATTGTTTAGCCTTCCCTCTGTAGAATCAAACTCAATTCAATTTATATCATTTAGCACCAATTGCCAAATTCAAATTTCTTTCTTATCATTTTAGAAGGGTGTATGGGGGTACCTTCATGACGAATAACGGTAAAAATTCTTGACAAATGACGTTAACAGTAATTTTTGGTGCATGACGATAAAATGTACACTTTCTTTTAGACGATAAAAAGATAGACTGATTTAGACAAATCACGTTAATTTTTTTCCAAAAATAATAGTAACAATAACTACTTGAGACCTCTGACAAATCACGATAAGGATATTTTGACGAATCACGATAAGGATATTTTGACGAATCACGATAAGGATATTTTGACAAATCACGATAAGGATATTTTGACGAATCACGATAAACTTTTATCTAATTTGACGCTAACAGTAGCCATAAATGACCATTTGACGCCTGACGGTAAAGGGCAGTCCTACCCTCATTTCAGTGTGTACAATATTAACATGATTAAGATTAAAGTTGAGAATGGCACATATATACTGTTGTTATCATTGAATAATTTTTCTGACATGCATTTTAACAGGTTCATGAGTCAATGGAGCTCTCACCAGACAATTTTACCATAAAGCGTGCTACCTTCATGGATAAGATCAGAAGAAAGTACAGTAAATTACAGAAGACGAAGAAATGTAAAAGGAGAAGAATTGAGCTGAAGTCAGAGAAATGTAACAGTAATTGGCTTACAACAATCACAAAGAATGCCAAAATTATCTTTCATTTCTTCAAAAAATACAACATTCATGAATGTGTGTGCTTCCCATGACAATGTCACAATAATGCATGGGGAAAAGAACGAAAATTTTGATATTACTCGTAGGGTTGTACTGCTTAATAATATAATAACAAGAACTGAATGCTTCTTTTTTGTGATAATATCAGGTAGTAAAAACATTGATTGTGTAAATATTCTCACAATCAAATATTCTAGGTATTGATATATTCACCACTGAATACTAATGTGCCTAAGTCAATGCTTTTACACCACAATAAAACTCAACGTTATACAGAACCATCCTTGGCATTTTCACCTGTTCCTGTCGAAGTTATCATAATTATTATAAAAATAAGAAGATGTAGTATAATGATTGCCGATAAGACAATTCTCTACCAGAAACTAAATGACAGAGAAGTTAACAAGGTCACCGTACAGCCTTTAACAATGAGCAATAATCATACCACATAGTCAGGTATGAAAGGCCACGAAATGACAAATGTAAAACCAGAAAAAACTAACCGCCCGATTTATTTATTATGTACAAAACAATTACAGAAATATAGATATGATATAAAGTTGTTTATTTGATTTTTTGAAAAGATATCTCTTTTATTTCTGAAGTTGAAGAATAACTTCATTTATTCAGTTCGATTAAATGATCATTTTGTAAATTTCAGCTCGTCAGTCAGATATTGTGCAAATAGCAGCAGTTACTGAAAATGAAACTTTCTCAGCCTATGTTATGCCATCAAAGAAGATAACACCACAAGCATCTGTTATAACCAAACTAGCATTCTTTGATGGGCAAATGTACTATGATGAAGTTCCTGTGGAAAGTTTACCACCATTTGAAGTGTTTACAAATCTCATTGCATTTTTGTCCAACACTTGTTGGACACAATATAAAAACTTTTGATTGTCCTATACTGTATAACCAATTGAATAAATTGAAGATGTGGGATGAATTTTGCCTATATTTTAATGGGTTCATTGACATCAGAATCTTGTTTAGGAGTATATCCAGGTCGTCAAAGTTACAAGCAGTGTGATTTAGTGTCAGATTTTTTGGGAAAGCTATGATGCACATAATGCTTTATATGACTGTAAATCGTTAATGAAACTTGTACGAGCGATCACATGGAAATTTAGCTTCTCATTTCTAAATTTACCTTCTCATTTCTGTAAATTTGCATTTGATGGAATGTACCCAAAATATTGCCAAAATGACTTATCTTTTAAAGCTCTTAGGCAGCAACCATTTGATTTTCGATGGGGGCTATGGATTTTGGAAAAAAGTTTGTTTCAGTTTTGGAGAAAAAATAATTTGTTTTGACCCGAGAAAAAAATTTGTTTGTTTCACCCTCAGCTGCCATTATATGTAAGGCTAAAATTGAAAGAAAAATTGTTTTCGACTTGTCATAAAAAATAGATTGTTTTTGCCGAAGGCGAAAAAAAGTTTGTCTGGAAAAGAAATCCATAGCCCCCATAAAATCAAATGGTTGCTGCCTTATTGAAAATAAAAAGTAATGTCAAAATATTCAACTGGCTTGTGCAAGAAACATTTTATTTTGTCAATTCAAAGAAATGGTATTGATGGACTAAGGGCACTATTGTCTCAAAAAAATAGTTCAGGTGTAGTACGTGTTACAACATCAAAATCTGTCATTCAGAAAGTGTACGATTTTTGTTATATGAAATGAAGAGTAAATTGTTTTAGAGTCCATATGATTCTGATTATACATAGTAGAGAGATTAACAGAAATTTCCATTTACAGACATACTTGCTTCTGTGACCAAGCTTCTATAATATCAATAAGCAATAATTGTTATTATCAAAGAAACTTATTTCTTATGATGACAGAATCTTTGACCTTGTAGAGAATCAGGTCAATATTTATTATAAAAAGATTTAAGTACTACATTGTACCAATAATTTTAAAGTGAATGTTTGTTTGTGAGCTAAATTTTTGGATAAGATTTTAGAAAATTTTGACTGGTCCTGTAGTATACTATGCTTACATTATGTTTTATCAAATAGATTGATCAGAATTTCGGGAAATAGAATTTTAATAATAAACTTTTTGACACAATTTTATAATATTGTCTATAGTTCTTTATAATATGAAGGATTTAAAAGTCAAAGACGTACCACAGTAAGAATGATTATATTGTATACCACTGTCATATATTGTGTGATACATATTAGTGAATTTCATTTGTAAGACAAGAAATATATCCCTTTAACTTTTATTTACTGTATATTTAGTTTTTTTATCAACATGTTAATAGTTTGTACTTTGACATTGTATAATATCACTATTTATTTAAGGATATGTGAGCTGTTGCCATCACTTTGTGTTCATTCTTGTCTTCTGTACACATTTCAAATCTTAATTGCCACCTCTGAAATTTCTGAGGCCAATTTCAATCAAATTTTACATGGAATATTCTATTTTGATATGACATTTGATGGTCAGCTTTTATCCAAAATGACCATGACTAATAACGAAATTTGGAAAATAGATATTTTTAGAAAAATACTATTAAATAAAGACTTGAGAGAAAGATTTGTTTAAAAAAAATGTTTTTAAAGTAAATTTATTGATAATTTATATGAGTAAATACAGGTTCATGTGAGTATCTGGTTTGTTATTTGACCCAGCTTCTACATGAAGGGTTAAGATGGAGTTCTGCTCTTGTATATACATGATATAGGTCTGTTAATATTTGCTGGTATATATTTTGCCTTTTATCTAATAAAGAATTCAAACACTATGCAAAGATCAATTTAAGAATTGATGTGGTTTAAATTGTATACAGGCTACAATTTCATTAATAAGTATTATCTTGACTGACGGTTTTTAAATTCTATTGTTCCTACTGACATTTTAGTTTTAAACGTGTAATACAATAAGTGTTTCGTAACTACTGTGATAAAAATGTCACATGACAGCTAGATAATGAAAATTGCAAATGTTAATTTTGATTCAAACATTATATATACATGTGTATTGATACATAATGGACTAAATTACCAGTCTACTAATTAATAAGTATTGCTTATATTTAATAAGTGCTTGTATTTCTTTATGGATATTCCGCAACAGAATAAGTGCAATATTTTATAGCTTTGAACCGAAATAAAGATCACTTTCATCAGATTGAGCTCATGTGTTTCTTTTTTCTTACATTTGTTTTATACAAAAATGGGTATGGATGCAAATAATAGGACCTTTAATTTTCTTGTTTAATCAAAATATGAATTTCACTGAAAGCTGTCATCACTTTATGTGTCTTGTAGAAGCTGCAGTTTACTGATTAACATATAGAGGACCTTTTCAAATTATTGTGTCTACTGGTTGATCGTATTGATCAACCTGTAAAAAGAATGTGTGTTCAGCAACAGTTGGTACTCAGTATAAACATTGATTTCTTTTCCATCAGAAGCTGTGAACTGATTGTGGCCCAAACACGTGTCTATAACTATATCTCAGTGCATAAATATAAAAAAGAAGTGGTTCAATTGCCAATGTGACAACTCTCCACAAGAGACCAAATGACACAGAAATAAACAGCTATAGGTAACTTTCTTTGTTTTCTTTTGTGCAAATTTTTATATTTATATATAGATCAAATCTGTATTGTAAAAATAAGAAGATGTGATATCTTTGCCAATGAAACAACTATTCAGGCATAGAAGTAAGCAACCATAGGTCACCTTATGGCCTTTATCATGAGCAAAAGTCCTTTTTCTCTTTTTACATGCTGACATTTTGACCAAATGAGGTTAAAGAAGCTTTAAATGTCACGAAAGGAATGTTATATTATAAGGGTATTGAGCAGTTTTTATACGACCGCAAATTATTATTTTAATTATGTACTAGTATGTAAGAACCCTAATAATAATAAGCAAAGTAAATGGCATTAATGACTTGTACTCAAATCTGTTACGTGGAAAAAAAGGTTACTAGTACTCAAAATATTGATTGTTGATACTCTTTTGGTCAATTGTGCAGAAAGAAATGCTAATCCTCGAAATCCACATTTTTTACACCAAAAGTAGCATTTCCCCACAAGATAGAAAATTGACATGAAAACAAGGTAAAGGAGATGACAACTGGAGAACCACTTGCACATTTTTATGAGACGTGGAGAGACTAATGCTTACCTAGCAATTCCACTTGACGGGGTCAGAAAGTTAGTTTTTACAACATGTTTGAAACTTTTTAACATCTTGATATGATATGGAATACCTAACTTTACCTGAACGTCAATTTTCAATAAAAAGCATAAAATATAAAGATTTTCTCAAAATTTGTTATTTTTTTATAAAAACCGAGACGGATAATTTACAACAAGATCAAATTAAATTTTGGTGTGGAAAATCAAATTTTAATAACATTTTGTAACTTGTATATCAATTTGGTTGAAATTCAAGCATAAAAATTGTTTCTCAAAATTTGTGATTTAGTATTAAAAAAAAGATGGATTTTACCCAAATTTTGGTCCAGATATCTAGAAATAACTCATGGGGCCTTCCTTCAATAGAATTTTGCACTGTGAATAATAGATTGTGAAATCAGATTAGGCAATAATGACTTATGGTACTACATAAAAGTGCTCAAATTTACATGTTTCTCTTCTCAGTTTTACAATTGCCATGTGTATGTATTGATTGACTTGGTTGCTATGGAGATATCCTTGGTTACTATGGAATTTTTAACAGCAATATGTTTAACAAAAGTGTTTCAAATAGTAATAAGGAATGAGAATTGACCTGATCTATTTCTATTAATAATGAGTATTTGTAATTATCTTTTTCCAGGTAAATCTGAATAGAGTTATCTCCCCTTCTTGAAAATTCGAAAATATTCAAGCAAATGATGAAATATTTCTTTAAAATGCACGGTGACCCTATGTTTTTATGTTTATTTTTTTAAGATCTATATCTTGGCTACAATTTTAGAGAAAATGAGAAAAATCTATCACATGGAATTTTTTTCTTAACTAGCAAAAGGTTACAAATGACCATTTTCTGTTATATCTATGTGAAAAAACCTCTAAAATACACAATACTTTGGATCAAGATACTGTCCAAACAAGGACGGTGACACCAACTTTTTATTGTTTTTTTCACTAGAGTATTTCATCAACTGCATTTACACAAAATATAAAACAAATTCTATCTCAAGAAATATTTAGTGTTGATCCACCTTAAAGAAAAGACAACGTTTCCCTATAGATGTTTGTCTAGGTTTTGATGTTGTTTGGTTACTGTCTCATGGACGTAAACCCCTCATTCCCCTTTATTCATTTTACATTAACACCATCATATGCAAATGATCGTCTAGCTTTTGTGCATGTTTCTGCGTTAAGCTCATGTAAGCAAAGAGGTATAGATTCAATTTCCCCTGATTGTATTTCATACTGGGTCAATTTTCAAAAATGCCTTTTAGTTTCACTATTTTAATGTACAGTGAAGTTGCGTTAATGTTGTATATGTAACAAAATCATGCCGTATTTCTAAACGTTTAACCAAAATTAGTTATAAAAATTGGATTTGCATCAGATTATTTTACTAAGTCAATAAGGCATCTAACTCCTTAAGGGTCATCAATGATAGTCAACCATTTTCAAAACGCTAGGAGCGAGGGGTGAAGAAAATCGACATTTCCCATTAAAATACAAAATATACTTGTAAGTTAATTCATTTCAGTTATCTATGTACACTACTATGTATTCAGTTCTTCAGTAGCAATATAAAGTGGTGAGTACCAGTTTCAAATAGATTAAAAGGATAAATGGGCAAACTGAACAGTGGCTGAATAGACTGGAAGTGACAAGCAAAAAACAATGCTTTCTACAGTCTAATATATAGTCTAAAAGTTAGTCAGTCACCTTTTTCATTGTTATTGTTTATTCTCAATGTTATTGTTTCTGCAAAAGAGTTCTGTAATAGTTACACAATCTCTAAGTTTATTTTTTATATAGTTTTCTAGTTTTCATCACACTCGATCTAGATCTGGATTTTAATACCGAGAGTTAAACAAAGCAGAGTAAATTGGCTATACCTCTGAGTAATAACAGGCGGTGTATTTGTTCTAAAATATGATTATAATTTGCTTTTGTGTGGTGAGTCATAAAATGGATTTAATCTTTAAAAGTTAGTGCTTTGTCCGTTTTAAACATACTTAACACGGGCTTGCTCTAAATATTTGCTACAGAAACACGACAGAAACGTGTTCATTAGACATTTGGTTGCCGGACATCAGTATTTATATTTTTGGACTTTGTCTTACATACATAATTGGCTTAAGAACTTCAAACTTCTTACACTTAGTGCATAACAGGCCAAATTAGCCTCTTTTTGAGATCGTTTCTTTAATATTTATATATGAGCAACATCTTTATCCAAAAGATATATTAATTTATATACATTGTCTCGTCAGTAAAGCAAAATATACATTTAACATTCAGTATGTCAGTAAGGCAAAATGATTCAAAAACAGATTGGAAAAGAGGAGCGAAAGATACCTTAGGGACATTTAAACTCATAAGTCGAAAATAAACGCCATGGCTAAAAGAGAAAACGACCAACCGACAAACAATAGTACACAAAACATAACATAGTAAACTAAAAACTGAGCAACACAAAACACCACCAAAAAGTGGGGGTGATCGCAGGTGCTCCGTAAGGTAAGCAGATCCTGCTCCACATGTGACAACCTTAGTGTTGCTCATGTAAGTACATGGAACGTATGAAACAGTACATTAAAAAATAAATTTCTTAGAGTTGTTTCAATGGTTCTTTAAAGCGCAGAAGGCGTTGTGCCTCTCCCAACACTAGGCATCTGCTTTAAGGTCTCCATTTTGAGCAGACGTGGTTGTGTGTTATGATCTATTCCCCACATCCAAATAAACATCTCTTTAACATTGGTCTTACTGTCTATATATCTGACCCAGTTGAATTTCAGTTTCAAAATAAATTTAAAACAGAAGTTCTACAACTTTGTTCTGTCTTTAAAAATTGTATTTTTTCTTACTTGATTGATGCTGAGAATATATTTCTGACATTGAGCAATAATTGATTTCCTTAATGTAGTCTTAAGTCATTTTTACTACCGGATGGGTTGACAAAATACAAAATCTTCCATTTTCATGTCCTCATCTTAAATAATCATACGAAATGAGGAACACATTTAAAATATAATTTAAATTCTTATATACATGATCTTTTTTTTTTTTTTTGTTATTGGTAGACATAAAAGGGTTGTGTACAACATGATGCATAGAAGATGCATTTTATTTCCGTTTTTAACGAACCCCACAGTGCTTGAACATCCAAGGTGTCGTGTATAACGCATACAAAGAGATTGATGTAGTGCTTGTTGTTTGTGTTGTCAATTGGCAAATCGTTCCTGCATATTTAAGGCTAGAACAAATGTAATTCAAAAATACATTCAATAAAAAGGTAAGCTAAGGTACGGAAGCCCGTAAGTGCCAGGGTGCAGTTTTATTATAAGTCGTTCTAACGTGTTAGCTATGTCGTTATAACGAGATAGTTTAGTCTTTATTACGACTTACTAAGTCGTTTTAACGACTTAAAATAAAATATTCACCCTGACACTAACCTGCTTCCGTAATACTAAGTAGACCGGTTTTAAGAAATCTAGTGTAAGGTGATACACTCGGTAAGAATTGCATGACATTATGTACGGGATGTGGAGAGTAACTATGCTCCACTTCAGTTCCATTTTTTTTTCTTTATCAATATGAAGCTGACTTAATATATACAAAGTCAGGAAATTCTCAGGAAGAATAAAAAGAGGCTAGTTTTATCATCCTTTAGCGTTAAGTTTTGCGTGTCGGTTTCTCCCGACTTATGACTTTGGATTGTCCCTTCGGTATCTTTCGACTCTTTTGTCCTGACATATGGACGGGGAAAATCCAAGTGAGCAAAATCGACATATTCTATACCCACAACCAACAATTGAGATAATTGTGTGTAGAACAATAATTTTATTGCTTCTCAGGCATTTATATCGCAAAAAAAAGTAAAGCAAAATCTCTTCGAAGATTTGAAGGATTATCGATAGACACTGTGACGTATTCGGAACACATCTATCATAACAGAAAAACCTTAACATTTCCGATGTTCATTTCCTGTCATATTTATTATGGCGTCAATTAATCATTCTTTTGCAAATAAATGATGACGGAATGGCAATCAGAATTTTGAACGACGAAATGAATTTTTCAAACTAAGCAAACTACTCCACGAAATGAAAAGAATTGATTTTGATATAGATAATAATTACAACGGTTTGATGAAACGAGTGATTAATTATCATGATATTTTTTTTTTTTTTTTTGTCTTGGTGTACTTCTGAACTTAACTACAGTCCGGTAACTGAACATGAAATATTTGTTGGATAATTGTTAAGAATAAATGAGGAACATGTCGAGACATAAAAAACAGGCAGATACATCAACGGTTATACGAATACATTATTTATTCAAGAAATAAAAAAGTGTTGTCAAAATACAAAAGTACCATTGAATTAACAATTCTAGATGGCAAGGCATGTGTGTTGATTTCTATATTATAAATTAACAAGTATGATTTTTTATTTCAACGTTAATTATGAAAGAAAGACAACTCATATTAGCTTCTAACACATTTGAAACAAATGGTATGTGATTTTATAAAACAAATTTTATATATTGAAAGTGTTTTATTGTTTTTTTTTTTTTTTTTTTTTTTTTTTTTTTAGAAAGAGTATTATGCTATTCGATGAATTCCCATCATATTTTTAAGTATGGAAATATCAGATATTAACGTATCTGCAATGTGGGACATCATTAAAGTATAAGAATTACTAGAAAGATGCATATATATGGATTGGCTTAACGTAATATTGACAGTTATGATTTTCTATTCGGTATTAAAATAAAGAGAAGTGGTAACCCCTAGTATGTTTGCCGATGAGACAACTATCCACGGCACCTGAGTTCAAATATACGAAGATATAAACAATTAAAAACCAATTGTTCAGAGAACAATTGAAGGTCTTTCCACATCAATTTTCAAATTTATTGAAAAGAAGCTAGTTCCTGTTTACTCAAAGTTAAAATTGGCATCTAATCATCAGTTTCTTCATACTGATGCGATAAATAAGTGGTTTCTATATACTTTTGAGTGAAATAAGGAAGATAATGTGCTACTTCCGGTGAAGTAAATATCCCTTCCGGTCTCATATGATAGCTTTTTTCATACTGATTCCAAAAATATATAGTTTCTTTATACTTTTGCCTGTAAACCAGGAGATAACTGGCCACTTCCGGTTTATCCAAAGTCACTTCTAGTCTTTAGTGATAAGTTAATGTATTTAAAATTACAAAATATATGGATTCTGAGTACTTTTCCATGAAAAAAGTGCAAAAATAGCTACTTCCGGTTTTGTTGAGGTCACTTCCGGTTGTCATTTTTCAAGGTCATATGTCACCCAACCTATTGCAAAAGGTCATATGGCTTTATAATGAACCAGGTTGAAGTAATAATCAATTAACCTTATAGTTAGACATTTCAAGGGCACTAACTCTTATAAGATGCCATTAGATTGTTTTAGACCAAATGTAACATATCTTCATTACAAGAAAGCATTCATTTTGCACTTGTTCTTTTATATATATCTATAAAAGTGTTGGAGAAAATGCAAAAACAAGGAAAAGTCAAAATTGAGAACTTGACCTTGACCTTTGACCTTGGCCTCGTTTTCTAAGTTAGGACCTAGGGGCTTCAAATAAAAAAATGCTAGGGTTATACGGTTAACGGTTACTGAGTTAAAAAAAAAACATACCGACAAATTTATTTGGTAAAGGTAGATAACTCCTATAAAATTTCATTGAATCGCTTCGATCCAAATTAGCCAAAAAATTCTGAGGATGTAACGAACAATTTAGAAAAATAATTTTGTCGATATCTTTTTTTTTTCGTAACGAAGGAGATGCACTTACTTAATAAACAGTGAATAGGGAGATCAACTCTTACAAAGTAAAATTGTTTGGTTTAGAATGGGTGAAAATAAAAAGCGCATAAACTGTATGATACTATATAAGAAATATCTTATCGACATATTGCGAAACAAAAATTTTACGCGAAAACAAAATTTGGCGAAAGAAACAAATAATAATAATCAGAACAAATACAATAGGTCTTTCCACAGAAAAGTGGAAAGAGCTAATTATGGGCCACCGTAAGGCCTACAACAATGAAAAAAACATACCGTATAGTCAGCTATAAAAGACCCATATGAAATATATAAAATGAAAAAAATAACGGTCTAATCTATAATAATACAATTTACGAAAAACAAATTATAGGACAAACATGAACCAAAAACTACCACTGAATTATAGTCTTCTGACTTAGGACAGGCACATAAAGAATATGGCGGGGTTGGACATATTTGTGGGCGCTAAAACTAAACTAATCTGGGACAGTGGTGTAACGATGATCGTGGATGAGTGCTTAACGTCCAGCGGCAAATAAATATGCATATTCAGGACGAGCAGTGGTGTAAGAGCACAACATACCACTGCTCGTCCTGAATATGCATATTAATTTGCCGCTGGACATTAAGCAGTGGAGTAACAGCACAACATAAAAAACAAACTCTGAAAACCAGTAGCAATCGGCTTAACTCAATAGATCGGTCCAAGGCATAAAACAACTAACATAAAAAACAAACTCTGAAAACCAGTAGCAATCGGCTTAACTCAATAGATCGGTCCAAGGCATAAAACAACTAACATAAAAACAAACTCTGAAAACCAGTAGCAATCGGCTTAACTCAATAGATCGGTTCAAGGCATAAAACAACTAACATAAAAAACAAACTCTAAAAATCAGTAGCAATCGGCTTAACTCAATAGATCGGTCCAAGGTATAAAACAACTAACATAAAAACAAACTCTGAAAACCAGTAGCAATCGGCTTAACTCAATAGATCGGTCCAAGGTATAAAACAACTAACATAAAAACAAACTCTGAAAACCAGTAGCAATCGGCTTAACTCAATAGATCGGTCCAAGGCATAAAACAACTAACATAAAAACAAACTCTGAAAACCAGTAGCAATCGGCTTAACTCAATAGATCGGTCCAAGGCATAAAACAACTAACATAAAAACAAACTCTGAAAACCAGTAGCAATCGGCTTAACTCAATAGATCGGTTCAAGGCATAAAACAACTAACATAAAAACAAACTCTGAAAATCAGTAGCAATCGGCTTAACTCAATAGATCGGTCCAAGGCATAAAACAACTAACATAAAACAAACTCTGAAAACCAGTAGCAATCGGCTCTACTCAATAGATCGGTCCAAAGCATAAAACAACTAACATAAAACAAACTCTGAAAACCAGTAGCAATCGGCTTAACTCAATAGATCGGTCCAAGGTATAAAACAACTAACATAAAAACAAACTCTGAAAACCAGTAGCAATCGGCTTAACTCAATAGATCGGTCCAAGGCATAAAACAACTAACATAAAAACAAACTCTGAAAATCAGTAGCAATCGGCTTAACTCAATAGATCGGTCCAAGGCATAAAACAACTAACATAAAAACAAACTCTGAAAACCAGTAGCAATCGGCTTAACTCAATAGATCGGTCCAAGGCATAAAACAACTAACATAAAAACAAACTCTGAAAATCAGTAGCAATCGGCTTAACTCAATAGATCGGTCCAAGGCATAAAACAACTAACATAAAACAAACTCTGAAAATCAGTAGCAATCGGCTTAACTCAATAGATCGGTCCAAAGCATAAAACAACTAACATAAAACAAACTCTGAAAACCAGTAGCAATCGGCTTAACTCAATAGATCGGTTCAAGGCATAAAACAACTAACATAAAAACAAACTCTGAAAATCAGTAGCAATCGGCTTAACTCAATAGATCGGTCCAAGGCATAAAACAACTAACATAAAAACAAACTCTAAAACCAGTAGCAATCGGCTTAACTCAATAGATCGGTCCAAGGCATAAAACAACTAACATAAAAACAAACTCTGAAAACCAGTAGCAATCGGCTTAACTCAATAGATCGGTCCAAGGCATAAAACAACTAACATAAAAACAAACTCTGAAAACCAGTAGCAATCGGCTTAACTCAATAGATCGGTCCAAGGCATAAAACAACTAACATAAAACAAACTCTAAAACCAGTAGCAATCGGCTTAACTCAATAGATCGGTCCAAGGCATAAAACAACTAACATAAAAACAAACTCTGAAAACCAGTAGCAATCGGCTTAACTCAATAGATCGGTCCAAGGCATAAAACAACTAACATAAAAACAAACTCTGAAAACCAGTAGCAATCGGCTTAACTCAATAGATCGGTCCAAGGCATAAAACAACTAACATAAAAACAAACTCTGAAAACCAGTAGCAATCGGCTTAACTCAATAGATCGGTCCAAGGCATAAAACAACTAACATAAAAACAATAGACACCAAAATAAGAGAACTCGCAGTTACTGAAAGATTAGTTCAACGTCAGTTACAACTAACAAAACTAATAATAAATACACGTTTGTCTATTCTGATTGACTAAACTAATAATAAATACAGGTTTGTCTATTCTGATTGACTAAACTAATAACAATTACAGGTTTGTCTAATCTGATTGACTAAACTAATAATAAATACACGTTTGTCTATGCTGATTGACTAAACTAATAATAAATACACGTTTGTCTATTCTGATTGACTAAACTAATAATAAATACACGTTTGTCTATTCTGATTGACTAAACTAATAATAAATACACGTTTGTCTATTCTGATTGACTAAACTAATAATAAATACACGTTTGTCTATTCTGATTGACTAAACTAATAATAAATACAGGTTTGTCTATTCTGATTGACTAAACTAATAATAAATACAGGTTTGTCTATTCTGATTGACTAAACTAATAATAAATACAGGTTTGTCTATTCTGATTGACTAAACTAATAATAAATACACGTTTGTCAATTCAGATTGACTAAACTAATAATAAATACAGGTTTGTCTATTCTGATTGACTAAACTAATAATAAATACAGGTTTGTCTATTCTGATTGACTAAACTAATAATATTACAGGTTTGTCTATTCTGATTGACTAAAATCTAATTTTACATGTAAGTATATTCAACAAGATGTTAAATTGATCCATTTGAGTCTTCCTCGTGGTTTAGAAATTGGTTCTATTGTCTCCGCCTGCGCGGTTCAAATCAACTTTAAAGGGTGTCCAGTTGGCTACGTGAGTCGGAATACTGACGTAACTTCAATGTATAATACAAAATAATATGTACTTCAGTGTGCTTTCTACTCTTCGGTCCGTTTGTTGTTTCTTTGACAAATTTCCCATTTCATTTCTCAATTTTATTCAAAATCTATATAAACATTAAATGTCAGTCGATCATAATAAACAAACCTGTATTTATAAATAGTTTTGTTAGTTGCAACTGGCGTTGAACTAGCTTTCAGTAACTGAGTTATCTTATTTCAGTGCCCATTTTAGCCAAATTGCATCGATCTCCGTAGTACTTTCTTTTATGACTTTTTTGAAAAAGAAGCCGAACATTGCAGCTCGCACTCGCTTCATTGTTATAAACAAATAATGAGGGTTTACAGAATAGAGAATAATGAGCAAAAAATATAAAGAATAGAGAAAAATGGACCAAACAAAAAAAAGGAGAATAATGAGGTGCTAAAATATAAAGAAAAGAGAATAATGGGCAAAAAGTATAAAGAATAGAGAAAAATGGCCTAAAAAATTAAAGAATACAGATAAGAACAACCCCCCATTCAGACCCATCAGTGATGTCACCCTTCCCAGATACAATATATCATGTTATATACTGTGTCTACACTTTACTTAGAAAATGATTTGTGTTTCAAAATCTATATCTACATAAACATTCCTTTACTTTCAGGTATCACAGATCGAATTTATTCGTTCATAGTGTGTTAATTTACGTTTTGATTGAGTTAAGCCTTCCAATTGATGTTTTATCGTGTGTTTTCTATGTTGTGATGTTATACTATTGTTTCAGAAAAAGGGAGAAGGTTTGGTACCATTAAAACGTTTAATCCCGCTGCAAATTTATGCACCTGTCCTAAGTCAGGAATCTGATGTACAGTAGTTGTCGTTTGTTTATGTAATTTATACGTGTTTCTCGTTTCTCGTTTTTATATATACTAGACCGTTGGTTTTACCGTTTGAATGGTTTTACACTAGTACTTTGGGGCCCTTTATAGCTTGTTGTTCGGTGTGAGCCAAGGCTCCGTGTTGAAGGCCGTACATTGACCTATAATGGTTTACTTTTATAAATTGTTATTTGGATGGAGAGTTGTCTCATTGGCACTCACACCACATCTTCCTATATCTACTGAAAACTCTCAAGATTTCCTAAAGAGAAGAGCAATCAGTATAATAGTAACGCAAATCATTGTACCTCATTGCTCGTACTTTAATATTGTCACCATGTAAGCTTAAGTCGAAAAAAAACACGAGAAATGTCGCATGCAAACTCGATTAATACCTTGACAGAACAGCCTAGTAAAACAGTCTGACTGTCCCCTAATTGATGTTCGAACGATTAATACACCATCCTTATCAGTCCCCAGGTAGTGTTCACTCTAATCAGACCTAGTAGTGATGTAATACTAATTAAAACTGAAGTTCACTTTAACTTATAGCAAGGCAAAATGACGTCAAACAATTGATTAATTATCTTTTTCGAACCGATATTAAGGATTATACAGAAAATTGTATATGCCACCAGGCTGCAATCTTGATTCAATTCCGTACTATCAAAAAAATGTCATCTAATTATTCTGTGATATTTCTCCAAGACAAATTAAATGAAACTTTCTTTGTTTGAATGACAGCATGAAATGTCTGACGGACATTTTCGCAATCATTTCTTAATTCACTTATATAATGTCAGATTACAAAGTATCTGCGCATTATTTAATTTGTACTTTGGGCATTTTGTCATTAACTAATATTCCTGACAATTTCATGGATACACAATGATAAATGATGTCACTTATTTCCAGTATTAACACTGCAATCATTAATATGTCCCAAAGTTTAGCATTCTTCATAATATACAAAAAGTCATATGTATACACATTTTTTTAAATTTTAGTTCCTTTATATGTTTTGGAGTTTAGCGTAACGTCCATTTTCACTGAACCAGTACACAATTTTATTTAGGGTCCAGCTGAGGACCACCTCCGGATGCGGGATTTTCTCGCTGTGTTGAAGACCCATTGGTGGCTTCCGACTGTTATCGGCTCTTTGGTCGGTTTGTTGTCTCTTTGACATATTCCCCATTTCCATTCTCAACTTTACATTGTAACTTATATATTTTATAAATATATGTGAAAACGTATTAGAAAGAAAGAAGACTTTAAGGGAGATTTGTAATTTCGGGATCTTTTATAGCTTGCTATGCGATATGAGTTTTTTTTTCTATTTTTGATCATTTGTTATAGACCGCACGGTGACGGATAATTGATAACTTCTATTATCGCTATTTTGTGCATTTTTCCTTTGATCTTTTTTTGTGATAATTTTTCATATCATCCTACACGCTTGAGATGGAAAATTATCGCTAGAAACTAAGGAGGCACGTGGCGTTGCTAATGAAATTGACACGAAATTGACAACGTCGTCATAGGTAAAATAGCGATAAACAGATTATCATTGGTCATCTCAACTTGATTGCTTTTCTCGCTTTCGCCGTCCCGGCTCAAGCGAGAAAATCAATCTCGTTGAGATGATCAACGATAATCTATAACTCCATTTGTTATCCGGTGGAGAGTTCATTTGGTATCTTGTAGAGGGTTGTCTCATTGGCAATCATACCACATCTACTTATTTATATACATACATCACCGGGGTTTCTAATTTTTTTTTTGTGCATTCCTGAAGAAAGTAAATAAAGAAAAGCGCATCGGTTGCACCACCTTTTAAGAAGTGTTATTTTTTTTTTTATGATATCCAGACAAAAAACAATTTTTGTTTTCATAATCACTATTTATCGCTTATCCTTATCTTTTTATTTTTGTTTTTGTGTTTTTGTGTTTTGTGTTTTGTGTTTTTTTTTTTGGTTTTGTTTTGTTTTGTTTTTTTTTGGAGGGGTGGGGGGTGTTATAGTTGCATTTGTCTTTCGAAGAAATCATTGCTAGACTAGCTGTTCTGTTAAAAAACTGAAGTATTTTGTTTCATTTCAGAGAACTTTTTTCCTTCTTTGACAATTATAAACTATAGCGGGAGCGTATGAGCTTAGTTTTCTATAAACAATTTGTATTTAGAATGAAGAAAAGTAAGCGATTAACATATCAAGAACAGAAAGTACCAAATGATAGGTGTTCAATGTACCAGTAGAAACAAACAAGGCTTTTACATTTCATAATCATAAGAAGAAACGCTTTTAACATTTTTGTGAGCACTATGTCAGTAATGCTTTTACAAAATAAATCTGTAAACCTGTTTTGGGGATTTTTTTGGTTGGTTTTTTTTTTTTTCATAGGGTAAACATGTCTTATAGGTCTTTTCATCTTTCGTGTTGTCTTTTGGACTATGTGCACTGCTGTTTTCATTTTTTTACAAATCTTCTGAATTTTGTTTGTATATGACAGTGTTTGGTAGTTTATTCTCAAAATATTACAAATTTGGTATTTTCTAGATAATTGTGCAGTAGAACTTTGGAAGAAAGGTTGTCAGAATAAAAAAAAAAAAGGTTTCGTTATGAATATATAGGTACACCATGTAAGTATCCATAATGATTTTATCAGTAAGGCAGTTCCTTTCTTTTTATTCTTTCCTTCTCTCTTATTTTTGTGTTTTTATTGCTTTTTTTTATTTTGCCCAAGGGATTTTTTTTTAATGTAAAGCATATTTACACAAAGCGGTTTATCTCTTAAGCTTAAAAACTGACTAACCACAACATTTTGTGCGAATTTGTTAATTTATTTATTGGGTTTTAGATTAGCAACACGGTTTATAACATTAGGAAAGAAGAATGAATATTTTTATTAAATATTGTCCATTAATTTGGCAATTGTATTATTCACACAATGAGTAGGTAATATAATTCAAATCGTTCTAATGTATCTCTTTAGGCTTCGTGTCCGCTTCATGACCCCTGCTTCATACTTTCATGGATAATAATTGACTCTTACTCGTACTAATTTACTTTAATTGTTCTGAGGTGTGACAAACGAATTTTGCAGAAATATTATTCAAAGTACACTTGATGCATCTAATAGAATATTTTTGCTCCTGTGTAAAGCTTATAATTATTTGAATATTTGAAAATTGATATTGTAGTAGTCTTTTGATTCTAGTTTTTAATTAACTTACATTGTAAAGTACGTATTAAAGACCAAACAGCCTATTGTTGATGCGCATCAACTAACGCAACTTGGTAGTGACATAACAGCTCTATGACGTTGTTTCTAGCCATGAAAAAACCGTCAAATTATAACGTCCTATTTAGCTTTTTCACGGATTCCAACATGATGTTCGCTTAAAACTACGTCTTCCAAGAAAAGTGGAATTAAGCGTCGCGCTGATACCTAGTGGAAATTAAACACAAATGGACACAAAAGATACTACACTATCTGTAACCTCCATTCTAATAAAATAATTAAAACCAATTGTTCAGAGAACAATTGAAGGTCTTTCCACGTCTTTAGATTTATTTTTATACAAAATATTCAAAATCGGTTTAGAAAGTCATTTCCAATGTCAAATGATAGCCTATTGTATGCTGATTTCAAAAATGTATTGTTTCCACACAAACTTTTGTATGAAATACGTCCAAAAACAGCTACTTCCGGTTTACAAAGGTCACTTCCGGTTTGCTTTTTCTAAGTCGTGTGGTTTGTAACCTTAAGCACAGAGTCCTATGGCTTTATCGTGTATAAATATGAATTTGAAGCAAAGGTCAAAATCCAGAACGTCTAATTAACCTATGACCTTGACCTCAATTTCAAGGTCATAAACCAAGGGCCTTCAATCAAAAGACCCTAGGTCTTTAATATGTATGGTTTATGAGTTATATCACTTTACGCATAAGTTTAAATATAAGAGGCGCAAAAACTCCCATTTATTGTCTACGCACCCTTTCAACCAAAATTTTTGAGTTACGACATGTCGCAAAAGACAATTTGATAAGAATATGCAGTCAATATCTTGTACGGTTAAAGAAAATAAGTTAATATAAGCCAAAATCAAAATTTAGAATATGACCTTGACCTTTGACCTTGAGCTAATTTCCTTTTTTTGGACCAAGGACCTCAAATCAAAAGACCCTAGGCCTATATCACTTATGGGTTACCAGTTAGAAATGCATATCACTTATAGCAAATGCATAAGGGGAATAACTGTCATATGGAGTCTCCGGATAGCTTTGGTCCAAATGGTCACCCTAATTCTGATTACGTAACAAGCAATTTGGTAAAATAAATTTGTCGTAATCTTTTACGGTTGCGAAGGAGTAGTGGACACAAGAAAAAGAGTGTTTGGGGAGATAACTCTTACAACGTAAAGTCTTCGGTTCAATGGTGTCAGTTTGAAAAGCGTATAAACTGTTTGATATCATATGCGTAAAATGTAAGCGACATCTTGTGAAATAACAATACCCCGTAAGAACAAAATTTAGGTGGAAGAAAAAAAAATAATAATTAAAAACCAATTGTTCAGAGAACAATTGAAGGTCTTTCCACCCATAAAGATCTATTCTGATATGAAAATATTAAAATTTGGTTTCAAATGTCATTTCCAGCGTCAATTGATAGCTTATTGTACGCTGATTCCGAAAATATATGGTTTCTATAAATTTCTTTTAAATAAGGGAGATAATTTGTCACTTCCGGTTTGGAAAATGTTACTTCCGGTATAATTAAAATGTTTACTTGACACTGATTCCAAAATGTATGGTTCTATATGCTTTTATATTAAATAAGTACAAAAATAGCTACTTCTGGTTTACACAAGGTCACTTCCGGTTGGATTTTCCAAGGTCAAATGGCTTGCAACCTAATGCAAAAGTCCCATGGCTTTATCATGTATACATATGAGGTAAAAGCAAAGGTCCAAATCTAGAACGTCAAGTTTACCTATGACCTTGAGCTCAATTTCAAGGTCATTAACCAAGGACCTCAAATCAAAAGACCCTAGGTCTTAATTATATATGGTTAATGAGTTATATCACCATACGTGTATTTTAAATACAAGAGGGGAGAAAACTATAATTTTATGTTAGCGCACCCTTTAAACCAAGATGTATGTGTTACGACATGTCGCAACTAACAATTTAGTAATAATATGTTATACGGTTTTGAAAAGAAGTGAAAATAAGCTAAAATCAAAATTTAGAATATGACCTTGACCTTTGACCTTGACCAAATTTTCATTTTTGGACCAAGGACCTCAAATCAAAAGACTCTAGGCCTATATCACTTATGGTTTACCAGCTAGAAATACATATCACTTATATCTAATGCATAAGGGAAATAACTCTCATATGGAGTCTCCGGATAGCTCTGGTCCAAATGGTCACCCTAATCCTTAAGACGTAACGAGCAATTTGGTAGAATAAATTTGTCGTAATCTTTTACGGTTGCGAATTTGCATTTGCGCCGATCTGCATTTCACTTTTTTCTTTCACTTGCGCCGATTTTGTCGCGCCGATTGTGTACAGGAAAATTAGAGGTGAAAGTTATTTTTATTTATCATATAAACCTCTTCCGTTAGCCTGTTGTACATATGTTATGAATTGTCAATTATAACATGAATATAACTGTTGTCCCCTGCTCACAATGGGAGATGGGTAGAATTTCTAACAGGATAAGTGAATTTAAAAGATATTTGTGCACTCTGTTTACATCCACTAAAATCACGGAGTAAAATTCTATTTACAGCATTTCAAAGCACCACAATAAAATCCATAAAACGTAATACTAGTACAATGAATTATTATCTTGCCTAGAATTTATATGCCACACATATGATATATTCCTTTCTTGTCATTTCATCATTTCTAAACTTGTTGTACTTGCCAACAACGAAGTCCATCTTTTCTTTCTCGTGTCAAAACGAAGTTCTTTAACAATATGACCAAAATTATCTTAAACATAAGGGAACACTGTTTATATCCATATATTACCATGCAATATACATTCTAGGTTTACTACATGTACATGTATTTACTCGTATAGCAAATATAGTATCGGGGCTAGTGATAAAAAAAAAAAAAAAAAAAAATAGGCGCTAATGAAAGAATCAAATCGGTACAAATTACAGATCGAAGTTTTTCTTTAAATCGGCGCAAATCTCGTACGCCCGTGTAACTTTACACTGGTATATCTAAATGAATTACGCTTAGAATTTTAACTTAATATGTGATTTTCAAAATTGATTTTTCAGAAGGTTATGCCGATAAAAATACTTTCTAAAAGTTTCGATATACTGGCAACGTATGCATGTTGAGATTAATTATTTCTTTAAGATTCTCGTAAAATAATGGTGATCTTGCAATGAAGTTAAATTTGATCTATACTGCTTAAATGACAAAATCTTATAGTAAAACAAAATGATAAAGGTTCATTGTCTTTTGTCATTTGTTTCATTTCAAATTGTCTCAAGGAGAAATGATAAAGATTTCGCCTGATCTCACTGAAGCTTAAGGCTAAAAATAAAAGAAATTAATATACTCAGTGAATGTGAATTAAAATAAAATTTACGGTTTTAAAACTAAACTTGTTGTAAATTAACTTATGACAAAACAATTGCTTCAAGAATAAGATCCAACATAAAATTTCTCACTTTCAAAAGCTACAATGACCGGATAGATTGAAAACAAATTTCGATTTTCAATGCCGTCATTCTATACATACAACCTTGTCTTTGTTTTAATTTCCAAAATGAGATATTTAGATTCATAATATTTCATCCTGTTTTGAGAAATACTTTATAGTTTTCAACGGAAAATTATTTCTTAGATTCTAAATCAATTTTGAATTAAAACTTATTTGTATTTTATATTTACTGTCTCGTTTATTCAAAACACGCGAGGTAGTAATAACGGGATCGTATTTTATGATAGGTTAAATGGATGTAAAACGTTTTCGAATCAAAAGTTAACTTTAATTCATATATTATACCTATAATTTTGATTTTCTTATATTTTAAATATTCAGAAATAATGAATCCACAAACTAGATGAAATAATTTGTATACGCTCGTCTTAGTCGTGGCACATAATGGTATAAAGAAGTCCGTCCGCGGTAATGTCTGTCCGTCTGTCAACAGTAGCGAAAGAGTGCGCTAGGGCAAAGTTCTGAAATTGTCGCGACAAAAAACCCACACATCTAGTCTAATATAGTCAAATAGTCTGTAAGTTAGCCAGTGTCATTTTCATTTCTCTTTTATTTTCAACGATTTTGCTAATGAGAAGGAGAGGACAAAAGCAGACTTTCCTTTCTAAAGCGTCGTAAAGGTTATTTCGAACAATTTTTCATTCCGACGGATGGTGTTTCTGAAGGTTAATTGTGTGCGGCAACAATATCATGAGATCTGATACTGATACATACATGTGATATCTCTTGTATTACCGGATAATAAAGTAGCTGAATAAAGTTGTTATTCTTGATTCTTGAAAATTTAAATATGGGTTTCAAACGTCCAATTTGCAATTTTTTCAAATAGTGCGCCAGCAAGGAAAACTTGTACTATGACGTCAGATTCGACGTTCTGAAGAAAGACAACTCTTTTCTTCAAAACGAACGAGAAAAAACATGAAAATTAATCATAACTTTTTGAAAGGTCGGTGACATGTACATTTTTTGCTTTATTTTGAAGAGTACACATGGCACTTTCCTTCTTGAAATTTTTATGAAAAATCACTGGTAGATATTTTAAATACTTGAAACGTTTTTCATTCTTGCGTTTTATTTTTGGCGGAATGAAATAAATCGTATTTTAAAGATCAAAACAATAAGAGTCTTAAACTCTTGAACCTGTATTTGATAGACACAAATCTACTGTTTAACATGAAACAAGAATTATGCTTGTAGGTTTGATATAATGGGATTTTTGAGAGTTTAAATAACAAGCAAATATCATGTTAATATTCGGGAAAACTCGAAACTGAGGTTGCTATAGTGACAAAATTAAGTCGGTGACCCTAAATTTTTTATCATATTTTGTTCCTCAAATCATGAAATACCTATAATCAAAATTTTAAGGAAAATCACTGGTAGAACTGAATAGGCTGTTTGGTCTTTAATATTAACTGTCGAATAATGTAAATATGTCCGTGCATCTTCAATCTTTGCATCTTGAAATTTTCAATTATTTTTTCTCGACAATCTCTTCCTGTGTTTTATTCGTTTTTTAACGTGTTTGTTCTTTCCTTTTTAACCTAGTATGTTATATGTTTGTTCAATGCAAATTAAATTCTACCAATAAATAAATATCATGGTTTGTATAAGTGAATGAGACAGCCCTGAAAAAACCTCAAGACATACATCTAGATCTGTCAACATAAAGTCATTAAAGGGAAAGTCCGCGATTTTTTACTTATCAACTAAATATGTTCATCTTAACATAAAAAACACATTCACAAAGTTTTAAATTTATATTCTTTCTAATAACGGAGAAAATCAAGTATTTGTAACTTTTTTGGTTGACCTACGTCACTGGGTTGTGACGTTTTAACCCGATTTGTTGAATCATGGGAAAAAATAAAGTCTGTTAAAGTCTTAATTGCTTATCAGAATTCTACGTAATTAAAAGCGCACAGATGACCGTTGGTCGTAGTTAATAACCACAATATAAGAATGAAAGAAAATGAATATGTGTGTACCGTTTTGTATTGATTGAATAAAACTTCCTATATGAAATATTTTCGAATTAATTTCATAAATTATTGTTGAGATTTTTTCATAAAATATCTGTTGAACATTTTGAATGATATTTAACTGAAAATATTTTACGTTTTATTTACCGTTATAACTTTGGTAACCAGTTCAAGGCAAAATATTTGTGAACAGAGTGTATATTATTTTGTAAAGTCATTGTTTATTTATCGATTTGAGGAGAATTCGTTTGAACTTTACCTTGCAGCAATTTAGCCTCAGGCGTACACAGGTGTGAATGTTGTCATTTTGAATGGATTAACAGAAAGAGTATAGCGTGTTTAATACACCAAGCTGAAATACCCGATGACAATAGAGAAACAATAATTAAAATGTATAAATTAATTGAAAATAAACATTCAATTTTTTAATTCCGGAAGTGTATTTTAAAATAAAACAATTTTCGATTACGCTCTATGCAATTAGCATAAAATTAAAATATGAAGTTAAAGAAAATTAATTTAACATTTCCCAATTAATAATTGCACATCTGTTTAATTTACTTTACCGGAATTCTTTAACTTGTATTTAAATCTGGCGATGTTTAAATGCTAACAATCGTAAAACTATCGCAATTTAAAGGTTTTTTGAAAAATACAATACAACAACATGCATGATTTTTAATCTTCTTTTAAAATTTCATTCCTACATAATTAAATTCAACCAACAATCTCTTAGAATAATTATTTGTGAAAAGAATGCCAATTATCATTTATTTCATTCATTATAAATCTAAGCTATTAAAATAATTGTTTATTCCGTCTGGAAATTTTTATTTTCTTTTTTTTCTTTTGGTCTGTTTTTGTATGAGGTGTTCTAATTGTCTTTAACGGTTTGAACATATGAAAATTAAATATAATCATTTTATATTATATTATAATTTAGTGTAATACTCTACAGGGTAGCCGTCATTAATCCAAAATAGTAATTGTAGTAATTAATGGCATAGCTTAGTAATGTATTGCTGACAATGACGATTTTAGAACAGTTCGTCTCCTTGAAACAAGCTGTACTAGTATACTTTTTCTGAGGTATAAGCGCCGTTGAAGACGAGCTCCATAGGTTCTTTCTAAAGGACAAAGCAGACTAATAGCGTATCGTTCGTTTGTTTGTTGGGTCAGGGGAGGCCAACCACTTGCCCAGAAAAACAGAATCACCATACAAGCATAGTTGTCAACACTATCGGAAAAGAGTTCCTATCGTCGGATGGAGTACACGAATGCTTCCAAGAATGAATAAGTGACATGTCTGACTCTGAACAGTCAGTAAACGAACTGAACACTGATCTACAGACATCGACCTCTTATTCTTGATATCATAAACTGCATGCATGTACGTTTATGAGAGCGATTATTTATCTTGTACCTGACGAAAACTTAATGCCTGCATGGTTATGTATCTTGCTATACGTTTTAATTGGTTTGGTGTGTTCACTCAAAATCGTAATTCAAAGATAATGTTTGTGAGATGTAATTTCACTTCTCAATACCGAATTTCGTCTATATATTTCACAAGTGTATACCACGGAGAAGCTCTGATTGTATATAATTCCTTTTTTTTGTGTGGACCATCGTTGTTAACAGCAATATTTGATGAATGATTAAAAAAAACGGTCGTTCACTACCTACATGTACGTATGCATATTTTTTGGGCATGGTCATTCAAAGGAAATCTGCAAACATTTTTACGTCACCTAGGACCACTGAATGCTCTGAAGACCTTGATTGACTTGCTAGTCATTTTTGCAATTCATAGTTGCTCTCTATATTTGTTATAGCTTCTAGAGGTACGCAAAACGGATAACAAACATTAGTTTTCCTAGATATGACAATATTTCTTATAAAATAAATTTTAACTTTTCAACTAAAGTTTTATGACAATCTTTATTGCAAAAGATATACTATATGTGACTTTTATCCGTGACCTCTTTTCTGCATTTGTTACTTGCAAAGCAAAATTTGTCTTCATACATCAATGCTTTTATATTTTCCGCTGATCTGAAAAACTATGGCATAACTAAATTTCATGTAAAATTCTAACAGTGCTTACAACAAACTATCAAAGTAGCTTCGAGGTTCCTAGAAATATTTTTCCTTTGTACAATTTTTTCAATTTCAAATTTTCATTCAACAATTTATTAATCCTTATAAAGATAGTGACATTAGACATAGAATCTTCAATAAATTAATATTGATAGTGAAGATAAGCAGATAAGTGCTGCATTACTTTATATCTACATGTTTGCCAATCGACAAAAGCGCCGTATTTGCGTCAATAAAAGTTCGTTTTTTCCAAAAAGAGTCCACAATTATGCAAAACAGTATTTCTTATACAAAAATTTCCAAAGGTCATGTTTATAAATGATTTTTTAACTTATTTTCAGCAAAACTAGTGGATAATGAATATCAGAATATCATTCGAATTATAATTTCAAACACGCACAAGATCAACAACGTTCATTATGTTTTTCAGACTCGGCACAAAATTAATACAAGTTGTACACAGGATGTATATTACAGCTGATAGTTTTATGGTACAATAAATGTTACCTGTGCACACCTGGTACTCAATAAAGAGGCCATGCATGGATCTGTATTATATAATTGTGTATTACGAATTTTTAGTCGACGGGATGTCACCGGAATACCTAACGAAATCTGTCGCTCTGACACGACCTCCATCAATAATTTATCCAGTCTGACATGCCTAAAATCAATTCGAGAGGAAGCCGAAACATTTATTTAGAAGATGTCGTAAATAGAAAAAAAACTATCAATTTTACAACGAACATACTAGGGTCACACTAACCCGAATAATTCAGTCGTTATATTCCGCTGATCTACGAAGGCTACATTAACGCCTGAACGTCTTCCTCGATAAAGACCGTCAACCGGAAAATTCACACCGCTATGCAATATGGGAATTTTGATTTAAGTTGGCAGCCAAAGAAGGAGGAGTTCCGGATGTTAATTGATGTTAAATGATGTAAACTGACGTTAATTGATGTTAATTAATTATTATCGGATTTGTGTTAATTGAACACACGTGTTTGGTAAGACAATTACAAGACAGTTGCGCAGACTCATTATCCTGATCGCCGCCGATTGGCTCTCTCACAGAGAGCAGGCGACGCGGCCAATAATCATAAGGAGTTCAAGCCCTCGTGTGGGAGAAAATCGGACACGGAAAGGGCTTGAATTATTCGAGTTAGGGTCACACGTTAATCTGTAAAAGCATCTTTATAATTGACCGATCTAAATTGATCCCGTATCAATTTGATATTACGTAAAGCTTACTTAAAAAAGCAATTTTAATAAAACACACCATATATGAAAAAAAATGAGATGTCCGATATTCCGATATTTACATATCAATAACCTGGGAATATTATACTATATCAACATATTAATTTATGTCCCAGCTAAAACATTGTTCCGTGTCAATTTCAGAGTAAAAAAAATCGTTGGACTTTATTAATTCAACAATTATCATGTCTTCATGTCTGAATACAGAACTATTCTTTACATATACCAATGCACTTTATATAAAAGAGACTTACAAATGAATCTTTCGTAATTCAGTGACTGTTACAAGAACACTGAATTTGCTCTTTATAATTGAAATGTCGATAGCTGTTGAATATCATAATAAAAATGTTATTTATCGTATAACTTTATTAATTCAAAAATTATCTTGTCTGAATACGGAACTATTCTTTATATAAACCAATGCACCGTATATAAACCAATGTACTTTATAAAAAGAGACTTACTAATGAATCATTTGTGAGTCAGTGACCGTTACAAAACACTGAAAATGCCTTACTTATAATCGAACCTTTATTTCCTCATCAACTTTATTATTTTTCAATCAACGTGATCTCATCATTTAAGGATTTGACAACATTATAGCTATATATAACTGCTAGGTTATTTTGTTATTAAAATAGTATAATTACCATCAAATTTCCTCGAAACAAGTTTTCTCAAATGGTCTTCACACACCAATTTGTGCTTGTTAAAGATGACACAATTTGATGTAAGGTTAGGTTGTGCACAACCATGTCTGATATAATTCTGTCTTTTGTGGGATCTGGAAAACTATGTAGACTTTTGCCGTAACCTTGTCGGGCAGAACAACCGTACGCTTGACAAGACATTTTGACACTGAATGACGACTATACGGTAATACCCGATTGATGATGGGAGTTTTTAACGAACGGTCGGTAAATCCCGATTCGTTTGAAACTTTGTGGTTTTAGATATCACGTGACTTTCCTATCGGGAATGCCGGTAAGATGGCGGCATGTCGAAAACTGATAGTTAATTTCAGAAGTCGATTTTGAAGTCTTTAAATGGAGAATAAAACTTTAATATTTATGATAATGTGATTTTTATGCTTAAAGAACAACATATCAATTTTTCATTTTTGCGGAGTTTCCTTTAACAACAGACAGAGTGTATTTGCAGCAATTATATCAAGCTCTGTGTAGATGTAGACCAAGTCACATTCACAAACAACACCACCCCACAGAACATTTAGCACAGCAATTATTTCAAGCTCTGTGTAGATGTAGACCAAGTCACATTCACAAACAACACCACACCACAGAAAATTTAGCACAGCAATTAACTTCATCATAGACCGATATAAAAATTCAATTTAATATTCCTGAAAATTGTTTGCTAGTTTTTATAGGACTAACATAGTTACGTGTTATTGCAATCACGATGACCATTAGTTTGAATCGTCTTTCACGAGGGTCTGGATGGGGTTTACGAAATAGAGAATAGTAGACCAATACTACAGAAAAATGGCAAAAACAAAAAAAGAATAGTGAATAATTGGGTGTTAAAACAAAATATTGAGAATATTGGGGTGTTGAAACATATCTAATAGAATAGAGAAAAAATACGTACTAAACAATTATGTGAAGAATACAGAAATGAAGGACCCCAATCCGGACCATCTTCCATGGACAAGTGCTTCGAAGATATTATAATATACTTAACAACAAAAGAAACGCACCACCTACATTAATTTCTTTGGAGTAAAAATTTCAATTTCAAATAACTTTTTTAAAAGTGCTTGAAATGAGTCATTATTTTGACACAATGTTTCTGAAGTCATCAAAACAAAATTCTGAGAAAAAGATAAAAACACAATTTTAACAAAAAAACACATAAGAACAACGAAAATGATTGTGATTTTCAGTTTCTAAAACAAATTCTGGTCTAATGACCAATTTGAAATTGACTTAATATCTTAAACTTTTGGTTTTTGACTTTTGTGGTAGAAATCTCTATTGTCGCCACCAAAATGAAAATTTCTCATTAAACTCTGCAGTAATTTCAAGGTTATGTTTAAGAAATAAACTAGATTTCTACAAATTTGTAGCAAAAACAAGAAATTGTAAAACTACTATATATGGTAAGATTCGGTGCGTTATTTGAGTTGTTACATTTTGTAAGAGTAGTTCAAGATGTCTGTCCAGTTTTAATCATTCACAGCATGTCCACTGGGTTTTACATTTATACATAACAATATGACCTATATGATGACATGTGACCTGGGAAAATTGTCTACATCTTGTCAAAAGTTTCTTGTTTTACCCTCTACTAACAGTTGGTCAATCGATTGACAAAATAATTATCCTAGTTTGGATAACCACAGTGTATATATTTTTTTATGTAATTGATTGCCTTTTCATCCGTCAGAAGTGTAGCTCGTGTACTTTACAGGAAATAACATCACGTCGTCCATTTTCTTTATTTATTACAGTGTCATGTTCAGGTGAAAAATGGGTTTATTGCATGATTCGAAAAGTCTTTGATGAAAATGACCTACTAAACGACTAGAAAAATAAAGTGAAAACAAATAAAGATGTGTGTAACGAAATATTTTACTAGTATCGCGTGTTCCTTTCTGTATGTACGAGAAAGTTGTATTTTACTATTTGGACACGTACATTACATTAATTAAAAGATACATTGAAATTTCAATCCATATACGTGCTCAGTAGTCGGTGCGTCGGTGCTGGCATGATTTTTAACCTATTAATTTTTCTAAAATTCCCAATCGATAAACAAAGAAATTACTAAGAATTCAAAGTAAGTTTCCAACAAAATTGACCTTAGCTGAATTTGGCTATTCTTCATACGTTCCATTTGGTCATATAGCTCCGAACGTTTCTGCGTATTTATACATCCTGGCTTTGTTTGGGATTGACTGCTCCCGGAGAAGGGATATTTGAGCGCTCCCGGAGAAGGGATATTTGAGCGTTCCCGGTGAAGGGATATTTGAGCGTTCCCGGAGAAGGGATATTTGAGTGTTCCCGGAGAAGGGATATTTGAGCGTTCCCGGAGAAGGGATATTTGAGCGTTCCCGGAGAAGGGATATTTGAGCGTTCCCGGAGAAGGGATATTTGAGCGTTCCCGGAGATGGGATATTTGAGCGCTCCCGGAGAAGGGATATTTGAAAAAGCGCGTCAGACGCACGGAATTTATAAAGTGTTATTTTCATAAAATTATGATATAATAAAAAAAAGACGTACAATCAGTTGGGAAAATAGTGATTCACATGAAAACACTATTATTCTATTTTTTTTTTTAATGACAAGCTGTTGGGTTCATATCATGGAATGGTTTATTGTTCTTTGCTTGATGCCTGGTCATTGATCAAATTTTACTCTAAGCAAGCAAAGAAATTTTCTGCAGATCATGGAGTTGTCTCTATTTACAGAACTTTCATTATGTATTTCACATGATTTATATTTCCTATGACCGCAAGTTAGAGAAGGAATTATTAGTACATTTTAGTAGAACTTTGCAATCAAAACAAAATATCAAAATAATTAGTCGTAGGCTCGTTAGGAGTAAATGCGCTTACACGGCACATAAACAAACACGCACACATAGTTCCAAGTCAATAGCCTGTAGTTCAGTGGTTGTCGTTGGTTCATGCTTGTAGGTCAGTGGTTGTCGTTGGTTCATGTCTGTCATATTTGTTTTTCGTAACTTGTTCTGTTCTAAATCAGGCCGTTAGTTTTTTATCAATTGAATTGTTTCATACTTTTCATGTCGGGGCCTTTTATAGGCGACTTTACGGTATGGCTTTTTCTCATTGTTGAAGGCCGTACGTTTAACTATAATTGCTTACATCCATCTCATTTGAACTTAATTGGATAATTGTCTCATCAGCAATCATACCACATCTCCTAGTTTTATATACATACAGAGAGACAAAAACACTTGGTTGACGAACGGTTAAATGCTATCTCTAGCATGCATTCACCCTTCTACGGCAAGGTCTCACTTCGAAGCACATCACCAAGAGAAAGGGGGAATATTACAGGATCTGAGAGAAAGGAAATACAATAGAAAGTTTGGTGACTATGTTGAACGCATCTATCCGATCGAACTTTAAATAAAAGATACAACAGATACAGTTAAATCAGCCTCATATCATAACTTGCATCTAGAAATTGACAATGAGGTTCGGTTGAGAGCAAAACTTTACGACAAAAGAGATGATTTCAGCTTCCCAATTATGAACTGTCCATTTCTATGTAGCAACATTCGAACATTGCTTACATATTATGTAGTATGTAACCGGAGAGCATGATTCTATTGCAAAATCACTTTGTCTCCTCCGGGATACGAACACGGGACCTGACTGAGCTGAATAAGTACTTCCTTAACTCAACCGCTTAAGGCTGACTAAGTATTAACTATTCAAGGAAGCAATCCCGTCACAAGTATATATGCATATGAAATCGCCCTTGGCATTTGGTGGTGTTCGTGTAACTCAGTCTTTAGTTTTTTTTATTTTGTGTTTTGTTGACTGTTGTTTTGATCCTGTTTTGTTTGTTGCCATGACATTTTCAGGTGTTTCTTTTTTTTTTGATTTATGAGCTTTATTATTGCCTTTGGTATCTTTTGCCTCTCTCTTGTATACCTTAAATATAGTATGAAGTTTGATCACAAATTTTGACATACACGTATGATTTGACAATATACATAACGGGTGTCACTAGAGGAACAGGAAACGCCAAAATCAGCTTGGTTTTAGATGCATGACTTTTTTCATAAGTTGTAATTGGCTTTAGAACTAGCTGTCAGTAATTGCGAGCACTCTCTGATCCGTACTGAGTGTTTTTCTTGTGGGGATGCATAAATGCCCTGCCACGTCCGGTCTGTCTTTTTGTTAAGATGTTTTTCTGCTTTGTATCGATATGATTAGTATAACCCTTTTCAACTGATTTTTATAGTGTGTTCTTTTGTTGTACTGTTACGCCACTGTCCCAGGTTGGGGGAAAAGGGGGGTGGGGGTATGGCGACAACAAACTAGTTTAACTCCGCCACATTCTGTATGTTCCTTTCCAAAGTCAGGACCTTGTTATTCAGTGGTTGTCGTTTGTTGCTGTATATCATATTAATGTTTTGTTCATTGATAATATCAAAATAAGGAGATGAGATATGATTGCCAATGAGACAAAGTTCATAAATCAGTTCGTTATTTTTCTCGTTTGAATTGTTAAGTGGAGAGTTGTCTCATTTGCAATCATACCACATCTTCTTATTTTCATTTTTGGTGCATGATTTTTTGTTCAGAGTAGACCTTGTTATTTTTAATTAGATTTGCTTTTCTCTAAAAAGATGTTTTTTAATATATGTGTTGATTCCATCGAGATGTCTTGGCTACTCATCGATATGAAGAAGAAAAAAGTGCGTTTTCATGTAAATTTATGTTTAAGGTACAACATATCAAACTTGATAGAGGGTTAAGAAATTTTGAAATAGCTTATGGTTAGACAGGAGAAATTCAACATTTAAATCAATTGTGATAATATAAATATATTGCCTTGTTCCCGATCATGGGTTTTAATCTGTTTTAAACTAAAGATATACGATGGGTTCCACTAGTGAAGCAGGAATCGCTGTTCCTTTCGGGTCGCCAGAGTTCGTTCCCTGCTTTTAAATGAGGATTTTGTTGCTTGTGTTTTTTAGTTTTCTGGGTATCCCAGGGTTTTGTGAACTGTTATTTGGTTGTTTTTTTTAAATATTTTTATCCTGTTGCCATTATATTATCTGTTGTACGACAATGACTTTGAAGCCCATACAAGGGTACTGTACTATAAACTCATCATAGATACCAGGATTGAAATTTTGTACTCTAGACGTACGTTTCATCAACAAAAGACTCATCAGTGACGCTCGAATCAAAAAAAGTTTTAAAGGCTAAATAAAAGTACGATTTTGAAGAGCATTGAGGACCCAAAATTCCGAAAGGTTTTCCTGAGGTCTTTCATACATACATGACGTCATACAACAAAAATGTAATTTGACGACATATCTAAGTCTATAAATGTACGTGATTGTCATTAACGTCGAGAATCCATATGAGGTAGTATGGGATCTCCCGCCATCTTGGATCGTAAATTAGCAAATAACAGTCGTTTTATTTTTAATGAAATAATCATTGTTCTTTTATTTATTTTTTTAACTTTTGATAAAAGCTATCTTCATGTACTATATTACAAAATTATGTCATTTACATTTCTTTCTTTTGATATAATGATGCCTTTTCTCTGTATAATCCTTAAAAATGTTTGAATTTTCACAAACTGTTACACTAGCTTGAAATCAAGCTCGGTGACCTCTAGTTTTCATTTTTCTTTTGGGAAATACTTGTTGCAATTTTATGAACTACAATCTGGCAAGGTATACGAAAATCCATGAATTTTGTTACATTGAAATACTGTCATATATACTACCATGATGGAATAAAAATATAATTTTGTAAAAACTAAGCTTTTATGATTTCATTAAAAAAAAGATTTTAAACGAAAAAAATTCCTTAACTGTCTGTCCCAATTCAAATGTTTGATATAAGCCTGAATAGTAAACTTTCACGCGAAAGCCATGAGCACAATAAAGTCATCATCAAGCTTTCTTTGTTATGTAGTGACCCGGTTTTAAACTGTATAAGGAATCGTATTTGGAGAAGGATACTAACATTTTGGTTTCATGAAATAACGTGCATTGGTAGACGGTGTTTGCCCCGTTTATCTTTTTTCAAAGTTTCAGAATATTTTCAAGCATGATTCATACAAGTTATTCAGACCAATCCATAACGTCATTGACTTGCTTGGTGACAGATACAATGTAATACATGGATAATTCTACAATACTACTCTTGTTTTTGACTTTTTGTCAGATATTAGGAATCCTCTTGTTTTATCCATGCAGTGCCATTAAAAATTTTGCCAGCTAACCCTACTTTCCTTTTCATAATTGAACTATATATAGTTTAAAAGCCATATTTAAACTCTTATAAAATCCATGAAAAAAGGTGCCAATGTTAAATGTATGAAAATTCAAGAGAAAATCATTTCCGCCAAATGTTCAATTGATTATAACTCAAAATTATGGACACAGACCTGTCATTTGTTTCTACTTTTTTCTATTATCAATTTACAACAGTCTTTTAAAAAACCTTGTTCTTTTGAAACAGTGGAGCGAAAATTCTTAATGGATATTTTGCATTCAAATTAATAAAATATACTAATTGGCAATCATACTATAATATCTTCTTTATTCTTATGATAATAAATAGTAAATCTGTTTGTCTTTTTACTGTGCATGACATTGTATAATTAATTTAATCATAATATTTCTAGTACATTGAAGATTTCATAACATGTCTTTACAACTTGATTGTCTAACAATACGTGTTTCAGTATTTCGCGATTTCTGATCACAGCAAATTTGTATTCCTTGCGTCATTTCTTTTTCTAAAATTTCTTCTAATTGCAATAATTGTCTTTCATTCTCTTCCTGTTTTTCACGAGAATCTTCTCTAATTGTTCCATTTTGAAACGACCCAAAGTTTCGTCGGTTATGATCGAATAAAATTTGGCGACGCGACCCGCCGAAACTTCCCATGCTTCGGCGTAACGTACTCTGTCGCCGAAAAATAAAACTGTCCTTGGTAGATGAACTATTTGTACGGCGTATCATAGTCTTCAGACAAGTGCAACATGGAAACCAGATGTAAAACAATGTAAATAGATCGGCCTGAAATAAACAACACACATGATTAATTGCAAATCAAAGACTGAAAATGGACACATGGTAAATATTCAATGCATAAATTAGATTATTCAAATAATCGTCTTTAAATTCAAAATGAAGTGTTTTCTGTTATTACACTCATCACTTAAACTGTTGCATATGTCATGTACTCGTTCAAAACCGCTGATTTTAAACACATAAGTTAGTTATTTAAGGCTAAGGTTTATGTTTTTAACAATAACACTAGATATGTTTAAAACCACTGTCTTAATCCTGTAATTTAAACGATAACAACCAAACATCAGGCTTTTAACATAAATAGCAGATGAACACCTGGAGTAGTTAATAGAACAATGTTTTACATTGAGTTATCCAATGTTCAAATCGAAGAAACTACATTTTCATACGCATATTTAAAAAAAGAACTAAAACAGATTAAAAAGGGGGAATAGTTGAGAACTCCAAAAATTAATTTAACTCTGTCATATTTTCATTAGCACGTCCTAGGTCAGGAACCCGGCAGAAGTTATCGTTTGCCAGATATTTCTAAAATAGTTTTCTATATTTGGAGAATTGGATGTTAACAGTATCCAATTCTACAAATTGTTTATGTTGAATGTATTCACTACTGTAATAATAGACTTGGATCGATTTAGAGCTTTGTATGTTGTATACACACATGTCTATATTTATTTGTAGATTTCATGTTGTCATCAGGGTGATTGCTGGTTATTTTTGTTGTTTGATTGCTGTCTCATTGACGTATACCCTACATCTATTTCTAATCATATTTATATGCATCATTGAAAAAAAAATAATTTCTTAATATTTGAAGTAGATTCTGAACATCTGCACAACACTCTCTATTTTATTGTCTATTTCGTGGTATTTGCCAAAAACTATAATCATGCATTGGTATTCTTCATTTGTTCGCTTTTTAATATGTAGCTGTTATCGCTTGCGTCTTGATAGCAAACGAAAATTGGAATCAAATCGAATGTGAAATTAACCACCACTATTATATTCATATTGGTTAAAATTATAGACAGATATAAAAATTGTCCATTAAGATAGCAAGTTCCGACGATTTTGTGTGAAAAAAAAAACTATACGTTTTCCGATCAAAGGTGGAGATGTATGCCCTCTAAACCCCTTCCCTAGTCAGGTACACTGTCTTTTATCTGTGTGGATCTAGGTTGACTCAGTTACCCATATGTTGCAGGAAGAGAACCAATAGAACCTCCCTTAAATCACCCACTTAATCCATGATGCTACAAAAAAGGTCCTGTGATTTGTGTGCGTGTGTGAAAATGCATAGATTTTGATCTATTTCCAACTACTTATGTCAGTCACTGGTACAAGTATAGCGCTCAGGCAAGTTCCAACAAAATAGTTTATCACCTCGAGCTTTTATTTATATGAACAAATAATACCCCTCATTTAAATATTTACATGTATCTGCATGGTATTTGCATGTGCTCAATATTTAGAACTCACAAATATGTGTAAAAATATGCGATTTTGTTTTTCCTTTTTATTTTAATATGCTACATATATCTTTTTACCGCACAAATACAGTGGCTTATAATATTAATTAATAATAAAGTGTTTCATTTAATGTCTTTAAATTTCACTGAATTTCATTGATTTTCCAAAAGTGACAATTCGAGTATAAGTATTAGGAAAATGGCCCCGTCTTTTCATCTTTGTCTTTTGGTGGAGTATTTGCGAGGAAAAAAAAAACCCACTAGTTAAGGGAACTTAATATTTCCTTAGTCGCAAGGCGAAGGAAATTCCTTCTCAAGAAGACTGGCATTTTTTGCAAATATCACTCATTAATATATATGATATATCTGTTGTTCGTTCCCCGGCCGGGTCAAACCAGTGATTTGAAAATAGGATGTTTCTGCTTCTCTGCTAAGCATGTGGCCTTTAGTAGTAAGAACAAGGACCAGTAGGCTCTTGAGTCAGAATTATTTGTCCGGCTCAGATGACATGTCTTATTGTTAACTGTGCTTCGTTAACTATATGTCAAAATAAGGAGATGTGGTAAGATTGCCAATGAGACAACTATCCATAGGAGTTTAATGAAGTGGATATGAGCTAATATAGGCCACCGTATGGCCTTCAACAATGAGAAATCCACACCGTATAGTCGGCAATAAAAGGAACCGACATGAAAAATGTAATCCTGCTCAGCGTGCCGTCCTAGTACATGTACAAGGTTTATATTAACATTATATCAACGCCTTCCCGTCCGGAATGTGCATGTAATGCGCCAATGGAAGTTAAACAGCCATTCGTCATCATTTATTCGTGTTTTGGTATGTCTTTGACAAGTATTACACTATTATTGCCGCTCAATCTTTTGTAGCTAAATCAATAAATACAATAGTGACAATTCCTCATTATTACATAATGTCTTTCGCACGAATTCTACTGTTTTACAGTACCACATGTTCTTTCTTTGTGAAACACTTTTTACATTCTTACCAAAAGATTCACTAATGAAATCACATGCAGATAAAATTGTCTCATACAATTGAATGGTAATTTGACATCACGTTAATGAATGTTGCGTTTTCAACAGTGACAATGTTGTACTATTCGATCATGGAATATCCATGTCCAGTTGCAAATGTGTTATGTATATTCAGGACGAGAATGAATCAACAATTCATATAATAGGTAGATTATGCAATGGAGCCAACATGAACGTTCGGCGGGAAATTTTGGATAGGGGATTTTGATTTTGCACTTATTTTCCTTGCAAGCAGGCCACCATCGGTGAGTTGTTGCAAGTATCCGTTAACGTAAAGACAGACGAACATCCTCCAACTACGAGGTATTGAAAAGTCATATTTGCGAAAATATTATGAATTCAATGAGATTTATTTTCTAGTTGAAACGCAAGTAATATACAGGTATTCTAGAAATAACTTTTAAATTTGTTTTTTAAATATGCTATATACATGATATTTATAGTCTTATTCATTTTCTTAAAAAGTTTTGATTAAATCTTGTAAATTTAACATTTTAGTCAAAATCTACGTTGAATATATATATACATGATTACTCTAAGTATCAGCACAACAGTTAATGTGAAATCTGCAAATTTGCGGAAGCAATTTTTTGTTCTTCCCTCGCCGGGATTCGAACTCATGCTATTGGGATATCGAGACAATACCGCCTGCACTGTGTCTAGCGCTCTAGACCACTCGACCACCCAGACTGAACTGAAAAAAATCAGCTTTCGGTGGCCTAGTGTTACCTTTCCTCGTCAGTAGAATCTAGAGTTGTAACACAGTACATGATATATTAGGCATGAAGATGGAACTGATTGCAGATATATATATATATAATAAAAAGATAAGGTAAATTGTTCTTACTATTGTCACCTTCTATTGACCAATGAAAACGAAGATAATTTTCAGGAATTAAATCAACATGTTTCCGTAGTCACTGCTGACGGATATTTACAGAGAGCAATTAAAGCACCATGATAGAATGTTAGTATGTTTAACGTTATGTTAACTGACAGTAGAAATCAATTTTGTAAGATATAATCACTTATGTAACTTTCCCGTCTAATGAAGAACTGCTAGAAATGACTATTTAATGTCAAATTATACTATCTGCAATATCTTGTGTAATCATTCTGCCGTTAAATGAAAATGTCTGAAGGATCTAGATAATATTAATGACATGCATGCTTGCGTATTTGGACTCAGTGTACTTGAATCTTAACAAGACCTGATAAAATTCTAGCGAAAACTTTAAATCTAATTCGTTTATTTTAAATAATCGTTATAAGTTTTATTATCTTTAATTATTAAATGAAAACAAGTGTGCCTTCATCTGTTTTTGAGTTGCAATAATAGAGACTAGACCTCCTTCTTTTCTATTAATGTTTAAGTCATTGGTTAAAATGTTTGTAGTGGAATTTGAATATGTCTATACACTGATGTTACAGACAAATTTTGATTACATGTATAACAGTGTAACTATACAATATATTGCAAATTGTATATATTTTTTTTTGTAAAATCTTCTGTCGACCGACATAATCAAACATTTTTTTTTCCGATAGGGATTTGGTTTTATATTAAAACTGCCTTTCTTGTTCATTTTTTTGACAAAAGTATTTTTGGTAAAAATAGCCCAGGACGATCAATCGTAATCATATTCAAATACTTATCAATTTGAACCGTTTCAACACGTAGCTAGTTCGTAACAATATTCAATTACTTATCATTTTGATTCGTTTCTACATGTAGCTAGTTTGTAATCAAAAGTAACGTGATGTCAAATTACCATTCAATTGTATGAGACAGTTTTATCTGCATGTGATTTCATTAGTGAATCTTTTGTTGACAACATAAAATTCTATCATGGTGCTTAATTCGTAATAAAATTCAATTACGTATCAATTTTAATCGTTTCTACATGTAGCTAGTTCGTAATCATATGCAATTACTTTTCAATGTGAATCGTTTCTACGTGTAGCTAAATCGTAATCGTATTTAATTAATTGCAAGCATGCCACCATCGGTGAGTTGTTGCAAGTATCCGTTAACGTAAAGACAGACGAACATCCTCCAACTACGAGGTATTGAAAAGTCATATTTGCGAAAATATTATGAATTCAATGAGATTTATTTTCTAGTTGAAACGCAAGTAATATACAGGTATTCTAGAAATAACTTTTAAATTTGTTTTAAATATGCTATAGACATGATATTTATAGTCTTATTCATTTTCTTAAAAGTTTTGATTAAATCTTGTAAATTTAACATTTTAGTCAAAATCTACGTTGAATATATATATACATGATTACTCTAAGTATCAGCATAACAATTAATGTGAAATCTGCAAATTTGCGGAAGCAATTTTTGTTCTTCCCTGGCCGGGATTCGAACTCATGCTATTGGGATATCGAGACAACACCGCCTGCACTGTGTCTAGCGCTCTAGACCACTCGACCACCTAGACTGAACTGAAAAATCAGCTTTCGGTGGCCTAGTGTTACCTTTCCTCGTCAGTTGAATCTAGAGTTGTAACACAGTACATGATATATTAGGCATGAAGATGGAACTGATTGCAGATATATATATATAATAAAAGATAAGGTAAATTGTTCTTACTATTGTCACCTTCTATTGGCCAATGAAAACGAAGATAATTTTCAGGAATTAAATCAACATGTTTCCGTAGTCACTGCTGACGGATATTTACAGAGAGCAATTAAAGCACCATGATAGAATGTTAGTATGTTTAACGTTATGTTAACTGACAGTAGAAATCAATTTTGTAAGATATAATCACTTATGTAACTTTCCGTCTAATGAAGAACTGCTAGAAATGACTATTTAATGTCAAATTATACTATCTGCAATATCTTGTGTAATCATTCTGCCGTTAAATGAAAATGTCTGAAGGATCTAGATAATATTAATGACATGCATACTTGCGTATTTGGACTCAGTGTACTTGAATCTTAACAAGACCTGAATAAAATTCTAGCGAAAACTTTAAATCTAATTCGTTTATTTTAAATAATCGTTATAAGTTTTATTATCTTTAATTATTAAATGAAAACAAGTGTGCCTTCATCTGTTTTGAGTTGCAATAATAGAGACCTTTTTAATTCAGTAATGAACATAGTTGATATACGTATTCAACATTTTAAAGAACATTTTACTCTTAACAACAACCATAATAAACCTATTTCTCGTATCAAACATAAACTTAAAGAACTAGCCAAGGAATTTGTTTTTGTCCCGGCCGATAAAGCTGCTAATAATATCATTATTGTTTGACGTAAATTTTACATTGAGGTCCTGAAAAAAGAAATCACCAATTCACCAACATTCCAACTGACTCCATTTTCAGAAAACGACATCTGTAACAAACATAAACTTTTAGCTACCTCTTTACAAGCAGAACCAAATACAATGAAAGTCCCAACTATGTACTGGCTTCCGAAGCTACATAAAACACCTTACAAATATAGATTTATTTCGTCTTCAAGCCATTGTTCCACTACTAAATTGTCTATTCTTCTTACCAGTTCACTTGGTACAATCAAAACCTGATAATAAATTGTTCAAATAAGGCCTTTGAAAATAGTGGAATTAATTACTTTTGGAGTGTCAAAACTCGTTGGAAGTACTTGATAAATTGCATGCTTATATTGGTGATTTTGAATCTGTTCAAAGTTTTGATTTTTCTACCTTGTATACCACATTGCCTCACATTCTCATTAAGAAAAATTCACACACCTAATTAAATGGGCATTTAAAAGTCAGAATGTGAATACATATGTTCTAACTCTTATAGGTCATTTTTAGTAGCAATAAACAAAAGAAATATGTCAATTGGACATGCTTTGATACTATATCTGCCCTTGAATTTTACTAGATAATATTTTTGTTCGCTTTGGAGATTCCGTATATCGTCAGGTTATCGGAATTCCAATGGGGACTAACTGTGCACCACTTATTGCGGACCTTTTTGTATTGCTATGAGTTACAATTTATGACTAAAATCAGCAAAGACCCATCGAAACAACATCTGATACAAAATTTAATAATACTTTTAGATATTTGGATGATATATTGGCTCTCAATAATGACGACTTCAGTATGTATACTAAAGAAATTTATCCTGTTGAACTTACTTTAAATAAAGCTAATACTAACAATGACCACTGCCCTTTCCTCGATCTTGATATCCATATCATTAACGGAAAGCTTAATACAAAAATTTATGATAAAAGAGATGATTTTCATTTCCTATCGTTAATTATCCATTTTAGATGGTGACGTTCCCTTGTCACCATCTTACGGTGTTATATATCTCAACTTGTACGATTCGCTCGTGTATGTAACAACGTTTCAGATTTTAACGAAAGAAATTTATGTATTACTGAAAATTATTACACCAGGGTTTTCGATATCACAAACTAGTCAAAACATTTACTAAATTTTATCATCGGTATAAGGACATCATTCGTAAATATAGCTCAACATGCAGACTTCTTATACGTTCAGGTATTTCACATCCAATCTTTTATGGTAATATTCTTTATAAAGCACTAAAATGTCAGTATTCACCTCAGAAGCTAACAAAACCTTTAAATAGACTTATTAAGAAGGGATATAGTTACGATACTGTTGTCAGGTCATTAAAGATTGCATATTTTGGCTTTAATATTGATTCACTTATAGGGTCTTTGCATCGGAACTAAACACGTTTATTTAAAACCAGTTGTTGGCATGACACGGGTTATGCTCTTCTCATATATTTTATGATGGTATGATACTAAACCCTAACGGGAGGGATTGTGCCTGATATTCATATGATGAAGACATAATCTTTCAATCAGTTTAATTGAGGTCTGGAGCTGGCATGTCAGTTAACTGCTAGTAGTCTGTTGTTATTTATGTATTATTGTCATTTTGTTTATTTTCTTTTGTTACATCTTCTGACATCGGACTCGGACTTCTCTTTAACTGACTTTTAATGTGCGTATTGTTATGCGTTTACTTTTCTACATTGGCTAGAGGTATAGGGGAGGTTGAGATCTCATAAACATGTTTAACCCGCCGCATTTTGCGCCTGTCCCAAGTCAGGAGCCTCTGGCCTTTGTTAGTCTTGTATTATTTTTACTTTTAGTTTCTTGTGTATAATTTGGAGTTTAGTATGACGTCCATTATCACTGAACTAGTATATATATTTGTTTAGGGGCCAGCTTAAGGACGCCTCCGGGTGCGGGAATTTCTCGCTGTATTGAAGACCTATTGGTGACCTTCTGTTGTTGTCTGTTCTGTGGTCGGGTTGTTGTCTCTTTGACACATTCCCCATTTCCATTCTCAATTTTACTAGACCTCCTTCTTTTCTATTAATGTTTAAGTCATTGGTTAAAATGTTTGTAGTGGAATTTGAATATGTCTATACACTGATGTTACAGACAAATTTTGATTACATGTATAACAGTGTAACTATACAATATATTGCAAATTGTATATATTTTTTTTTGTAAAATCATCTGTCGACCGACATAATCAAACATTTTTTTTCCGATAGGGATTTGGTTTTATATTAAAACTGCCTTTCTTGTTCATTTTTTTGACAAAAGTATTTTTGGTAAAAATAGCTCAGGACGATCAATCGTAATTATATTCAAATACTTATCAATTTGAACCGTTTCAACACGTAGCTAGTTCGTAACAATATTCAATTACTTATCAGTTTGATTCGTTTCTACATGTAGCTAGTTTGTAATCAAAAGTAACGTGATGTCAAATTACCATTCGATTGTATGAGACAGTTTTATCTGCATGTGATTTCATTAGTGAATCTTTTGTTGACAACATAAAATTCTATCATGGTGCTTAATTCGTAATAAAATTCAATTACGTATCAATTTTAATCGTTTCTACATGTAGCTAGTTCGTAATCATATGCAATTACTTTTCAATGTGAATCGTTTCTACGTGTAGCTAAATCGTAATCGTATTCAATTAATTATCAGTATGAATCGTTTCTAAGTGTAACTAGTTCGTAATCGTATTAAACTACTTTTTCAATTTGAATCGTTTCTACATGTAGCTAGTTCGTAATCATATTCAATTACTTATCAGTTTGAATCGTTTCTACATGTAGTTAGTTCCTAATCATATTTAATTAATTATGAATGTGAATCGTTTCTAAGTGTAGCTAATTTGTAATCCTGTTCAATTATTTGTCAATATGAATCGTTTCTAAGTGTAGCTAGTTCGGAATCATACTCAATTACTTATCAATTTGAATCGTTTCCACGTGTAGCTAGTTCGTAATCATATTCAATTACTTATCAATGTGAATAGTTTCTAAGTAAAGCTAGTTCGGAATCATATTCAATTACTTATCAATTTGAATCGTTTCTACATGTAGCTAGCTCGTAATCATATGCAATTACTTTTCAATGTGAATCGTTTCTACGTGTAGCTAATTCGTAATCATATTCAATTAATTCAATGTGAATCGTTTCTACGTGTAGCTAGTGTGTAATCATATTCAATTAATTATCGATGTGAATCGTTTCTAAGTGTAGTTAGTTTGTAATCCTATTCAATCACTTATCAATTTCAATCGTTTCTACGTGAAGCAAGTTCGTAATCTATGCAATTAATTTACATGTAGCTAGTTCGTAATCCTATTCAATTACTTATCAATATGAATCATTTCTAAGTGTAGTTAGTTCGTAATCATATTCAAGTACTTTTCAATTTGAATCGTTTCTACACTTAGCTAGTTCGTAATCATATTCAATTACTTATCAATTTGAATCGTTTCCATGTGTAACTAGTTCGTAATCATATTCAATTAATTCAATGTGAATCGTTTCTACGTGTAGTTAGTGTGTAATCATATTCAATTAATTATCGATGTGAATCGTTTCTAAGTGTAGTTAGTTTGTAATCCTATTCAATCACTTATCAATTTCAATCGTTTCTACGTAAAGCAAGTTCGTAATCCTATTCAATTAATTTACATGTAGCTAGTTCGTAATCCTATTCAATTACTTATCAATATGAATCATTTCTAAGTGTAGTTAGTTCGTAATCATATTCAAGTACTTTTCAATTTGAATCGTTTCTACACTTAGCTAGTTCGTAATCATATTCAATTACTTATCAATTTGAATCGTTTCCATGTGTAACTAGTTCGTAATCATATTCAATTAATTCAATGTGAATCGTTTCTAGGGGTAGCTAGTTCGTAATCCTATCCAATAACTTATCAATGCTAATCGTTTCTAAGTGTAGTTAGTTCGTAATCCTATTCAATTATTCATCAATGTGAAAAGTTTCTAAGTGTAGCTAGTTCGTAATCATATTCAAATACTTATCAATTTGAATCGTTTCTACATGTAGCTAATTCGTAATTCTTTTCAATTACTTATCAATGTGAATGGTTTCTACGTGTAGCTAGTTCGTAATCATATTCAATTAATTATCAATGTGAATCGTTTCTGAGTGTAGCTAGTTCGTAAGTATATTAAATTACTTTTCAATTTGAATCGTTTCTACATGTAGTTAGTTCGTAATCATATGCAATTACTTATCAATTTGAATCGTTTCTACATGTAGTTAATTCGTAATCATAATCAATCACTTATCAATTTGATCGTTTCTACTTGTAGCTAGTTCGTAATCATATTGAATTAATAAATGTGAATTGTGTCTACTTGTAGCTTGTTCGTATCATGTTCAATTAGTTATCAATGTGAATCATTCTACGTGTAGCTAGTTCGTAATCATATCCAAGTACTTTTCAATTTGAATGGTTTCTAAGTGTAGCTAGTTCGTAATCATATTCAATTACTTATCAATTTGAATCGTTTCCACGTGTAGATAGTTCGTAATCATATTCAATTAATTCAGTGTGAATCGTTTCTACGTGTAGCTAGTGTGTAATCATATTCAATTAATTATCGATGTGAATCGTTTCTTAGTGTACCTAGTTTGTAATCCTATTTAATCACTTATCAATTTCAATCGTTTCTTCGTGTAGCAAGTTCGTAATCCTATTCAATTACTTTACATGTAGCTAGTTCGTAATCCTGTTCAATTACTTATTAATGTGAATCGTTTCTAAGTGTAGCTAGTTCGTAATCATATTCAAATACTTCTCAATTTGAATCGTTTCTACATGTAGCTAGTTCGTGATCCTATTCAATTACTTGTCAATGTGAATCGTTTCTACGTGTAGCTAGTTCGTAATTATATTCAATTGATTATCAATGTGAATCGTTTCTGAGTGTAGCTAGTTCGTAAGTATATTAGATTACTTTACAATTTGAATCGTTTCTACCTGTAGTTAGTTCGTAATCATATGCAATTACTTATCAATTTGAATCGTTTCTACATGTAGTTAGTTCGTAACCATATTCAATCACTTATCAATTTGTATCGTTTCTACGTGTAGCTAGTTCGTATTCATATTAAATTAATTATCAATGTGAATCGTGTCTACGTGTAGCTTGTTCGTAATCATGTTCAATTAATTATCAATGTGAATCGTTCTACGTGTAGCTAGTTCGTAATCATATCCAAGTATTTTTCAATTTGAATCGTTTCTACATGAATTAAGTCGTAATCATATTCATTTACTTATCAATATGAATCGTATCTAAATGTCGCTAGTTCGTAATCATATTCATTTACTTACAATTTGAATCGTTTCTACGTGTAGCTAGTTCGTAATCATATTCATTTACTTACAATTTGAATCGTATCTACACGTAGCTAGTTCGTAATCATATTCAATTACTTATCAATTTGAATCGTTTCCACGTGTAGCTAGTATGTAATCATATTCATTTAATTCAATGTGAATCGTTTCTACTTGTAGCTAGTTCATACTTATATTTAATTACTTTTCAATATGAATCGTTTCTACATGTAAGTAACTGATAATTACTATACCTACCCTAAAATTATCATTGGTAAAACTATAAATAATTGGATTTGCAAAACTGTTAGACATCGCTAACCAATGTACCCCGAGGTAGATGCCTAACAAAAGTTTCTCGTCTGCTTCCGTGTCATAATCTAGAACTTCTGGCTGAAAATCTATGACTAATGTGAACACATGTAATGGAAGCCAACAAAGTCCAAATATGGTGACAACTATAACTAGCATCTTCACGACCTGAAAATACAGAAATAGAAAATTGTAATCCTTAATTTTAAAATAAAGTTAAGAGACTTTTAGGAATACAAATTACTGTCAATGGAGATGATGGATAGCATCTGGTGTCTGAGTCTTCCAATTGTATGACATTTTAAATGTTTTGTTTCGATTAAAGAAGGATTTTCGTTTCAAGCCTGATGTTTTTTTCACGTCAATTTCAACAATTTCGTGACAATCTATCAATTTAACTCAGACGAATTAATAATGTATCACCCACGACTACCAATCAGTAATCAATTTGTCAAGGATTACGGTTTGTGTAGCAGCGACTCTTTTCACAAAAAATCTTACGATTACAATTGATCATAAGTTATACTGAAATGTTCATGATTTACGTTTACTCGTAAGATTTTTTTGTGAAAAGAGCCCCTGGAAATGATAAAGTCACAGGCGCTTTGGGACTGGACTCTCTCTTTGTTTTGTGTTTTACTTTTGTTTTAGTAAATATTGTGTACTGTTTTATATTTTGAACTTATTTACAAGCAACATGTACACAACTACAACTTACAAAAATTAATTTAAGTAGTTAAATCTAGAGACTTGATTCAACTGACGACGAAGAAAATGACATATACATGGTCTTCAGCGTCATGCTTAATCTTTATCAGTTACGCGGGTTACGCGCGTTATTCAGTGTGTACCACATTTTTGATATTGTTTCTTCATAGACAGAAAAAATATTACAGTAATTCCTTAAATAATGAAAACAGATTAAAGTATCACGGTTGTTGTCATTAATTGATAATAAATCAATTTAATTTGGCCATGATCTCCATTGACTATCATTGGAATATTAATAATTCGTGCTATTTGGCGCATCTTTTCACGTTTCGCAAGAAATAATTCCATTTCTTATATTTAACAAATATTGTTTGACAATTAGTATCGAAGTGATGAGAAATAAAGAACTTTATGTAAAATAGCATGACAAATAAAATAGACATAGGCCTACACTGCGCAAATACGTTGGCAAACGTTTTCAACTAAGCTCCAAACAACAGCAGCGACTCCCATTTTGCCTAATTCTAAGATATTGGTCTCGCCAGTTTGTAAAAAGTACGTCTGGTATAAAGCGTTGTCGTTTATATGCTCTTTCATAGACTATCACGATCAACACATTTGTGTATATCAAGTAAATAAAAATTAATAACAAATTCGTTGTAAAGGTGCACAATATGAAGAGGGCAATATAATAAATGCATTTACAATGAAATGTAATGTCAAAGTTTTGTATTGATCTAGGTTTGCGTAAAAGACTGGTATGCTAATAAACAAGTACGACAACAATTTTATTTAATTTTGATGTTTAAGAACCTCCAATTCCGCCTCTCCTCTTAAACTTTAAGTCGTGCAATAAGTTCATTATCTCCACATCGTGTTGGTACACTTTATGCTGGACATTGTACGATTTGTTTGATGTAGGAAGATAAGGGAGCTACCATTTGATTTTTATGGGGAGGTTAGGATGAAAAATTTTGTCCTGCATTTTTTTTCAGGAGTGATATCTGTCCTGCCTTTTTATTTTTCACTCTATTCGGTCCTGCCTTTTTTTTTAAAAGTTTATCCTATTTTTTTTACCTAAATTGTAATCCTGACTATTTTTTTGGGCAAGTGTCTCATCCTGCCTTTTTTTTTACTCAAAACTCCTGTCCTGCCTATTTTTTTCAAATTTCATCCTAGCCCCCATAAAAATCAAATGGTAGCTCCCTAACAATAGTTCTATTTAATTCAAATTAAAATGTACATACATATTATACTGGCGAATAAGAGATTACAAAAAAATGTTAGTGTCTATAATGTATCGCATTTTGATATTCTTATTAACAGGACTTGCAACAAAAGTAAGTAATATGATAATAATGAAAGCCAATACTTAAACCAATTATCATGTCTGATTATCGGTCAATCAAAGTTTATACTGATGACATTTACATTACAACAGATTCAGGAAGCACTCATCAAATCAAAATGGACCTATATTTACATTTGTCTGAGTATTTCTTTGTTTCAACATCATTAAGATAAGAGCCATATTTGATTAGGACTTTGTCAAGGAGACAGCGAAATAAATATTAACATAAAAATAGCTCAGCCAACATAGTCATCAAACTTAGTAATCTAGGTTCTGTCATTTTATAAATTTGTACATGTTGTAGTTGAAATCTTTTTCAAAACTTAAGGATCAAATAACAAATATCCAATACATGTAATTGCTTTATAGTTTAGTTAGATGTTCCTTGGTGGAACATCTGCAGATGCAGCAGTTTTTATTTGTAATTGAGCCACAACTCACAACTTGGGAAAATGAATCATATTTTGTACTTGCACATAAATCTTTTTTAAGAACAACCAGGCGCTATAAAGCTTTACGGTAACATGTATTTATCATAGTTATTGAATGTAGATGTATAATAAGACTTTATTAACCAACTTACTACAATATGTATAGAAATGCCCATGCTTTATTAGAGGAAAGTCATTATGAACGGAGAAATTGCTACAGCCAGTCATTACGAAATCTCAGTCATGCATTACGAAATCACACCCGTGCATTACGAAATCACAGCCATGCATTATGAACAGATGAAACGGGACATCGATTAAATCAAAATGTCGTTTATTTTTTTTAGATAAGGGACAACTTTTAAAAAATTTTTTTTTTAACTTAATATCATAAAAAAAAGTTTTAATGATGTTCAGTGTTTTGTAACGACTTGAAACGGAAATATTTCACAGCCTTTTTGAGTACGACTTTCGATTATTATCACTGTTTCATTTCCGTTGATCAATCATCATACCTCATCAGAACGCAGACTACTCAAAGAGTAAGAAAAGTTAAACTGTCTGATTTATTCTTCCAGCTACTTTATATTTGCTAGATAAAATGAATTGTAATAGCATAGAATTAAGTACTTGGATGAGAAATCAGAAATTACATCTGACAATGTTGACCAAAAATCCACCGTGAATGGGAAAAGACAAGTTCAGCTATGAATTCCCATATCTTCTTCACGGTAAGATTATTACTCTTTATTTAATCGAAGAATTAAAACCATTTAATAAAAGTGTTATGAACTGGCTTTTTCTGTATTGGTCCTATTATCGATCCGTGGTTAGCTGTATTTGAATCCGAGACTGGAAGACTGTTCTTGAATGAAGTTTTTTTTAAGTTGGTTAATAAAAGTATCAATATATGGACTTTTTAATATTGGCCCTGTAACATGCCCTTGATATTAATAATGGCCTCGGACAGTTGTAATGGCCCTCGGCATTGCCTCAGGGCCATTACAACCATCCTTGGCCATTATTAATACCTCGGGCATGTTACAGGGCCAATATGAAAAAGTCCATACATTAATACTATAGTAAAATCCGAATGTTTATTTGATTTACTGTTGATTTCCATGTTGAGACGATAACCTCCTCGCTAAAAAGAAACATGACAAAAACAACAACAACATAAATAAATAAATAAATAAATAAGTCAAAACAACGATACGTTTTCAAAAGAATTTTCAAAATCTATTACATGTTCTAGCCTCGGAATGCACCGAAAATAAATCGGCATCTGGTTATTCTTAGAAAGATTTACGCGCAAGTACAAAATGTATTTCCAATTTTCCCAAGTTTTGAGTTTAGTACAAGAGATGAAGAAGCTGGTATATATATATTTGTAACACTAATGATTTTTTAGCTCACCTGGCCAGAAGGGCCATGTGAGCTTTTCTCATCACTTGGCGTCCGTCGTCCGTCGTCCGTCGTCGTCGTTAACTTTTTACATTTTGAACTTCTTCTGGAGAACCACTGAATGGAATGAAACCAAACATGACATGAATGTTCCTTATGAGGCGCTGACCAAGTGTTGTTACTTTGTAGCCGATCCATCATCCAAGATGGCCGCCAGCGGGGGACTTAGTTTAACATAGGACCCTATGGGAAATGCATACAAATGACTTCTTTTAGAGAACCACTGAATGGAATGAAACCACACATGGCATGAATGTTCCTTATGAGGTGCTGACCAAGTGTTGTTACTTTGCAGCCGATCCATCATCCAAGATGGCCGCCAGCTGGGGGACTTAGTTTAACATAGGACCTTATGGGAAATACATACAAATGTCTTCTCTTACAGAACCACCGAATGGAATGAAACCAAACATGGCATGAATGTTCCTTATGAGGTGCTGACCAGGTGTTGTTACTTTGCAGTCGGTCAATCATCCAAAATGGCCGACAGCGGGGGACTTAGTTTAACATAGGACCCTATGGAAAATACATACAAATGTCTTCTCTTAGAGAACCAGTAAATGGAATGAAACCAAACATGGCTTGAATGTTCCTTATGAGGTGCTGACCAAGTGTTGTTACTTTGCAGTCGGTCCATCATCCAAGATGGCCGCCAGCGGGGGACTTCGTTTAACATAGGACCCTATGGACAATACATACAAATGTCTTCTTTTAGAGAACCACTAAATGGAATGAAACCAAACATGGCATGAATGTTCCTTATGAGGTGCTGACCAAGTGTTGTTACTTTGAAGCCAATCCATCATCCAAGATGGCCGCCAGAGAGTGACTTAGTTTAACATAGGACCCTATGGAAAAACCACTAAATGGAATGAAATAAAACATGGCATGAATCTTCCTTATGAGGTGCTGACCAAGTGTTGTTACTTTGTAGCAAATCCATCAACCAAGATGGCTGCCAACGGGGGACTTAGTTTAACAAAGGACCCTATGGGAAATATATACAAATGTCTTCTTCTAGAAAACCGCTTAATGGATTGAAACCAAACATGGTATGAATGTTTCTTTCGAGGTGCTGACCAAGTGTTGTTACTTTGTAGCTGATTTGCAATTGTCTTTATAAAGTCATTTTCTACAATTTCAATGAATTTATTGGTAATTTCTGTAAACTTTACAAAAGTCTTCTGCTTTTGATTAAATTACAGGGCCAATATTAAACCAAATTTGGCCTCAATCATTATTAGGATATCTGTTATGATTTTTGTCTATTTTTACATGATTTCCAAAACCAAAGTAGAATCAGGTGAGCGACACAGGCTCTTGGGAGCCTCTAGTTATTGTTGGTATATTGTGAACATTATGCATAATCTAAAAAAAAATCTCAAAAAATCGAAGCAGTTAAATTAGTTTGACTCTTTGACTACGACATTTCTACTCGTCGCACAGTTTACGAAACAATGTTTGAGAAATCCATTAGTCGCCTGTCAATTACATACTGTGTAGTGATGCATCAGTGTTTGTGAATGTAGTAGATTACATATAAATCCTGTCTTTTAGTATATTAACACTGTAGTGTTTAGTACAAGATATAAAGTAGCTGTAATTGATAATCAACGTTACAGAACACACAGTCATTACCATAATAAAATTGCATAACACGTAGACGATTCCGAAATAAACAGTAGCTAATCAAATTAAAATTTACATGGACGTAATTCAGAAATTAAAGTGTGCATTTATTGTTGCAAATGTTTGAAGTATGCACAAAAGATCGAGATAAAATTGTCGATTTCAGGAAATCTGCATACCAAGATATGTATCAGATAACAGAATTCGTTCTAGTTTCAATTTCGAATAGTTCACCTGATGATTTATACAGCAAAATAAGCAGTTGTTTTGGCAGCTGATTTAAAATGGTGATTCGTTAATTTCCAACAAATTTATCGAACATCACTTAGATAGCCTGACGCTAAACAGTACACGGACAAAATGGGATGAAGTTCAACATAGTTGTTTTAATAGAAGGTATTACATGTTATACATAAATCATCCATAAATGATTTTTATCAAATACGGAACTTGCAAATCAATATTTTATCTTCCCGTATATCAAATACGACTTTTCACAATTTGTATACATGTAAAAGATTTATGCGCCGAATAAAATTCCTGAACGTAAAATTAAGATTAGGATTCTTTTTTTTGTGTGTATACATGTATTATATAGTATGTATCATTAGTATTGATGTACTTTGCTATATTTTAATTGTTGGATATAAATTATCTTTTCAATAAGTTCTGGTATGATCAATAACTAGATTTATATTACTTATAATTGAGCTTTTTAACTTACATCACAATTTTATACAATTTAGTAACATTATCTGTAATTATAGTGGTCAAGGTGTACTTATCGAGAGACACTGGATTTTCTATTGAGAAAAAGAAAACTCATCGCATGTAAGATAAAGCTATAAAATATAAAGTTTTTGCACAGAACTTTACCAAAGAGTAAGGCCAATTTCCTTATATTTGCTTCACTCCTCAAAATCAACTAAAAAAGAGTGAATACTGTACATAATCTTAAAATATACTGTTTCACAATTTAACAATTTCCCATAAAATTAGAAAGTTATTCAGTATTACACATAGACATGTTCCTGTTGAAAGCATTTTGATTAAAAAAGTGCAAATTTTACCGTTTTGTCAAATTTTGTATCGCAGGACATCGCAAACCAAGTTGAATTAATTTGCATCCGAAAGACAATACACAGATTTAATGCCAATATAATTGAGATTTTGTTTAACGATGTATTTCTTATACATTTTTGGTATAAATGCTCAAAAGTGCAGCTTGGGGTATTCCTCAGGCTTTTATAATTTGATCAGTTTAGAAATAAGCCAAACTATTATTAGAACCTTAAAGTAAATACATTGGGATATGATACTATGAATTTAAGTATAGATGAAACAGATTGAAAATAGCCCTGGTGACAAATAAATTCAGGAGAAAATGTTTCTGCTACGTTCTTGTAAGCATCGATTCAAATTAAATTTTCCTATGCACCTATCATTTCAAAACAGAATTTTACGGTATCTAAAAGATAGCATGAGTATATACATGTATATGTAACACTCCAAAACGTGTCCATCCCCCCAAACGTGTCCTATTCCCCCAAACGTGTCTATTCTCACCAAACGTGTCCGTAATATTCAATATTGCCCAAACGTGTCCGATTTCATAACCCCAAACGTGATAATTGTTATTCGCCAAAACGTGTCCACTGTTAAACACCAGAACGTCTCGCGTCTTTTAGCGCTAATATATGTATGTCTTAAATGACATCAATAACGTTTACGGCAATTCTATGAAGGGGGACACAGTTGATGAAGTGGTCATTATCATCATTAGTTTGTTCAATGCCGGTTGTTAATGATTATCATAATTGCAATTTAATCTGTAACATATGAACTTTTGACTGAAATGCTCATTGTCCAGTTGCAAGTATTTCATGCTCATTTAGAGCGAACATACAAATAATTTTAGTACAGTTGAATTAATCGTTTACTAAGTTAATTATTTTGTACTAATAAACTCCGATGATGCCTTTTATATTAATACGAATATTGCACGGCGGGCTTTCAGCAGAATTAACTTCCCTTTTTTCAGCAGTTCTGGTATTTTAAAAGCTCTTCAAATCATAAACTGGTTATCAGGTATTTTAATATATTTTAGGTTTCGAGCATCACTAAAGACACACGAACAAGAGACAAGAGACATAACGTCCAGTGCCAAATATTTCATGCATTATGTAGATAGGTTTTATTATCATACCAGGAATTTACGATTGGGCCTAAATTTTTACGGTTATACTTGGGATTAACACTAGTTGGGTTTTTTTGTTTAATTTAAGAGCGAGTAAAGACCGATATTTAAATGACTTCAGTAAGAAACTACTTCAATCTCCGTTATGTAATAGAGGCCGTTTTAAATAAAAGTTGCAGAAATTTAAAAAAAATGTTGCCTTTCAAAATACAACTGATGGCACCATGAAAGAGTGAACTGCGCAGAGAAAGGGACATTTTCCCTAGACGAGGTATCTAATTTAATATCTTACATTTACATCCGACATAGCCGAACGGACACCCCCACTTTTACCCAGGTTATACTGCCGGTTTAAAAAGACCTAAAGTACTTTATTTCAATTTTTTAATAAAATTGTAAAATTAGTATACGTTAATGAAAAAGCAATAACCAAATAACCTACCTATTTATAATATGGACACAAACGATTGTTCCAGTAAAAGAAAAACTTAAGCTTGATATGGACACGTTTGGGGGTTGGGCACGTTTGGGTGTTTATTAAATAAATAGGGAATGTGTCCATGGGACACAGATGATGCCCCCGCTTGCATATAACGTTATAAACTGACATAACTCAAGAAATGTAAAAGTGGCGCTACCCAAATTTGTACTTGATCTGAGTTTGTGGTAATAAGCATTGTTTATAAGTTTCATAACATTTGGTTGAGGCAAACTTAAGTTAGAAAACGGAAACGAAAAATTCAGCAATTTTTCCATTTGTAAAGGGGCATAACTTTAGAACGATAAAAGTGACGCCACCAAAACTCAAACTTGATCTGTGTTTTGTGGTAATAAGCATTGTCTATAAGTTTCATAACATTTGGTTGAGGCAAACTAAAGTTAGAGAACGGAAACCAATTTTGGGACGTACGTACTACAGACGGACAAGGGTAAAACTTAATGCCCCCTCCGCTACGGCGGGGGCATAAAAAGGGACATATTTAGGTGTTTATACAAATGACACGCTTTGGCGTCCTTTTACATTTAGACATGTTTTGCAGTTCAGTGACGTCATGTGGACACGTTTGGGGGAATCGGACACGTTTGGGAGGGAGGACTCGTTTCTGAGTGTTACATATATATAAGTGGTTAAATTCAGGTCTATTTCATACTTAAATGCATACTTTTTAAGAAATGAAAACACATGTTCTGGAAAAAGTCAATTATCTATAAGCAAGTGGTAATTATCTTCCTATTCTTATATAAATTATTATTGTTAAGTGTTAAATAACACATCTACTATTACTCCAATGGTTTACGACCATTTCTTTCATTTATTTTCCTTACGAATCATTATAAAATACATTAAATACGTAACACTTGGCAATATATAAGTAAGAAAATATTCTGTTTTTTTTCAGATTTTTTTTTCGATACGAACAGTACCATTTTCAGGTTGTTCGACATTTGTTTCTGGTAGATACGTTAGAAACCATGTAAAAGTCCAAGAGGCCAAATACACCAAGCTTTTTATAATTCTTAAAAAACTAATTGCTGAAATACAAAAAAACAAAATCCATTTATGGTCATCTTTATCTAAACACTATTTTAATGTGGAAAATATCAATATATTTAACGAGGTTTTATCTGTAAAGTAATATACTCTATTATATATGTAAATATAATTACCAACAGACATGCATGACTAAATGTATACAAACAATTGTAGAGTTTTAATAATCTTATATACTGGTATACAAAATATGAATATGGATAAAACTACAAATAGCACAATGTCAGAATTACTGTTTTGGTAATAAAGAATTAACCTAAAGATTTCTCGATTTGTTTATTAAAAGTGATTATCACTGAGTAAAATATAATATAAAAATGAGAAGATGTGGTATGATTGACAATGAAAGACCATTTCCTTATACGAATGTCATCTGTCATTTTGTCACTATCCAAAAGGGTTAATGGGAAATAAAAGAAATGTGGTTGTTGGTTTAACGGGATTAAAGCATTTTTTTTATCCATACAGCTTTCTTGGGTTGGGTGTCAGGTAGATGGTAGGGGATGGTGCATCAATGCTCGGCGGGATACTGACAAGTTAAAACACGTGCCTATACAAGAAGGTTGATTTAGTTACACAATTTGAATTAAATTTGGTTAGACCAAACATTCTTCCAGATTCCAGATTACATTGATAGTTAAACATTGTTTCATCTTTTGAAATTACATAGATAAAGTATTGAATCATAAATCATACGAAAATTCGCAATGAAATTATTACTTAATTTTATTTATTTGACATAAATTAATTAACTTATACAACATCAATTTGAGATTAAGATCTCTCGTCTCTCAATAATGATTCATACCCATGTTTTGAAATATATACACACCACTGTGTTCATGTTGAATTCAATGTTTACAAAGAAACTTCTTAATCATATTACATACCTTTATTTTAGAACGCCACTGTAAAAAGTCGCGAAAATGATCCCTGTTGCCGGGTGACGTTCGCTTCCACAGTAAAAAGGAAACAATTGAATATGTGATCGACAAAATTATTAAGGGAATGATATAAGTTAACACAAGAACAAAAATAGTATATATTCTCCTTGAGTTAGTATTTGGCCAAATCTCATTGCATACGAGAACACCAGATTCCAAATGCATCGCACGTGCTACAATTAATTGAACAGACGCTAGAAGTATGGAACATGTCCATATAGCAACAATAACATATTTGTATCTCTGTAATGTAAATCGATGTTGAAGAGGATATGCAACAACTAAAAATCGGTCCATTCCTATAGCAACGTTTGTAAACACGCTTGCCGCAACAGATAACATTTGAACAAACAAAACAATCGGACAAAATGGTTCAGAAAATATCCATGTACGAAAAATTGCATCCGCAAATGTAAATGGCATACAAAACAATGCCATCAAAAGGTCAGCAATTGCAAGGTTGATAAGAAAAGGTCTCAAATCCGTCCTTGACCTTTTACCCTTCCTAAAAACGATCACAACTATTATGTTACCAACAATTGAAAGGAATGTTGTCAATGAATATAAGATAATTAATCCAATTAATGGCTGATTGTCTACTCTTGATGAAGATATTATGACTTCAGTTGTTGAATTTCGACTTAGATTGACATCAACAGCCATGTTGATAAATACTTTCGAAACTTTATTACCAACTGTTAAAACAAATACTTTCACAGCTCTTTGTACACTGTCGTTGTAACTAATTCTCTAATATGACAGTATGTTATCGACCACCGCTTAGTGTTATATCTCGACATGAATGAATGACTGAACGAGCCAGAAATCTATGTGAAAGTCGCACGTACCGCTTCAAGATTCCATTGTATACATTGATCAATCGTCATATAGTTTGGAAAACAAAACGACATCAATTTCTAGTGAGCAAAGAACAGCATCAACATTGTTGAAACATTGCCGACAAGTATAATTCCATGTTTCTATACAATAATATATTTTGTTTGAATCAGATGCGGTATAATATATTCCATAGTAAATCAGTGTGAGTCCTTCTAAATTAAATTTCAGAGAAATATTTTGAAAAAATTAATAACGCAGATCTATTGCACTGGATGCATTTGAACCGTATATAAATTATTGATAACATTTACCTCCTGTGGTTGAATATGTACTACACGGTTTAATATGCAGAATTGATTTATATACGAGTAGTTTGATAATTTGCCCCCTCAACTTATCGAATTCTTTATTTACATGATGTGAAATAGAGTCAATTTCAAATATCAATTAGTTGATAATCCTCTCAATCTGGTCAGCTTTGTTTTATGTCATCAGAGACAATCACGCATATATATATTTAATACATAAGTATTAACTTTCAATCTTCCGAACATCACTATCTCACTTCTATCTTCCGAACATCACTATCTCCACCTCAATCATTAAATGTTCTGCTGAAAGAAGCAACGATTCTCTAATCATAACCAATGCAAAAGTTACCTCAAACTCGCTTTTGCATACAATTAATAGAAATTGAATCCAATTTTATGAAAGCCATACAGCATATAAACTTAGGTAAATAAGAGAAATCAATGGAAACGCATGTATTTATAGACAGAGAAGTTATCGTCACTATTGTGACTCCTATGGAGCAAGGAGAACTCGATTACATCAACTGAGATGAACATGAAAGCATAACTTTAAAGCAGCGTAATTAAAATGCTGAATTTGATTCATACTAGTACTCTTGGTTGGCTTGGTGCCATTTCAATATGATCTCCAGTCCAAAGCATGTAGTTGGCCTTGACCGCGTTTGATTTCGTTTATGTCTGGGAAACTCTTTTAAAGGCCCGACACAACGATGACCATCGCTATTTGATAGTTTCTGTCTACTTATGCTGTGATATATATTCTTTCATTTCTTTATTGTTTCGATTTTCAATTTTTATGATTTCTTCTTTCGCTCTTTTACATGTACTGTTTTTACATGACAGGTAGTTGAAATATAATTTTGGTAAACTTATCAACTTGGATGTGAAACACCTTCTGGAAGGTGAAAAAAGTATACACAGATTGTAGGTAAACATCTCCGCAGCGGTCTGGTCTTAGACTATGATAGTATTGGCCATGAAAGAGTTTTGTCAGGTGAGCTCTAACTTTTAAAATTAAAGTTAGATAAATATTCGGAATACAGTAGCTTTATTTTAAAAAGACAAAAAAAAAAAAAAAAAAATAATAATAATCGCCTGGTGCTTCTTTACATTATGTCTAAATGCTTTACATCAACATGATTTCTCGTGAAATATTTGTGGTCCTAGCGTGGTATTCGAGTAAAGTCTTTGAAGATTAAGTTAATATGTATAATTAACAAAATATACTTTTACTTGTTTTTTTTTCTGATTCTTCTATTTTCTCTGAGAGGTTTAGTTCTTTACATCTGCTGTTAACACGGTATTATTATTGCAGACCGTAAATGTATGCATACCTCTAGAATATTTGTTGTTTTCTTTTTACTTTTGATTTTGTTGGGTTGCTGTTGCACAACATATATATTTTTTTTTATGAAGAACATTGTTCTTTGATAGATAGATGCAACTTATACATGCATGTACACTTGTAAAATTTTGTATAACACATTTGTAAATGCAAGAAGGTCTGGAATGGGGACTATGTTCTTTACATTTTAAGGCAATAATTCTCAATACATTCATTTATTTTAGGCCCATTTTTCTTCGCTCTTTTTTACCGTTATTCTCTATTCTGTAAACCTCACCAGACCAACACACAGCGCAGTGGCGGATCCAGGGGGGGAGGTTGGAACCCCTCTTTTTTTTTGACGATCAATGCATTTGAATGGGGACAAATAGTTGGAACCCCCCCCCCCACCTTTATCCTGGGTTAGGAACCCCCCCTTTTATAAATGGCTGGATCCGCCCCTGCAGCGTAATAATTTGATACACATAACCCCGCATTTTTCCAGCAGTAATATGATGATTTTAGATTATTTTAATACGAGATATGTACATATATGTTGATAAGTCTCATTGTGATATTCACGTTCAAAACCTAACTCATAGTCAAAGTAAACGAGTAATGAAGAAAACACTTGTAATGGACCATGCCGGACAGAGGGAATAAAACAATCAATAAAACACGTCTTAAAGTACACATATTATTGAAAGAAAGCACTATGTATGTACTTATTTGAGACATTTTAACATATTGGCTAGTTTATGCAGAATTTAACCTAGGGAAACGTTTTGATATCACATTTCAGATAAAAGTACATACATTGTTACATGCATTAAATTTGTAATGAACATGCGTATGAATTTTGATATGTGATATAGGTATTAATTGGTATCATATTTGAGTACATCCGCAATGGCGGTGTTTGTTTTCAGATTATAATCCGATAAGAGGAAATTGACGTGCAAACGAAAAAGCAAGATCAGGTTTATCAATAGGTTAAAAGTATTTACGTAAAACATACGCCTTGACGGTTAAATACATCTTCAATCGTACTTAAGGAAAACTGTGTTATTTTGTAAACTCCGATTAATCAGAATACGGATTTTAAACATTTCCTTTAAATGAGTTATCTTCAAATATATGCATTTTGCTTGTACATGTATATTGTCAATGGGATTACGAAAATTATGTTATAGCAGATAATCGATACACCTTCCAAAGTAGAGCTCATTTTATCATATTTTCATGTTTTTGTCGCAGAAATAGTTCCTGGAAATATGATAGTTGTTTTGTTAAAGTTAACTGATAAATGTTATTCTAATTTGTCTAAATTGCGAAAGTAATAGTAATAAATATTTGCCTTCGTCTGATTGCTTTCATTTAAAAACTATAATTCATAAATTTATCTTTTGGAGTAGTAAATATGTTCATAAATTTCTCGTTATCGCAAATACAACTCTTATTATTAAAACTACAATTACTGTTTAATTGACAGCAACAACTGTGATGTTACATAATGTTACGATGAACACTTTAATAACAAAATTAAATGGTGCAGCTAAGCTATGATAAAAAAAAAAAAAAAAAAACTATGATTTTATTTTTTTTTTTTGCATTAGATATTTTTCAAAAAAGAAAATGTCTTCATGTTTTGAACGAAGATACATTTCAAAAATTTAAAATGTTCTCAAAGAACCATATAAAGCCTAAAGCCAAAATAGAATTGTTTCAAGGCTAAATAAACCAGTTTGGGATATAAATTTACAGCGAAAACAAATGTTTTTGCAAAAGAAAAACATATTAAAAAATGCACTTTACAACACCTTTTGGTTGGGAAATTTTCTGGATACTTGATTGCTTCTGACATTAAACTTTTGAAAATAAAGACATTTTGAGAGACCAATCTAGCAAAATATTCGATTTCGGGAAAAATCCTTTACCAAAATTGTATTGTTTTAAACATAAACCAGACCGTTGATTTTAATCTCTTTCGAACTGTTTTATAATTTGAAATTCTGTGTCTTTTCATGGCTTACGATTCCGTATGGGTTTTGTTCATTGCTGAAGGCCGTACGGGAATCTATAGTTGATTACAACCTTTGCCATCTGATGAATAGTGGTCTCATTGGCAATCATACCACATCGCCTTATTTTCAAATATAGTGCCCACGAACATCGTCGATATCACAGATCAATTCTTGTATTTGAATATCTACAATATTTAATGCTTGAATATAATTGGTCCGTTTGGATTTGTTTTCTGTGGTTTACAGCGGTGAAGTTGAAATCATCCCTTCGTTAATTTTATGGACGCCATTACGAGTTGGTTGACCTTTATGAAATATCTGTTTCACAGATGACAACGGATATGTTTCAATTGTCGTAATTACAATCGCGTGCCCCTTTTCCCGAATGTGATCTACCGAATTAGACTTATCACCGGGTTTGTACTAACATAAGCAACACGACGGGTGGCACATGTGGAGCAGGATATGCTTACCCTACAGGAGCACCTGAGATCATCCCCAGTTTCTAGTGGGGTTCCTATTGCTCAGTCTTTAGTTTTCTATGTGTGTTTTGTGTACTGTTGTTTGTCTGTTTGTCTGTTTCTTTTTTAGCCATGGCGTTGTCAGTTTATTTTCGACTTATGAGTTTGAATGTCCCTTTGGTGTCTTTTGCATCTCTTTTCCACTTCGAGAGACAATACTCCCGAAACTACTTTTTTATCCTTTTTTTAATTACTATTTTTATAAAGTTGATATACATGTAGCCATGTACGATACACATTGATGTCATCCTGGGGTTCCAGGACATTTGAAACTGGACCAAAAAAATTACAAATTTTGGGATTGAGAATCATAATTATTATTAAATACATTTTTTCTAGTAGTTATTGACGAGTAAAAAATTTGGACTAAAGTCCAAACATACACATTTCCTTATGTTTATATGATTTCAAAACAATGAGTTGTAGATGCTCCTTGTGAATTGTCCGCCAAAAATATGGTCTGACTTTTCATCAAAGTAATTATATATATATAAGAAGTGCATTCGGAATGGCCATGGCATGATTATAGAGATAGATTTTGATAGTAAATGTTCAGTTTAAAATAATGCATTTGTACTGAAACTTATTTTATATCTAGCAACCAGATGATTTCTGCATCTTTTATCAACTTGGTACATCTATCCTTGAGATAAGATATTGTTTCATGTTAATTTGAAAACTTTAAATTACTTACATATCATATTTAAATGTTTTAAACATTCACTTACTTAACAAATCTGAAAGAAACTTAAATTCACGCTTGACACGTGTCTATTTGCATTGATACCAAATGACGTTTATGCATTAAGCATCCATATTTCACTGATAACAAGTAAATAAATCGACTATAATTGACAATTACTTTCATGTAATGTATATGTATTTTGCATGAACTCAATATAATAAACACATCCTGTTATCGGCTTTAAGTACTGCAGGTGCAACTGGTACCATAGATCGACCTCTGCTGTATACGACTGCAAACTCCATTGTATTGCAATGACAATCAGATAAAACCCGACTACAAACGATAGCCAAAACAATTGTTCCGAATTGCAATCGGGAACACCGATCCAATTGTATCTGCTGTAATGATAGCCGTTAATGGAGTTTATTAAAAGCAAGATCTTTCTCCGAACAATCCTATATACATTAGGACGGGAAAAGAAAACTAAATACAAATATTCATCCAAGAAATTTAACATTAAATGTTTTTTCTCATGCAAATTTATTCATTACATAGATGAGATTCCACACTTAAATGTGTTTTCTACTCGTTTTTATTCAATGTGATGGGTTTACTTATGACCTATTTCATCTTTTTGTGGTCTTGTAGATTAGTTTAATTTCTTCAGCGCTGGTACAACAATACTAGAAAGTATTTAGCGTAGTCGAAAAATAAATGTTTCCGTTCTACAATTAAAACTTTTACTAGATAACAAATACCTCTGCAACAAACCTTTATTTCCCAAGCGAACAAGTCTTTACAGATGAGGTTTGTGATTGCGTTGAACAAATTACAAGGTCGTTATATAGAATATACTGATGATTATCTTATGGCAATTATATTTTGTCAATATAAAGGAACTATATACAACTGTTATGCATGTACAAGAGGGAGGTTTAGCTAGCTATAATCCAGTTTTAATCAACTATTTTTTATGGCAAATGACGGTACCAAGTCAGGAATATGACAGTGTTTATCAATATTCGTTCATTTTTTTTAAATAGTCCAGCGTTAGATTTGTCAGTTTTATGGACTTTCCCTCTTTTGAATTCACCTTGGACATCGGTAATTCTGATATTACATATTTGTATGACGACTAAAATTAACTATTTGAACTCAATATTCAAAGCATTAATAAATCATGATAAAAAAATCCGACATGAAACACTACGAAAAAGGAGGAAAAACCTCATTTGCCTTTTCAATCCCTAGAAAGCAGTTTAAAAAACCATTTTTATCACCAAATTTTTACCCAATTTTATTAAATTTAAGATAAGAATAGACTGATAATTTCATGAGAAAAAACGGCTTTTATATGATTATCATGACTGGTGCCGACACATTGGGTCTGGCCTACTGTTGAAAGTTCATTACATTCAGGGTAAAGACAATTGAAATATCGGAAATATCTTAGTTGTGAAGAATTATATATATCTTTTTCAAAATTATCAAATAAATAGAACAAATTACTGGAACACTTCTGAGAGAACAAATCTCCCTGGTGTATAATTTTTCCAGATATAAACTTTTTGTAGTCAATTTAAACCAGAGTCGAGCTAACATGGTGATGATAAGACATGATCTATTGTCATTAATTTGTTCATAGCAAGTGACTGAAGCATTTGATGTCCTTTAATCTCTTGCTGATATCAACAAGTGTTCTTGATGTTAGATTTAAATTGTTCTCTCGTGAGGGTCTTGAAGAGGTTAACAGAATAGAGAATAATGGGCAAACCTTGAGGGGGAAAGGGCAAAACAATAAAGAATAGAGAATACAGGGCAAACCTTGGGGGAGGGGGGCAAAACAATAAAGAATAGAGAATATTGGGCAAACCTTGAGGGGGGAAGGGCCAAATGATAAAGAATAGAGAATATAGGGCAAACCTTGAGGGGGAAAGGGCAAAACAATAAAGAATAGAGAATATTGGGCAAATATTGAGGGGGAAAGGGCCAAATAATAAAGAATAGAGAATATAGGTCAAACCTTGAGGGGGAAAGGGCAAAACAATAAAGAATAGAGAATATAGGGCAAACCTTGAAGGGGAAAGGGCAAAACAATAAAGAATAGAGAATATAGGGCAAACCTTGAGGGGGAAAGGGCAAAACAATAAAAAATAGAGAATATTGGGCAAAAAGTGAGGACAAAAGGGCCAAATAATAAAGAATAGAGAATATGGGGCATACCTTGAGGGGGAAAGGGTAAAACAATAAAGAATAGAGAATATAGGGCAAACCTTGAGGGGGAAAGGGCAAAACAATAAAGAATAGAGAATATAGGGCAAACCTTGAAGGGGAAAGGGCAAAACAATAAAGAATAGAGAATATAGGGCAAACCTTGAGGGGAAAGGGCAAAAGAATAAAGAATAGAGAATATAGGGCAAACAGTGAGGTAAAAAGGGCAAATCTTGAGGGGGAAAGGGCAAAACAATAAAGAATAGAGAAAAATAAGCAAAAATAATGTAGAATAGAGAATAATGGGGTTCTAAAATTAAAGGAATAGAAAATAATTGGGTTCTGAAATTAAAAGAATAGAGAATAATTGTGTTCTGAAATTGTAAGAATAGAGAATAATGGGGTTCTGAAATTAAAAGAAAAGAGAATAATGGGGTTCTGAAATTAAAAGAAAAGATAATAATGGGGATTCTGAAATTAAAAGAAAAGGGAATAATGGGGTTCTGAAATTAAAAGAAAAGATAATAATGGGGTTCTGAAATTAAAGGTAAGGGGGAATAATGGGGTTCTGAAATTAAAAGAAAAGGGAATAATGGGGTTCTGAAATTAAAAGAAAAGATAATAATGGGGTTCTGAAATTAAAGGTAAGGGGGAATAATGGGGTTCTGAAATTAAAAGAAAAGATAATAATGGGGTTCTGAAATTAAAGGTAAGGGGGAATAATGGGGTTCTGAAATTAAAAGAGAAGATAATAATGGGGTTCTGAAATTAAAAGAAAAGAGATTAATGGGGATTCTGAAATTAAAAGAAAAGGGAATAATGGGGTTCTGAAATCAAAAGAAAAGAGAATAATGGGGATTCTGAAATTAAAAGAAAAGAGATTAATGGGGTTCTGAAATTAAAAGGAAAGAGAATAATGGGTAAAATGAATAGAGAATACGGGAAAATGGTCTACGAAATAAAGAATTAACTGAGAAATGAGGGACCCCCATCCAGACCCTCATATAAATCGTTCATTCTCTCATCCCTATTATATCAATATCATTGACTTTTGATATTTAAATTGGGTTCTGATATCAATTTAATTAGCGTTTTGAAATGTTAAAGAGGAAACACTATCGTATAAACAAATAAAACAAATATAGAAATTTGTCAATTAAAACATTGTTACATAAGCCGTACATATGCGTCAAGAAGAGAACAAATAATTCAATCAAATAATAAAAAAATACCGAAAAATTAAATCATAAATTTAAATTGATTATACATATTTAAATATTGTTACTGACTGAAGTGAAGGCAGAAAAGGCAAACGTATTGCTGAATATTAAATTTTACAGCCCCAACCCTAGAGCCATCTTCATACTTATATTAGCCTTATTCATATAATAGTATTATTTTTCGTGTAGTATAACGCTAAAACATTTATTTATTATCAATACTTTCCCATTTTTTCTTTTGGACTACATGTATTTGCTCATTGAAAAAAAAGTATATGAATAATTGAGTAACTTGTTAACTTCTCTCATGTCTGAACTTTAAAGAATAACATAACCTTAGTTTAAACATGGAAGTATTATTTTGACAATCTAGTTCTAATGTCTTCCATGGTTTAACCACATGAATATGAGATTTGGGAACAACAAGACTCCAAGATTCGCACATCGTTTGGTTAATAGCACGATGATGGTATTGATTTTCTTAATATGCATCATTTATCAGAAAATGACTCATAAAACAAAAGAGTATTAAAATCGCAAATATAAATAAAATCTTGTGGAACTTTCGTTTCCTTTGATCTTTTTGTACGATATACAATAGAATTGTCTCGCCACTTCACTTAGCCGACAGATATTATTAATATTGTATTGCTAATTAGACATTAACTGCCTTTAGTTTTATCCATTGTCATTACAGATATTGTTCTATAATAGGAAATAGTTAAAATCTATTATTGAATAACGAAAATGAAGTTTCAAACAAATATTTAGTTTTTTATGCAGTTTGCAGTTTTCTTTTCAATATTTAAAAAAAATAATGATGACATGAAAACTGTTAACTTAAAAGCGTCACGGGAAGATGTCATGAACGAAGAAGGTGGTCAAAGAGGTGTAGCAAAAGAAAACATAACAGAACCAAAATAAAACTCACCAAATAAATTATTTAAAGTTATACTATTGCAGAAAATAACTGCAATCAACGTATAGTAGCAGATTTATGAATTTCGATTCACCTGGAGTGAGATAAGAAAATTAAAAGTTTCTGAAATCCATTCATGTATAAACATGAAAAATAATATATGAACTAGGCATCGCAAAGCTGAACTACTGCTTGCTATTCTAAAGCAAACGCTAAGCGTCCAACCAACCCCCCACCCCACCCCCAACGAAACACGTTATTGATCACGAGACCAACAGTTAGAAACGCAATAACTACGTCAAATATGTGAAACTTCTAAATGTCCAGATATGGTACACGTTGAAATCATAAAACATTAAAGTAATAGCGGATTCTTTGAGACATTTGTTTTTATCATTCCTTTTTTTTCTCCACCCCGTAAAATAATCATATGCATTCTGTCTATTGAAGTATGATACAGTAATGTATTATACTTATGACCCGTCAGTGTTAGTGTTAATGTTATATTTAAAAAAAAAAAAAAAAAATTATTACTTGAGGCTTTTTTACTTCTGTCAGGGTACCATCAATATATTAGAATAAAGGATAATAGGGGGTAAAGGGCAATGACACAGCAACCCAGTGAAGAAATTGGAGGACTACATGGAACATTGAAGAGGTTTAAATAATTTGAATCTTGCTTTTTTTCGAATTTTCTTTATTTTATATAGCAATTATACTACGGTTGCCCTTTCGATTTTCAAACGAAAAGGCCTAAAGTTTTCAATGTAGACTATGTTCATTTGTACACGAACCAATGGCAAAAAACATGTACAATTCACCCATATGCGGCCAAATTATTGATGTGACTTAGGATTTGACAAAGTTGCAAATATATTTTTGGGGTACGTATAATCCTATTGTAATGGCTGTCGTCATGATAAGGCAATATGGCCGCTAAGCAAATTAGCAAAGTACTCAAAATTTTGCCGTATGTTTGTTAATTTTGTTTTTGAAATCTCATCACTCCTCCTTTTTTTATTACCAACTGGCCATTAAATAACCGACATTTACTATAAACACGGAAATTAACAATTATACCTCTTTACGTGCTATCATTAAATCATACCGTCCTACGCTATTATATCGGCGGCTGTAGATCTAAATAGTTGACTGCAAAGCAACGTCATGAAAAGCACAGACAGATAATTGCATGTATATATGAATCTTCTACTATGCCGAGAATGAATTTAATTTGTACAAAATATCAATATATTAACACAAAAGTGTAACTTTTGAATTTACCAAAATCGAAAATGTTAATGGACAATTCACATTTTAACTTGTGTGCGTAAAAAAAAATCCTACTGGTAGAATCCGGCCTTCTCAAAACATCTATGTAAATAATTGATGAAAACATTCATTTAAATTTATGACACATTTATGATATCTTTATCCCTTTTAAAATTTGATTTTCTAATGAAAATATTTCGTTCATTGTTATGTAAGGCGTCATTAGAAACACTCTGAAGTTTTTGCAGGAAACACAATAGCATGTCAAAAATAAAAAGAGTACATGGCAGACGCCAGATACTACAAAATAAATGTTTGCATTTAGCGTATCAAAAGTAACGGTAATAGTAATTAAGTGTTTTCTCTAATAATGCATTCAATGAGAATAAAGTGGAATTAAGTAATTCTGCTTAACCATACATTGAATTCATGGTTTATTTAAACTCCATTGGTTGGAATTTCTTCCTGTTTATTGATTCCTTGTTTGTTGATACAGGAACATTTAGAAAAAAAAAACAAAAAAACCTTACAATTAAAATGCACTATTATACACTCTCTCATGTCTCTTTTGCATCGTTGAATACGTTACCAGAAAACGGACTAAGTTCGTTTCTGAACAATGCAATAGTCAATTATACAAACTCGTATGTTGAGTTGTTATCTTTGATCAACTCTATAAACATTATGTACTAAAATAAATTCATGTTCTCTCGTCTTTCAACAGTTATGTATCTATCTCTGAGGCTTGGAATATTATATGATTGTATCATAAAGTAAGTCAGAAGATGCATTCATTTGTATGACGCATGTCTTTCCTCTTCTCCTTGACTTAACACATTACACTGAATATTAAGCGTTAATTACAAATGCTTGTCTTATAATAACTAGCAGTTTTAAAGTATTCTATCATCAAATAGTCTAAAGATATTTATAGCACGTCTTTTGTATGTTTGGTAAACACCCTTTTCAGCGTGAGATATATCCACTGGAAATGTGTATTGACGTCAGTCACGTAAAACATACAGGTAATCAACAACTAACGAACTTACCTTTGACTAATTAGATTCCTACGTTCTTGTTAATCAAATTTTGTTTTGTTTCATGTTAAGATTATTTGCTATATGTTTAACAGCAATTTCAAATTATAAATTTTTATTGTTCGTTAATATTGTAAGAAGATTCCAAACTAAGATACAAAACATATAACCACATTCGAAGCCTGGGGTATGATAAAATAAAATTTGAATTCAAGATATTTAACCACTTTTTATTAATTTAAGAGCTTGAGATTTTTATCTGGCATTTTTTTTTTTCGGGTCACCGTTAACACTCACAGGGACAGTCACGCAATTATAAATGATCAGCATTATTAGCCATACCACGTGCACAGTTCCCAGCACTGAATCGACTTGACTTCATTCACGTTGCGGGTGTACTGATAAAGAAGTCGAATTTCTAACCTGTACCGTTTGAATGCATGGTAATGAGACATCTATTAATGAAACATGATAAAATTGTTTGTTAACGCTTTAAACAAAGGAATCTGATTTTGAATGCAAGTTTAATAATATATGTGTCGAGTAAGTACGAATTGATTTCATTGCATCCTGTTCTAAGTATAATTATTTGTCAAGCTGACTTAAACATTATTATTTCTGCATGAGAATATTATATGCATTCATTTACCCAATTCCATTAATCGTTATACTATTGCTTCATAGTCATGAAATTTACACGGAAATTGATTTTCACAGCAAAATCCTCAAATGACACGATTGTAATCTGATCATTGTTTTCCTACTGCTTCAATAAGATTAAAACTTTATCTAATCGTGTACAATGTAATGTGCAAGATCACATTTGAGTTATCTTAATTTATCATCATAACATAATGGCATCGCGTTAGAGATTACATAATTCACTACCAGACTTGTTTTATCAAAAAAGTAAAATCGTTTATTTCAGAACGTAGGCAAAGTTTTCATCCTCAAGCAATAAAATAGGTATATTTGGATGCACGAATTTGCTATCTGTAAATATTTGTATGTTATAATCTTAAATCCTGCATTGAAAATACGTTTATCATAAAAGCCTTTCGTTTTTTCGTTTTTTCGTTAAAATTTGCAACTTCATTGTTCACAAGTATTTTAGAATCTAGTGGCAGATCCAAGAGTATGGGTCGTAGAGGGCGTATGCTCCCCTTTCGCTACGCTCGGTGCTATCAAAATAACTACGGATAATTACGCCCTCCTTTCTTCAAACCCCGGACCCACCCCTGGAATCACATTGCTTTAACTGGTCGTGTAAAACTTGAAGAATTGAAACATTCAGACATTATTTTTTTGTGGGGGGATAGGGTCGTTAATAGAACGCTCCCTGGCATGCATTTATGTCATGTTTTTATATAAAACCTTTAATTTTGTCATTGAACATCAATAAAATATAATTAAAGAACGCAATCAAAACAATTCATATTTTTTTTACGGTACATGTATTGCACTACTACTGAACCACTATTGAATGAAGAAAAGACATTAACTGTGTTCTCGTAATTAAACTGTTTTATCGATTCAAGTAAGTATCGTCTTACTTAAATATCACACTTTGTAAAATATATTTTGCAATCAAAAGCCTTCAAATCGGAAACGACGTTAAAAGACAATATCATGACTTACTGACAGAACGAAATTTTCTAGAAAAAAGTCAAAACTGAATGTGTCACCATGTTGGATTTTAGATTTTCAGATTTTCTAATAATTATAAACCTCCTTGATAATCTTGTGGCAGCATTTTATCTCGAATACGGGACGCCAAGGTCAATCTCAGGGCGAGTCAACCAAAGATGAAAATTTGTTTTTGCTGATCTGCGCTAAGCATCTAGTCAGCTAGAAGTCAACATATTAATATATCTTGGTAGTGTAACAGGTCTTGCTGAGGACTGCTACATTACTAGAACTAGCACGTTTCAAATTCGACTCAATGTGTCGGTCTAATAAAAAGAATTGTTAATATTCATATAATCTGAGATTGCTTTCCTCTTATTACCTAACAGCACTTAAAATCGTGGGAGGTTATTTATGCAAAGAGGTTGGCATGTGCTACTGTTGCATACGATAGGTTGGATGAAGATGCAACTCTCGATAGTTTTATCAAATGCATAAATTAAATTCCAAAATTCTATGCACACGGAATGAAATGGCGCAGTTATGTGACTCATTGTTCAAAATTAAAGGACGACGCAAAAATGGGAGGTGAAAGGCGGGAACGAAGCTTTCGTGTGTGATACAGTGGGTTAGTATGCGAATAAAAGTTACAAATAAGTTATGAAAATGAATAAGGAATCGAAAGATTCATCTACTTGAAGATAGATCTTTTACAATTTCGAAATCGAAACTTGTCGCCTAAAGTCTGGGTCGGCTTTTTACATTTTTTTCTATGTTAATTGCGCTCTAACTACCCACGGCACTAATTAGTCAAAAAAATACCGTCAGACGTCATAGCAATCTCGGGACTAAAATTCTTCTTCCAATATATATTAATATGTTTTCGTCTTGATATAAATGTAATATTTGCCACTTGACGTTAAACACCAGAATCATCATCAAATAACCTTGGCATTAAGTACATTTGTTATTTTCTAATCATTAGTACTATTTCAACCCGAAATATTTCAAGTGTAGCAATCGATATTTAAATTTGATGTTTATTCAATCACATATTAATCTAATGGGACAATTTTTTGCAATCATCTCACCAGTATATTGGCATTCAGTTGATATCACGATAATCATTGCATGAAGAATTCGCTGTTGTTGATCTCATACGCTGTTTGTTTAAAAGATCAAGCGATGGAAATTGCACTCTATAAAGTTCATTCCTTTTTCCTTTGAACAAACGAAGTTTACCTCTGGAATTTAGTACTTCACATTTTGGATTATTAGAAAAGCAGATTAGATTTCCACATAGCAATGTTCCTTTTAACGTTCTCATTACATAACTTGAACAAAAGGTTTCTCTTTTATATTTCACAATGGTTGCCAAAAAAAGCAATGTAAAAGTATTTACAATTCTTTTATCTAAAATAATTCCGCCTCCTGAAACCGCCAGTGAAAATTCCTTTTCATTCAAAGAGAAAACAAGCAACTCAATACACGCACTTTTTTAAAGGTATAATTGCATAACCCAAATGCTATTTTAAGCTGATATTCAGTACTTAGTCTACTTAAGGTGCATGTAACCCATCAGCGAAAGGTATAGAGCAAAAGTGACCGCCGACAAAATATGTTGCATTTTGTTCTTATATTTCCTGTTCATAATCTATATGCTTTTTCTAAAACTAAGGTTACAACGCCATCGGGCAAATTTGAAGAACGTCTGTGTTGTCTGTTCTTTTTAAAATTTTTTTGGATTTTGCTCAAATGCTTATTTTTTTACCCTCCTCCCCTCGAGCGATCAACGACGGTGTTGTTTTTTCTTTTTAAATCTTTTGGATTTTGCTCAAACTTTTATTCGTTTACCTTCCAAGCTTTTCCGTAGATAAATTTGCTGTGTTTATGCGCACACTTTTGAGACAATAGAAATGATTGGTTGCGTGTTCATCTCTCTCCAGAATTACAAAAAAATAACAGCAAACAACAAATCAATCAATAGTTTTCGCCCGAAGTAGACAGTAACATTTTGCATCCGAAAAACTCATGAAACTTAAAGAATATCATTATATAAAGGTTCTTTTTGTCGATTTTTGTTACTTGCCATATAATTGTAAATATAAATATTACAGGATCCGAGAGAAAGGAAATACAATACAAAGTTTGGTGACTATGTTGAACGCTTCTATCCCATCGAACTTTAAATAAAAGATACAACAGATACAGTTAATATAAATAAGAAAATGTGGTATGAGTGCCAATGAGACAACTCTCCATCTAAGTCACAATGTATAAAAAGTAAACAATTATAGGTCAAAGTACGGCCTTCCACTGGACGTTAAGCAACCAACAATCAACAGTGGCCTTCAAATCGGAGCCTTGGCTCACACCGAACAGCAAGCTATAAAGGGCCCCAAAAAGACTAGTGTAAAACAATTCAAACAGGAAAACCAACGGTCTAATCAATATAAAAAACGAGAAACGAGAAACACTTAAGAACCACACCAACAAACGACAACCAAGTTCTCTTCAGCTTATACGATTCAAATGTCTCTTGGTATCTTCCGCCTCTTTTGTTTCTTATTGATATAAAATTACAAAACATAACATAGAGAATTAGATAATGCTGGTTTTAATTGAACGTACTAAAATGTTTTTAACAGATTCTGAAGATATATAATAAATTGGAAAGTTTATTATCTAAACAGAATATATATCACTCTTCCATGAAACATATGTCAGTCTGCCCTTTTAAAAGTTGTGCCATCAACGGAAACAAAATGATATATTGTAGTATCCCTGTTCAGTTGTGATGTAACAGATTGTTGTCTAAAAGTACCTATTTCTTGTAATGATTGACGGAAATGTAATTACGACAACTTAAGCATAACATAAATCGTATCGAACATTCAATTGTACTTTCAATGTCAGAGTTCTTGTCTTAGATGCATTTGTAACAAATGAGATATTAAAAGTGTGGACCTGTTGAATAGCTTAGAAGCAGAAAATGTATATGTTCCTGGGAATGTAGCTTTAACAATTGTCTGTTCTTCAAAAGCAACACAGCTTATAAAAATTAATTTTACAAATAATATGTATATTTAAGATGATTAATACATTATTGTGCTTTATCGAGGGTTAATTGATTGCTATCAAACGTTAACACAGATGAAAATAGTGATAAAATTAATAAAAATGGAAACCGTATGAACGTAAGTAATTTATCTCTTGAAACTAATGATAAGAATAAAACAATTTTGATTTAATTAACTATTATCTTTTGTAAAGATAACATTCCTCTGAAATGTATTAATGATCATCGATGATGTTCGAATCATCAATCTTTATTCAGAGTTTAAAAGATCATTTCACAGGATTTCTTTCTATAACATGGAGTTTTCATATAAATTATCAAAATGCGATACCTTTAGTAAAACACAAAGTTGCCAAATATATCTGCAATGTATTATACATTATATAGCATTTAAAATACCAATCATCAGCACTATTATTGACATATCGACTAATTATAGGAAGCCATATATAGTACTATGTATACATAATAATGTAATATTGTTTCATTTTATTATACATTTTTAGTTGAGTATCCATCTGTTGCAATACAAAATGACTGAAGTCAATATGTAATATCTGCTTTCATCATGACATGGCAATATTAACTATCTCGTGCGATGACGTAGCAAATTATCAATATCCATTACAAATTAAGCAACGCCACAGTGCATTAGCTGTACATGTGAATGTGTCAAACATTCAGCAATATTTAGTAAAAAAAAATCATCTGTTTCTGACCCAATTCTGATCTGCTTCAATACTGATGTTTTGGAATAGATATCTATCAGATCGGATTTAATTCAAAATCAACGTCTATAAGAAAGTCTACTCAGTCGTAGCATTATTAAATGATTTAAGAGGTTTCTACAATATGTCCTGCAGTACTTATTTTTTAAATTTGATACTACATGTAGCCTTTATTATTTTAATAATAATGTAACAACTCTTTGCTCACAAAAATACATTTACATATTTCTAACAGTTATTCAATGTTTTTTTTTTATTTGTCAGAAGTGTTGTGATTTTTCTGTTTTTCTGTTTTTTTTTTTTTTTTTAATAAATTTTCAAAGTTATTTACAATCAATTGTTCTTTGGTTAAGTTCAGTTTAGCATAAAACGATCATTCAATTTATATATAACGTACGCGTACTGTAGACAACATTGCCTAATTCTTACAATACTGTTTCTAATAAAGATCCCCCACCATAATCATTATTATTTCAATGCAGATTCAATTTTTATCTATTATATATAATAACTGAAAAAGAGAAACAATAATTGCTAGCTCCTTCACGGACAGTTATGAAGTGCATATGTAATTGGTTTTTACATAGTTTGCATGAGTTCTCGTCGTATGTTGAAAAACATATAAATATTACCCATGTGCTATCGTTTGAATGAAGCAATGAAGCATTTTATTTCTCATTCAAATAACAAGTATTTAATAGCGTTACAGTGTAACAAGTAACGTTAACTAAATGGAGCATTTTATTACTGTTTATTAAAAATTAAAATCTAATTAAGAGTTATAGATATGGAAATAGTCACAGAATAACAAATGTATACTACGTTTCAGAAGTGATGTCAGAACAGTAAAAATATTCCTTATCTCTTTGTCGTATTCTTCTATTGAAGTACGTGTATAGACATAAAAATCTAAACAATAAAACCGAGCAAATAAACTGCAATTTATTCACGTCACTTTCATTTTCTGATTTAATCTTTAGAAGCAAAATTGGTTAGATGGTTTTGATCGACTAAACAAACAAGTGTTTTAGAAGTGTCACAAATCTACACCATAAAACACGAAGATGGACCATAAACGACCAACACTAAAAATGATAACAATAACGTGTCTGCTAACACACGTGGTCCCATATAATATAATATACTTATTATATGCTATGAAAAAAGAAAATGTGGTGTGATTGCCAATACAAATAAACTGATTATTCACCAAAAACCAAACGACATGAAAATATACAAATATGCTCGCTAATTAGCAGCCTATGGCAAAAAAATACTAAAAATGGCGGACTACTAAGGGACATTCAAAACGCATAATTCGAGAGAAACTGACAACGCCAAAAACAAAAATGGAGAAAAGACAAACAAGTTAACATAGATTAATATCGTATAGAAACTAGAGACTGAGCAGCCCGAACCCGACCAAAGCTGTGGGCGATCTCAGGTGACACAATACAGCATCTGCACAGTAGCCTTTTGCCCAGTGTTTCTTCATTTATATGATGTAAATAATAGAAATAACTTATGTTAAATCTTCCATCCTTTATGGGTGGATTTTACATAGATAAATAACATCGTATAATAAAAGAGCAAAATGAGGATGTTAAATTTGATGTATGCCTTTTTGTGCTTCTTTGTTACATTTGTTTGAATTTATAGTGATTAAGATGATAACACAATGTTGACTGCTGTACCCCTAATTTTGACATTTTTACCTATTGTGTCTATTTGTTTTGTTCACGCATCGTTGTCAATATAATGAAATTTGATGCGACTGTCATACAAGTGAGAGATTTAGCTAGCTATTCAATCAGGTTCAATCCACCATTTTCTACATAAGAAAATGCCTGTACCAAGTCAGGAATGTGACAGTTGTTATCCATTCGTTTGATGTGTTTGAGCTTTTGTTTTTGTCATTTGATTAAGGACTTTCCTTTTTGAATTTTCCTCGGATTTCAGTATTTTTGTGATTTTACTTTTATGTCCTTGTAACAAATAGAAGAGAGCAGCTTCATCAACGCAGTTTAGCTTATACAATACTAACTATTATTCTCTGTATAAAACACCAAAGCAAATTATTAATCAAACCCGTATTAATTCTTATGTATACAGATAAAACTATTTGGTTTGAAAGTTTGGCTGTACCTGCAAAAAGTAAAATAACAAAAATACCGAACTCCGAGGGAAATTCAAAACGGAAGATCCCTAATCAAATGGCAAAATCAAAAGCTCAAACACATCAAACGAATGGATAACAACTGTCATATTCCTGACTTGGTATGAAGAAAATGGTGGATTAAACCTGGTTTTTAGCTAGCTAAACCTCTCACTTGTATGACAGTCGCATATAATAACGCTTATTGCCAACTAACATTACATCCTTATGTTTACGGGGAAGTTGTATATAGAGCCCGTATATTTAGCTACCATCCATGAAAACTTATTGGTCTTTTTAAGAAATAAATTATTTTTAAAGCTGATCGATTTAACATTTGAAATTCATATTGTTTTTGATAAATTAAAAGGTTACTAAATGTGTATTGCTATACAGGAAATGTGTATTGCTATACAATAATTGTGTATTGCTATACAGTAAACGTGTATTGATATACAGTAAATGTGTATTGCTATACAGTAAATGTGTATTGCTATACAGTTATGAACACTTATGGATAAACATCCTGTCGATATTATAGTTTGACATTTTACAGGGTCATGCTTTTCTCAGACTGTTTATAACGTCTTTTCACTAAATATGTTTGATGAGTCATTACTCATATTTTAGTCTGGTAAAACAGGGTTTACTAATAAGTTGAAATTAGCTTTGCACTTTCAGTAAGTGCGAGTATACTCTAAGATCGAGACTTTGTGTTTTTTGTGTTTTTGATACTGAGTGTACTTCTTGCCAAAATAACTATTCAGTACCTGTCCGACTGATTTTTACAGTTTGTTGTCATAATGTGCTGTTATACCACTGTTCAAGGTTAGGTTATGATTGAGCGCTCAACATAATTTTTGCATTGGTAAGGTGACCAACATATGTCATTGGAAAAATACTTTTTTTTCTTCCGTATACAATAAATCCGACTGAAGTGTCATTTTATTTAGACGATCAGTAGTCTGGAGTCAGTTTTTGGCAAATGCATCAGAAATTGACAGGGGCTTCCGAAGTAAAATTATGGTTAGGTTCATAAATAGGTTAAGTGCTTAAAGGTCGACACCTCTGCTTGTGAGCTGTTGGTCGCCGATGGTATTATCAGCTCGGTAGCCAAAGCATGAAAATATGGATATTGTTGATTTAAATTTGATGTCATAAAATTTCGAAATTATCTTAAATTCGGGAATGTGTTTTCCTCATGCATTGCCCGGATTCCTTGCCAGTGTTTAAATTTACTTTTGATCTTTTCGAATTGATCAGTTCTTCGACGTTTGTATTATGTATTAGGTTTTGGACTTTAAAATAGTATAGCCTCGAACATCACTGAAGAAACATTACTTGGTATAAATGCGCATCTGGTTCAGTAAAATTGGTACGGTTAACGGTACTGAACGTAATGAAACATAATCATGGACTCTTAAGTCACAACGTTTAGTTAAATAACAATATAAAAATAGTAAAGTAATGTGACTTGAACATGATATTGAACCAAATGAAAGGTTTTAACAAACTTCAAACACTGAATAAAATTGTCAATTTGGTATCTTCTTAAACGTAAAGGAATTAAAGCATTATATAACATAATCAATTCCATAACAAAGTAAAAGTGGATGAGTACTATGAAGATTCCGTAAAACTACCGAACTTAAGGATATTCGCTACTATTGTTTTTGATAATTTGTCAGATATTCGGAATCCTCTAGTTTTATCGATGTAGTACTTAGTACGTAGTAAGAAGTAAAAACTTTACCCGCTAACCCGTACTTTTCTTTTCATAATTTTATTACGTATAGTTAAAAATCCATTTTGAAAATCTTATTTATCTTTGTTATTTTTTTTTTAATTTTGAAAGAAAAAAGGCGCTTCTGTTAAATATATGAAAAATCTAGAGAGAATCATTTCCGCCAAATTTTCATTTGATTATATCTCAAAAGCAAGGACACGGACCTGTCATTTTTTTCTACTTTTAAGTTCCGGTATTTATAAACTATAAATTTATAACAGTCTTTTAAACGATTGTTATTTTGAAACAGTGGAGCGAACATCCTTAATACAAATAAAGTGATCATTAACATGTCCATTATCAATAGCAAGGTCTTCGATATTGATAAGCAATTAATAAAAGTAACACTTTATATCCAATGTCACAATGTCACGTTATCTAGTTTTTGATTTGTACTTTCTTAGGAAATAAATCACAATTCAAATGATAGAAAAGTGAGTTTTTATTTTCCTTCAAAATCAATGATCCACTGTTTTTATTATATGATAGTAATCGCAAATGAACACCATAACAAGCAGCAAAGTAGATACCTTGAAAGTGCATTTCCTGTGCACTTACATTCACTGTATAAAACCGATTCAGGTTACAGGAAGAATTTGCTACTGATTATTCTATCCATTCTTTTCATAAAGAACAAATTCATGCCACAACTTGTTCTCTTTTGTTATATGATTCTGAAGGGTCAATACGTTGCGTTTTTGTTTTTAGCAAAACTTAAAAACAGTTCTTCAAAGAAAAAAAAAAACAGTTTGTAGGTAATGCCAAGTTATAACTATAATATCTTTTGAAGAATGGCCTATAATATTTATATCGATACTATTATTTATCCTATAACCAGGTAAAGGTTGTTATAATTTAGGTTTCAGTACATTTTCAAATGCAAATTTTCAAAAGAATCTAGACAGTTTTTGACTAGATAAAAAAAAAAAAAAACCTCATCAAAGATAAAAGGCTTATAATTGTGTACGCCAACCGTGCTTTTGTCTACATACGACTCATCAGTGACGCTTGAAAAGATAAAGATAAAAGGCAAAACATGTACAAAGTTGAAGAGTATTGAGGACAAAATTAAGATAAAGATATTCATACAAATATAGTCAGAATAAAAGAGAACTGGTTGATAAAAAAACGAAAGCATACATAGGCAACAAGAAAGTTACCCAATTTGAAATGTTTTATTTGTTTATTTTGTCCTATTAAAATATCTGTCAAATCTATCAAAATGAAATCTTAATGTAAAAAGATCTTGTTAACATAAATTTAGTTATTTAATTAAAACTAACAAATTACTAACTAATTAAAAATGTGTTACAATTAGCAGAATTATATATTTACAATATTATCTAAACGATACCCTGAGTGCAATAGTTGGTTGAAATAAGTAATATGCTATTATCTTCAATTTACTCGGTAGCTATTTGTGAGTTTATCTATTATTTATTTGATCAACTATCAATTAATAATTGATGTCTATACGTTTTTCCTATTTTTCTTTCACAGTAAGTCTTACCTTTTTATACTAGTTGACCTAAACTATACATTCCACAGAAAATATCTAGTTTTTGATGAATATTATATACTTACTTTTCTAATTCAGAGTAGGCTTAGGCAAAATTGATAATGAGGTAATCTACCGTATTTTATGTATTCCTAAGGTCGGTATTCAGGTTAAAAGGTTTTTATTTTTTTTAAAGAAAACGATAAGTTATTGCATGACACAAACGCTTATTTTTAGTCCAAAGAAAACAATCAATATCTTATTTAGGGCTTACAAAAAGTATTTTCAGCATAGTGAAAACTATTTTTGAGAATGAAACTTATTGAACGTCACACGCCAGACTGAGTTATAATTGAGATCCATTATTACTTAACCTTGTTTTGTTCGAACTACACTCACGAAGTTTAATTCTGCTTTTCTTGTCCAAAAACTGGGCAGAACTATATAACACTTCAAATATAGTTCATTCCTACAGGTAAACTAAAAATGCATTAAATTTTGGTTTAGATCATAAACTCATCATAGATATAAGCCTTAGAATTGTGTTCGTCATACACGTGTTCTATCTACAAAACACTCATCAGTGATTCCCGAATCAAACAAGTAAAACGCCATGTTAAATATATGAAAATCTAGAGAGAATCATTTCCGCCAAATTTTCATTTGATTATATCTCAAAAGCAAGGACACGGACCTGTCATTTTTTTCTACTTTTTAAGTTCCGGTATTTATAAACTATAAATTTATAACAGTCTTTTAAACGATTGTTATTTTGAAACAGTGGAGCGAACATCCTTAATACAAATAAAGTGATCATTAACATGTCCATTATCAATAGCAAGGTCTTCGATATTGATAAGCAATTAATAAAAGTAACACTTTATATCCAATGTCACAATGTCACGTTATCTAGTTTTTGATTTGTACTTTCTTAGGAAATAAATCACAATTCAAATGATAGAAAAGTGAGTTTTTATTTTCCTTCAAAATCAATGATCCACTGTTTTTATTATATGATAGTAATCGCAAATGAACACCATAACAAGCAGCAAAGTAGATACCTTGAAAGTGCATTTCCTGTGCACTTACATTCACTGTATAAAACCGATTCAGGTTACAGGAAGAATTTACTACTGATTATTCTATCCATTCTTTTCATAAAGAACAAATTCATGCCACAACTTGTTCTCTTTTGTTATATGATTCTGAAGGGTCAATACGTTGCGTTTTTGTTTTTTTAGCAAAACTTAAAAACAGTTCTTCAAAGAAAAAAAAGAAAAAAACAGTTTGTAGGTAATGCCAAGTTATAACTATAATATCTTTTGAAGAATGGCCTATAATATTTATATCGATACTATTATTTATCCTATAACCAGGTAAAGGTTGTTATAATTTAGGTTTCAGTACATTTTCAAATGCAAATTTTCAAAAGAATCTAGACAGTCTTTTGACTAGATAAAAAAAAAAACCTCATCAAAGATAAAAGGCTTATAATTGTGTACGCCAACCGTGCTTTTTGTCTACATACGACTCATCAGTGACGCTTGAAAAGATAAAGATAAAAGGCAAAACATGTACAAAGTTGAAGAGTATTGAGGACAAAATTAAGATAAAGATATTCATACAAATATAGTCAGAATAAAAGAGAACTGGTTGATAAGAAAACGAAAGCATACATAGGCAACAAGAAAGTTACCCAATTTGAAATGTTTTATTTGTTTATTTTGTCCTATTAAAATATCTGTCAAATTATCAAAAATGAAATCTTAATGTAAAAAGATCTTGTTAACATAAATTTAGTTATTTAATTAAAACTAACAAATTACTAACTAATTAAAAATGTGTTACAATTAGCAGAATTATATATTTACAATATTATCTAAACGATACCCTGAGTGCAATAGTTGGTTGAAATAAGTAATATGCTATTATCTTCAATTTACTCGGTAGCTATTTGTGAGTTTATCTATTATTTATTTGATCAACTAAAGATTCATCAGTGATTCCCGAATCAAACAAGTAAAACGCCAAATAAAGTACGAAGTAGAAGAGCATTGAGGACCCAAAATTCCGAAAGGTTTTTCTTAATACAGGTAATCTATTCATAGTATTATCGGTTGTCTGAAATGTATTCCTCTTACATTTGTTTTGCCTTTAAACAACAATTATTATCTGATGTTTTTTATTATCATATAAACTTTCACCTCTTTAGGAAGTAAGTGATTTTCATGCAGATGTGAGGCAGTATATTCTTGTTTTATAATTCGATGAATCGGTTCTTTAGAAGGTGATTGAAGGAGATTATCATATTTGTCCATTAACGGGCATAAACATGTCCTGAACCTTCCGTCAAGATCTATCCTGTCAAGAAATGTCACTCAGAACTTGACTATGTTACATAAAGATTTATTGTTCCAAATTACGTTATTATAATGAACCATTGAATTAAGTTTATTATGCACGCAGATGCTGGTTTGTTTGTGTTGGACCTTATTTAATAAGGTAATTTCTTTTGTATGGTCTTTTAAGTAGAACACTCTCAATTTGCAGCAACATTTGGAAAGTGCAATATATCGTCAATCCTCTAAACCTTATTTAGTTAATCAGACATATGCTAAAAGATTATGCCCACTTTATGGTGGAAGTAGAATTTGCATTTACACCCTTTTCGAACATTAAATTAACGGTGGGTTATGTAACTGTATGTTAAGTTCTTATAGAAACTGATATTCATTTAATTTTCATTCCAAAATAATTGCTTTTAATACAAATAAATTGATTGCCAGACAATAATAAAATGTATGTTTTGTACTGCATGCTTTTTATACCTGCTTTATTAGATAGAACCCATCGTAAGTTAATTGGATTTATGTAATCACTGTTTTACTGATCTACTTTTAACTTAATTGTTTTTTTCTTTGAAGTACCAGGTAGGAACTATCAGCTGTCATCGTAGGATGAATGACCGATTTAACGGATTAAAACATGCAGAAGGCTGTTGTTTGCTTATCCGTCTCTACGATGTTTTCTTAGTGACGATAATGGTCCTGTAATTGGTGACGACTGTAACTCGTAAAAACTTTATACTTCATACTTGTTACACTGCTGTCCAAACTCTATCTTTTTTTTAAACATGTTAAATGCAAACAATTGATTCTTGAAAACGTTTCTTTAACTATTTGCACTAAACAAAATAACCAAACATAGTTCCAGGAGGCAATTTCCGACGATGTCTTGTCAGTGACATATACAAATGGTCATAGTTATTGTGATTAGGAATGAAATATAATTGAGTACTCTTCCATAGAAAAAAAAAATCGAACATCAAACTTTGTACACCGCTTGCAAAATATTTAATAAAACCTTCCAAATTTGAAATCATTTCTGATCAATTTTTTTGCCCGGTTTACTAGGCCTTATCTAAAAGATAGCCTGTTCAGTTATGTTCTTTTACCACTCTTGATATAACCACAATCATTGGTAAACAAGCGTTTTTCTTTAGTGTTTTTATTAGTTTTTTTGGTGTTTTGTATCTATATAATGATTTAAGCCCTCTCCAACTGACTTTTATAATTTGTTTCTATGTTGTGCAGTTGCACCACTGCCCCAGGTTAGGAGAGGGTTGGCGCACATGTTTAATCCAACCACATTATATATGTGCGTGTCCCAAGTCAGATGCTTGTAATTCAGTGGTTGTCGTTTGTTGCTGTATATCATATTTATTTTTTCGTTTATTGTTGTGTACATAAATCAAGTCGTCAAGACATGTGAAGCCATTTAACCACTCCATTTCAAGAAACAATGCAATCAACACATTTATTAATTATAATCCCTTGTTGCCGATGGCTATAAAATGCAATCAGATGATTATTGTCGTAACGAGTTCAAGGTGAATTCCAGTATTGTCTGATCAGGGAAAAAGTCCGAGAAACACGAAAAAAAGTAAACAAGATGGACGAGTCGAACAGTTATATTTCTTTCGCCAAATTCTTTCGCCAATAACGACTTTTAATCGCCACAATTTTTATTTTTTCGCATTTTCGCCAGCGGAAACCCTGCTTATGAGGCTGACATCATACAGGAACTTCTTAGGAAGAAAGATAAGAAGTTAGCAATATCCTTTAACTTTACGTTCCGCTATATAGATGATGTTCTCTCACTAAATAATACAAAATTTGGTGACTATGTTGAACTAATCTATCCCATCGAACTAGAGATAAAGGATACTACAGCTACAGTTAAGTCTGCCTCATATCTGGACTTACATCTAGAAATTGACATTGAGGGTCGGTTGAAAACAAAACTTTACGACAAAAGATGATTTCAGCTTTCCAATTGTGAACTTTCCATTTCTATGTAGCAACATTCCAGCAGCGCCTGCATACGGAGTATATATCTCCCAATTGATACGATATTCCCGGGCTTGTATTTCCTATCATGATTTCCTTGATAGAGGATTGCTCCTCACAAGAAAGCTATTAAACTAAGAGTTCCAAATGATGAAGTTGCAATTATCCCTTCGTAAATTTTACGGACGCCATCACGAGTTCGTTGACCGTTATGGAATAACCGTTTCACAGATGATATCGGATATGTTCCTTATGTCGTAACTACAATTACCTTCCCTTTCACGAATGTGACCTACCGAATTTGTAATAACATAAGCAACACGACGGGTGCCACATGTGGAGCAGGATCTGCTTACCCTTCCGGAGCACCTGAGATCACCCCCAGTTTTTGGTGGGGTTCGTGTTGCTTAGTCTTTAGTTTTCTATGTTGTGTCTTCTGTACTATTATTTGTCTGTTTGTCTTTTTATTTTTGGCCATGGCGTTGTCAGTTTGTTTTCGATCTATGAGTTTGACTGTCCCTCTGGTATCTTTCGTCCCTCTTTTGTAAAATTCATGGTTTGGATATAGTTATGCATTTCATATGATCGTAGTATTCTTTAAACACAAAACTGCACTAAGCGAGAAGGAGATTACAATTTTGTTCATTAAAGAAATAGCCAGACCAATAATAATCATTTTGATTCACAAAATGTTAAGAAAATAAAACAATATACTTTAGAGTTTCAAGCACCTTTTTTTCATTAAAAAAGATAAGTGTATTGCTTGTGAAAACAATATGGAAACATCTAAAATCACATGAATCAACCTTATCTATCTGATGAGTTGTTGTCTCATTGGCAATCATACCGAATCTCTTTATTTTATACATATTGTAAATGCGAATATATTTGATTATCAACTTCGCTCCATAAAACAGCCTAAATTTAGACATTTTTTTTATTCTAAACAATATCGATGAACTGCGAACATATCAACTTTTAACAAACATTTTCTTTTTTTCAGAAATACATTCCAAATTTCTAAAGGCACATTTTTCAAGAAATAATCAACATCCGCAATTCCTTGCTTCTGCTTAAAATAACGTGCGTTATCATAACACCGTAGTGATATCAGAGTAACGGAGTTCCCCATAAATAAGAAAGCGCATATAGCCTGACACACTATTAGGAGATATGAATGACAAATTAGTTATATTATCAAGAAAAGAATATATATCGTTCATACCGATTTTATTAAACGCAAAGTACATCACCAGACACACAAATAGTTAGTCTTAAAAAAATCATAAATAAACATGCAAGATTAGAGAGCTCGTCATCGCTATTTGGATGCACGTATAACGACCTGTTTTTATCTTAATTAATTTTTAGTTACAGGCAACCAGCATACACAATCAAATGTTATATATTGGTCGATGAAATGAGATGAGTTGCAGAAAGGATTTGTTTGTTTTAAAAGTCACCATGATTATGATTAGCAATGACTTGTCACTTGTAAAACATTCATCGAAACCTAATACATCAAACTTGATACTATGCTGCCCAAAAGTAATCGTATTGTTATTTTAATCACAAAAAAAAAAGTCCAATTTAAATTCATTTCTTAAGGTGATTTTGAATAGTTTTCTAAACTTTAATGAAACAAAAGCATTTAAGTTTGTCTAAAACAATCCAATTCTCATTTACCACCCAGGAAAAACAATAATAATTGTTGGTATCCGTAAACAAATTGATAGCTAGGTGCAATAGTTGTTACTTTTGAAGGACGTTACTGTCCCGTTAGGCTAACCAGCTTATTAGTTATCACTCCTGTGTTGACCTGAAACATCATTGATATTGTAATGTTCTTAAAATGTACTGTCTGTATAATGTTGAGTTATAGGAAAGACTAAGGTTTTCTACCCTAAGGCGAGATAAGATTAGTCGTATACAAGTATCGCAAAACCTATTGTGACATTTCTGACAGAAAGTGGATACGAGTGGCCCGTGATACAGGACTATAAGGAGACACGTACCATGTCCGTTTGGGGTTCATTTGAATCCACCAGGTTTATAAGTTGATTTGTTTTTGTTTAGTTCTGAGGAGATTTATGGGATTTAGACATAGGTAAACTACTGTTGTCTCTAAATAAATGTACCGATGATACAACGATAATGTAAAAATCGCTTTATTTGATTGTCATATTTCTGGTTAAAATTACCCAGTAATATAAAAGAAATCTGGAAAATATCAAACAAACGCATCAATTCCAAGATTGTTTGACAGCAGATATCATTAGGGTATGTTCTTGTCACTTTAAACAAATGTTCCTTTTAAAATGAAATAATTCTAAGTTATTAAAGGAACACGTCTCAGAGATAATCAAAATGTGCAATTTAAGTCCGTTCTTTCTGACAAGATGTGTTAACATGACAATGCAGTGATGTCACAGAAATGGAGATTTTCCCAATTTTGAAAACTCAGACGCCTCACTTACCATACTGTGATATGTAAGAGTCTTGGTGGATATATTTTGGTAAAGGCGCATCCAAAAAATGCCATTCTTCAAAAAAAAAAAAAAAAAACCCAGTGATTGACACTTTTAATACATGCTATATATATATATATATATATATCGCCAATCAACATTACATATCTGTTTAGGATCGAAAATAAACATGCCGGCTTTATCAGAGAATTTTATTTTATAAATGATACTTGTCCTCGTAAGTGGAATGCACTTATGTAAACCATGTTTTATCAATCTACTCCAAACTTAATTTATTTTTGTTTGAAGTATCGGTAGTAACCACCAAATGTCATTTCCTCATTCAAAAAGAAAAACACATGAAAATGAATTGAAAGTTTTAGAGGGCTATTGCTTGTTTACACTTGTCTCCAATCTATTCGATTTGAGTTATGAGGATGTTCATGACATATGTGGTTAGTGATGAATTATAACTAGTTAAACATCCATGGAAAATTAATACATCAAACTTGGTATGCCGCTGTCCAAATGGTAAACTTGCTGTTATTTTAATCAGAAAACTTCAAATCATTTCTAAATATGTTTTTGCCTAGCTTACTAGGCTCTGATTTAAAGAAAAATCAATTCATTATTTTTTTACAATCAAATTGCCATTTACCACTTAAGGAAAACAACCATAATCTTCAGTATCTGTGAAATTGATAGTTGGTGGCAATTGGAGACGACAAATACAAATATTTTCATGTTTCCATAATCCTCTAGATTAAAGTAATTCGAAGTTATGACGTTGTTTAACAAAATATTATTTTCAACAAAAGATAACCGCCTCCAATGGCATAGAGAACAAATAACCGTATTTCTGATCGATACTAACGTCAAATTGGAAGCTGGATACGGTTGACAAGTACATATGTTCAAATAATTAAGAAAATCAAGTCAAGAAATGATATAGCTGCAAATTGCGTTATTTAGAAAGAACTGATTACTGTTTGTGAGGATCCTATATTATCTAAACACATATGCAGAAATCAAAGTATAAACGACAGAGTTTCAAATCCTTTATCAGAAATCATTTTTTTTTTTTCAAAAAGAAAATATAACAAGACTACTTTATCGGTGGTTGAAAGACATTGCATTGCAAAAATATCAAACGCATGTTATTCTAAAACTCTTCATTAAGTTGTCCTATATAATATGTTTTATTTTCTGTCTTTAAAAATTGAGGACAAGCGTTAATGATGATAAGGATACTTTCATTTAAACATATAAAATTGAGAAAGAAATGGGAATGTGTCAAAGAGACAACAACTCGACCAAAAGCAGAAAACAATAGAAAACGTACAATACAATAATTTAAAAATCAGATTTTAAATTGTGTCTTAATATGATTTTCTCCAGCTTAATGGGCTCTAAAGTTCAAGAAAAACATTATTTGGTATATCGTGCGTTTTGTTACTATCAAATTCTAATTATTTACAAATCAAGAAATACCGATGATATAGTCTTAGGCATCTGATAATTGACAATTGAGAATAACAACACTTTCTTTTTTCCATAATCATCTAACTTATACTCATTATAATAATGTCTGTTATTGTATATTAATAACATGATTTCACCAAATAATATCCCCCGTCCCTACTTCTAGTATAACTATCGAAGTAGAGGAAAGCGTAACAACATCAACGTTATCAAAAAAATTTACTTAATCCAACTAATCTAGGAATCAAACACATCAAAGATACCAGGAATATAATTTGTATGCGCGTTTCGTCTGCTAAAGACTCGTCAGTGACGCTGTAATAAAAAACACTTTAAAGATATCAAATCAATGATTTTCCTTGCAAAAACGTTAGGTTCATAAAAGTAATAAAAATAATTAGTAACAACTTAGTACAAAAATTCACAAAAATCAAATTTTATCTTTATTTTTTTAAGTAAATCTCATTTGTCTCAAAAATACTCTATCTTTTTTTTAAACATGTTAAATGCAAACAATTGATTCTTGAAAACGTTTCTTTAACTATTTGCACTAAACAAAATAACCAAACATAGTTCCAGGAGGCAATTTCCGACGATGTCTTGTCAGTGACATATACAAATGGTCATAGTTATTGTGATTAGGAATGAAATATAATTGAGTACTCTTCCATAGAAAAAAAAAATCGAACATCAAACTTTGTACACCGCTTGCAAAATATTTAATAAAACCTTCCAAATTTGAAATCATTTCTGATCATGTTTTTGCCCGGTTTACGAGGCCTTATCTAAAAGATAGCCTGTTCAGTTATGTTCTTTTACCACTCTTGATATAACCACAATCATTGGTAAACAAGCGTTTTTCTTTAGTGTTTTTATTAGTTTTTTTGGTGTTTTGTATCTATATAATGATTTAAGCCCTCTCCAACTGACTTTTATAATTTGTTTCTATGTTGTGCAGTTGCACCACTGCCCCAGGTTAGGAGAGGGTTGGCGCACATGTTTAATCCAACCACATTATATATGTGCGTGTCCCAAGTCAGATGCTTGTAATTCAGTGGTTGTCGTTTGTTGCTGTATATCATATTTATTTTTTCGTTTATTGTTGTGTACATAAATCAAGTCGTCAAGACATGTGAAGCCATTTAACCACTCCATTTCAAGAAACAATGCAATCAACACATTTATTAATTATAATCCCTTGTTGCCGATGGCTATAAAATGCAATCAGATGATTATTGTCGTAACGAGTTCAAGGTGAATTCCCAGTATTGTCTGATCAGGGAAAAAGTCCGAGAAACACGAAAAAAAGTAAACAAGATGGACGCAGTCGAACAGTTATATTTCTTTCGCCAAATTCTTTCGCCAATAACGACTTTTAATCGCCACAATTTTTATTTTTTCGCATTTTCGCCAGCGGAAACCCTGCTTATGAGGCTGACTTCATACAGGAACTTCTTAGGAAAAAAGATAAGAAGTTAGCAATATCCTTTAACTTTACGTTCCGCTATATAGATGATGTTCTCTCACTAAATAATACAAAATTTGGTGACTATGTTGAACTAATCTATCCCATCGAACTAGAGATAAAGGATACTACAGATACAGTTAAGTCTGCCTCATATCTGGACTTACATCTAGAAATTGACATTGAGGGTCGGTTGAAAACAAAACTTTACGACAAAAGAGATGATTTCAGCTTTCCAATTGTGAACTTTCCATTTCTATGTAGCAACATTCCAGCAGCGCCTGCATACGGAGTATATATCTCCCAATTGATACGATATTCCCGGGCTTGTATTTCCTATCATGATTTCCTTGATAGAGGATTGCTCCTCACAAGAAAGCTATTAAACTAAGAGTTCCAAATGATGAAGTTGCAATTATCCCTTCGTAAATTTTACGGACGCCATCACGAGTTCGTTGACCGTTATGGAATAACCGTTTCACAGATGATATCGGATATGTTCCTTATGTCGTAACTACAATTACCTTCCCTTTCACGAATGTGACCTACCGAATTTGTAATAACATAAGCAACACGACGGGTGCCACATGTGGAGCAGGATCTGCTTACCCTTCCGGAGCACCTGAGATCACCCCAGTTTTTGGTGGGGTTCGTGTTCGTGTCTTTAGTTTTCTTTGTTGTGTCATCTGTACTATTATTTGTCTGTTTGTCTTTTTTTTTGGCCATGGCGTTGTCCGTTTGTTTTTGATCTATGAGTTTGACTGTCCCTCTGGTATCTTTTGTCCCTCTTTGTAAAATTCATGGTTTGGATATAGTTATGCATTTCATATGATCGTAGTATTCTTTAAACACAAAACTGCACTAAGCGAGAAGGAGATTACAATTTTGTTCATTAAAGAAATAGCCAGACCAATAATAATCATTTTGATTCACAAAATGTTAAGAAAATAAAACAATATACTTTAGAGTTTCAAGCACCTTTTTTTCATTAAAAAAGATAAGTGTATTGCTTGTGAAAAAAATATGGAAACATCTAAAAATGACATGAATCAACCTTATCTATCTGATGAGTTGTTGTCTCATTGGCAATCATACCGAATCTCTTTATCTTATACATATTGTAAATGCGAATATATTTGATTATCAACTTCGCTCCATAAAACAGCCTAAATTTAGACATTTTTTTTATTCTAAACAATATCGATGAACTGCGAACATATCAACTTTTAACAAACATTTTCTTTTTTTCAGAAATACATTCCAAATTTCTAAAGGCACATTTTTTCAAGAAATAATCAACATCCGCAATTCCTTGCTTCTGCTTAAAATAACGTGCGTTATCATAACACCGTAGTGATATCAGAGTAACGGAGTTCCCCATAAATAAGAAAGCGCATATAGCCTGACACACTATTAGGAGATATGAATGACAAATTAGTTATATTATCAAGAAAAGAATATATATCGTTCATACCGATTTTATTAAACGCAAAGTACATCACCAGACACACAAATAGTTAGTCTTAAAAAAATCATAAATAAACATGCAAGATTAGAGAGCTCGTCATCGCTATTTGGATGCACGTATAACGACCTGTTTTTATCTTAATTAATTTTTAGTTACAGGCAACCAGCATACACAATCAAATGTTATATATTGGTCGATGAAATGAGATGAGTTGCAGAAAGGGATTTGTTTGTTTTAAAAAGTCACCATGATTATGATTAGCAATGACTTGTCACTTGTAAAACATTCATCGAAACCTAATACATCAAACTTGATACTATGCTGCCCAAAGTAATCGTATTGTTATTTTAATCACAAAAAAAAAGTCCAATTTAAATTCATTTCTTAAGGTGATTTTGAATAGTTTTCTAAACTTTAATGAAACAAAAGCATTTAAGTTTGTCTAAAACAATCCAATTCTCATTTACCACCCAGGAAAAACAATAATAATTGTTGGTATCCGTAAACAAATTGATAGCTAGGTGCAATAGTTGTTACTTTTGAAGGACGTTACTGTCCCGTTAGGCTAACCAGCTTATTAGTTATCACTCCTGTGTTGACCTGAAACATCATTGATATTGTAATGTTCTTAAAATGTACTGTCTGTATAATGTTGAGTTATAGGAAAGACTAAGGTTTTCTACCCTAAGGCGAGATAAGATTAGTCGTATACAAGTATCGCAAAACCTATTGTGACATTTCTGACAGAAAGTGGATACGAGTGGCCCGTGATACAGGACTATAAGGAGACACGTACCATGTCCGTTTGGGGTTCATTTGAATCCACCAGGTTTATAAGTTGATTTGTTTTTGTTTAGTTCTGAGGAGATTTATGGGATTTAGACATAGGTAAACTACTGTTGTCTCTAAATAAATGTACCGATGATACAACGATAATGTAAAATCGCTTTATTTGATTGTCATATATCTGGTTAAAATTACCCAGTAATATAAAAGAAATCTGGAAAATATCAAGCAAACGCATCAATTCCAAGATTGTTTGACAGCAGATATCATTAGGGTATGTTCTTGTCACTTTAAACAAATGTTCCTTTTAAAATGAAATAATTCTAAGTTATTAAAGGAACACGTCTCAGAGATAATCAAAATGTGCAATTTAAGTCCGTTCTTTCTGACAAGATGTGTTAACATGACAATGCAGTGATGTCACAGAAATGGAGATTTTCCAAATTTTGAAAACTCAGACGCCTCACTTACCATACTGTGATATGTAAGAGTCTTGGTGGATATATTTTGGTAAAAAGGCGCATCCAAACAAATGCCATTCTTCAAAAAAAAAAAAAAAAAAAAACCCGGTGATTGACACTTTTTAATACATGCTATATATGTATATATATCGCCAATCAACATTACATATCTGTTTAGGATCGAAAATAAACATGCCGGCTTTATCAGAGAATTTTATTTTATAAATGATACTTGTCCTCGTAAGTGGAATGCACTTATGTAAACCATGTTTTATCAATCTACTCCAAACTTAATTTATTTTTGTTTGAAGTATCGGTAGTAACCACCAAATGTCATTTCCTCATTCAAAAAGAAAAACACATGAAAATGAATTGAAAGTTTTAGAGGGCTATTGCTTGTTTACACTTGTCTCCAATCTATTCGATTTGAGTTATGAGGATGTTCATGACATATGTGGTTAGTGATGAATTATAACTAGTTAAACATCCATGGAAAATTAATACATCAAACTTGGTATGCCGCTGTCCAAATGGTAAACTTGCTGTTATTTTAATCAGAAAACTTCAAATCATTTCTAAATATGTTTTTGCCTAGCTTACTAGGCTCTGATTTAAAGAAAAATCAATTCATTATTTTTTTACAATCAAATTGCCATTTACCACTTAAGGAAAACAACCATAATCTTCAGTATCTGTGAAATTGATAGTTGGTGGCAATTGGAGACGACAAATACAAATATTTTCATGTTTCCATAATCCTCTAGATTAAAGCAATTCGAAGTTATGACGTTGTTTAACAAAATATTATTTTCAACAAAAGATAACCGCCTCCAATGGCATAGAGAACAAATAACCGTATTTCTGATCGATACTAACGTCAAATTGGAAGCTGGATACGGTTGACAAGTACATATGTTCAAATAATTAAGAAAATCAAGTCAAGAAATGATATAGCTGCAAATTGCGTTATTTAGAAAGAACTGATTACTGTTTGTGAGGATCCTATATTATCTAAACACATATGCAGAAATCAAAGTATAAACGACAGAGTTTCAAATCCTTTATCAGAAATCATTTTTTTTTTTCAAAAAGAAAATATAACAAGACTACTTTATCGGTGGTTGAAAGACATTGCATTGCAAAAATATCAAACGCATGTTATTCTAAAACTCTTCATTAAGTTGTCCTATATAATATGTTTTATTTTCTGTCTTTAAAAATTGAGGACAAGCGTTAATGATGATAAGGATACTTTCATTTAAACATATAAAATTGAGAATGAAATGGGAATGTGTCAAAGAGACAACAACTCGACCAAAAAGCAGAAAACAGCCCAAGGCCACCAATGGGTCTTCAACACAGCGAGAAAATCCCGCATCCGGAGGCGGACTTCAGCTGGCCCCTAAACAAAAATGTGTACTAGTTCAGTGAAAATGGACGTCACACTAAACTCCGAAACATATAAATGAACTAAAATTAAAAAAAAAAAAAAAATACAAAACTAACAAAGGCCAGAGGCAACTTACTTGGGACAGGCGCAAAAATTATGTCTTCATCATATGAAAATCAAGCACAAATTCCCGTTAGGGTTTTAGTATCATACCATCATAAAATATAGGAGAAGAACATAACCCGTATCATGCCAAACATTGGTTAAAGAATACATGTGTTTATTTCCGATGCAAAGACCCTATGAGTGAATCAATATTAATTCCAATATATGCCATCTTTAATGACCTGACAACAGTATCGTAACTATATCCCTTCTGAATAAGTCTCTTTAAAGGTTTAGTTAACTGTTTAGGTGAATGACGACATTTTTGTGCTTTGTATAGAATATTACCATAAATGATTGGATGTGAAATACCTGAACGTATAAGAGTCAGCAGCATGTTGATTTATATTTACGAATGATGTCCTTGTACCGATGATAAAATTTAGTAAATGTTTTGACTAGTTTGTGATATCGAAAACCCTGTTGTAATAATTTTTCAGTAAAACAGAGATTTCTTTCGTTAACATCAAATACGTTGTTACATACACGAGCGAATCGAACAAGTTGAGATATATAAACACCATAAGATGGTGACAAGGGAACGTCACTATCTAAAAATGAATATTTAACAATAGGAAATGAAAAATCATCTCTTTTATCGTTAATTTTGGTATTAAGCTTACCGTTAAAGATATAGATATCAAGATCCAGGAAAGGGCAGTGTTCATTGTTAGTATTAGCTTTATTTAAAGTCAGTTCAGCAGGATAAATCTCTTTAGTGTACATACTGTAGTCGTCATTATTGAGAGCCTATATATCATTTTGTTTTAGACAAGTTTTTTTAAGTCAAAAGTTATAATCAATACATGCAATAGAACTTCGCTCTCAAATATCGCATTACGCAGTAGTGATATCTATCACAGTATTTTTATTTGTCACTAAACAAGAACAATATCATGTTTTTCAACTATGTACGAGTATGAAAACAAATGAACTTTAATCATGTATTTTTTTTGTATATCAAATAAGGTTTACAGAACATATAGTTCAGTGTGATTGGTATTTTCATTCAATACCATATATCACACGATTAAACGCAACTTGAATGTTATATATTTGAGTTATTGCTTTGTACTTGCATATCATACAAGGGAAATCTTTGCAATTTTGGTTTTTCCAACAAACAGGATATCGCATCCTAATTCTTACGCTATAGTTGTTTATAGAACCCGTAAACTTAGATAAGATCCCTTTAAACTTTCTTAACATTTAGAAAGCTATTTCACATGTGTTTCAATGTTTGTATCTCTTGAAATAACTGAATGCTACATACATCATTTTTCGATATGCAGATGCAGTTCAACGAGTTCTTACTGCATACAAAATTATTTTTGTTAAATTAAGTGTTAGAATTTATTCTTGCGAAATTTAAAAATCATTCACAGTGGAATTGCAGCTTTATAGTACAGTGAAATGTGTTTATGTACCCTGATAATCATTGGAAGCAACAAGAATCCGGAAAAATATACCTCTATTATTCCGACACAACAGTTTGAGCGAAAAAGAACCGAATGTCATCATGTGAGCTGCGTCGGATAGAAATCGACCTTATGCAAATGAATATCAATGCATCTATTAACCTATATCGGGCTAAAAAAATCTCTACATGTCTATGGAAAATCTGTAATTGTTTGAAAATTTAGTTGTTATAAGAACCCTACAAAACAGAGTAACATTCATCTTTTATTTCGTAGTTGAATGTTCCAAAATCAATCAAAGTCTTTTGCATGTACATGTATACGTGCACTTGCATAAGATTGATTTCTATCCGACGCAGCTCATGTATTATCGGTACTATATTCTCAATTGTATTCAAAGCTATATATTGATTGGTTGATTTCATTGCCAATCTATTGTATAAGTCATTTACATTGTCAAAACCAATTTAATTAATTGGAAAACTGCGTGCAAACTATGTTTTGTCATAAGCATTTTTCTCTAAGTAGACCGGTTGGAGCAATACAGTCAAGGTTTGACGGTAGTTTTATGCTTTACAAGGACACGGAACATACATAACGAAAAATTAATGTCTTGAATATTTTATCATGAATATCACTAATTATACATATAATGTTAAAAATTAATACAGAAAGGGAAATATATCTTATCAACTGTATGTGTAGAGATTGCATCCATTTCTTCATTTAAGTTAAAATACTAAAATTATAGGCCGTTCACAACTTTTATTTTTAAGACAAACAGACAAACAACAGTACACAAAACACAACATAGAAAACTATGACTGAGAAACACGAACCCCGCCAGAAACTGGGGGTGATCTCAGGTGCTCCGGAATGGTAAGCACTTCGTACTTTATTTGGCCTTTTTAACTTTTTAATATTCGAGAATCATTGATGGTTCTTTTGATGACAAAACGCGCGTCTGAAGTACACAATTGTAATCCTGGTATCTATGATGAGTTTATTGGTCAATCCGCTGTTGTAAGCAAGGGAGATGAAAATGATGTATTATAAAGCTATTTTACCTTGATATTAAATGATCCAAATCTCAGCGAAAACACCCCACATTTTATTTATGTTTTTGGACTAACCTTTACTAAATGTGTTAGATTTTTTCGGGATCAAACCTATTGGTATTAATTATACATATAAAATATTTAAAATCTGTGGTTTCAGTTGTATATGCTCAATTTTAAATATGAAAGTAATCAAGTTAATTCTGACTGGTGCCACCAATTATAAGCTAGAACAACATACGGAGCAATTGAGTTTATCTCAAGTACTTCGCTGGGTTCATGTTTATTCAACCGATTTCTGCATAGTATTCAGTTGATAGTTATTTACCCTTCTGTTTTTTCTTTTATTCGTTTTGTCTTTCTTTCTTTGATTTATAATTCTCCCTTGGTACATGTAGCTTCGATTTTATTTATAACTTTCATTTCTTTTTTTGTTTGAATAATATCACACACTTATCACTATGAACCAAATACAGATTGTTCATTGCTGAAGTCCGTACTGCGACATATAGTTGATAACCTTCTACAACATTTGGTCTGTGGTGGAGAGTGGTCTCATTGTCAATCATACAACTTCTTCTTATTTTTATTTTTAGTTTACAGCTGTAGTGACACCCAAAGTGCTTTAAAAACATGAGCATTGCTAATGCAAACTGTCAAGGACTGGGCTGTGTGTACCAATGAATGGTGTAAAACATAACAGTCACAGTAAATGTACAGAAAATGTGCTGCTATTAAATACAGCCATCAACATTGGAGATTAGTCATTTTGTCTCTACTTCTTTTCTATACCTTCACCATAAACAAAGCATACCACAACCACACATGCACAGATGACAGGAATGGGCAAACCCAAATCTCTACAGAGGGGTCTATGTTTTACTATCGATGTAAACTAACATTAAATGTGTTGGTTGAAAACAAAACATTATCATTAATTGTAATATTTCAACATGATGCAAAGAAACCGTCAAATTATCAAGAGAAGTGCGCATAATTATATATGTTTCTACCTTGCTCTTACATTGACAAAAAAGTAGGACTGTATAATTGTTAGACGTTCGAAGCACTTTTTGGATTGACTTTTATTAGGAACGCTCAAAGCCAAATATTTAAAAACCAAGGATGTATCAGTACCGAAACACGTGAATAGCAATATGACCAAATGGGATCTAAAGATAATGGTCAAACCTACATTAGTTCATCTTGTCTGTGGGAGTTCGGATCTTATTTTCTTAATAGATTCGAAATTTATAAACGAACAATTTAAGAAATCATGTCAAAACGGAAAAGAAGTGTTAATTACATGTACATGTATTCTTGTGTAGCAAGATTTTGATTCTGCTGCAATAATAAGTGACAATTCAGCATTAGCTTACTAAATCAATATAATTATATATTTAGCAAGTAAACCACTTATTGTGACAAATCAATATCTATTTAATCTGATGGTTTATGTTAACAAAAGACAAGACAATAAATATTTAATTTGAATCACGGTCGTTACACATTACAGCCACTTAAAACTAAGTATGATTTCTCTTTTGTTGTAGGCAAGAGAAATCTCATGATACTTTTTATAACCGTTTTATAAACTACAAAGTTGATCATGACTGTTAAGGTTTGAATTTTTGACGTTTTAGTTTTGTTAAATTGCTCCGACTTGTACACAGATTATTTATAGACCCATACAATACATTTGAGCAGATATAGCAATGTACTCATAGGTTTAATTACAAAATGGCAAATGATTCAGAACATACCTATAACAGAAGACCTTTAGAAATACGTTTGCTGTTGAAATAAATAAAAAAAAAAATTGGATCTTTCTTGTGAATGCAAATTGATCGAAGTACTTTAAAGATAATTAATTTCAATCTTAGCTGTGAATCCTACTTTAATTTATCTGGTTATCGTATAACACAACTGTTCTTGGTTCCGATGGTACACATAAATCTGTTTCACCGAGACAATTAAACAAGCAATTTAATTAAATATAACACAAATAGATCACTACCAGCTTATAATGCGTCCATTGAGAACCCATTTCAGAAGGCAGTGAATTTCAAGATCCTATCTTTATGACAAAACATTTTGGTTTATCAACGCCCACAAATGAATGACTACAGAGACAATATTTCAATTATGTTATGTAATAAGAGATCCAATTAGATGTTGATTGAACAAGAATTATCAAAGGAAAGGTGTCGATTCCTTTCAATTCTGAAAAACGATTCAAGTTTAAGTTTAAGCTTTCATTAGGACTTGCAAACTAGATGATGTATTTCAAAAGGTCACGTTGTAATAATTTTGGAGTGTACATAATGTTCACATTTCATGCTTTATATAAACTATCTATAAAAAAATCTCAAGATTTTTTTTACAATATGAAACGAATTGTTGAACACAAATGTCTTCATTGAAATTATAGTACAAAACAACGTTAATGTCATGACATTTGAATTGAGTGAGATACATTGTGTGCAGGGTGTGGGTGTGTGTGTATAATGTTGTTTTGGTTAAAAAAAAACAGACTTTTAATGTACAAGTTAAATTTGTTACTCAGTCATTTGTTACTTTTTTATTCGTATTATAATGATCATAACAAAACAAGTTCATTACGATTTAATATCCTTTTCCTTCTACGTTTTTAAGAGATTTTAAGTCAGCTTAGAACTGTGCGTATTTCAAAAAGAACTTTTTTTTAGTTTAATCATTCATTTTGCACAAGCAATTTAAAAAAAGGTAATTGGTTTTGAATAAAGTTTACATTTTTTTGCTTATCTTTTAATAAACAGATACTTTTAAGAGATAGAGCCTACTAAATTGAATATGACAAAAGCATGGTTCGACTTATGAGTTTGAATGTCCATTTGGTATCTTTCGCCTCTCTTTCTCTAACATAAAAAAATCAAATATAATATATAAATAACACATAGCTGAGAGGGTGATAGAGCAGATTGTTACCCCGAAAAAACATTGTCAGCTGAGGCGAAACCAAGGTTGACAATGTCTTTTCGGGTGTAACAATCTGCTCTATCTCTCAGATATGTTATTTAATTTATTATACTGAACTGAATGTTCTGTTATTACTGTCTATTAAACTTCAAATTCGAAGTAATAAACTATGACGTCTTGTACATAACAACCATTCGTTACGTAATCATTTTGTATGTTTAACAATGTAATGTCATCAGCTTAAAATGCTTATTTCAGAAAATGATTGGTTTATATATTGCACGCCTATATTACGAATCAACGTATTTAATGCACCAAAAGAGTAGCTTTGAGTGGATTAAATATGCGAATGAGTAAGGCGCGGTCATATATGATTTGTAATGGGCAATGACAGATGTCAAAGGTTAAAATTTAATGCTGATCAATAAAATTTTATTGCGCTTTTATGGGAAGCGGTCAACTGGATTCGATAGTGCTCTAACTGAAAATCTATGCAATTAAATCACTCATCTAAAAATAACAGAAGTTAACTCATTCGAAGAACAAAGGTAAAATACCATTCATGTTACAATTTAATATATATAATGTTATCATTACTTTTCTTTGATTGTCTTTCCTGTCAAGCTTAGACCTAACTGATGCATAATCCTATCATCTGTTCATTCGGAAAACGTTCATCGATATCGTATTAATACACAGAAATAGTAAATTGTAGGAATTCTACCACCCACAGTTTTTGTTTCTCTCAATGAACATTAAATGCAATTGTAATGAATAATTAAAACATAATTTCAAACGCAAATTGGATTAATGATTCGATTTTATCAAAAGAACTGATCAGGAGCATTACAAGAAGTCTTAGATACATGAGACAATGAAAATTGAGAACAAATGACAAGTGAGAACCTTAAAATGGTGTTTGTGATGAAAAAAAAAAACCGCTATATTTTGAAAATGATATAGAAAAGTAAGTTTGTTATCTGAACATGTCTAAGACTAGATAAACAGTATCATGGCGTCTGAAACAGGTTGCTACTAATATTTACTAAATCTTTAACGAAAAATTTTGATGACTTAATGTGTTAAAATTCATATAAATCATACCTGTGTTAAATATCAATTATTATACTAATGAATAAATTAATAAAATGCACTATGACGGAAAACTCTTATGGTAATGGCTGTTTTGAAATGAGATTATGGTAATGTTTCTGTCATACTGATGTTTCAAAAGGGAATATATAGTTTCTTTGTATTTAAAACTGACATTTTAAAGAATATTAGCACAGTTATAATGCAAAGATGTACTAGAACAGGGTCAAAAATGAATGTCAAGAATGCACAGTTTTTGTATGGCACATGTGAACTACAGTGGCAATATAAACGAATAACATTTTCAATTCAATTTTCAAAGATAGTCATAAGATGTACGCTTTTCTTCGTTGTTCTAATTCTTGTTGCTTGTCATATTATTGTCATGTCAAAACTGCTATTTTCGCAAGAGCAATTGTTCCTCATTGTTTTCTGCAAGTCACTCAAATATTGCTAACATTTCTATATCGCAACTTTCACATTAATGCCAGATTTACAGAACACATGACTAATTTATCACTCTATCATCTTATCTTTCGAAATCATAAAATCGTAAACACACTATGGAATTCCATAAAGAGAATTGAGGCAATAACATGTTTTTCTATTTAAGCATAAATAAAACCTCTTTGAACACTATATTGATTGCTAAAAGTAAAGTATTAATTGCATAATGGATTTCTGTTCAAGAGCGTTTCGTTTTATCATTTATTTTATATCATTAAGGTGAGATGAGTGTAAATTACTGTAAACCAACTGATTTTCAAGCATACTTTATTTCGCGTTAAGTTCTTTCTTGCCAACTTTGCGGGCGATTTTTTTTCGCGGTGTTCTCATTTATTTGCGACAATTTAAGTTCGCGTTATTTTTGTACCTTCGAAAGTCACGAAAATTAGTTGTTGTACACTATGTACTCACACATAAATTAGAAAGCTCGGAGAGGATACTTCTGTCACTTGTACGGAGCTTTAAGGTAAAATATGATTAAGAGTTGTGGGATGATAACAAAAATAACAAAGTGAAACGGTGTTAAGACCATTTTAATAAGAAATAGTCTGGGTTGGGTTAACATGAAAAGAAAATAACGGGAATCAAGAGTAGGAAAGCCCCCTTCCCACCTTTTAAGAGATAGAGCCTACTAAATTGAATATAACAAAAGCATGGTTCGACTTATAAGTTTGAATGTCCATTTGGTATCTTTCGCCCTCTTTCTCTAACATAAAAAATCAAATATAATATATAAATAACACATAGCTGAGAGGGTGATAGAGCAGATTGTTACCCCGAAAAAACATTGTCAGCTGAGGCGAAACCAAGGTTGACAATGTCTTTTCGAGTGTAACAATCTGCTCTATCACCCTCTCAGATATGTGTTATTTAATTTATTGTACTGAACTGAATGTTACTGTCTATTAAATTTCAAATTCAAAGTAATAAACTATGACGTCTTGTACATAACAACCATTCGTTACGTAATCATTTTGTATGTTTAACAATGTAATGTCATCAGCTTAAAAATGCTTATTTCAGAAAATGATTGGTTTTATATATTGCACGCCTATTACGAATCAACGTATTTAATGCACCAAAAGAGTAGCTTTGAGTGGATTAAATATGCGAATGAGTAAGGCGCGGTCATATATGATTTGTAATGGGCAATGACAGATGTCAAAGGTTAAAATTTAATGCTGATCAATAAAATTTTATTGCGCTTTTTATGGGAAGCGGTCAACTGGATTCGATAGTTCTCTAACTGAAAATCTATGCAATTAAATCACTCATTTAAAAATAACAGAAGTTAACCCATTCGAAGAACAAAGGTAAAATACCATTCATGTTACAATTTAATATATAATGTTATCATTACTTTTCTTTGATTGTCTTTCCTGTCAAGCTTAGACCTAACTGATGCATAATCCTATCATCTGTTCATTCGGAAAACGTTCATCGATATCGTATTAATACACAGAAATAGTAAATTGTAGGAATTCTACCACCCACAGTTTTTGTTTCTCTCAATGAACATTAAATGCAATTGTAATGAATAATTAAAACATAATTTCAAACGCAAATTGGATTAATGATTCGATTTTATCAAAAGAACTGATCAGGAGCATTAAAAGAAGTCTTAGATACATGAGACAATGAAAATTGAGAACAAATGACAAGTGAGAACTTTTAAATGGTGTTTGTGATGAAAAAAAAAAAAAAAACCGCTATATTTTGAAAATGATATAGAAAAGTAAGTTTGTTATCTGAACATGTCTAAGACTAGATAAACAGTATCATGGCGTCTGAAACAGGTTGCTACTAATATTTACTAAATTTTAAACGAAAAATTTTGATGACTTAATGTGTTAAAATTCATATAAATCATACCTGTGTTAAATATCAATTATTATACTAATGAGTAAATTAATAAAATGCACTATGACGGAAAACTCTTATGGTTATGGCTGTTTTGAAATGAGATTATGGTAATGTTTCTGTCATACTGATGTTTCAAAAGGGAATATATAGTTTCTTTGTATTTAAAACTGACATTTTAAAGAATATTAGCACAGTTATAATGCAAAGATGTACTAGAACAGGGTCAAAAATGAATGTCAAGAATGCACAGTTTTTGTATGGCACATGTGAACTACAGTGGCAATATAAACGAATAACATTTTCAATTCAATTTTCAAAGATAGTCATAAGATGTACGCTTTTCTTCGTTGTTCTAATTCTTGTTGCTTGTCATATTATTGTCATGTCAAAACTGCTATTTTCGCAAGAGCAATTGTTCCTCATTGTTTTCTGCAAGTCACTCAAATATTGCTAACATTTCTATATCGCAACTTTCACATTATCAACTACATTTGTAGGTTTAAATGCCAGATTTACAGAACACATGACTAATTTATCACTCTATCATCTTATCTTTCGAAATCATAAAATCGTAAACACACTATGGAATTCCATAAAGAGAATTGAGGCAATAACATGTTTTTCTATTTAAGCATAAATAAAACCTCTTTGAACACTATATTGATTGCTAAAAGTAAAGTATTAATTGCATAATGGATTTCTGTTCAAGAGCGTTTCGTTTTATCATTTATTTTATATCATTAAGGTGAGATGAGTGTAAATTACTGTAAACCAACTGATTTTCAAGCATACTTTATTTCGCGTTAAGTTCTTTCTTGCCAACTTTGCGGGCGATTTTTTCGCGGTGTTCTCATTTATTTGCGACAATTTAAGTTCGCGTTATTTTGTACCTTCGAAAACACGAAAATTAGTTGTTGTACACTATGTACTCACACATAAATTAGAAAGCTTGAGAGGTTACTTCTGTCACTTGTACGGAGCTTTAAGGTAAAATATGATTAAGAGTTGTGGGATGATAACAAAAATAACAAAGTGAAACGGTGTTAAGACCATTTTAATAAGAAATAGTCTGGGTTGGGTTAACATGAAAAGAAAATAACGGGAATCAAGAGTAGGGAAAGCCCCCTTCCCACCTTTTAAAAAGTCGAGAAACAAAAGAATGAATAATTGGGCGCTGAAATATAGGATTAGAGAATAATTTGTCGAAAAAAATAAAGTATAGACAAAGATGGCAAAATTAATTAAATAATACAGAAATGGCGTACCTCCTACCTATAACCTCGTAAGGCCCCAGAAGGGGACATGTTACAACAATCTTACCTTTATTTTTGACTTCCATTGTAAGAAATCTCGATAATGATCTCTGTTTCCTGGCGTTGTTCTTTTCCAAAGTAAAAATCCAACAACAGAATACGTTATTGTCAAAATTAATAAAGGAATTATGTAGGTAAATAAAAGAAGTATTACGGTATAAACGCGCCTAGAATGTGTATTTGGCCAGACTTCCTGGCAAACAAGATAGCCGGGGTCATAGGTAATTGTTCGTGCTACGAAAAATTGTACCGAAGCTAATGACGTAGAACATATCCAAATTGATATAATAACATATTTGTATCTTTGTTGAGTAAACCGATGTTTTAATGGGAACATGACGACCAGAAATCTATCTACTCCTATCGCCATATTTGTGAAAACACTTGCCGCTACAGACAACATTTGGATAAAAAGAACTAGAGGACAAAACACTTCAGAAAATATCCATGTACGAAATATAGCGTCCGCGAAAGTAAAAGGCATGCAAAACGCAGCCATCAAAAGATCTGCAAGTGCAAGGTTAATAAGGAAAGGTCTCAAATCAGTCCTTGACCTTTTACCTTTTTTGAAAACAATCACAACAAATATGTTGCCAACCAGAGAAAGTAAAGTAGTTAAAGAATATAAAACAATTAATCCAACTAAAGGTCCTTGATCTAGTTTAGGTGTTGTGATCTGTTTATAAATAATTGTTGAATTTTCTGTCAAATTTTTATCCATTTTAAAAAATGGAAAGTGCATTAAGTTTCTTCGCTGGATTTAAAAACTACACTATTTATTCAAAACTTTCCAAAGATTTCATAAGTTTCCAATATTTTCTTTCGACAAAGTCTGTCATTATTTGCATACATGTATCAATTCTTTGTCGTCAGAGGGATCAGAATGAATATTAAATATTGATATATATTTATAAAATGTCATTGATTAAGTCATTGCAGACGTTAACTAGCTCACGTGCTTCCATGGAAATTGATCGGAGTAGAATCTCGTCTGATAACACTTAATTCTAACTTCACTCCTATTGGATAAATTCAACAATCTTTCAGCCATCAGAATAATAATACTCTTATCTGATAAATCGTTGATTAATATAAAGTACCAGTTGATGGTCTGGAGACTTAAATTAAATCACAATCCTAGAATCTAATATAAAACTCGTCTAACAATGTCATAGTAATATAAAGTTTAAGTCGACGAACGTTGTAAAGATTCCATGTTGCTTGTCGTTATTTATAATGCTTTACAAATTACATCAAAAGTCAGCTTTAACCGATACAAAAGTACTTTGCAAAGCTTTAACAAAAATTCATTTTTTTGACATTTTGAATTGTTTCCTCACTTTTGTACAAATTAAATGTAACACTACAATTTTTTTCACCTTAAATGTTAAGTTTTAATTTATCTCGCTATTTCACATTTCTTCGAAAGCAGATTATAACAACGGATAGAGAAATAAAGCGTCGATCTAAACTACATTGTAATTAACACTAAAGATGATACAATTATCTTGGTATAACTATTATAATGATTATCACACTAATGAATTCAAGGCATAAAGCATGTGCTGCAGCATTGTCTCTCATCCAATCTTCTTGTTTGATCCGAATCTTAAAAGCGTTTTGTATATCTGTGCCAGTTTTCAATGCTGCTCCTCGTTTCTGTCACAAACGATGTAACACCTTGTAAATGAATTGTTGAAGTATTATGTTTAGTGTCGCTCGCAATAATAAACAAATCACGTTAAATAAATGTAGTTTTTTCAATTATTTACCGATTTTACTACCTTTAACGATACATTTTTTGAAATTTCTATAATTAAAGTCACTTTCACCGTTGTTGTAAAGTCGTGTATTTTTGTTATTATTATTTTTTTTTTTTTCAATAAAAGAAATTCTTATTTTAAGAATTCCAATCATTCTTGCTAAGATTCAATTCAAATAGAATTTCTTTTGCAAATCTTCTTCATAGACTTAAGAACTGAATTAATTATAAATAGATAAACAAAATTGAAGTTTATTTAGAGAATGTGACTATTGATCTATTGGTTATTAAAGCATTATTTGAATGATCTATATTAACCTCCTAAGTAAATTAACGTCCCTTAAGATTTTATGGCACTGTAGTTAAATATAAGCCAAGTGTTAACAATGAAACTTTAAAGATAAGGATATGGTAATGACTAGTATTAAAAACTTGGCTATATCAATGTTAAACCTGTTTCATAAAATCAGTAAAGTCCTACTATAAAATAATTATTAGGGGACGACCATTCGATATGCTTGGGGAGGGGGGATGTTTTTTAATTGATTATTCATTGTCATCTGTAATGTTGCTAGGCGTGTTTATTTTATTTCCGCGAATATTTATTTGCACTTTTGTACATGATTGATTCCTGCAGTTTGTGTTTCAGAATACTAATTTTCGTCCTCTTATGTAATGTTTTTATAGTCACCTCTTACGAGGCCGGGATAGTCATTTTCAAAATCCTGCTTCCTCCCAACCCCTTCCCCCCAAAAAAAATCAAATCATCGTCGGTTGAATGTAAGAAGATAATGAGGTTAAAGCAACTGTAGTAAGACTAAGTATATCATCTTTTATTGTATCCAATAATCTATCATATAGATAAAGCACAGTGTTTACTCAACTACGTATGTTTAGTAAATTGTTTAATAAATCTTTAAGTATGCATCACACAGAGTATTAATTAAAAATGTTAAGAATTTATTTGATTTCCTATTGCATGTTTAAACTCATTACAACATAGAACAGACAAATTAGTGACGCCATTATTTTAAACATTTGTATAGTTAATGAATATTTGTCGAAGTAAATGTATCTAAAATTAATCATATATCGCCATCATAATGTAAATTTATATGAGACGGCACACAGATGTTAGTCATTTGTTTTTGTTCAATGAGAAGGCACACAGATGTTGTTCATTTGGTTTTGTTCAATGAGACGGCACACAGATGTTGTTCATTTGTTTTTGTTCAATGAGACGGCACACAGATGTTGGCCATTTGTTTTTGTTCAATGAGACGGCACACAAATATTGGTCATTTGTTTTTATTCAATGAGACGGCACACAGATGTTGGTCATTTGTTTTTGTTCAATGAGACGGCACACAGATGTTGGCCATTTGTTTTTGTTCAATGAGACGGCACACAGATGTTGGTCATTTGTTTTTGTTCAATGAGACGGCACACAGATGTTGGCCATTTGTTTTTGTTCAATGAGACGGCACACAGATGTTGGCCATTTGTTTTTGTTCAATGAGACGGCACACAAATGTTGGCCATTTGTTTTTGTACAATGAGACGGCACACATATGTTGGTCATTTGTTTTTGTTCAATGAGACGGCACACAGATGTTGGCCATTTGTTTTTGTTCAATGAGACGGCACACAGATCTTGGTCATTTGTTTTTGTTCAATGAGACGGCACACAGATGTTGGTCATTTGTTTTTGTTCAATGAGACGGCACACAGATGTTGGTCATTTGTTTTTGTTCAATGAGACGGCACACAGATGTTGGCCATTTGTTTTTGTTCAATGAGACGGCACACAGATGTTGGTCATTTGTTTTTGTTCAATGAGACGGCATACAGATGTTGGTCATTTGTTTTTGTTCAATGAGACGGCACACAAATGTTGTTCATTTGTTTTTGTTCAATGAGACGGCACACAGATGTTGTTCATTTGTTTTTATTCAGACAGTTTTCTGGATAAATGAATTGATAATTATTTTTTATATTAATACAAATGCACATTAATATTTGGTTGATTGCTTGATCATAGTTGCTAGCCGGCTTTGTTGACTTGTCTTTTGGTGATTTTGTTGAAAATCCGTATTTATATTTGAACAACAACGTAACGAAGATGGTGTATTAATCTCCCCTGATTAGCTGTTTGAAGTGAATTGAAACATTTAATGAACGTTCAAGGATATTTTTGTGAAAATATTTTATTGCGTTGATTGATTAATACATACTTAATGTCACACGGAGCTCTTTTTAGTGACTTTGATCAATAAAATATTGAACTTTGCTCTTTCTCGATAGCGCTCAATATCGATTGGATTGAAGTTGTGATTTTCATATAGTACTTTTCGGAATCTTTAACAATGAAAATTCTACCAAGCTAACGATATTTATAATTTATTCGTTAAATTTGTTGACATTTAATTTAAATGTCTAACATGTTTGTATTTTGGGCAAATTTAGATATCGTTGCTAGGCATGTTTATTTCTTTTCACCGAAAATTTATTTGCATTTGTGTGCATGATTGATTCCTGCAGTTTGTGCTGCAGAATACTCATTTTCACCCTCTTATGTAATGTTATTTATTTTTACCTCTTACCAGGCCGGGATAGTCAGTTTCAAAATCATCCGGCCCTACTACCCCCGCCCTCCCCAAAAAAAAAAATCAAATGTCCGTCCCCCTTATTATCGTCGATTGATTGTAAGAAGATAATGAGGTTAAAGCATGCAACTGTAGTAAAACTAAGTACGTGTATATCATCTATAATTGTATACAATAATCTGTCATATAGATAAAGCATAGTTTGTACTCAACTACTTATATTTAGCAAATTGTATGATAAATCTTTTAAGTATGCATCACACAAAATATTAATTAAAAATGTCAAGAATTTATTTGATTTGCTATTGCATGTTACAACTCGTTACAACATAGAACAGACAAATTACTGACGCCATTATTTTAAATATTTGTATAGTTAATGAATGTTTGTAAATGTATCTGAAATTTACTCATATATCGCCATCATAATGTAAATTTATATGAGATGGCACACAGATGTTGTTCATTTGTTTTTTGTTCAGACAGTTTTCTGCATAAATGAATTGATAATTATCTTTTTTTTATAATAATACAAATGCATATCAATATTTGGTAAATTGCTTGATCATAGTTGTTTGCCGAATGTCCAGCTGCGCATAGTTGACCTGTCTTTTGGTGACTTTGTTGAAAATCCATATTTATATTTGAACTGCAGAGCACTGCCATACGATTTGGAAATTGTCATATCATCAATTTGTTTTAATCCACTTACAACAAAATTGGGCCTCTGTCACCGATTAGACTGAGTAGTTCACCTTCCTCAAAGTTGACATGGTAGTGACTACTAAAATACTTAGTGGTCACTATTTTAAATTCAGCGTTTAGATAATGATTTTTTAATATACTATCAAGTTAAGTTAATTTGATATTCATTCTTCGTACGCTTTCTTTCAAACTGATACAACCTGTTCTCATCAATGAACAAGAAAGTATAGCTAAATAAAATATTTTGTTACCATATTATTATCGTAAAAAAAATTGCGTCTTTTTTCACATTTTGTGATAAAATATATTCTTTTTGGAACATTGCTGCCATTTTTTCTAAAGAATTTTTTTTTTTTTTTTATCTGCTTTTAAAATTTTCGTTTCAAATATGATGAACAAAGCTAAATTTAGAAAATATTTGATCAATGCCTTAACCATTACAATTAGTCGTATCGGTATCTGTAACGACGGAAATGCTCATTGTCTTTTAACCCAGCTTCTGGTAATCGTCTTCCGTCCACGTCGGGACAACCTCCAATGAGTAGTATTCTGTCATCTATATGTCTAGTAAATCCGTCACCAGCGATGACTCATCTCTTGGTTGTTGGTGTCGTTCGGTTGCGGTTTCATTGACGAATACACCGAATCTCCTTTGTACCTCACAATAATGAAATACTTATCAATATAAACGTTAGATTTTATGGGGTATAACATAGATCCTTACAGAGTTTAAATACTATCGTTATACCCAATGCTTTTAAAGCCTGTTTACCTTTTGTAATCAATCAATATGTGTTATAATGACCGACCATGCGAGACCCTCATGGGTAGTCAAGGTCGTTAATCATCCCTTAGTAGTGTTATAAGGTTGCAAACTGAAAAAAAAATATATATATAAAACACATTCGAATGTGAATGTTTCAAGTCAAAACCATCCCCAGTCTTTGCTTATTTTTTTGTTTTAGGTATTTAATACAATTTTAGTGTGTGTTTGCAGATCCCTGGAAGTTCTATTTTTATCATTACGTATATTATGGCTCTATTCGGCTAACGTTATAGTTAAAGGAGTTCTCAACAGATGAACACGTATATGTTCTAATTATAACCACAATCATGTTCTCTTCTCATTGATTATGACGTCAGCGACTTACACGTACCACCGAATTCACCACGACGGGTGCCACTGGTGCAACAGGATTTACTAACCCTTCTGGGGCATCTGCGACAACCAATTCTCCTGTTTTTATTGTTGGCTTTGTATAACTCAATCTTTAGTTTTACTGTGTTGTGTTATGTGGACTATTTTGTGTCTATTCGTCGTTTTGATCGGTTTTCTTTTTAGCCATCGTATTATCTGAGGGTTTTCTTCGATTTAGGATTTTTTTTTTTTATCTTAGAAAAATGTCTCTTTTGAAGCTTCTGATTACAACGGTAGTTTGACTTCACCATATGTAAATTATTTATTTTATTTGCTTGTATGTGTGTGTGTGTGTGTGTGTGTTGATATGCTGTATATCCGATATCTCCTTATATATAGACATTTGACCAGTCATTAAAAATAAAAGAAAATTCTATACAATGATTTTATAAATTTTAAAAAGATCTCATTACAAATTTATTTGCTGTAACTCGTTTAAAGCCTTTTTCTGTAACGAAAAAGGAAAGTATGCTAGATACACTTACTGGAAATGTGAAGATATGATTGAAGCTTTAAATTTTCTGCTGGACAACATATATGTACGTTTCGGCGATAAAGTGTATCGACAAGTAGTAGGTATTCCTATGGGCACTAACTGCGCCCCTTTAATAGCAGATTTATTCCTGTATTGCTATGAATCTCAGTTTATGACCAAACTCAGTAAAGACACGTCATTGTTACATTTGGTTGATACATTCAACAATACCTTCCGTTATCTAGATGATATTTTTCGTTAAATAATCCAGAGTTCTCTAAATATACTACCGAAATTTACCCAATAGAACTTACTTTAACTAAATCTAACATAAACAGCAGTAGTTGTCCTTTTCTGGACTTGGACATTTCAATCTCTAAAGGAAAACTCCATACGAAAATTTACGACAAAAGAGACGATTTTTCATTCCCTATTGTTAATTTTCCTTTTTTAGACGGCGATGTTCCTTTGGCTCCATCATACGGTGTGTATATATCCCAACTCGTTCGTTATGCCCGTGTGTGTAGTGATGTCATAGATTTTAACGAACGTAATCAATGCATCACTAGTAAATTATTAAGTCAGGGATTTCGTTACCATAAATTACGTAAAACTTTTACTAAGTTCTTTCATAGATACAAAGATTTGATTAGTAAATTTGGCTGTACCTGTAGAAAACTGATTAAAAACGGTATTTCACATCCTAAATTTTACGGTAATATTGTACTTAAAGCGCGGAAATCACCATATGATCCGTGTAAACTCATCGAACCTTTAAATAAACTTATTAGTTCAGGTTATCTTACCAATGTTGTAATTAGATTTTTGAATATAGTTTACATTGGCACTAATATCGATTTTGTCATCAGCAAATTAAAACATAACTAAATTTGTATTCTTTTCAAACGGGATGTTTAAAGACACACCCACGTTCATTTTGATCTATAAAGAGGTTAAACTCCTAACTATCCTACTGTCTGTCGATACATTTATTTTTGGCATTGCACTAGTCATGTCTTCTTTGACTGTCCATGACGTTAAAATACTAAATCCCTGGGATGTGTTTTAGTTGATTTTAGTCTCTGATGCATGATTTTTATTATTAATTGTTTTGACTTTTAACTAGCTGTCAGTAACTGCGAGTACTCTCAAATCGTACTTTCTTGTTTATTTGACCTGTTGATACTAATTGTAATGCTTTTTGTTATTTAATGTTATTCAGGGTTATATCTGGTCTATATACCAGCTTTGATAAGTGTTTGGTACTAATATAAATTTCCACTTCGTACTATGAACATCAAAATTATTTATTTTGTTAAAATATTTCCTTTCTCTATTGTAACTGTACACGTATACCTAACAACAAAATTATTTTATTTACCTGTGTTTAAAGTTATTGCAAATAGCTGATATTTTGTTCGAGCATATTGTTTTTCTTAAATTGTTTAACATTTCATACCGATATAACATGTTACTTTTATTATTCTTCCTTAGTTTATTTATTTTGAGTTTACATTGTATCATAGGTCAAATTTATTTGTTCAGTGTATGTTCAATGGTGTTAATATGTCCTTTGATTGAGTTAAGCTATTTCAGTTGATATTTTATAGTGTGTCTTTCTATGTTGTGATGTTACACTATTGTTTCAGAAAAAGGGTGAAGGTTTGGTACCATTAAAACGTTTAAACCCGCTGCATTTGTTTGCACCTGTCCTAAGTCAGGAATCTGATGTTCAGTAGTTGTTGTTTGTTGATGTGGTTCATAAGTGTTTCTCGTTTCTCGTTTTTATATAGATTAGACCGTTGGTTTTCCCGTTTGAATGGTTTTACACTAGTAATTTTTGGGGCCCTTTATAGCTTACTGTTCGGTGTGAGCCTAGGCTCCGTGTTGAAGACCGTACTTTGACCTATAATGGTTTACATTTATAAATTTTGACTTGGATGGAGAGTTGTCTCATTGGCACTCATACCACATCTTCTTATATCTATTTGTTGTATAAGAAAAAGAACTTGCGAATTGAAACCATGGACTGCTTCTAAAAGTCATGTTCTTCTGACTGGTTGAGAAAAATAAAGTTATCTGTGGAGAGACTCGGTTTACACATGTTCGCAAGTTCGATGGGCGATGTTTAAGGATTTTCCCAAGGTGCTTGGTGGACATTTACAAGCTATTTTTGTCAGAAAGAAAGACGATGAAAAGTGATGTTAGTTACTGACTTTCAATTTGGTTTACAGACCAGATGAGACACATGACAAACGTCCAACAAGAAAAATTAAAGTTATTACAATAATTCAGGAATACTAGATATTGTTTTTTATTGATCTAAATACTTTTCATGAGGAACTAATTGATTTATGATTTTTTTTGTCTGCATCTGAAGAGGGTTCAAAGGTAATCTCAAAGTTCATGCTCTTCTTAACATTGAAAAGTATTCTCTTGTGGCATGATGTTTTATCACAAAAAATGTTAAGCACTGAACAAAATAATTATTTTTGATGGTTCTTCAGATGAATAACTGTTTAGTTTATTGGTGTTTATTGTTGTATGATGGGGAATTAATTAAACTGAATACTTATTACAATGTTCGTCCTTACGATAAACTTTGTATCTTGATAGATAGTTAACTTCTACTAGATGAATATTTAACGACCTTAACTACCCATGAGGTTCTCGCACGGTCGGTATAATCACCTACTTGATTGTAACTCAAAAACGCACTGACAAGATATTTATTTAAGCAATGTAAAATGTTTTCGTTTATTTTGCGCATTTGGTATTGGAATGCTGTTGTTCATTTTGTTTCAAGTTAGTTATTTTGGGCTAAAACAAACAAAAAAAAAGGATAAAAAAAAAAAAAAAAAAAACAACCTATCTATTTGCAATTGATATCCTTGTACATTGTAAAGCTGGAAAACATTTTAATATCAAGAAGAAAGCACTATATTAATCATGGGAAAAACAATTCAGAAAACAGGTAGAAGGCATGATTTCTTTTTATTTTAAACATCATATATCAATCATGAGAAATTACGCATCACATAACAGGATGAAATTTACGGAAAGACAAATCAAAGTGTTTGACATTGTGGACGGACAAAAATACGATTTCATTATACTAAATATATTTGGGCGATACCCAGTCCTAAAGCAGAATGATATGAAGTGCTTTACTGGCCGGAAGAATATTGCTTCTCATGAGACAAACGTAGTTTTATCCCGTAGGAAAACCCGGTAATCGTTCAAATTCGATGAGGTCAAGCTCGTCGAAAATCTCTTGATTTTTCTACTTCGCTACAGTGTACAACAACATACTGAATATATATTATTCAAAAGATACACAATGATCCTAGAATAAAGAAAAAAAAAATACTTTAAAATTGTCCAATAAAAAAAGATAACAGAGCACTTGTGTAGAAAACTGAAAATATATTTGAAATAATAAAAGCTATTTTTTCTGGTGTCTTTCTTTGCTAGTCAATTTGATTTTATTCATACCCATAGAGTAGACGTTCATTACATTCCTTTGTTATTGGTTGTCCATCGATAAAACAAATGTTTTCGAACTTGTATATTAATGACAGAAAGTTCCAATATCTTTAAATCGTACGGTACGTGACCTATAATTACTTATATCCACGTCATTTGAACTATCATTGTTGTTAGTGGTCTCATTGGCAATCATACCACATCTCCTTATTTTTCTATAATTTCTAATTTATCTTTTTAAAGAAATGCCAGGCGGATTTTGGTCATTCGATGTAAATTAAAGGGGACCATGTACAAGCCATTCCTCCCAAAACCGGTTGAATATGTAAATTACTCATTTTAGTTTCGTATTATTCCTGAAATATCTAATTAATTTAACTTCCATCAGCCATTGTTCTCCGATTTTTTTAACACTTTTATGCTATCTTGATTATTGTCCGGCCATCAAAGTTGGTCGGACGACAGAAGATATTGAAATAAATTTGGAATGACTATCACATGTGGTCATTTTAAAATCAAATTGCGTTAAAAATTACTTAGCAAGAAAGTTAAAAACAATTCTAAAATGTGTTTTGCAATGGAACAATCCTCCTTCCCCAATCCCCATATTGATCAAGGCAACATTTCAATCATGTATAGGTATTTGTATGTATCATCAGCACGATAATTGGATCCCGTCCCTAACACGCCTATGGAGATGATACAAGTTAAACATAACCATGACTGAGCTTGAAAGTTAGTTGCTGTCCCATTTACATGTACCCTATATCTTACATCGTTGGGGAAGTCTCTGTAGTGGATAAAAATCTTTAGACAGTTATTTGAATAAAATTATGAATACTGTTAATATTCGAATATCTCATTTAGAAAACAATTCTGAAATTAATAATAGGATCCATGATATTCCCATTTCAAGAATAAAAATAAACTCAAGGTACTCGCAGAGCGGTTTGTGTTCGTACCGGCAGACAAGGCAGCCAATAATGTAGTGGTGGTGTGACGCATATACTACACGGAAGTTCTTCAAAACGAAATTATCAATTCCTCTACATTCAGGTCCGTTCGCACCACAGAGAGTCAAATCGTTAACAAGCATACCACTGCCACTACCCAACTTAAAGCATCTTCCGAACATTTGAAAGTCCCTACCATGTACTGGTTACCGAAATTACACAAAAACCATTTAAATTCCGTTTCATCTCCGCATCGAGTAAGTGTTCTACTACTAATCTATCAGTTCTTCTAACTACCTCTCCTTACTACTATCAAAGAACTGGTTATTAACTTTTGTAATAAAGCTTATGAAAATAATGGTATTAATTATTTTTGGAGTGTTAAAATTCTTTAGAGGTTTTAGATAAAATACATGCTTTTGATGGTCTTTATAATTCTGTTGACAGTTATGATTTTCTACTCTGTACACTACACTTTCACACAATCTTATAAAGAAAAAGTTTTTGTATTTGATAAAATGGTCTTTCGAAAAATCTCATTGTAATTTTATTTGCTGTAACTCGTTTAAAGCCTTTTCTGTAACGAAAAGGAAAGTATGCTAGATACACTTACTGGAAATGTGAGGATATGATTGAAGCTTTAAATTTTCTGCTAGATAACATTTATGTACGTTTCGGCGATAAAGTGTATCGTCAGGTAGTAGGTATTCCTATGGGCACTAACTGTGCCCCTTTAATAGCAGATTTATTTCTATATTGCTATGAATCTCAGTTTATGACCAAACTCAGTAAAGACCCATCATTGTTATATTTAGTTGATACATTCAACAATACCTACCGTTATCTGGATGATATTTTTCGTTAAATAATCCAGAGTTCTCTAAATATACTTCCGAAATTTACCCAAAAGAACTTACTTTAACTAAATCTAACATAAACAGCAGCAGTTGCCCTTTTCTAGATTTAGACATTTCAATTTCTAACGGAAACTACATACTAAAATTTACGACAAAAGAGACGATTTTCATTTCCTATTGTTAATTTTCCATTTTAGACGGCGATGTGCCTTTGGCTCCATCATACGGTGTTTATATATCCCAACTCGTTCGGTATGCCCGTGTGTGTTCTGATGTCATAGATTTTAACGAACGTAATCAATGCATCACTGGGAAATTATTGTGTCAGGATTTCGATACCATAAATTACTTAAAACTTTACTAAAGTCTTTCATAGATACAAAGATTTGATTAGTAAATTTGGCTGTACCTGTAGAAAACTTATTAAAATGGTATTTCACATCCTAAATTTTACGGTAATATTGTACTTAAAGCGAGGAAATCACTATGTGATCCGTGTAAACTCATCGAACCTTTAAACAAACTTATAAGTAAGGGTTATCGTACCAATATTGTAATTAGATCTCTGAATATAGTTTACATTGGCACTAATATGGATTTTGTCATTAGCAAATTAAAACATAACTAAGTTGTATCTTCTTTTGAGGCGGGATGTTTAGAGACACACAGACGTTAATTTTATCTCTTAAGAAGTAGCTTCTCACTATCCTACTACCTGTCGATACATTTATTTTTGGCATTGCACAAGTCATGTCTTCTCTGACTGTTCATGACGTTAAAATACTAAATCCCTGGGATGTGTTTTAGTTGATTTTAGTCTCTGATGCATGATTTTTATCATTAATTGTTTTTGGCTTTTAACTAGCTGTCAGTAACTGCGAGTACTCTCAAATCGTACTTTCTTGTTAATTCGACCTGTTGATACTATTTTTAATACTTTTTGTTATTTTATATTAATATGGATCTTGTCTGTATACCAGCTTTGATTATTTGGAATATCTACTAATTTTCACTTCTTCGTACTACATTTGTATTAACATCAAGATTATTCTACTTTAATCTGTACAGGAAGTTTTATTGTTGATATTTACCCTTATGTATCTAGTGTTAAATTAGGTATTTATATGACAGACCTTTCTAGGTATTCCTAATTATTGGAAGATTTTATATAGACAGAAAAGTATACCTAAAACGACAAAGTTATTTTTCATTTACCTGTATATATTATGAAAACCGGTTTTTCAAAAGTGATTATTTTCTAAGGGTTTAATATTTCGCGGTAGTGTTTTGCCATGGCTTTATTTGGACTTGTTTGTTTGCTTTTTGGCCTTGAATGTTTGTCCCTAATATTTTATTAACTATGTATTTACTTTCAGGTATCACAGATCGAATTTATTCGTTCATAGTGTGTTAATTTACGTTTTTGATTGCGTTAAGCCTTCCAATTGATGTTTTATCGTGTGTTTTCTATGTTGTGATGTTATACTATTGTTTCAGAAAAGGGAGAAGGTTTGGTACCATTAAAACGTTTAATCCTGCTGCAAATGTTTGCACCTGTCCTAAGTCAGGAATCTGATGTACAGTAGTTGTCGTTTGTTTATGTAATTTATACGTGTTTCTCGTTTCTCGTTTTTATATATACTAGACCGTTGGTTTTACCGTTTGAATGGTTTTACACTAGTACTTTTGGGGCCCTTTATAGCTTGTTGTTCGGTGTGAGCCAAGGCTCCGTGTTGAAGGCCGTACATTGACCTATAATGGTTTACTTTTATAAATTGTTATTTGGATGGAGAGTTGTCTCATTGGCACTCACACCACATCTTCCTATATCTATAAAGTCTTGAGAAATGACATCTACAGCTTATGTACATTGGTACCAAAAATCTATTAAGAAAAAGGAAATTTACCACCTGAAATCTTAAATCATGAAGTTTTTAATTTGTCGTAAAGTTTTATAATCGTGTTTCCTCCAGTGTCTGTTGGTAGATGCATGTGAAGTAGCCCTGATGTAGTTTCTAGATCATTCAGATGGATGATATTCATTGAAGGAAATATCAAAGGAATTAAACATACTTGTGATTAACAAATATTTACATAAATATAAGATGTTAGACATACATCACTGAACAGTAAACCATGCATCGACTCATCTAACCAACTGTAGTTGTTCACATCATTGTACATTTTCGGCGCATATTTATCTCATTGAAAGTCATACCTTATCAGCATAGTAATAACCTTTGTTAATAAGTATATTAAGCCAGCCAGAAATATTTAAACAACAAGGCTTTAACTTGTTAGCTTTATAAATAATATAACCGTTTATTGCTTGCAAAGAGAGGCAAAAGATACCAAGGGACATTCAAACTCATAAGTTTTCGACGGCCGTTCGGAGATCTGTATTTGTTCACATCATTGTACTTTAGTTTTCGGCGCATTATTTGTCTCATTGTACATTTTTGAAAGTCATACCTTATCAGCATAGTAATAACCTTTGTTAATAAGTATATTAAGCCAGCCAGAAATATTTAAACAACAAGTCTTTAACTTGTTAGCTTTATAAATAATATAACCGTTTATTGCTGGATGCAAAAGAGAGGCAAAAGATACCAAGGGACATTCAAACTCATAAGTTTTCGAAGGCCGTTCGGAGATCTGTATTTGTTCACATTATTGTACTTTAGTTTTCGGCGCATTATTGTCTCGTTGAAAGTCATACCTTATCAGCATAGTAATAACCTTTGTTAATAAGTATATTAGGCCAGTCAGAAATATTTGAAAAACAAGTCTTTAACTTGTTAGCTTTATAAATAATATAACCGTTTATAGCTGGATGCAAAAGAGAGACAAAAGATACCAAGGGACATTCAAACTCTGACAAAGCCATGGCCAAAAAAAAGAAAAAGACAAACAGACAAACAACAGTACACAAAACACAACATAGAAAACTAAAGACTGAGGAACACGAACCCCGCCAAAAACTGCGGGTGATCGCAGGTGCTCCGGAAGGGTAAGCAGATCATGCTCCACATGTAGCACCCGTCGTGTTGCTCATGTTAGTACAAACCCGGTAATAATTCTAATTTGGTTGGTCACATTCGGGGAAAAGGGGACGGGATTATAGTTACGACATAAGGAACATATCCGCTGTCATCTGTGAAACGGATATTCCCAAACGGTCAACCAACTCATGATGGCGTCCGTAAAATTTACGAAGGGAAGATTTCAACTTCACCACTTGGAACTCTTGGTTTAATAGCTTCCTTGTGAGCAGCAACACTTTATCAAGGAAATCATGAGCCCTGGAATATCGTATCAACTGGGAGATATATACTCCGTATGCAGGCGCTGCTGGAATGTTGCTACATAGAAATGGAAAATTCACAATTCGGAAGCTGAAATCATCTCTTTTATCGTAAAGTTTTGTTTTCAACCGACCCTCATTGTCAATAGCTAGATGTAAGTCAAGATATGAGGAAGACTTAACTGTATCTGTTGTATCCTTCATCTCTATTTCGATGGGATAGATATGTTCAACATAGTCACCAAATTTTGAATTATTTAGTGAGAGAACATCATATATATAGCGGAAAGTAAAGTTAAAGGATACTGCTAACTTCTTTTCTTTCTTTCTAAGAAGTTCTACATTCTACTTTTTATTGCAACATTCTACTTTTCATTTAAATTATAAAAATTAAAAAGATATGCATTCCCCCAATAAATCTCTTTATTTGTGATAAAACGATAGCCCAATGTTATGCCACTTTGCGAAATGCTACTCAGGTGGTTTCATTGTACAAAACAATTCATTCCTGAATATGAAAATCGTTCAAATGATCTAAGTGGATTGAAAAAAAATTATATTTATATAAATATGTAACGAATTAAATAGTGTAAAAATGGCATGTTAAACATAAAAAGGCAAACAATTAAGTCAAGGTTGCTTAATATTGTACCATGTATGGATTACTCCTCTTTCGTCGACTTAAAATCTTGAACAATATATATTTATCAAAGTTCAATATCACAACTCTAGCATGATTCCGTTATTATCATATACCATCAGTTTGTCTACTTGAAAAGCATCCGCGATTCCAGTAAATTACTTAGAAATTCCGGGCCACAAATATCGAACAAAAAGATGACACTGGGTTAGATGGAAATTGAATTGACTTTATAACATAAAAGTCGTATGCATATAGAAGTACATTAAATGGACTTCAAAACCTTATATATATATATATTATATATTAATAGTCGGATTTAAATATTCGGATTTTTAACATATGGTCAACATGATTGGTGGCACTATTCTAGCATAAACTGCTCACTCTTTGGAGCACCTGAGCCCACAACCCTCAATCTATTGTGTGGGTTACTAAATCTTTAATTTTTTTGTCACAATGATGCCTTGTTGACTTTATTTTGTTTGTCTCTTCGTGTTTATGTTTTTTCTTCACTTTTGCCATTGATCGAGTTAATTGTCTTTCTTCGTATTTTTGTTTTTACTTTTCCTTAGGTATCATCTATCTTCAAACTTTTAATACATTTGGGAAAATGTTCGCGAGGCATAACTATTTCCAGAACATGTTACATGTTATAAAATGGTCATAATTCAGATCATCTTGGGTTCAATTATACACCGAATACTTATTATATATGTGATCCCGGTTGTTTCAAAGTGGAAATATTTTAACACTTAAATAACCCGTATATTGAATGGATATGTATGTGGCAGATTTATTGTTGTTGTAAAATCTCTAATGGGAAATATTCCATGCATAGTCAGGTCGAGAAAAGAATCAAACAAATTAATCAATAAAGTAGGCAAAGTTGATAGAGCAGAGTGAAGGGCAGGAAATCATCGATGAAAAATAAGAGTATGTTTAATAACTTTTGCAACAGTTCACCCATCAACAAATTGTTTATAACGTGCTTGCGAAAGTGTGAGATGTACTCTTTGAAAATGAACCACTGGATTTAACGAATTTAACAGCTTATCCCGGTCGGATGTGTCTGCGTATTTATACATCCCTCATGTAAAAAAAGGATGTTTCTCTGCACGTCTCCTACTGCTGGACGGTAGATGTCAGAGTACAATGTATTTATATCTCTTAACTGCTATGACTCTATGATAAATTTGAAGTGATACATACATTTTGTAGGTATTACTGTTTTTATTTCTATGATTACGAAAAGTACAACACTTGAATTTTATTATAAATGTTTGAATTTAATGCCAGAAGTCATAGTTAAGAAATATTGAATGCTAAGATTTTTTCCTTAAATCTAAAACGACTCAACTTACACATTTTACTGATTTCGATAATTGAAAAGTAAGAAATTAAAATTGTATTGTAAAATTTCGGTAGTTTTGCAAACATGCCAGTTTCTGTGTTGTTTTTCTCTTTTTTGTTAGTTATGAGAATATCTTAGAAAAAGAAGCTTTGTTTACAATTTATTGAACGCATAAACATTACGCGTAAGCGGTGACATGACATTGAAGATAGTAACATTCATCTAGAAGCAAAATAAATAATAATTTTCATCATCTTACCATATAAAAGAGAGTCGCAAACTTTGTGCCGGATAAAGTAAATTATTCCACCGATTGGAATTATGTAATAAGGTATTTGTAGGAAATGAACACAATGCTGATTCTCATTTTAGAACACAATGTTGTAACATTATTACATAAAATTATATAGTTACATGTATTTTCCTTACGTCTTCCTGTGTCTAAGCGTAATGTTTACAGTATTTTATAGTGCGGTGACGGAGTAGAAAAAGTAGATTATTAAAAGAGTTTAATTTCACTACATATTACACGGCTAAAAAATTGCAAGGTTCTAGAAGAATTGTTTTATTTCAATTTAAGATTGGCCATCAAAAAGGTTTATGAAGCAGTTTTTTTTTTAATTTTATTTTTGCGTTTAGGTGGCAAATTTGACTAAACATGCAGACTCTGAGAGGCATGCAGTTTGACTTGTTATTGAAGGCTGTAAACAAATATATATAGCAAATTTACAGATCTAACATTGTTGGGTTGATGTTTAGACGAGTTGTATATACATAATGTACACAGCCATGTATCACCATCACTGCTGGTGATCCGATGGATCAATCTGTTGTAGAGTTGTCACTGGCTCAGACGTACTTATAAATATAATTATTTTCTGTGACTGTATCTTACATTAATTTGTAGGATCCTTTACTATAGATAATTTAGCTGATCTGTAAAAATAACATCTCCATGCCTTATATATCATGTACTGTAGTACGACGCTAGATTAAAACTGACGTGGAAAGGTAACACCCGGCCACCGAAAGCTTCATTTTTATGAAGCCCAGGTGGTCGTGTGGTCTAGCGGACGGCTACAGTGCAGGCGATTTGGTGTCACGAAATCTGAGTAGCATGGGTTCGAATCCCGGCGAGGGAAGAACAAAAAATTTGCGAAAGCAAATTTACAGATCTAACATTGTTGGGTTGATGTTTAGACGAGTTGTATATACATAATGTACACAGCCATGTATCACCATCACTGCTGGTGATCCGATGGATCAATCTGTTGTAGAGTTGTCACTGGCTCAGACGTACTTATAAATATAATTATTTTCTGTGGCTGTATCTTACATTAATTTGTAGGATCCTTTACTATAGATAATTTAGCTGATCTGTAAAAATAACATCTCCATGCCTTATATATCATGTACTGTAGTACGACGCTAGATTAAAACTGGCGTGGAAAGGTAACACCCGGCCACCGAAAGCTTCATTTTTATGAAGCCCAGGTGATCGTGTGGTCTAGCGGGACGGCTACAGTGCAGGCGATTTGGTGTCACGAAATCTCAGTAGCATGGGTTCGAATCCCGGCGAGGGAAGAACAAAAAATTTGCGAAAGCAAATTTACAGATCTAACATTGTTGGGTTGATGTTTAGACGAGTTGTATATATATATATATATATATATTTTTTATTTCATTCAAACATCATAATCATAAAAGGGGCCCTTTATAGCTTGTTGTTCGGTGTGAGCCAAGGCTCCGTGTTGAAGGCCGTACATTGACCTATAATGGTTTACTTTTATAAATTGTTATTTGGATGGAGAGTTGTCTCATTGGCACTCACACCACATCTTCCTATATCTATTTTGATCACAAATTATGAAGGTACAAATTATTGTAAACGGGGACATTTTGTCGTTTTACCGGATTCCAACATCTTAACAATGAAGCGCTAATGAATAAATTGTATCACAACTACTATAAATTAATAAAACTACAATTTCTCTTTCCACCTACACAAGTTTTATGAAATAAGATTCTTTAATACGATTTTCTTTAACTTTAAAAATATCTACTGTCAAATCTTTAACTTAAATAATTTCCAGAAAGTTGTATCCGGTCCCTGATTGGGCTAGATACAGGACTTGATTTTACTTGATGTTTCATTCTTTCTTTGATTTTTTGGGTGTTCTTAATTTTTTTTTTTTTTTTTTTTTTTTTTTTTTTGTGGTTGTGTTATTTTTAAGGTTGGTAAAAAAGATGTCAATACTAGTATTGACCAGGCCGGCGGTAAATACCGGGAAATACTGTCACTATTTCGAAAAGACTGGTCGATTGGAATTTTGTTAGAACCAGTCCCTACCTGGACAATTACTGAGTAAAGGGACTGATATAGTCAAAAGACAGAAAATCCCGTATTTACCACATTGTACTAGAACAAAAAATCACAGTTACCTAGTTAACAAGGGTTTGAATTTATAAGGGAAAATCCATGAAAAATATCCTTTAAGCCATAAATGCATTGTACAGTTTTTAAAAATATCAACATGATCAAAGAAAAAGTTCTCTCAAAATTAAATTGCGACTTTCTGTCCTTTGACACTTTGCCCTACATTCAATTACTGTAAGTCGTGAAAATATGGAAGTGTTGAAGTCAGTATTACACTTATATTTAAATGTTATCTTTAAAAATTTCTTATATAAATTGAAATTCTACATGATGGACAGTGATTATTAGAATAAAATATTAAAGAAAAATTCTAGCATAAGAGAATAGATCCTTCAAACTCTCCATTTTCTGCATCTAGAAGATTTTCATCATGCTATTTTATAGTCAGGAATTAATTTATTGTTTTACAGTCTCAAAGAATAACTTTTATGACTTTTTTCCTGTTGTTTCAACATTTATTAATTATTTATTATTAATTATTTATTTACACGTGATTATAAGCTCGCTGTCAGTAGCAAATATATGTCAACGACTTTAATATATATTTTTCTTAGAAACCAACGGTGTAATTAATTTTCCTGACATCTGTTCTTCTGTTATTATAATATGCAAGATATTGATTGATAAAATAACAATACTGTTATGATACATACAATTGCTGTTTACGTCCTGTACACATGATGCAAAATATATTTTGTTTGTTTGTGTTTAATTTAATTTTATTTAATTTTATTTGTTTGTGTTTAGTTTTATTTAATTTAATTTAATTTAATTTTATTTGTTTGGTTTAATCTTTCATGGGATGGGGGTATGTTTTTGTTTTGGTTCATTCGATTTTTTTTCGTTGCGTTACATTTTTCCTAGAGTCGATTTGTACAACGTTCATGTAAAAAAATACTTTTCGCTTTAGTTTTTTTTTCTCCAATTTTTGCGAGTCATTTTTTTTTCAAAATACATATACATATCTTGTATTTCAAACGACGTGATTTTTTTTTTTTTAATATCAAAAGATGCCATACATTTCAATGTGTATGTAAAGAGAACGACAAAAATAGGTCATCTTCCTGGGGCGTGATTTTTTGTTCATCGGTAGTGAACCAGAAGAGGTCCATTTCTGTTTTGGTTTTTTTTTTTTTTGCATTTGGAATATCTTCTGTCTCTCTTTAACCTCTTCCCTTTAGAAAAAAGGCAGGTTAGACGACAGAGGCACATAACAAACATGGCGTCCTTTAGTCTAAATGACATTAATAACTTTATGAATGCAGATTTATATAGAATATGAGCTGTGTGATAAATGTTTTTGTGTTATGGCAGCCTTTGTATGACACCCCTGTAGGGACGATAAGCTGGATGAAGATAAATATTTGCTTGCAATACTATAATATATCTGAGACACAAGTTAAAACGTCTGCTTAACAGCCATTCTATAAAATATAATCACAAATTTCTTGTCTTTTTTTTTTTACATTTTCCATCGGATATTCCAAATGAAAACAAATAATGAAAATATCCGATAAAAAAAATGACCCAAAACAAAACAGAAATTAAAGGTTTTATAGTATAGAACTAGCCGGACAATAACAGTAAGGGTATGGTCATTTGATATTCTGAGGAGGAGATGGGGCAGGTTGATTTTTTTGCGGATTTATTATTTATTTCAATTTGTCGCTTTGCATGCTTATTTTTCAGCTCTTACCAGGCCAGCATATTCGGATTAAAAATCCTCCTGTCCATCTACCCCCAAAAAATGAATATCAAATAGTTGTCCCCTTTTTTACACGAGTTTAAATTGATTGATTGATGGTTGCTTATTTTTAAACGTCCAGTGGCAAATATTTCATGCATGTTAAGGAAGACACAAGATTTAAAGATGAAGTATGATTGCCCATGAGACAACTATCCACCAGAGTTCAAATGATTTAAGCAATTATAGGAACTGTACATGTATGGCCTTCAAGAATGATAAAAACCTATACCGTATAATCGGCTATAAAAGGCGCCGACATGGAAAATGTGAATCAATTCAAACGAGAAAACTAACGGCCTAACTTAGTAATAACACAACCATACATGAAAAAACAAAGATAACAGAATTGAACCAACGACAACCACTGAACTTCAGGCTACTGACATGGGACAGACACTTAAAGAATGTGACGGGGTTAAACATGTTTTTGAGCTCTCAACCCTCCTCCTAACCTGGGACAGTAGTGTAACAGCACCACATAAGAACAAACTGTAAAAATTAGTTGCAATTGGCTTAACTCAACAGATTTAAGTAACTAACAACTAACATAAAACAATACACTCAAAGCACCGAAACAAGAGTATTCGCAGTTACTTAAAGTTATAGTTCAAAGCCAATTACAACTAATAAATGAATGATGTTCTCCGAGACTATACAGTATCAATCAGTACACAACCAATGGATTTAGTGCAAAGACGTCATAAACAGTCTAAGAAACGCATGACTTTGTATACCTTGTATACATATATCTTTTATATACAAACATAAATCAAGTTTGGTTACTTTAAACTTATTTGATAGATAGACAAGATATCTTTTTCAATCATATACCAGACACTTTCTTGTTCAGTTTAATATTATTACTGCAAATCAAATGGTTGGAGCTTTAAGCCGGATTTGTTTAGCTAAATTAAGTTAGGAAAGCATAAAGAAAAAATGACACGAACACAGCTATTTCTTCAAACTAATTTTCTTTGTTTTTACACTTACATGTATAATATTTTAAATACATCAATGCCAAAAAAAAAAAAAAAAACACACATTATTACAGTCATGTCTTTCGAATGAGCTGACATAACTGAATTTTCTAAAAAAAAAAAACATTGTAAACTTCAGTTTTGTCATCCAACATAACAAATTCTGCTATATTCGATGCCAAACTGAATTTATATTTTATTACTTCTTTGGAATATCACAAGAAGAGGTCAAGATTCATTTTTGGGACTCTCCACCAGATGATATTCTGGAGATATACAAAAAAGAGCAATAAAACACGCTCCTGTTTACTTGTACATCTGAGCTGGGAATATCCAGCAAATGCAGACAGCTCGTTAATGAAAACAAGATGTGGTGTTCGCGCGCGCGATCGTGTTCGTGTGAAGTATCTATAGCCGGTTCAGGCATGCATTTTATTTTTGAGCCTGAAGTCTGAACATGTTTAAAATGTTCAAAACTGAATATATGTAATTTTGGGTTACATGATATAAAAGCCTATGTAGTTTTTCTTTTTATCGAAAATACAAACTAAGACTATACATACCTAAGGTGTATTAATCATAAACCACAAGTCGAAGAAAATGGAAAACACAATACCTCAAGTAAAAAGTTAAGAAGCAAACTATTCTATTGTAAGCCTATACTTGCTTACATCCACTTTTTTTGAACTTTGGTGGATAGTTGTCTCATTGGCAATCATACCTCATCTCCTTATTTATATATTATAACACAATACACATAAACTAAAGATTTGTTTAACAAGAAATTCCACCTTACCTTACAATTATAATTAGATTAGGTGGGAAAAGGGGGCTTTTATAAAAAGAGACGAAAGATAACAAAGGGACATTCAAACTCACAAGTCAGATGCTCTAGAACTTCCTGCTTAATTAGTATCACCCGTTGTGTTGTCCATGAATATGATGATCAGTCGCTGTCGGTGATTTTCATAACGAGACAGGAGGATTGGAATTTGGTTACGACAAATGGAACACATCCAAGCCAGTATCTAACACATATATACCATAAAAATCAATTAAATAATGAATGCGTCAAGTTTGCAAAAGGATGACTTTTTAATAACTTTCTTGAAAGAAAGAAGCATCTATATTTCACTTAAAATGAAAATGAACAATAATTATGAAAAATAACGTGCATGTTATTCTGCCTTTCTTTCTTCTTTTTTAACGTTACCGATTCTGGTACATGTACTGTGAATTAAAATTTTGACATTTCTATTATATAACCAATATAGAAAACGTTCTAATGCAAGCATGTGTCCAACCAGGATTCTACATGTCTTGCCGATTCATTTTCAGGGGAAAAATAACTTTGAGATATAGTTTAATTCTATTTTTGTTAATTACAAGTGCATTGTGTAGGCGTAGTTCTACATTTCTTTTAAGGTAAAACGTAATATTAGACAAATAATAAGCAATTCATGAAAGCATCAGTTAAAGGCTAATGACGGCAATTTCAAATCTACATTTGGTCAACTCGTGGGTAAAAGATGTCAGGAAGGAAGTTTTACAAAATTTTCCTTTATCAGTGTTGGTAACGGAGAGACAAATCAAGGCTTCTTACCATTATAAATCAGCTGGAAATCATACAGACTTCCTTGATTTTGCTTAAACTATACTTCTCTGAAGTTAAAGACATTACCAAATTAAGTACCTGTGTATGATTAACCAAGGTAATGGAACTCGTAAGGAATCATAACTTTTTTTCCTAGAATTGCCTTAAATATAAGACAACTTCCAAATACCTGTATGATCATACTTCATAGGCTGTTCTTACTATCTTTTATCTGTTTGGCCTGAGCATGCATACTAGGAACTTTTGTCCAAAAGGTAGATAACCTGACTAAAATAAATCTGTTTACCTTAATCTTTGAACGCCACTGCAGATAATCCCTGTAACGATCTTTGTTTCCCGGAGGTGTTCTTTTCCACAGAAGAAATGCAACAATCGTGTAAGTCACGGCTAAGATCACCAGTGGTATAATATAAGTAAATAACAGAATAAAGATAGTATACACTTTTCTCGAATACGGCGAAGACCAGACTTCGTCACATTTAAGCAATCCAGAAATCATTCGAGTAGTCCTTGCTACAATAAGTTGTACAGACCCGAAACAAATTGAACAAACCCATATAGCAATCATCACATACTTGTATCGTTGAAGCGTAAAACGATGGTGTAGAGGGTACATAACAACTAAAAATCGATCGATTCCGATCGCCATATTTGTAAAAACACTTGCCGCCACAGACATCATTTGAACAAATAGAACAATCGGGCATAATTCCTTCAAAAATATCCATGTACCGAAAACAGCATCGGCAAATGTGAAGGGCATGCAAAACAGAGCCATCATAAGGTCGGCTACAGCTAAGTTAATCAGAAAAGGCCGCAAATCCGTCCTGGACCTGTTTCCATTTTTAAAAACTATGATGACGAATATATTTCCTATAATAGACAAAAGAGTTGTAAGCGAGTATAATAGTATCAGTCCGGTCAAAGCTTCTTTGTCTAGTTTTGGATTTGATATCTGATCAAAAAGTCTGGTTAAATTTCCAGTTGAGTTTTCATCCATTTTGGTTTTAATAACTAACAATTTACTTGTATATATCTTATTATTCATTTGACATTTTGTGTGTATCTGGAATGTCAGAGTAATCTATTGCAGCAGTTTGCGAACTTTTAAATGCATTATTGGCTTCGAGCACTATTTACTTTGTTCTCCGGAGTGCTGAAGCTACACGTATTATTGAGTAAAATATAAAGTATTCCCATGACACTTACAATTGCATCAGATATAAAAACTAAAATCCCACTCAGAACTTCAAAACATTTTAAGAAATCTGCATTCATAGGACTAGCTTCTTCACTTTGTTACCAGAAACCGTTTAATTTACATATATACACGCAATTGTATCTGAGATACTTAACTGATTGATATGATAGCTTGTCTCATCATGTTCATGTATATTTAAATAGACTATTACAGACAATGTCACCATGCATGATGACGAATTCGTATGGGAATTTATTGGATACAATCTCGGAAGTTTATTATGGTATCCATTGAAAAAGTACGAAACCAATTAAATAAACTCAGTATTATCATAAAACGTTCGCGTCAGGATAATTAGTAGCAGTAAGAACCGCAGAGTGGTCAATTAAACGATAAAATCTTCCTGACATCGGATGGGACCTGACGTGGCCATAATAGTTACATTATAGAACTTTTCTTTTCCGGAATTGTCGCCTTTTATGTCAATTGTATTTGTTTGTATTGCAAAAGGATTATTTGTTCTTCTGTGAAGGTTTTTATTCCTAGAACACACACATGTCGATACTGTTTGGTTTGCTTAATGTCCAGTAGCAAATATTTCATGAATATTTAGGGAGAGAGTGTTCTGAGCAAAATTGAAATAATAATTAAGCTCATCAAAATGATTTGATAGTGCTGAAGGTGGAAAGCACATTAACTCTATGAAATAGAGGATGACCCTGTGTACAATAAGAACTACACCTTTTAAAAAATATCATTTATGTTAGTTGATTGTTTTTATAAGTCTCTAACAAACACTGAAATAATGTTAAAAAAACCTTTTTCAAGGCCCGATGATCCTCTTGTTTTAAATTTAATACTACTGATTGCACAATATCGCATCTGATCTTTGTTTTTGTGGCCTTGCAAAAATGTCATCCTTTTTTGATGAATGATAAGATTAAGAATAGAAATTTTAATCATTCAAATTCATTTGAATGTAACATATGGGACAAAATAAAATACATGTATGTAATATAGTTTCCGACAGGGGACAATGAAACAGGTACTGTTGTTTGAATAAGATGAGCAAAAGGTGAATTAAAACAAGAACTCATTCAGTAGAACAGGTATTATAAATTATGAACCAGTATGGATCTAAAATTATTGATAGAAATATCTCAATTAATGTCATAATTGGAAATATATTATCTAAGGATTAATCAAAATTGTGTTCGGATGAATTCGTAAGCAACTAAAATACAGCATGTACATGACTATGGTATCGTCCAGATGAACAGTAATGAACTTATAAAATACAGCATGTACATGTCTATGGTATCGTCCAGATGAATAGTAATGAACTTATAAAATACAGCATGTACATGTCTATGGTATCGTCCAGATAAATAGCAATGAACTTATAAAATACAGCATATACATGTCTATGGTATCGTTCAGATGAATAGTATAATGAACTTATAAAATACAGCATGTACATGTCTATGGTATCGTCCAGATAAATAGTATTGAACTTATAAAATACAGCATGTACATGTCTATGGTATCGTCCAGATAAATAGTATAATGAACTTATAAAATACAGCATGTACATGTCTATGGTATCGTCCAGATGAACAGTAATGAACTTATAAAATACAGCATGTACATGTCTATGGTATCGTCCAGATGAATAGTATAATGAACTTATAAAATACAGCATGTACATGTCTATGGTATCGTCCAGATAAATAGTAATGAACTTATAAAATACAGCATGTACATGTCTATGGTATCGTCCAGATAAATAGTAATGAACTTATAAAATACAGCATGTACATGTCTATGGTATCGTCCAGATAAATAGCAATGAACTTATAAAATACAGCATGTGCATGTCTATGGTATCGTCCAGATGAATAGTAATGAACTTATAAAATATAGCATGTACATGTCTATGGTATCGTCCAGATGAATAGTAATGAACTTATAAAATACAGCATGTACATGTCTATGGTATCGTCCAGATGAATAGTAATGAACTTATAAAATACAGCATGTACATGTCTATGATATCGTCCAGATAAATAGTATAATGAACTTATAAAATACAGCATGTACATGTCTATGGTATCGTCCAGATGAACAGTAATGAACTTATAAAATACAGCATGTACATGTCTATGGTATCGTCCAGATGAATAGTAATGAACTTATAAAATACAGCATGTACATGTCTATGGTATCGTCCAGATAAATAGTAATGAACTTATAAAATACAGCATGTACATGTCTATGGTATCGTCCAGATGAATAGTAATGAACTTATAAAATACAGCATGTACATGTCTATGGTATCGTCCAGATGAATAGTAATGAACTTATAAAATACAGCATGTACATGACTATGGTATCGTCCAGATGAATAGTAATGAACTTATAAAATACAGCATGTACATGTCTATGGTATCGTCCAGATGAATAGTAATGACATTATAAAATACAGCATGTACATGTCTATGGTATCGTCCAGATGAATAGTATAATGAACTTATAAAATACAGCATGTACATGTCTATGGTATCGTCCAGATGAATAGTAATGAACTTATAAAATACAGCATGTACATGACTATGGTATCGTCCAGATGAATAGTAATGAACTTATAAAATACAGCATGTACATGTCTATGGTATCGTCCAGATGAATAGTAATGAACTTATAAAATACAGCATGTACATGTCTATGGTATCGTCCAGATGAATAGTAATGAACTTATAAAATACAGCATGTACATGTCTATGGTATCGTCCAGATAAATAGTAATGAACTTGTAAAATACAGCATGTACATGACTATGGTATCGTCCAGATGAATAGTATAATGAACTTATAAAATACAGCATGTACATGTCTATGGTATCGTCCAGATAAATAGTATTGAACTTATAAAATACAGCATGTACATGTCTATGGTATCGTCCAGATAAATAGTAATGAACTTATAAAATACAGCATGTACATGTCTATGGTATCGTCCAGATGAATAGTATAATGAACTTATAAAATACAGCATGTACATGACTATGGTATCGTCCAGATAAATAGTATTGAACTTATAAAATACAGCATGTACATGTCTATGGTATCGTCCAGATGAATAGTATAATGAACTTATAAAATACAGCATGTACATGTCTATGGTATCGTCCAGAGAAATAGTATTGAACTTATAAAATACAGCATGTACATGTCTATGGTATCGTCCAGATAAATAGTATAATGAACTTATAAAATACAGCATGTACATGTCTATGGTATCGTCCAGATGAACAGTAATGAACTTATAAAATACAGCATGTACATGTCTATGGTATCGTCCAGATGAATAGTAATGAACTTATAAAATACAGCATGTACATGTCTATGGTATCGTCCAGATGAATAGTAATGAACTTATAAAATACAGCATGTACATGTCTATGGTATCGTCCAGATAAATAGTAATGAACTTATAAAATACAGCATGTACATGTCTATGGTATCGTCCAGATGAATAGTATAATGAACTTATAAAATACAGCATGTACATGACTATGGTATCGTCCAGATAAATAGTATTGAACTTATAAAATACAGCATGTACATGTCTATGGTATCGTCCAGATGAATAGTATAATGAACTTATAAAATACAGCATGTACATGTCTATGGTATCGTCCAGATAAATAGTATTGAACTTATAAAATACAGCATGTACATGTCTATGGTATCGTCCAGATAAATAGTATAATGAACTTATAAAATACAGCATGTACATGTCTATGGTATCGTCCAGATGAACAGTAATGAACTTATAAAATACAGCATGTACATGTCTATGGTATCGTCCAGATGAATAGTATAATGAACTTATAAAATACAGCATGTACATGTCTATGGTATCGTCCAGATAAATAGTAATGAACTTATAAAATACAGCATGTACATGTCTATGGTATCGTCCAGATAAATAGTATTGAACTTATAAAATACAGCATGTACATGTCTATGGTATCGTCCAGATAAATAGTATAATGAACTTATAAAATACAGCATGTACATGTCTATGGTATCGTCCAGATGAATAGTAATGAACTTATAAAATACAGCATGTACATGACTATGGTATCGTCCAGATGAATAGTATAATGAACTTGTGTGTGATATATTAGATACAACACATTGTTGAAAGAATTTTTTACGCCCTAATGAAATGTTGCATACAAAAAATTAAAATCGATAAAGTACATTTTGTAGGTTTGAAATGAACATTTAAATACATTTTTTTTTCATTTTTATATTGTTTACATTTTGTAGGTTTGAAATGAACATTTAAATACATTTTTTTTTCATTTTTATATTGTTTATTATTGACCAATTCGGAAATGGGGTTTCATTAGGTTAAGGTTAATGTTTTTGAAGTTCAGTGGCTTCTTTTTCACAAAATGTATCTTACAGATATCGTAGTTATTTCAAACAGATTATTATTGAATACAGGTAGGTTCTGCTAGTTGGGTCGTTTGAGTTGAAGGGCGGATAATTTAGACTATCACTGATGACGTTATTCAGCAAGTCCAGGGAAATTAACGTTTCGATTAATTTATTAACTATACAGACAGGACACTTAGGTATGTAGAGGTTGCTGTCTAAATGGAACGTTAAGCGAAGTGTGATGTGTCAGTGTATTTGAACACAAGGGTTAAGTTCCAAGTTTTTCTTTATTACCCATTGTTTTATGCCAGTAAATTAGATTATAAAAAGACGATGTGTCCGTTGGACAGCATGCCTCGCTCGCACCATCACTTTTCCATTTTCAGTGAACCGTGAAATCTTGATCAAAACCTTAATTTGGTGGTAGTTTAACAGTTTACTAAATTTTAACATGCTTATTTAATTTCAAATTGATATTCCAGACGGACTAACGTACGGACGGACGGACGGACGCACAAACCGGAAAATATAATGTCGCTCGTTTATCATACTTAGGTTGGGTACATGTATTAATCTGCTAGACTTTATCCTGTTGGAATTTGACTTTACATTTGTTTTTCCTTTTTGTGTTGCTGGTTATGAATTAAATATCAATATACTGATAGTGCATTATAAGTTTTGCAGTTCAAACTGTTTTTTGACTTTTAAATGGATATGATTTCATACTCTTGTTTTATCTAGATAAGAAAAATTATTGTAAAGTTGTCAAAGTTTGAAACCCATTAGACGAGAGGAAATACATATTTCTCTAGGGAAAATCAAATTGATTCATTTAAATGAATTTGTAGGAAGTGCATTTAAGTAGAAATCAACATATTTTTATATAAACACATGACTTGTGTACCTAAATGTATCAGACATCATGACGTAGTGCGGTACAGCGTGTGAACTTCTCTTGATATGAGTTCCAGGCGTTTTTTTTTTTCACATGAAAACACAGCTTTAATTTTTAACTTTTGATTTAAAAATCGAGAGTGGTTTTTCCGTAAAAAATAAATAATAGGTTTTTCGAATGTGTTATGCTTGAGACATTAAATGATTAGACCAAACCTAGAAACCTACTAAATCCCAAATATCAAAGGAAATGTATAATTACATAAAGCGACATGATTTTTCTGAGCACAGGTATTTAAACAGTCTAGACGTTATTCTTGTCTTGTTCTGAGATGCAAACGAAAAGTATACAATATTCATCCATATACTTTGAGCCGAAATAAAATCATATTTTCATATCAATATCATTGTTTCATGTTTGGCTTCGATAACATGACAAAAGTAAACAATTAAATAAAGTAGATCACAACTAAAGTTGTTTGTACATTTTTTTTCATTTGTATAAGTGTTAATGTAATGGCGTTTTAATGGGTTGACGTGTTAATTGGTTGATGTGTTAAGGTGGTACCCAACACCTTGACTAATATTAATTTGGCTCGTTTAATTTTCATAAAATTTTGACAAAATGTTTACTATGACCCTTTGACAAAAATATAAAAAATTCAAAAACTTTGAACCAACCACTTTATCAGAAAAATTTCATTGGTTATATAGCAGTTTGACAAACACTTATTTTGATCATTGAGAAGCTTAATATTTCCTTAACAATACAACGTGATTAAAACGTTTAGCTGATTTTTACAGAGTTATCTCCCTGTAGTGTTAGGTACCACCTTAATGTGATGACGTTTTAATAGGTTGACGTGTTAATGGGTTGACGTGTTAATTGTTCTCTGTTTATTAATGTTTTCTTAAACATATGCTGATGGCTCTAGTCTGGCTGTGACTTAAGATAATAAAATAAGGTGATCATATCCATACGTATATATGATTGTCTCTCAGTTATAAAAAAAATCATTGTATTAAATTTCTTTGCTCATCATGGACCATTTAATTGGAAGAAAATATCTTAATCTTAAAATGATTATCTGTAAATGAGTTGGCGTGTTAATGGATTGACGTGTTCGACATTTTAGATTTACAAAATATCGATATTGATAAAGATTGATTGATTGGATTTAACGGCACTTTCAGCACTATTGTGCTATATCGTGGAGGTCAGTCTTTATTGGTGGAGGAAGCCGTTATGCCCGGATAGAACCAGTGACCTTCGGAAGGAAAATTGACAATCATAGTTAATTAAGATTGGAGTTGACCGGGATCGCCACAGTAATTAAGAACGATCTGGTTGATTCTCATTTGACTTGGTTTTTTTCTTCCTTTTTTATTGTGTGTTATTTTAATCGATACATTAACCAGTGTGACACCTGATGCACAATTCGACTATTAACATCTCTTCAGCTCTGCTCGACGCCAAAATGTTTGAAAATCGAAAATTGTATTCAAACGTTGAAGAGCTGATAAAACCGAAGGGGACCAAATAATAAAAGCCAAATTCAGACTGAGGGGACATAAAGGTAAGGCCAAATGCGGACTAAACTCTACATCACACATTTTATATCATAAACTTATTCTTGTCAAAAAATGTATGTATCAAACCAGACGCCAGTATATATATATATTTTTTAAATTATTTTGAACCAATTAATTGCTTAGCCTACGAACTAGAATTTCAATTGTTCCTTACAAAATCCTAGTTTTTGTATTTTCAAAATATAAAATATCTGAATATTTAGTGTTTTTTTTTGTATTTTTTTTTTATAACGGACCGTTAAATCCCTATCATAAAGCGGGCGCATAAAACAAAACATTTAACAGATTGTTTATGCCGAGGTTATCGGCAAAATTTTACTGTTGAATACAATTATAATTTTTATCATCAACCTTTGACGTGTTAACTTGTTATTTGTGAAAAATTAAAATTTTATGGATAATTTTGGACTGGAGTGAATTTCTTTTTGCAATTTGAGGTAAAATCGAACTATACTTTTATGTTTTAGCTATTTTATGCTTACATTCCGAACAAACGTACAGTTACTCTTTGACAATGCCTCCATTCGGATAGATTACACGATTTTGTTTTATGCATAACACTTAGCAGTTGGTCAAATATATCTCTTTGTGAAATAGATATTGGGGTAAAATCAGTTTTGGTGTTGGTGGTGACACTGTGCGTTTGCGATCAAAATGTACTTATTTACCATACTTATGGAAAATGATAGCTGATGATAAACCCAATGTTGAATTTTTATAAGTAACTGAATCCTTAATAGCATATGACGTTGTACATTTAAATGCAATAGGAATCCAAATTTGCAGATCGTATAAGATCCGCCTTATGTATCTGTATGAGACATACTTCATTTTAATACAAATACAAAATTTTATTGGCATACGCTCATTACCAATGAATGGTGAAGACCTCATTATATATTATATACATGACAGAATGAAAAGTTACATCCATTGGTGGCCTTCAGCTGTTGTCTGCTCTTTGGTCGGGTTGTTGTCTCTTCGACATATTCCCCATTTCCATTCTCAATTTTATACTTATATATGATATTATTAACGATTCCATTCAGTTAAACACTCTTATGTGAAAGAGGCAGACAGTTTAAGTTTTAAGGCTAAGCTATTGTTTATTGTGTTACAAACCAATTTGCCTTAATTGTTTTGGGTAAAGTGGACGATATTTTAATTGGTGCAGAGGGCGTGGTTGCTTGTACTTATGACCTCTGTGTATTTCCTTTTGCAAATATGATTTTGTGTAGTGTTCATTGTTTTATGCTATGTCACGAAACTCATGCTCCTTTCGTAAATCTCGTCACGGTGCTTGGTTTGAAGCAAATAATTTTGTAAGTTAGCCTATTCGCTATAATTGTCAGTATTTTAATGTACAAGTATGCACGTGTACCTTGGTGCTTTATGTTAACGGTATACAAAGGATATGTCTCTTACCTATATATATCACAGCCCAATGCTTATTTATTACAAACCAATTTGCCTGTCTTTGCTTGTTTGGGTAAAGTGGACGATATTTTAATTGTTGCAGAGGGCGTAATTGCTTGTACTTAATATGTCCTCTGTGTATTTTTTTTTTGCAGAGGTTGTGGTAGCTTGGACTTATGACCTTTGTTATTCACTTTTGCAAATATGTTATTATGAAGTGAGTATTGTTTTATGCTTTGTCATGAAACTCCTACTACTTTTTTGCAGAGGTCGTAGTAGCTTGGACTTATGACTTCTGAGTATTTGCTTTTGTAAATATGTTATTATGTAGTAGGCACTGTTTTATGCTTCGTCATGAAACTCATGCTATTTGTTTTGCAGAGGTCGTATAGCTTGGACTTATGACCTCTGTGTATTTGCTTTTGCAAATTGCTTTTGCAAATACGGTATTATTTAGTGGGTATTGTTTTATGCTTCATCATGAAACTCATGCTACTTTGTTATTTCGTCATGGTTATTGGTTTGGAATAAATATTTTGTAATTAATCCTTTCGCTTCATATACAGTTGCCAGTATTTTAAGACATGCAGCTAGTTTCACATGTTTGTCAGTACTTTAATACATGTTTGTAATGTATTTACTAGTTAAATTATGTTTACTATAGTATAATTCATATAGTTGGGTTGCGATGAACTTAATTTATACTTTTTATACCAATACTAAAGCATTATAAGGTCGTTTGCTTTTACTTCATACTAGATTTATTATTGAAAATAACAATGGACAAGACATACGTTATCAATACACTGATAACATTTTAAAGTTCATACTCTCCTTCTAATACCTGATATATATATCTGTTTAATGGTTAATTGATTGATTGAAAAAAAGATAATCGAATTATCGCATATTATTCCTTAACATGTGTTATATTTGTTGTTCTAGAGTTAGATCGAGTTTGTTTTTAATGACAATTTAAGTTTTTCATTATTTTACATTCTAATTTTGTTTATTTCATTTTTAAACTATGAACGAAGAGCGCTGAGTCTGGTATTCATCTATGTAAGAACTTTCGCCAATTGAAGGAAATATGTAATAAAGTGGGATATCAACAACTTACATATACTTTTATATATCAGTGGTATGTCATAGTTGCGATAATACAAACATACGAATGTTGATGGGTTGCTGTTTCACTGACATTTATGACACATACTTAATTCGAGATTAGAATTTTGATCCAGACGTGCGAGTCGTATCAACAAGAATCCTCGACTGGCCAAAGCCTACTTTGACTGTTTTATAAATACTAATTTACAAACGACGTCTTCGATCGGCTTTTGGATACACAACTGGTCCCTAGTTCCAATGAAATTTCTGAGGCACCATTTGCACGCTCTTATTCCACCATTCCTTTGAAGTTGACTCTGTCGTTATTTGTTTTGAACTCTCGGTACTATACAGCACCTAGTTTTAGAAAAAAGACTTCTGTTGCAGCTCATGAATGGAATTCGCGTATCCGTAATTCAAGGACTGAAGTCAAATGCGTTTATGGAATTTTACACGATGTAAAGGATTAAGTTATGCTTCAGCTGTTTCGGGCCAGTATTGCCTGACAAAACAATTATGATCTTTATTTCATACAGTTACAACTATTATGTTTTGGGTCAGCATTGCCTGCCAGAACGTTTTATGATCTTTATTTCACACAGTTACAACTACTCTAGTATCTTGTTTTGGGTCAGCATTGCCTGCCAAAACGTTCCTATGAGTCTTTAGTAACAAAATGCTATGCTTCTGTTTTTGGTCTGTATTGCCTGCCAAAACGTCTATGATCTTTATTTCATACAATTAGAACTAGCTTGTTTTGGGTCAGCATTGCCTGCCAAAACGTATTATCTTTATTTCATACAATTACAACTATCTTGTTTTGGGTCAGCATTGCCTGCCAAAACGTTTATGATCTTTATTTTAATCGGATGAGGTCATTATTGCCTGCCCTCCTGATGTCTTTACACATTATTAAGACTGTCAATGTGAAAATGTGATAGGCTACTATTTAATTGCTTTTGTTTAATTTTATGGCTCAGTTTAACTTCCCGTATGTATACATGAACTTTTATGGTTTTCACCGTTGCCTATTTAATTTACATTTGCAATTATTCAAATTATATATATATATGAAACGACTAGATGGTTTGTTCTAATTTTGTACTAAATGCTATCATGGTCTTTAGGGGTCAATCTATCAAAAAACCTAATTTATTATATTTACATAAACTGGTTATTATTTAAAAGAATATTTCTCTCTCGAGAAAGATATTAGAGTATATGTCAATAGTTAAAAATATTTACTAGTGTTATGATATTGTAACTATCATATTTATTTAGTTGGCCTTACTTGTTTTGTGTGGCCTAAGAATGTTTACATTGTTTTATATTGTTATACAAAATAATACACATTGTGTTACAACTATGCAGTTTAGAAATAACTGGAACAATCACTGATACTCATGGAATGATTAGAACTTTCTATTTCTCTTACATAACGTTTCCAGAATGATCACAACAAAAGATGCGTAATTTAAACATCTACAGTTATCTAGAACTTTCCTTTACGAGTATTTAAATGCATACCCTAAAGTTAGACACAGTGTTACGCCAGAAAATCGCCTTTTAATTGTAGCCAACAAAAGACACAAATCATTAATAAAATGAAACAAGATTTATTATACACAAGTCTACAAGAAATATTACATAAAAAGTAATGTCAACTTAACTGTCAAAGTATGTCCAATCTTTTATCTTTTCTTTATCCGGAAATCTCCTCCATGAGTAGCAATGATTGTTCCAGTGAATTCTAAACTGTATAGTTGTAACACAATGTGTTTTATTTTGTACACAGTGTACACAGTGTGCATATAATAGGCCACACAAAACAAATTAGGCCAACTAAATAAATATGATAGTTACAATATCATAACACCTCCCCCCTTAAAAAAAGTTTGAGTGTAACAAACACTTTTCATGAATAATATGTATAAAAATACATAGTATATACACAGTGTTTTAATAAGTTCTAGATAAAGCATCTGCTATTACATTATCTTTACCTTTAATATGTTTTACAATAACATCATATTCCTGTAACAATAAACTCCACCTAGTCAATCTCTGGTCTTTGTTTTTCATTTTATATATGAAGGTGAGAGGATTATGATCAGTATAAACAAGAATAGGATGCACAGTGGGATTTAAATATACATCAAAATGCTGAAGTGCAGACAACAGTGCAAAGGACTCTTTTTCAATAGTCGAATAATTTTTTCTGATGTTTATCTAATTTCTTAGAAAAATATGATATAGGTTTCTCAACATTATCATCTGTCTCTTGAAATAAAACAGTTCCAACTCCTACATCGCTTACATCAACGGCAAGTTTGAATTGTTTTTCAAAGTCTGGAGTGATCAAAACTGGACTATTAATTAAAAGTGATTTGCTATTTTCAAAAGCGATTTGACAATTTTCACTCCAGATGAATTTAGAATCTTTCCGTAAAAGATGAGTCAATGGTTGAACAACAGTAGCAACATTTGAATAAAATTTTCTGTATAAACCAATCATGCCTAAATATCTCATAAGTTGTTTTTTATTTGTAGGAGGAGGAAATTTAGTAATTGCGTCCACTTTAGCCGTAATAGGTTTCACTTGACCTTGGCCAACTGTTTGCCCTAAATAATCAACAGTGGCCTGGCAAAATTCACTTTTACAAAGATTAACAGTCAAATGTGATTGTGACAATCTATCAAAAGTATCATAAAAATGTGTTAAATGTTCTTCCCAGCTATCACTTCATACAATAAGATCATCAATATAAGCATAACAACAGTCTAAATCTTTTATAACATTATTGATCATTCTTTGAAATGTAGCTGGAGCACTTTTCATGCCAAACGGCATTACAGTATATTGAAATAAGCCGTCTGGTGTGACAAAAGCTGATATTTCTCGAGCTGTCTGTGTCAATGGGACTTGCCAGTAACCTTTCAATAAATCAAATTTGCTCACAAATTTTGCATATCCAATGTTATCAATGCAGTCGTCTATCCTTGGAATCGGATAGGAATCAGATTTGAAACAGAATTTACTTTTCTGAAATCAGTTACGAAACGAAAGGTTTTATCTGGTTTGGGCACAGGCAGGCAAGGAAAGCTCCATTCACTGTTACTCGGCTCAATAATATCATTGCCAAACATATATTTAATTTCGTGTCTCATAAATTCAAGTTTGAGTGGATTGAGCCGGTAAGGATGTTGCTTAATTGGAAAAGCATCACCAACATCGACATCATGACAAACAGCAGTGGTTTTGTTTGGCACATCTGGAAACAGATTTTTAAAAGAAAATACCAAAGCTTTTAATTTTTCTCTACGATCAAAAGATAGATGTGCGAGTTTTGAATCTAAATTTGACAAAATTTCTGAATTTTTCAATCTAACTGTCTCTTCCATAGTTTTAGAACTAAAAGGTGATTCAATTATATCTGGTTTGTCATGATTGTTCTCCAAATTAACCATGGCTACAGTGGCAACTAGTACGCTCAAAATACGGTTTTAACATATTAATGTAACACACTCTATTTTGTTTACGCCGACCTGGTGTTTTTATAATATAATTCAAATCATTAATTTTACTCTCTATGGTATAAGGACCACAATATTTAGCTTGTAATGGATGTCCAGGGACTGGCAAAAATACAAGTACCTTATCACCAGGCTCAAAAAATCTGTCCCTGGCATCTTTATCATACCATATGTTCATCTTATTCTGAACAGTTTTTAAATTGTTCTGAGCAATTTGACAAGCAGTATACAATTTTTCTTTAAATCTAGATACATAGTCTAGAAGACTCAAGTCAGTGTGTTCAGTAAGCCACTTTTCCTTTATCAATTTTAAAGGTCCCCTTACAGTATGACCAAATACCAACTCAAAGGGACTAGAACCAAGGGATTCTTGAACAGCCTCTCGGACCGCAAAAAGTAAAAAGTGAACACCATCATCCCAATCCCTGTCAAACTGCAGACGAAAAGTTCTGATCATGTTCTTCAATGTTTGATGAAAACGTTCTAAGAGATTCTAGATGATAAGCACTTGACCTATACTGAGCAATCCCTAACTGGTACAAGACTTGCTGAAATAAACCTGACATGAAATTTGAACCCTGGTGGGACTGTATAGACTTTGGAAGTCCTACTAGCGTGAAAAATTTGATCAGAGCTTTGACAATAGTAGGTGTCTTGATATTCCTTAACGGAATAGCCTCAGGAAAGCGAGTGGAGGTACACATGATTGTCAATAAATACGCATTTCCAGTCTTGGTATTCGGTAAAGGTCCAACGCAATCAATGAGTACACGGCTAAAAGGTTCTTCAAAGGCTGGAATAAGCAGAAGTGGTGCTGGTGGTATTTTCTGGTTGGGCTTACCAACAACCTGCATAAATGGCATGATTTGCAGTATTCTGCGACATCATTTCTAAGTCCTGGCCAGTAGAAATGCTGCAAGATCTTAAGGCAAGTCTTCCTTATACCTAAGTGTCCAGCCAAGGGGGTGTCATGAGCAAGATCAATAATGTCTTGCCTATAGACTTAAGGCAACACCACTTGGTATACCACTCTCCATTCCTCCTCTGCGGTAGCATCAGGGGGCCTCCACTTTCTCATTAAAATGCCGTCTTGATGGTAATAGCATTCGGCCACTTTGTCTGCTTCTTCCTGTGGTTGAGCCCTCTTGCAGAGCTGAAAAACCTCAGGGTCTTTATTTTGTTCTTCGACAAATTTCCTTCGGTCTAATGAATGGCTGTTTACGTCTGGCCATGGCATAATTACATTCTTGCTAATGCTAGGTGGTCTTATGACGGCCTTCTCTGAGCTACCGGGACCTTCAATGTTGGCTAGAAAGGTGTCAGAAAGGTCCATGTAATCAAACTGGTCTTCTTGCAAATCTTCATTTAGTTGTTTTCTAGCCATCGCCCTAGCAACGACACAAGCTGGATACAGTTCAGCATCATCTTCAGGTGATTTAACATCCACATCCGGTTCACTGGTTACAATTGGTTCAGTAACCACTTTGTTCCTAGCTAGATCATTTCCTAGCAATAATGAAACACCCTCAACAGAGAGATTATGACGAACACCCACAACAACTGGTCCTGTTATCAAATCTGACTTCAGATAAATACGATGGAGGGGAACATCTATACAACCTTACTACACACCTTGTAACAAAACGGAGGCACCAACAGAAGTCTCCCAGGACAAAGGCAACACACCTTCTAGCAATAAAGCTCCACTGTCCCGTAAAATCTTAATAGGCTGAGTAGTAGTATTATCAACAATAGAAACAAACCCATCAGACATAAAGGGTTTATAATCCTCCATGTAATCACAAAAACTGGACTAAAAAGCCTGACTCGCAGGACATTCCAACGTACAGAGCTTGAAATGAGGGAAAGGGTAGAGATTGAGAAAATGAAAATTGAAATGGCAAAAGAAGAAAGCAACACTAAATTCCAATCAAAATCAGAACATTTTAATTTTGATGCAGCAAAAAATATACGTTTGGTTCCCAAATTTTGTGAAAAAACAGTTGACAAATTTTTTCCACAGTTTGAGAAAATTGCTGAAAGTTTGAAATGGCCGAAGCCTTTTTGGACTACAATGCTACAAAGTGTTTTTGAGGGCAAGGCCGCTGAAATTTACTCAGCACTTTCATCGGAAAATAGTTCTGATTATGACACAGTTTAAAAGGAAATTTTGAAAGCTTATGAGCTAGTGCCAGAAGCATATAGACAGAAATTTAGGTCTTATAAAAAGTTTGATTCATAAACCTATGTTGAATTTGCTAGGGAAAAAGAAGATCTATTTGATAAATGGCTTACGTCAAAGAAAATAGATAAACATTTTGATAATTTAAGACGATTGATGTTATTGGAAGAGTTCAAGCAGTGTGTTCATTTAGACTTAAAACACATTTAAACGACAAAACAGTTGAGATATTACAAGATGCAGCTGTTATATCCGATGATTATATTCTTTCACATCAGAGAAGTTTCAAAGGTAAAAATTTTAATACTTCGAGTGGAAATTACAAGAATCAAAGCACTGAACGTACTAATAGCAAGCCTGTTGCAAAGAATAAGAGTCAGTCTAGTTATGATATGTCTAGTCCAAAATTTGATACTTTTGAGAAGAAGTCACTCACTTGTGCTTATTGTAAGAAGAATGGTCACCTGATGGCTGATTGTTTTAGACGTCAGAAGAAGAATGAAAGAGATAATAAGCCCAAGACCATTGCTTGTACGACACCATGTGTTACCAATACGTTGGAATGTCCTGCGAGTCAGGCTTTTTAGTCCAGTTTTTGTGATTACATGGAGGATTATAAACCCTTTATGTCTGATGGGTTTGTTTCTATTGTTGATAATACTGCTCCGCAGCCTATTAAGATGTTACGGGACACTGGAGCTTCTCAGACTTTATTGTTAGAAGGTGTGTTGCCTTTGTCCGAGGAGACTTCTGTTGGTGCCTCCCTTTTGTTACAAGGTGTGGAGTAAGGTTGTATAGATGTTCCCCTCCATCGTATTTATCTGAAGTCAGATTTGATAACAGGACCAGTTGTTGTGGGTGGTCGTCATAATCTCCCTGTTGAGGGTGTTTCATTATTGCTAGGAAATGATCTAGCTAGAAACAAAGTGGTTGCTGAACCAATTGTTACCAGTGAACCGGTAGTGGATGTTAAATCACCTGAAGATGATGCTGAACTGTATCCAGCTTGTGTTGTTACTAGGGCGATGGCTAGAAAACAACAAAATGAGGATTTGCAAGAAGACCAGTTTGATTACATGGACCTTTCTGACACCTTTCTAGCCGACATTGAAGGTCCCGGTAGCTCAGAGAAGGCCGTCATAAGACCACCTAGTATTAGCAAGAATGTAATTATGCCATGGCCAGACGTTAACAGCCATTCATTAGACCGATGGAAATATGCCGAAGAACAAAGTAAAGACCCTGAGGTTCTTCAGCTCCGCAAGACTCAACCACAGGAGAAAGCAGACAAAGTGGCCGAATGCTATTACCATCAAGACGGCATTTTAATGAGAAAGTGGAGACCCCCTGATGCTACCCCAGAGGAGGAATGGAGAGTGGTTTACCAAGTGGTGGTGCCTTAAGTCTATATGCAAGAAATTATTGGTCTTGCTCATGACACCCCCTTGGCTGGACACTTAGGTATAAGAAAGACATGCTTTAAGATCTTGCAGCATTTCTACTGGCCAAGACTTAGAAATGATGTCGCAGACACTACAAAAGTGAAAAAGTCTGAAAAGACCAGTTTTTGTCTGAATTTGCATGAATTTTTACTCGACATTCTTAATTTGTCTAAATAATTTTTAAAAATTCTTGACATAGTATGAATTTGTCTAAGAAAGTTCTTGATTTTTCTTGACAAGTGTCTTGACAGTATGAACATTGTCTTAAAATTTCTTGACACTTCCTGTATCATCTGATAAGAGTCTGGATTAGTCTCGACCAATTCTTGACTGTCTTAAATTTGTCTCGATCTGTCTTGACATATTCTTGACATTCTTAATAATGTCTGAATATGTCTCGACATATTCTTGACATTCTAAATAATGTCTGAATATGTCTCGACACATTCTTGACAGTCTTAAATATGTCTTGACACTATCTCAACAGTAAAAACTTGGCCTGAAATGTGAACAGACTTATTCTGCACTGTTTATGACATTCTATTGCTGTTATTTACTCCTTTTTATTATGGCTAAACTAAACTTTGAAGAATCAAGGATCAATTTGGTATAGTAAGATACCCTTTGGTGCAACTAAGTTGGAATACCCTGAATAATTCCCCATGTAGTTTAATTTTGATTTATCTTAAATAAATATTAAATAATTGTTTTCACTTTGAATACAAGTCAAAGTTACTAGCAAACAGCATTTAGATTTTTGCCGTTCTCAAAACTGCCAGTCAAATTTGCTTTACTAAAATAGGTGTCTTATAGGCAGATTTAAAATGTGACCATGTGTCTCTTTTGGACCCCACAATTCATCTTTTGGGTTTATGTGGATAAAAAGAGGGGGCTTTCGTTTAGGTCAAAGAATTTGTTCCCATCTTGATTCAAAACCTTATTCATTTTTAGAACAACCCAAAACATTTTTATTCAAATTTTAATGTTGAATTTTATAATTTTTATCAAATATAAATATTTGTGATAACTCCTTCCTGAAAAGAAAACGAATGTTTAGAACTATATTGTGCATGTCTGTTTGAGATCCATTTCATAAAACCAATGATTTCTATAGAAATCATTGATGGAACCCATTATAAATACATTTTTTTATTATTCCTGGAGTAGATAATAATTTTCTTTTAATATTTGGGAACTATTCAATTTGTTTTATGTTAAAATAATTAACTTCATAATTTTGATGAAAAAATCCATTTTAATTCAATTTTTTTCATCAAAATGATGATTTTCATTTTCATCTATCAACAAACTTTTAAATTGTAGTGGCATGTTCGGTCAACTGATAAGTTGTATGGCTGATTACAGGTAAAGCAGTAATTTCTATTTGACAGTTGCGTGTACTCTTGGGTGTGGAATACCTTAATTTTATGGGGAACATCCTGTCCATGTGTAATACTTAATATATATATTCCAACAGATGACATTACACAAATTTTTCTTTTGTTAAATGAATGATTTGTATATCATCATAATTTGCTATTTATATAAACCACATTTTGGTATAACAATTATTTACCATTATCAACATTGAATATTATGAATGTAGAATGAAATATGTCTACAGTATGATTGGTTTTAATCATTTAATTTATAAGATTTAGGAATCAAAATTTGTAATTATTTAAAACCCACATTTCAAAATGTTTTATATCAACACACCCTCATTTGAATTATTTTATACTTTTTGCATTTGTAAAAATATTTATATACCCAAATTTTCAATTATTTTACATGCCCAACTTTTATTTTTGTTGTAAGAAGTGTAACTTGGAACAACAGTATATCATATAAAGAGAAATAAAGATTAAAGTTATATCATGAATATTGGTCATGATTTGTAAAACTCAGAACTGTCAAGTAAATTTAAGACACAATTCAAAATGTTCAGAATGTGTCAAGCCATACTGAGAAAAAATAAGAATGTCAAGAATATGTCAAGAAATATCAATACAGTATTCAAATGTCAAGAATTTGTCAAGAAATTTTAAGACCATATTCAGAATGTCGAGAATATGTCGAGTAAATTTCATACAAATTTAATATAAATGAGAATTTGTCAAGAAAAATTAAGACACGAGTCATACTTTTGGAGAATGTCGAGTAAAAGTTCATGCAAATCAAGACAAAAACTGGTCTTTTCAGACTTTTAGACTTTTGTAGTGAGAGGAGGAATGGAGAGTGGTTTACCAAGTGGTGGTGCCTTAAGTCTATATGCAAGAAATTATTGGTCTTGCTCATGACACCCCCTTGGCTGGACACTTAGGTATAAGAAAGAATATTGTAAATCATGCCATATATGCCAGGTTGTTGGTAAGTCTAACCAGAAAATACCACCAGCACCACTTCTGCCTATTCCAGCCTTTGAAGAACCTTTCAGCAGACTACTAATTGATTGCGTTGGACCTTTACCGAAGACCAAGACCGGAAATGCGTATTTATTGACAATCATGTGTACCTCCACTCGCTTTCCTGAGGCTATTCCGTTAAGGAATATCAAGACACCTACTATTGTCAAAGTTCTGATCAAATTTTTCACGCTAGTAGGAAATCCAAAGTCTATACAGTCCCACCAGGGTTCAAATTTCATGTCAGGTTTATTTCAGCAAGTCGTGTACCAGTTAGGGATTTCTCAGTATAGGTCAAGTGCTTATTATTCAGAATCTCAAGGTGCCTTAGAACGCTTTCATCAAACATTGAAGAACATGATCAGAACTTTTTGTCTTCAAATTGACAGGGATTTGGATGATGGTGTTCACTTTTTACTTCTTGCGGTCCGAGAGGCTGTTCAAGAATCCCTTGGTTTTAGTCCCTTTGAGTTGGTATTTGGTCATACTGTAAGGGGACCTTTAAAATTGATAAAGGAAAAGTGGATTACTGAACACACTGAATTGAATCTTCTAGACTATGTATCTAGATTTAAAGAAAAAATATATACTGCTTGTCAAATTGCTCAGAACAATTTAAAACTGTTCAGAATAAGATGAACATATGGTATGATAAAGATGCCAGGGACAGATTTTTTGAGCCTGGTGATAAGGTACCTGTATTTTTGCCAGTCCCTGGACATCCATTACAAGCTAAATATTGTGGTCCTTATACCATAGAGAGTCAGTTAATGATTTGAATTATATTGTAAAAACACCAGGTCGGCGTAAACAAAATAGAGTGTGTCACATTAATATGTTAAAACCATATAGTGTTATTTCTTGGTGTATGTGAATGTCATGCTTCCAAATTCTAAGAAGTAATACATAAATTGTATTCATGCCGCCAGAGTCCTCGGTAGGGTATCCACTCTTTCAACCTCAGAGTGGATTTGTGGCAGATTTTCTTCCCACCTTTGCTATTTTTTGTCATTTATTCAATTGATGTGATTTTAGTTGATGTAATTTCGTATTAATTATGTATTATAATTTCATATTAAATATGAACTTTTATGTCAAATGGTTTATTTGGAAAATGTATTTTTTTGCATTTTATGATTTTGAATAAATTACCTTTTTTCGTAAATTTAATTTTTATATCATATAGCAAAACAAGCTTAGACTCTGGCCTGTGTATACGTAGTATGTTTATGGTATCTAGCTGTCTGTCTTAAAACCAATTTATTGACCAATAAGAAATATGTAATATAATCATGCACTGGTAATAAGTGAAATTTCTCTGCACGTGAAAGCATGTTATCTAATTTCAACAATTTATCCTTTAATGAAGTAGGACAACTCTGACCCATTGACCAGACTAGAGACATCATAAATTTACAGTATAAATAGCTCATTCTTTATTTAAGTCTTAGTTATAAACAATTAATACAGAATTACCTTCTCTGCTGTCTTAAATGATTTTATTCAGCTTAATTTTCATTTAGCAAATAAATTTGGTTATATCTTTATTGCATAAGGGGCTACCAGTAAAAAACAAAACTACATACATGTACAGCAGTACAACAAATCAACATTAAATAAATACACAAATGTAAGACGGCATTTACTATATTGCACTGGTGTGAGTATTATAAACCAGTTCGACACTAGTCCGACGTCCTTAGGTCTTAAGACTGTCTATTAAAGAATCCAATATGACAAACAAGATAAGGGTGTGTGTAAAAGAATTCGTATTAATTTATTTGATGGAACCAGATCTTGGAATGATGGCACATTACCTCTTAGATAAGCAAACAATCTGAACGTACATACGCATTTTTATCACAATAAAAAAAAATTATGTTTTTTATCTGGGACTCTACATTTCTTAAATGAAAGTGTTATGTAATTCGGATTGTTTCCTCCGTACGTGTTTCGTGCTTTTAAATTAAAATTAACGTCACAATATATCACAAAAAAAGTAAATTACAGCTTTTATGAACTAATATTATACAATATATTTTATACTAAGCTCATTGTTACATAACAGAACAAATATTTAATAATCCGGATGTATGTTAACACCGTTTCATTAAATCACTCATGTGTGTAAATTGATCCCATATTTTATTTGGAAAAGAATTTCAATCTAAATAATTCTGTCAATAAATTTATAAATATTAAGCAATATCATAGTTCATAACATTTTATCTACTAGTAGGATACATTGTTATACATGTAATAGTTATGCGTTAGGTTTCCAATCTAAAAGGGACATAATTATTTCTCTTTGGATTGATAAAATTATGTCATTTAAATCACACTTGTAGGAAGTGCAATTTAGCCACAAATGAATTACCAAAATACCAATAAATTTTCAGTTACATTCAGAAAAATACCCACCAGACATCTAAGCGTAATAATATCATGGTTTCCCAGCTTAAAAAGGCATTAATTCACACATTAAAAAGAGTCTAATAAATTAGATTTTTCACAACATAGAAGTTATTAAAGACGGTTTTGCATGATGAATTAATTTGAGGTTACTGTTATTCATGAGATATACCGGATTAAGCCAATTCTATAAGGAAACTTATAATAAGATAAATTCATCAAAGATACAAATCTTATAGTTTTGTACGCTAGACGCGCGTTTCGTCCACAAAAGAAGTCATTGCATAAAGAAAGATAATTCGTCTGTGTATTTAAAGAATAATGTTGATCAGGACTTGATACTGTCGTCTACTGTCTTATGTGAGAATAAAACACAGTATATTAAATTGCATACAATCATGAATCATCCATATACATTTCGGCATGGGAAGAGGAAAACTAACAATATATAATCTATTATATACGCCTAGATGATGGCAGAACTTAATGTGCTCCAATTGTCGTAACCACAATCGTATCCTCTTTTCCACGAATGTGACATCAACATTTTACCACATGTATCGATTTATGGGAAACATTGGTATTCTACCCCTCAGTTTTTTTTTCATTCTGTAGGAGTAAGTATCTTTTGATATACCATTTTCTGCATTTTAAATTACGTATTTCGTGTTTTAGTTTACCTCTTATTTTTTGCAATTCAACTTGTAATAGAGAATTCACTTTAATCTATTTTCAATAGTTAATATTCTTTTACCTTTTCTAAGTCAAAGTATAATTAAGAAATAATTCATGGGGGTTTGAATTTATTGTGATTTTACCACGGGTAGGCCCTTTATGCTAAATATTTTATCATTCTTACGTCATTGTTCAATGACGTCATTTACACCATCTGACGTGAGGTAAATCATTCATAAAAAGCATACGACGTAGGAGTAGGATTGGAACAGCCCAAACAAATCATGACGTTGCCTATCAGTTGACATATGACAAAATACGAATTTTATCACGGGTGTGTAATCAAAGCGTTTGAAGAACGTCATAAAGAATCAAATATTTTGCGTTTTCTTTATTCTTCATTTACTTTTAACGATATTAGATAAAGGATGCTTACTGCAATTGATGAAAGTCATATAAAACGATTTTAGATTTTAATGTTTTGGAAAGTATTGAACCAAGACATGCGTATGTACTAAACTAAGTTCTCTGTGCACGTTTTTTAAAATCTTAGGTATTACGAATCCTTATCGTATAATCAACAAAACAATTCTCTATAAGATGTCTGAAAACTTTGGCTGCTAGTTTAAGTAGCGAAGTTTTCCTATCGTCACTTTGTTAAAAAATCAGCACAGAATCATTAAAAAAAACGCATACATGTACAAACTTATAACAAGTGAAAATTTAACCAAATACACAAATGTAAGATGATATTTACTACATTGTGATATTATGAGTACAAAATGAGACATAATATACTGTCAGTATACTTTTCCAAGGTATCGTGAACCTGACAGGGGTCTGATTATCTCAATTTTAAAGACCCCAATATTAAAAAAATGGAGCAAATGATGTGTATTAATTTATCAAATGGATCTAAATCTTGAAATGATGGCATGTTGTCTTTTAGATAAGCAAATGAATATGCACATAAAGACACATTAACATCACTATAAAAATAAAAATGATAATTATCATCTGGGATTCTACATTTCTTACATAATAGTGTTATGTAATTCGAATTATTTCTTCTGTGGGTGTTTCGTGCTTTTATATTAAAATTCCTGTCGCAAAATAAATAAATATATCACCAAAAAAATATGTAAATTACAGCTTTTATGAGGTACAAGTAGATTTACACAATATAATTTGAATTAAGATCAATACTACATAACATAATCAATATTTATAAATTCAGATATATATCAACGCCATTTCATTACATCACTCGTGTGTGTAAATTGATGCCATTTTACACAAAATGTAGTCATAAACAGGATTTTAATCAAAAAATTTCTATCAATAAATTAATAAATAAGCAATATCATGGTTAATACCATTGTATTTGCTATCAGAGTAAACTGCTCTACATGTAATAGTTATGTGTTAGGTTTCCAATCTGTCAGGCCTCAGGGGAATAATTATTTCTCTCTGGATTGATCAACATGAAAATCACACTTGTAGGAAGTGCAGTTTAGCCACATGTGCGTCAGGCTTAAATACAAATAAATGGTTATTTCGTTATAATTAATACCAAACAGACATCTAGGAGTACGAAAATCATGGTATCCCAGCGTTATCAAAGGTGTTATTTCACACATTTAATAAAGTCTTATAACTTTGTTTTTACATCATGCAGATCTGAAGTGAGTATATAAGACGAACTTGCATGATGCATTATTTCGAGATCTCTGTTATATATGATTCATAAGGGTTTAACCGATTAGGCCAATACTATACGGACATTTATAAAGTCGTTGCATAACACGAAATCTATATTTAATAAAGCGACTTGATTCGTATATGTTTGAAAAATAATTTTGACTGGACTTGATATGGTCATCTACTATCTTGTGTATATCTATTTTCTATAACTGATTTTTATGTTTTACATTGTTTAGTTGTTTTTTAATGTTACTTATAGTAGATTGATATGTTACTACTGTATTGTTTTTTAGTTTGATATGTACTGTTTTGTTGTAATTTTCATTAGTTGCTATGTTATATGTATTCTTGTTATTTATTGTATATTTTGTTATTGCTTTGTAATGTATATGCTATATGTTATGATTCTATTTTAGTTTTGATATTTTTGCTTATATCTTGCATTATTCTGATATTTTTTAGTTAGTTATGATTTATATCATTAATTTTTATGAGATTATATGTTATTAGTTATATTATGACTATATACATTGTATTTTTATTAATTTTTTAGTATATCTTAATTATCGATATATTATTATGTATGTTAATTGTATGTATAGTTTTGAAGAATATTCTATTATTCATTAATAGATCTTATTTTATTAATTCATGTATTACATGTTACTATTTTAATTAGTTAAGTTGATCGATATTATACATGTAATTATTATGTTAATAGCTCATGTTTATATAACTATTATTATTGACTAATTCTTTTAGATCTTTATTGATTATTTAATTCTGTAGTATAAGATATTATAGATATCTAAAGTGTATGACTGAATGATGTTCATGTTAGATTCTTTATTCATATTGTGTTATTATATCAATTAATCTTCTTTATGCATGATCATATGTCAGTTCTATTATTTCTATATGTTAGTATGACATTATGTCATTATTCTATTTACGTTATGTTGAATTTTGATATTCAGTATTATCACTATTTGTTCATATTTGTTGTCTAATTGTTACTTGCATGTTAGTATTTATTATAATTATTAATGCTTATATTCTATGTAATTTTATTACTAGATTTATTATTAAATATAGATTAAATGTTATTTACATTGTGTATTGCATATAATAATACTTATATACATTTAGATTAATTTATACAATGTCATATGCAGTATCTTCAATTTTATATTTGATAATGCTGTTTGCATGCTATTCAGCTTATAAATACATTTAATTTAATTATCATTACTAACTTAATTGCTATGATCAATGATAAATATTATTGTCATTATCAGCTATGATACTTATGTTAATTTGTATAACTATTTATTAGTATTTATATTCTTACAATACTATTAATCATTTTAAATCAAGTTAGTATACTTAATTTTTAAGTAATGTCACATGACTATTATAGTTTATATTTAAATCATTTATTCTTATATATTAATTCATGTTTAAGTTTATTGACATTATATGTATAACTATCTTATCATTATTTAATTCAAATATGATATTAAGATTAATTTATAATTTATCATAGTTTGACTTGTAAAATTGAAATTTTACTATTTAAATTATAATATTATACCATATATATATTTCATATTATAATGTCATTACAATATATGATAAGATTACATTACTGTTAAATTATGATCTAATCTAATATTGATAGTACGATTATCTAGATTATTCTACATTTAAAAGATTACAAGTTTAGAGCATTGAGTATACTTTATCTTATTATTTTCTAATTGAATGATTAATGAATATACATTATGATTACAATAGATTATGTATAAAATAGCATGTACATGAACTATTGCATTGATATTAGTATTATATTTGCTGATAATTTATAATAGTTATAATTATTCTATGTTATTTCAATAATACTCATGTCAATTAAGTTATTTTTACATATTAAATATCATTATATAAATATTTAATTTCAAAATATATTTTTTAAATAGAATATTTGATTTTTCAATATAATTAGTTTATTAAGTTTTATATAAAAACTATGTAGTTAAATTAAAATAAATTATTAAAAATAATTTTTAAACATTAATTATTTATAATTTTATAATATCAAATTATAATATTGTTAATTTAAAAAATTTATTATACATTTAAATAATAGTTAATTCACTTTAAAAAATTCATATTATAAATTTCTAATAAACTTTAAAGATATATTAATTGTTTTTAAATTAGTGAATCTATAATGTTTAATTATAAATTTTCTATAAATTAAATTTCAAAATTACATTATGAATTTGAATTGATTGAAAATATTAAATTAATTAACATTAAAAATAAATTATTAATTATTTAAATTAATAATTTTAAAATTAATTCTTAAATATTTTAATACATTAATATAATTAACTATTGAATATTGAACACATTGTTTGAATTAATTATTGCAATATTAAAATTTAACAATATTTTTAATATAAACTAAATTTATGAAACATTTATCAAATTTAAAATATCTCAAATTTAATTAATCACTTAATATGATAAACATATTCAAAATTTAAATTTATATAAATCTTATTGACAAGCAACTATTTAATCTTTTTACAATAATTTTATTCAAAAAATATAATAAATTAAAATTAATTTTACATAAAGAAATGTTTAAATAATACCTAATATTCAAATTCATTCAAAATTCTATAAAATGAATACAGGGAGCGACCGGATTCGTCTGTGTATTTAAAGAATACTGTTGGCCTAGATTTGATACTGTCATCTACTGTCTTGTCAGAATAAAACAGTATATTAAATTGTATACAATCATGAATCATCCATTTGAATTTCGGCATGGGAAGAGATAAACTAACAATATATAATCTATTCTATACGGCTAGATGACGGCTGATATTAGTATGTTCCAATCGTCGTAACAACAATATTGTCCTCTTTTCCAAGTATGTAACATCACCATGTTACCACACAATTTGTACTTGCATGATAAGCACGAGGGGTGCTACATGTGAAGCAGGTTCTGCTTACACATTCTGAGCACATGAGGATACCCCAGATTTTTGGTGGGGTTCGTGTTGCTAAGTCTATAGTTTTCTATGTTGTGTTTTGTGGATTGTTGTTTGTTTTTGGTCGTTGTTTTTGTTTAGCCATGGCGCTATCAGTTTGTCTTCTTTGATAATGGGTTTGGTATTTTTCGCCTCTCTGTCTATCTTTTATATGTTACATTTGGTGCTAAAAGTTGCTCAACGAACTTGAATGAAACACATTCAGTTGCATTTTTCTCAAGTTCATTTCTGTCCTTAAACCGTATATATATATATTTATGCTTTATTTCACTATTATATTGCAACAAAAATAAAAAGTAATGGTTGCCTTTAGTTGATGTCTCTTCCACTTCACAACCACTTCCATCTTTTCCGGCGAATCCTTTGTTATGTAGCCCTTTCAAAAAGTAAAGCAGAGATTCCACTCTTGGCTTTAACAGTTTAAGATATGTATTCCTTCGGGCTGTGAATAACACAATTAATCAAGGAGGGTGTCGAAGGGAAAAATTGGTACTCTATCCTTCAGTTTTCTTCATTCTGTAAGAGAAATAATCGTTAGAAGTAAAATAGACAATTTTCTGCATAACAAATTACATATTTCTTACATCTTATTTTTTACAATTCTACTTGTAACAGAGAAGTCACTTTATTCAATTTTCAATTGTTTAATATTCTTTTACTTTTATTTAGACAATTTAAAATCAAATGTTTTCCATTTTCTGTATTTCTTTATCTTATATTTAACGATACAAGATAAAGGATGCTTTCTGCAATTGCTGAAAGTCATATAAAACGAGCGTTAAATGATTATAACATTGTATAATGTTTGGGAAATATTGAACCAAGGCATCCGTATGCACTAAACCAAGCCCTCTGTGCACGTTTTTTAAAAATTTCATTTATTACGAATCCATATCGCATAACCAACAAATAATACTCCATTGATGATCAAAAATTGTAGCTGGTAGTTTTGGTTTCTAAGTTTTCCTATGGGGACCTTGATAAACAATCAGTACAGAAGCATAGAGAAAAACTATACACATGTATAAAAATACAACAAATGATCATTTAACTAAATACACAAATGTAAGATGATACTTACTATATTGCATTAGTATTAGTACCATTTGAGGCATAATATACTGTCAGTATACTAATCCAAGGTACCAATAACCTGTCTGACAAGGGTCTGAAGACCTCAGGTCTAAAGACCCCATTATGAAAAATGGGGCACATGATGTGTATTAATTTATCAAATGGATCCAGACCTTGAAATGATGGCATATTGTTTTTTAGATAAGCAAAAGGATATGAACATAAAGACACATTAACATCACTATAAAAAAGAAATGATATTAATCATCTGATCTGGGACTCTATATTTCTCACATAATAGTGTTATGTAATTTGAATTATTTCCTCGGTGAGTGTTTCGTGCTTTTAAATTAAAATTCATATAGCAAAATAAAAATTTATCACAAGAAAGGTATATCACAGCTTTAATGAACTAGTATTAAACGATTTATTTTAAATTCAGATCAATGATACATAAAAGAACAAATATTTAAGAACCCAGATAGGTCAATATCCCTAATGCGCCTCAAATTGAGGAACTCAAAAGTTGTGCGTTAACGTAAAATCTCTTTGCAGTGATATTGGACATGTTTCTATTTTTAACAAGTGACTGAGCTTAACCATTTGTATTGATTTGAAAAGTACAGGACCATAGAATAAATGTGTATAGACTATGAAGCTATTAAATGTATTCAAAGTATTAAATTTTCAAAGAACTTTTTGTGTGAAAAAAGGGATTTTTTACCATGAGAAGCCGCATCACAAAAGGATTTTCGGGGTAAGCTAATTTACTGAAAAATGAATCTTACTTCGTACCCCGAAAATTTAAACACATATGTGAAAATGTCTCAGCTTCGAAATGAGCCATCATACATATCCAAGTTTACGATATGGACTGAGCTACAGAAAAAAACGTTACCATTACCGCCTACGGGAAATCTATTACGCATATTGACCAAGATATATGTAAACGCCGTTTTATAAAATCACCCGTGTGTGTAAATTGATCACTTTTTAGTTATAAACGGGCTTTTAATAAACAGCAGTTTCTATAAATAAATTAATAAATACATGAAATAAGCAATATCATGGTTAATAACATTTTATCTGCTATTAGAGTTAACTTTTTATACATGTAATACTTCTGCTTTTATGCTACCAATCTGACATGGAAATGATTATTTCTCTCTGGATTGATCAAATTATGACATTTAAATCAAAATTATAGGAACCGCATCTTTACCACAAATGCATTTAACAAAATACAAATTGTGTGTTATTCAGAAAAAAATACCCACCAGACATCTAGGCGCAATACAATCTTGGTTTCCCAGCTTTAAAGGCGGTAATTCACACATTAAACAGAGAATTATACATATGCTTTTTACACAATATAAAGTAAATTAACCGATTTTTCATGATGCAGCCATTCGAGATTTCTGTTATATATTATTCAAGAGGTATTATCCGATTGAGTCAATACTGTACTGTTAAAATGACGCACATTCAGATTGCGATAATGAAACTCTTTTCGAAGACGGCTAAAATGACACAGCTAATACGGTAAATATCCTTATTGGCGCATCCAATAGTACCAGACTCGGTGAAACTGATGAAAAGGTGATAAATGCTTCAAAATCAGGAGCAAATTTTGAACATTTCCACAAAGTCTGATCTTGCAGCTCAGAAATTGTTAATAGCAAAAATCATTACGTGTCACTAAATGTTACATCAGAAGTAAACACAAATCTCTTTTATATATAAATAAGATGAGTTTGAAAATAGCATCAATAAATGTGAATGGATTAAGAAATAATAAAAAAATTGCATTAGTATTTAACTGGATTGTTTCACAAAATATAGATCTTGTCTGTTTACAAGAAACACATTGTACACATGATGAAACAGGGCTTTGGAATAGGGAATGGAAAGAAAATGGGGGTGGTGAAAGTTTCTGGAATTGTGGTACAAACGATTCGAGAGGTGTAGGGATTCTCTCAAGAAAAGATTTTACACATTGTTTCGATATCTCAATGATTGATAATAACGGTAGAATACAAATTGGTGAAATTAAAACTAATACTGCTGTGTACCATATAATTTATTTGTACACCCCGAATACTGGTTCAGACAGGAAACATTTTTTTGAAAACTTGAAAAACTTAAATGACTTGTATGCAGATGATAGCACAGATCATTATAATGTCTTCTTAGGGGATTTCAATTGTGCGTTAGACAGAAAACTAGATAGGGCCCCTTCGCATCAAAATGAAGATACAGGTTTAAAGGAACTAAAGAGTCTTTTATTGAAATTGAATTAGATGATATATGGAGATCTAAATGTCCAACAAATAGAAGCTATAGTTTTCAAAGAGGTAATTCAAAATCACGAATATATTATATTTTTTGTACGAAATTTCTAAGCTGCAAAATTTCAAATACTAGTATATTCCCATTTCCTTTTAGTGATCATGACATAGTTACTTCAAAAATTAAATTAGATGATATAGAAAGAGGACCGGGAATGTGGATCATGAATCTAAATACAATTAAGACAGATGAATTTTCAAATGCATTTAAAACGTTTTGGGAAAATTGGGTAACAAGTAAAGATCGATTTGATAGCATTGAAGAATGATGGGATGTAACAAAATCAAAGATTAAATTTTTGTCTATGGAAATTAACCAAAAATTAAACCGTCTATCAAAGCAAAAATATATCATAACTTTAGAAAAACAACTTGAAAAATTAAAACTTCAATCGAATGAATCAAATACTTCGCCTGACAAAATTTTAGAAATAGAAAATAAGATTAAGGAATATTATACAAATAAGACTATGTCTGCAAAAATAAGATCACGAACGAAATGGGGTGAAGATGGGGAAAAGTCGACTAAATACTTTTTCAATTTGGAAAAGAAAAATGGGCAGAACAAATTATGGCAACGTGTAAAAACAGAAAACGGTGAGTATAAATGTGACATTGATTCTATCTTGAATGAACAAATAAAATTTTACACTAAACATTTTGCCACGAAAGCCTGGGACAAAACAGCGGGCGAAAAACTCTTGACAGTTCATAATAGATACGGTAAGTATAGAGGACAAAGAAATGTTAGAGATATAAATATCTGCGAAGTAGAAAAAGTACTTAAATTACTTGAACAGAACAAATCGCCTGGCGAAGATGGTATAATATCAGAATTTTATATTTTATACTGGAACATAATAAAAGACGATTTCTTTACTCTACTACAGGAAATCTTTAATGATAATGTATTGAGTAACTCTCAAAATAAGGGAGGCTTAACCTTACATGTACTACATAAAGAAGGAGAAAGGGAAAATATAAAAAATTGGAGGTCGCTTACTTTACTAAATTGTGATTATAAAATTATTGCAAAGATTTTATCCGAAAGGCTAAAAATAGTATTACTAAAAATTATTCATACAGATCAGAAAGGATTTGATAAAGGTAGAAATATAAGCCAGGCTAACCGAATGATTCAGGACATTATAGAATATATTGACAATGAAGATGAAGAAGGAAATATTTATTTTTAGATCAACAAAAAGCGTTTGACAGGGTTGAATGGGAATGGATAGATTTTGTTTTGGAGAATTTTGAATTTGGAGGTAAATTTAGAGCGTGGATCAAAATGTTATTATATAATGCTACTTCGTGTATTAAAACCAATGGGTTTGTATCACGATACTTTTCGATTACTCGCTCAGCTAGGCAAGGATGTCCAATAGCGCCTCTTTTGTATATCATACAGGCTGAACCGTAGGCATGTGCGATTAGAGGTACCTATGAAATAGAAGGTTTAAAATTACCAGGAGAGGGGGGATCTTTATAGAAACTAAATTATGTATGTTTGCAGATGACACCCAGGTATTTAATAAGAACGAAAAATCTATAGAAAACTCATTCAAGATTTTGTCCTTATGTTAAAAAAGCTTCGGGCTCTAGAATAAATTATGACAAAACAAAAGGCTTACTTTTAGAGGCTTCTAAAAGAAAAAGACCAAAATTTAATAAAATCAAATGGATCAAAAGTAATGTTAAAACATTAGGTGTGTGCCAGGGTTATGAAATAGATGACGATGATATATGGAGAAATATAATTGATAAAGTTAAAAATTGTATACACGTATGGAAAAGCAGAAAGCTTACATTTACAGGTAAAACACTTATAGTTAGGTATATGATACTTTCTCTCTGTTCATTTGAGATTGAAATACGAGGAATTCCGGATAAATATACTAAAGAGGTAAATAATATAATTTGGAATTTTATATGGGACGGAAAAGTTAACCAGGTAAACAGAAAGGTCTGCTACTTGCATGAAATAAAAGGGGGGATGGGTATGGTAAGTATAGATATGTTCATAAAAAGTAAACAAATAAAACTTTTATATCTTTTAAGTGGAAGGAAATATTTGGAAACAATTTACTTTGGTCGGGATTAAAACAAATGATAATTGAAAATAAAGTAAAAGAATTTCAATGGAGATCAATGCACACTATTCTATATACTGAATGTAGATTACAAAAAATGAAACTCTCAAATGGAAACTGCCATATTTGTCATAATAACAACAACATAGAAACCCTGCAACACTTATGTTTTAGTTGTAGTACATCAAAGTTAATTGTAAACAATCTTCAAGAAATACTCATCCAATCAAAAATAGGAATAAATACTCCTATTGTTGAAAAGGACATGATATTAGGAATAAACACAGGAATATTCAAATATGACAATTTTCTAAACACAATTAATACATAGTCTAAATGGATTCTATGGAAAATCAGGAATTCAATAAAATACAACAAAACGCCTATAACACCACAAGATCTTTTTAGTATTTGGAAATATAACTTCAAAATTAATTTGAAATTTGTTCTTCAATTAAAAGGTATAGACATCATCGATAAGAAGTCAGTGATAATGAAAATTTAGACAAACAATATAATATAAACTTATTACCCCTGGATAGATGGCTCATTTTGTAAACAGGGACCCTTAGTCTGTTACCTGGACGACTAAGGTAATTGTATACAGGAAATATTTAGGAATAAAACGTTTATATGTGTTAAAAAAAAAAAAAAAAAACTGTAAAGCGACTTATAAAGTCGTTGTAAAAACCAAATTTAAATTTCAGATAGTGACATGATTCGTCTGTATGTTAGAAAAATAATTTTGGTCTAGATTTGATATTAATTGTCATCAACTATCTAATTTGAGGATAAACAGTATATTAAATTGAATAGTTATTTCATGGTTCAACCACATGCGTAAAGTGACAATATACTATGTTCATACGGATGTGTTCTTTTTTTTCGTTACCACAATCCCGTCTTCTTTTCTCTGAATGTGACATCACATAATTTGTATTTACAAGAGCAACACAACAAGTGACACATGTGTAGCAAGATCTGCTTACCTCTCCAGAACATATGAGTTATTTCACGGTTTTTGGTGGGATTCATTTTGCTCATTCTTTAGTTTTCTATGCTCCTGTTGTTTGTCTGTTTGTCGTGTTTCGGTTTTGCCATTGCGCTATCGGCCTGTCTTTGACTTATGTGTTTGAATATGCCTTAGCTTTCTTCCGCAACTTCCTCCTATATGTAATATTATGTACCATAAGTTGATGAACAAGCAAGAATGAAACAAAACCAGCTCAAGTTTTCTTCAGATCGTTTCTGTCCTTTAACTGTTACGCTGTATATGATTTCTTTCGTTATATACCATTCATTTGACGATGAACAAAAAATATATGATTAGCATTGGTAACTGTCTGCCATGTTTGTTTATCGTTTATTGTTTTTAGAATAATTGAGGCATACTATTTGTTAAAATATTGACAAAAAATCAAACTACTGCCGTTGATTTTCTTTTTTTGATTTGTTTCAAAATGTGTCAGGCTGGGTTATTTTATAGCTTACTTTACAGTACGGATTTTACTCATTGTTGAAGGCCGTGCTGTAACGTATATACATTTACACCCTCCTCCTTTAGTCTCTGGTGGATAGTTATAGTCATACCACATGTCCTTATTTTCATATCATACAACTAATTGCTATCTGTCATCAGAACTTAATGGCTTAAATGTGATATTGTCTTAAATTTTATAAATTGTTTGTCATGATCTCGACTTATCAATTTGTATCGATAGTTCAAAATCTTTTGTTAGTATAGTGGTTGACGAAATTAATTGTTAGGTTTTTAAAATAGATCAATTTGTTGTGTATTTGAATACAAGGGTTAAGGTCGAAGTTTTTCTTTTTTTTTTACAATGTACCTATTGACGTATGCCAGTATAACAAGAAATATACGTGAATAAGACACCATATCTCGTTCGCACTATCACATTTCCATTTTCAGTAAACCGTGAAATCTTACTCAAAACCCTAATTTGGCATTAGTTAAAACAGTTCATTAAACGATAAACATGTGCGTTAAATCTCAAATTGATATGCCTGATGGACTAACGAACGGACGGACGGACGCAGATATTAGAAAACATAATACTGCTCTACGATCATATGCGAAGTATCAAAACTGGATGCAAACTTGAAAAGAGAGATACAAAATGAAAAGAGAGATACAAAATGAAAAGAGAGATACAAAATGCACTCTGTTGGAATTTTTGACTGCACAGTTTTTTGTTTGTTTGTTTTTGTGTTTGGTTTTTAAACATGGTCCAGAAAGGCCAAACAAACGTTAAACAACTGGTTTGAATCAATTTCGTTTTGTGCCTATTTCTGTATAAATAAAGGAGATGAGAGATGAATGTCAATGAGAAAACTCTCAACCCGAGACCAAATGACGTAGAAGTTATCAATTTTTATAGGTAATTGTATGGCCTTCAACAATGAGTAATCATAACAATGGTTATTTGGATCATAAAAAGTTTGTCTTTGGTTTATACGTCTGGGGTTGTTTTTTTTTTTCTCCTGAGGAATTGGATATTGGTACACAACGTGATTCCTGTTGTCTTTTATTGTCTTTTTATATTTTTATTCCCTTTGATACCCCCTTTTTTAAAACTGCATACTTGATTCTAAAAAGACATCTATCAAACGTTGGCAGAATTGGTTCTCGATTTGAAATTGTCTTATTTTTTTATTTTCTTTTTATTTCATTTGTTTGAATTACTTTCGGATTTTGTGTGTGTTTATGTGCTAAAATGTGTTGTTTAAGTAAAGAATTAAGCAAAATCATATAGATATAATGTTTAGATTTTTAAAATGTTTCGTTATTTGAGCAAAAATTCTTTGTATAATTTTCTTTCAGATATAAAAAAGACTAAACGTTTTACGAAATTGTTTTAAAGAAAATGGTTATGAATCAAATATCAAAATGCTTTTGTTGCATTTTAAAATTTAAACTTAATTTGACATTTTTCATAGGATGAAAATGTTTACATATTTTTGTTTTATCTGAATAAGCCAAATTATTGTAGTCAATATCAAAGTTTGATTCCCAATAGAGTTTTAACAGTTCTTCTCCACGCCAACAAGGAAGAACATATTTCTATAGGTTGATTCCTTTAGATTAATTCGTATGACGTGCATTTTAGTATAAAAGTATATATTTTTTTAATGAATATTGACGTGTGTACCTACATGGAAGACACATCCAAATGCACTACTTGTAGATTTCTGTTTTTTAAAAGTTTAAAAGCCGATAGGTTCACACGAAAACACAGCTTTTATACATTTGCTGTTACAAAAAAACAGATTAAATAGTAAATAATATCAATTCGTATTTTGCAATGCGTATACATTAACCGATTAGACCGACACAGAAAAAAAAAAAACCCAATAAATCCTGTATAGGAAAAGAAATGTAAAATACATAAAGTGACATAATTTTTCTGAGCACTAGTATTTAAACAGTCCAGACATAATTGTTTTTTCCTTTCAAACTTTAGCGTAGTGAGTTCTGTTTCAACCTAGAATTTAAAACTAAGTTATATATGTCGTTGTGATTTATACGTAGTCATAGTGTAGAGATGCTTAAATTTTGTCCTATACGGTATATTTGTAATGACTGTTTACCTCAAATTACCTAAATGACAAAGGCTTTTACAACAAAGCTGAGCAATGCCCCTCTTCAGCATAACATAACAAAATGTAAAAAAAGACATCGATTTTATCATCATAGATACTACCTGAAACCTCCAAATTGAGGTACACGGAATTTTCAAATAATATTTTCTTTGAATGTAAATTGTACTACTACGAGTGTCTTGTAAAAGAATTAGGAATATATGAACATTCAGGTAATCCCAATACAAAAACATATCATTTGACAAAGATGAGATTTTGGCGAATCACAAGTCCTTCATGGCTTCAATGAACATTATATTGAACAGCAAATCTGAGGACTTACCTTGTTTGTATTGGATACCTAAGCTTCACAAAATTCCATTCAAACAACGGTACATTGTCGGCTCATCTGCATGTTCTACAAAGGAATTGTCCATTAGATTGACAAACATTCTGTCCGCAACGAAAAAGGCCCTTCAGAAATACTGTGAAACTGTTTACTCGAATAGTGGTATTAACCATATGTGGATTCTGAAAAATTCTAAAGAACTTCTGGATCATTTTAAATCTCGATCTTTCTCTGAAATTAATCCTATCAAAATATTTTGATTTTTCAACCTTGTATACTACCATCCCCCATGTGGAATTGAAAAATCGTCTAAAAGAAATAATCCACAATGCTTTTCGATAAAAAAAAAAATGGTAGCATACGCTATACATTTATTACTTTGGAATACCATACGGCATATTTTGTTAATAGTGAACAAAAAAGTCAAACATGCTACACAGAGGAACAAGTGATCAGCATGCTGAAGTTTCTTATTGACAACATATTTGTTGAATTTGGAGGTAGACTTTTTCAACAAATTGTCGGCATTCCTATGGGAACGAAGTGTGCGCCACTCCTTGCCGACCTCTTCTTATTTTCATATGAGTCGGAGTTCCTTCAGACACTTGTCAAGAACAAGAGGATCAAAGAATCCAGATCATCTAATTTCGCCTTCAGATATAATGATGATGTTCTTTCCATTAACAATCCAAACTTTTCTGATTGGGTTCCATTAATATATCCTCCAGAACTAGACATTATAGAAACAACAGACACGGCTTCCTCTGCCTCATTTTTAGACTTGTGCCTCGAATTTGACATAAGGGGTCATCTCAGTACCAGAATCTATGACAAACAAGACGATTTTAATTTTGAAATTATCAATTTCACCCACCTTAGTAGCAATACACCAACTTCACCTGCATATGGTATATACATTTCCCAACTAATTCGGTATTCAAGAACTTGCAGCTGCTACCCAGACTTTATAAAACGTCACCAGTGTCTGAGCAGAAAGTTGATGAACCAGGGTTATATCATAGAACGTCTCGTCCTTTTTCTAAAAAAAAGTTCATCGGATGATACCAAGACCTTGTTGATAAATAATCCGTATCAACTTCACAAATAATGCATGATGGTCCTGAAGTATATATTCTAGGTACTGGCGATATTTATCATCTTAATTTCGTGTTTAAATGTTCTTTAATTTGTCTTTGTAAATTATTAACCTTTACTATTTAGTCCATTCTTGGTAATTTCCTTTTGGCGTGGCTCGGTACTTATCCATCCCGCCAATGTGTTGTGATGTGGTCATTTTTGGTATTCTTGTCTTTCATGTATGCTTATGTGCTATATCTATATGCCATTTTGTTTTTTGTTGTTGACATATTTGTTTGTTTATATAGTGATTAAGATTATAACACAATGTTGACTGCTGTACCCCTATTTTTGACATTTTTACATACTATGTCTGTCTGTTTTGTTCACACATTGTTGTCAATATAATGGAATTTTATGCGATTGTCATACAAGGGAGAGGTTTAGCTAGCTATAAAACCAGGTTTGATCCACCATTTTCTACATAAGGGAATGCCTGTACCAAATCAGGAATATGACAGTTGTTTTCCATTCGTTTGATGTGTTTGAGCTTTTGATTTTGCCATTTTATAAGGGACTTTTCGATTTAAATATTCCTTGGAGTTCGGTATTTTTGTTATTTTACTTTTTGATAGCAGATAATAACCTTAAAGTTTTTTTTTTTGAAATATATCAACAAAATCATACGAAATGCTGCATTTGATTTGTTTATTAAATTGTGGGCCTTTGCTGGTTAATGCGAATATGTGCAATTGGCAGTATTTTCATTATCTATCAAATTTTGGTTGTGGTAACGTTAACGTGATAAGAATATACCTAAAATAAATCGCATACTTCATGAATAGTTCGATGGATTCCACGTGAACATTGTGGATAACAGTTGTTGTTTTTGCACAGGATACATCGTACGTTGTAAAAAAAAATATTCTAATTCAAACAAACAATCCTCTGAAACTGACATTATCAAGATGCTTGATTTCTTCATTGACAACATATTGTTACGTTTGGAGGACATGTTTTTCAACTTGAAATAAATGATACAATAGATACAGTTTAGTCTGCCCATATGAGGCTGCCTTTATACAGGAGCTTATTAGGAAGAATGAAATGACGATACAATTATCCTTTAACTTCTTTTATGCTATATAGATGATGTCGTCTCACTATTTAATTCAAAGATTGGTGACTATGTTGAACGTATCAATCCCATAGAGCTTGAAATAAATGATACAACAGATACAGTTTAGTCTGCCCCATATCTTGACTTCGATCTATCAATTGACAATAAGCATCGTTTGAGTATAAAACTTTACGACAAAAGAGATGATTTCAGTTTCCCAATTGTGAACTTTCTATTTCTATGTAGCAACATTCCAGCAGCGCCTGCATATGGAGTATTTCTCCCAGTTGATAAAATATTCCAGGGCGCTTGCATTTCCTATCAGGATTTCTTTGATAATGTGTTTCTGCTCCCAAGGAACCTATAAAACAAAGAGTTCAAAGTAGTGAAGTTCAAATTATCCCTTCGAAAAATTTACAGACGCCATCACGAGTTTGTTGACCGTTATAAAATATTTCACCGATGACGATAAATATGTTCCAATTGTCGTAACCACAATCCACTCCTCTTTTCGCCGAATGTAACCTACCGAATTAGACTTCTCATCGGGTTTGTACTTACATGAGCAACATGACGGGTGCCTCATGTTGGGCATAATCTGCTTATCATTCCGCAGCACCTCGGATCACTACCAGTTTTCAGTTGGACTCGTGATGCTCAGTCTTTTGTTTACTATGTTGTGCTTGCAGATTGTGGTTTGTTTTTTGTTCTTTTTCGTTTATTTCCAAGGCGTTCTCAGGTTATTTTCGATTTATGGTTTTAAATGTATCGTTGGTATCTTTCGTCTCTCTTGTGAAATGTATAGTGGTTAGAAGGTCTTTACTTTAGCAGAATGAGCAACATGACGGGTGCCTCATGTTGGGCATAATCTGCTTATCATTCCGCAGCACCTCGGATCACCACCAGTTTTTAGTGGGACTCGTGATGCTCAGTCTTTTGTTTATTATGTTGTGCTTGCAGACTGTGGTTTGTTTTTTGTTCTTTTTCGTTTATTTCCAAGGCGTTCTCAGGTTATTTTCGATTTATGGTTTTGAATGTATCTTTGGTATCTTTCGCCTCTCTTGGGAAATGTATAGTGGTTAGAAGGTCTTTACTTTAGCAGAATACAAGTATTTGTAATTATAAGGAAAACTATAGACTAATTTCGAGTTTTGTTATATGAATAAGTTACGCCAGTTGACGTTATTGAGCAATCAGCTCTTACTGTGACGTAAAACCATAAGCATTATAACATTGGAAATGTACGGTAAACTATACCAATGTTTAAGTCGTCTATTATCATCAAGACAAACAACATGAACAAAGTGTTTCCTTTTTAAAAATTTAGAATTCTATACTAAAGTTATACCTGAAATAAGTGTATAATATCAACACGACAATATGAGATGGAGTCAACTTCAGACCAGAATTGTATACCTGAAATCTAAGTCAGCTTAAAGTCGAATCTCATTCTTCAGTCATTATGGTAATGCTCAATTTTAATTGAAACCAATTGCATGAGATTGTAAGTGCTAATACGAATTCAGTCATTAAATTACCTCGACGAGGTTTTGAGTTAAGTTAAATTGTTCACCTTCAAGGTACGTAGTGATTACATATTTGACGCAAGATTTTCAAATGCGGTAACTGTAAAATGCGTTTCAACACAATCGACGAACAGTTGGTTTTGGAAAATCAGAAAAAGTATAATTTTGTAAACTTTAATTCTAAAATAAAGCAACTATGTTGAGTTTGTCAGATACGTCTTTTCTGTATATTTCGACCGACAGTTGATGGCCTTTTCGACAGCTCCATCATTTAAATGGCACTTACTCTTTCTACTTATAACACCAGACAGATGATCTACGTATACTGTTGACCTTTTCGTATGGTACATGTATATCTGCAGCCAAAATTTCATTCCTTAATGGCAAATATAGTCCACCTGTCCAAATATCAAACATATAATTTTGAAATAAAAATGTTACATGATAAATTATTAGCCGTTTTCAATAAAAGCGAAAATTTGTAAAGTTGAATTATCCTAAATTTGAATTGGAGTTTTAGGTTGTTGTGCGCTGTTAATAATGTTCAAAATTTCGTGCAATACAGTTTTGTCTGCCCACGTTGTATTTTTGTCATTATATTTTGTAATGTCCGTGTTCTGTCGGTTACGGTCTGGTTGGATGTGTGCATAAATACTTGTTTGATTTGAAACAACCATAGTCGGTCATGTTACAGGCTTAGATAATTAACATCTGCAGGTGGTTATAGATCTTGTAATGTCATAGGGTTAGACAAGATACATTTAATGCTATTGTGTTACGGGTCATGTCCCTTTGGGATCTGCAGCGGTTGTTTCATCAACGGATACAAATTAAACCAACAGTAGTTTACCAATATTCAAATATCACAAATCGACTTAGAATTAAAAAGATACAACTGAAGGAAACAAATAAACAAAGACGGAATCGCATGAAATGAAAAGGGAGCAAAATGGTGGTCGACAGGGTAAGCGTCGCATACAATATTTAGTTTATCTAAAGATCTACGATTGCCAAAACATGTCAATATTGAACTGAAACACAGAGACATCTTATCAGTCAACCAATTTGTGATAGTAATGTCAAAACTATCATAGTGTTGATTATTTTCATTAGCTCTGTTTTGGCAGTTCATGCTTCACAACTGATGATCCTTCGGGAGAACTAGAAGTCTACCTCAGTTTTTGACGAGTGTTAGTGGTGCTCTATCACTTTTTTCTGTTTAGTGTTTGGGAAACTATCGATTGTCTGTTATTCTTTTTTTCTTTTAGTTATGGTACTATATGTTTGCTTTCCAAGTATTGTTTTTTTAATTGGCCTTTCGGCATCTTCTCTTCTTTTAAACAAACATTGTGTACTCTTATCTTCTTACATAATGTATTTTAACCCCTTCAAATCCCTGCAAAGGTACTTATTAAGTGATAACTATAAATACTACAAGGATATGAATTGAATTTTCATTTCTTTTCAACAAAACAGGACGTTTAAATCAAGGATAAATGATTTAAAACAGTAACCATTGTTAAAGGTTTAATTTATACTGCACCAGATGTGCATTTCGACAAACTTTTATATAATAGGACCACTGCATTATTTCGTGTAAATGTATACACTAAATTTGTATTAAAAAAATCAATCAAGAAGGTATCATAGACATAGAAGAAAATAAAAAGACAAGATCATCACCAACAGAAAATAGATAAAAAGCAAATAAAGTCGAACACAATACTTCATAGATAAATTAAATAGATATAAGAAGATGTGGTATGAGTGCCAATGAGACAACTCTCCATCCAAGTCACAATTTGTAAAAGTAAACCGCTATAGGTCAAGGTACGGCCTTCAACACCGAGCCTTGGCTCACACCGAACAGCAAACTATAAAAGACCCCAAAAATGACCAGTGTAACAAACGGTCTAATCTATATAAAAAAAACGAGAAACACTTATGAACCACATCAACAAACGACAACCACTGAACATCAGTTTCCTGACTTAGGACAGGTTGAAACAAATGCAGCGGATTTAAACGTTTTAATAGGAGCCAACCTTCACCATACCTGAAACAATAGTGTAACATAACAACATAGAAAGACACACTATAAAATATCAATTAAAATGGCTTAACTCAATCAAAACACATATTAACAAAAACAAGTGAACATACACTGAACGAATAAATTTGATCTATGACACAAGGTAAATGCAAAATTAATAAAACAAGGGGGTTAGATGTGAAACAGAAAGATAACCATAACCTTGGAAAAAATGCCGCCAAATACAATAACGTACACAGGTAAATAAAAATAATTTTGTTGTAAGGTTTACATGGAGTACGGAAATAATTTTTACAAAATAAATATTTTTGTTGTTCCTAGTACGAGAACAAAATTGAAAATGTATCGTCATACTAAACACTTACCAAAGGTGATATAGATTAAAAATAGTGAGACTAGATATAACTCTGAATAAGTAAACATTAAATAATTTAAATACAATTACCATCAAACTCGAACCCCATCAAAATACTGTGAAAGAAGGCATGTGCTCTGGAGGGTCCCTATTTTTACTTATGTAACCAATGCATTGTGTTGCTCATGATTAGAAGTAACAGTCTTCTTACAATAGCGGATTCATTGAGGTTTTTTCTTCACCTTACACAATACCAAATTCTCGAAATAGTTTTTAGAGATAATTTTAACATCAGAGTGAAGGTTATGTTTTCCAAATTATATTTTTTGCTCTAATGATACAAAACACTCCAATAAGTTTTGACAGGCTCGTCCCTATCATGTTGACTTGTTTTGTTACACATGCTTTTCTTGGTTTTACCTATATAAGGTTTTACACAATATTAATTCAAAAGTGATTTTTGCTATTTTCGTCCATGTAATATGAACCCACTTTTAACATCAAGAAATGGATGTGCTCCTAACCATAGAAGGAAGTTACAGAAAGGAGAAGACGAATATGAACTATTTGATAAAATGCAAAGCATTTATTTTGTTTTAGGCCTATAAGATTTAAAGTAGCAAAACTGAAGAACAAAAAAAGATGGTGTCTTGTTTTATAGGCGAAAATTACATATATGTATTTTCAGTAATTTTACATGTAAAGTGACTTTATCTAAATGTCAGAGTAAAATTAGAGTAGCCGTAGTTAACCAATGTTCAAAACTCGATTAAGAATTAAAAAGATACAACTGACTGTAACATAAAAAAATACCGAGGGAATGGCATGTACTCAAACAAGAGCAAATTCGGGTGGTCGACAGGGTAAGCGTCTCCTGCTATATCAATGCATCACACACCATGCCCATATACACTCTGTCAAAATGTCACAATCTGGAATAAAACACGAGCGGTAAAATTACAGATCATAAAATTTGTCTGGTACAGTGTCTCTAAAGTGCTACGATCGCAAACACATGTTGCTATTTACCTGATAAAACGAGAAATATTATCAGTCAACCAATTATTGATAGAGTTTTTTACTTTTAGCTCAGTTGGAGCAGTTCTGGTTTCAAAACTGAATTCTGAAAACCAGAATTCATCCCCGGTTTTTGACGAGTGTTTGTAGTGCTCGATCACTTTTTTCTGTTAAGAGTTTTGTTTGTTATTCTCTTTTGTTTTAGTCATGGTGTTTTAGCTTTGTTTTTGACTTTTGTTTCGGTATCTTTTCTTCTTTTAACAAACATTTTGTACTCTTATCGACTTATATAATGTACTTCAACTCCTTTTGATTTCTGTCAAATTACTTGTTAAAATATAACTATTAATACTGCAAGGATAAGTATAGGCATTTTACATTTCTTTTCAACAAACACAATGAGAAATAAATAAGAACATTAACGGTACATATTATATTGCACCAGATGCGCATTTCGACAAACGATTTTATAAACGAGTCTACGCATTAATCAAATAACATCGGACAAAAGAGAAAAAAATAAAGACCATACAACACGAACTCCATCAAAATACTTTGAATGAAGTCATTTTTTTCGGAAAAGGGGGGGGGGGGTGTCACTTGTTCTACTGATATAACCCCCACATTGTGTTTTCCGTCTTCAGAAGTGATTGTCGCCTTACAATAGCAGATTAATTGGTGTGTTTTCTTTCTTAATATAACACATTACAAAATTATCGAAATTTCTTATTCATCACATTCGCACGAAGCTTTATTCACTCCCTCTTTCAAAAATTCATCCTCTGTACAACTTATGTTCGGAAACCACTGTTACAAACCAATATAAACTTACTGCTATCATCTCGGATATTGCCAGTACCAGACTTTTTAAACCAGTTAGCATTGGAAAAGATGAAAAGAAGAAACGATCCTTTATAAATCTTTCCTTTGCCAACAGAGGTCTCGATGCCATTAACTTGGGCACTATCCTTTATCATAAATCATTTCACTCGAAATTACCTCCCTACTGTAAAGATCAATCTGTACCCATCATTTCTTTTACCCTTATCAGACGAATTGCAACTAACATTTTCAATTCCAAACCCATATTTGCACGATTTCAATATTGACAACTTCAAGTCTAAACCTCCTGACAGTACATGTGCTAGTTCCTCATACATATATGATCCGAAAAACTGAATCGGTCTATGAGTACCCATGATACATCAATCTTTAAAGACCTAAATGTTGCAAAGCACTTGTTCTACTTCTATGAGAAATATGTTGTTGTCCCTGCAGATAAAGCTCCAAACAACATCGTGTTTGAGAGTAAATCACATTACTTAAACTGCTTGATAAATGAATTAGATATTGATAATTCACCTGGAAACTCAACATATACCCCGACGAAACTTACTAGGGAGGAAATCCTTGATAGTTTTAGGTCTGTTCCATGTTCCTTTGGAATTTCGACCAAAGATGAAAAACTGGATCTTCCTTCACTGTACCAGACACCTAAATTACATAAGTGTCCTTAAAAACAACATTATATATCTGGGTCTTCCAAGTGATCGAATAAACCTCTTTCTAAATTATTAACATCATTTTTATCAGCAATCAAAGCAGGGCTTGGAACAAAAGTAAAATAACAAAATACCGAGCTCCAAGGAAAATTCAAAACGGAAAGTCCTTAGTCAAATGGCAAAATCTCAAACACATCAAACGAATGTAAAACCACTGTCATATTCCTAACTTGGTACAGACATTTCCTTATGTAGAAAATGGTGGATTAAACCTGGATTTATAGCTAGCTAAATCTCTTACTTGTATGACAGTCGTATATAATTCCATTATATTGACAACAATGTGTGAGCAAAACAAATAATAGGTAAAAATGTCAAAAATCGAGATACCGCAGTCAACATTGTGTTATAAACTTAATAACTATATAAACAAATAACCATTTCAACAAAGAAAAACAAAATAGCAAATAGACACTCTATAGACAAAGTACATAAGCAAAAATGAAAGACAGAAATACAAAAATTGACCGTAGTACAATAACACAATGGCCGGATGTATAAATACCGAGTCATGTCAAAGTATATTACCAAAATAGACTAAACAGTAATGGTTGCAAATACACAAAGACAAATAAAAAGAACACTATAACACATAATTAAGACGATAAGCAACGTCATAATCTATACTTCAAGACCTTCATGTATTATTTGTGAAGTTGATACGAATATTTAACGTTTGAAGTACGTGTTTTTTAACAAAAAATCGGCATTCCAATGAAAACCTATTGTGCTCCTTGTCAGGAAAAGGGATGCATCATACGGTCATATCAGCTTCAGGTTTACTAATTTGTTTGGACAAACCAACTGATGATGAAGAACTTTGTAAGCAGAGAACCTTTAAGCGAGATCAATACAGGTCCTTAAATCGTCTATATAGTTCGAAACTTTCATTCATATCTAACTCAGTATACCTTGTCGAGAAACACTAAAGCCTTAACAGATATTGATTTGTTCCTCGATATTGACACAGATGAACGACTTCGAACTAGAGCCTATGACAAACGTGATGAATTCAACTTTCCTATTGTTAACTTCCCATTTCTGAGCAGTAACATACTCTTTGACCCCATCATATGGCGTATGCATATCTCAATTAAAACGTTACGGTCGTGCATGTTCACACTATAATGCCTTCATAAACAGGGGTGTGGTCCTGACACAAAACTCTTCAAACAATGTTGTAATGAAAAACGACTGAAATCGACGCTGCATAAATTTTACGGTCACCATCACGAATTGGTTAACCAATACGACACATGTATGTCTCTATTTCCCTCGGTTTTGGTTTTAACCCGGATTCGTTTTCGCTTAATCGGTTTATGACTATTGAACAGCGGTATACTACTGTTGCCTTTATTTCAACTAACTTGTTTTCGTCGTCTTATAATCATTATAGATGACAAGGAACGAGAATGGTCGTTCGATCTGTACATTAACCGATTGCGTCCTATTTCTGATAGAGACATCTTGAATGAGTGTGAATAAGCAATAATTTAAAGGTTTCGTATATGTTGAAAAAATAACAACTGTCAAATACTAAAAGCTAGAAGATTGAAAATCGAATTTACATCAGTTTTTATTTACTGTTATAGCTAGAGATGTCGAAAAGTAGTAAATGGTTTTTCATGTTCTTGTTATGGACCAATTCCATTTCTTAACATTGATACAAAAATTGAAAAAAGAATAATTGAAACATTTTCCAAAACATCTTTTTTTTCTATAGAAAATACAAGTTTAAACAATGCACATTTATACGGCTTTTTCCATTTTTCTTCAAAGACAGTCAAATATAAATAAATTCCTCACCATTATAGCATTTCTAAAAAAATTTAATTTCATAAACTTCACATCACCTTTTTTCAATTTTTACCTACAAAATAAGGAGATTCAGCCAGAAGGTAATTAATCCTTTAAAAATTCAGTTACTTTTCAAAAATTAAAACCATGTACTAGTGAATCAACTCCTATCATTTCTACTAGTAAACATAAAAAAGTAAAGAAAAGCACATGTAAGACATTTAATATGTTTATCACTTCTCCAGATAATAACTTAACAGGAAAAACTAATTATACAAAATATGTTGAGACTCTGGACTGTTCCACGTACAATGTCGTTTACGGAATTGAATTACTTTGTGTGGGCTACTTTATGTTGGTGAAGCTCGACAAACTTTGCGTAAAAGGATGAATCAACACCGGTCTGATAATAAAGATCCACAATTCAGGGTTGTTCATAACCATTTTAATCAACATGATCCTTCTTTATCTATGAAAGTACGCATCATCGAGAAAATGTATTACCACACCAATAGCCCTATACTAAGTACCCTTCCGAAATGTAGATAACATTTCTGGATAAGGGAACTAGGTACTGCAATGCCATATGGTTCCCATGATAACATCAAAGGAGTTGAAAACTTTCAAGTCAAGCCTGCAGTGATGTAAAAGTAATGATCTTATTTAATACTACCTCAAGACCTCAGCGCAGTCATGGGCAAAAACATTACCATTGGCCTAATGTAAAAAAGTCTTCCAAATCTAGATCGGCCTCTGGAAGTTTTGATGACATTCTTTCACATCTTCATCATCCGCTGGGGTTATTTACATTAGAACTATTCTTTTTTCACTGCATGTTAAAACTAAAATGTTTGAGAGAGGGACGAAAGATACCAGAGGGACAGTCAAACTCATAGATTGAAAATAAACTGACAACGCCATGGCTAAAAATAAAAAGACAGACAAATAATAGTACAGAAGACACAACATAGAAAACTAACGACTAAGCAACACGAACCCCACCAAAAACTAGGGGTGATCTCAGGTGCTCCGGAAGGGTAAGCAGATCCTGCTCCACATGTTGCACCTGTTGCGTTGCTTATGTTATTACAAATCCGGTAAATAGTCTAGTTCGGTAGGTCACATTCGTGAAAAGGGAAGGGTATTGTAGTAAGGACATAAGGAACATATCCGATATCATCTGTGAAACGGTAATTCCATAACGGTCAACCAACTCGTGATGGCGTCCGTAAAATTTACGAAGGGATGATTTCAACTTCACCACTTGGAACTCTTGGTTTAATAGCTTCCTTGTGAGCAGCAATCCTCTATCAAGGAAATCGTGATAGGAAATACAAGCCCTGGAATATCGTATCAATTGGGAGATATATACTCCGTATGCAGGCGCTGCTGGAATGTTGCTACATAGAAATGGAAAGTTCACAATTGGGAAACTGAAATTATCTCTTTTGTCGTAAAGTTTTGTTTTCAACCGACCTACATTGTCAATTTCTAGATGTAAGTCAAGATATGAGGCAGACTTATCTGTATTTGTAGTATCCTTTATCTCTTGTTCGATGGGATAGATTCGTTCAACATAGTCACCAAATTTTGTATTATTTAGTGAGAGAACATCATCTATATAGCGGAACGTAAAGTTAAAAGATATTGCTAACTTCTTATCTTTCTTCCTAAGAAGTTCCTGTATGAAGTCAGCCTCATAATAATAAAGAAACAAGTCGGCAAGACGAGGGACACAATTGGTTCCCATTGTGAGATTATGCACTTGACAAGGGATGCATAAATACATTTTATCCAATATACAGACTGGTCAGTATAATTTGTGATGTAGTTCTTTTCCGTCTTTTAAACCAGTAAGATTGTAACATTATATGAAGAAAAGAGGAAATTCCTTCCAGTTCAGTTTTCAAATAAAGGAATTGATGCTATCAGCAACGTCCTTCATCACAAAGATGTAACATCTAAAATTCCACTTTATTGTCGAAATCAGTCTGTTCCTATTAATTGTATCCTACAGTTATAACAAAACCATTGCACCTAAAGTATTTAACTATAAGCAAGCATTGCAGGACCTTGATTTAGAAGAATACCTAAAAAACCCTCTGACATGTGACTGTTCCCACTCGCCTTATATTTACAGCCCCTCTGGCCATGTTAATACTAGGGATCTTAACATAATTCAACATGAACATCTCCGAAAGGTGATATCTCATGGTTCTAAGTTCAGAGAACCCCAACTTATCAATTGGAACCATTGAGGACTACGCCAGAGCATGGGCTAAACGAGAATTGGTTGAACTGGACACTTTGCCAGAACGGGTCAAAACAATCAGGTCTCTGATACAACGTCGAATTCATAAGTTAAAAAAACTGTTTGAATGATTGACCAAAGTCTGTTTTCAGAGACTAAGAAGCTGTGAATGTCTACCATCTCATCACGATAATTATGTTTTTGTTCCTGCGGACAAAGCTGCAAATACTATTGTTTTTGTGTGTAAATCGTACTACTACGAGTGTCTTGTAAAGAGTTAGGATTAAATGAGCACTCAATCCTGTATACGAAAACATATCATTTGACAAGGACGAGATTTTGGCGAATCATAGGTCCTTCATGGCCTCAAAGAACATTACATTGAACAGCAAACCTGAGGACTTACCTTGATTGTATTGGATACCTAAGCTCCACAAAAAGCCGTACAAACAACGGTACATTGCCAGCTCATCTGCATGTTCTACAAAGAAATTGTCCATTAGATTGAAAAAAATTCTGTCCACAGTGAAAAAGAGTCTTCAGAAATACTGTGAATAGATATAAGAAGATGTGGTATGAGTGCCAATGAGACAACTCTCCATCCAAGTCAAAATTTATAAAAGTAAACCATTATAGGTCAAAGTACGGTCTTCAACACGGAGCCTTGGCTCACACCGAACAGTAAGCTATAAAGGGCCCCAAAAATTACTAGTGTAAAACCATTCAAACAGGAAAACCAACGTTCTAATCTATATAAAAAACGAGAAACGAGAAACACTTATGAACCAAATCAACAAACGACAACAACTGAACATCAGATTCCTGACTTAGGACAAGTGCAAACAAATGCAGCGGGTTTAAACGTTTTAATGGTACCAAACCTTCACCCTTTTTCTGAAACAATAGTGTAACATCACAACATAGAAAGACACACTATAAAATATCAACTGAAATAGCTTAACTCAATCAAAGGACATATTAACACCATTGAACATACACTGAACAAATAAATTTGACCTATGATACAATGTAAATACAAAATAAATAAACTAAGGGAAGAATAATAAAAGTTACATGTTATATATGAAACTGTTTACTCGCGTATTGGTATTAACAAAATGTGGATTCTAAAAAAACTCTAAAGAACTTCTGGATCATTTTAAATCTCGATCTGTCTCTAATTCTATCAAAACTTTGAATTTTTTGACCCTGTGTACCACCATTCTCCAAGTGAAATTAAAAGTGAAATAATCCACAATGCTTTTCAAAATAAAAATGGAAGCATACGCTATAGATTTATTGCTTTGGAATACAATACAGCAAATTTTGTTAATAGTCAACAAAAAAGTAAAACATACTACACAGAGGAACACGTGATCAGTATGTTCGAGTTTCTAATTGACAACATATTTGTTGAATTTGGAGGTATACTTTTTCAACAGAATGTCGAAATTCCAATGGGAACGAACAGTGCGCCTCTCCTTCTCGACCTTTTCTAATTTTCATATGAATCCTTCAGACACTTTAAAAGAAACTACTCAGACTTTATGAAACGTCTGAGCCGAAAAATTGATGAACCAGGATAATGTAAAAGAACGTCTCGTCCTTTTTCCAAAAAAAAAAAAAATCATCGGAAGATACCAAGACCTTGTTGATAAATATTCCGTATCAAGTTCATAAATAATACCTGATGGTCTTGAAGTATAAGTTATGGGGACTGACTTTGTTTATCATCTTAATTACGTGATACAGTGTAATTATTTGTCTATATAAATAAGAAAAAGTGGTATGAGTGCCAATGAGACAACTCTCCATCCAAGTCACAATGTATAAAAAGTTAATAATTATAGGTCAAAGTACGACCTTCAACGAACAGCAAGCTATAAAGGGCCCAAAATGACTAGTGTAAAACAATTAAAACAGGAAAACCAACGGTCTAATCTACATAAAAAACGAGAAACAAGAAACACCTATGAACCATACCAACAAACGACACCCACTGAACAACAGACTCCTGACTTAGGACAGGTGCATAAAAATGCAGTGGGTTTGAACGTTTTAACAGGCGCCAACCTTTCCCCTAACCTGAGACAGTAGTGTATCATAACAACATAAAAAGACACACTATAAAATATCAATTGGAATGGCTTAACTGGATCAAAAAGACATTTAAACAAAAACAAGTAAACATACACTCAAACGAATAAGTTTGATTTATGACACAATATAAATACAATATCTAAACGTAGGTGCCTATATAACATAGACGTTACAGATAGTAATTAAAAATATGTAGGAAAAAAATGGCGTTAAATGAAACAATGTACACAGGTAAATTTAAATATAATAATTGTGTCGTTAGGAACACGAAATTAAACATTTTTACAAAATTAAAATGTCTGTTGTTCAGAGTACGAGTAAAGAAGTGAAAATTTATCGTCATACTAAATACTTATCAAATGTGGTACATATATAAAATAGTGAGACGAGGTAACACAAAATAAGTGAACATTGAATTACAGAAATGTATTACAAATTGTGTTGACAGGTCAAATTAACAAGAAAGTACGATTTGAGAGTACTCGCAGTTACTGAAAGCTAGTCAAAAGCCATAAGCAATTAACAATAAAACATCTTGCATCAGAGACTAAAATCAATTGAAAAACATCCCAGGGATTAAGTGGTTTAACGCCATGGACAGTCAAAGAAGACATGACTAGTGCAATGCCAAAATAAAATTATCGACAGGCATTAGGATTTTCAACCTTTACTGTTAAGTCCATTTTTGGTAATATACTTTTGGCGTGGCTCGGTATTTATACATCCCGCACATGTGTTATTGTGCTATGGTCATTTTGTTGTATTCTTGTCTTTCATTTTTGCTTATGTACTTTGTTTATAGAGTGTTTATACCCCAATATGGTACCCCAGTTTTTGACAGTTTTGCCTATTGTGTTTGTTTGTTTTGTTCACACATTGTTGTCAATATAATAGATTTTAATTGTGTACTGTTGTTGTAACAGTTGTTGTTTGAATGAATTTTGATTAAATGTTACCATGACAATTCAATATCCAAACAAAATCAGTATTTGTTATTTGTTGTAGTTAAATACAAATCAAGTTATCAATGGTGTCTATTCGTCAATTCTGATATTTGGTAATTTACATCAAGTGATTAATTTGATCAAATGATATATTCAATAATAGAATTTAATTAAATGAAAATTAAATTCGTTTATTGAATTAACATATACGTGTACTGCGACTCGACAAATCGAGTCGTCCTTTACTGTTATTGTTATGCTAATTTGAGCATGTGAGAGTTGAGCCGTAAAAGTCCGTGCAATTTAACGGTCACTTTTACGTTGAAAACCATACGGAGAGGAAGTTAAAAAATTTAGAGAAATATTACATCAAGATAAGTATAGATTGCATTAGTTTATTTAGCAAGTCATATTTTAAATTTAATTCGAATTTAAAGATTTCATTTGTGTTTTTTGAAATAGTTTAATTAATTTCTTACTTCGTCGAATTAAATATGCGGCCACGTGGTATTGAAAACATTTTTAAATGAATAATCTTTACATTTGTATACATGGATTGCCTAAATATGTTTAATTACACATTTTGTTTTATCGTTGATGCAGAACGTTAAAGTTCACCTGCTATAATGCGTAAAGACAGGTAGGTGTGTGCTTACAGGTTATATTATTGATAAATAATTTATATATTTTACATGTCAAAATTCTGATATACATGTACCGGTGATAAATTCATTTAGATAAGAGACAATTTAAGGAATTATTGATTTAATTTCAAATAATTTAATAATTTTAATTGATAGATAGGAATAAAAACGAATACTGAAATAATTGCATTGAAACTGTTTTATAAATTAAATTAAGAGACAGAATAATGATTGCGTAATGTTAGTAAGTACTAAATTTTTAACCTATTTTGTTTATACAAATGCCTAGAATTGGTCGACGAAGAAATAGAAATGGGCGCGCACGAGTGCCTGTTGTTGAAGCGCAACCCCCAGAGAGACGTCGCGGAAGGAGAAATCGTGGTGTTGCTGCACCGGGAGTTCAAGAATTTGGGGCAGTTGTGGGTGAGGTACAAGCACCTGTTCCTCTACAAACTCAGGCTCCTATGCCAATTGAAGGACAACCTGCCATGCAAGGTCCCGATACACCAGCACTCAACGTACAAGCGCAAGTTGAGATACCAGCTCCTGTGCCAATGCCTAATCAAAATGAATCTTTAATTAATCCGTTGGACGTATGGTGTCTTGGCTTTTCTCCGATCAATGTCACAGAATTAAATAAACTCCTCTTCAATTATCCACGATGCAATGATATTATATAAGGGATTTTCTGAAGGTTTTAGGTTAAATTATTTTAGACCACGATGTAAGACTGAATCAAAAAATTTACGTCGGTCATCCAAAATCCTGGGGTCGCATGGGAAAAAGTCATGAGTGAAGTAAAAAATGGTCGCATAGCTGGTCCGTTTTTGACCAGACCTATATCTAATCTAAGGTGTTCGCCTATAGGTGTAATTTCTAAGAAAACTGGTGGATTTAGATTGATTACGCACTTATCTTTTCCGCTAAATTTTAGTGTAAACGACTTAATTGATGAAAAGTTCACTACAGTAAAGTATTCGTCTTTTGACAATGCTATTGATATGATTAAAAGATTGGGTTCAAATGTTGAAACTGGAAAAAAGGACATTAAATCCGCCTTCAGATTATTAAAAATCTATCCAGGGGATTTTGATCTATTAGGGTTTAAACTTAATCAATATTATTTCATAGATAAATCATTGCCTATGGGATACTCAGAATCAAATTGTTTATTCGAAAAATTTTCAACTTTTATTCAATGGGCTGTCATTAATGAGTCCAATTCAGATAATCTTGATTATTTGGATGATTTTTGTTTGCCGGTAAAAGCAATACCCAGTATTGTAAAAATCTGATGAATAGTTTTGATACAGTGTGTTGTCGTCTTGGAGTCCCAATTGCTCATGAAAAAGCAGAAGGCCCAACAACAAAACTTAGTTATTTAGGCTTGCTTATAGATACAGAAAAAATGTTAATACAAATTCCGGACGACAAAGTATTGGAGTTGAAGTCGAAAATTAAATGGGTATTGGGTAGGAAAAAGATAACTTTAAGGGACCTGCAATCTCTGTGTGGGTCATTAGCTTTTTGTGCAAAAGCTCTACCTGCTGGCAGAGCATTTAGCAGACGAATTTATTTGGCAAGTAGTCACGCAAAGAAACCACATCATTATATCAGAATCACAGAAGGCATGTATCAAGACTTATTTGTATGGGAATTGTTTTTAGACAAATTTAACGGCATAAGTTACATGCTCGAAATTGATTGGACTTCAAATTCAGTTTTACAACTATTTACTGACAGCGCTGGTGGTTCAACAAAAGGGTGTGGCTGCTATTTCCAAGGTAAATGGGCTTATCTTCAATGGCCTGTTGATTGGTCTGGTACTGAAGTTCTCAGGGATATATCATATTTAGAAATGATACCTATTGCACTATCTGTTTACTTATGGGGTAATGTATTTCAAAAAAGGAAAATTTTATTTAATTCGGATAATAATGCCGTGGTTGAAATTTTAAATAAAAAGACATCAAAATCTTTGCGAATAATGAACCTTGTTAGACACATAGTATATTGGTCGTTATTAGGCAATTTTCACATAAAAGCACAGTTCATTCCTGGTTATACAAATATAATTGCAGATTGTATTTCGCGTAAAAAATTTCAGAGATTCAAAAGTCTGGCTCTAACAGCAGATACACATCCAGCTACCATTCCGGAGGAATTTTGGAACATTTTAGACCAGAAGTAGCAAAATTATTGGACGCATCGAATTCTCAGAATACATGGAAAACTTCTAACAATGGAGTGGCCTCATTTGTTTCATTTAGACTAACAGAAGGTTTAGGAAATACATGGCCGCCCAGTATTTCGCATTTAGTAAATTATGTTGCTTATTTATCAAAATTAGGATATGCCCCTGCGACGGTTAAGGTATACTTATCAGGTTTAAGCTATTATTTACGAATAAACGAGCTCACAGATTCGACTTCGTCGTTTATTATACAAAAGATGTTGAAAGGAATGGACAAATTATACGGTGTAATAGAAAGTCGCAAACCTATAACTTTAGAAATATTAATGCGATTAATACATTCTTTGCAATGTGTATGTTCTTCAGTATATGAATGTACGTTATTTAGATGCATGTTTTCATTAGCATTTTTTACATTTTTGAGAATCGGTGAAATTACAATTAATAGAAATACGCAACATGTCATTAACAATGATGATGTCAATGTTTCACATCATTCACAATCTGCATATATCACAATCCCATTTTCAAAAACGGATCAAAAAGGATTATCTACAACACTAACAGTTGAAAGTTTTAATCAAGCAGATATTTGCCCAGTGAGATTGTTATTAAACTTTATTTCAATCAGAAACAAAATCAATGGACCATTTTTGTCATTTTAATTTAACCGGTATAACACGTTATAAATTTTCTAGTGTACTATGCAAGACCATGAAATTTATTGATTGTAATCCAAATGAGTACAACACACATTCATTTCGAATAGGTGCAGCTACACATCTTGCTATGAACGGTCATACTGATGAAGAAATTATGGCTTTAGGTCGTTGGAAATCTGCATCCTTTAAACGTTATATAAGAATTGAGCTAACAAAATAACTTATATTTTCAGCTTGTCTTAGTAATGAAATATGGATAATTGGTTCTTCAATAATAGGCAGTGCTCGTGATTACTCGGAGAACAGACCTTCAGGTAGTAATTTAGGTCTCTTAAAAAGTAATAATTGTTTTTTGCGCTGGGCAGGAAAATCTGGTATGAAATGGGACGATGTTGTTGGTACCGTTTACAGCATAATTAATTTATGCTACAAAATTCCAAATGCGTTAATATTGCATTGTGCTGGGAATGACATAGGAAATGTACCATGTGGTGCTCTGCTTTACCACATAAAATTCACAATAGCGATTTTGTCTCGTATACTCCCATAATGCTCACTTATATGGTCAAGCATTCTTCCCAGGCGTTCATGGTGTTACTCAAGTGATGACCATGCCATGGAAGTTACAAGAAAATGAATAAACAGGGGAGTGAGATCTTATATATTCAAACATGGAGGATACGTTATTAAGTATCCCGATTTTGACGACCGTCATCCTGCGCTATTTTCCGATGACGAAGTACATCTATCATTTATTGGAAATGGTATTTTCTTGAATCAAATTCAATCAGCACTAGAAACATTCATAAAGCATCCACATTGTGTTGTATTTCCTCACGATCACCTGTAATCTAACATAACATAGTTCATGTTGACAATGGATGAAAATACATGATATTTTTGTGAAATTTGGTTGCTATATAAATGTTAAATACACAATATCTTTTATTATTTTGATTGTTTAAATGTTGTTAAAAATTGCTCGTAGAATTGGATATAACTGAATTGTCATGGGTAAATTTTGTGGCGGATTATCATTCTGTACTTATAGTCCGAATGATAATTTTGGCGAAATTTACTTCATTTTTTGCAGACTATGGATAGCCCAGCTGCTAATTCTGAAATATTGCTGAATGGGCCGCCCTTCAGTACACCAGCTTTGGATCGCCCAGCTGATACAGTGATTAGTACAATCTTCATCAAGATTTTCTTGATTGACACATATTTTGGTTGTGTACTGTTGTTGTAACAGTTGTTGTTGTTTGAATGAATTTTGATTAAATGTTGCCATGACAATTCAATATCCAAACAAAATCAGTGTTTTTATTTGTTGTAGTTAAATACAAATCAAGTCATCAATGGTGTCTGTTCGTCAATTCTGATATTTGGTAATTTACATCAAGTGATTAATTTGATCAAATGATATATTCAATAATGGAATTATATGCGACTATCATACAAGTCAGAGGTTTAGCTAGCTATAAAATAAGGTTTAATCCACCATTTTCTACATGAGGCAATGCTTGTACCAAATCAGGAATATGACAGTTGTTTTCCATTCGTTTGAAGTGTTTGCGCTTTTGATTTTGCATTTTGATAAGGGACTTTCCGTTTAGAATTTTCCTTGGAGTTCTGTTTTTATGTTCTTTTACTTTTTACTGGAAGACGAAGCAGATAAAACTAACATAATTAAAATGAAAGATAATAATAGGAGAATATTGGTTACATTTCTTGCTTATTGAGAACAAGAACTTCATTACACGGCTTTTAAAAGTGTCAATACTGCTGTAATATTTTTGATAAAGGACTTTCCGTTTTCAATTTTCCCTGGAGTTCGGTATTTTTGTTATTTTAGTTTTTACATGTTCAGCAGTTTTCCCATTTGTAAATTTCTTGATACAAATAGAAAATGTTACATCATGGTTTATTTTTCATTTTTCATAAATTATCACAAAATATGAAAATGCTCCTGTTTTGAGTATTTTTCAATTTATGAAATTGTCTGACAAAATGAAAATGTATATGCAGAGCTGTGGAACATTATTTATTCGCCACTACTGACAGCAATATTGAAAAATGCTTAAAAGACGTTTTTTTATTGTTTATTACTTCTAATTGGCAGTTTAAAACATTTCTAGTTGATATCACACATAATGCACACGTATTAGTTCATAAAGAGTCCTTTAAAAGTAGTGTATTTAAAGAAATTAAAACAAAATAAGATAAGCAATCAATAAAGAATTTTTAAAATATTGTCAACAATTTGAAAAAACTTTCAATACAAGTAAATACCGATTATCAGGCTTTCTGCATATTGCTACTGTAAAATATCAGTTGCGAGTCACAACATTAAGCTTTTGTCGCAGTGAACGAATTCAAAAAGTCTTCATATTGCGGTAAGCAGCTGATACTTTGCAACATCAATATGAAGACAATCTGGTAATCGATTTCGCGGATGATGTTTGTGTGCTTTTCATGATAGAAACCAGACTTTTCTGTTGTTTACAGCAAACCGGAAGAGTTAAAACTAGATAAGATTGGGCCAAACTTATCAACGTTAACGTCAGGTCAAACTTATCAATGTTTGTTCAAACATCATGACGTCGATGATACGTCCGGGTCAAAGTTAATAAGACCAATTGAACATTTTTTGAAGTCATATGCTTGTCAAGCTGTACAGCAATATACAAGCAGAGGATATACCGTTATAAAGGGTTCTCAGCCTAAGAACGCTCGGACAGCAGTTGGCAACATTTATTTTACCCTGCTGTATTGATAAATGAAATTCGTCTTCAGTTTAAACAGCTTATTACTGTCAATTGGGAGAGAATGTCAAAAACAGCTACATAGTTCCTGCCAAAAGTGATTCTCAGATCTTTTTTTAGGAACTGAAAATATCTCTAGCATCACTAACAAAGTAAACCTATGCCAGGACAGCAGCACTGGTTACAAAGAAAGTTAAACCTAATGACACTAATAACGACATAAGAAAACAACCCAAAAAATGTCATGCACCGTATATGCATTTCAATAACTTATTTAGCATTACCGGTGCTCGAAATCCAAAAACAGACATTCGAACAACAAAGTTTTCAAACATTGAACAGCAATTACCAAAATAAGATAAAACAGGGCAGATATGAATATTAATGAAGGATGTCAACTCGTTGAAGAATTAATTATCAAGTACTCGTTGGTTTTATCGAGTGATACGCGAGTTCTCGCTAGGAAAAACATCTACAAAATGAGAAAACAATAATAATACGCATTTGACTGTTTGTTGGTCGTTGCCTAATTGACGTTTAACCTTCTAGGCTAGATGATTACTCCAACGCATGATCTTCAAATGAATCATAACTCAATCGAAATATGGACCAATTTGGTAAACAAGAATTTAATCAATAATTAAAAAAAAACACCCTTTGAAAATAAATGATTACAAAGTTTAACCACTTCAAACAACAGTTACGTTTTATACTCTTTAAGAAAACAAATTTACAAAGGTGGTATATGATAAGAAGTCACCGATGTGGTTCCTAATTGTACGTTTTAACGTAACTATGTTTGTTTTTCGAAACGATGTTTCGCTCTTAATATGGTGCATCGTTTTCGTTAAAATTTTCAAAACGGAAGATTTCGGAAGTCTTTAAATGACAATTTCGCATAAACTATGATCATTTAGTGAGTTTTATAGATTTATCGGAGGGCGCTTTCCAAACAAATATTTATTGACAGAATGGGACATTGTACTCACAAGGAACCTATATATCGAGTATCATTTTGGTATTCAGTACGGTACTACAGAGCGATACTCGAGTACTCAAGTACTTGTTGACATCCCTAATATTTAGCTTTCTTTCAAACAAGGTCAAATAAAAATATTCTAATTATAAGAATGTTTTGGCTTTCAAACTGTTTTCATCTGAGCGTCACTGGTTAGTCTTGTGTGAACGAGACGCACGTCTGGCGTATTAAATTTTAAACCTAGTACCTTTTGTTACCTATTATTCGTGTGTTTCTTTGTTCTATATGTTCTCCCATTTATTTGTATTGTAGTCATGTCATGTAATGTTGTCATTTTAATGTTATATTTAACATTGCCATAAAAGCGAGAGGTTTGGCATGCCACAAAATCAGGTTCAACCCAACATTTTTTTCTTAAAATGTCCTGTACCAAGTCAGGAAAATGGCCATTGTTATATTATAGTTCGTTTCTGTGTGTGTTACATTTTGATATTGTGTTTTTGTTGTGTCGTTGTTCTCCTCTTATATTTGATGCGTTTCCCTCAGTTTTAGTTTGTAACCCGGATTTGTTTTTATCTCTATCGATTAATGAGTTTCGAACAGCGGTATACTACTGTTGCCTTTATTTGATATCCTGAAATTTATTGAATTACAGTTCGGGGTAAAGTATTTCATGTGTCCATGTTTTGTTTAAGGTAAAATTTGACCTCTGCTTGCTTTGGTTTTGTAAAATAAAATATCTCTGCCAGTTTATTTTTTGTTTTTTTTTTAACTCTGTCTGTTTAGTGTTTCCTAATTGGAAGACCGAATCAGAAATGCTAACGGACGCATTAATGGTGATGACAAAAACTCTAATGGCATTTTGAAAAGTTGGCTAAAAAGACGTTTCAGCGATAATAAATATACAAACATACTTAATGTTAATAGGATAATGAACAATTCGCAGTTTTTACTTTAATTTGTATTTAAAAGAAATACAATCGATTTCATGTTTGAATTGATATTCAGACTTCCGAGTTATTGTGAAAATGTTTTTGATTCTTGTCGGATAAAAGAAAATTAGCATTTGTTTAGAACAAGAAAGAAAGTATTTCACGGTATTTTAGACCAGTTATCAACTTTTTTACACCTTTAACAAAAATGATGTAATAAACTTTATGTGAGAAAAAATGTCAATCTGTTACACAGCCTAGCTATTTAACTGCCTGGCTGTCGCCATAGTAGTGCATTTCTTTCCAGTTGTTCGCAATCAACAAATACAGAAATCTTGGTAAGAATATATTAGTTATTAATATTTGCTTATTTTAGATAAGTAAAGTATTTTTGATAATAGTATCTCCCCAATTTCTATAAATTCCTTGATATTTCTAGCATTTTCTCTCTATTAATCTCTATTTCAGCTTAAATATTTTCATGAGTTTCCTTTTGTATTATATCAAGTGGTTGGATACGAGCATTGTCAATGATATTTAAGACATAATTAACCTTTATAAAGGTATCATTGACTTGGATTGGTTGATAGCTAGTGTATTATTCGTGCATTTTATTTAGTGAGTTGTGTATTGTTCATTTCTTTACATCGTCGAGGTATATGGATAATGATATGCCTTTTTTATCTTCTCTTAAATGGTGTTTGGCATAATATATATATGCCTTTTTGCCCTTTACAGAGACGCTTGATCATTCGTGCGCTTTATTATAATATAGATTTTCGCTGTCATGTGCAAACAGGAATATAACAGTCAATCTTCAGTTAGGGGATGACTATTTGATATTTTTCAGCGGTAAAGGATGATTTGCGGTTCGAATATTCATTCTTATCTGTAGCTACACATGCTAATTTTCTTTGCCGTGCGAACATTTATCTTCACTTTTTTACACAATTACATCCTGCATTTTGCTTTGTAGAATATTCATAGATATAAGAAGATGTGGTATGAGTGCCAATGAGACAACTCTCCATCCAAGTCAGAATTTATAAATGTAAACCATTATAGGTCAAAGTACGGTCTTCAACACGGAGCCTAGGCTCACACCGAACAGTAAGTCATAAAGGGCCCCAAAATTACTAGTGTAATACCATTCAAACGGGAAAACCAACGGTCTAATCTATATAAAACGAGAAACGAAAACACTTATGAACCACATCAACAAACGACAACTACTGAACATCAGATTCCTGACTTAGGACAGGTGCAAAAAAATGCAGCGGGTTTAAACGTTTTAATGGTACCAAACCTTCACCCTTTTTCTGAAACAATAGTGTAACATCACAACATAGAAAGACACACTATAAAATATCAACTGAAATAGCTTAACTCAATCAAAGGACATATTAACACCATTGAACATACGCTGAACAAATAAATTTGACCTATGATACAATGTAAATTCAAAATAAATAAACTAAGGAAGAATAATAAAAGTAACATGTTATATCGGTATGAAATGTTAAACAATTTAAGAAAAACAATATGCTCGAACAAAAATATCAGCCATTTGCAATAACTTTAAACACAGGTAAATAAAATAATTTTGTTGTTAGGTATACGTATACAGTTACAATAGAGAAAGGAAATATGCAATTTAAAACAATAGAGCAGTTAATTTGGTAGCTAAATGTATATCACCTAGATATTACTATATGCTTTTTTTGTAATTTTTTATTTTTGTTTTTGGTAAATGTAAAGTAAATTTTGATTTTAGATTCACACCATGAAAACAAGTGTTGCTGTTATCATTTTACTCGTTTGCCTTTCTGGTAAGACTTCATATGCCTCGTCTTTATTTACTATGAATTCGATGTTAATGTCACCTGGAAGTTTCTGTTAAATTTACTTAGGACTTGTGATGCATGCATTTATGGATTATCCTCCACTAGGAACTCTCAAACATAAATACTTGAAAGCAAGAAATGTATTAATACGTAGAAACGTCAGGAGCAATATACAGGGACATACAAAGAATGACCAAATTATGATTTCCGTGATAGTTTAACAAAGTTGTTGATGTCAAAAAGCTTAAAACAGACTTATGATAACATAAATGATGACGACGCCGATGCCACGATTACGCCGTCGACTGAATATAGGATAGCATGTTCAAGAAATTAACTAATTAAAAACAGAGAAAAGTTAATACTATATCGATAGTCGTAAGATCTCTTTTGTTGTCCGCTGTTACATTAAACAGAGATCAGCAATTTTAGAATGTACTCATAGTATATTCTTGACAGTGATTCTGTAGTTTTGAAATCTTTCTGTTTTGTTTCCAATAAAATCCTTGAGTTCTCATTTTATTCTTTTAGGCATGACGATAAATCAAGCAGAAGGAGGAATAAAGATAACATGTAAATGGGGAGGATGTCCGTCCAACAAAGCTTGTAACTTCTGTTGTGACCGCTTAAAAAGGATGTGTTAGTGGAAAGTGTGTTAAGAGAAAGAAATGGCATCCGATTAAACTGAAATGTGAATGCGATTGTCCATCTGGGTATGTAAAAAACTGTTAAAAAAATACAGAATTGAGAATGAAAACAGGGAATGTGTCAAAGAGACAACAACCCGACAACAGAAATCTGCCCAAGACAACCAATGGGTCTTCAACTCAGCGAGAGAATCTAGCTAACGGAGGCGGGATTTAGCTGGCCTCTAAACAATAATATAAACTAGTTCAGTGTATGCACGGCATACTTAACTCCGAAATATATACTAGTAAAAGAACCAAAATCAAAGCATAAACCGCAGGTTCCTGACTTGGGACAGGCGCATAAATAGGGCGGGGTTAAACATGTTTTGTGAGATCTCAACCCTCTCTCAAACCTCTAGCCAATTTTGAATAAACAATCACACATCAATACGCACAGTAATACTCAGCTAAAAGAAGTTCAAGTCCGATGTAAGAAAAGGTAACATAAGAAACTAAGCTAAATGGCAATGATCAACATAAATTAACAAAGGACTACTAGCAGTTACTGACATGCCAGCTCAAGACCTCAATTTAACTGATCAAACGATTATGTCTTCACTTGAAAATCAAGCACAATCCCTTCCGTTAAAGGTTAAGTATCGTACCATCATAAATTATACGAACCTGAATCATGGCAACAACTAATTTTAGAATAAAAAAAAATCCGAAGCAGAGACCCTATGAGTGAATCAATATTAATTCCTGAAAAATCTATCTTTAATGACTTGACAACAGTATTGTAAGTATATCTGAATAAGTCTAGCTGAAGCGCGCCTCCGGGTGCGGGATTTTCTCGCTGTGTTGAAGACCCATTGGTGGCCTTGGGCTGTTTTCTGCTCTTTGGTCAGTTTGTTGTCTCTTTGACACATTCCCATTTCCATTCTCTCTCAATTTTACTGTTTTTAAAAGGTTTGGTTGGCTTTTGTGTTCAATAACGACATATTCTATGCTTTGTATAGAATATTACCATAAAAGATGGGGTGTGATATACCTGAATGTATAAGGTGTCTGTACGTTGATTTATATTTTCGAAAGATTTCCTTGTACCGATGATAAAATTTAGTGGAAGTTTTGCCAAGTTTTAAAACCCTGGAGAAATAATTTTTTCAGTAATAAAGAGATTTTGTTCGTTAAATTCAAATACGTTCTTACATTTACGAGCGAATCGAGCAAATTGTGATATATAAACACCATAAGATGGTGCCAAAGGAACGTCGTCATCTAAATATGGACAATTAACAATAGGAAATGAAAAATCGTACATTTTAGTATAAGGCTTCCCGTTAGAAATTAAGATATCAAGATCCAGAAAAGGGCAGTGCTCATTGTTAGTATTATCTTTATTTAAAGTCAGTTCAAAAGAATAAATCCCTTTAGTGTACATACTGAAGTCGACATTATTGAGAGCTAATATATCATCCAAATATATAAAAGTGTTATTAAATTTTTCTATCAGATGATGTTTCGATGGGTTTTTGCTGATTTTAGTCATAAATTGTTATTCGTAACGATACAGAAACAGGTCTGCATTTGATATAAATACAATTCAAAATGGGATATACGTCAGTTAGACGTCGACCCAACACAAATAAACACAAGACATCTGAAAGTCAACAAATTCAGCTGTGTATATACATGTAATATGTTCGTCTTTAATTCGTCACAAATTCAAGAAGTTGTGAATAAATTTAACAATAAGAATGAACAATCTGCCATTAACACTATATTCTCTAAATAACAAAAACATTTTTAATGATCAATAAAGACAACTATCGAGGTTTCTGAACTTGACCCTACCTTTCAATGGACGGAATATTTTCAATATTTCAATCATATGCCTCTATGGGACGATATTGAAAATTTGTTGATGATGGATATTTTTTTTTTGTAGATAAAAGAGACAACACAAGTTATTCAAAAAAGTCTGCTTGGATGATAAATGGCATATTTCTAAAGAAATTTCAATTGTTACATATGCATGATATATGAAAAGGGAATACTTTAAAGTTAGTAAAACATGTGGTTTATCTTCTTTGTTTCATTTGGGAAAATAAAATAGATTTGAACTAAATATATTTTCTCTATAGTTACTATTGCTCGATGTAATGGAAGTGCAGATGATTTCATGATACAATAAAATATAATGTTACAGCTTTTTATTTACACATGTTATCTAAAATTATGCATAAAAAAGTGACAATGGCTATTTTTAGAAAAGGAATTATGTAAAGGTGCCTATACTTAACCCTAAGCTAAACTGAGTTGAGAAGGTTTTTGCTATAATTCTGTTGGTCCTGTTTTTATAATTTTTCAAACGTTTTATGTTATTGGCTTCAAAACATATAAACAGACCAGGAGATCACAAACGCTATTTTCTCTCATATTAATATGTTGATAGAATGCATGCTTTTATCAATTCACCGAGTTTATTTATGGTTAAGTGATTTGTCAGAACCAATCAGACGAACAAAATGGAAAGACCTTACTGTATTTCTTCTGATTTTATTATCCTTCAAAGAAACTTTGACAAAATTTACCGTAAGACATGTCGCTTTATGGGTCACACTTTGTGTTGGTGTCACAAATACCTATCCGGAAAATTTTGTCGGTCCTGAGTTATCTGCCAAAAACCTTGTTAGTGGATGAACACTGTAATGGTTAGACAGAAAAACCGGAAGCTGGAATTTGTTCAGGAACTCACCCTGATACTTCGTTACATTTGGACTGAAAAAATTAAAAGACTCCTTGGTAGGGTTATGACCTTTGCAAAATTAACCGATATCGGTTGGCCACTAAAACTCAGAAACCGTAAGCCGTAGACATCTATGATCTTCACCAATGATAATCAATTATGTGACCTTGAAAATACCTCAAGGTCAAATTCTAAAGTTGACCGTTAAACTTATACTTAGAGGATAATCTCTGAAACCATTAAACTTACAAAGACTGAAATAGGGGGAAATGCTTGGGTCATTAAGGGACACCTGTATTATGATTGACCGAAGAGACCTTAGCTTTCCTTTAGCGGCATAACTCCCGTTGATGGTGTGCAAACAAACATTATTAGCTATAACTATGAAACCAAAGGTCCTTGACCCTTGTGGTCTTTGTAATGACATCGAAAACAAATGACCTTGACATGGTCATAAATCAATGTATAGGTCATTTCGTAGATAGTGAACTTTGTGTTTTGACCCTATTTTGAGGGTTGTGTGTGTTTTAAAGTTTTTCAAAGCACTCTTCGTCTATTTACATGTATCGATTAATGCTTGGTAATTAGTACTGACAATTATCTGCTGAAGACCTATGTTAATATCTTAATGTAGAAGTGTTGGCTTTGTTTTTGGTTTGTTGAGTTGTTGTCGCATTGACATTAACTAAGCATACGCTTTTATTCATATTTCATAATCTATTATAAACGCATAAATGACGACGAACATGTTCCACTTGTCGTAACCACAATCCCGTACCTTCTCCTCGAATCTGACCTACCGAATTAGGCTTATCACCGAGTTTGTACTCAACAGGGGCAACACGACGGGTGACACATGTTGAGCATGATCTGTTTACACTTCCGGAGCACTGGAGATCCCCCTGCTTTTTGGTGGGGTTTGTGTTTATCAGACTTTTTAATTTGTGTTGTGTATACTGTTATTTGTCTTTTGATCGTTGTTTGTTTTTTTTTTGCCATACATTGTCAGTTTGTTTGTTTTTTGCCATACATTGTCAGTTTGGTTTTTTTTGCCATACATTGTCAGTTTTTTTTTGCCATACATTGTCAGTTTTTTTTGCCATACATTGTCAGTTTGTTTTTTTTGCCATACATTGTCAGTTTGGTTTTTTTGCCATACATTGCCAGTTTTTTTTTTTTTTGCCATACATTTTCAGTTTTTTTTTTTTTGCCATAGAGTGGGTGTCGCATATTCGCCTTTGGCACATTTTCGCCGTTTTGCTATTTTTGCTGTAAAATTTGTGTGCCTTTACCCAATACTTGCCTAAATAGATGGTAAAGGCTGTTTGTAATGTTACAACTGTTGATATTTCTCTTTACCCCATTTCCAAGGTTATTCGCACATATTGAGAAAAACGCAGGTGTTTTTAAATGATTTTGGCAATTATGTAAGATTTATATGGCAATCATGCGCAGTCTTAAAGTAAATATTTGTGATAAATATCGTATAGGAATGATCTCGCAAGCTAATTCATGTAATTGCAAACATTTGTTTTTATAATATACCAGGATAATGAGGATGTTCATATCATACATTGCGGCGAAAATGTGTCCCCCATGGTACTATAACAACTTGATTTCCTCTTGAGTTTGCGTTCGTTTTTAGAACAATTAACCAATGTTTTGAAGATAATTTCTTTATCAAACATTTTTTTTTCATATAGTTAAATTTCTGAAAACTTCATAAAAAGTTCTAAATATTCGAATGTAGGTCGGATGTAAGTGGAAATGTACGAAGTATGCGGCGAATATGGGTCTCTCACTCTACATTGTCAGTTTGTTTTTGATACATTAGTTTGAATATTCGTTTGATATCTGTTGCCTCTCTTTTAAACTCATCCTAAAAGTCATTGCATAAAACGAAATGTAAATTTCAGATAGTAACTTGATTCGTCTGTTTATTTAATTATTTTGGTCTAGAGTTGATATTTTATCTAACGCCTATATGACGACGGGTATGTACCAATTGTCATGATCTCAACTCCGTCCTAGTATGTACTTTCATGAGAAACACAACGGGTACCACATGTTGAGCATGAACTGCTTACCGCTCCGGAGCATTTGAGTTCATTCACTGTTTTAAGTGGGATTAGTTTTGATTTTTGTTCATTATTTAGTTTTCTACGTTTTTTTTTTTTTTTGTGGACTGTTGTTTGTCTTTTGCTGTTTTTCATTTTTTGTCATGAGGCTGTCAGTCCGTTTTTGATTTATGAGATTGAATATTCTCTCCAATCTTCTCTCTCTCTCTCTCAATCTTCTCTCTCTCTCTCTCTCTCTCTCTCTCTCTCTCTCTCTCTCTCTCTCTCTCTCTCTCTCTCTCTCTCTCTCTCTCTCTCTCTTGTGCGCTCATCAATCATTCATTCAGTCCTAACCGTGTAAGGTGCGCTCATCAATCATTCATTCTTAACCGTGTATCTTGCGTTCATCAATCGTGTATAACCGTGTAACGTGTATTCGTCAATCGTTCATCTCTAATCGTGTAACGTTCATTCATTGTGGTTTTATATGATAGTCGGTTATAGAGCTTATCAAAGGTTGTATTTTATCTGTTAAAGTGTATATATGCTCCGACTCTAAATAAAATTTACATTCTTACTTACTTTCTTGTGAATTCTTAATTAACTTCTTCGTACATAACGTTCATACAGATTCATGACTTTTGTCTAAAATCTACTTATCGTCTGTAAATATTTCGTGTTTATTCAGTGAGTCTTGGCTGGGACTGACACATTTTATAATGATACACACAATAACATGATGACATTTCTACGACAGAACAGTTAAAATTGGAATTTCTATTCAACTGAGCGAAATGGGCTAAAAATATACTGTTGAACAACTGTTATTTGTTAAAAATATTCTGTCTATTAAAACAGAAGTCCTTTTGGAAGATTTAGATGTGGGTAGCACCACTAACAATAGAAACTGGAAGGTATGAAAAAAAGAAATCCACGAGATGACATGTTGTGTTGATCTACCATTGAAGATGAACTTCATGTCCTTTTAAAATGCCCATTATATGTAGATATAACTAAATTATAGTTTGAAAAAGTTAAGTTATCAAGAAGAAACTAAATGCTAAAGATTGCCACTAATATGTAGCAACATATTATTGAACGGATTTAGAACAATTGAATAAGATGGTTAAAGAAGGAACAATGCTGCAAAGAAGTAGAAAGGACAACGAGAAATCAGCCACTAAGGGAATGGTCCTAACAACAAAATTGAAAGTTACTGCGTTAGCAGCAAATAATAACGATAGTTTAAACACTTTAATGTAATCAATCTTTTAAATAGACAATTTTGATAGTGCAAGTTTGTTCATTTAACTACAACTTGGTTAAGTTACTGTTAATCGAATAAGTCTTGATAGTATTATTAACTAAAGATAAGTCCAGTCTGATATCTAAGTTACGTAATGAGTATTGTTAAGTATATATCAAAAGTTGATAAGTTGTAAGCCTAGTAATGTAATGAATGGTATATTGTTATTAATATATAGTATAAGTAGAATGTATGATTAAAGTAGAATGTCAAGTTGTATAATGATCTATATGTAATTGATTATTGAATTTGGTTATCAAGTTTGTTATATATAATATGTAGTATGATTATCATTAGAATATCAGATCATGATATCATATTCACATTACTGTTACTGAAAGTAATAAATTTGATAGTTAAGTTAGATAATATTAAAGTCTAATTATTGTATAATTCTAAATATAATATATTGTTAATCATATTCAAATTCTAAACTTAAATTTCGAATTTCTAAATGGATTATGAGAATGTTCGAAACAACTTATAACTAATACTCAAAATAAGATAACTAATTAAACTAGACACAGACACGAACATGACGACTTGGACATCTGCAGAAATTCTCACAAACATTACCAACATACATAAACTACATGAAGCAATTACACAACTGATATTCAAATCTTCAAAAAAGTAAACTCATGATATTATCAGATAATTGGAACAATGTAACGAAATAATAGTAAGAAATCTAATCAATAGGAACTAGTGGTTTTCGTAACTTCAATTCTATTGTATTTTGGGCTCTTTGTGTGGCAAGATTGCTTTGTTATAAAGAAGGCCGTTAGTTTGCTCAATTGAATTGTTTCAAATTTTTTTCATGTCGGGGCGGGCCCTTTAATAACAGACTTTACGGTTTCTGTATTTTTTCATTATTGAAGGTCGTATAGATACACCTGCTAACATTCCTCTTGATTTGAACTTTCTTGAATAGTTTTCTCACTAGCAATTATACCACATTTTCTTATTTACTTGTGTTATTATCTATGGATGTATTAGTTACAGTTCAATACTGATTGAGAGATCGTCCTTTTTGATGATCTGCATGTGGAAATTATTCTTGCTTCAACATGTATCTTTACTTTGTTCCTCTAATGAGATCCTCATTTACCGTTATATTATAATAATAATAGTTTGTGGACCCGTATGTTTTTAGGGAATGCCACTCTCCATGCATCGTACGTAAAAAAAAACTTTTGTATATTTCACGTTTCAGAGTCCTACATGTATATTGAATTTCACTCAGAACTCAGAAAGTTGATACCAGCGCGGGTTATGCTTAAACCTCTTATTCTAGATGTCAGGTAACCTACTTGTGTTTATGTTGGATTGCTGTCTGATTGAGAATACCCGTCATTTTATATATATATATTTTTTTCTAATTTGTTTTTTAGGGATGCATCCAGTTGCACCTTTTCATTTAAATTATATTTCCGTGACGTAACCTCAAAAGATTAGTTAGTTCAATAACTTAGTTTTTTAAGGGAAAATGAAACCTCTTCTCGCATGTTGCACTTTGGGTAATTGTTATCTTTGACAAAATACTGCCTTGAATTTCAATTTTGATATAAATATAAAGAAGCTACAATTTGGTTCCTAAATGGGTATTATGACAAAATACTGTCTTGAATTTCAACTAAATGGGTATTTTTTAGAGACCGACCGTGCGACCGTGCGGGCTCAGTCTGTATAGCCAGCCAAGGTCTTTAAAACTTTCATCATCCTTTTAGAGATTTTTGAAAATACGATGGTTTTGTCTTTTCGAAACTAAAACATGATCAAATATAATGGTGGCTTTCTGAGGTTATCTGCTCTTCTCGGGTTGTTGTCTCTTTGACATATTACCCATTTCCATTCTCAATTTTAAATAAACTAAAAATATGCTAACCAAATGTATTCTTGTTGTCAGATCAAAATACATTTAACAAGCTAGTGCGCTGATACAGGAATCTTCTACTGAATTTACTATATCGAAACATTTACATTCGTTACTATTACGTAATATATATATAAGTCCTGTATCCAGGTGAGATATAACAACATGTGGTTTGTATGTCAGGTGAGAAGTGACAACGTGTGGTATGTATACTAAAATGTTTATCGTTCCATTATACATGAGGGTGTGGATAGGGGTTTACAGAATAGAAAATTATTGACAAAAATAAAGAATACAGAAAATAACCAGAAAAATATATATAGAAGAGAGAATGATGATGTACTAGAATATATGGAATAAAGAATGATCGGCAAAAGGTATAACGAATAGAAAAAATGCCTAAAATGATAAAATACAGAAATAATGATCTGATGATGACATTTAGCTTTACGGCAATTATGGTCAAACGATACAGTTTTAAACTTTCAGTGATTTTTTACGAAAGTTCACATACAAGCTCACTTTTACAAAATCAATTTAGATATGTAATAAAATTGTATATTCATGTGCTAAATTTAAAAGATAAATGGGTTTGAATTTTTCGAAATTTACTAAAACTTCGGTTTCATGAACATTTCTGTCCTTTGAACAGACATCCTTAACTTTTTGTTTCAAAAGATAAACATATGCGGATTTCGGTAAAGAGATTAGGAATATCTTCGTTACAAAATTGGGCTCTACATTTGTGTAGCAATTCGTTGTTAATAATTCATTTTGTTAAAAGAATTTGATTTTAGAAAAAAACCGGCATTTTGTTGTATATTTATCTAGTTAAAAAAGTAGGTTATTTCTTCATAAAAGTTGGAACGAATACAGGAAATCTTCATACAGTATCAAGCCAAATGTCATTTTAAAAGGGGTCCATGTGCTTGTTTTTAAGCTAATGGTTAAATCTCGAAAAAATGCATCTTTTCCCGATAATGCACAGTTTGATGTCGCGAAAAATAACATTTTACGGCAGCAATTAATGTGTCGAAAAAAAGAACGAATTCTACAATATATAAAATTCTGTCAAAAAATCTTTTTATATGTAAATATTATTAAGGTCATCCGAAAAAGTGATAAGACTGATAATAACATACTAATTCAATTTCATGCAATTAGGTTTCAATGCTAAACGTTTTAGAAGAAAGAGTTTAATGTCTGCTTATTTAGATTAATTCTGCGAATTGTTTTGTCTGCAAAACATCATAGAGAGAGATAAAGAGAATGACAACCAATTGAAATGGAGAATGTGTCAAAGAGATAACAATTTGACCAAAGAGCAGAAAAGGAATCCTTAGTGCACTAAGGACTTATAATATGCCACTAAGGACTAAAAGGGTGCTATACCATGTAAACAAATTTCATATCTTGGTAGAGATTTATATGTAATACATAAACTCAAATTTAATCAATAAAAACCGCAAATAATAATTGAACAATGTTTAAGGCACGTGTCGGTTTTCTATGATTTTACCGAAAATCATAGAACCATAAGACACGTGTCAAATTACATAACCAATTACACTATTACCTTAAAAATGACAAAATTAATTATTTACATAAGAAAATAACCCAGACATAAGATATATTTACCATAAAAATATTTTTTAATTTGTTAAAAATCATGTAATATTCATCGGTTAATGATTAAATGAAAAAATATAGAAAATTGTTAAGTGTTTTTAAGGAAGGATAAAATGTTTGTCCAGAGAAAATACCCTCCCTATGAATGATCATTATATAAGTGGGGCTTAAATTTGGAGACCGATCTCGAGGCCTGAATACCATAAACAACAGATGACGAACAGCAAACAGTGGATAAAACATTTGATAAGTATGAAAGACGACGACGGATACAAAATGATTGCACGGAATAATTTCAACTACCACATGATTCTATTTGAAAATCGGAGTTGAAGTGGTGGAAAATCCTCGGGTTTGACCATATATAGGTACACAAACTTAAAACTCAATTTATTTTTAGTTGAATAATTAAAATTTAATTTGAGATCGTTTTTTCTTCAAATCTCCTTATCATATTAGATCATATTAGACATGCGTTTTAAAATTCTTTGTGATATCTTTTAAATTGGAATTTAAAATTGCATTTTCCCATAGAGTTTGAGGTAAAACCCGAGAATCTAAACCTCCTAAAATGTTCGAAAATATGTATGAATTTATTTACATACTTGAACTTGTAAGGAATATAAACAAATTCATTAGGTTTACTGTACAAACAAACAACAGACACCAAGTGATGGATACAATTGTGGCTTATATTGTTTAATTCATTTTACTGAGAGCAAAATTTGATTGATCGACTATTGGTTGCTTAAACGTCCAGTGGCAAAACTTTCATGCATATTCAGGACGAGAAGTCGTTTTAGAAGTATACTATGAAGTATTAGTATAACAAATGTTAAAATTTTCTCATTATTTGGTAAATGTTATTTTCTTAACTATCTTTAATTAATTTGTACGAATCATATTTTCTGACAAAACAAGTTATATCTTTTGCTCTAAATTAACACATACGATTCTGATACTGATATAAGAAACATTGTAACTTAAGTAAAAAGATAATGATTTTAATCAGTTATTATGTAAGTTCGCTCGTGTCCGTCTGATCACTGATTTTCGACAATATCAAGGAAACACCGGCACGTTCCAAATATTGTTTAACTTCTCATTCATTGGTGGTTCTTTTCTATAAGAATTGGAATTCATGTAATAAAAATCTATCTCTATCATAATATGAAAACAGTGTTAAAGTAACACCACCCTTCTTGTCTTTAGTGGTATATTATAAGTCCTAAGTGCACTTGAGAGTTCTTAACAGTGTTTAGACGTACCGGCAGAAAACGACCGAAGGCTATCAATGGGTCTTCAACACAGCGAGAAAATCCCGCACCCGAAGGCGTGTTTCAGCTGGCCCCTAAACAAAAATGTATTTTCGTTCAGTGATAATGGACGTCATACTAAACTTCGAAACATACAAATATTTCATAAATTTCTGAACATAAAAATGATAATTAAAGTTACAAATTAAGGCAGATAAAAAGGAGTTGGTCCTGGGGTTGGAACCCTTTCTTTGACGATCAATTCTTTTGAATGAGGACACATGGTTGGAACGCACCCATTTTATCCTGGGTTGAAAACCCTCTTCTTAAAATGGCTGGAATTGCCACTCTTTAAAATGTAGCAATTTATAAATATTTTTGTTTATCTTTTTTATCTTAATATATAATATTAAGTAGAATTATAAAATCGACAAGTTTTATAATTTGACAACACTCATTGATATTGGAAATACACTAAACGATATACGATAATTAATTTATTTAAGACATGGAATGATTAGTAAAATTGTCGACCAATCAACACGGAAAACGAGATATCTAAAATTTGTATACCCTTATATATTTTCATTATCATACATCAATTTTAAATGCAATTCCAAATAATATGGGTTTGAGAATCGTGTAATAAGCGCTTATCGTTCATTCGTCAATGAATCATTTACCGTGCATGTATCGTGCGTGTATCATTCATCATTCACCGTGCGTGTATCGTGTGTTCATCATTCATCGTGCATCGTGCGTGTATCGTGCGTTCATCATTCATCATTCATTTTCGTTAATCCTCCGTGTAACGCTCATCGCTCATCATGCGTGTATCGTGTATCGTGCATTCACCGTGCATTCATCGTGCATTCGCCGTGCGTGTATCGTGCATGTGGTCAGGTTGAATTTTAGAAGGTCTGTAATACTGTATTTACAAAATGGACATACAAAATATCCAAAATCATCTGAAGTCATCTGCGCCAGGGGTTGAAAGCTAAGTCCTATTTTAAAAATTTCAACGGAATATATTGTTCTGTACGATCTTTTGTAATCAAGTGAAAGCCGTGGCTAATGATATCTTCGGAGAATACATGTAGCATCTTGCCAGTAATTGTATCGACTCGGTGCTAGTACATTCGAATATCGGTGCCTCGAACTCAGTTGTGTCGAAAACTTTGATTAGTCGAGGTATTTCAACAGTCCGGTAAAATTCCCGTTTGTTCAATACGTTTCTACCTCAGATAATAATCTCGACTATAAAAGAGATAATAATAGTGCATTGATACACTAATAGCACTTTTCCTAATTAACCTTCATCTGGGGACATTTTAAAATTCCCATTTCCTACAATTTGCGAAATTCTATATAAAGCAATACATGTTAGATCATTTACACAGGTACTTTTCTCTGAAAATTTTATGTTAAGGTTTATAGGAAGAAAAAGGGGAGGAAAAAGGGAAAGGGAGGGGAAGAATTTCAGAGACAAGTGAATGTGATCATTGGGTACACTATTGTACGCATGTTCATTTCAGGTCCCATTGCGGAACTGAAATTTTGAAAAATCTAACTTATTATAAGTTGTCATTACAATGTAAGTAATAAAGTGTCAAGTATTATATTAAAACCATCAACAAACTCAAGTTAATCAAGTAGGTTCTTAATGCAAACGTCCTTAGCTTTGTACATACAAGTACGTCATGTTTAAGATAAAATTGAAAATTACACACAATTTATATGGATCTTATTGTGTAAACATAGTGCATGTTCATCGGAAAAATACTGGTCTCATTTTATGAAATTGCAAATTTCAAGCATTCATGGCAGAAGTTTATTATATCTCTGCTTATTCCTTTGGTTCTGTATATGTACATATGAAAATAAGATAAAGAGATAATTATCTACAAGAGATGTAAACAAATACAGGTCTTGATCACAGTACTTCAACAATGACCAAAATCCATACCGTAAAGTAAGGTTCAAAGGCCCCGACTTACAAAAAGTGACACAATTCAAAGAAATAAAAACCCAATAGATTTGTGCTTACAACAATAAACAAAAATAATTATGGCAAATAGCAGTCAACGATGTTTTGAACGTATAGTTTCTCCTTTAAATTGTTTATTCGCCAAATAATACTTTTGTGAGAGTATTTTAAATTAATTTTTTTTCTCCTTGATATTGTCGATTTTCGGAAAAACATTAACGGAAATAATGTGACACAGATATAAATGTATGATACAAGTATTTGATGTCAATGAGAGAATGAATTATTTCCTTGTAAAGTTACATATTATGATAGGAAAGTCGTTTAAGTACTAGTTTATTAACAATGGCTAAAACAGCAACTTTAACATGTATTTTCATGTTTTACATCACGTTTGGTAAGCATTATATTGTTTGAATGATTTCACTTTCAATAGCAAAGGTTAATTTTTACTCGTAAGTAATGTGCTGTGTGAATAACTGGAAGCCTAGCGAAAACAATAAATAGATTGAAAATGATAAAATATCATTTGATATAATAGTTGTTATTTTAGAGAAAAGCACGTACCAATTTCATTTTACGGTTTTTTTTTTATCAAATTACTGTCGAGAGCAGCGAGCAGCGGATGAGCTATTATACTTTCGAATTCAAAACAGTTATTATTTGATGGTGTATATTCTTTCTTTCCATCTTATACCAACCGACATATGATGCCTTAAACAAGCAATGTTTTCATGGTCGAATATTACAATATAAGGGTTAATTGCCTGCTTTTTTTGTGCCTTCTGAGCGTAATCATTTTAAAATCATTTTCATGCATGTAGAGGTTAAATTGGTTTGTTTGTTTTGAATGAGTACAATCCGTTGGGTAGGCTTTTAGCATGATTCCTAGTTAAGCCACCATTTAGATGAAACTGTTATATTTACCTATACAAACAATAAATTAAATATAACAAGATTATGTGTCCATAGAACACCACGCACTTGTGCATTTCCATTTTTAAAGAAAACTTGGTCGAAACTCTTTTATTTCATATCATAATGGAAATTGTACTAAGCTTCACATTGACTACCACTTTATTAAAAACAACCCGGACTAAAATCTATAACGTGATACGGGACTGAAGGACAGACACACAGATCAGAAGAAATCATGCCACTCTACTATCGTACGCGGGGTTTACAAATATATGCAGTACTTAATTAATAAAAGCTAATAGAAGAATATACAGTGCATCTTGAATTCAGCAACACAGTTTAAGCTACGACCTTAAACAATTGTATGTTCGTGATGCAATGTCTTTTGCGCATATTTTCTTTATCTTTTCTCGTTCGTTATTTGTCATCACAAGCGATGTTCGAGATTATATTAAATAAAATATTTAACAATCTATTTGGTGTTTACTTGTAAAAGAGGTTTAGGATTGTTTATTGAGTTTGTTTTTATTATCTATTGATTGTTTATTGAGTTTGTTTTTTTATTATCTATTGATTGTTTATTGAGTTTGTTTTTTTATTATCTATTGATTGTTTATTGAGTTTGTTTTTTTTATTATCTATTGATTGTTTATTGAGTTTGTTTTTATTATCTATTGATTCTCATTGTACCTTCCCATATTTTGGTCCAGAGCATTCCTCAAAAGTGAATTCTAGCATGCAATGTGCTTTGAACGTAAACAATAAGTTATATGACAATAGTCTTCTTAAATGTATTACTTTCAGATTACAGTGTTCATATGTTTCTTTTTGTTTCAGCTTTAGCAAAAGTTCAACAAATGGATTTACAGGATTTGCATCATTTGAAAACAAAATGGATGACTTTTTTAGGTAAATATGATGATCTTTTTCCTGTCACCAGACCTAGAAATAAAATGTACATGTAAACAATATAGCTATTTATATCTTTTATATTTTCTAAAACATGATCGTTTAACGTGAATATCTTATTTTTAATTCCTTATTATTCAATACATTCGCTCGTGTATGTAACAACGTATTTGATTTTAACGAAAGAAATCTCTGTATTACTAAAACATTATTACATCAGGGTTTTCGATATCACAAACTAGTCAAAACATTTACAAAATTTTACCATCGGTACAAGGAAATCATTCGTAAATATATATCAACATGCAGACATCTTATACGTTCAGTTATTTCACATCCAATCTTTTATGGTAATATTCTTTACAAAGCACAAAAATGTCGGCATTCACCTCAAAAGCTAACTAAACCTTTAAACAGATTTATTCAGAAGGGATATAGTTACGATACTGTTGTCAGGTCATTAAAGATGGCATATTTTGGTATTAATATTGATTCACTCATAGGGTCTTTGCATCGGAAATAAACACAATTATTCTAAAACCAGTTGTTGGCATGATACGGGTTATGTTCTCCTCATATATTTTATGATGGTATGATACTAAACCCCTAACAGGAGGGATTGTGCTTGATTTTCATATGATGAAGACATAATCTTTCAAATCATTTTAATTGAGGTCTGGAGCTGGCAAGTCAGTAACTGCTAGTAGTCCTTTGTTAATTTATGTATCATTGTCATTTTGTTTAGTTTCTTTTGTTACCTATTCTGACATCAGACTCGGACTTCTTTTAAAGGGGCACTAGCTGTCAAATTCATGTTCACCGATTTGACTCAAATTCTCATGTTCGATTTATAACAATGTTAAACATTTATCCAAATTATAAAAAGTCTAAAATAAACAATATTCCGGGCATGGGCTCAATAATATGTAGCATCGTTTCGTGTGTATTTTAGTCTAGACGCCATCTAATTAACTGTCGAGTAGACCCCCGAAGACCTCCGATTGCCATATAAGCGATATAAACATCAATAAAGATAGCAGACTCGTGCATTTGGATTTTTCTAGGTCTGTTTAATTTCATATTAAAGATTAAAAATATATGTTAATCATCGTTTTTACCTGTACAAGAATAACTTTTTGTGGATCGAATCAGTCAATCAAATGATTTACCTTTGTTTCACTTTCAATGTTGATATTCTTTTCCTTTAAATAATTGAACACGCACAAAGCATGCGGTATCCATCTCTGGCCAACGGGTTAAATTGAAGTTCACATGAATACGGATTTGAAGAGGTCGAATTATGCACTTGCAAGTGAATAATTCATCTTCAATGTTTCTTAGCTTATTTTGACAAAATTGAACCATACTGGCGGCTAAAAGCGATATATTATTTCACTATTTCACTTTCAGTAATGATTGAACAAAAAAAATCGTATTTTATATTTTTTATCTCGTAGCTAGTGCCCCTTTAAACTGAGTTTTACTGTACGTATTGATGTGTATTTGTTTAATCTATATTGGCTAGAGGTATAGGGGAAGGGTTGAGATCTCACTAAACATGTTGAACCCAGCCGCATTTTTGCGCCTGTCCCAAGTCAGGAGCCTCTGGCCATGCCTTTGTTAGTCTTGTATGTTTTTTTTTTTATTTTAGTTCATTTATATGTTCAGGAGTTTAGTATGACGTCCATTTTTACGGAACTAGTACACATTTTGTTTAAGGGCCAGCTGAAGTCCGGGTGCGGGATTCTCTCGCTGTGTTGAAGACCCATTGGTGGCCTCGGCTGTGTTTTTTACTATTCCCCACTTCTATACTCTATTTCATTATATAATTGTGTTCAGTGATAGGTAAATATATTCCAATATTGTCGTTGGGATTCTGACTTATAAATATTGACAGATACCAAACAACTGCTTCAAAAGAAAAGGGTTATATTATATAATAACGCACAAAATGCACCAAATGAATCAGATCCAAGTAGAAGGGTACTGTGATTTCATCAATATCAAATAACCTGACAAATTATTAGTTACACAGTGCACTAATGACCTAATATGATATACATGTACCTGAACACACCCGCGACATCGCGGGTCTGTGACTGAATTAAAATGTATTAGCTTTATTTCTAGCCTGGAATTTTAGTATTCCTATTGTCATCGGGTAAGGTCATGCTGATTATTAGGTGCACAGTTTTCTCTGCTTTCAAATCTTTCTGTTTGAACCCGTCTTGGTTTTCTTACTACAACCAGGAACTACATGTGACATATACTATTGTTAACGGTATCGGATTTGACCCGGAACTTGTTAATTATTGGCAATGTTAATTATGTGTAAAACAAAAGGACCTGGAATGGTGTAATTTTTAATCAACACCATTGTCCTATATTAGTTATATATCAAGTTGAATTCTTTGATTCGACGTTTTTTCGTCATGCTGGCTAACAAATTGGAAAGTACCTACGCCTTATTTTTAGCCGGGAGTTTTAGTATTCGTATTGTCATCTGATACAGTCATACTGATTATCAGGTGCACAGTTGTTTCTGCTTTCAAAATCATTCTGTTCGAACCCATCCTGGTTTTCATACTACAACCAGAAACTACATGTGACATATACTATTGGTATTGGTGTCAGATTATTCCTGGAACTTGTTAATTATTGATATTACTAATTATGTGGAAAACAAAAGGGCCTGGAATTGTGTAATTTTCAATCAGCACTATTGTCCTATATAAGTTATATATCAAGTTGAATTCTTTGATTCGTCGTTTTTACGTACGTCATGCCGACTTACAGATTGGACCTCGTTATGGGGAATGTGTCAAAGAGACAACAACCCGACCACAGAACAGACAACAACAGAAGGTCACCAATAGGTCTTCAATGCAGATACGGGGTCAGTACATTTGATATAGTTCAGGATAATGGAGAGCGATCACAAGAAACCAAGTAGTATAAATGTACTGATCCCTAGTATATCTACCCCGTATCGTAGGTCACTCTCACACTATGTAACGAATTTAAATATTTTACAGACTATATCTTAACATGTGGAATTCAGACTAGTGGCCTATAAAATTGATCAAGTCTTCAATATTAACAACCTATTATCATTGGTCTGTTCAAAAGCAAGTTCCAACAATTACAATTAATGTTAGCCTTTAATGTATTTTCTGCATTTATTGTCAATCGTTTATCTTAATTTTCTTCATCTGTTGTCTGGGCGATACGTTTTTCTAACGCCCCTCAGATACGAGAAGCTTACATGTAATACATACTTTCATTATCAAATTATTATCTTAGGTTGTTTCAGTGTTGATGGATTGGGAGATTCGACAAGCGTCAAATTGATAAACATAACCAACAACCAACCTAAAACATGTTCTAGACAGTGTGAAAACTGGAATTTCTTCGCTCTACTTGCAAATATTTCTTTTTTTTTTTTAAATTTTGTTCTGACTATCATCGATCAAAATTGCTGGAACATTGATTTTCAAGTTTTTAGTTATATGGATTGTATACTCATTAATCACTTTCCGTAAAGAAGAGCTCTAGCTTTTACAAATTTTAAGGTTTGTAAATGCGTGCTAATTAACTGTATTAATTATGGTTTACCAACCATAACATCGTAATGAATATGAAAATAATAAAAACATGTGATATGATTGCCATCGAGACAACTGCTGAACAGAGACAAAAGAATGTGGATATAACTTTATTTTTTTAAAGTAATATAGTCATATTATCATGGTAATAATAACTGGAAACAATATCTGTAATGAATTATCAAATGGTTAATACAATTTGGCTATAAAATTGTAATTTGTTTGTTATTTTTACGAACCGATGATAAGAAATTCTGTTTTTTGCAAACTATATAACTGTTAATATTTGCTCTTACGATAACAAAGTCATTCTTTGTATCAATGCACTGTACATAAGGCATTTCAAAAACATAGGTACACTCTTCCCTTTAGATTGAAAACGAAACTTCACTATTTTTCATAATAATAATATACAGTGTCTATCCTATTTTTAGGATTTCAAATGTTTCTGTTTAAAAGATGCAACATTTAAGAAATTCACGAAAGGTGGTGTGTCGAACAGATGTTACAGAAAGTGTCCAAACTATTCAGACAAAATGTACTGTGGTTCCAAAGATATGAAGTATGTCAATTTATATAGGCATGATAAAGGTAAATATAGAAGAAGTATCATGCCTCAAGGACATAATGAAGTCCTTATTTTCTTCTGATGTTGCTACGTCAATATGGCGTCATTCATTTCATATTTGTACTTTGATCATTACAGAGGGCAGTAATGGCGAACTTTTTTTTTTCATTTGAAAAAAAACATGATCGTGAAAATTAACTATACTCATGACCTTGAGTTTTATAGATAACTTCTTTTGTAGTTTTTTTGTATTGGCATTTCTAAATTTGGTATAAAAACAAGGATGCAATTCCTGAGATAAAGTTGATTAAAAAATTTCTGATTTTTCCACATAGATCCTTTTTGCTTTTTTCGGCTTTCAAAGCTTCCTGATAAAATAGATGATTTGCACCAGGAAATCAACTGTGTTGTGAATGTACTTTTTTAAAAGTTTATGGCGGTCATTTCCCAAAAATGTTAATTGCCATTTGTCTTGAAGTAATATACATTATTTGTTAAATCATACATGTACTAGCTAACTGTTTATAAAAACAGGGTTAAAATAGCAATTTTTTTTTTACTTAGCTTGAATTAGAATTGTATTCTTTGGTTCATGTTAACGTTAAATGTTTAAGACACAGAAATACGTCAAAACAGGTACATGTAAATGCATGTACAACTGTTCTATATAAAGAATACGAGGTTTCAATCGAACACTATTTCTATTTTAAACGATCTGTGTAAAAAAAACGGGCTCCATAAAATATTAAATGGGCATAAGCTGTCAATTTCATGTTCACCGATGTGACTCAAATTCTCATATTTGACTGATGACATAATAAAACGTATATCCAAATTACAATAAGTCTGAAATAAACAATTAACAATACATGAACTCGTTAATATATTTCAGCATTTCGTGTGTATTTTAGTCTAGACATCATCTAATTAACCATCAAGATGACCTCCGAAGACTGCCGACGGTCACATAACCCGATATAAACATAAACATAAATATAAATAGATCGCGACCTCGTTCAATTAGATATTTCTAGGTCTGTTTCATTTTATGTTATAGGTTGAAAAATAAGTTAATCATCATTTTTACCTGTATAAGAATGATTTTTGGGGATCGAATCAGTGAACGAAATGGTTCACCTTTGTTTCACTTTCAATGTTGACATTCTTTTCCTTTCAATGGCTGAACACGACTAATAAATGCGTAACCAATCTCTAGCTAATGGGATAAATTGAAGTTCACATGAATACGGATTCATTGAGGTCGAATTATTCACTTGCAAGTGAATAATTCATCAGCGATGTTTCCTAGTTTATTTTGACAAACTAAACTGGCTTCTAAAAATGAATTGTTATTTCACTATTTTTTACTTTCATTAATGATTGAAAAAAAAATCATATTTGATTTTTTTGTATATCTTGTAGCTAATGCCCCTTTTTAATATAATATAACAAGTAGCCCGCTGTCCCGGCCTGTCTGTTATTCACATTACTGTAAACTCTTGTACTACAGGAAAATATTATATTTGTATGATATTATATTTTACAGGTTTGCCTAACGATGTCATAGATCAGAACTTCGACTGCCTAACTGCCAGAAGACACAAACAGCAAAATGAAATTAAACAAATGTCATGTGATCAGGCTGTTTCGTTTATATGCAGTGGACATTGTTAGTACTAATTGGTAGAATTCACCCTGCATAGATGTAATAATTCAAAAACACAATTAATACCTAATTAACTTGGGTTTCATTATGATGTGGTTTTACTTTACTGAAAACATTTACTGTTGCATAAATAGTATTTTTAGCAACAATGAAGACTACTATGTGATAATCAAACATTGAGAGTAAGTTTCATTTACTAGAAAAAAACAAAATATGATAGGTTTACATGAATAAATTTTGTATGAACCCTCATAGCAATCAACATCGTTTAAAATATTAAGAATTATGGTAGAAAGTAAAATCACAAAAATACTGAACTCCGAGGAAAATTCAAAAAGGAAAGTCCTCAATCAAATGGCAAAATCAAAAGTTCAAACACATCAAACGAATGGATAACAACTGACATATTCCTGACTTGGTACAGGCATTTTCTTATGTAGAAAATGGTGGATTGAACCTGGTTTTATGGCTAGCCAAACCTCTCACTTGTATGACAGTCGCATCAAATTCCATTATATTGACAACGATGCGTGAACATCGCATGTAGTTTGCTTCTAGCGATCATAGTTTTACATGTTGCTGTAATGTTGTTCGAAACTATTAATTATATCAAATCTCTCATAATTCAAGTATCAAGCAACAAGATCCTGTCGTTGATTGATTTATTGATGTTTGCTTTACGCTATTTTAGTACAGATAATCTATATTGCGGCAAGAAAACTCTTTCATGATACTTGATTTAATGTGTTGGTTTTTTAAATACTGAAGCCATATTCCAAAAGTTAAAAATGTTCTCTCTTTGAAAATGATTTTGAAAATGGTTTTCAAACAACCATTGTGCCATAATATATTATTAAGATAACATACCGGTATTATACTGTTTGTTTTTTAAGGTAAACCTGTTGGAAAGAAATTGACATTCAAAAAGGCTAAATTGTATTGTGAAAACTTGCATTGTATATTAATGAAGTTAAACGAAAGTCTACCTCAAAAGACAGAAGACAACATAAATTATTGGGTCGGAACATTTAGGCAACGTATTTACCATCACGGTAGGTAAAATTGAGAATGGAAACGGGGAATGTGTCAAAGAGACAACAACCCGACCAAAAAGGAGAAAACAGCCCAAGGCAACCAATGTTCTGCAACACAACGAGAAAATCCCGCATCGTGCGGCGGGCTTCAGCTGGCCCCTAAACTAAACAAAAATGTATAGGTAATCTCTTTAACCCACCTTTGAACAATTGGAAAAAAGTAATTTTTTAAGAATAAAATCAGCAACCACTGTTGGTGTTGGGTTATTTAGACAACGTCTTAACCATCTGTGTGTGATGGCTCTTTCAATAAAATGAAGGTATTGTCCGTTGTAGTTGAAATGAAAGACTACACACAACGTCTTTTTTTTAATCAATCAAAACGTTAAACTTGTAATTTCCCTAAAAGAAACCAATGCTGTTCCAACGTCGTAGTGTGTGCTTCTTGGTATTTAAATGATTATAGTTAACCTAGGAATGATGAGTACTAGAAAGGGTAAGTTGATCCCGCAAGAAGTATATGTGTAAGTCCTCAGTCTGAAACTTCATCATTAGTTGTTTGTGTTTATATCTAAGTATTTTATTCATAATTGGTTGATGTAAGGTATACCATGTATATAAAAATAAGGAGATGAGGTATGATTGCCATTGAGACAACTATCCACTAAAGTTCAAATGAAGTGGATGTAAGTTTGTATGGACTTAAAGTGAAGTAGAATTTTAACATGTTTTTTTTTACTCTTCATTTCTTGAAGATGGCTTGAATTGTTTTGGGTAGGCTATTGCGTATGTCCATCATATCTGTCATTCGTTTATTCGGAAAGAAATATCAGTCCAAGATTGTACGTTAACTGATCTAGAAAAAACTTTTACTCACCTTAAAATAATATGTGGATAAGGTTTTAAAAATAGATGGATATTGTTATAAATTATAAAAGTTGTAAATAATAAATAATTTTATATGGGTTTCTATTATATACACTTATTTTCAGAAGAGAGCACTGTTCACCCGTCAACTACTACTGGACCTATTCTGGTGAAATCAACACAAGACATTTACACACAACAGTCCACAACAACACGGGAGAGAACTTTAGAACTGGTAAATATGACAACAGAGAGAACAACACGGACATCTGCAAATCTTCCCACAAAAATATCAACGTTCTTTGCGAAAGAAGAAAGCGTCACACAATCTGGTACTATGTCGAAATCAATGAAGAGTGAGGAACACCATGATGACCTAAACTGTGGTATATTTTGCGTGGGTTAGTATATTTCTGAACATTAACTCATAAAAAATAAACAAACTAAATAAACCAACAAACAATTATTCTTTAAAAGTATCTATATAAAGGGAAAAAACTGAAACAAATGAATGAAATACGCAATAATCTTGGAGATATACTTATCGAAAAAGCAAAAGATACCAATGGGGTCATTGAAAACTTATAAGTCTAAGAAAAGCTGACAACGCAAATAAACGAAACAAATAACGAAAAGACAAGTCCACAAAATTTCAAACACAAACCCCACAAAAAAAAAACGGGGTTGACCTCAGGTGCTCCTGATGGGTAAGCAGATACTCTTTCACAGATGGCATTAAAATTTAAAAACATAACTATAAAGAAAAGTATTTTGAAAAATCAAAACATTACTATCATTGTTGAAGGCCGTACGGTTGCTTATAATTGCCTACATCCACTTCATTTGAACTCTGGTTGATAGTCTCATCGGCAATCATACCACTTCACCTTATTTTTCTATAGAGAAAGATAGAACTGCCAGAATCTTTTCGTCATAGTCAGTTCTATAGTAGATCTGTCTAGAATGTTCTAGGGGAGAACAGCTTGTGTCAGAAATTGTTGTAAATGTGTGTTGAGATATGTTCTACAAACTGCTCTGGAACGATTCTTCTGACACACACACCTGATAAAGTTAGAACTGATCCATGTATCTATGTTTTAAACTGTTGTAATGAATCTACATTCTGTTTGGATTATAATTCTTTAAAAAATTTAATTGTACGTTAATATCTTTTACAGTACTAGGTATTTTTTCTTCCTGCGTTTCCGTTTTGGTGTTATTGGTTTGTTTGTTCAAGATCAGAGAAAAATGGCAAGTAAACGATTTTTTACAACTATTTATTTTCCTGTTCAATTGAGATATAAATTTCCAAGGTTTTTAGTTTCACACATTTGAATATTTTGCGGTTTTATGAACAAGTCATTATTTTTTTTTTAATTGGATTAAGATCAAATACGCCAATTAACACGTAGAACGTATATATTTGCATATATTGTATAAATTGTATACACGAAAATGAAAAACATAGTGTTGAGACTAAAATAATTTATGTAAACTATTTAAACTTTATCATAAAATATCAAAATGGATATAATTTGGTTCTTAAATTGCTCTATTTCAAAAGCCTTACTACTTAGTACTAGGTTATACAAATCTCTTCATTAGAGTACATCCTAGGCTTCAAAGTCAGCACATTTTGGATATATTTAAAAAAAATTACATGATTTTGTTAATTTTTCTGACCTAGAAGCTTGAGGAAAACCTTGGACGCAACCTAAGATCCGAAATGTTCTGTAGCCAAAATTGGCCAATGATGATATTGAATCCCTGGACACAAAAAGTTACTGGTTCAGGAGTGGCGGCCAAAGTAAAATACGCTAAAACTGCTTTAAAAATAAAACTATTGAAAATTTGACCAAAACTGACGTTACAACACAAATAATGTACACTTTTGGGGTCATTTCTTCATCATTTCTAATGTGATATGCCAAAAAGAAATTATTTTGTATTAATTAACCTTTACCATGCGGTGACCGTAATATGACGGTCTTACCCAAACTACCGTTTTTGGCTCCATGGCTCTCCATACTTTAGAGGTCAACTTTTCGATATTAATTTCGAATTTGATGCATGTTCTCTCAACCTGAGGCCATTTATTGTCATGTTTCTCATGTCAAAGGTGCATTTTCAGCTCAAATACGAACTTAAATAAAAGAAATCGGATAAAACTGGTTCCCTAGAGGTACATTTACAGCTCAAATACGAACCTTCGGTGTCTGATTCACGCAGTTCGCCTAAAACTTTCAAAAATAATATAACCCGCGGGAATATAACCACTGATCGTGTTTATCATTGAAATTCACTTAGTGAACGACTACTTCTGGTTGCAGCTCCAGTTGAAGCCAAAAATCGAGAAATTCCAGATTTTTGGTGCAGATGACCTTTTTTTAGACTGCTGTACCCAGATCAGTTTGACTCCGACCTAAGCTTTGTTGTAATTAATGTGTTTAATTGTGTCCATTCTACATGCAGACTACAGTTGGATACATCTATCAGCATCCCTCGGTCTTCCTGGTCAAGAAATAGAACGAAAAATCGTCAAAATTCACCCTTTTTGCATCTGATGACCAGTTTTGGGGCAAATTACAGCCCACCCACCTCCATCTCCTCACCCTAACCATCCCGCCCGATGGTCCCCTATCTTAGATTCAAAGAAATCAATATGCATCAGCAGCAGGGTGAAGCTCATTTGCATGTAATTTGCATATTTTTGCAAATAAACGAAAATAAGACATTTTCTGAAATCAATTCAGCATGGTAAAGGTTAAGACTCATCGTGGTGGTATCAATTTTTCCAGTTTTAGCTCCAATTTGGATGTTTTTCATCTTATTTGGGGCCAGCATTGGTTATCAAGGCCTACAGATACACTGGTTTGCTCAAAACACTTTTAACTTCATTTTATTTTGCTGTTTATTAAGCCTTACCATGCGGTGACCGAAATATGACGGTCTTACCCAAACTACCGTTATTTGGCTCAAATGGCTCTCCATTCCTTTAGAGGTCAACTTTATGACATTAATTTCGAATTTGATGCATGTTCTCTCAACCTGAGGCTATTTATTGTCATGTTTCTCATGTTTAAGGTGCATTTTGAGCTCAAATACGAACTTGGAAAATTGAAATCGGATAAAACTGGTTTTTTTTTTTTTTTTTTCTGGAGAGTGGACTTTCCTTCGGTGTCTGACACACGCAGTTCAGAGGCCTAAAACTTTCAAAAATAGTGTAAACCCGCGGGAATATAACTACTGAACGTGTTTGTTATTGAAATCCACTTAGTGAACGACTACTTCCGGTTGCAGGTCCAGTTGAAGCCAAAAATCGGGTAAAATCGAGAAATTTCAGATTTTGGTGCAACTGACCTTCTTTAGACTGCTGTACCCATATCAGTTTGACTCTGACCTGAGCTTTGTTGTGATAAATGTGGTCACTGGGGTCCACTCTACATGCAGACTATAGCATGTACAGTGGGATACATCTATCAGCATTCTTCGGTCTTCCTTGTCAAGAAATAGGACGAAAAAATCGTCAAAATTGACGCTTTTTGCACCTGATTACCAACATTGAAGCAAATTCCCGCCCACCAGACTTGACCCCAACCTACTCACCCTAACCACCCGACCCGTGATCCCCTATCTTAGATTTAAAGGAATCATTATGCATCAGCAGCAGGGTAAAGCTCATTTGCATTTTATTTGCATAATTTTGCAAATAAACGAAAATTAGACATTTCTGAAAACAATTCAGCATGGTAAGAGTTAATAGTTATCTCACAACTAGTTCTATGTGGAATTTGTAGAATTTTGCCTGATTAAGAAATAAAATCAAATTATTAAGGCCAATTGTAACCCTTCATGAATTTATTCTTTTGCCAAGAAATCAAGATCGTAAAAACAAAATTATTTACATGTATCACCGATTAACATACATGGATACTATGCTCTTCTGGGCTTAATTTTGATCACAAAATTGGCCCCTTCTATCAAACCTTACTTCAAAATGTTCTTCGATTTCATATTAAATAAGTTAAAATAGGCCGTTTATAGTTTGCTGTATGGTATGGGTTTTTGCTCATAGTTGAAGGTCGAACGGTGACCTATAGTTGCTTATTTCTACGTCATTTGATCTCTGGTGGAGAGTTGTCTCATTGGCAATCATACTACATCTTATTTTATTTGTTATGTTTAATAGGAATGGTGCTCTAAACAGAAACGAACAGCAATCAAATAGACAAAATGTAAAGGCAGAACATACAAGCGATAATACAGATGAATTCAAAGAAAATCGACCAATATATTTAGATCCTTCGAACCAAAAAGCCGTATTCCACAAACAAAATCTGTCGACGTTACATATAAATCAACACATTTATGATGAAGCAGGAATATATTCGAAGACTAATCTACCTACTGCTAGGCAAGCTTGTGTGTCAGGTTATCAAGAACTGAACTTTTGTATTGACAATACAAAGGAACAGAACGTGCAAGAAAGCGACGACGACGAAACTGTAAAATATGAAGATCCGTGGGGTAAATCGACTGATAACAGTAAAGAAAACTCTAAACTGAAACCCAGTCCGAAAAAAGTTTCCATTCGGATTTGGTTCGTTAAATCTCCGTCATCAAGAAACATCACAAACAGAGGCATACGAAGAGACTGTAATCAATCATAAACAGTATGAATATGATCAACCAACACTAGAGAAAGAACAACAACGAAAAACTGAACCATGGGTTAATTATAAATATCGACCAAGTTTGTCAGTTGGAATAGGGGGGTTTACAATGACAGGCGGCAGGGGGTTGAGTATTGCAGATACAAACAGTTCACGTGAGATAGAAACATCTTTACGGAAGACAGAAAATCCTCCTGACATTATTCTGCACAACAGTGTTACAGGCGAAGATACGGACAACAATATTTATGCTACACCTCAACTACCAATGTCAGAAAATGAAAAGGCAAAAAGTAGAGGAAGTCAATTCATAAGAAGAATTACAAGAAAGGGTATTAAATCAAAATTACTAAAAATTCCAAAATCTATCAAAAGATTCGAAGGCAGACAGTAGCTACCACTGAAGACGAATATGACATACCAAATCCTGTCGGAAGACCTGCTGCTAATACTCAGTCATTACTTATTGAATCCAATAAGCGTCATGGTCTTCCAGTTCATTATGAGTTTGCATCTCCTTTTGTTGATACAAACAGGTGCAGCAACTTGGCATCTGAACATTTCATAGAAAGCAAAGGACTGAAAAAAACATACAGATCGAATACAAAATCGTCCTTAATATCTCCATACCAATTAGCCAAACCATTGCCGAATCCAAGAGAAACTCCAAAAGAAAAGGAAAACGTCTACTTTGAACCTGTAGCCTGATAAATGCAATTGCTAAATTTGACTGCTTTTTTGGCTCATCTAAAAACAACTCGTCCTACAGTTGAAGAATGACTTTATTTTATTTTTATATATCCTAAGGTACAAATTGAAATCGTTGATTTTACTGTCGCAAATATAGAATATAAAAAAAAACTGAAGATTTTCGATAATTTCAATTTGTAGGTCGACGAGTAAACGAAATATGCCAAGTTGCTCCTATTCATGAGGGTCTGGATGGGGTTTACAGAATAGAGAATATGGGCAAAAAGTACAGAATAGAGGGCTAAAAATACCCATACCCTCATTCATGTGTTGAATAAATTGTGTAAATGCATGACAGTACTTCATGAGGATATGCGTCGTCTTCTTATCACCATTTTTATTAAGACGAATTGCAATACAATTCAATTTTTAATATTATCAAAGAATTTGTGTTGACCAGTTGTAGGTCACATATTTATATATAATGTGTACAGGATTTTTTTTCATTATTTTGTTACTATTTTTCATCATAGCATGTTTTTCTTTTATGATCATTGGAAACATTTAATTATTTCTGCAAACTATTTAAATGTTTTTTGACAGAATATCTGTCTAAGAGAGGTGTGTAGACTTTTGTCGATATATTTTGTTTCTTCAATTATATAGTTATTTCAAATTTCTGCTTAAATATTGTTTGTCTATTTGCGTGTCGTCAGCAGTGTAATTATAATAAATATTTACAATAGAGTTAAATTGAATTTCAAAGAATATGCAAAACTACAAATTCATGAAAACAGAAGATGAAACAAGGCCGCCCACAAATAATCTGATCAGTACATCGAAATGACTGTTAAACCATGGTGTGTGGGAATGCTGGAAGCGCCAAGAATGAACATATGGTCCTTTGGCTACCATTGCAAATTTCAAATGCAGCAACTTGCAAAATAGATTGAACTGTTGCAAGGACCGGAGCACGGTTGAGTTTACATTCAGTATATAATTTTAATGAATTTACATAATCTTATCAATAAAGTCTTGAAAGTTTGATAAATTCTCTTAGACTGAATGTATTTAAGATATTAAGACAACAACGCTGTATATATCTGCTGTCTTATTTCAGTGATTATAATATACTGTACGAATCAGTTGTTTTGTTTATTTATTTATTTATTTTTTTTTTTTTTTTGTGTGGTGGTGGTGGGGTTACAATACGAGTACTCTTAGATCGGTAATTTGTGTTTTTACTCCTTTTGTAAATTTGGGTGCTTTTTGCCGATTTGATGAGTCAAGCCCTTCCCAAAGGATTTAAGTTTGTATTTATGTTACGGTTTTTTATTGATATTTGTGTTTATAATTTTTTTATTTCACTATGTCCTTCTAATAATAGTGTACATTTGTTTCTCTCATGAACTTTTTTCTGAATATTCTCGAAACCATAGTTAAGGGCAAAACAAGAAATCTTGACAAAAATGTCTGAATGTTTGGTAAACACAATTGATCAGTAAATGTCATTCCCTTTTATTATGTAGGCGGAGTTTTGAATAATTTAATACAGCATAGTACATACGCTTTTAAATTTATTACCAACCTTTCAATTTAAGGTGATTCATAATAGAGCTTGACATAATGCGCAGAACCTCTGTTTATTGTTGAAAATGTCTTTTGCTTTTTGTAACGTCGGGTAACTGTCTTATTGACGTATATATCCCACATATCCCTTTCTACAAAGTAAGAAGTGCTAAACTGGAAGTGAAGTTTTATTTTCATTTGACATTTATAGGAAATTCTTGTTTTATTTTGATTTGTATTGAACAGTACATTTCAATAGAAGGCTTTAATTGAAAAAAGAGACATTTAATAGTAAGGATTTAAAGATCTTAAAAAAGAAGAATTCAATAAAGATTTTGATATTTAAAACAATGATTTTTTTTTTTGGATCAATTTAGAGTAAATTATAGTCTTTCAATGAAACTCAGTTCTTGGTTCATTTACAGACGGAGAAATATCTATTGTCGATGTAATCGTTCAAACTATGTCCACCATCTTCCAGAGAAAAAGTTATAACCTGACGAGTTATGTACACAGCGGCCCCATCTAAAACAAAAGAGATATCATGAATTTAAAGTCCCCATTTTCAACAAAATTAATTGTTAATACAACACTTAGATTTAAAATACTGCAACAGTTATCACTTGTTACGACTTAATTCATCTTCCAAATAATACGTTTTCCGCATGAATGCACTGAATTTCAGTTGCAAAGTGAAAAGTCTGTTCCAAATGTATATGAACGTTGTTTTCTATTTAGACTTGTATATATATGCATGTAAATATATAGTTGTTATTGGCTTTGAACTAGCTGTCAGTAACTGCGAGTACTCTCAGATCTGTACTTAGTGTCCTTTCTCTTGTTAGGGATGATCAGTTGTTATTGGCTTTGAACTAGCTGTCAGTAACTGCGAGTACTCTCAGATCTGTACTTAGTGTCCTTTCTCTTGTTAGGGATGATCAGTTGTTATTGGCTTTGAACTAGCTGTCAGTAACTGCGAGTACTCTCAGATCTGTACTTAGTGTCCTTTCTCTTGTTAGGGATGATCCGTTGTTATTGGTTGTGAACTAGCTGTCAGTAACTGCGAGTACTCTCAGATCTGTACTTAGTGTCCTTTCTCTTGTTAGGGATGATCCGTTGTTATTGGTTGTGAACTAGCTGTCAGTAACTGCGAGTACTCTCAGATCTGTACTTAGTGTCCTTTCTCTTGTTAGGGATGATCAGTTGTTATTGGCTTTGAACTAGCTGTCAGTAACTGCGAGTACTCTCAGATCTGTACTTAGTGTCCTTTCTCTTGTTAGGGATGATCCGTTGTTATTGGTTGTGAACTAGCTGTCAGTAACTGCGAGTACTCTCAGATCTGTACTTAGTGTCCTTTTTGTTGTAAGGGATAAGGGATGGATAAATACCCTGCCCTGTGTTTATGTTTGATGTTTTTCTGCTTTGTATCGGTCTGATTTTTATAGTTTGTTCTTATGTTGTGCTGTTACACCACTGTTCCAGGTTAGGGGAGGGTTGAGCGCTCACAAACATGTTTAACCCCGCCACATTCTTTATGTGCCTGTCCCAAGTCAGGAGCATGTAGTTCAGTGGTTGTCGTTGGTTCATGTCTGTCATATTTGTTTTTCGTTAATTGGTTTGTTAAAAATTAGGCCATTAGTTTTCTGAATTGAATTGTTTCATATTTTTCATGTCGGGGCCCTTTATAGCCGACTATACGGTATGGATTTTTCTCATTGTTGAAGGCCGTACAGTTGAATATAATTGCTTACATTCACTTTATTTGAACTTTGGTGGATAGTTGTCTCATTGGCAATCATACCTCATCTCCTTATGTTTATATGAAACTTCTTTCTTTAAAAACATGCAACTGTTTTCGTCAACCGTTTGGCTTTATAAAATCTAACATCGTAGAGTATTCAGAGTGACAAGAAAATTATTGAACTTCAAACGTTTTTTATGCCAAAATTCCATATTTGACTGGCTGAAATAGACTGTCAGGACTGAAAAAAAATACGGAATCTGTTTTTCAATGTCTTTGAGTTCAATGTGTACAAACACATTTTGTAGTCCAACATTTCAAAAGACACAGCAAATTCATCATTATATAACATATACGTGAAAGTTGCAATCACATTATAACAACGTTACGCACGGTGTTCGTTTTAGCAATGGTAACGTTACGCGACAACGGTTTTTTGTTAATTTTAATCGACTTCTATATGAAATGTCAGAACTTAGCAATTCTCACACCAATAACATTCTGATTGCGCTTATATATTGGCGAGTTTTGGAAGCTTCTATGGGCCATTCGATATCCTCGGAAACAAGATTCTCGAAACGTCTCGAAAAGTTTCGATCATTTATACAGGTAGTTGTTTATGTCTTTGATACGGTCCCTCTATGGATAGGCTACCACGTGACATTGTATAGTTCAACAATCGAAGTTCATCTGTAGTTCGTAATATTAAAAAAAAAAAAAAAAATAGATGGCAATAAAAATCATTTAGATATTGACACCTATTTGCCTTTTGGCAGAAAATATGCGTTTTTGATAATGCGAAATAATCAGAATGTTTATTAGATATCAAGTATAATGATAACGTAATTATATAATTCATGCTCTGAGACGGCCCCTTGGCGCGTTCAGTGTGTAGTATTTAATACAACGTGGTATTGTGTATTGAGCATTGTGACTGGGAATAGTATACTAATATATAATGTCTCAGAATAAACTGATTATTATTGATAAACGTTAAACTTTACCACGTGACATTATGTAAAAGCAAGCTTGAAGAAAATTAACAAACCGATATTTCTGTTATAAATATTTATCTTAGGTCGGAAAGCATAATTATATTTAAACAAAACGACATTTCTGTCAAAATATTTAACTTCATTAAGATACATTAACAGACCAAGAAAATGTTCATTAACATTATTAAGTTTATACTAAGACTTAATTTGTCATTAATAGAATATAATGTATAATGTTATGTTATGTCGGACATGTCTGAACAATGAATACATTATGAAAATTTTATGCAACATATGAGCACCAATTATCAGGGATGCATGCACATAAGTTAGTTAAATATAAATTTCAGTGAATGAAACAAATACTTCACAACGATTTTAAATCCTTGCATCTCACAAAAAACGTATTAAATATTTTACAATAATCATTTAATTACTACGTTAATTATTTAATTTCGTTTTAGTATGGTTTTGTAGGTATCTGCTTATATTTTGTATAGCAATATATTCATATAATGGAAATATATAGACTTGTGGTAAAGTGTTATTTTAGGATATATGTATTTTATATATTAGTTTTATTATTTCTATATTTTTAATCTAACTTTGTTATTTCAGAAGATATTATAATTAATACTGTAGCATTATATTATTGCATGGTTAAACTATACAGAGTGTAAATTTCAGGTTCGCTCAGGTGTGACTTTTATCAGGTGTTTCAATTGGGTTTTATTAGCATTGATTAGTGGTCAATTCTTTGGCGGGAACTTTACATTTCTACATGGTCACTTTGTGTGATGGACACCATTTTCATTGTCTAGTAAATTGTAATATTATATTATATTTGGAGTTTGGTTTTCCTATTTAAAAGGTCAGTTATTCTTCTTATACTAATATAATAATTATCTATCCTTATAATTATATGTATGCATGATTTATGAATGTTATGAATAAATGCATATTTGAATGATGTGTAGATGTGATATGTAAGTGCAATAATAGAAAACTTAAAAGAACATTAAATCTGTTTAATAAATGTGCTCTTATTGTTAAATACGGTAAATTATATAAAACAGCTAAATTTCAGTAAATTGGATTAAACTATTGAATCTTATAGAATTAATTTTTTATAACAATTTCAGATATTAAATAAAGTCATAAGTTGATAAAGATAATAACTATCTTATTTTGATATGCAGATTAGGTTAGTTATGAATTTAATATTTGTACTGCAGGTATCTACCATATTGATGACCCACCATGTTGGCATCAACCTGATGTGATTTTACTATAATTGTATTTCAAGCCTTCACAAATACCTGTGAGGTAGGTTATGTTATGTTGAATTTATGTGCGTTTTGCTTATTGTATTGTCTGCTTTAGAAAGTGCTTTATGCTTTGTTTGCACGTATGTTCTTGCTTTGCATGTATATGTTATTTTAATTATGCTTATTTAAATTTGGTATTTAACAGTTCATTGCATTACTGTTATAATGTATTACTAATGCACCGATATATGCATTATGATAAGATTTGGTATTCAGATGTATTCATGAGACAATAGAATTGGAGATCACTATTTCCGACTTAATGAAATAATATAGTATTCTTTTATTATTGAAATGCTTGGAAAAGTAAACAGTTTCCTTGTTCATAATTGTTAATATAATGTTTTAAAGCTTTTATATAGTTACTTAATTACATTACATCCATTAATATAATGTATTGTTATTACAGGGTATTTATTTTGGATTACATGTTTGGCGCCCAACGTAATATTTCGTCACAGATCAGATCAGCTGATGTCACCTGTGTTCTACCTGTGTGCGCGTCATCGATAATTCTACGTCACAGACCTACTTACGTATATTGACCAGTAACATTTAGTTAGCTTCCGGTGTCAACATTCAGCACGTTCAGAAATTGGATCCATGTGGATATCAACTTGGATTGTGAATTCATTAATGGGTCAGTACTGTGAATATGTTTATACATGTTGTATTGTTTGTCATATGTATTGTATGCACTGATCGTAATTGATTGTTCATTTGAAAATTGCCATTAGAAACTTTAATTGAATTTGAAAAAAACTTTGTCAAAATTTTCATTCATGTTTTAGTTTAAAACACTTGATATTTTATATTGAATAGATAGACAATCGTTATTTGGTATTGAGCATAAAATTTACATGTAAATTAAGTGTGATATAGACATTATTCATACATAGTTTTGTAATTAGACTTGAACATTTTGTGTTTGTTGTGACCCCATACACCTGTATCCCTACCCCCGGGAAAGGTCATAGAGGTCAACCGGAAGTACTAGATATTGACATCTTTGTTTACATTAGCAACTACATATCAGTAGTTAGCAGTTAGATACACTGATTTAAAATTTACTTTTGATTTTTGTGCATACACACATACACTTAGTTGGACATTGAAAATATTTTACAAATTTATTTGTCCTACTTGGACTGAGTAAAATTACCAGTGAGATATCAACATACACTGATTGATTGATAGTATACACATAGTCCATTCCACCTTGACTTAGTATTTCACATTGTACTTTACATTGTTTATTTTTGTACATTGTCATGTTTATTGTTTATGTGCATTGTAATTGTAATTGACATTGTTCATTGTTATTTACATTGTCATATGTATGTTTACTGTGTATGTGTATTGTGAAATTGATTTGTTTGTGTACAATTGTCATTGATATTTGTTACATTTAACATTTGATGAAGTAGTTAAACTTTTCTAGAAACTAAATTTTGAATTAAAAGTTTAAACTTTAAAAGTTTAATTGAGATCAGTGAGCTTGAGTAGTACAATTAACACTTGAGTATTTAACCTTCATACTTACCATCCTTTCTTATCCACCATAGTATACCATACCTAGGAAAAGCACTTATACTATATTTAACTTTGCTATTACTATTTCTTGGACTTAGTTTTTAGTGGAGAGAGTTATTTAGGTTGATTTAGGTTAGCTTGGTATAGTTTGTTGTTAGTTTAGTTGTACTTTGACTTGAGTAGATTGGAACAGTGATACAGTAGAGTTATCTTGTGATTATATTGTCCTAGTTGTATATATATATAGTTGTCTGCATATTCATTTGTATATATTTAACTTGCATATTTATTTACATATTTTTTTTTCTTTGATATCATACTTGTCTGACATGGGTTTGTAAACGTACAAGCTTTACAACCCATATACAAGTTCAGGTTTTGCATATAGTTGGTAAGTCATTGTGTTTACATACATATATTTCTTATATTGATTTGTGTTATTCTGATTAGTATTGTTTATATATATAGTGATTATCTTGAATTGCTTTTCATTTATTAATACATTGATTTTCTTTGTAGTTATTAATATCTTTATTTTTTTTTATTTTCAGCTATTTATTCTTTGATTTTTTTATTAGGAATTTCTGATTGTCATTGGTACATTGAGTGATTGATATTTAGCATTACACTATACTTTAAATTTTGAATTTCAGATAGTGTACATTAGTAAGCCGAATTTTGATTGGTATATTACCTGATTTGTATATTTTTTTCCCCAGCAGATTATATTTTCTTTGGTGGTATTTGAGATTATTAAGTTGATATTTATATATTTATTTACTTGTATTTTCTATTGCTATTTACATTTGACTTCTTTGGATTAATTTATACATTTTCTTTTCAGATAATTGAATTTTGATTTTATATTCTTTACTTAAGCACTTATTAGTGAATTTACTTAAACACTTATCAGTGAAACTTATTTAGTCACTTCTTAGTGAAAAATTATCTTAGTTTATTCTTCATTATTTACATTTTGGTTATTGTTTACTCTACTTATCATTTCCTTTTCAGAATATTTAGTTTATTATTATCACCTTTGAGTGAAAACTTTATTTCATTTTCTCATTATTGAGTAGAATTTTGTTTTCTTTATTCACTTTTTAGTGAATCTTTATTTACAAATCACTTATAAGTGAAACAAATATATATCAACATGGCGGATCCAGAAGAAATTGCACCTGAAGATATTGCACTGTTGAAATTATTGAAGAAAGAGGTGGGAGAACACCCAGAAGATATTAAAGAATGGATGATGAAATGTTTGGCATCTAAAGGTGAGGAAGCTAAAGCTAAAGTGAAAGATGAACCATCCAAACATACTAGGTATAGAGATCCACCCAGGATATCCAACTTCTCTGGAAACAACACCAAAGGTGAAACCAGCTATGAACTTTGGAGATATGAAGTTACTGGATTGATGGCTGATAAATTGTACGACCAAGAGAACATCAATTATGCTGTTAGACGATCACTGAAAGGAGATGCAGGAATGGTTGCCATGCACCTTGGAGCAAAAGCCAGCATACCAGATATCTTGCACAAGCTTGACAGTATATATGGAGCTGTGGAGAAAAAGGAAGATTTACTTGCTCAATTCTACCGAGCCAGACAAGATGATACTGAGACAGTTACTAAATGGAGTTGTAGATTGGAAAACATCATTGGTCGAGCAGTAGATAGAGGATTAGTACAACAAAAAGAAAGAAATGGCATGCTACATTCTATGCTATGGACTGGTTTGAAGACAGAATTAAAGGATATATCAGGCTACAAGTTTGACACCATAAAGGATTTTGATGAGCTCAGAGTTGTACTTAGACAGATAGAAACAGATCATGAGGAGAGGAAGTTATTATCTCATAAACCACAACCAGCCAAAGCAACTGCAATTTCTGACACCACAATGCAGGAATCACAGATGAATAAATTTGAAGGATTGATTAATCAACTTACTACCAGGATGGATGGATGGGAAACAGATTTTAGAGGAAGAGGATCAGGTAGAGGTCGAGATTATAGGAACAATAGAGGATATTTCAACAGAAACTAAGGACAGTACAACAGAGGAGGAGGACAAGGACAACAACAGGGATATCATGAGTCATCTACACCACAAGCTACTTCAGATTATCAACACAAGGAAGAAAAGAAATGCTTTAGATGTGGATTACCAGGACACTTTAAGATTGGTTGTACAGCAATACTAGATGGAAAGAAGAATTTAAACTACAAGAAGTCTATGGGTCAGGACCACCATTAGGCTTATGTGAGTCAACTACGACAGGTCCTACAACACAAGTACCACCAGGAGTATTTGGAAACCCTACAGAAACTGAGGTTATACTACATGGTAAAACAGTTAAGAGTCTTCTTGACACTGGATCAACAGTTTCAACCGTCAGCCATACATATTATAACAACAACTTGATTGATTTGCCACTTCAACAGCTTAATACCTTATTAGACATAGAGTGTGCAGATGGACAGCAACTGCCGTATGAAGGTTATATAGAAACAGAACTTCAGCTACCACTTCAGATTGAAAAATACCCATGCATTATATTGGTTGTTCCAGATAGTACCTACAACATCCAAGTACCACTACTTATTTTCACCAACATCCTTCAACACATCATGAACTTATTACAACACCAACATGGCAACAAGTACTTACAGACATCTAAAATCAGCACTTCATGGTACCTTACCTTTAGAACTATCACACTCAGAGAAAAGGAACTTCAACGTCACAACAACATATTGGCTGTTATCAAGAATGCTATTGGCAAACCAGTTACCATCAAGCCAAATTCAACTGTTAAGATACCAGGTTACATCGACAAAGAGCTACCATATAGTACAACACCAGCTATGCTTCTTCCATCAACTTTACAACCCAACTGCAATGATCTTGAAGTAGAACCATCACTAATAGAATTCAAGTACAGACGTAATGGACAGATAGACGTACAACTTGCCAATGTAGCATCACGCACCATTACCATTCAACCAAGAGCAGTATTATGCGAAATACAACCAGTCTGTATTGAACATCAAACAGAAGATACTGAAGCAAAGATACCCGTTATTGATCAAGTGGAAATCAACACCACTGATTTAACAGAAGAGCAGTTGAAGATAGGAAAGATTTTATTAAGTCATACGAAGACATCTTTGCTAAGAATGATCAGGATATTGGCAACACTACAGTGAAACATCGAATAGACTTGTTAGAGGAACACCCGTTTAAACAACGATACAGGCGTATACCACCAGCCATGTATGATGAAGTGAAGGCACATCTCAAACAGTTATTGGGAAATGGAACTATTAGACCATCACATAGTCCTTATGCTTCGAATGTAGTTCTGGTAAGAAAGAAGAATGGCAAGCTTCGCCTATGTACAGATTATCGTCAACTTAACAGAATCACGAAAAAAGACAGCTATGCTTTGCCTAGGATAGAAGATCTGTTTGATGCTCTTGCAGGAAGTTCATACTTTACATGCGTTGATATGAAAAGCGGTTATCACCAAGTGGAGATCCTAGAGCAGCATAAAGAAAGATCCGCCTTCACAGTGGGTCCACTCGGGTTCTACGAGTACAACCGAATGCCGTTTGGTTTGACCAATTCGCCTGCAACCTACCAAAGAATGATGGAGGAATGTTTATCAGATTTGCACCTTAAGATCTGCTGCATCTTTATAGATGACGTCATCATCTTTGGCAGAACATATGAAGAACATTTGGACAATCTCCGCCTAGTATTTGACAGGATCCGGAAACACAACATGAAGCTTGCACCAGACAAGTGCTCATTCTTCAAGACCAAAGTGAAGTACGTCGGCCATGTTGTTTCAGCGGAAGGTGTGGAGGTTGACCCAGACAAGACAGATAAAGTAATGAATTGGCCAAAGCCCACCAGTCCTGAAGATGTAAGACGATTTCTTGGATTTGTCGGATATAATCTTCGCTTCATCCGACATTTCAGCAAGATCAGTAAGTCACTTACAGAATTGATGCCGAATCCAATGAAGAAGAAAGTAAAGAAACATGAACAGAAACCATGGCACTGGGGTTCAGATCAAGAAAAGCGTTTGAAACACTAAAGGAACGGCTTGTGTCAGCACCTATACCTGGATATGCCATAAGCAATCTTCCATACGAGCTACATACAGATGCATCAGGATTTGCACTTGGAGCTGTATTGTACCAGAAGCAGGGAGATCATTTGAGGGTTGTCAGCTACGCCAGCAGAAGTTTATCAAAGTCTGAGAAGAGATATCCACCACACAAGTTGGAATTCCTCGCTTTGAAGTGGGCTGTTTGTGAGAAGTTCAGGGATTACCTCTTAGGCAGCAGCTTTACAGTCATGACAGACAACAACCCCATGACATATGTGTTGACCACAGCTAAACTCGATGCAACCGGTCACAGATGGTTGAGCAGCCTTGCAGACATCAACTTCAACATCTTGTACCGACCTGGAAAGAAAAATGGTGACGCAGATGGACTCAGCCGAATTCCAGATGCACAAAGTACAGATTCCGATAGTGGAGAAATCATATCTATAGAGTCCGTACAGGCTATCTGCAACTCACAGCTTCCGAACACATTCATTGAGAGTTTAGCTGTTAACCCAGATGTAGTGCAATCTGATGATGATGAAGATGAATATAAAGATGAAGATATCATTGATTGGAAACAAGCACAAGCCATGGATTCACAGATAGCGCCGTTTGTGAGATATGTTAAAGAAGGAAGGAAGCCTACAACAGCAGAGGTCGGATGATCATTACTCTTGCGACAGTTTCAACACCTTATTCTCAAAGATGGCGTATTATACAGAGACGTGATGATTAGTGATGACAGGAAATCACAGCTGGTATTACCATCTGCACATATAAAGATCGTCCTTGAGGCACTGCATGATGATATGGGCCATCCATGCAAGGATAGAACACTATCACTACTGCGTGACAGATTCTACTGGCCAGGAATGGACAAGGCAGTTGATGGTTGGATAGGGCAGTGCAGTAGATGTTTGAAAAGGAAAACACGAGCTAGCAGTCAAGTTGCACCCTTGGTCAGCATTACTACCAGATTTCCACTAGAGCTAGTTTGCATTGATTTCCTGAAACTTGAGCGTTCTAAAGGAGGATACGAATATGTACTTATCATCATGGACCACTTTACTAGATAACAAACAGTTGTTAGTCAAATGATTCTAATAAGATTAAAACTATTTATAATAACTTGACCGAAGACTTACCAAAATCCAATTTTTCAATCTTCATAATTATATGCCAATAGAATTAATTGCATTAATAACCTTAATATGTACATGAACGTTTACCAATACTGTATTGCTCCATATTGGCTACCATTTTATACGTCTAGATTAATCATTTATGCATTTTAAATTGTCATTTCTCATATTAGGTGTCCTTGTTTATTAGATGAATTTTTAATGCTATTTTGTTTTAATCTCTGTCCTGCCTTTTATTTTGCACTCTATTCGGCCTGCCTTTGTTATGTTATCCTATATTTTAATGCCTCTTATAATCTCTGATCTGTTATTTGCATTCTTACCCCAAAAATCTCTAACACATTATCTGTCTCTCATAAATCTTACTATCCAATTTCCCAAACATAATTCAAATGTTATGATCTAATGAATTGACTCTTACAGATCATTGCAATAATTATGTTGGTCAATGATTTATGGCCAAATTGAGACAATTTGATCTGTTTTAAGCCTTGTAACTACTGGTCTCATTACCCAACTTGTCAAATGGTCTGCACTTACTTGGCATTCATATATACACTTGTTGATATCTTGACTTTGCATCCATGCCACTTGGTTACCACTCAGACTCCTTTCCCCCCTATACTCAATATCATAACTAAAGCATCTCATTAAATTAACGATAGTTGATAATTATCATTTGAGCTAAATTGCCTTGGTCAATTCAAGCTTACAGGCCTAAGTATTGTTACAGCTAAATAATTATTTGCTAACTAGCTGTTTACATATTGAATTTATTGCAGACTCAATTAGAGGTTTTAACATTTTATTGATGCGCTTAAACTTAGACTCAATTGTTGGTCTTAATATTTGACTAATTTGGTATAGATCTTGGCAATTTATGATTGTTGCTGCATTGGTTTCTGCCTGCAGCATATTAATTGTCATTATAACCTCATAGTCATACTGATGTTATTAAACTTTATTAACCTTCCTGCGGTGCGAAAGATTGAGGAAATCAGTACAAATTACCGGATTTGGCAATCTTTGATTATCTCTTGGCGCAATCTTTGAGCATATGTGCGTACCCTGGTAATTCATGCAACATGAGGATACATCTATCACATCCGGTCTTCTTGGCTCAATGAAATAGGATATGCAAATCTAGAAATTGACCTTTTCTGATACCACATCTTCAGAGGCAAACACGTTAACAACCTCGACCGTACACGATGTCTATTTATTGATTTATGACATACTCTTGCAATTTGGCCGAAATTGAAATCAAATACATTTGAATACTTTTTGACTCGTTCAAATCTTTATTAAGAATCTAATTATGTTATGTATGAGTTAGACTTACATAGAATAAGATCTACAAACAATTTTTCTGTAACAATATCATAACTTGTAGTCTTTTTAATAAATTAATTAGCTTAATGTCATGATTCCATTAGACTTGAAGAAGAGATTGATTTAATAATTAAATATCCATCAGTAAATACTTAATGTTTATTCTTATTGATATTATATTTTAAAAATTTCGGAAATGATTCATTAACAGGAATGAATGTTGATTACATTTCAATTCTTTTTGTTTTGTTTTTTAATAGTTTGATCTTATAGCATCTTAATCTTTTCAATATGGTGTGATTTTGAAAATTATGTATTCATTGTGCTGACCAGCTGTCATACACCCGTCTTGGTTTATTTACATTATATTACATCATTTTGCGTTTACACAAATTTCGGATTAAATGGCCATGAATCCGGAGTCAAAACACTTGAGGTAGGTAGTTTGATATCCGAATTCAACTTGCATAAGATTTGAGCCTAGAATAAATATACGTGATGACGCAAATGCGTATTATAATCCAGAGTATCAGTGTGTATGCTTTCCAATTACTATTGCTTGCGCTGTGCACGAAAACCACGTGCATGCATAAACATTAATTTCACTCGCGGACTGTAAATGTTTGCCTTTCTTATCTAAATTCGTGACACGGCAGTAAGAGCTGGATATGTGACGTTGAATCATGGTCATCATAAGTTAAGGTATTCTGACCTGTAGCTGTTTCTCTTTTCTTTTTTTTTTTTTTTGAGTTACTGTCTTATTATAAACTTTGAAATGTTCGAAATACTAAAGATTTTCTTCCCAAGGAATACATAGATTACCGTAGATGTATTTGGCAAAACCTTTGTTTTGAAATTTTGGGTCTTCAATGCTCTTCAACTTCGTACTTTATTTGGCCTTTTTAACATTTTTATGCCCCACCTAGGGGCATTATGTTTTTCGGTCTGTGCGTCCGTTCGTTCGTTCGTTCGTCCGTTCGTCCGTCTGTCTCGCTTCAGGTTAAAGTTTTTGGTCAAGGTAGTTTTTGATGAAGTTAAAGTCCAATCAACTTGAAACTTAGTACACATGTTTCCTATGATATGATCTTTCTCATTCTAATGCCAAATTAGAGTTTTGACCCCAGTTTGACGGTCCACTGAACATAGAAATTGATAGTGCGAGTGGGGCATTCGTGTAATGTTGACACATTCTTGTTATTCGAGCGTCACTGGTGAGTCTTTTGTAGACGAAATACGCGTCTGGCGTACAACACTTTAATCCTGGTATCTATACAATTTTATATACATAGGGTATCTTTTTTATACTAATTGTTTTTTGAGAGCATATTCAGGGATTCATAAACTTCTTCGATCGAAATTTTTCCTATATAATATTTGGATTGATTAAAGTAACTTCAGGAAATCCTTAAAATTTGAGATGTTTTAAAAGACCAAAATAATTGTTAGTATATAAGATGTCCCAATGGAGCTGGTGTGTTACTCTCAAAACAAAATACAAAACCGTCTTATAAGTTGCATGCCACAGAGTTACTCTTCACATGGAAATTGGACTTTCTATTTCTCTATATATAGAATCTACCATGAGTAAAGACGACAGCTTCAATAATGATTATAGGAATAATTGAAGCCATCAATGAAACAAAATATGAAGATATGACAGATGAAATAAATACATCCAGATTATTTAAGAAAAACTGAGTGCTTAAATTTATATTGCGATTGGTCTGTGCAATTTGCTTTAGACATTCAGTTTTCAGAAACTAAGAATTGAATAGGATTAGGACTTCTTATGTATAATCAACACGAAGAAAAACTGATGTACACTCCCAAGTAATAAATAAAATAGTCAAGCCTTAATATGTAAATTCATATAGTAGCTGTATACACTTTTCTGTTTACAACTAAAATCCAACAGTGCTTTTAATTGAATTGTGTAAGAATCGACTATGTAACACACAATTACATATTTTCAATAAAGGTGTTTTAACGTCATCAGTACCTTATTCTATTCAGTCAATTATTTCAAATCTTAAGTCAAAAAAAATCAGCAACATTTTTTTGGTGACAAGTCAGCTGTCTCGGGTTCACGTATTGCTTTTCTATTTTTAAAGAAAGCAACTTGTTTTTAACTATTTATTTTTAAAAAGGACACTGTTAAGACGACTGATTATAAATTTTGACACATAATTTTTTTTTCAATATTAAAGTATGTATGTCACATGTGCAAAGATTCTTGCAACCGTCATCTCTTGTTAGATATATTATTAAAAAGTAAAATAACAAAAATACCGAACTCCAAGGAAAATTCAAAACGGAAAGTCCCTTATCAAATGGCTAAATCAAAAGCTCAAAAACATCAAACTAATGGAAAACAACTGTCATATTCCTGACTTGGTACAGGCATTTCCTTATACATGTAGAAAATGGTGGATTAAACCTGGGTTTATAGCTAGCTAAACCTCTCACTTGTATGACAGTCGCATAAAATTCCATTATATTGACAACAATGTGTGAACAAAACAAACAGACATAATAGGTAAAAATGTCAAAAATAGGGGTACAGCAGTCAACATTGTGTTGTTATCTTAATCTCTATATAAACAAACAAATGTCAAGAAAAACAAAATGGCATATAGACAAAGCACATAAGCAAAAATGAAAGACAAAATTACAAAAAATGACCATAGCAGAATGACACAATGGCGGGATGTATAAGTACTTAGCCACGCCAAAAGGATATAACCTAAAATGGACTAAACAGTAAGTTTACCATCAAAACTATATATATATTACCGCTTTCTAGACAGAGCGAGCGTTAATTTAAACGTGTAAAGAATATAGGTTGATAGAACGTAAGGTGCAAAAAATGACAATGAAATTGTGAGGAACATTGTGGGTGGTGCATGTATAAAACTTCTGAACGGCTGACGTGAATTTGTGACTTGAGATATACAAAATGAGAGTAGACTTTTATAGAGACCTTTATGATAAATTCCTCAGTTCTTACTACAAAAGCGACACGAAAATGGTGGTGTGCTTTCCATTTAAATGTGGGTATATTATCTGTAAACATATGATAACAATTACATTGCTCACGACGCAATTTTGTCATAATCGTTATGACGTGAACCTCTTAATTGTGTCATATATAATAATTACTCCCCTACATTTTTTAAATTCTGAGGAGATTTAAATTACCAATAACGGAACAATAAACCATGTTATTTCAGCTCGGTAACCGGCTCTTAATATGACGAACCAGCCTTTGGACCCTCCATTAAAACTAAATTTTCAGGAAACATTTTATCTTCTCATTAATACATGCATTAACATTTCCAAATCACTAAAAATCTTTAATTTATGATACAATTTCAATATAACATAAGAAGGAATGGTGTCACATTGTTACTTACATTTTAAGCACACACTTCGTTTTCTGTTTTTGTATGCATTTTGGGTGCAACAAATTGTACGAAGAACAAGTACGAAATGCCAAAGGCTATTGCATCATACTTTTGACTTCCGTCTACTGATTTAAGACAGTTAAAACGGACATATTCACAATCACAAGATCTCCTGTGGAAAAAATGATTCAAGAGCTTACATTTGTGAATACCAATGAATGTGTACGTGTTCTGCAGTTGTTGCTGTTTTGATTGTCTTCTGGTTGTGTTTAATTTTGCTGCAGTTGTAGCTGTTTAAATGTCTTAAAGACTGATCATAGATACCAGGATTAAAATTTTGTATGCCAGACGAGCGTTTCGTCTACAAAAGACTCATCGGTGAGGCTCGAATCAAAAAAGTTAAAAAGGCCAAATAAAGTACGAAATTGAAGAGCATTGAGGAACCAAAATTTTGAAAGGTTTTTCCCAATAAATAGAGGACTAATATTTTCAACATGCTTTAACGATAAAAGAGGGACGAAAGATACCAGAGGGACAGTCAAACTCATAGATTGAAAATAAACTGACAACGCCATGGCTAAAAATAAAAAGACAAACAGACAAATAATAGTACAGAAGACACAACATAGAAAACTAAAGACTAAGCAACACGAACCCCACCAAAAATTGGGGGTGATATCATGTGCTCCGGAAGGGTAAGCAGATCCTGCTCCACATGTGGCACCCGTCGTGTTGCTTATGTTATTACAAATCCGGTAAATATTCTAATTCGGTAGGTCACATTCGTGAAAAGGGAAGGGTATTGTAGTGATAAATGTCAACCAACTCACAGTTTATATGTTACCTAGTGAAGAATGACTTTCTATGTTTGCGCCAATGTTACGCGTTCGCAAATATTTTTTTTTCAGATTTCGCACATCAAACTTAATTTGACTGTGGTTGGACTCTGGTTTGGTTGATACTTTTCGGCTATATAGCTCCTCAAGTATCCGGGAATAGGTGTATTTATACATCCTCATGCAGCTGTAATTTTGTTTAGAGGGTTAAAACTTTCAGCATTCCTGATGAAAGTAAATAAGATGAGCGTTCGGATGCACTAACTTTGTAAAGTGTTATTTTCAATAAATTCAAAATTTTCCATCTGAAACTTTGACAAATGCCTTAAAATCTTGGTTGCTATTGCAATGGTGGTAAACAAAACTGTAAATACAATTGTTTTATCACGGATGTAGAATGCTCTTCTAACTACTTTCGCGGCGATTTATATTCGCTAATTGCGGAAGTTGTCACTGTGTATTTATATTTAGAGAAAAACAATCATCAAAGATATCAGGCCTATAATTTTGAACGCCTAACGCGCATTTCCTTTTCTAAATACACATCAATGACGCCTCGAATAAAATAACATAAAAGGCCAAATAAAGTACGAAGTTGAAGAGCACTGAGTACCCAAAATGTCCATAAGGTTTGCTAAATAAAGCTAAGGTAAGCAGAGAATATCAAAGTTTGACATTTTCACGACAGTTTATATTCTCACGTTATTTTTCTTCTCGCAAAAGTTGCTAAAATTAATCGGTCGTGAAATTAATCGATTTATAGTAATACAAGTTTTAAAATACTTTATTTTACACTCACACTGTAGAAATTCCTATATTCAATATTCCATATTTCGTGTCAAATGATTTAATAGATATAGGACAATAGTCATGAGTATTGCAGCAGCTGTCTAACTGGTCCAACCTTCCAAGATCATCATAGTTATTGGCCCTGTCTCCTTTGCCACACCATTTAGTGTCTGAAACAACATCAATTGTATTTTTTTTTAAATGCATGCAGTACATAAACACAGCAACTAAAAAAATATATAACGCGACATAACTTTTGAGACTTAAGCTTTGAAATGCAAACATTTAATTATATTTATATTTTTAAATTGAAATTGAAATTTAAAAGAATAGCCTTAGGAAGAATTAAATATTAATAGGTTTTTACACCTTTAAAATCGAATGATGCAATAAACTTTATGTGAGAAAAAATGTCAATCTGTTACACAGCCTACCTATATAACTATCTGATTGTCTCCATAGTGGTGCATTTCTTTCTAGTGGTTCTCAATCAACATATAGAGAAATCTTGGTAAGACTAGACTTGTTGTTAATATTTGCTTATTTTAGATTAGTAAAGTATTTTTGATAAAAGCATTTCCCCATAGCGTTGATAGATTCACAGAGCAGTTTCTGTAAATTCCTTGATATTTCTTCATATTTGTCTCTGATAATCTCCTTCTCGGTTTAAATATTTTGATATTTCTTGCGTTTTGTTTTATATTCTTTCAACTTTTTGGATACAAGCACTGCCGATCATGTTTGAGACATGTTTACACTTTATAAAGGTATCATGGACTTGGAATGGTTGATAGCTAGTGTATTTTGTGTATTCTTGTCTTTCATTTTGCTTATGTACTTTGTCTATAGAGTGTCTATATACAATTTTGTTTGTCAATGTTGAAATAGTTTTTTTTTCTGTGATTAGGATTATAACACAATGGTGACTTTTATGCTTACAATACAACTTGACAATTTTACCAATTATGTCTGTTTGTTTTGCTTGCACATTGTTGTCGATACAATGGAATTCTATGCGACTGTCATACAAGTGAAAAGTTTAACTAGCTATAAAACCAGGTTTATTCCACCATTTTCTATATAAGGAAATGCCTGTACCTAGTCAGGAATATGACAGTTGATTCCCACTCGTTTGATGTGTTTTAGCTTTTGATTTTGCCATTTGATAAAGGACTTTACGAATTTTCCTTGGAGTTCAGTATTTTTGCTATTTTACTTTTTTCTTGCATTTTGTTTAATGAGATGTTTATTGTTCATTTCTTTACATCGTCGAGGTACATGGATAATGATATGCCTTTTTTATCCTCTCTTAAATGGTACTTGGCATACTATATATGCCTTTTTACCCTTTACAGAGATGCTTGATCATTAGTGCGCTTTATTATAATATAGATTTTCGCTGTCGTGTGCAAACAGGAATATAATAGTCAAACTTCAGTTAGGGGATGGCCATTTGATATTTTTCTGGGGGTAAAGGATGATTTGCGGTTCGAATATTCATTCTTATCTGTAGCTACACATGCTAATTTTCTTTGCCGTGCGAACATTCATTTTCACTTTTTTACACAATTATATCCTGCAGTTTTTAGAATTTTCATGTAATATAAAACAATAGAGCAAGTAATTTAGTAGGAAATTTTATATCACCTAGATATTACTATATGCTTTTTGTGTAATTTTTAATTTTTGTTTTTGGTTAATGTAAATAAATTTTGATTTCAGATTCACATCATGAAAACAAGTGTTGCTGTTATCATTTTACTCGTTTGCCTTTCTGGTAAGACTCCATATGCCTATGAATTCGATGTTAATGTCACCTGGAAGTTTCTTTAAAATTTATTTGGGACTTGTGATGCATGCATTTCTGGATTAACCTCCACTAGGGACGCTCCAACCTAAATACTTGAAAGCAAGAAATGTATTAATACGTAGAAACGTCAGGAGCTATATACAGGGACATACAAAGAATGGCCAAATTCTGTTTAGGTCAACATTGCCTGTAGGAGGTGGAACCTTAATTTCTTAGTAATTTCATTTTTTTGTATGTTAAAGAGCATGTCGGTACTGAAATACTTGCTATATTGACCAAGTTTTATGATAACTGAAAATAACAACTTATAAATTGTGTCCGACGCGCTTTTCTCGATTTACAATCATCAGAAACGCCCCAAATCTATGCAGGACACGCTTGTCATATCGACGCACCCGATATCGATCCTATTCAGATGCCATTCCCTCAAGTTTGTTTATCACCTTGATGTGTATCTACATGTTCTTAATGGCTTTATGTGATTTGAACATTTATCGTCAAACTACTGTTGCCTCTAATTTTTCTAGGCTAGGGACAATGTTATGCTTGCAATACAACTTGACAATTGATCACCTTAGAGAACGCCATCATTGACATCTACAACGTAGTTGTCTGGTTGTAATGTTTCATTCACGGTTACTCATAATTTTGTATTCATATGTTTGATGTGCTTGTCCCTAAATAAAAATAAACTGGACGACCCACAAACTAGTTTAATTACATTACAATATATGTATATCAGCGTTAAAGAAGAGTTACATTTGTTTGCCTTGAATCCTTTTCGTTTCTAATCGTACCACCCACCGCAGTAATTTCGATAAAGTTCTTGGTGTCTAACTAATACACCTAGACTGTATCTTTATATTACATGCAAAAAACTAACTCAGAAAAATAAGAAAAAGAACAATACATGTTTTTTTTTTTTTTTACATTTTGTTTCATATGTTATGGTTAACTCTTAGTTATTAAAGTTCTCGTTTCAAAAAAAGTTATGATTTCCGTGATAGTTTAACTAAGTTGTTGATGTCAAAAAGCTTAAAACGGACTTATGATAACATAAATGATGACGACGCCGTCGCCACGACTACGTCGTCGACTGAATATAGGATAGTATATAGGAAGTTAATACTATATCGATAGTCGTAAGATCTCTTTTGTTATCCGCTACTACATTAAACAGAGATCAGCTATTGAAGAATGTACTCATAGTATATTCTTGACAGTGATTCTAATATTTGAAATCTTTCTGTTTTGTTTCCAATAAAATCCTTGAGTTCTCATTTTATTCTTTTAGGCATGACGATAAATCAAGCAGAAGGAGGGATAAAGATAACATGTCTATGGGGAGGATGTCCGTCAAACAAAGCTTGTAACTTCTGTTGTGACCGCTTAAAAAAGTGATGTAGTGGTGGAAAGTATGTTAAGAGAAAGAAATGGCATCCGGTTAAACTGAAATGTGAATGCGATTGTTGATCTGGGTATGTAAAAAACTGTTAAAAAAATGCAGAATTGAGAATGGAAACAGGAAATGTGTCAAAGACACAACAACCCGACAACAGAAAACTGCCCAAGGCCACCAATTGGTTTTCAACGCAGCGAGAAAATCCAGCTACCGGAGGCGGGATTTAGCTGGCCCCTAAACAATAACATATACTAGTTCAGTGTATGGACGCCATACTTGACTCCGAAACATATACTAGTAAATGAACCAAAATTAAAGCATAGGCTTCAGGTTCCAGACTTGGGACAGGCTCATAAATAGAGCGGGGTTAAACATGTTTTGTGAGATCTCAACCCTCTCCCAAACCTCTAGCCAATTTGGAATAAACAAACACACATCAATACGCACAGTAAAACTCAGTTTAAAAGAAGTTCGAGTCCGATGTAAGAAAAGGTAACAGAAGAAACTAAGCTATATGGCAATGATCAACATAAATTAACAAAGGACTACTAGCAGTTACTGACATGCCAGCTCTAGACCTCAATTAAACTGATCGAAAGATTATGTCTTCATCATTTGAAAATCAAGCACAATTCCTTCCGTTAAAGGTTTAGTATCATACCATCATAAATTATACGAACCTGAATCGTGTCAACAACTGTTTTTAGAATTAAAAAAAATCCGATACAAAGAACTTATGAGTGAATCAATATTAATTCCTGAAAAAGCTATCTTTAAGGACTTGACAACAGTATTGTAACTATATCTGAATACGTCTAACTGAAGCCCTCCTCCGGTGCTATTAAATTTTTGTATCAGCTGTTGTTTGGATGGGTTTTGGTTCGTCACAAATTCAAGAAATCGTGAATAAATTTAACAGAAAAAATAAATAATCTGCCAATGACACTATATTCTCTAAATAAGAAAAACATGTTTAATGATAAATAAAGACAACTATCGAGGATTCTGACCTTGATCCTACCTTTCAATGGACGGAATGTTTTCAATATTTCAATCATATGCCTCTATGGGACAATATCGGAATTTTGTTGATGATGGATATTTTTTTTTGTAGATAAAAGAGACTACACAAATTATTCAAAAAAGTCTGCTTGGATGATAAATGGCATATTTCTAAAGAAATTTCAATTGTTACATATATGAAAAGGAAATACTTTAAAGTTAGTAAAACATGTGGTTTATCGTCTTTGTTTCATTTGGGAAAATAAAATAGATTTGAACTAAATATATTTTCTCTATATTTACTTTTGCTCGATGTAATGGAAGTGCAGATGATTTCATGATACAATAATATATAATGTTACAGCTTTTTATTTACACATATTATCTACAATTATACATAAGAAAGTGACAGTGGCTATTTTTAGAAAAGGAATTACGTAAAGGTGCTAATACTTAACCCTTAGCTAAACTGAGTTGAGAAGGTTTTTGCTATAATTCTGTTGGTCCTCTTTTTATAATTTTTCAAACGTTTTATGTTATTGGCTTCAAAAGTTTTAGTTGCAAAACAATTCAAGTGAGATCACACACGTTCTGATATATGATCAAAATATTAAAAAAAAAATAAACCCAAATATAAAGCAACAGGCTCACAATATTATAGCTTGTTATTATTACAATGTATAAGCCTTTCAAACATATAAACAGACCAGGAGATCACAAAACATAGTTTAGCTGTACATTGCAAAAGGATTCAGTGTAATATATTTAGCTGTTGAAGTCGGTTAAAAGAAAAGGTAAAGACTTCCCTTTGATCACGTTCCTTTCTTTTTGCCGCTATTAGCATAGATATAAATGAAAAAGGGGGTTGGGTTAGAAAGAATGTTTGCCATACATGTCAGCAACTAACTCGTTCAAAGAAAGCAACAAGAAACAAGACAAAAAAGGAACAAGAGAGACTGTAAAGCCCTTCTCGTTTTGTTTTCCTTCAGAGTTTTGCAAAACGCAGTCCATTAAAGAGGTTGTCGATGTCTTGGAAAGGTTGGTATTCTTTAATTCACTTTTCTACATTCGGCAAGAATAATAATCTTTAAAAGAACAATAGACAGTGTCCTGTATTATCAATTGCATATGTGTTTTCTTGTTTTATTTTACATTCTATTTGTTGCAGTTTTAGTTGTAATAGAGCATTCACTTCATCTTGTTTACAATTGCATTTCAATTGTTTAATATTTGTTCTCTAATTCTTTGTCAATCTAAACCTTTCTGCACCCATTGTATAAAAAATTCAATCGACGTGTGTTTGCCGATGATCTCAGAAGATGAGAGGATGAGTTCATAACCTTTATCAGCTCACTGGATGAATAAACATGTGCTTACCGGTGTTAATGAAATCGACATCTTTGTGAAATGTGGAAGGCACTCAAAGGGGATTTATAAAAAAATGTAATTTATTTGATAATCATTTGAGAAACAGATCCTTACATAGTTACTCGTAAATTATCGGATTCATCCAATCTCGATAGTTAAATTATCAATTTTAAAGCCCTCGACGAGGCTCGGACTTTAAAATTCGATAATTTAACTTTCTCGAATCAATTTGGATAAATCCGATAATTCAATGGTACCAATATAATTTCTATATATTTACTTTTTTTAAGTCAAGTTATTATAAATTGTTTTGCGTTTTCTATATTCTTAAGCTTCATTAAACATTTAACGTGGTTATTTAAAAAGGTGCTTACTGCAATTGCTTAAAGTCATATTAACCGAGTTTCAGATTATTATAAATTATGTTTAGGAAAAGTCTAAACCGAGACAAGCATATGTATTAAACTACGTCCTCTGTGCATGTTTAAATTTTTAATCAATATCGTAGAATCAACAAAAACTCTATTTTATGATCAAAACCTTTGGCTGCTAGTTCACGTTAGAGTTTTTTTACCAACGTGACCTTGACAAACGATGGACACAGAATCTTATAGTAAAAAATAAATACATGTACAACACTACAAAAAGATAACATTTTTTAAACTTAATACACGAATGTAAGTTGATAGTTACTACATTGCCCTTGTATGGTTATCATCTGGGTCATACTAGTGGAGTGACTTTAACCATAAAATTAAATTTTAATGCACCCACCTAACACACAGCTAAATTATATATCATTCGAAAGATCAACATCTGTGCTATCTGTTTTGCCCGGTCGTAAAAAAAATCGTACGGTGCAATTTCCATCAAATGAAGATCAAGGACGAATAAGGGCATATATTCTGACTTCTATATAAAAAGAATCATGTATGCAAACAATTTGATCTTTTAGCAGAGAGATTAACAGTCACTTTGCAAACGCATCATATAAACAGACCAGGAGATCACAAACGCTATTTTCTCTCATATTAATATGTTGATAGAAAGTCTGCTTTTATCAATTCACCGAGTTTATTTATGGTTTAGTGATTTGTCAGAACCAATCAGACGAACAAAATGGAAAGAATTTACTGTGTTTCTTCTGATTTCATTATCTTTCAAAGAAACTTTGACAAAATGTACATCCGTAACCGTAAGACATGTCGCTTTCTGGGTCACACTTTGTATTGGTGTCACAAATGCCTATCCGGAAAATTTTGTAGGTTCGGAGTTATCTGCCAAAAACCTTGTTAGTGGATGAACACCGTAATAGTTAGACAGAAAAATCGAAACCTGGAATTTGTCCAGGAACTCACCCTGATACTTCGTTACATTTGGACTGAAAAAATTAAAAGACTCCTTGGTAAGGTTATGACCTTTGCAAGATTAACCGATGTCGGTTGGCCGCTAAAACTCAGAAACCGTAAGCCGTAGACATCTATGATCTTCACCAATGATAATCAATTATGTGACCTTGAAAATGCCTCAAGGTAAAATTCTAAAGTTGGCCTTGACCGTTGAACTTATACTTTGTTAGGGGATAATGTCTGAAACCATTAAACTTACAAAGACTTAAATAGTGGGAAATGCTTGGGTCATTTAGGGACACCTATATTATGTTTGACCGAAGAGACCTTAGCTTTCCTTTAGCGGCATAATCCCTTTGATGGTTTGCGAACAAGCATTATTAGCTATAACTATGAAACCTAAGGTCCTAGACCCTTGTGGTCTTTGCAATGACATCGAAAACCAATGATCTTGACAATGGTCATAAATCAATGTCAAGGTCATGTCGTAGATAGTGAACTTTGTGTTTTGACCCTATTTTGAGGGTTGTGTGTGTTTCTAAAGTTTTTCAAGGCACTCTTCGTCTATTTACATGTATCGATTAATGCTTGGTAATTAGTACTGACAATTTTCTGCTGAAGACCTATGTTAATATCTTAATGTAGAAGTGTTGGCTTTGTTTTTGGTTTGTTGAGTTGTTGTCGCATTGACATCAACTCAGCATACGCTTTTATTTATATTTCATAATCTATTATAAACGCATATATGACGACGAACATGTTCCACTTGTCGTAACCACAATCCCGTACCTTCTCCTCGAATCTGACCTACCGAATTAGGCTTATCACCGAGTTTGTACTCAACAGGGCAACACGACGGGTGACACATGTTGAGCATGATCTGTTTACACTTCCGGAGCACTGGAGATCCCCTTGCTATTTGGGTGGGGTTTGTTTTGATCAGACTTTAGTTTTTTTTAATTTGTGTTCGGTATACTGTTATTTGTCTTTTGATCGTTGTTTGGTTTTTTTTTGCCATACATTGTCAGTTTTTTTTTTTTGCCATACATTGTCAGTTTGTTTTGATATATTAGTTTGAATATTCGTTTGGTATCTGTCACCTCTCTTTAAACTCATTCTAAAAGGACACATACAAAGTTATTGCATAAAACGAAATGTAAATTGCAGATAGCAACTTGATTCGTCTGTTTATTTAAAGAATTGTTTGGTCTAGATTGGATATTTTATCTAACGCCTATATGACGACGAGTATGTACCAATTGTCATGATCTCAACTCCGACCTCTTTTCCATGAAAGCGATAACCAAGTATGTACTTTCATGAGAAACACAACGGGTACCACATGTTGAGCATGAACTGCTTACCGCTCTGGAGCATTTGAGTTCACTCACTGTTTTTGGTGGGATTAGTTTTGATTTTTGTTCAGTATTTAGTTTTCTACGTTTTCGTTTTGTGGACTGTTGTTGGTCTTTTGTTGTTTTTCATTTTTGCCATGGTGCTGTCAGTTCGTTTTTGATTTATGAGATTGAATATTCTCTCAAATCTCCTCCTCTCTTCTCTCTCTTTCTTTCTCTTATATGATACATTTTGTATTATAGAGTACTCAACCAACTTGATTGAAACACATGCAGTTGCAATTTTCTCCAGTTCATTTCTGTCCTTAGGCCGTATGTATATGCATTCTTTCATGATATTGTATTTTTATTTGGTAAAAACAATAAAAATACATAGGGTTGTCGTTGGTTGGTGTCTGTCTTTTTTTTTTTAATATTGGTTTAAGCATAAATCAGGCATACCATCTGTTTAAAATCTTTAAAATCATAAATCAGGCCGTTGGTTTTCTCTTTTGATTTGTTTTACAATTTGTCATTCTGGGGACATTTATAGCTTTCTATAGGGTAGGTGTTTTGCTTGCTATTGGAGGCCGTAAGGAAATCTATAGTTGTTTACATCTACCCCTTTAGTCTCTAGTTGATAGTTGTCTCATTTGCAATCCAAACTCCTAGGCAATTCAAAAAGTGGAAGTCCATAAAACTGACAATATCCAACGCTACCAATCAACGGAACAAGTGAGAAAAAACTGCCATATTCCTGACTTGGACTTACAAATGTATCAATTTGTATTTGTAATTAATCGTCTTTTGTTTATATTATGGTCGATGAAATTAATTACTAGGATTTAAAATGTATAAATCAATGAAACACATAGAGGTAGACTTAGATGCTGATATGTATCACAGGGTCTTCATTTCTCTTAATTGTTAGACATCTTTTCTTTCTTTTTGTTTACACAATATTCTCTATACTTTATATTTAAGTACCCCATTATTCTCCATTCTTTACATTTTTGGCCCATTTTTCTATATTCTTTTTTTGCTTATTTGTTTCCCTTTTTCTAACTTCTTTATTTGCTGCTTATTTTCTCTATTATTATATTATTTTCCCATTATTCTCTTTTCTGTAAACCACACCCCAACCCTCATATAGTTTCGTGTCTTGGCATATCTCTTTTGACTGGACGTATGACGCATTTATTCAGTATACTTAGAATATATACCTTACTCTACTTCTCTACAATTAGGCGTTGCTTTGTTTGATAGAAATAGGAAGATGTGATACTGTTGCCACTGAGACAACTACCCATCAACGGACAAAGATGACATTGTTAACAAACTACATTCAACAATGAACAAAACCAATACCTTATAATATTAATAAGGCCTTAGTTGAGAGACACTTCACAAAAAAAAGCCTGGTTAATACTTACACAATTTTTTTTTACATATGTAACCAAAATAAGGAGTTTTAGGAAAGGAACTGGATTAAAAATGAATACTGCCTTTGGTAACAACACACAATATTTAAACATAGTTTAGCTGTACATTGCAAAAGGATTCAATGTAATATATTTAGCTGTTGAGGTTGGTTTAAAGAAAAGCGAAGACCTCCCTTTGGTCACCTTCTTTCTTTTGACGTCATGAGCATAGATATAAATGAAAAGGGGATGGGTTAGAGAGAATGAATGCCATAAATGTCAGCAACTAACTCGTTCAAAGAAAGCAACAACAAACAAGACAAAACACAACAAGAGAGACTATAAAGCCCATCTGGTTTTGTTTCCTTCAGACTTTTGCATAACACTGTCGATAAAAGAGGGTGTCGATGTCTGGGAAAGGTTGGTACTCTTTCCTTCACTTTTCTCCATTCGGTAAAAGTAATAATCTTTAAAAGAACAATAGACAGCGTCCTGTATAATCAATTACATATTTGTTTTCTTGTTTTATTTTACATTCTTTTTTTTTTTGCAGTTTTAGTTGTAATATAGAACTTACTTCATTTTGTTTACAATTGCATTTCAGTGTGAAGTTGAAATCATCCTTCTTAAATTTTACGGACGCCATCAAGAGTTGGTGACCGTTATGGATATCCGTTTCACAGATGATTCGTCTGTGTATTTTAGTTCAGATAGCGACTTGAATCGTCTGTGTATTTTAGTTCAGATAGCGAATTGATTCGTCTGTGTGTTTTAGTTCAGATAGCGACTTGAATCGTCTGTGTATTTTAGTTCAGATAGCGACTTGATGCGTCTGTGTATTTTAGTTCAGATAGCGACTTGATTCGCCTGTGTATTTTAGTTCAGATAGCGACTTGATTCGTCTGTTTATTTTAGTTCAGATAGTGACTTGATTCGTCTAAGTATTTTAGTTCAGATAGCTACTTGATTCGTCTGTGTATTTTAGTTCAGATAGCGACTTGATTCGTCTGTGTATTTTAGTTCAGATAGCGACTTGATTCGTCTGTGTATTTTAGTTCAGATAGCGACTTGATTCGTCTGTGTATTTTAGTTCAGATAGCGACTTGATTCGTCTGTGTATTTTAGTTCAGATAGCGACTTAATTCGTCTGTGTATTTTAGTTCAGAGAACGACTTGATTCGTCTGTGTATTTTAGTTCAGATAGCGACTTGATTCGTCTGTGTATTTTAGTTCAGATAGCGCCTTGATTCGTCTGTGTAGTTTAGTTCAGATAGCGACTTGATTCGTCTGTGTATTTTAGTTCAGATAGCGACTTGATTCGTCTGTGTATTTTAGTTCAGATAGCGACTTGATTCGTCTGTGTATTTTGGTTCAGATAGCGACTTGATTCGTCTGTGTATTTTAGTTCAGATAGCGCCTTGATTCGCCTGTGTAGTTTAGTTCAGATAGCGACTTGATTCGTCTGTGTATTTTAGTTCAGATAGCGACTTGATTCATCGGTGTATTTTAGTTCAGATAGCGACTTGATTCGCCTTTGATTTAAAAAATTATGTAAGTCTATACTTGATATTGTCATCTACTGTCTACTGCGAGGATGAAAAAATATATCAAATTGTAAACATGATTCATCCATTTGCGTTCAGTGACATTACAGTATGTCAAAGAATCTGACTCAACAATATGTCGAAATGTTTTCACTACTTGTACATGTATACACAAATGGTAATTTAGTGCTTGGATATGGTACGTACAACTTGCTATTGCTGAAGACCTATGTTAATATCTACATGTAGAAGTTTGGAATGTTTTGTATTGTTGGGTTGTTGTCTCATTGACATTAACTTTGCATCTACTTTTATTCATATTTCGTATATAGTATATGTTATATTTTGTATTATATGTTGCTCAACAAACCAGAATGAAATACAACCCGCTGCATTTTTCTCCTGTTCAATTTGTCCTTAAACCGTAACACTGCATATGCTTTGCTTTATTATATTGCATTAATTTGATGAGTCATACAATTTGTTTAAAATAAAATCATGAATCAGGCCATTTGTTTTCTCTTGATTTGCTTCACAAATTTTTCATGCTGGAGCCTTTTCTAGTTTACAATACGGTTCGAATGTTGCTCATTGTAGAAGGCCGTGCAATCACCTATAATACTTATAACTGTTTATTTCCTCCTCTTCAGTTTCTCGTGGATAGTTGTCTCATTTGCAATCATACCACAACTCTTTATTTTCATATTATATATATTCTATATTAAAAGATTGCTATTCGTCATCCAATCTTATTGGGTTGAATGCGATATTGTTTTAAAATATATGAATTTGTCATGATCGCGACTTAACAATTTTAATTTGTAGTTAATGGTCTTTTGTTTATATTATGGTCGATAAAATTAGTTGTTGGGTTTTGAAATAGATAAATTAATGAAACCTAGAGGTAGACTTATATGCTGATAACCATGGCGTCTTCATTTCTGTACTTTTTAACTGTCTTGGTATGCAACTTTTTTGTTATCCTTTATTTGTTTTGCCCATTAGTCTTTATCTTCTTAATTAGTACCCAAGTTTTATCTATTTATTATTTTGAGAACCCCATTATTCTTCATTCTCTATCTGTTTTGCTTTTTTCTCCTTTCTATACTTGTTTGGCCTTTTTTCTTAAGTCTTTATTTTTCCCTTCTTTTCTCTGTACTTTTGTTTTTGCTCTTTGCATACTGTTGACCGTATCCAGACTCTCACATAGTTCCGAATGTCTTTATCAATTCCCTATATATCTTTCTTGACAGGACGAATTACGCATTGGTTAAGTATACCTGAAATACATACATCACTAACTTCACTACTATTGGAATAAAACAAGGTGATGTTGTGTTTTATAAAAATATGAAAAAGAGAGGCGAATGATACCAGAGGCACATCCAAACTCATAAGTCGAAAACGAATAGACAACGCCATGGCTAAAAAGAAAAAGACCAACAGACAAACAACAGTACACAAAGCACAACATAGAAAACTAAAAACTGAGCAACACGAACCCGACCAAAAACTGGGGGTGATCTCAGGTGCTCTGGAAGGGTAAGCAGATTCTTCTCCACATGTGGCACCCGTCGTGATGATCATGTTAGTACAAAACCGGTAATAAGTCTAATTCGGTGGGTCACATTCAGGGAAAAGGGGACGGGATAGTAGTTACGACATTTGGAACATATCCGCTATCATCTGTGAAACGGATATTCCATAACGATCAACTAACTCGTGATGGCGTCCGTAAAATTTACGAAGGGATGATTTCAACTTCACCACTTGGAACGATTGGTTTAATAGCTTCCTTGTGAGCAGCAACCCTCTATCAAGGAAATCATGATAGGAAATAAAAGCCCTGGAATATCGTATCAACGGGGAGATATATATATTCCGTATGTAGGCGCTGCTGGAATGTTGCTACATAGAAATGGAAAGTTCACAATTGGGAAGCTGAAATCATCTCTTTTGTTTTCAACCGACCCTCATTGTCAATTTCTAGATGTAAGTCAAGACATGAGGCAGAATAACCTGTATTTGTTGTTTCCTTAATCTCAAGTTCGATGGGATAGATGCGTTCAACATTGTCATCAAGATTTGAATTATTTAGTGAGAGAACTTCTTCTATATAGCGGAAAGTAAAGTTAAAGGATACTGCTAACTTCTTTTCTTTCTTCTTAAGAAATTCCTGTATGAAGTCAGCCTCATATGAATAAAGGAACAAGTCGGCAAGAAGAGGGGCACAGTTGGTTCCCATGGGAATGCCGATTGTTTGTTGAAAAAACGTAACAAACATGTTGTCAATCAAGAAATCAAGCGTCTTCATAATGTCCGTTTCAGAGAATTTTTTGTTTGAATCAGAGTGAGTTTTGGTATTGTTTCCAGTAAGACAAATACCCACAAACGACCAAAGGACAAGGATGACATTGTGAACAAATTAACAAAACTCATATCGTATTGTATTACGAAGGTCCCGGGGAACAAATTAACAAAACTCATATCGTATTGTATTACGAAGGTCCCGGGGAACAAATTAACAAAACTCATATCGTATTGTATTACGAAGGTCCCGGGGAACAAATTAACAAAACTCATATCGTATTGTATTACTAAGGTCCTGGGAACAAATTAACAAAACTCATATCGTATTGTATTATGAAGGTCCCGGGAACAAATTAACAAAACTCATATCGTATTGTATTACGAAGGTCCCGGGGAACAAATTAACAAAACTCATATCGTATTGTATTACTAAGGTCCCGGGGAACAAATTGCGAGACATTTCAAAATGAAAACTAAAAGACTAATTTATACTAAAACAAGTTTTGTTTACATATGCCTATGGTAACTATACAAAATAATTATAATGCCTTCCCTTTTTTTTTTATTTCACACGAATTAATGAAACGATTAAATTTCCCCTTGATTTTACATCAAACTTGTCATATATCATATAACATATAATTTGTATATAAAGTGTTATTTATATTGATACATAGTATCGCACTAATGAGAATAGGAAATTTCAAATTTAAATATTTCCCGTTGTTTGCATTTAACTATCAATGCCTATCATTACACGTTTTCTATGTTCAACTGTTAAATTATTAAGTCAATGAGCTTATTTCCACGATTACTAAAATTTGTTTCCTAAATTCTGTCATACATGTAGATACAAATATTAAGTTTGCAAGGTCAGCTTCACCCCAAGATATATCTTATTAGAAACGAGATTTCACTTCCTAATTGCTATGGTAACGTGATTTATAAAGCTCGCAGGCTAAAATACGATCCATGTAAATCTATTTTCCCTTCATATTAACTAATCTATAAAGGATATCAATTTGATAGTGTAATAGTAAGAACTTCCAAAGTGAATTTTCGAATTATTTCGATTCTAATAGGACAAATTCGGTAATTTTTGTTAACCGTGAAAGCCCTGTACACACGATACTGTTTTGGCTGTTCCGTTTTACCCCCATATAATAATATTAAGGATATTATATTATTCAATCATAAATTTTAAAAAACTCACATTTTTCACCTAAATATGTCCTTTTAATGTAATTTGATTGCATTCTGATGCGTACAAGAAGCTTCAAAACGCCCGGTATTTACATTTGATGCCGGAAGCATACATATGACGTCACCTTGTTTAGTTGCCAAAGACGATAACATCATTTCGCGGAATTTTCATTTTATGAAATTTTACACCGAAAAAATAATTGAAATGGACTGATTTGTTTATTTTGCTTTAGAATAGAGATAACTGAATTGTATCTGAATCTTGGCCTACGTAAATCGTCATGGGTTTTGCTGTCGCAAATTGAGTATGCCTGGTAGTATAAATAAGTTAGGCGTAACGCGGAACAGCCAGTTTTATGTATTTATGCGCTTGCGTTAAAAGTAGATATACTGTGATTATACTGGTTGACGATATATAGGTCGTCATATTAGAATTTTCTTTTATCGATACTTATATTTGTTTAATTATCAATAGTTGAAGACATAACCCACTATTCAATTGCTATGCAATTATCAACACTTGTGGTCTTGCATCTTGCCATTGTTTTTATCATGGCAGACTGCTATTGATTTTTTTCACATTAATAATAGTTTGAATGTAATCTATCAGTAAAAATCTAGCTTCCAGTAACCCGCTAAAATTCCGTTTGCACAATATCGTTATATAACTTATATAAAAACAAAGGTTCGGGTTTAAATATGGATCATTTAAGCCTCAAAATTTGAAGGAAATTGATAAATCAATACTGTTTTTACAATAATGGACATACAAAATATCTAAAACCATCTGAGGTCATCTGCGCCTGGTGCGGTTGAAAGCTTAGTTTTATTTCTAAAATTTCGTAACTTATCAACGGAATATTTATTTATTTACGATTTTTTGTAATCATGTGAAAGCCGTGGCAAATGATACCCTCGGAGAGGACATGTAACATTAATTGTATCGACTCGGTGCTAGAACATAAGAACCTCGTTGCGTCGAACTCGGTACAATGTAGTGTCTAAAACTTTGATTAGTCGAGGTATTTTGTCAGTCCGGTAAAATTCCCGTTTGTTCAATGTGTTTATTCCTCAGATAATGATCTCGACTATAAAAGAGATAACAAGTTTTAGATTCAGTGCATTGTATACGTATACCTAACAACAAAATTATTTTATTTACCTGTGTTTAAAGTTATTGCAAATGGCTGATATTTTGTTCGAGCATATTGTTTTTCTTAAATTGTTTAACATTTCATACCGATATAACATGTTACTTTTATTATTCTTCCTTTGTTTATCTATTTTGAATTTACATTGTATCATAGGTCAAATTTATTTGTTCAGTGTATGTTCAATGGTGTTACTATGTCCTTTGATTGAGTTAAGCTATTTCAGTTGATATTTTATAGTGTGTCTTTCTATGTTGTGATGTTACACTATTGTTTCAGAAAAAGGGTGAAGGTTTGGTACCATTAAAACGTTTAAACCCGCTGCATTTGTTTGCACCTGTCCTAAGTCAGGAATCTGATGTTCAGTAGTTGTCGTTTGTTGATGTGGTTCATAAGTGTTTCTCGTTTCTCGTTTTTATATAGATTAGACCGTTGGTTTTCCCGTTTGAATGGTTTTACACTAGTAATTTTGGGGCCCTTTATAGCTTACTGTTCGGTGTGAGCCTAGGCTCCGTGTTGAAGACCGTACTTTGACCTATAATGGTTTACATTTATAAATTTTGACTTGGATGGAGAGTTGTCTCATTGGCACTCATACCACATCTTCTTATATCTATTGATACACTAAGAGCATTTTTCCTAATTAACCTTCATCTGGGGACATTTTAAAATTCCCATTTCCTTAAAGTTTCGAAATTCTATATAAAGCCATACATGATAGATCATTTACACACTTCAGGTACTTGTCTCTGGTTGGGGATTTCAGAGACGAGTGACTGTGAACATTGATTACACTATTGTATGCATGTTCATTTCAGGTCCCATTGCGGAACTAAAATTTTGAAAAATCTAACGTATTGTGAGTTGTCATTACAATGTAGGTAACAAAGTGTCAAGTATGATATTAAACCATCAACAAACTCAAGTCTGACAAACAAGTAGGTTCTTAATGCAAACGTCCTTAGCTTTGTACATACAAGTACGTCATGTTTAACATAAAATTAATAATTGCACACAATTTATATGGACCTTATTGTGTAAACATATTGCTTGTTCATTGAAAAGATACTGGTCTTATTTGACTTAATTGCAAATTTCAAGCATTTATGGCAGAAGTTTATGATATCTCTTCTTTTTTCCTTTGGTTCTGTATAGGTTCATATGAAAATAAGATAAAGAGACAATTATCTCCAAGAGATGTAAACAATTACAGGTCATGATCACAGTACTTCAACAATGAGCAAAATCCATACCGTAAAGTAAGCTTCAAAGACCCCGACTTAACAAAAAGTGACACAATTCAAAGACAAAAAACAATTGATTTGTACTTACAACAATAAACAAAAATAATTATGGCAAATAGCAGTCAACGGTGTTTTGAACGTATAGTTTCTCCTCTAAATAGTTTGTTCGCCAAATAATACTTTTGTGAGAGTATTTTAAATTATTGTTTTTTCTCCTTGATATTGTCGATTTTCGGAAAAACATTAACGGAAATAATGTGATACAGATATACATGTATAATACAAGTATTTGATGTCAATGAGAGAATGAATTATTTCCTTGTGAAGTTACACATATTATGATAGGAAAGTCATATAAGTACTAGTTTATTAACAATGGCTAAAACAGCAACTTTAACATGTATTTTCATTTTCTACATCACGTTTGGTAAGCATAATATTCTTTGAATGATTTCACTTTGAATAGCAAAGATTTATTTTTACTCATTAGCAATGTTCTGTGTGATAAACTATAGAAGACCAGCGAAAACAATTATTTGAAATATGGGATAAATTACAATTCATAATAATAATTGTTATTTCAGAGAAAAGCGCATACCAATTTCACACTACCGTTCGTCAATTTTCTGTCGGGAGCAGCGGATAAGCCATACTAACGAATTCATGACAGTAAATATATGATGGTGTACATATTGTTTCTTCTATTCAATAAGATGATAACTAACATATGATGCCTTAAGCAAGTGATGTTGACCACAACCTCATAATAATCTACCTTGACCAAAAACTATAACCTCATACAGGCATTGGACAGATGAACGGAGGGGCACGCACATTAAATATTGCCCTTTACTATTGTAGGCGGGGCATACAATTATATGCAGTACTTAGTAAATAAAATATATATGTTAACGATATCAAAAGAACATTGCATCTTTTATTCTTAACAAAATTAAATCTACGACCTTCAGGGGTAAATTCAGTAAAAAATCTCCCATTGACTTCAATGCTAATCTATGTCTTGAATTAAATTTATACCTGATTTACCTTTAGAAATTGGAAGCTTTCATATATCATTCATGAAAGTACAAATGTAGCCCTATCTTTTGCAACAATAAAAACATAGGGTCATGCGGCATTTTTGGGCATTCACATGGCCTTGTTTACAAACACTGTAGATTCGCACTTAATTCCTTTACTGGCCCCCATTACTTTTCAACCCTGTAGTAAAAAAAATAGAACATTCAGCATTCATTTTTTATTTTTTTTTAACTCTAGTTTTGATCCATCTATCAAAAGATATTTATTACAAACATTATCTACCAATCAGAAGAGCACAGGACTTCAGTCTTGTACAGAAAGCTCTCCCCCAAATTGGCGGTCCCTGATGACGTATATTTATTTACTGAATTTACCCTATAAGATTTGTTACACCGTCTCCTCGGAGACGGTCTTCGAACTGAATGCTTTCTTACTACCTGATAGGAAGATATTACTGACTTTTTCATAGTGAAAATTGTTTGGGGCAATTTGAAACCTAGTAAATGTTCTTCAATCCCGCAGAGTGTCAGGTTTGAACTCTTTGTTTTAATTATTAAAGTTGCATCGTGATCAATCATGCATATCGGTACACAGGACAATTATTCTATAAATAGCCGAAATTCCTGCAATTGTGTAATGTATAAAAACGCACACGTGATTATTCCACAGTTTAGAGACGTTTATGAAAACCTAGAGACACACCGCACATACTGTTTCCTCGGTTATACATATTGATACTTAAATTAGTAAGATAATCCGAGGGTAACAATTTAATTGAAAAAAGGATATAACCAAATCAATTAATTTTGATTGATATTGATTAATACGGGAATAATTTAGAGGAGGGTTTGCGCTGGGCTAGACGATGCCTACGTAACATGAGGGGTTGAAAAAAAAACGACTCTCATACTATAAAAGCAATTACTTGTGCATGTTAACATATTTTAATTTCTAAATATGATTTAAAGGAGATGTGAAGTATACATAAATAATTAAGGCAGGCAACCCAATTAATCGACACACAAAACTCCTTACTTCTAAAGTTCAAACAGCGTACAATGGACATATTATGTCATTACAATTTTTTAGCTTTTAACCCTCCCAAGTCTAGCTAAAATAGAATAATTGTGAATAAATTTTTAAAAATAGTTATGGCAAAAAATGAATTAATATATATACCCCGTAACTGAAAACAATGAACAGAGTAAGAAACAAACGTCTTATACTTGTTTTTGAGATTAATTGACTATTTCTAATAAACATGCTATACGAAAAAGACAAAGAAAATAGATATTCATCTAAAAGACGAACATGCTGTTGGCTTTGGATTACTTGAAAATGGATGTTTTCTAAAGGAATTTAAAATCATGTATACACATGAAAACACTATGATGATCAAACAAAAAGACATCAACATGTCAACATATAAACGTTCTCCCACAAAAGAATATGTTAACTTCAGCATGTTTAGCTTGAAGGGTAAGTACGATAAAGGCCTTATTTTTCATGCGTCAAAGTGAAATAGAACGAATCTTGTCGAACGTTTCGAAAATTACGTTGGAATGTATACCCGAAATGGCTTCAAACAGACTTCGATGAAATTTTCCATATCTTAAGGATTTCAACGAAATTTAGGCTTGAATGGTATAAAGCGCTGTATTCGACAAATTAACTATTTAGTCAGATATTTTATTTATTATAACATGTATTATAAGCATAATGTTGCAAAATCTTTTTGTCGACGTGTGCATAAGCGCTGTTTCCGGTTTAACACTTCTCGTTTTAACTAATTTTGAATGACAAAAGGCAGATAAAAGATTATTCAATATAAGTTTTAAGGATCATTTTAAAAAGATGTAAGAAATATGTTGGAAAATATTTTTGTGTTCTTTAATGATTAAATTTAACTTCGTTTCACACTCTATACACTTTTCAAGACCTACTATGAATGCAACAGATACATGCAGAAGCCCGCGCCATACTTTTCTAACTCAAAGAAATAAACAACTAATTAAAATTAAATCTAGGAAGAAGTAAATGAATAATATATCTTTTTGAAAAAAAAACTAATCGATAAACAAATACAAATGCAGATGATTGAGTAAGTATCCCCCTCTTTTTTCGGTGTTTATACATCCCCCCACAGTAATTTGTCTCTGAAAAAAATGCCACATATACCTTAATGTTATATTAAGGTATATATGGAAAAAATCAGAGACAAGTGCCTGTGATTATCCACAAAAAAGAAATAGGAAAATCTCAAAATTAGTATTTGCCGTTTATTTTTTTGTAATTCACTATACAATGCTATTCTTCATGGAAAAACATTTTTAAATTTTATCAGCTATGTCAGCTATGAGACGGCTAGCTTTTTAGAAAAGCTATCACTTGTTAAGATTAGATAGTGCATATGTTTCTTTTTTGTTCCAGCTTTAGCAAACGTACAACATATAGATTCACAGAATTTAGATTATTTGAAAACAAAATGGATGACTCATTTAGGTAAATATGATAAAATATTTCCTGTAACATGACCGGATAACTAGAATGAACATAAAATATAGTTAATGATAAATTATATATATATATATATATATATATATATATATTTATATATATCGGTTTCATTTCTTAAAATATATTGTTCTAGTAGAAAAGATTGTTCACAATGTATTGTTCATGGGTGATAACCATCCGCATTCATCTGTTTATTGCCCTCTACACGTGTTTTGGTTACTTTGACGTTTGAATGCTCTCTAATTGACGCTACGAAATTTATTAGAGACATAGTAAAAAATAAATTGACATTATGACTTGTTATAGGATTCAAAATTTCTAGATTTAAAAAGTCAAAATTTCACGATTTGAATAGTTAAAATTTCGATTTAAAGTCGAACTTTTAAGATTTTAAATGTCCAAATTTTGACTTAAAAAAAAAGTCAATGATAATTTTATTTATTTTTCAAAGGAAACAAGTTGTTTTCTTTATATATTTGCCGAAATTGCGATTCAGTCACTTGGTTTTACCTACTGGTCCGGCCTGTACTGCTATGCCCAAAACAGCATACATTTTTTGTACCGTAATTTAGCTTCAAATGGGGACTTTCAATTTAGCTTCAAATGGCGACTTTCAATTTAGCTTCAAATGGCGACTTTCAATTTAGCTTCAAATGGGGACTTTCAATTTAGCTTCAAATGGCGACTTTCAATTTAGCTTCAAATGGCGACTTTCTTGCAGCAAGACAAAACAAAAGGGGGAAGGGTTCCTCACCTGCAATTGCAGCTGTGAGTTTTAATATGTAATGGTGACTGCCAAAAATTAGTCCTTTTATAAGTAACAAGGGGTTATTTTTTTTACAAATCCATTTTTTGGTTAAATTATTGATCCTTAAAATTATGTGCAGTTTCATTTAAGGCCAATAAAAATTAGGTCTGTTTCCTGTTGCATGCTCCCAAAAACAAAACTGGAAGGTCAGCGGCTAATTTCGCAAAAAAATCTTACGAGAAAAAATACTTGTAAGTCATGACCATTTTAGTATAACTTACAATCAATTTGGATTTTATTTCCATCAACCTTTAGCCTTAGCATGAAATTCGGCAAATGTTACCAACTGTGAGGTCATGTGAAAATTTATTTAAATGGATATGCTGACTGAATGATTCTTTTTATCAACCATCCATTGCCACCAGATCAGTGGATTACCTGTAAAAAAAAATTACACAAATTTTGTGACCATTGGTTTCACCCAAGTGTGTTCTTTAAATCACAAATCGCCCAAACATTTCCAATTTCACATCCTAATGGTCACAATTATTTACTTCGCCAAAATGTGTCCGAATTTTTACTCTCCAAAACATGTCCTACAATATTGTTATTCGCCGAAAACTTGTCCACCTTATAAAAACTTTTAACTCTAATATGTCCTCAGTTTTAATGCAATAACGTTTACTGCATTCAATGATGGGAAGGGGACACGACTGAAGACTTCGGGTTTTGGTGATTTCTAAAGAAAGATTAAAGCCGCTATCTAAGGACATCTAGAGGAAAGGTGTAGTGAACCCTATAGTCCAAGATGTGGTACACTATGCATAGTGAAAGATGAAATCACTGACTCAATTCTGCTCTCAAATTAATAGACACCAGATAAGAAAAAGAATATCACAATAAAAAATTATCTTCACTTGCGAGCTTTTATTAATTTTTTATCAATGATTATTATTGTTATAATTTTAGATGAAGGTATTTCACACTTTAAAAATCTTATACATTTTATCCAGCAAGTTTTTACTAGACTAGTGCAAGTTTTCTTTCTGGTTTCATTTAGCATAATTGCAAATTCAATTTGCAACACATACATGTACATTAACTCTTGACTGTTGATTGCTTAATGTGCAGTGGCAAATATTTCATGCATATTTAGAACAAAAATAAAGATTGCAATTTGTTACTTTTGTACAGTTTAATTCATAGTTTACAAGGTAAATTCTTTTGTACTAATACGTACTGCAGTGATGCCTAAATATCTTAATTCATCCGGTGATTGCACGGACGGCTTCTTGCAGGAGTGGTTTCTGGGCTTTGAGAGAGTTACTGTTCCATTTTAACAACAAAACAAAAGGAAGGTTCCTGTAATAATATCGATTGGGTTTATATTTAAGCAATGTGTGATTAATTTAAAAATCACTATTTAATAACGGTGGACGCGATTGGCGGCGTTCATAAAAGGGAGACCTTTTGGCTTCATATCAAACGTTTGGGAGATCGGCCATGTTTGGGCATTAATAAAAAGGACACGTTTTGGTGTTGACGTCCGACATATGGACACGTTTGGGGGGATGGACATGTTTCTGGGTGTTACATACATATTACTCCTTACTTGGGAGCACTCAATGTGCACTGTAAAAATACATGTAGTTTATACATATTAAATTATGAAGGGAAAAAGCAATACAAAAATAATATGCAACCATATAAATGAATTTTAACCAATATATCTTCACTACATGTTTTTTCTTTTTTTTTTTTCAAGTATTTAAGTACGTAACAGGTTTGTTAAGATCATATTTTCAAGTTGTTGCTTCATGCAGACTTATAGTTGAAAATGGATGATGATGTTGTATTGACAAAGTTGCATGGACGTATTAGGGTGCAATGGACTATTCCAGAAATAGTTGAACCCCCTCCCCCCTAAATGGAAGATGCTGGAATTGCAAACAAGTTTTTGTATTCTCAAACCATATGGAAGATGCTGGATTTCCAGTTTTTTTAGGGTTTTGAGACAAAACTTTGGTTAGACAAATAGGTGGAAATCCAGTAATTTTTGCAAAATCTGTAAAATAATTCCAAAATTTGGAATGGTATGGAAAGTTCCGACACGTGTTCTGCCGTTGGGTGCTCGTTTGTTTACAAATAATAATGTCACGTGATTATTCAATGATGTCAGATTCTATATTGTTCTAGAACATCGTCCGCCATCTCATAAGCCATTTATCTTGTATAAACTTGAACAAAACCATGACATACAAAACCTATGTGCACGGTTACACATTAAATACAAAGATATTGCAAATACAGATAAATTAATTCATGTCAGAAGTGACTCAAATCGTTAAGGTTCACATTTGTGTCCATTGTTTACATTTCAAGAAACGGTATTGTTACTTACTGTCAGGGAGGTCAACGGAACAAATACAATACAAATCAATTATAAATAATGCTCACCGAAATTACTGAAAACAAAAAGGTTAAATTTTCAATCGAAGTCGAAGAAGATCATTAACATGTCACGGACTCGATGTTGTAATGAATTGTCAATCATAACATGTACATAGCTGTTGTCCCCTGCTCACCACGGGGAGACGGAAGAAGGCCTACAAGATACACCTCCAGACTTTTTCCTTGACAGTACCCGTAGTTATTTAGCCTCTGTCTTTCGGACATCTACCACATGGTTATGCTCGATCTGTGTTTTGACAATAGAATCCGTGGTGACTCTGGCTTTACACGATTTTATGATACATTTGTAAGATATGTTGTAATGTTTCAGGACACTAACCTTCCGATATGTATGGCCCTCGATGATTAAAGAATTGACTCCTCGGCTCGTTTCAGTGTGCAATATGTCCATCATGTTACAACGAAGTTCCAGAACAATATGAATCAAAATTAACTTAAACATAAATGAACAACATTTATAACCAGGTTTTACCAATGGTATAGTACAGTACATGTACAAGTATTAACTTACGGATTAACTTACCTGTAAATCTAATTAGAGCAAATATAAAATCGGCGCAAATGAAAAATGAAATCGGCGCAAATGAAAGAATGAAAATTTTCAAAATTTTGGGGCCTTTTAAAATTTTTTTAAATGGCCCCAAAAAAAACTTTTCCCAAAGGAACTTTTGTTTTAAATTTCATTTTTTTAAAAAAAATTTTAATTTATTTAAAAAGGGTTTGGGTTTTAAAAAACTTTTAAAAGGGGTTTATTTTGTTAAAAAAACTTTGGAAATAAAAACCCATTTTTTTTAAATTCAAAAACATTTGTTTTGTTTTTGGGTTTTTTTTTTAAAAAATGGGTTTTTTATTATCGCCCTTTTTTAAAATAAAAAATTAAAACTTAGATGTTTTTTTTTAAGGGTTTTTAAAAAAATTTTTGTTTTTAAATTTATTTTAAAGAAGTTTTGGGAACAATTGGCCCCACCGGGTAAAGGAACACAATTTTTTTCCCATTAAACCTTAAAAACTTTTTAAATTTCCCAAGGGCCTTTTAAACAATTTCCCCCATGGGGGTTTTAAAAAAGGTAAAAAAAACGGAAATTTAAACCCTTTTGGTTTTTTTGTTTTAAAATTAGTTTAAAAAGCCCCCCCAAAAGGGGGTATGGTTTTTTCCCTTGGGGTTCAAAAAAACGGGGTTTTTTTTTTAAAAATTTTAACCCAAGTTTCCCCTTTTTCCCCAGGCGGGAGGGAATTTGGTTTGCAAAAAAATTTGGGGCTTAAAAAACAAACCCATTGATTTTAAAGAAATTTTTTCAAAATTTGAAAAGCCCAATTTTATAAAATTTTTAAAATTTAAAGGGTTTTAAAAACCCCTTAGTGTTTTAAATTTTGTTTGTTTTGGGTTTTGTTTTCGGGGATTTATTTGGTTTGGAATAAAATTTTTAAAATTTCCCAAATTTTTTTCCCTTTTTTTAAAGAAAATTTTTTGGGGGGGGGGTTTTTTTTTTTAAAATTTTTTTTTAAAAAATTTTGGGTTTTAAAAAATTTTTTCAAAAATTGTTTCCAAATTCTGGCCCAAAAATTTTAAAAAAAATTTTTATAAAAAGTATTTAAGCTTTAAAGTCACTTTCAAAAAAATGGGGAAAATTTTTAAAAAAATAAGTTAAAAAAAAAAATGAAAAAAAGAAAAAAAAAAAAGGGAAACTATTGAAAATTGTTTATTTAAAACAGGGTTTTGGGAAAAAAAATTTTACCCTTGGTTTAAAATGGAAAATTTAAAAAAGGACCAAAAATTGTTTTCAAAAATTTTTTAATTTTTTATAAAAAATTTTTTTTAAAATTTTTTTAAAAATTTAATTTATTTTAAAAAGACATTTAAATTCGTCAAAATTTGTAAAAATTTTGTTTTGAAAATTTTTTGTTTTGTTTTTTGTTTTTTTCTTTTCTTTTTTTAAAAAAATTTTTTTTTCCTTTTAAAATTTTTTAAAAAAAAAAATAAAAAATTTTGAAAATTTAAAAAAGAAACTTTAAAACGAAAACCTTTAAAAGGTGGTTTTTTTGGGAAAAAATTTTAAAAAAAAACCCAAAACAAATTAAATATTTTAAACCGGAAAACCCTTTATTTTTTTAAAAAAAAAATTTACAAAGGTTTTGGGTTAATTTCCCAAAGGAAAATTGGGGGGTAAATTTTCAAAATTTTTTTCGAAATAAAAATTTTTTTTTTTTTTTAAAAGTTTTTTTCTTTTTTTTGGGAATTTTCCTTTTAAATTTTGCCTTTGTAAAAAATTTTTTTTAAATTAAAATTAAATTTTTTGCCTCCCACTTCCCAAAAAAACCCCGAAGCCCAAAAAACAAAAATTTTTAAAAAGGTTGATATTCAAAAAATTTTTCCTTTTTTTTTTAACGCCCTTTTAAAAAATTTTAAACGAGTTTTTTACCCAAACCAAAAAAACCCTTTGGGGTGGGCTTTTTAAAACCCCACAAAATTTTTTCCAAAAAAACGGGGAAAAATTTTTTGGGGTTTTTTAAATAAAACACCTTTTTTAAAAATTTTCCCCCTTTTAAAAATTTCATAAACAAAAAATTTTTTTGTTTAAAAATTTTTTTACTTTTTGTTTGAATCCTTTCATTTTTAAAATTTTTAATTTTAAAACTTTTTTTTTGCAAAATTTTGGTTTTAAAATTTGTTTTTTTAAAAAAAGGTTTAAAAATTTTTTAAAAGAAAAAACCCAATTTCTTAACTTAAAAAAAAAAAATTTTCCAAACACCCAAAAAAAATTTGAAAAAGAAAAAAAAATCAATTTTTAAAAATTGTTTTAAATAAAACCCCAAAAAACCAAAAACCCTAAAAAAGGCAAATAATTTTAAAAAAAAAAAAAAACCTGGGAAAAAATTAAAAAAGGGAAATAAAAATTAAATCTTTTTTTAGGGAAAAAATTTATAAAATTTTTAAAAACTTTTTCAAATTTCATTTAAAACAAAAACAAATTTTTTAAAAAAAATTTTGGTTTTTTTAAATACCCAAAATAAAGGGAAAAATTTTTGGGAAAAAAAAAAACTCCCAAAACCAATTTTTTTCCCACTTCCGGATTAAAATTTAAAAACAAAAGGGTAAATTTTTGGGGAAAAAAAATTTAAAAATAAAAAAATTTTAAATTTTCTTTTTTTTTCCCATTTCCAAAAAGAAATCAACCTTTTAAAGTTCGTAAATTTTAAAAACAAAACAAAAATCCCCTTTTGTTTTTACCTTACTAAAACCCATTAAAATTCCCACATTTTTTGAAATAAACTTTGTTTAAATTTTCGAAAAAATTCCAAAAAAAGGAATTAAAGGGAAATTTGAAAAAAACCAAATTTTTATTAAAATGAAAAAATAAATTTCCAAAAAACTTTAATAAAAACAGGGAAACTTGTTACGTTTAAAAAAAACCCAAAGAAAAAATTTCATTTAAAAAAAAATTTAAATTTAAAAATGTAAAATTTAAACGTGAAAAAGCCCGTGGAAAATTAATTTTCCAAAAAAAAAAGGTTTTGTAAAATAAAAAAAATTTTAAAATAAAAAAAAAAAATTAATTTTCCGAAAACGAAAAAATTTCCCAAAAAACCCTTTAAATTTTTTAAAAAATAAATTAAAAAATTATGGAAAAAACAAAACCCTTGAAACAAACCCAAAAAAAATTTAACCCAAAAAAAAAAAAAAAATAAAATTTAAAATTTTAAAAAAATAAAATTAAAAAATTTTGGGGTTATTTGTTTAAATTTCCCAATGCTTTAAAAAATGAATTTTGATTTTTAAAAAAAGAAACCCCACTTTAAATTTTTTAAATTCTAAGGGCCCAAAAAAAAATAAAATTTTCCCATGGGTTCAAAAAAAAAACCTTTTTTGGAAATAAAAAAAAATTTTTCATTTTTTGAATTTCCCCTCCCTTTTTTTAAAAAAAACAAACCAAAGTTTTAAAAAAAAATTTTGTTGAACGAACACCTTTAAAAAAAATTTTTTTAAAAAAAATAAATCCCCTAAAAAAAATAAAAACTAAAAAGGGAAACCCACAAAAAAATTTTTTAAATTTTTTAAAATTTGGGAAATTTTTCAAAAAAAAAAAAAAATTTTTTTTAAAAAAAAGGAAAAAATTTTGGAAATTTTCCTCAAAAATTTTTTTCATTTTTTTTTCAATTTTAAAAAAAAAAAAATTTTCCAAAAAAATTAATATTTTTTTAAACGAATTTTAAAAAATAATTTTAAAATTTTCCCAAAAAAAATTTTTAGAATTTTCAAAAAAAAAACCCAATTTTAAAATTTGGGAAAACAAAAATTTTTAATTTTTAATTTTGGGAAAATTTCAAGGGTTTTACCAAAAAAGCCATTTCAAAAAAATTTAAAAATTTTAAACCGAAAAAAATTTTTTAAAAATGGCGGAAAAAAGAAATTTTTCAAAAAGAACCCTTTAATAATTTTTAAAAAAAAACCAAAACAAAAACAAAAATTTTAAAAATAAAAAAAGGAAAAAAAAAATTTAAAATTTGGAAAGAAAATTTTTTATAATTTTTGTTTAACAATTTTGGATAAAAATTTAAAAGGCCGGGGTAATTTGTAAAACGGGTTTAAAAAATTAAAATATCAAAATTAAATTTACCAAGTTTAAACTTTAAATTTTGGGGGGAAAAATTTAAACAAATTTCGAAGAAAATTTAAAAAAACTTAATAAAAAAAATAAATTTGAAATAGTTAAAACCAAAAATTAAAATTAAAAATAAATAAAAAACAAAGGGAAAAATTTAAAACAAAACATAAAAAAACTTATTAAAAAAAAATTTGAAAAAAACACAAAAAAAAAATTTAGGTCGAAAAATTTATTTTTTAAAAAAAAAATTTCAAAATTCGAAAAAAAATTTTTAAAAAATTTAAAAAGGAAACAAATTTATTTTAAAAAAATTTTTATGAAAAATTTGGTTTTAAAATGAGGGAAGATTTTTTAATTTTAAAATGGGAAAATTTAAAATTTTAAAAAAAGTAAAATTTAAAATTTTACTTGATTTTGAAAAGAATTTTGGAAAAATTTAAAATTTTAAAAAAATTAAAAAATTTAAGGAAACACAAAACCCGGGGAAAAATTTAAAACCCAATTATAAAAAATTATGTATCTAAGACTTAATGTCGTTTTTTTTTTTTGAAAGTTTATGGAAATCATCTCCAACAACCGGAAGTTAATTGCCGTTTTGCCCGAAGTACTATACATTATTTGTTAAAATCATACATGTAGCTAACTGTTAAAGCGTTAAAACAAGGTTAAAACAGCAAGGTTTATTTTTCCTAGCTTGAATTAGAATTGTAATCTTTGGTTCGTATGTATACAGTATACTGTTCTATATATAAATATAAGGATTCAGTCGACTAATTTTTCTACATTTGACCTACAGTTTTACCTCCCGATGTGAAAGATCAGAAATTCGACTGTCTTACTGTCAGTAGACACAAAAAGCATAAAGAAATCAAACAAATGCCATGTGACCAGGCTGTTTCCTTCATATGCAGCGGAAAAGGTTAGTATTAAAAAGTAAAATAACAAAAATACCTAACTCCAAGGAAAATTCACAACGGAAAGTCCCTTATCAAATGACAACATCAAAAGCTCAACTGTCATATTCCTGACTTGGTACAGGCATTTCCTTATGTAGGAAATGGTGGATTAAACCTGTTTTATGGCTGGCTTAACCTCTCACTTGTATGACAGTCTCATATAATTCCATTATATTGACAACAATGTGTGAGCAAAACAAATAGTTGCCTATAATTGCTTACATCCACTTCATTTGAACTTTGGTGGATAGTTTCCTCATTGGCAATCATACCACAACTCCTTATTTTTATAATGATATATAGGTACAAATGTCAAAAATTTCGGTACAGCAGTCAACATTGTGTGATAATCTTATTCACTATAAAACAAATTGATATAATTCAACAACAACACAAACAATAGTTAACACAGGTTAGATCCGTCCATCTGAGGTAACATTCTTTTGTGTTTTTTTTTCAATTGAAAAAATAAAACTTACTGTTGCATAAATCTTATTAATAAAGTAATATTGAAATATACTACATGTATCAAACATTAAAAGTTACCGTATACTCGAGAGAAAATATCATCATCATTTCATGAGTATACTTTGTACTTCATAACAATCAACATTTTAAAAAAATATATGCTTGTGTATTTGTATTATTATTATTATTAAAAAACCTCTAATAATTTGTGAATCGGATCTGCCATGAAATGTGTTTGCTATATAGTCCTGGAGATGGTTTTATCACAAATCCAAGTGAATCTTATTAAAAATTCCTCTTTTTGCTCGAAAATGATTTTCAGACAACCTTCCAAATCATAATATATTCATTTTAGATACCATTTCATATAAGTATTAATTGATAGAATTCACCATTCATGGGTGTAATAATATACTATAATTCTGGCTGTGACTTTTTGACTAAGGTTTCATTCTTTAATTTTTTTTTATTCAAAACATTTACTGTTGCATACATCGTATTTTTTTTAGCAATAGGGAAAATTACTATAATCAATCATTTGAAATAAGTTTCATTTACTAAAATCAGTATATTTTGTATTTTGTAACATTGCACATCTTTTATAAATGATCCCGAAGTATGCCAAGTTGCTTTCAGAGATCACCTTATTAAATGGCAAAATCAATATCTCAACCATTTTAAACGAACGGAAAACAACTGTTATATTCATAACTTGGTATTGTTCAGAACTTTTCTTCATATAAAAACACTCAATAGTTATTAAGTACCAGTAAATCAATTCCTGTCGTTGATTTCTTTAAGATTAAATGTGTTTGTCTTTGAAACAATGGAGACGTATTCCACAGAAAGATTCTCTCTTTGTTTGAAAATGATTTCTAAGCAAACATCCAAACATAATATATATCTAAAATAAGATATTATATTGTATGGTATTTTAGATAAACCTGTTGTAGAAAAATTACCATTCAAAGACGCAAAGCAGTATTGTGAAAACTTGCAGAGTAAATTGATGAACTTCAACGAAAGTCGACCTATAAAAACAGAAGACAACATATATTATTGGGTCGGAACTTTTAGGCAACGTGTTTACCATCACGGTATGTACATCTTTTTAATCATCTTTTGAATAAGTGTAAGGAAGTTAATTACTAGTTAAAAATTACACCATAAAACACTGTTGTTGTTTGGTTTTTCTGTTTCAACTGTATGTTTGATAGCCCATTCAATAAAATGAAGGTTGTTGTTTGTCATTGTCAGTTGAAGTTGAGATAAATCAATTAAAATGTAAAACCTTTATTTTTCGTAAAATAAGCCAATGATGTTTCTATGTCGTTTTATATGGTCTCGTTATTCCAGTCATCATTGTTACCATTGGGAGGATGAATGCTAAAAGGGTAAGTCTATGTGTCAATCTTAAGTCTGAAACTTCGTCATTAGTTGTTTGTGTTTATATATAAGTATTTTGTTCATAATTGGTTGATGTAAGGTATACCATGTATATAAAAAGAAGGAGACGTGGCATGATTGCCAATGAGACAACTATCCACCAAAGTTCAAATGAATAGGATGTAATCAATTATAAGCAACCGTAAGGCCTTCAAACATGAGGAGAAATCCAATACGTATAGTTGGCTATAAAAGGCACCAACATGAAAAATATGAAACAATTCAATTTAGAATACTAATGGCCTAATTTATAACAAACCAGATGGCTGGAATTGTTTTGGTTGGCCATTTGCGTATGTCCATCATATCTAGCATTCGTTTATTCGGGAAGAAATATCAGTTCAAGATTGTGCGTAAACTGATCTAGAAAAAACTTTTACTAACCTTAAAATAATAGTTTGAAAAAGGTTCCAAACATAGATGGATATTGTAATAAGTTATAAAAGTTGTAAATAATAAATAATGTTAATTTGATTTTATATTGTGTACATTTATGATTTAGAAGAGAGCATTGTTCACCCATTAACTACTACTGGACCTATTCTGGTGAAATCAACACAAGACATTTACACACAACAGTCCACAACACGTAAGAGAACTTTGGAACTGGACAATATGACAACAGACAGATCAACATCTGTTAGGACATCTGCATATCTTCGTACAAAAATATCAACTTTCTTTGCAAAGGAAGAAAGCGTCACAGAATCTGGTACTATGTCGAAATCAATGAAGAGTGAGGAACATCATGATGACATAAACTGTGGTATATTTTGCGTGGGTTAGTATATTTCTGAACATTAACTCATAAAAATAAACAAACTAAATAAACCAACAAACAATTATTCTTTAAAAGTATCCATATAAAGTAAAAAAAACCTGAAACAAATGAATAAAAAATACAACAAAGGGACAGAAAAGTCAAACAATTACAAAAAGACCCCAAAACCACACAAATTAACAAAACAAAATAAAACAATATGTAAAATTATCGCAATAATCTTGGAGATATACTTATAGAAAGGAGAAAGACACCAAGGGGACATTCAAAACTTATATAATAAGAGAAGCTGACAACGCAAATAAACGAAACAAATAACGAAAAGACAAATCCACATATTGTCAAACAAAACCACACCAAAAACAAAAACGGGGTTGACCTCGGGTGCTCCTGACGGGAAAGCAGATACTCTTGCACAGATGGCATTAAAATTTAAAAACATAACTATAAAGAAAAGTATTTTGAACAAGAATGTGTCCATAGTACACGGATGCCCCACTCGCACTATCATTTTCTATGTTCAGTGGACCGTGAAATTGGGGTCAAAACTCGATCTAATTTGGCATTAAAATTAAAAAGATCATATCATAGGGAACATGTGTACTAAGTTTCAAGTTGATTGGACTTCATCAAAAACTACCTTGACCAAAAACTTTAACCTTAAGCGGGACAGACGGGCGGATGGACGCACAGACCGAAAAACATAATGCCCCTAGGTGGGGCATAAAAATTAAAACATTAATATCATTGTTGTAGGTCGTACGCTTGCTAATAATTTCCTACATCCACTTCATTTTAATTCTGGTGGCTAGTCTCATCGGCAATCATACCACGTCTCCTTATTTTTGTTATAGAGAAAGATAGAACTGCCAGACTATGTTCTTTGGAAGAACTGTCCTAATCAGTTCTATAGTAGATCTGTCCAGAATGTTCTAGGGTAGAACAATTTCGGTCAGAAATTGTTCAAAATGTGTGATGAGAACTGTTCTACAAACTGTTCTAGAACGGTTCTTCTGACACCACCTGATAAGGTTAGAACTGATCCATGTATGGTCTATGTTTAACTGTTATAATGAATCTACAAATGTAGATTGATGAAGGTTCGGATTATAATTGTTTTAAAAATTAAATTGTATGTTTAATTGTTTTACAGTACTAGGTATTTTTTCTTCCTGCGTTTCCATTTTGGTGCTATTGGTGTGTTTGTTCAAGATCAGAGAAAATGGCAAGTAAACGAATTTTTTAAAACTATTTATTTTCCTGTTCAATTGAGTTATAAATTCAAAGGTATTTAGTTTCACACATATGAATATTTGGGTTTTATATGAACAAGTCATTATTTTTTTTTAATTAAAAAGAAATCTAACATCAGATTTTTCTGGGTGCAAAAATAAAATCTTGTTTTGTACGTAAAACTTATTACCCATTTTTATACGCCCGTTTACGGGACGTATTATGGTATACCGTTGTCCGTCCGTCTGTCCGTCCGTCCGTCTGTCCGTCCGTCGTCAACATTTGGGACAATAACTCAAAAACGCTTTATAGCTGACTATGCGGTATGGGTTTAACTCATTGTTGAAGGCCGTACGGTGACCTATAGTTGTTAATTTCTGTGTCATTTGGTCTCTTGTGAAGAGTTGTTTCATTGGCAATCATACCACATCTTCTTATTTTTATATTTAACCAATTTTCATGAAACTTTGGTGAATTGTTTATATCTATTGACGTAAGCTCCCTTTCGATTTTATAAATTTTAGATTTTAAGTTTCCGAGTTATGGGATTTTATTCATAAAAAAGGGGGATTTTTCAGTTTTCGGACAATAACCTCGAAAATGCTTTGAGCAATTTTCATGACACTTTGGTGACTGGTTTATATCTATTTGAATAAGCTCCCTTAAGTCTATTTTTTATAAATTTCTGATTTGACATTGAGAAGTAATGGAACTTTATTCGTTGAAAAAGCGACGGGCGTATCATGCGCTCATGGCACAGCGCTTTATTTCTAATAAAATCTAAAACTGAGTGATTAACAATAGATTTCTAATAATTTTACAGTATAGAACTTCACAACAAAAGAAGAAATCAATACGTGTATTATCTCCTATTTCGAAAGAAAGAAAATCACATTAATGTTCAAATGACAATAAAAACAACTTTTTGATGTTTGGAAAGATTTAAATGAATAGCAATCATTACATGTACAAATGTATCAATAGAGCAAATAACAACAAAAGTATGCCACTTGACACGTAAAACGTATGCATTTGCATAACTTGTTAGAAATCGTATTCATGAAAATGCAAAACACAGTGTTGAGACTAAAACAATCCATGTAAACTATTTGAACACACATTTGCCCAGAATTCAAGAAGGTTAAAACACAAAATTGTACCCTTTTCTTCGGAAAATGCTTTTACCAAGTCAGGAATATGGCAGTTGTGTTCACTTGTTCCGTTGATAGCTTTTGATTTTGACAGTTGTTATGGACTTCCCCTTTCTGAATTTGCTTAGGAGTTCAGTATTCTTTTTTTCGATCTTCTGTACAAATGTACATGTATCATCGATTAACATACATGTATACTATGTTTTTCTGGGTTTACTTTTGATCACCAACTTGACCCCTTCTTTCAAACCTTACTTCAAAATCTCCTTAAATTTCATATTTAGAATAAGCCGTGGCTAGCTTGCTGTGCGGTATGGGGTTTTGGTCATTGTTGAAGGCCGAACAGTGACCTATAGTTGCTTACTTCTGTGTCATTTGGTCTCTGGTAGAGAGTTGACTCAATGGCAATCCTATAACATCTTCTTATTTTTATATTCTATGTTTAATAGGAATGGTCTTCTAAACAGGAATGAACAGCTATCAAATAGACAAAATGTAAAGGCAGAACATACAAGCGATGATACAGATGAATTCAAAGAAAATCGACCTGTATATCTAGATCCTTCGATTCAAAGAGCCGTATTCCACAAAAAAAATCTTTCGACGTTACATTTAAATCAACACATTTATGATGAAGCAGGAATATATTCGAAGACTAACTTACCTACTGCTAGGCAAGCTTGTGTGTCAGGTTATCAAAAGCTGAACTTTTGTATTGACAAAACAAAGGAACAGAACGTGCAAGAAAGCGACGACGACAACGAAACTGTAAAATATGAAGACCCGTGGGGTAAATCGACTGATAACAGAAAAGAAAACTCTAAACTGAAACCAAGTCCGAAAAAAGGTTTTCATTCGGATTTCGTTCGTCAAATTTCCGTCGTCAAGAAACATCACAAACAGAGGCATACGAAGAGACTGTAATCAATCATAAACAGTTTGTATATGATCAACCAACACTAGAGAAAGAACAACAACGAAAAACTGAACCGTGGGTTAATTATAAATATCGACCAAGTTTGCCAGTTGGAATAGGAGGGTTTACAATGACAGGCGGCAGGGGTTGAGTATTGCAGACACAAACCGTTCACGTGAGATAGAAACATCTTCACGGAAGACGGAAAATCCTCCTGACATTATTCTGCACAACAGTGTTACAGGCGAAGATACGGACAACAATATTTATGCTACACCTCAACTACCAATGTCAGAAAATGAAAAGGCAAAAAGTAGAGGAAGTCAATTCTTAAGAACAATTACAAGAAAGGGTATTAAATCAAAATTACTGAAAATTCCAAAATCTATCAAAAAGATTCGAAGACAGACAGTAGCTACCATTGAAGACGAATATGACATACCAAATCCTGTCGGAAGACCAGCTGCTAATACTCAGTCATTACTTATTGAATCCAATGAGCGTCATGGTCTTCCAGTTCATTATGAGTTTGCATCTCCTCTTGTTAATACAAACAGGTGCAGCAACTTGGCATCTGAACATTTCATAGAAAGCAAAGGACTTAAAAAAACATACAGATCGAATACAAAATCGTCACTAATATCTCCATACCAATTAGCCAAACCATTGCCGAATCCAAGAGAACCTCCAGAAGAAAAGGAAATCGTCTACTTTGAACCTCTAGCCTGATAAATGCAATTTTTTAAATTTGGCTGCTTTTTTATGCACATCTAAAAACAACTCGTCCTACAGTTGAAGAATGACTTTATTTTATTTTTATATCATAAGGTACAAATTTAAATCGTTGATTTTACTGTCGCAAATACAGAATATAAAAAAAACTAGAGGCTCCCAAGAGCCTGTGTCGCTCACCTGATTCTACTTTGGTTTTGGAAATCATGTAAAAATAGACAAAAATCATAACAGATATCCTAATAATAATTGAGGCAAAATTTGGTTTAATATTGGCCCCGTAATTTAATCAAAAGCAGAAGACTTTTGTAAAGTTTACAGAAATTACCAATAAATTCATTGAAATTGTAGAAAATGACTTTATAAGGACAATGACAAATCAGCTACAAAGTAACAACACTTGGTCAGCGCCTCAAAAGAAACATTCATACCATGTTTGGTTTCAATCCATTAAGCGGTTTTCTAGAAGAAGACATTTTGTATATATTTCCCATAGGGTCCTTTGTTAAACTTAGTCCCCGTTGGCAGCCATCTTGGTTGATGGATTTGCTAAAAGTAACAACACTTGGTCAGCACCTCATTAGGAACATTCATGCCATGTTTTATTTCATTCCATTTAGTGGTTCTCTAAAAGAAGACATTTGTATGTATTTTCCATAGGGTCCTATGTTAAAATAAGTCCCCCGCTGGCGGCCATCTTGGATGATGGATTTGCTACAAAGTAACAACACTTGGTCAGCACCTCATAAGGAACATTCATGCCATGTTTGGTTTCATTCCATTTAGTGGTTCTCTAAAAGAAGACATTTGTATGTATTGTCCATAGGGTCCTATGTTAAACGAAGTCCCCCGCTGGCGGCCATCTTGGATGATGGTTCGGCTTCAAAGTAACAACACTTGGTCAGCAATTCAAAAGGAACATTCATGCCATGTTTTATTTCATTCCATTTAGTGGTTCTCTAAAAGAAGACATTTGTATTTATTTCCCATAGGGTCCTATGTTAAACTAAGTCCCCCGCTGGCGGCCATCTTGGATGATGGTTCGGCTTCAAAGTAACAACACTTGGTCAGCAATTCAAAAGGAACATTCATGCCATGTTTGGTTTCATTCCATTAAGTGGTTCTCTAAAAGAAGACATTTGTATGTATTGTCCATAGGGTCCTATGTTAAATGAAGTCCCCCCACTGGCGGCCATCTTGGATGATTGATCGCCTACAAAGTTACAACGCTTGGTCAGCACCTCCTAATGAACATTCATGCTATGTTTTGTTTCATTCCATACAGTGGTTCTCTAAAAGAAGTCATTTGTATGCATTTCCATAGGGTCCTATGTTAAACTAAGTCCCTCACTGGGGCCATTTTGGATGATGGAACGGCTACAAAGTAACAACACTTGGTCAGCACCTTGTAAGGAACATTCATGCTATGTTTTGTTACATTCCATTCAGTGGTTCTCTAAAAGAAGTCATTTGTATGCATTTCCCATAGGGTCCTATGTTAAACTAAGTCCCCCGCTGGCGGCCATCTTGGATGATGGATCGGCTTCAAAGTAACAACACTTGGTCAGGGCCTCATAAGGAACATTCATGCCATGTTTGGTTTCATTCCATTTAGTGGTTCTCTAGAAGAAGTTCAAAATGTAAAAAGTTAACGACGACGACGGACGACGACAGACAACGGACGACGGACGCCAAGTGATGAGAAAAGCTCACTTGGTCCTTCGGGCCAGGTGAGCTAAAAAGAAAACTGGAGATTTTCAATAATTTTAATTTTTACGTCGACGAGTAAACGAAATATGCCAAGTTGCTCCTATTCATGAGGGTCCGGATGGGGTTTAAAGAATAGAGAATAATGGGCAAAAAGTACAGAATAGAGGGCTAAAATTAAAGAATAGACAAAACATAGACAAAAAAAAAAAGAATAGAGAATGATGGGGTGCTAAAAATTACCGAATAGAGAATAATGGGCAAAATACATAAAGAATAGAGAAAATTGATCTAAAAGATTAAAGAATAAAGAAATAAAGTACCCCACCCAGACCCTCATTCATGTGTTAAATAAATTGTGTGCAGTGCATGACAGTACTTAATGAGGATATGCGTCGTCTTCGAAACACCATTTTTTTTATAAAGACGAATTGAAATACAATTTGATTTTTAATATTATCAAAGAATTTGTGTTGACCAGTTGTATGTCACATATCTATATATAATGTGTACAGGATTTTTTTTCATTATTTTTTTTCATTATTTTTTCTATTCAATTATATTTTTTTTACTATTTTTTATCATAGCATGTTTGGTTTTTTTAGCATTGGAAACATTAAATTATTTCTGCAAACTATGTGACAGTTTTCTGACAGAATATCTGTCAAAGAGAAGTGTGTAAACTTTTGTCAGCAGATTTTGTTTCTTTAATTATATAGTTATTTCAAATTTCTGCTTAAATATTGTTTGTCTATTTGCGTGTCGTGAGCAGTGTAAATTATAATAAATATTCACAATACAGTTAAACTGAATTTCAAAGCAAATGCAAAACTACAAATTCATGGAAACAGAAGATGAAACAAGGCCGCCCACAATTAATCTGATCAGTACATCGAAATGACTGTTAAACCATGGCGTGTGGGAATGCTGGAAGCGTCAAGAATGAACATATGGTCCTTTGGCTGCAATGGAAAATTTCAAATGCAGCAACTCGCAAAACAGATTGAACTATTTCAAGGACCGGAGCACTGTTGAGTTTACATTCAGTATATTATTTTAAAGAAAATACATAATCTTATCAATAAAGTCTTGGAAGTTTGATAAATTCTCTTAGACTGAGTGTATTTAAGATATTAAGACAACTACGCTGTATATATCTGCTGTCATATTTTAGTGATTATAATATACTGTACGAATCAGTTGTTTTTGTTTTTTTTTTTTATTTAGTTATTTATTATTTTTTTGCGGTGGTGGTGGGGTTAAAATACGAGAACTCTTAGATCGGTATTTTGTGTTTTTACGACTTTTGTAAATTTTGTGTGCTTTTTATAATATAAAAATAAGAAGATGTGGTATGATTATCAATGAGACAACTCTCCACAAGAGACTAAATGACACAGAAATTAACAACTATAGATCACCGTACGGCCTTCAACAATGAGCAAAGCCCATACCGCATAGTTAGCTATAAAAGGCCCCGAAATGACAAATGTAAAACTATTCAAACGAGAAAACTAACGGCCTGATTTATGTGCCGATTTGATGAGTCAAGCCCTTTACAAAGGATTTTTAGTGCGTTGTTATGTTGTTCTGTTACGCCATTGTGCCTGGTCAGGAGGAGGTTGAGCGCTCAAACATTTTTAACCCCACACAATTTGTTATGTTCCTTACCAAAGTCAAGAACCTGTAATTCGAAGGTTTGACTACCATTTGTGTGTTGTTTTTTTTAATATAAATCAGGCCATTGATTTTCTCATTTGATTTGTTTCACATTTCGTCAAGCCAATGTCTTTCATAGATTACTTTATAATGGTATGGGTTTGTGTCATTGTTGAACGCCATACGGTGATCTTTATTTGTTTACAAAGTCGTCTCTTTTGTCTCTGGTGGATATTTGTCGTTTGGCAATCATACCAAATTTCCTTATTTTATATCTTTTCATAAGACAATTTTGTTTGTTTGTTGTTTTGTTTTATTTTGGTTATTGCAAGAATTTTTGTTGATTGCTGATCTTTGATAATTTCTGTTAATTTCAGTCACAAATGCGTTGGACTTGGACTATAATTGTCAACAATAAAACACCGTATCAAAGAATGCTCGCAGTTTCATAGTACGTAACCTGCTAAATGAAATCACTCTTTTTCTTTTACTCCAAATTCGGTGGCTGGTATTCGTAGATGATTTTATTCAGCCACTTAAAAAAAAAATGGATTAACGGCACCATTGTAATTAGAACAAAGTTGCAGAACTGCATTGTAAAAAATGTGTATATATAGAAACAGCTTAGTCTCGTTTATAACTATAAATTGTTCACCCCAATTGGTACAAGTCGCATTGTTTTAAAGAAGGTCTATCAAAATATCTACGACATAATATTTTGTTTGTTCTAGAGGATATAATTGGCAATTCATTTTGATATAAAAAGACCTATTGACATTTAATATACTTCAGATTTCAACCTATTAGACCACTTTCGAGTTCGCTGCATTTCCGTCAAAAACTTTCGTGTTAGTGAACATCATTCGTGCGTTTAGGAGTAGGGATAGCAAGGTATCAAAATTTTCTTAGACAAGCAATTTTTCTCCATTTCATACTAAGGAAAAACAAATGTTTTCTTATTGTTTTGTTCATTTTTACTAGTTAAATTTAGTATATAAAGAGAGCTAATAAATAGCAGAATTTACTTCTGTATATTATGTTGTATATTCTTTGTTGTGAAATATTAAAATTTCTTCATAATAAAACATAAGCCCGAAGAAATAGCGCAAATGACGTTTGTTTTGACCGCCGACGTTGCCGGTATTTTTATCATAACTGGAAACAATGCAAAACCGGGATAGGTGGTAGGGTAATAGATAGCTCAACAAAGTATGAAAATGACAGTAGAGATTCCAAATTTTCATACAATATAGGTTTCCAGAAGTAGATCGTATTAAAAGAGTATTTTATTAAAAAAAATAACTTTACCAACAAAAGTTTACTGATCTTTCCTTGAAGCTCTGAACTTGAAACCTGCATCATCGTAAAATTTAAAACATTTACCTAAAAGCACTCTCGTGTCTCGTTCTCTCTATCGTCTCCCACCTATCCCAAAAACATTCCAAAGATTGCCAACAAGACATCAAAATGGATTTTGAAAACGTTGAGAACGTCACCAGCTGGAGTATCAGTGCCATTGACACTTTGCTACTTTGCAACACGCTTCCTGGTAATTAATATTATTTATATGCAGAGGGTGTAAAAGGGGGTATCTGCACGGAAGAACGCGAAATAAAATTGCCATTTCACGATGAACGAACAATTAAAATTTCTTGCACGTTGATCTTTTACCGATTTCACGAAACACGGTGAATAACGAACCTTTTCACGGTTGCACGTGAAATAAAATGGCAAAACACGTTGCACGAAAATAACCCTTTACCACCCTCTATGCATATTCCGCACATTTAAACAATAATCTAAAGGTCCTTGATGCAAATATATCCTTCTTTACAGGATATTCAGTTTAGAATACTCTCATCGGGGTTGTTTTAAATGATTTTCAAAGTAACACACACACCGATCAATTCATAGGTTAATTTCTAGAACGTAAAGTACGATAAAAATAGATTATCAACAGATGTTCTAAAAATAATTATCTGAAATAAAAGCGTGGAAAATAACAAACAGATAATTTAGACTGTAACAGTTATCGGCAAGAGAGAAAATACGGCAAAAGAACACCAAACATTTCAGAATAGCAAACGATGAACAAAAATTAGAATAAACTATATGAGTGAAACTCGTGATAGAACGCTAAAAGGAACCCCCACCCCACCCAGACCCTCGTGATAGACACGCCAATATCCATTACCCCCAAAAAAAAAAAAAGCAACACATGGTAGAAATCCAATACAATAAAATTATGAAAATAAAAATTGCAAAAAGGTACACTTTATGCTGGAGATAAACTTGAATAAAGATGTTTCCGTCGAATGTCCCTGTCAATATTCATACTAGAATATCTTTAAAGCCAATGATGAAAGAAATAAGAATAAACTATGAACAAATGAACAAAATCAAATCTTAATTGACACTCATCATAGACAAGCCAATTTCCATGTAAAAAATAACAACGTTTCAACCAATAAGGAACACATGGCAGTAATCCAACAAAATAAATAATAATTCAAAAAAGGTACACTTTCTGCTGGAGATAAATCTTGAAATAATAAATAATGTGTCCGTCATCTGTCCTTGTCCATATTCCGGCATACTAGAAATCTTTAAACGTAGATGAATTGCTATGGCGTTTATGTTTGAATTTAAAGCAAGCAACTCCCCACACTCTCATTGTTTTTAGCTAATCTGGAGGCTATTCACCTGCACGGTAAGAAAATGGAATCCGTTTCATCCTATGTAAAATCTAGAAAAAATAGAAACTTCTGCATGCATCTTCTTATGAAATAAAATATTGTGCAATAGAATACAGTAAAATCTAGTTTGCCAATATTGAATAACGTATTACACAATTATTTATTAAATATGACAAACCTATTTACGCAAAAGAGAGTGACTATTCATAGTATATTACCAGCTGCGGCGTTAATGCTTACAGATATACACCAATAAAACAATGTAAAATTCAGTGTTTATAATAAATGGCAGCAATCCAACACCAAAAAAGTTAGACATCTACTATATTCGATGATTGACGATCTAAGCAGCTAGAACAATGTAATTTCTTCATAGGTATATTGGTCTTTTGTGCATAGATTTTTTCACGAATACTCAATGACATACCACAAAAAAAACAGCCTGTATTTTCCGTTTCAGAGCTGTACATAATGTTTCTTTTTAATAAGTTCTATTGGATATTTTGCCTTACTATATCAATATTACACCTGAATATTTTCCCATTTCATTTGTTTTGACAGATTTACAAGTAGATGAAATAGGCATTTGCACAAACAAAATGAAAATAACATATTTACTGTTATCTGCAATTTTCAAAAGAAATGAATGGTTGAACTTATCACCAAGCATTGTTATTACTGCACTTGAGATTATTTGTCCAGATATACATGTTCCCAGAGTTGATTCTTTAAAACGACACATGTTAAAAGTTGTTTCACGATGTGAACAATCTTCTGAACTTCTGAATCAGAAAGTATCCCTACTTTATACCAACCGTGATGTTAAATTTACTTTAAGTGGTCGAATGACAAATACAGAGTTCTTGTCCATGTTTACTGCAATGTCCAAGCACCATACTATAATGGAAATTTACCAGCAATTTTACCTCACTTCAAACTGAAATCTCCACCATCGTCTGTTGCTGCTCTTAGACAAAAATACAAGAAACTCGTTGAAGTGCGAGATAAATTACAAAATAAATCAGAAGAATGATGACTTAGAACACCTTTTAAACTCGAATTTTGTTCTCCCAACAGATACTAGCAGTATAAAACAATCAAACTTGAATGAAAGCACGAAAAGAAAGTTTGATACATTTGTGAAATTTCAAAGGGAAGTTTCAAGATTAGGAACTGTTATACAAAATATGGAAACAGAATTGGAAAGTTCCTCTACAATTGCTTCTGACTTTAAATTACAATATGAAATGGCACTGGACGAAATATATGAACTGCAAACGGAAATAGATATTTTTGTAAACGAATGCAATAACAATAATCATACAATACATTAATTAAAATCAAAATTATGCCGAATTGAATCAAAATACAAAACTCAAAGTGTTAAGCTGGAGGAAAGTAATAAACGTTTTAACTATCATGAACTTAGAAAATTTCAAAAACGGGAAAGCTATCATAAGAAAGTCATTTATTCACAGAAGGATAAAATAAAGAAATTAAAACTTGACACAAACAAAATTAAAACTGTAGAAACAGAAAAATGGAAGACAGAAAAAAAAACTTACTATAAGAGGCAAAATAATGAATTAAAACAAAACGACTCGGAACAAAAACAACTTATATCAAAACTCCAAAAACAAGTTTCCGAAAGAAACAGGAATAGTGCTTGTTTGACGGAACAGGTAGCTGTTCTTCTTGATGAAAAAATTTCGATGATACATTTTCGGATGGGAAGTATCTTCCAGCTGTCCGTCAAGTTGTTCAAGACTTGCAATCTTTTGGTGTAGGAGTTAAACATATCGGCCAAACTATCCACTCAGTACTAAAGCATTTATTGGGGGTAGATGAATTAAAACTTCCGTCAGAATCTTCAAATCGAAGAATGATTTTGGAATCTAACTTACTCGCAAAAATACAAAATTGGTGAAATATTGATACACAGTCAAATTTCAAACACATTCCATTTTGATGGTACAACTGACACACAGCAACACTTTTTGGGCTTTCAAATTTCAACTAACCATGAAAACTTATCATTATCTTTGAATGAAAACGTACGAGGTGACACACAGACTCAGGTCGAAACAATTAAAGACAATTTTATGGAGATAGCGAATTTAGTTTCACAATCAAATGAAGATCTCAACGAAAATTACGCAAAATTAATGCTCAGTTTTAAAAACTTGATGTCTGATCAACATATTGTTGATAAAATTTTCTATGACGAATTTGTTAAAATGAGTAGCGATCATTTACAAAACTTTCAAAGTAACTGAGGCACAATGTCAGATTATGAACAAGAACAAGCTTCTGAAATACACCAATGGTTTTGTCACTTGCACCTTTTGGCAAATATGGATGATAGTGTTAATAAAGCTTTAAAAGAATATGAAAAGATTGTAACGGATGGCACTGGTAAACTTGGAAGAAGTCAACTTCCCACATTTTCAAGTTGGTCTGACAAGGACAGTGCAGCTGTTAGATGCATACGTACAGTTTGCAGTGCTCTGGTGTCTGGTGGTAACGCGTCGTCTGGCTGCCCAGAAGATTTTAAAACTTATCTCTTTTCGAAAGGAAAAACTTGTAAATTGAAAAGATTTGATATTACAAGATTTAATATTATATTTGAAAATGCCTTTGCTGTGGTTTATCACAGAAATGATATTATTGAATTTTTCTCAAAATCGTCATCATCATCCTTAAATATTCTTCAAAAATCTGTTCTTTCGGACCTTTAAGACGAAAAAATATTTCAGGAGATTTTATCGGTGGCAATTATTGGAAAAATTATTACCATTCCATTTCTAAAGCTTATTGATAGCAAAACTGTAGCAATACACATTTTGGATTTAAATCATTTTTTTTTCACAATTACAAACAATTTATAACAGTGGTCAAAGGACCCAAGTGACTTCATATCAGGTGAAACTGTTTTGTTCCCTGAAGTTCCGCAATGCAGAGATGACATCTTGGATTCAGTATTTTCAAACGATATGTTAACAGATACTGATGTTACATCAGAAACAGCGAGTTTCGTGTCCTCACATCTTTATCTAACTGTTTCTCGCCTGTTAAAAATCAGTATACATAGCGAAACAATACGTGAAGAATCATTTAATGTCCCGAAACATAATCGTTCAAGTGAAAAAATAATTTGGCGATTTCAAGCAAATTTGCCACTTTATACCAAATGAATCCATGGAACACATAGAGGCCATGTAGGTTAACAACAAAACAAAACGGTTGAATGGCTAGATTTAATGGACCCTGAAATTAAAAAAGCTAAAATTACTTTAGCTATGAAACGAGCGCCTGTATTTATCAGTAAATGGCATGAGCGTAAAATTCAATTAAAACAAAAACGTCTTGACCGGTTAAAGAAAAGAAACCGAAAATGACGTCATAAAGGCGCGCATAATTGACGATTTTTCCCGGTGAAGGACATAACTCGAAAGTGGTCTATAGACTATTTTCATATTACCGACTTTTGACTCCGGATTATATAATTTGTCGACTGGTTGACTTATACATCATGGTACTAAGTCAGGTATGAGCAAGCTAAAGAAGTAAAACCAAGCGTTCAATCGGTACAATTTTGGGGAAAATTACCTGCTTAACCATTTTTTTCACTACAAAATCATCGGAAAACAGTAAACTTTCCCTCAAATTACACCGATTATATGTTTGATTTTACTTATTTTGGTTGCTCTTACTTGACCGAGTACCATGATGTCCAAGGTAACCAGTCGACAAATTATATAATCCGAGTCAAAAGGTGGTAATATGAAAATAGTCTATTATGAAGTATACTGTAACATTTCTTTAAAGCAACAATTGTGCACGTCATTCTCGGGTTTTACAACACGACGTATGCCACTAGTAGAAAATTAAATGTTTATCCTTCCGGAGCAACCGAGTTAATTTACGGTTTTTTTTGTTTTTTTTTTTTTGTGGTATTTTTTTCTTTAATTCGCTGTGTCCTCTTATCAATACCTTTGTTTCTTTCATTAACTTTTTTTGAAACTCTTGAGACCATAGTTTAGGACGAAACAAGAAATCCTGACATTAAGTACACAATTGGTCAGTAAATGTCATTCCCTTTAATCATGTAAGTGGAGTTTTGTATCATTTAATACTGTAACAGCATAGTACATGAGCTTTTTAAAATTTATTACCAACCTTTTCTTTAACTTAAGATGGCCCATAGTAGAGCTTGACATATTGCATGGAACCTTTGTCTATTGTTGAAAATGTCTTTTGGTTTTAACGTTGGGTAGCTGTCTTATTGACGTATATATGTCCCACATCTTTTGTTCAAACTAAGAAGTTAACCTGGAAGAGTAGTTTTATTTTCATTTGACATTTCTAGGAATTTCTTGCTTTATTTTGATTATAATTGAACAGTACATTTCAAAAGAAGGCTTTTATTGAAAAAGAGATATTTAATAGTAAGAATTTAAATATTCAAACACAAAAAAAATAAGAATTCAATAAAGGATTTGATAATTAAAAAAAATCATTTGTTTTAGATCAATATAGAATAAATTGTAGTCAATCAATGAAACTCAGTGCTTGGTTCATTTACAGCCGGAGAAATTTCTATAATCGATGTGATCGTTTAAACTATGTTCACCATCTTCCAGAGAAAAGGTTATAGCCTGACGACATATGTACACAGCAGCCCCATCTAAAACAAAAGAGATATCATGAATTTAAAGTCCCCATTTTCAACAAAAGTAATGGTTAATACAACACTTAGTTTAAAATACTGCAACAGTTATCACTTGTTGCGACTTAATTCGACTTCCGAAGAATACATTTTCCGCATGAATGCACTGAATTTCAGTTGCAAAGTGAAAAGTCTGTTCCAAATGTCATATATATATATATATATATATATAAGTACGTCTGAGCCAGTGACAACTCTACAACAGATTTATCCATCGGATCACCAGCAGTGATGGTGATACATGGCTGTGTACATTATGTATATACAACTCGTCTAAATATCAACCCAACAATGTTAGATCTGTAAATTTGCTTTCGCAAATTTTTGTTCTTCCTCGCCGGGATTCGAACCCATGCTACTGAGATATCGTGACACTAAATCGCCTGCACTGTAGCCGTCCCGCTAGACCACACGACCACCTGGGCTTCAAAATGAAGCTTTCGGTGGCCGGGTGTTACCTTTCCACGTCAGTTTTAATCTAGCGTCGTACTACAGTACATGATATATAAGGCATGGAGATGTTAATGTAAGATACAGTCACAGAAAATAACTATATTTATAAGTACGTCTGAGCCAGTGACAACTCTACAACAGATTTATCCATCGGATCACCAGCAGTGATGGTGATACATGGCTGTGACTGTATCTTACATTAATTTGTAGGATCCTTTACTATAGATAATAGCGGCGAGGGAAGAACAAAAATTTGCGAAAGCAAATTTACAGATCTAACATTGTTGGGTTGATGTTTAGACGAGTTGTATATACATAATGTACACAGCCATGTATCACCATCACTGCTGGTGATCCGATGGATAAATCTGTTGTAGAGTTGTCACTGGCTCAGACGTACTATATATATATATATATATATATATATAAAATATATAGTTGTTATTGACTTTGAACTAGCTGTCAGTAACTGCGAGTCCTCTCAGATCTGTTACAGTAGTACTTAGTGTCCTTTTGTTGTGAGGGATAAGGGATGGATAAATACCCTGCCACGTCCAGTCTGTTTTTATGTTTGATGTTTTTTTCTGCTTTGTATCGATCTGATGAGTTAAGCCTTTTTCAACTGATTTTTATAGCTTGTTCTTATGTTGTGCTGTTACACCACTGTCCCAGGTAAGGGAGGTTGAGCGCTCACAAACATGTTTAACCCCGCGTCATTCTTTATGTGCCTGTCCCAAGTCAGGATCCTGTAGTTCAGTGGTTGTCATTGGTTCATGTCGGTCATATTTGTTTTCGTTAATTGTTTTGTTATAAATTAGGCCGTTAGTTTTCTCAATTTAATTGTTTCATATTTTTCATGTCGGGGCCTTTTATAGCCGACTATACGGTATGGGTTTTTCTCATTGTTGAAGGCCGTACGGTTGCCTATAATTGCTTATATCCACTTTATTTGAACTTTGGTGAATAGTTGTCTCATTGGCAATCATACCTCATCTCCTTATTTTTATATAAAACTTCTTTCTTTAAAACATGCAGCTGTTTTCGTCAACCGTTTGGCTTTTAAAATCTAACAGCGTAGATTTTAATTCCTAAAGTATATTCAGAGCGACAAGAAAGTTATGGAATTTCTCTTTAAACGCTTTTTATGCCAACATTCCAAATTTGGCTGGCTGAAATAGACGGTCAGGACTGAACAAAATACGGAATCTGTTTTCAATGTCTTTGAGTTCAATGTTTACAAACACATTTTGTAGTCCAACATTTCAAAAGACACAACAATTTCATCATTTTATAACAGATACATTTTGTACGTGAAAGTTGCAATCAAATTATAACAACATTGGTGTGCAAAGATATTTGCAACCGTCATCTCTTGTTAGATATATTATTAAAAAGTAAAATAACAAAAATACCGAACTCCAAGGAAAATTCAAAACGGAAAGTCCCTTATCAAATGGCTAAATCAAAAGCTCAAAAACATCAAACTAATGGAAAACAACTGTCATATTCCTGACTTGGTACAGGCATTTCCTTATACATGTAGAAAATGGTGGATTAAACCTGGTTTTATAGCTAGCTAAACCTCTCACTTGTATGAGAGTCGCATAAAATTCCATTATATTGACAACAATGTGTGAACAAAACAAACAGACATAATAGGTAAAAATGTCAAAAATAGGGTACAGCAGTCAACATTGTGTTGTAATCTTAATCACTATATAAACAAACAAATGTCCACAAAGAAAACAAAATGGCATATAGACAAAGCACATAAGCAACAATAAAAGACAAAATTACAAAAATGACCATAGCACAATAATACAATGGCGGGATGTATAAGTACCGAGCCACGCCAAAAGGATATTACCTAAAATGGACTTAACAGTAAGTACGTTTACCATCAAAACTATATATATTATATCGCTTTCTAGACAGAGCAAGTGTTAATTTAGACGGGTAAATAATATAGGTTGATAGAACGTAAGGTACTAAAATGACAATGAAATTGTGAGGAACATTGTTGGTGGTGTATGTATAAAATTTTGAATGGCTGACGTGAAATTGTGAACTTGAGATACACAAAACGAGAAACCTTTACAAAAATTCCTTATTTCTTACTACAAAAGCGACACGAAAATGGTGGTGTGCTTTCCATTTAAATGTGGGTATATTATCTGTAAACATATGATCACGACGCATGTTTTGTCATAATCTTCATGACGTGCGCTTCTAAATTGTGTCATATATAAAAATTACTCTCCTACTTTTTAAAATTCTAAAGAGGTCTAAATTACCAATAATGGAACAATAAACCATGTTATTACAGCTCGCTAACCGGCTCTTAATATGACGAACAACCTTTCGACTCTCCATTAAAAACTAAATTTTCAGGAAACATTATATCTACTCGTTAATACATGCATTATAACCCTTTATAATAAATTCCTTATTTCTTACTACAAAAGCGACACGAAACCACTGTCCCAGGTCAGGGGGTTGGCGCGCCTTCAAACTAGTTTAACCCAACCATATTCTGTATGTGCCTGTCCCAAGTCAGGAGCCTGTAATTCAGTGGTTGTCGTTTGTTGCTGTATATCATATTTGTTTTTCGATCATTATTTTGTACATAAATCAGGCCGTTAGTTTTCTCGTTTGAATTGTTTTACATTTGTCATTTCAGGGTCTTTTATAGTTGACTATGCGGTATGGGTTTTACTCTTTGTTGAAGGCCGTTCGGTGACCTATAGTTGTTAGTTTCTGTGTCATTTGGTCTCTTGTGGAGAGTTGTCTCAGTAGCAATCATACCACATCTTCGTATTTTTATATTAACATTTCCAAATCACTTAAAATCTTTAATTAATGATACAATTTCAATATAACATAAGAAGTAATGGTGTCACATTGTTACTTACATTTTAAGCAAACACTTCGTTTTCCATTTAATGCATTTAGGATGCAGGACGTTGAAGTAAGAAATGCCTACGGCATTTGCATCGTTCTTTTGGCTTCCGTCTACTGATTTAAGACAGTTAAAAGGACATCTTCACAATCACAAGAGCTCCTGTGGAAATTAAATGATTCAAAAGCTTACATTTGTGAATAACAATGAATGTGTACTTGTTGTTATTTATTGTCTTCAAGATGTGTTTAATATTCTGTAGTTGTTGCTGTTTCAATTGTCTTCTGGTTGTGTTTAATTTTGCTTCAGTTGTAGCTGTTTAAATGTCTTAAAGATTTGTTTAGTTTTCTGTAGTTGTTGCTGTTTTATTTTTCGCAAGACGTCGTTTTCTTAATAAATTAATAAACTCATCATAGATAGCAAGATTAAAACTTTGTACGCCAGACGCGCGTTTCGTCTACAAAAAGTAAAATCACAAAATACCGAACTCCGAGGAAAATCCAAAACGGAAAGTCCCTAATCAAATGGCAAAATCAAAAGCTCAAACACATCAAACGAATGGATAACAACTGTCATATTCCTGACTTGGTACAGGCATGTTCTTATGTAGAAAATGGTGGATTAAACCTGGTTTTATAGCTAGCTAAAGACTCATCGGTGAGACTCGAATCAAAAAAGTTAAAAAGGCCAATTAAAGTACGAAGTTGAAGAGCATTGAGGGCCCAAAATTTTGAAAGGTTTTGCAATAGGGGACTAATATTTTCAACATGTTTTAACAAAAAATGTCTTCCAACTCACAGTTTACATGTTACATAGTGAAGAATGAGTTTCTATGTCTGCGCCAATGTTACGCGTTCGCAAATATTGTTTTTGGATTTAGCACATCAAACTAAATTTGACTGTGGTTGGACTCTGGTTTGGTCGATACCTTTCGGTCATATAGCTCTTCGAGTATTCAGGAATAAGTGTATTTATTCATCCTTGGCTGTAATTGTTTTGGAGGGTTAAAACTTTGAGCATTCCTGATGAAAGTAAATAAGATAAGCGTTCGGACGCACCAACTTTGTAAAGTGTTATTTTCAATAACTTCAAAATTTTGCATCTGACATTTTGACAAATGCCTTAAAATCTTTTCTTGGTTGCTATTGCAACAGTGGTAAACAAAACTGTAAATACAATTGTTTTATCACGGATGCGTAAAATGCCTTTCTAACTATTTTTGCGGCTATTTATTTTCGCTAATTTCGGAAGTTGTCACTATGTATTTATATTTAGAGAAAAAATCTTCAAAGATATCAGGCCTATAATTTTGTACGCCTAACGCGCATTTCGTGTCCTACAAACACATCAATGACGCTTGAATAAAAAAACATAAAAGGACAAATAAAGTACAAAGTTGAAAAGCATTGAGGACCCAAAATTTCCATACGGTTTTGTTAAATAAAGCTATGGTAAGCAAAGAATATCAAAATTTGACATTTTAACGACAGTTTATATTTCTCATGTTATTTTTCTTTTCGCAAAAGTTGCTAGAATTAATCTGTCGTGAAATTAATCGGTTTATAGTATAATACAAGAGAATACTTTATTTTACACTCACACTGTAGAAATTCCTATATTCCATATTTCATAGTTCTTTTCAAATGATTTTATAGATATAGGACAATAGTCATGAGTTCTGCAGCAGCTGTCTAACTGGTCCAAACTTCCAAGATCATCATAGTTATTTGCCCTGTCTCCTTTGCTACACCATTTAGTATCTGAAACAACATCAATTGCATGCAGTACATAAATACAGCAACTAAAACATATAACGCGACATAACTCTCGAGACTTAAGCTTTGAAATGCAAACATTTAATTGTATTTATATTTCTAAATTTGAATTTGAAATTTAAAAGAACAGCCTTAGGAAGAATTAAATATTAATATGTTTTGTCGTATATAAAAATCCTGACAGAAGTATTTTTAAAATTGTAGATGGAAATAAACTCTCATGCCTTCACTTTCCCTTCTCCGATTTGATAATTGTTTTAATTTCCTCCAAAATTATTAACACAATTACAACTATCTTTTGATGTGTCAATCTTTTTGCTTTCTTAGTTTGTCCGTTCATCTTTATGTGTTTTAGCTTTTGTTTTCGGTCATTATAACAATAAGGAGAGTGGTATGAGATAACTTTCCAACAACGCCCAAATGACGTGGGTATAAACTATCAGTCATATTACGACCTTCAACAATGCACAAAACCAATACCATCAAGTATGCCATACCAATTTTGTACTTACATGAGCAAACGACGGGTGCAGCATGTGGAGCAGGATCTGCTCCCCATCAGGAGCACCAAAGATCACTCCAGTTTTATTGGGGTTTGTGAGCTCAGTCATTTGTATTGTTAACTGTTATTTGTCTTTTGGTCGTTTTTGTTTTATGCTATTACATTGTCAACATGTGGAGCAGGATCTGCTCCCCATCAGGAGCACCAAAGATCACTCCAGTTTTATTGGGGTTTGTGAGCTCAGTCATTTGTATTGTTAACTGTTATTTGTCTTTTGGTCGTTTTTGTTTTATGCTATTACATTGTAAACATGTGGAGCAGGCTTTGCTCCCCATCAGGAGCACCAAAGATCACTCCAGTTTTATTGGGGTTTGTGAGCTCAGTCATTTGTATTGTTAACTGTTATTTGTCTTTTGGTCGTTTTTGTTTTATGCTATTACATTGTCAGTTAGTTTAAACGATTTGCATCTAAAAATGTCTGGTAAGGTATTGTGAGGGTTTTTTTTTTTTTTTTTATTTTAAGATGTTTTACACAGTTATCATTCATTTTCATCACACAGTTTATTTTTATATGCTTGTATCTTTAAAATATTACACGGATATATCTGTACTTTACGTCTTTTACCATATTTTTTGTTATACATTCTTATACATGTAACACTGATCGTTGTTTCAGAATAGTTCCAATTATAACATACTTGGATAAATTACGTCCCATGATGCCTTGGAACCAATGAAGAGGCACACTATAAGAAGAGTTGGAAAAATGTTTTCTGTCAAAATTCTTTTACAAAATGTAAATTTGCTCTGTAAATCTGTGAAAACAATTACAAAATGTATACATACATTATGTGTACTATAAACATTTGCTGGAGACCGATTTGTTTCAGGCAATTACAATTTTAGGATTGTTACTGTTCCGTCTATTTTCCATTGCTCAGGCTGGACATTAAGAGTAGGAAAATATATTACAATGCGGTATTAAATATTTGCTGCAACTCATAAATCAAGCTTTTATGGAGATGATTGAATGAGCATACACAAAAGAAATACATGATAGTTAGTTTAGAACAAGAACAGTTTATTCCCTTTGCATAGATGTTCAAGTTTTATTATTAAGAAGAACAAGTGTGGACACATATCAGTGTGGATAGTATGTTTGAATAATTGACTGTTTTCTGACAAAAAAGTGTTCTATGGTTTTTTGTCCAAAGTGTTCTATGTTAAACTGTGTTCCACAGTGACAGCCATCCTGAATATCAGACCAGTACCAGACACTAAAACATTGTAGTGTCGGTTATCCTAATTGGTTTTTATGTTGAAGATTATCTGACATGGAGGAGACACTTTTGTACATGTTATATAGATAACCTATTAATGATTCTGTTAAAATATGTTCCACTACTTTGCTTTTGGATAAAAGCAAAATACAAAATTAGTAGAGGAACAAATAAGCTGCATTTCCGTATTATATGTGATTTTAATATGCACGATGGTTTATAAGAACCTGTATGTATGTTCTTCTCGTATGGTTCGAATTATGTCCGTTGTGGTGGGCATTTCTTGCTTGGAACACTGTAGTTAATTAAGGAACATCCAAGTACCATTAGTGAAAGATTTCGTTTACATGTTCGAAATTGTTTCTTAGAAGATGTCTAATAGTTCAAAGTGATGAAATTACCTGGCATACACATGGGGCTAGATGAGCAAAACAGTACACTTCTGTTGTATTAAACATGTATTTTAATTCTTTCTTTAAAATGTCTTTTCTTAGATTCTCCAAGGCCTGGTTGAAGATATATAAACATGATAAAAGACAAATTTACCAGTATGAAATAGTTTTGATAACATGGTATATCCAATTTATGTTCTTATGATTCTTAATTTCTAGAAATAAATTATGACAAATAGTGTAGACTAAAGGAAATATGAAAAGGTATTGCAGAATTATCATTGTTTCAAGGTTTTGTTATGTTGATGAAATATAAATGAAACCTGTAGGATGCAGTTTTGTTGTGGTATAAAAATAAACAGTGATGTAATCAGGCAATTAAAATTTACACAAACTAAGAAATAACGAATGAATGATAAAAGTTGAATATTGAAAGATAATGTTATTAAGAAGAATAATAGTTATTATGTTTCAGATACAAAACCGTAACTCAGTTGTAATCATATCTTTTTTTTTTTTTTTTTCTTTTGTATGTAACGTCAGTTTTGATACACACAAAATATAAAGATCTTAGAATTTACATGGGACTGTCAATTAAAATATTACCAAGTGACTAACTTCACAGGTACCTTTTGTATTCATCCTAAAATAGAGTTATATAAAACGTACTTACCTCAGGACAAAACAAATCAAATTCAAAACTTAACACTTAAATGAAAAGTAAAATGTGGGTCAATCTGATTTTACCATAAATAAACACATTGATGTTCTATCTTAAAATCATCTAATCAAGCTTTATAAATTTAAACTACTTATTATCTGCGATCTAACATCCAAAGTAAAGCTTTAGGGATTTTGATAATCTTTACCTATGCACCTGGTCATGAAATACATGTATGTGACCTTCATATTATGGTATATGGTCAATCTCTAAACACCTTAACACAATATTATATTACTCTATGATAATGTGTTTCTAAGACTTCGCACAAGCAAGACGCTTGGTTATCCAAATAGTTCGAATCGCTTTCGTTTAGCAAATTTAAAACTATAATTTGATATGTTTGAGTTATGATTTCTCTAGTTTATATTTGTTTAAAAAAATCTTTTCTACAGAAATTGCGAAAAGGAAAATTATAACAAAAATACAGAACTCAAGGAAAATTCAAAACGGAAAATCCTTTAACAAATGGCAAAATCAAAAGGTCAAAGACATCAAACGAATTGAATACAACTGTCTTATTTCTGACTTGTTACATCATTTCCTTGTGTAGAAAATGGTGAGATATATGCATATTTTAAAATATTCATGGGTGCAAATTGTCTGAATTTTGGTGTGTATGTGAATTGATCACCATCGTCATTACTATCGCCGTCGTCGTCACTTTAATCATTGTCGTCGTCTGACTATTATCATCATCATTAAAAATATAACACGACGATAGTTTAACACATGACGACGGATATGTTTCAATTGTCGTAACAATAATCCCGTTCTCTTTTCTCCGAATGTAACCTACCTAATTAGACATATCACCGGGTTTGTACTTACACGAGCAAGACGACGGGTGCACTTGTGGAGCAGAATCTGCTTACCCTTCTGGAGCACACGCGATCAACCCCGGTTTTTGCGGGGTTCGTGTTTCTAAGTCTTTAGTTTTTATGTTGTGTTTTGTAAACTGTTGTTTGTGTTTGATCTTTTCCGTTTTTTTTTTTTTTTTTTTTTTTTTTTTTTTTTTTTTTTTTTTTTGTTGCCATTGCATTGTCAATAGATATAAGAAGATGTGGTATGAGTGCCAATGAGACAACTCTCCATCCAAGTAAAAATTTATAAAAGTAAACCATTAAAGGTCAAGGTACGGCCTTCAACACGGAGCATTGGCTCACACCGAACAGCAAGCTATAAAGGGCCCCAAAATTAATAGTGTAAAACCATTCAAACGAGAAAACCAACGGTCTAATCTATATAAAAACGAGAAACGAGAAACACGTATGAACTACATAAACAGACGACAACTACTGTACATCAGATTCCTGACTTAGGACATGTGCAAACATTTGCAGCGGGATTAAATGTTTTAATGGAACCAAACCTTTGTTTTTGACTTATGCTTTGGAATATTCCTTTGGTTTCTTCCGTCTCCCTTTAATCAATTAGATAGGTCAATTTGAATATAATAACTTAATAGAAAAAACAAAGGATATGGGGTATCCATCCATGACACAAAATCATTTCATGCACAGCAAAAACACACAGAAAGCAAAGAGATAGCGCTTTTATTACTGTTCATCTCAAAGTCACAGTGAGGCCTTGAATATAGTAACTTGCATGAATTGTTGAGTTATAGTTTAAAAGAACTCGGGTATCGCGTCTGAAAGAAAACAAAATAAAAAAACTACCTTTTAATCCAATCTGCTACAGGTATATTGAAATCTAATACTTTTATGTTCAAATATCTTAGTAAGTTACAGATAATAATGTATGACTAATCATTGATCCGTGATTCTTATAAAATATTTTCTTAAAACTTCTATCATGCATTCAAGATATGCACGATTTAACTAAAACAGGATAATGTATTTTTACTTAAATTGATGAAGATTAAAGTACAAAATGTATGTTAAAACATTTTAATTGTAATAAAACCAATTTTATTTACTTCAATATTTCTAATCTGTTTTATTTTTAATATAATAATTATATATACGAAATATTAGAATATAACATTTAGGTGTTAGACTTTTAATTTTGTGCACTATGATATATGTCTTTTCGCTGAACAAGTATACATTATTGTTTAGGGGTTAGCTGAAGTCTGACTGCCAATGCGGGATTTTGCGATGCGATGAAGACCCATTGGTGGTTTACTGCTGTTTTAGCTCTTTGATCAGATTGTTATCTCTTTGACACATTCCCTTTTTATTCTTTATTCTATACTTTATAACTGTAGAATACCGTGTTATTTTCACTGATGAATATTGAGTCCAAGATACGATGAACTGTCTATTTCGGTTAAATACCGAGTTAAATTCACTGATCAATATTGAGTCTAACATACGGTGCACTTTCTATCTCGGTTAAATACAGAGTTAAATTCACTGATGAATATTGAGTCTAACATACCGTGCACTTTACATCTCGGTTAAATACCGAGTTGAATCCACTGATGAATATTGAGTCTAACATACCGTGCACTTTCTATCTCGGTTAAATACCGAGTTGAATTCACTGATGAATATTAAGTATACCATATGGTGCGCTTTCTGTCTCGGTTAACTACAGAGTTGAATTCACTGATGAATATTGAATATAGCATATGGTATGCTTTCTGTCTGGGTCAACAACAGAGTTGAATTCACTCAAGAATATTGAGTATATCTTACGGTGCACTTTCTATCTCGGTTAAATATCGAGTTGAATTCACTCATGAATATTGAGTGTAACATACTGTGCACTTTCTATCTCGATTAACTATCGAGATGATTTCACTAAAGAATATCGAGTTGAACATATGGTGCTCTTGCTATCTCGGTTAAATATCGAGTTGAATTCACTTTTGAATATTTGTTATACCATACGCTGCGTTTTCTGTCTCTGTTAACTACAAATTTGAATTCACTGAAGAATATTGAGTATAGCATTCGGTGTGCTTTCTGTCTGGGTTAACTACAGAGTTGAATTCACTCACACTACAAACCATTGAAAGTCTGAAATGACCTATATTTGTACTCGACTGCACTGATTTTCACTCGACCAGTCGGAATTGGTCTGAAATTTACTTGATATAACTCGACTATAGTCTGAACCATACTTAACCGTCTGAACTTGTACTCGACCAGTACTTAACGATTTTATTTGCGTCTGAAATATGCTCGACCTAGTCTGAATAATGCTCGACTTAGTCTGAACCATACTCGACCTAATCTGAACCGTACTCGACCTAGTCTGAACCATACTCGACCAACTCTTAACCAAGCTAGACCTATTTTTGTATCTATCTATTGTATTTCATCAATTTAGGAACTGTTTTAACGGCCATTTCCCTGGCTAGAAATGTGAACAACAAGTTGAAATTTAAAACGTATTCAATATGGCATTGAAACCAAAATTTCAGAATAAACATAATATAAATTCAACACCATATTCATCAACACTTACATATATATATATCACCTTTAAAATAAAAATAAAACAAGCTGATCAAATAATCTCAAAACTGAATTGTGACTAATATTTTCAATGTTATTCAAAATTTTTGAATGTTTCAGATATATTTTATGGTAACTGTACAATTTTCACCATTTACTTAAGCCTTGTATAGATTTATGGTGTCAGTTGAGTTTAGTTAATAACGCAGTGAACATTTTTTATCAAAATATTTTTAAAATAGTATATGAAGCAACTTAATAAATTTAAAAATCACACCTTTGTTTTGTAAAACCACGAATTTAATATAATCATGATAATAGAACTTCCATAGCAATCCTTGATAACCATTTAAAAAGGAAATGTGTTCCAAAGTTGCAGAAAAATTTATTTCAATCAAATTTAAATAACTTTAATTAAAGACACGGCATAACAAGAAGCACTTTGATAAGGTTTAATTACCTCAGTACATGTGTGTTTTACAGGTAAAAGAAATCCCTATTTTCTTAAACTCGTGTATTACTTATCTAGTGAATTCAAAAGGCCTTGCGATTTAAGTTTTTACAGGATATTGCAATTTTAATGAATGTTAATTAGAAATTAATTCTCTCTGACCAGGTGTGATCTTTTAATGAGTTTGCCCCAAGCAGGAGGTATTACTTTATACTTTACCACTAATCAGAAGAAAATTTTATTTATTTCTTTAATTTTTTATCACTTTTGATATATATGATACATAATATATCCCAAATTATAATAAGAATAGATATATTTCTAATATACGGTTAAACAATTTCAGTGATTTTTGGCTGTTGTTAAATCATTAAAAGATAATTATATATTTATTGTATGCAACCATAAAACCTATGTAGTTTTTCTTTAGGAATTTAGGAAAATTAAGTTTAAAAAAAAAAAAAAACACATGCCAAACAAGAAGCACCTTAATAAGGTTTTATTACCCTCAGTAAAGGTGTGGTTTTAGGTAAAAGAATTTTTTTTAACAAAACTCTAAAACTTTAAAATTAATATAATTAAATTATTATGCAAGATAATTTGATTTAACTATCTCTATTTGATAAATCTGAGAATCATGTAAGGATGTAAAATATGTTTTATATATATATCTTTATTTTATTGTGGCTGTTGTCATGTCAGAAAAAAATTAATTTTACTAGCTAAAATTAAAAACAAAATAGAGGTTATTTGGTCAAGCATGGTTCAGACTGGTCGAGTATTGTTAAGGGCCTTTGGTCGAGTATGGTTTAGACTGAAAAATAGGTCGAGTACAGGTCGAGAATGGGTTAAGACTGTTTCAGACTGGTCGAGTAATAGTTCAGACTATTTTCAATGGCAAAATCAAGGTCAAGTACAAATCAGTACGGTCGACTATGGTTAGGACTGGGGTCGAGTAATGTCGAGTAAAATTCAGACCAATTCAGACTGGTCGAGTAAAATCAGTACAGTCGAGTACAGATATAGGCCATTTCAGACTTTTACTAGTTTGTAGTGTCATGAATATTGAGTCTAACATACGGTGCACTTTCTATCTCGGTTAAATACACAGTTGAATTCATTGATGAATATTGAGTCTTAGATATGATGCTCTTTCTATCTCGGTTAAATACAGAGTTGAATTCACTGATGAATATTGAGTAAACCATATGGTGCGCTTTCTGTCTCGGTTAACTACAGAGTTGAATTCACTGATGAATATTGAGTCTAACATTTGGTCCACTTTCTCTCTCGATTAACTACGGAGTTCAATTCACTCATGAATATTGAGTATACCAACCGGTGCACTTTCTATCTCGGTTAAATACCGAGTTGAGTTCACTGATGAATATTGAGTGTAACATACTGTGCACTTTCTATCTCGATTAACTACCGATTGAATTCACTGTTGAAATTGAGTATACCATACGATACACTTTCCATCTCCGTAAACTACAGAGTTGAATTCACTGATGAATATTGAGTATAGCATATGGTATGCTTTTCTCTGGGTTAACTACAGAGTTGAATTCACTGATCAACTTTCTCTATCTCGGTTAACTACAGAGTTATAGCATATGGTATGCATATGGTATGCTTTCTCTCTGGGTTAACTACAGAGTTGAATTCACTCAAGAATATTGAGTATACCATACGGTGCACTTTCTATCTCGGTTAACTACAGACTTGAATTCACTGATGAATATTAAGTATAACATACGGTGCACTTTCTGTCTCGGTTATCTACCGAGTTGAATTCACTGATGAAAATTGAGTCTATCATACAGTGCACTTTCTGTCTCTATTAACTACCATTGGGATTCACTAATGAATATTCAGTCTTAAATACGGTGCTCTTTCTATCTCGGTTAAATACCGAGTTGAATTCACTGATGAATATTGAGTATACCATACGGTGCACTTTTGATCTCGGTAAACTACCGAGTTGAATTCACTGATGAATATTGAGTATAGCATATTGTATGCTTTCTGTCTGGGTTAACTACAGATTTGAATTCACTCAAGAATATTGAATACACCATACGGTGCACTTTCTATCTTGGTTAAATACCGAGTTGAATTCACTGATGAATATTGAATATAGCATATGGTATGCTTTCTGTCTGGGTAAACTACAGAGTTGAATTCACTCAAGAATATTGAGTATACCATACGGTACACTTACTATCTCGGTTAACTACAGACTTGAATTCACTGATGAATAATGAGTATACCATACGGTGCACTTTCTGTCTCGGTTACCTACCGATTTGAATTCACTGATGAATATTAAGTCTAAGATACGGTGCACTTTCTGTCTCGGTTAACTACCGACTTGAATTCACTGATGAATTTTGAGTCTAACATATGGTGCTCTTTCTATCTCGGTTAAATACAGAGTTGAATTGACTGATGTATATTTAGTATACCATACAGTGCGCTTTCTGTTTCGGTTGACTACAGAGTTGAATTCACTCATGAATATTAAGTATACCATACGATGCGCTTTCTATCTCGATTAACTACAGAGTTGAATTCACTGATGAATATTGAGTATACCATACGGTGCATTTTCTATCTCGGTTAAATACCGAGTTCAATTTACTGAAGAATATTGAGTGTACTATACGGTGCACTTTCTATCTCGGATAACTACAGAGTTGAATTCACTGATGAATATTGAGTCTAACGTACGATGCACTTTCTGTCTCTATTAACTACCAAGTTGAATTCGCTGATGAATATTGAGTCTAATATACGGTGCTCTTTCTATATCGGTTAAATACCGAGTTGAATTCCCTGAAGAATATTGAGTCTAGCATATAGTGGGCTTTCTTTCTCGGTTAATTATAGAGTTGAATTCACTGATGAATATTGAGTATACTATACGGTGCACTTTTTATCTCAGTAAACTACCGAGTTGAATTCACTGATGAATATTGAGTATAACATATGGTGTGCTTTCCATCTGGGTTAACTATCGAGTTGAATTCACTGATGAATATTGAGTCTAACATACAGTGCACTTATGGTCTCGGTTAACTACCGAGTTGAATTCACTGAAGAATATTGAGTTCAACATATGGTGTGCTTTCTGTCTGTGTTAACTACCGAGTTGAATTCACTGATGAATATTGAGTCTTACATACGGTGTACGTTCTGACTTGGTTAACTACAGAGTTGAATTCACTGATGAATATTCAGTCTAACATATGGTGCACTTTCTATCTCTGTTAACTACAGAGTTGAATTCACTCATGAATATTGAGTCTAACATATGTTGCCTTTTCTATTTTACCCGAATTTTAACCAACCCCATTTCAAAGAAATTCTGGGTTTTCCCCCCCACAAAAAAAAAGTTTATCAAACAACCCTTTTAAAAAAAATTTTTATTTTTTTTTAATTTCCTTTTTTTTAAATTCCTTTTTTTAATTTTTTTTAAATTTGAAAAAAACCCAAAATTTAAAATTAAAATTTAAAACACAATTAAATTTTTGTTATTTTTAAAAATGTAATTTTTTGTTCCCCCGTTGAAATCTTAATTTTTCCCCCTTTTTCCCTTTTTGACCCAACTGGTTTGAAAAGCCCACCTTGGGTTAAAGTTTTAAAATGTTTGGGGGGTTTTTAAACTTTATTTTTTTAATACGTTTAAAAATTTTTAAAATCCCCTTTTTTTTTAAACTTTGAGGTTTTAAGATTAAAAAAAACCCATTTTGAAATTTTGGGTTTATTTTATTAAAAAGGGAAAATTTAAAAGGGCAAAAAAAGAGAAAATTTTTTTTTAAAAAATTAGTTTAAATTTTAAAATTAAATTTTTTAAAATTTTTTAAAATTTTTTTTTTTTAAAATTTTGTTTTTAAAGGGAATGTTTTGTTTTTGTTATTTTTTTGGAAAATTTTTTAAACCCCCGTATTTTTAATTTTTTTTTTCCGGAAATTTTACCTTTTTTTTACGCCCAATTTTAAAAAGGTTAAGGGGATAAATTTACCCCATTTTCCCAAAATTTTATTTTCATTCCCTTTATATTTTCAAAGTTTTTATTGTTCCTTTTTTTAAATTTTTGGGAAAATATTTTCCCTAATTTTTAAATTTTTTCTTTTGAAAGGGTGTTCCAAAATTAAATTTAATTTTAATTTTAAAGTTTTCCCATTTGGAATCAAACCTTTTATCCCCATTTTTAAAACCCAAAAAATTGGGTTTTTCTTTGGTTTAAAATTTTAAAAATTTTTTAAAAATTTCAAAACCCAAAAAAAATTTCTTTTTCCCTTTTTTTTTTGCCTTTTAAAAAAAGATGAAAAACGTTTTTAAAATTTTATTAAATTAACAAAAGGGTTCCAAAAAATTTGGGGTTTTTTTCAAAACGGGCCAAAAATAAAAATCAAAGAATTTTTTGGAAATTTTTAAAAAAAAAAAAACCAAAAAATTTAAAAGGGCCCTACCAAATGCAAAATTTCAAAAAACCAATTTAAAACAAATCACGTAAATTTTGAATTTCCTTTTTAAAAAAAATTTTAAAAACCTTTTAAAGAAATTTCAAAAAAATGCAAAAATTTTCAAATTGTAAAAAAAGGATATTAAAAAAATTAAATAAGCGCCAAAATTTTTAATTTTTTTAAAAACAAAATTTAAAAAAATTTTTAAAAAATAAAAAAATAAAAAATTTAAACTGGGGAAAAATTTTAATGTACGAAAAAGGGGAAAAAAAATTTTTTAAAAAAAAATTTTTTTTTAGTTTTTGAAAAAATTTTTTTTTCCCTTTATGGTTAAAGGTGCTTTTAAAATATTTAAACTTTTTTTTTTAAAATTTTTTACAAAACCCTTATTAAGGAAACCTTTAAAAAAATTTTTCCCCCTCAAAGGGGGTTTGGTTTCCTTTTAAAATTTTTTTTTTAAAAAAACCCGTTATTTTTCCGGGTTAAAATTTTTTAAAAAATTCCTTATTTTAATTTAAGGGTTTCAAATTTTTTTTGTTTCCCTTTTTAGACAAAAAAGGGTTTTTTCCATTTTTTTTTGGGGGTTTTATTTAATTTCTTTATTTAAATTTTTTTTTTTCTTTAAAGGCAACAACCCTTCCCCTTTTTTTTTTTTTAAAACCCTTTTTCTTAAAAAGCAATGTTTTTTTCCCTTTTTTTTTTAAATCTTTTTCGTAAATTTTAATAAAAGGCCCTTTTTTTTGAATTTTCTTTGCTTTTGGGCCCTTTTCCAATTTGGGGGCCCTTTGTTAAGGCCTACAAATTTTAGTTTTTTGTTTTTTTTGGGTTTTTTCAAATTTTTAAAACCATTTTTTTAAATTTCCCCAAAAAAAAATTTTTTTCCCCAATTTAATTTTTAAAAAATTTTTTCTTTAAAATTGAAAAATTTTTCAACTTTGGGTCAAAAAATTCCAAACCACTTTTTTAAAAATTTTTAAAAAAAAAACCAAAAACCCTAAAAAAATTTTTAAAAGGAAAAAAGGTTTTTTTTTCCAAAAGAAATTTTAAAAGTTTAAAAATAAATTTGGAACAAATTGGGCTTTTAAATTTGTAAAATTTTTTTATTTTACATTTTAAAAAAATTTTTTTTTAAAAATTTTTTATAGAAATAAAATTTTTTTAATTTGTCAAAATAAAATTTAAATTTTGACCAAAAAGGGAACAAAAAAAAAAATTGGAAAATGTTTTAAAAGGGTAACTTTTTTGGTTTAAAACTTTTCCTAAAACCAAACAAATGTAAAAAAAAAAGGATGACAAAAGAAACTTTTTCCCAAAAATTTTAAAAAAAAAAATTTTTAACAAAAATTTTACCACCCAAATTTTAATAAAATTTTGGGTTTTTATTTAAAACCAAAAGAACCCAAAAATTTTTTAAATTTTTGCTTTCCCAAATTTAACCCAAAAAACAAAAAATTTCCCTTTTGAAGGAAAGGTTAAAATTTAAAAAATAAATAAGGGGGAAAAAACTTTTAAAAGGTTTAAATTTCAATAAATTTTTAAAATTTTGTTTTGGGGTTAAAATTTTTGGTTTTTAGTAAAAAAGGAAAACTTTTTTAGGATCAAAAAAAATTTTTCTTTTTATTTTTTTCAAGGCAATTTTGTTTTTTTTTTGGGTAAATTTTTTGAAACCTAACCCCTTTTTCCAAAAAACAATAGGCCCTTTTAAAGGGCAAAAAATTTTAAAAAAAAAAATTTAAAATTTTTAAAAAAAAAAAGGAAAATAAAAATTGAAAAAAAAAATGATTTCTCCCTTTAAATTTATTTTTAAAAATTTTTAAATTTTCCCAAAAAATTTTTTTTCCCGGTTTTTTTCCTTTCTGTTTTTTTTTTATTAAAAAATTTATAATTTCCACCCTTTAAAACCAAAACAAAATTTTCCCTTTCCCGGGTTTTGGGTTTTAAAAACTAAATTAAAAAAAAAAACTTAAAGGGGTTTCCTCAATTAATTTTAAAGGGTTTTTTTTTGTTTTTTTTTTTTGTTTAAAAAAAATTTTTGGGGGAATTTTTTTTAATATTTTTGGCGTTTTTTTTTTAAAATTGTAATTTTCTTTCCCATTTTTATTTCTTCATTGGTTTTTTTTTTTTTTTTTTAAAAAAATTTTTTTTTTAAAATTTTTTTTTTGTTTTTTTTTTTTTTTTTTTTAATTTTGTTTTTGGGTTTCAAAAACAGGGTTTTTATTTAAACTTTTCCAATTTTTTAAAATTTTAAATTAAGTACATTTTTTTAAATGTAAAACACTTGAAATTTTTTTCCAATGGGCCCTTTAATTTTTTTTGTAAAATTTCAGAATTTTTTGAAACCCTTTTTTTGTTTTTTTAAAAGTTAAAAGGGAACTTTCAAAGAAAATTTTGGGTTTTATGTTCCTTCATTTTGGTACAAAAAATTTTTTTGGTTTTTTTTTCTAAATTTTTAAATTTGATTTGGTTTCCCAAAAATCTATTTTTGGGTTTAAAATTTTCCTTTATTGTTAATTTTTTTTTTTCGTTTTGTTTTTGTTTCTGAAAATTTTTTTGTAAAATTTAAATTTTAAATTTTTTTTTTTTTTAAAACATTTACTTTATTTTATTTAAACCGGGGATTTTTAAAAAATTTTTTTTTACCCAACCCTTTTTACCCTTTTTAAAAATAAAATAATTTTAAAAATTTAAAAACGGGTTTTTCTTTAAAATTTTCTTTTCAAACAAAAACTTAAAAATTAAAAATGAAATTTTAAAAATGTAATTTCCGAAATTTTTTAAAAAGTTCTTTTATTTTAAAAATTGGAAAAAATTTTTTAAAATTAAATTTTTTTTTTGTTTGGGCTAAAAAAATTTTTGGCAAATTTAAAGGAAAAAATTTTAAATGGGAAAATTTATTTTGCAATTTAAAATAATTTATATTTAAAAAATTTAAAAAATTTAAAAAACAGGTTTTTTTAAATGTTATAAATAAAAGAAATTTAAATTTTGGTTATTTAAATTTAAAATAATTTTATTTTTCCCAAAAAAAATTTAGTTTTTTGAAAGGTTTTTTTAAAAATTTTAAAAGCCCAAAGAAATCAAATAAAATTTTTTTTTTCTTTTTGGGTTTTTTGTTTTTTTGGAAAAAAAAATTTTGACATTTAAAATAAACTTAAAGTTTTAAAAATTTTAACCTTTTTAAAAAAATTTAAAAAAAAAAAATGTTTTATTAATTTTTAAACAAATGGTTTTATTTTTTTGGTTTTTTTAAATTTTGTTAAATCCTTTTTTGGGGACTTTTAACCTTTTAATAAAATTTCCCAAATTTTTTGTAATTTCAAAATTTTTCTTGAAATTTTTTTAAAAAATTCCCAAAAGGGGAATGGCAATCATACCACATCTTTTTGTTTTTATATAAGCTCTGTGAGTTTTTGCGCCGACATAAACGATTAAGAACGTGACATATTGTATAGATACCTGTCTATTGTTGAACACCATATATGTTGCTCTCTAGATGTGCTTATGTGGTTTTTTGTCGCTTGATTGCGGTCTTATTGGCTTACAACCCACATCTCGAACAGTTGCAGTTCCGTTTGATGTACTTTTAAATCGGTGTATGACAAATCATAAATGAAAGGGTTGTTGAGTATAGATTAATTGCTTTTCTTTCCGTCAAGAATATTCTCAGAAGAAGTAAATCGGTATATTTTAGCACCACATTATTCATCAGTGAATTCAACTCTGTAGTAAACCGAGACATAAAGTGCACCGTATGTTAGACTCACTATTCATCAGAGAATTCAACTCTGTAGTTAACCGAGACATAAAGTGTACCGTATGTTAGACTCAATATTCATCAGAGAATTCAACTCTGTAGTTAACCGAGACATAAAGTGCACCGTATGTTAGACTCAATATTCATCATCGAATTCAACTCTGTAGTTAACAGAGATAGAAAGTGCACCGTATGTTAGACTCAATATTCTTCAGTGAAATCAACTCTGTAGTTAACCCAGACAGAAAGCACACCATATGTTATACTCAGTATTCATCAGTGAATTCAACTCGGTAGTTTACCGAGATATAAAGTGCACGGTATGGTATACTCAATATTTATCTGTGAATTCAACTCTATAATTAACCGAGAAAAAAGCGCACCATATGCTAGATTCAATATTTATCAGGGAATTCAACTCGGTATTTAACCGAGATAGAAAGAGCACCGTATATTAGCCTCAACATTCACCAGTGAATTCAACTTGGTACTTAATAGAGACAGAAAGTGCACCGTATGTTAGACTCAATATTCATCAGTGAATTCAACTCGGTAGTTAATCGAGAGAAAGTGCACCAAATGTTAGACTCAATATTCATCCGTGAATTCAACTTTGTAGTTAACTGAGACAGAAAGCGCACCGTATGGTATACTCAATATTCATGAGTAAATTCAACTCTTTAGTTAACCTAGACAGAAAGCGCACCGTATGGTATACTCAATATTCATCAGTGAATTTAACTCTGTAGTTATTCGAGATAGAAAGTGCACCGTATGATATACTCAATATTCATGAGTGAATTCAACTCTGTAGTTAAACCAGACAGAAAGTACACAATATGTCATACTCAATATTCATCAGTGAATTAAAATCTGTTGTCTACCGAGATAAAAATTAATCGTATGGTATACTCAATATTCATGAGTTAATTCAAGTCTGTAGTTAACCGAGACAGAAAGCGCACCATATGTTAGACTCAATATTCATCAGGAATTCAACTCAGTATTTAACCAAGATAGAAAGAGCACCATATATAACACTCAATATTCTTCATTGAATTCAACTTGGTAGTTAATAGAGACAGAAAGTGCACCGTATGTTAGACTCAATATTCATCAGCGAATTCAACTCTGTAGTTAACAGAGATAGAAAGTGCACCGTATGTTAGACTCAATATTCATCAGTGAATTCAACTCTGTAGTTAACAGAGATAGAAAGTGCACTGTATGTTAGACTCAATATTCATCAGTGAATTCAACTCGATCTGTAGTTAACCGAGACAGAAAGTGCACCGTATGTTAGACTCAATATTCATCAGAGAATTCAACTCTGTGGTTAACCGACACATAAAGTGCACCGTATGTTAGACTCAATATTTGTGAGAGAATTCAACTGTGCTATTAACAGAGATAAAACGTGCACCGTATGTTAGACTCAATATTCATCAGTGAATTCAACTCTGTAGTTAACAGAGATAGAAAGTGCACTGTATGTTAGACTCAATATTCATCAGTGAATTCAACTCTGTAGTTAACCGAGACATAAAGTGCACCGTATGTTAGACTCAATATTCATCAGTGAATTAAACTCTGTAGTTAACTGAGACAGAAAGTGCACCGTATGTTAGACTCAATATTCATCACCGAGATAGAAAGAGCACCGTATATTAGCCTCAACATTCAGCAATGAATTCAACTTGGTAGTTAATAGAGACAGAAAGTGCACCGTATGTTAGACTCAATATTCATCAGTGAATTCAACTCGGTAGTTAATCGAGAGAAAGTGCACCAAATGTTAGCCTCAATATTCATCCGTGAATTCAACTCTGTAGTTAACCGAGATAGAAAGTGCACCGTATGGTATACTCAATATTCATGAGTGACTTCAACTTCGTAGTTAACCGAGACAGAAAGCGCACCGTATGGTATACTCAATATTCATGAGTGAATGCAACTCTTTAGTTAACCTAGACAGAAAGCGCACCATATGTTAGACTCAATATTCATGAGTGAATTCAACTCTGTAGTTAACCGAGACAGAAAGTGCACCGTATGTTACACTCGATATTCATCAGTGAATTCAACTCTGTAGTTATCCGAGATAGAAAGTGAACCGTATGATATACTCAATATTCATGAGTGAATTCAACTCTGTAGTTAAACCAGACAGAAAGCACACAATATGTCATACTCAGTATTCATCAGTGATTTAAACTCGGTTGTTTACCGAGATAAAAAATAACCGTATGGTATACTCAATATTCATGAGTGAATTCAAGTCTGTAGTTAACCGAGACAGAAAGCGCACCATATGTTAGACTCAATATTCATCAGGAATTCAACTCAGTAATTAACCAAGATAGAAAGAGCACCGTATATAACACTCAATATTCTACAGTGAATTCAACTTGGTAGTTAATAGAGACTGAAAGTGCACCGTATGTTAGACTCAATATTCATCAGTGAATTCAACTCTGTAGTCAACCCAGACAGAAAGTGCACCGTATGTAAGAGTCAGTATTAATGAGTGAATTGAACTCTGTAGTTAACCGAGACAGAAAGCGCACCATATGTTAGACTCAATATTCATCAGAATTCAACTCAGTAATTAACCAAGATAGAAAGAGCACCGTATATAACACTCAATATTCTTCAGTGAATTCAACTTGGTAGTTAATAGAGACTGAAAGTGCACCGTATGTTAGACTCAATATTCATCAGTGAATTCAACTCTGTAGTCAACCCAGACAGAAAGTGCACCGTATGTTAGACTCAATATTTGTCAGAGAATTCAACTCTGTAGTTAACCGAGACATAAAGTGCACCGTATGTTAGACTCAACATTCAACAGTGAATTTAACTCTGTAGTTAACCGAGACAGAAAGCGCATCATATGTTAGACTCAATATTCATCTGTGAATTCAACTATGTAGTTAGCAGACCGAAAGCGCACCATATCTTAGACTCAATATTCATCAGGGAATTCAATTAGATATTCAACCGAGATAGAAAGAGCACCGTATATTAGGCTCAAAATACATCAGAGAATTCAACTTGGTAGTTAATAGAGACAGAAAGTGCACCGTATGTTAGACTGAATATTCATTAGTGAATTCAACTCTGTAGTTAACCGAGATAGAAAGTGTACCGTATGTTAGACTCAATATTCTTCAGTGAATTCAACTCTGTAGTTAACCCAGACAGAAAGCACACCATATGTTATACTCAGTATTCATCAGTGAATTCAACTCTGTAGTTAACAGAGATAGAAAGTGCACTGTATGTTAGACTCAATATTCATCAGTGAATTCAACTCTGTAGTTAACCGAGACAGAAAGTGCACCGTATGTTAGACTCAATATTCATCAGTGAATTCAACTCTGTAGTTAACCGAGACAGAAAGTGCACCGTATGTTAGACTCAATATTCATCAGTGAATTCAACTCTGTAGTTAACAGAGATAGAAAGTCACCCCTGGTGGGACTTATTCTCAGGTTTTACAACACGACGGAAGCCACTAGTAGAACATTATCTGTTTACACTTCCTGAACAACCGAGTTCATTTACGGTTTTTTTGTGGTATTTTTGTTTATCATTCTTTACTTTCTATGTCCTCCTAATAATAGTGTACATTTGTTGCTCTCATGAACTTTTTTCTGAATACTCTCGAAACCATAGTTAAGGATAAAACATGAAATCTTGACAAAAAGTCTGAATGTTTGGTAAACCCATTTGATCAGTAAATGTCATTCCTTTTTATCATGTAGGCGGAGTTTGTATCATTTAATACAACAAAGTACATACGCTTTTTAAAATTTATTACTGTAGTTTCATTTTAATCAAGTTTCATCAAGCTATTTTCATTTCACATTTCTAGGAAATTCTTGTTTTATTTTGATTTTAATTGAACAGTACATTTCATTTGAAGGCTTTAATTGAAAAAAGGCATTTGATATTAAGAATTTAAAGATCTTAAAAAAGAAGAATTCAATAAAAATTGTGATATTTAAAAAAAAATTGTATAGGTCTATTTAGGATAAATTATAGTCAATCAATGAAACTCAGTGCTTGGTTCATTTACAGACAGAGAAATTTCTATAGCCGATGTGATCGTTCAACCTATGTCCACCATCTTCCAGAGAAAAGGTTATAGCCTGAAGACTTATGTACACAGCGGCCCCATCTAAAACAAAAGAGATATCATGAATATAAAGTCCCCATTTTCAACAATATACAATTATTGACTTTTGATGAGGTTGATACAATGATTTATCAACCCGAGAGATATGACATTCACCAAGGCTAATGATACAATGATTTATCAACCCAAGAGATATGACATTCACCGAGGCCAATGGCCGAGGGTGAATGTCATATGTCTTGGATTGATAAATCATTGTATCAACTGAAATCAAAAGTAAACAATTGTTTTATTATATGACTTTTTATCCTTCTCCAATTTTCTAGTAGGCTATTTGCTTAAAACACTTTTAAAACTGGTCCCTGTTTTTATACTAAATATATCATCTGATTTTTGCCGCAGTGAATGTAATGTTTTATCAAAGAGGAATTCCTATGCTTTTAGCCAATAGTCATATAATAAAAGTAATTGTATACACTTAGTTTTAAAATTCTGCAACAGTTATCAACTTGTTACGACTTATTTGTGACTTCCAAAGAATACGTTTTCCGAATGAATGCATTGAATTTGAGTTGCAAAGTGAAATGTCTGTTCCAAATGTATATATATGTGCATACAACTTCTTTCTTTAAAACATGCAGCTGTTTTCGTCAACCGTTTGGCTTTTAAAATTCTAACATAGTAGATTTTAATTCTTAAAGTAGTCAGGGCGACTAGAAAGTTATTGAATTTCTCTTCAAACGCTTTTTTTTATGCCAACATTCCAACATTTGGCTGGCTGAAATAGACTGTCAGGACTGAAAAAAATTACAAAAACTGTTTATCTATGTCTTTGAGTTCAATGTGTACAAACACATGTTTTTGTCCAACATTTCAAAAGACACAACAACTTCATCATTATATAACGGATACATGTAAGTTGCAATTAAATGATAGCTACATTGTTGTGCAAAGATTCTTGTAACCTTCATCTCTTGTTAGATATATTATTAAGTAAGTTTACCATCAAAACTATATATGTTATACCGCTTTCTAGACGGAGCGAGCGTTAATTTAGACGGGTAAAGAATATAGGTTGATAGAACGTAAGGTACTAAAAATGACAATGAAATTGTGAGGAACATTGTGGGTGGTGCATGTATCAAACTTTTGAACGGCTGACGTGAATCTGTGAACTTGAGATATATAAAACGAGAATAGACTTTTATAAAATCCTTAATAATAAATTCCTTATTTCTTACTACAAAAGCGACACGAAAATGGTGGTGTGCTTTCCATTTAAATGTGGGTATGCTGTTCGGTGTGAGCCAAGGCTCCGTGTTGAAGTCCGTACTTTGACCTATAATGGTTTACTTTTACAAATTGTGACTTGGATGGAGAGTTGATCATTGGCACTCATACCACATCTTCTTAAATCTATATATTATCTATAAACATATGATAACAATTTCATTGCTCACGATGCGTGTTTTGTCATAATCTTCATGACGTGAACCTCTAAATTTTCAAACTTCGTACAGTGATCCTTTCCGTTCCGGAACTATTTTCCTTTACTCCATTAGTGTAGAGTAGTATGCGGATCGCAGCTGGAACTGCTGGGGAGTTTGCTAAATTGTGTCATATATAATAATTACTCTCCTACTTGTTTAGAATTCTTAGGAGATCTAAATTACCAATAACGGAACAATAAACCATGTTATTATTGCTCTTAATATGAAGAACCAACCTTTCGACCCTCCATTCAAAACTAAATTTTCAGGAAACATTATATCTCCTCATTTATACATTCATTAACATTTTCAAATCACTAAAATCTTAATTAATGATACAATTTCAATATAACATAACAAGTAATGGCGTCACATTGTTACTTACATTTTAAGCACACACTTCGTTTCCTTTTTTATGCATTTCAGGTGCAGCACATTGAAGTACGAAATGCCTACGGCGATTGCATCATTCTTTTGACTTCCGTCTACTGATTTAAGACAGTTAAAAAAGTCATCTTCACAATCACAAGAGCTCCTGTGGAAATTAAATGAAACAAAAGCTTACATCTGTGAATACCAATAAATGTGTACGCGTTGTTGTTTATTGTCTTCAAGATGTGTTTAATATTCTGTAGTTGTTGCTGTTTCACTTGTCTTCTGGTTGTGTTTAATTTTGCCTCAGTTGTAGCTGTTTAAATGTCTTAAAGATGTGTTTAGTTTTCTGTAGTTGTTGCTGCTTTATTTTTCGCAAGATTTCTTTCTCTTGATAAATGAATAAACTCATCATAGATACCAGGATTAAAATTGTGTACGCCAGACGCGCGTTTCGTCTACAAAAGACTCATCGGTGAGGCTCGAATCAAAAAATTAAAAAGGCCAAATAAAGTACGAAGTTGAAGAGCATTGAGGACCCAAAGTTTTGAAAGGTTTTGCCATATAAATAGCGGACTAATATTTTCAACATGTTGTAACGAAAAATGTCTACTAACTCACAGTTTACATGCTACCTAGTGAAGAATGACTTTTTATGATTGCGCCAATGTTACGCGTTCGCAAATATTTTTGTTTTTAGATTTCGCATATCAAACTAAATTTGACTTTTGTTGGACTCTGGTTTGGTTGATACCTTTCGGCCATATAGCTCCTCAAGTACTCGGGAATATGTGTATTTATTCATCCTTATCTGTAGTGTTTTTTGGAGGGGGTTATATATTTGAGCATTTCTGATGAAGGTAAACAAGATAAGCGCTCGGACGCACGAACTTTGCATCGGTGGTAAACAAAACTGTTAATACAATTGTTTTATCACGGATGCGTAAAATGCCTTTCTAACTACTTTCGCGGCGATTTATTTTCGCTAATTTCGGAAGTTGTCACTGTGTATTTATCTTTAGAGTACAAAAACTCTTCAAAGATATCAGGCCTATAATTTTGTACGCCTAACGCGCATTTCGTGTTCTAGAAACACACCAATGACGCCACGAATAAAATAACAATAAAAGACCAAATAAAGTACGAAGTGGAAGAACAATGAGGACCCAAAATGTCCATAAGGTTTTGCTAAATAAAGCAAATTTAAGCAGAGAATATCAAAGTTAGACATTTTCACGACAGTTTATATTTCTCACGATATTTTTCTTCTCGCAAAAGTTTCTAGAATTAATCGGTCGTGAAATTAATCGGTTTATAGTAATACAAGTTGAAATTTTATTTTACACTCACACTGTAGAAATTCCTATATTCAATATTCCATATTTCGTGTCAAATGGTTTAATAGATATAGGACAATAGTCATGAGTTCTGCAGCAGCTGTCTAACTGGTCCAAACTTCCAAGATCATCATAGTTATTTGCCCTGTCTCCTTTGCCACACCATTTAGTGTCTGAAACATCAATTGCATTTTTTAAATGCATGCAGTACATAAACACAGCAACTAAAAAAAAATATAACACAATATAACTCTTGAGACTTAAGCTTTGAAATGTAAACGTTTAATTGTATTAATATTTCTATATTTACATTAAAATTTGAAAGAATAGCCTTAGGAAGAATTAAATATTAATAGGTTTTGTCGTACAGAAGGAGATGTGGTATGAGACAACTTTCCAACAGAGACCAAATGACGTAGATATAAACTATAAGACACAAAAGACCTTCAACAATGAGCAAAACTCATACCATCAAGTATGCTATACCAGTTGTGTACTTACATGATCAAAACGATGGGTGTAACATGTGGAGCAGGATCTGATCCCCCATCAGGAGCACCAAAGATCACCCCAGTTTTATTGAGGTTTGTGTGCTCAGTCATTTCTATTGTAAACTGTTAATTGTCTTTTGGTCGTTTTTCGTTTTTATGCTATTACATTGTCAGTTAGTTTAAACGACTTGCATCTAAAACAAAATGTCTGGTGAAGTATTGTGAGGGTTTTTTTTTTTATTATTATTATTTCAAGATGTTTTACACAGTTATCATTCATTTTTCATCACACAGTTTATTTTTTATATGCTTGTATCTTTAAAATATTACACGGATATATCTGTACTTTACGTCTTTTACCATATTTTTTTTGTTATACATTCTTATACATGTAACACTGATCGTTGTTTCAGAATATTTCTATTTATAACATACTTGGATAAATTACGTCCCATGATGCCTTGGAACCAGTGAAGAGGCACACTATTAGAAGAGTTGGAAAAATGTTTACCATTTTCTGTCAAAATTCTTTTACCAATGTAAATTTGCTCTAAATCTGTGAAAAAAAAATGTATACATACATTAAATTTTGTACTATAAAGCTTTTGCTGAAGACCGAGTTTGATTCAGGCAATTACAATATTAGGATTGTTACTGTTCCATCGATTTTCCATTGCTCAGGCTGGACATTAAGAGTAGGAAAAATATATTAGAATGCGGTATTAAATATGTGCTGCAACTCATAAATCAAGCTTTTTATGGAGATGATTGAATGAGCATACACAAAAGAAATACATGATAGTCAGTTTATAACAAGAACAGTTAATTCCCTTTGCATAGATGTTCAAGTTTTTATTTTTAAGAAGAATAACAGTTATTATGTTACAGGTACAACTTCTATGTATAATCCTTTTTTATTAAAACATAGATTGCTGCTTCATATCAAATCAATATCTTAATACGTTTTGTGCAGTAGATCAACTTAATAGCCCAGCAGGCTTATTTTCATTCGTAATTCAGAAATTTATATTTTTTAATTGATATGCCTTAATTATATTTCACATATATTTTAGTTTAAACTTATTAGTCTCTTACTGTATAAACAGTCAGGAACCTGTAATTCAGTGGTTATTATATCTCCTAATTTTTGTCTGTAACGTTAGTTTGGATACACACAAAATATAAAGATCTTAGAATTTACATGGGACTTTCAATAAAAATATATCTAGGTGACCTACTTCACAGGTACCCTTTTGTATTCATCCTAAAATAGAGTTATATAAAAGGTACTTACTACATGAAAAAAAATCAAATTCGAAACTTAACACTTTAATGAAAAGTAAAATGTTGGCCAATCTGATTTTACCATAAATAAACACATTGATGTTCTATCTTAAAAATCATCTCATGAAGCTTTATAAATTTACACTACTTACTATCTGCGATCTAACCTCCAAAGTAAAGCTTTAGGGATTTTGATAATCTTTTACCTATGTACCTGGTCATGAAATACATGTATGTGACCTTCATATTATGGTATATGGTCAATCTCTATAAACACTTTAACACAATATTATATTACTCTATGATTATTTGTTTCTAAGCCTGCGCACGAGCAAGACGCTAGCGCTGGGTTATCCAAATAGTTCGAATCGCTTTCGTATAGCAAGTGTAAAAATTAGAATTTAATATGCTTGAGTTATGATTTCTCTAGTTTATATTTGTTTACAAAATTTTCTTATCTACAGAAATAGTGAAAAAAGTAAAATTATACAAAAATACCGAACTCCAAGGAAAATTCAAAACGGAAAATCCTTTAACAAATGACAAAATCAAAAGCTCAAACACAACAAAACGAATTGAAAACATAGGTCATATTCCCGACTTGGTACAGTCATTTCCTTGTGTAGAAAATGGTGAGATATATGCATATTTTCAAAATAATCATGGGTGCAAATTGTCTGAATTGTGGTGTGTATGTGAATTGATCACCATCATCGTCATTTACATCATCGTCGTCGTCTGGATTCGGTTTCACAAAAAAACTTACGACTAAGATTGATCGTAAGTATACTGAATTGTTCATGACTTACGACCAATCTTAGTCGTAAGTTTTTTTTTTGTGAAACTGACTCCTGACTATTATCATCATCATTAAAAATATAACACGACAATAGTTTTACGCATGACGACGGGTATGTTTTAATTGTCGTAACAACAATGCCGTCCTCTTTTCTCCGAATGTGACCTACCTAATTAGACATATCATATTTGGTATTAATATTGATTCACTCATAGGGTCTTTGCATCGAAAATAAACACATTTATTCTAAAACCAGTTGTTGGCATGATACGGGTTATGTTCTTCTCATATATTTTATGATGGTATGATACTAAACCCCTAACGGAAGGGATTGTACTTGATTTCCATATGATGAAGACATAATCTTTCAATCAGTTTAACTGAGGTCTGGAGCTGGCATGTCAGTAACTGCTAGTAGTCCTTTGTTCATTTATGTATCATTGTCATTTTGCTTAGTTTCTTTTGTTACCTATTCTGACATCGGACTCGGACTTCTTTTAAACTGAGTTTTACTGTGCGTATTGCTATGTGTTTCTTTATTCTACATTGGCTAGAGGTATAGGGGGAGGGTTGAGATCTCACAAAACATGTTTAACCCCGCCGCATTTTAGCGCCTGTCCCAAGTCAGGAGCCTCTGTTCTTTGTTAGTCTAGTATGTTTTTTTAATTTTAGTTCATTTATATGTTTTGGAGTTTAGTGTGACGTCCATTTTCACTGCACTTCTGGAGCAGAATCTGCTTACCCTTCTGGAGCACACGAGATCAACCCCGGGTTTTTTGGGGGTTCGTGTTTCTAAGTCTTTAGTTTTTTATGTTATGTTTTGTAAACTGTTGTTGTCTTTTGGTCTTTTTTCGTTTTTTTTTTTTTTTGTTGTTGTTGCCATTGCATTGTCAGTTTGTTTTTTATTTATGCTTTGGAATATTCCTTTGGTTTCTTCCGTCTCCCTTTAATCAATAAGATAGGTCAATTTGAATATAGTAACTTAATAGAAAAACTAAGGGTATAGGGTATCCATCCGTGACACAAAATCAGACATGCACAGCAAAAAAAAAACACACACAGAAAGCAAAGAAATAGCGCTTTTATTACTGTTCATCTCAAAGTCACAGTGAGGCCTTGAATATAGTAACTTGTATGAACTGTTGAGTAATAGTTTAAAAGAACCCGGGTATCGCGTCTGAAAGAAAACAAAATAAAAAACCTACCTGTTAAACCAATCTCCTACAGGTATATTGAAATCTAATACCTTTATGTTCAAATTTCTTAGTTACAGATAATAATATATAACTTAATCATTGATCCGTGATTCGTATAAAATACTTTCTTAAAACTTCTGTCATGCATGCAAGATATGCATGATTTAACTAAAACGGGATAATGTATTTTTTACTTTGATAATTGACAAAAATTAAAGTACAAAATGTATGTAAAAACATTTTATATTGTAATAAAAACATATTTTATTTACTTTAATATACCTAATGTATTTTATCTTTTTACTATAATTTGTTATACGAACTTCAAAAATTATATTATAACAGTTAGGGTTTAGACTTTTAGTTTTTTTTTGCACTATGATATAATTACATTGTATGTCTTTTTCGCTGAACAAGTATACATTGTTGTTTAGGGGTTAGCTGAAGCCCGATTGCGGATGCAGGATTTTTTCGATGCGTTGAAGACCCATTGGTTGCCTTGGACTGTTTCTTCTCTTTGGTCAGATTGTTATCTCTTTAGCACATTACCCGTTTCTATATTCTCTATTCTATCCTTTATAACTGTACAATAACGAGTGGAATACACTGATGAATATTGAGTCTAACATGCGGTGCACTTTCTATCTCGGTTAACTACATAGTTGAATTTACTGATGAATATTGAGTCTAACATACGGTGCACTTTCTATCTCGGTTAACTACATAGTTGAATTTACTGATGAATATTGAGTCTAACATACGGAGCACTTTCTATCTCTGTTAACTACAGAGTTGAATTCACCGATGAATATTGAATCTAACATACGAGGCACTTTCTATCTCGGTTAACTACAGAGTTGAATTCACTAATGAATATTGAGTCTAACATACGAAGCACTTTCTATCTCGGTTAACTATTGAGTTGAATTCACTGATGAATATTAAGTCCAACATACGGTGCACTTTTTATCTCAGTTAACTACAGAGTTGAATTCACTGATGAATATTGAGTCTATAACATACATGTACGATGCACTTTCTTTCTCGGTTAAATACGGAGTTGAATTTACTGATGAATATTGAGTCTAACATATGGTGCACTTTCTATCTCGGTTAAATTCCGAGTTGAATTCACTGATGAATATTGCGTCTAACATTCGGTGCGCTTTCTATCTCGGTTAAATACTGAGTTGAATTCACTGATGAATATTGAGTTTAACATACAGTACACTTTCTATCATCTCCGTTAACTACAGAGTTGAATTCACTGATGAATATTGAGTCTAACATACGGTACACTTTCTATCTCCGTTAACTACAGAGTTGAATTCACTGATGAATATTGAGTCTAACATATGGTGCGCTTTCTGTCTTAGTTAACTACAGAGTTGAATTCACTGATGAATATAGAGTGTACCATACCATGCACTTTCTATCTCCGTTAAATACAGAGTTGAATTCACTGAAGAATATTGAGTCTAATATACAGTGCGCTTTCTATCTCGGTTGAATACCGTGTTGAATTCACTGATGAATATTGAATATAACATATGTTGTACTTTCTATCTCGGTTAACTGTAGAGTTGAATTCACTGATGAATATTGAGTCTAACATATGTTGCACTTTCTATTTCGGTTAACTATAGAGTTGAATTCACTGATGAATATAGAGTTTAACATACGGTGCACTTTCTATCTCGGTTAAATACCGAGTTGAATTCACTGATGAATATTGAATCTAACATACGGTGCGCTTTCTATCTCGGTTAAATACCGAATTAAATACACCGATGAATATTGAGTCTAACAAACGGTGCACTTCCTATCTCGGTTAAATACAGAATTGAATACACTGATGAATATTGAGTCTAACATATGGTGCACTTTCTATCCCTATTAAATACCGAGTTGAATCCACTGATGAATATTGAGTCTAACATATATGGTGCGCTTTCTGTCTCAGTTAACTACAGAGTTGAATTCAGTGATGAATATTGAGTCTAACATACGGTGCACTTTCCATCTCCGTTAAATACAGAGTTGAATACACTAATAAATATTGAGTCTAACATACGGTGCACTTTCTATCTCGGTTAACTACCGAGTTGAATTCACTGATGAATAACGAGTCTAACATACGGTGCACTTTCTATCTCGGTAAAATACCGAGTTGAATTAACTGATGAATATCGAGTCTAACATACGGTGAACTTTCTATCTCGGTTAACTATAGAGCTGAATTCACTGATGAATATTGAGTCTAACATACGATGTACTTTCTATATCGGTCAACTACATAGTTGAATTCACCGATGAATATTGACTCTAACATACGGAGCACTTTCTATCTCTGTTAACTACAGAGTTGATTTTAATAATGAATATTGAGTCTAACATACGAAGCAATTTCTATCTCGGTTAACTATTGAGTTGAATTCACTGATGAATATTGAGTCTATAACATACATGTACGATGCACTTTCTTTCTCGGTCAAATACGGAGTTGAATTCTCTGATGAATATTGGGTCTAACATAGGGTGCACTTTCTATCTCGGTTAAATTCCGAGTTGAATTCACTGATGAGTATTGCGTCTAACATACGGTGCGCTTTCTATCTCGGTTAAACACTGAGTTGAATTCACTGATGAATATTGAGTTTAACATACGGTACACTTTCTATCATCTCCGTTAACTACAGAGTTGAATTCACTGATGAATATTGAGAGTAACATACAATGCGCTTTCTATCTCGGTTGAATACCGAGTTGAATTCACTGATGAATATTGAGATTAACATACGGTACACTTTCTATCTCCGTTAACTACAGAGTTGAATTCACTGATGAATTTTGAGTCTAACATATGGTGCGCTTTCTGTCTCAGTTAAATACAGAGTTGAATTCACTGATGAATATAGAGTGTACCATACCATGCACTTTCTTTCTCGGTTAAATACAGAGTTGAATTTACTGAAGAATATTGAGTCTAACATACAGTGCGCTTTCTATCTAGGTTAAATACCGAGTTGAATTCACTGATGATTATTGAATCTAAAATATGTTGCACTTTCTATCTCGGTTAACTATAGAGTTGAATTCACTGATGAATATTGAGTCTAACATATGTTGCACTTTCTATTTCGGTTAACTATAGAGTTGAATTCACTGATGAATATAGAGATTAACATACGGTGCACTTTCTATCTCGGTTAAATACCGAGTTGAATTCACTGATGAATATTGAGTCTAACATACGGTGTACTTTCTATCTCTGTTAACTACAGAGTTGAATTCACTGATGAATATATAGTCTAAATACCGTGCATTTTCTATCTGCGTCAACTACAGAGTTGAATTCAATGATGAATATTGAGTCTAACATACGGTGCACTTTCTATCTCGGTTAAATACCGAGTTGAATACACTGATGAATATTGAGTCTAACATACGGTGCGCTTTCTATCTCGGTTAAATACCGAATTGAATACACTGATGAATATTGAGTCTAACATACGGCGCACTTCCTATCTCGGTTAAATACCGAATTGAATACACTGATGAATATTGAGTCTAACACACGGTGCACTTTCTATCCCTATTAAATACCGAGTTGGATCAACTGATGAATATTGAGTCTTACATATGATGCGCTTTCTGTCTCAGCTAAATACAGAGTTGAATTCACTGATGAATATTGAGTCTAACATACGGAGCTCTTTCTATCTAGGTTAACTACAGAGTTGAATTCACCGATGAATATTGAATCTAACATACGAGGCACTTTCTATCTCGGTTAACTACAGAGTTGAATTCACTAATGAATATTGAGTCTAACATACGAAGCACTTTCTATCCTTATTAAATACCGAGTTGAATTCACTGATGAATATTAAGTCCAACATACGGTACACTTTTTATCTCAGTTAACTACAGAGTTGAATTCACTGATGAATATTGGGTCTATAACATACATGTACGATGCACTTTCTTTCTCGGTTAAATACGGAGTTGAATTTACTGATGAATATTGAGTCTAACATACGGTGCACTTTCTATCTCGGTTAAATACCGAGTTGAATTTACTGATGAATATTGCGTCTAACATACGGTGCGCTTTCTATCTCGGTTAAATACTGAATTGAATTCACTGATGAATTTTGAGTTTAACATACAGTACACTTTCTATCATCTCCGTTAACTACAGAGTTGAATTCACTGATGAATATTGAGCCTAACATACGGTGCTTTCTATCTCGGTTAAATACCGAGTTGAATTCACTGATGAATATTGGGTTTAACATACGGTACACTTTCTATCTCCGTTAACTACAGAGTTGAATTCACTGATGAATATTGAGTCTAACATATGGTGCGCTTTCTGTCTCAGTTAACTACAGAGTTGAATTCACTGATGAATATAGAGTGTACCATACCATGCACTTTCTATCTCCGTTAAACACAGAGTTGAATTAACTGAAGAATATTGAGTCTAACATACGGTTCGCTTTCTATCTCGGTTGAATACCGAGTTAAATACACTGATGAATATTGAGTCTAACATACGGTGCACTTCCTATCTCGATTAAATACAGAATTGAATACACTGATGAATATTGAGTCTAACATACGGTGCACTTTCTATCCCTATTAAATACCGAGTTGAATCCACTGATGAATATTGAGTCTAACATATGGTGCGCTTTCTGTCTCAGTTAACTACAGAGTTGAATTCAGTGATGAATATTGAGTCTAACATACGGTGCACTTTCCATCTCCGTTAAATACAGAGTGTAATACACTGATAAATATTGAGCCTAACATACGGTGCACTTTCTATCTCGGTTAACCACAGAGTTGAAATCAATTATGAATATCGAGTCTAACATACGGTGCACTTTCTAGCTTCGGTTAACTACCGAGTTGAATTCAGTGATGAATATCGAGTCTAACATACGGTGCACTTTCTATCTCGGTTAACTATAGAGTTGAATTAACTGATGAATATCGAGTCTAACATACGGTGAACTTTCTATCTCGGTTAACTATAGAGCTGAATTCACTGATGAATATTGAGTCTAACATACGATGTACTTTCTATATCGGTCAACTACATAGTTGAATTCACCGATGAATATTGACTCTAACATACGGAGCACTTTCTATCTCTGTTAACTACAGAGTTGATTTTAATAATGAATATTGCGTCTAACATACGAAGCAATTTCTATCTCAGTTAACTATTGAGTTGAATTCACTGATGAATATTGAGTCTATAACATACATGTACGATGCACTTTCTTTCTCGGTCAAATACGGAGTTGAATTCTCTGATGAATATTGGGTCTAACATAGGGTGCACTTTCTATCTCGGTTAAATTCCGAGTTGAATTCACTGATGAGTATTGCGTCTAACATACGGTGCGCTTTCTATCTCGGTTAAACACTGAGTTGAATTCACTGATGAATATTGAGTTTAACATACGGTACACTTTCTATCATCTCCGTTAACTACAGAGTTGAATTCACTGATGAATATTGAGAGTAACATACAATGCGCTTTCTATCTCGGTTGAATACCGAGTTGAATTCACTGATGAATATTGAGATTAACATACGGTACACTTTCTATCTCCGTTAACTACAGAGTTGAATTCACCGATGAATTTTGAGTCTAACATATGGTGCGCTTTCTGTCTCAGTTAAATACAGAGTTGAATTCACTGATGAATATAGAGTGTACCATACCATGCACTTTCTTTCTCGGTTAAATACAGAGTTGAATTTACTGAAGAATATTGAGTCTAACATACAGTGCGCTTTCTATCTAGGTTAAATACCGAGTTGAATTCACTGATGATTATTGAATCTAAAATATGTTGCACTTTCTATCTCGGTTAAATACCGAATTGAATACACTGATGAATATTGAGTCTAACATATGTTGCACTTTCTATTTCGGTTAACTATAGAGTTGAATTCACTGATGAATATAGAGATTAACATACGGTGCACTTTCTATCTCGGTTAAATACCGAGTTGAATTCACTGATGAATATTGAGTCTAACATACGGTGTACTTTCTATCTCTGTTAACTACAGAGTTGAATTCACTGATGAATATATAGTCTAAATACCGTGCATTTTCTATCTGCGTCAACTACAGAGTTGAATTCAATGATGAATATTGAGTCTAACATACGGTGCACTTTCTATCTCGGTTAAATACCGAGTTGAATACACTGATGAATATTGAGTCTAACATATAGTGCGCTTTCTATCTCGGTTAAATACCGAGTTGAATACACTGATGAATATTGAGTCTAACATACGGCGCACTTCCTATCTCGGTTAAATACCGAATTGAATACACTGATGAATATTGAGTCTAACACACGGTGCACTTTCTATCCCTATTAAATACCGAGTTGGATCAACTGATGAATATTGAGTCTAACATATGATGCGCTTTCTGTCTCAGTTAAATACAGAGCTGAATTCACTGATGAATATTGAGTCTAACATACGGAGCTCTTTCTATCTCTGTTAACTACAGAGTTGAATTCACCGATGAATATTGAATCTAACATACGAGGCACTTTCTATCTCGGTTAACTACAGAGTTGAATTCACTAATGAATATTGAGTCTAACATACGAAGCACTTTCTATCCTTATTAAATACCGAGTTGAATTCACTGATGAATATTAAGTCCAACATACGGTACACTTTTATCTCAGTTAACTACAGAGTTGAATTCACTGATGAATATTGGGTCTATAACATACATGTACGATGCACTTTCTTTCTCGGTTAAATACGGAGTTGAATTTACTGATGAATATTGAGTCTAACATACGGTGCACTTTCTATCTCGGTTAAATACCGAGTTGAATTTACTGATGAATATTGCGTCTAACATACGGTGCGCTTTCTATCTCGGTTAAATACTGAATTGAATTCACTGATGAATTTTGAGTTTAACATACAGTACACTTTCTATCATCTCCGTTAACTACAGAGTTGAATTCACTGATGAATATTGAGCCTAACATACGGTGCTTTCTATCTCGGTTAAATACCGAGTTGAATTCACTGATGAATATTGGGTTTAACATACGGTACACTTTCTATCTCCGTTAACTACAGAGTTGAATTCACTGATGAATATTGAGTCTAACATATGGTGCGCTTTCTGTCTCAGTTAACTACAGAGTTGAATTCACTGATGAATATAGAGTGTACCATACCATGCACTTTCTATCTCCGTTAAACACAGAGTTGAATTAACTGAAGAATATTGAGTCTAACATACGGTTCGCTTTCTATCTCGGTTGAATACCGAGTTAAATACACTGATGAATATTGAGTCTAACATACGGTGCACTTCCTATCTCGATTAAATACAGAATTGAATACACTGATGAATATTGAGTCTAACATAAGGTGCACTTTCTATCCCTATTAAATACCGAGTTGAATCCACTGATGAATATTGAGTCTAACATATGGTGCGCTTTCTGTCTCAGTTAACTACAGAGTTGAATTCAGTGATGAATATTGAGTCTAACATACGGTGCACTTTCCATCTCCGTTAAATACAGAGTGTAATACACTGATAAATATTGAGCCTAACATACGGTGCACTTTCTATCTCGGTTAACCACAGAGTTGAAATCAATTATGAATATCGAGTCTAACATACGGTGCACTTTCTAGCTTCGGTTAACTACCGAGTTGAATTCAGTGATGAATATCGAGTCTAACATACGGTGCACTTTCTATCTCGGTTAACTATAGAGTTGAATTCACTGATGAATATTGAGTCTAACATACGATGTACTTTCTATCTCGGTTAATATGCATAAATCTTTATAATCTGGATTCCTTTTAAAGAGAGGCGGAAGATTCTAAAGGGAGAACACTCATAAATCAAAAGAGAGGCGGAAGATATTAAAAGGAGAACCGATATTTATAAATTAAAAGAGAGGCGGAAGATACTAAAGGGAGAACCAATACTCATAAATCAAATATAGACTGACAACATCCGGACAAAAAACGAAGAAAGACAAAAAAAAAAAAAAAACAGTTGGATGCGTGCTGATTGATACTTTAGTCTTAGATACATGATGTTTTTTTATTATTTGTTACTGGCTTTGAACTAACTGTTTATAACAGCCAGTACTCTCAGATTTGTACTTAATATCTTTTTTGTTGTAGGGATGTATAAATACACTGCCACGCCCGGTCTGTGTTTTTCTGTTTTGTATCGATCTGATGAGTTAAGCCCTAGCAACTGATTTTTATAGTTTGTTTATATGTTGTACTGTTTCACCACTGTCCCAGGTTAGGGAGGGTTGGATGCCCGCAAACATGTTTAAACCCGCCACATTATGTATGTGCCTATCCCAAGTCAGGAGCCTGTAAATCAGTAGTTGTCGTTTGTTGCTGTATATCATATTTGTATTTCGTTCATTGTTTTTTTTTTTTATTTTATTTTTTGCTTAAATCAGGCCGTTAGTTTTCTCGTTTGAATTGTTTTACATTTGTGATTTCGGGGCTTTATATAGCTGACTATGCGGTATTGGTTTTTCTCATTGTTGAAGTCCGTACGGTGACCTATAGTTGTTAACTTCTATCTCATTTGGTCTCTGGTGGAGAGTTGTCTCATTGGCAATCATACCACATCTTCTTATTTTTATACTATAAAAAGCACACAAAATTTACAAAAGTCGTAAAAACACAAAGCACCGATCTAAGGGTTCTCGTATTTTAACCCCATCACCACCACAAAAAAAAAAAATAAATAAAATAAAAAACAAACAAAACAACTGATTCGTACAGTATATTATAATCACTAAAATATGACAGCAGATATATACAGCGTAGTTGTCTTAATATCATAAATACACTCAGTCTAAGAGAATTTATCAAACTTCCAAGACTTTATTGATAAATTATGTAAATTCATTAAAATTATATACTGAATGTAAACTCAACAGTGCTCCGGTCTTGCAAAAGAGGGACGGAAGATACCAGAGGGACAGTCAAACTCATAAATTGAAGATAAACTGAGAACGTCATGCTAAAAATAAAAAGACAAACAGACAAATTATAGTACAGAAGACACAACATAGAAAACTAAAGACTAAGCAACACGAACCCCATCAAAAAACTGGGGTGATCTCAGGTGCTCCGGAAGGGTAAGCAGATCCTGCTCCACTAGTGGCACCCGTCGTTTGCTTATGTTATTACAAATCCGGTAAATAGTCTAATTCGGTAGGTCACATTCGTGAAAAGGGAAGGGTATTGTAGTTACGACATAAGGAACATATCCGATATCATTTGGAACTCTTGGTTTAATAGCTTTCTTGTGAGCAGCAATCCTCTATCAAGGAAATCTTGATAGGAAATACAAGCCCGGGAATATCGTATCAATTGGGAGATATATACTCCGTATGAAGGCGCTGCTGGAATGTTGCTACATAGAAATGGAAAGTTCACAATTGGGAAGCTGAAATCATCTCTTTTGTCGTAAAGTTTTGTTTTCAACCGACCCTCATTATTGATTTCTAGATGTAAAACAAGATATGAGGCTGACTTATCTGTATCTGTAGTATCCTTTATCTCTAGTTCGATGGGATAGATTTGTTCAACATAGTCACCAAATTTTGTATTATTAAGTGAAAGAACATCATCTATATAGCGGAACGTAAAGTTAAAGGATATTGCTAACTTCTTATCTTTCTTCCTAAGAAGTTCCTGTATGAAGTCAGCCTCATAATAATAAAGAAACAAGTCGGGCACTAGTTCAATCTATTGCGCAAGTTGTTGCATTTGAAATTTGCAATGGTAGCCAAAGGACAACTGTTTCTGTTAGGTTTGTATAACCCCGTGAATTTCCGGTCTAACTACATGAATTTCGGCACGGGTTACATTAAAGTCTGTTGGTCTATAATCGACACTGTGGCTGCTTTAAACACAAGACCGTATACAGTATATACAAATTTATTCACAAGTGTACAGTTTGAAAGCTCGGGGAAGACTCTCCCAGCAACAGTTTACAAAACATATCAATTCAGTCAAAGATAAGGGTATTAAAACATTATAAAAGGTTCTCATTAAATATAAATATAGTTGTCCAATGTTATGTAATAATATTAGCACATACTTACAACTTCTCGTCCAATCAAATTGCTTGAATTTGCCTTCTAATTTTCATAGTACATACTTTTTCCGTGTACTAAGTAGCTACGCATGAATGACAACAAGGGTAAGATTTCATTGTATCGTAATCAAGATATTAAAACAAAATTTGACACTGGCGATTTTAAAATAAAATGCTGTGTTCCAAGTTAAATTAAATAGTTTGTAATTAGTTTTCACATTGATTTTTAGATATCCTGCTATTAAAATCTTTGGATCTAAATAATGTTTTTGACGATTGCAAGTTTCTTTCATTTAAATAATAAATAATGAGTAACAAAAATGGTTCTTTATACATTAATTAGAGTACAACGCCATCTTAAAATTGTGATAATTTATCATCCATGCAATTACTTTGTACTGTGAAACCTTGTGAATGGAAATTAAGGCAACTTGATCTCTTTCGTCATGAATTGATTGATTATTGGTTGCTTAATGTCCAGTGGCAAATATCTCGTGCATCTTCAGGACGATGTCATGAATTGAAAAACCGTGATAATGTCTAAAGAGAATGTGCCACCTATATATGTATATATGTATACATGTTCTGATAAATCTTTTAGTTTTTACTTTCAAATAAAAAAAAAAAAAAACATAAACCCTAGTATCTTTGATCTGTTGGCTTTTTAATGACTATCCGCTAGACTATCTATGGGGACATACCAGGGTCGGATCCAGTCATTTTTAAAAGGGGGGTTCCAACCCAGGATTAAGGGGAGTTCCAACCATATGTCCCCATTCAAAAGTATTGATAGTCCAAAAAGGGGTTTTCCAACCCCCGGAGACAACTCCCCTTGGATCCGCCACTGCATACTATGTATATGTTTTAAATTTATTATACCTTTTGTTTTACTGTGAAATTGAAAAATGTTTTCAAGACACGCAAAGCTTCCACTGCAATTTAATCTCGCCTGCTTTTGGTCAATTTATTTTGTCGTCTTACCATGTATTAGAAGTACATGTAGAGTAAACTACCGCTTTATATCAATAAACATACTTACATCAGCAACTGTACCATCTTTTCATTCTGGAGTCAAGGGCCTTTTGAAATCACATATTTTACAATGATACTAGTGAGTAGATTTACAAAACTTCGTTAATGAGCTCCGTTTTATAAACACCTGTGATACAAGTAGTCAGCCAAAATAAACTATCAATAGATCAATTAAAAGATTACTCGAGTTGTAAATATGTGCTAAATTGGATAGTCTATGAAAAGGTAACTATATACTATGAAATTAAGAGCTCGGAGCAAGCCCCTCGCTCTAAATTTCATAGTATACACCTTTTCATAGACTAACCTAGACCATTATTGTCCTCTGGCTAAACTAAGTAAAATAGCGATAATTGCTTTTGTAGTTCGAGTGTTAGATACATGTATTATCTCGCACTTTTGACAGCCATCGGATTAAGTTGTAAAATAGTAAATCTATAATTTCTTTGGATATTTGGAATAAAGAAACATTTAAAACAAGAAACATTCAACTTAAAGCTAAAATGAGAAATATTCAATTTAAAACAAGAGTTCATATAAATATTCAATTCAAAACGAGAGTTCATTTAAAACGAGAGTTCATATAGATATTCAATTTAAAACGAGAGTTCATATAAAGCACTTTGTGAATTATTGTAAATGTTCCTAACGTCACTTTTCTTCCGGTTATATTCTCCACTACTTCCCCGAAGTGCTCGTCCCGAGCACAAATTGTTACATTTCGTATATGGGTGGGTAATGTTATTCCATCGGGTGGGTTCCTTGTTTTCATATAATCCCTGTAAGCTTTTGGGCCGAAATAAACGATTTAGAACGTGATATATTGTTTAGACACCTGTCTATTGTTGAACACTATATGGTGCTCTCTAGATGTGCTTATGTGGTTTTTGTCGTTTGATTGCTGTCTTATTGGCCAGCATCCCACATCTCGAACAGTTGCAGTTCCGTTTGATGTACTTTTAAATCGGTGTATAACAAATCATAAATGAAAGGGTTGTTGAGTACAGATTAATTGCTTTTCTTTCCCTCAAGAATATGCTCAGAAGAAGTAAATCGAAGAGAAATGTACGGTATTTCGAAGGCCATATAATTTACCTCAATTTAGGATAGACTCTTGAATTATCTATATATTATGCCTGGTGCTAGCTACAAATGTTATATAATGTTTTATTTTATGGATTAGGTATACATCGTATTAAAACGAACAAAGTGCGAAATAAATATAAGTGATACAACACATACGTTGCTATGGTTGGACTTACTCGCATTGCAATTTGATTGTTCGTTAGGTTGGAGTATTTTTCTTCGTGGTAACGGTTTGTCTTCCAGTTTTTAATATATGGACTTCATTATCATGTATCCGATCAACAATGGTCTTAACAGCCAGAAATTGTGATAATATTGCTAATTTGCATATTTACACCTGAGATCACTCGCGGTTTTTTTGGTGGGGTTAGTGTTGTTAAGTCTTTAGCTTTCTATGTTGTGTTTTATGTAACGTTGTTTGTCTTTTTTTCCGTTTTTTACCATCATGGCGTTTTCAGTTTGTCATCGACTTATGAGTTTGAATATCCCTCATTTGGTATCTTCCGCCTTTCTTTTATGTTCACGTCAGCAGTTTAATCCAAATAAAATAAAAATGGTACAGGAAAAATATCGACAAAAAGACTTGCAGCCAATATCCCGAAGTTGAATACCCAAATCTTGATACATTTGAAATGATAATTTGGAAAGAAAAATCTCACGGTTCAAGGTATATGGAAAATCCGAAGAAGGAGGCATATTTAAAAATGTTGTGTAAAATATTTGCAAATAAATTTTAAAAATTAATCTGGATAAACATTTTGCAGACAGTTAAGCGAGAAGTCTGAAAAACTAAACAAACGTTAAACATGCGTAGCCCCTGCGTTGCTGGGTTAATGAAAATACATTAAACATTTTAACATCGCTTTACATCAACTCCCTTCATTTGATTACAAGTATCATAACAAACTCGTGTTGAATCCGGTTCTCATCGTTTCATTGGTTGCATTATTCTTACTCAATTAATGTCATTTTACAGATAAATCTCTATACATGTAAATCTCTATACATGTAAATCTCTAGACATGTTGCGATCGTCAAAGCTTCGAACCGAGTTTGTAATTTTATTGATGTAAAAATATGTTGAATTAAAATTTGAAGAAGAAGAAGATAATCATGTTTCAAATACCACTATCCCTTTGGTATCTTGCCTCTGTTTTATTGATGTAAAGGTTTTATCCCTCTATGATTTCTGTTGCCACAACAGTTATAATTACAGGTCTAATATTTTAATGGCCCTTATAGTAGAAATTCATAAAAATGAAATCCAAATTTTGAAATAAAGAGACCCATACATGTTGTGCACGTACTTGTACAATGTGCATCCCGGTACGGTGAAACACATGACTCAAAAGTGTATTTTCACCGATGCTTTAGCGTTAACTGAAATAAACACACAGTCAGTGGTGTACTGGCGTGTTTTTTTGCTGTTTTTGAAAAGTCTGTGAAACAATCAGCCTGACAGTAGTGGTTTTAGGTATTAGGTTTTGCTTTGTTTTAGTTCGTTTGATTTGATCTGTTGTTCTTTTTCTTTGTTTTAGTTCGTTTGATTTGATCTGTTGTTCTTTTTATTTTTTTATTTCGTTTGTATGTTTTGTTCTATGTATTTGTTTGTAATTTTTTTTTTTTTTTTTCGATTTCTTTTTAATTTAGTTATGTTTTTTCATTACTCACCAGAAGTTACGTAGCCACTAATTTAAGTACCTTAATTAACTAGCCTTTTATGTTCCTCTAATATGGCCGAGAGAAGGAGAGAAAGGGAGTGGGTCAGTCATAAACTAGTTATCGATATACCAATTACATATTAACATGTCTGTACTAAAAGTAAACAGGAGATTCGGTCAAATGTTCACATTATGCTCTTAAATGGTTCTGGTGCAACTGGTGCATTGAGAGCATCATTTGTTAGCTTAGATACTCATAGAGCTAAGTTTCATCTATTCCTACGACCACAATGTAATTTTCAGATGATGTTATTGTCACTGACGTCTTGAAACTGTTTATTGAACCTCTCTGTAGAAGTTTGATGTCCTACATTGTACTAGTAAGGTTATGTAAATTTGTACCAGCTAAATGAATATATTGACAAAACTGAATGAATTATGATACGTAAGTACGCCTAAGTACGCCATAAAAAAGTTCTGTGACACCTAATAATCATGATTATCCATATCAACCTTGACTAAATGGTTATTTTATCCCATGTTGCAGATTAATATTTCAATATTTTAACAACATTTTCTCATTTATCATGCACATAATTGGTAATGACAACTAGTTAAATAGAAAATAAAGTGATATAATTGTTTGAACTTACCATTATTGCCAAGCATTATGTGCATTAAGCGGATAAATATGTACGGACTGGATAAATAATGTGTTACTTCTTTAGATGAACAATGTGTGTTTAAGGACCAGTCTATACAGTTTATTGCTCCATCTAAACAATATGGGTTCGAGGAGAGCTTGGGCAATACTTTTCCATGCATTGGTGTTCTGTGCACTTCAATATGCACAGGTAAGTGACTTTTAAGGAAACATAAGTCTGACTTAAATCACCGATACGTTTCGTTATCTATTTTCATAAACATATTCCAAGCTTCTAAGTTACGTAGCTTATTTTAATTCTGTTTCATTCGAATGTTTAAAAATCATTATAGAAACTGAATTTTACAAACTCTTTTTTGATATAACGAGTTACATCTCATAACACTTTCTATACCCCTAAAATAATTGTCCTAAAAGGTACCTAATGCAGCGTATTATCAATAAACTTTAACAAGTCCAGTTATTGATCATGAGGAAGGACACATTCAACCGAATATGCTGAATACTAGGGATATGAAAAACAACCAAGATTGAGTCAAGCTTGCTGAAAATTACAATATCACAGCTTAATGAGTTTAATTTGAAGTTCTTACCAAATGATTTGAAATTCATGAAGTTGATTGTGCAGGTTCACCTTCAAAATAGCAACACAGAGGAGATAACTATTGTTCAAAATAAGTAAATTGAATACTTTAGCCGTACAGTGACCTATTTTATTGACAATCATACAACATCTTCTTATTTTCATATCTATAGTCCTGTTTTTAATTGACAGTTCGATAAACATTAAACTTATACTAAAAGGTATGTAAAATAGAATTATTTACAGCACATCATATATTTGACTTTAAAAATGAAAATGCCCAATTCACCACACGTGTATAACGATAGAAGAAAACATTCGACTATCTCATATACTGTAAAAACCACTGAAAGACCCCTTCTTAATTATTAAGCAAGCTTTGAAGAGGTATATATCTGAAAAATGCAAAGACACCAACAAGGCCATAAAATAAATGTATTACATTGAGTACAGAACGTACATGCTGTAACCCTTATCAATAAAAAACTGCCTCATGTTCTCTTAATAGCGTGTTCGACTCGAGTGTGGGAGGTCGTGGGTTCGAACCCCGACCGGGTCAAACAAAAGACTTTAAAATAAGTATTTGCTGCTTCTTCGCTAACCACGCGGCATTAAGAAGTAAGAACAATGACTGGTCGGCTCGGAGTCAGAATAATGTGTCCGGGTAAGGTGACATGTCTTCCTGCGGACTGTTACCTTGTGAACAAGCACGGAAAAAACTCCGGCTCAGAGTGTTGGTCTAGTACAAAGCAGGATTAATATTCATATTACATTAACATGTTCTCGTCCATCATCATCATCTTTATCAATAAAAGCGTAAGTCTGGGGAGATAATCTAATAATCTATAATAATCTAGAGAAAAGCAACATAATATAAAAGTGAAAAAAGAGGACGTAAAAGTTCCCCGACCTTGCATTCTGCCTCAGCATCATAGCAAAAACTCTACGGAAACTCATTCGCCATGTCACAAACAAAGTTGTATACGGTAAGTCACTGTACAGATCAACATGTTTACTGTCAATGAATTTAGATTTCGCAAATTGCACAGTTGTTTTTTAATTTTTATTATTTTGGCTTTCCTGCTTTACGGTTTAGAGCGTTATAAAGTTGTTGTGCATACTGAAATCAATGCCATACATTTACTTGTTGGCCGTATTGTTTTTTCTACGTCGCCCGCTTCAAATACAACAATGTTTAAATTCCATTCGTTATTACATTTTGATGGACGGATGGATGTTTGGTGTTTAACACCGCTATCAACACTGTTGGATTTTTTGTGGCTGTCAGTGTTTATGGGTGGAGGAAGACGGAGTTCCTGAATAGAACCACCGACCAACTGTAGAAAGAAAAAAAAAACTGGCAGTCCTTGTCATTTAAGATTGGAATCGAACCCACCTGCCACATACAGGGCTCGAACTCACAAACTCAGTGTTAACAGGCTAGTGATACAGTAGTTAACTTTCAAATATTCGGCTTTGAGCGTTCCTGATGAAGGTAAATCCAGAAAGATATTTTCTGTGAGCTATGTTCGAAACCCTATTGAAATGATTGGCATAGGTTTGTATTCTACATGGTTAAAAGTCTTGTACAAATGAACTTTATTTTTAGACAATTTGTGTTTTTCTATACCTATGAATATACGAAAAATCTTAACACAACGGGCACCGACTTTCCAAAGAGCACAGTCATGTTTAGTCTGTTTATGAAAATTAATGACCCGATAAAGCAAAATTAAAAGAAAATGCACGATAAAAACCAAGCAGGAACATGTTTTAGTTTTACACACTCAAAAATGTTAATAGAAATAGATATAAGTTATGAAATGTTTATAGCTACTGAATCATTTGACTGTGATTTCATGAACCCAATTAATTCGAGGAAGAACTGTTATACATTTGTAGAACGATCGATGGGAATTTATAGTGTACTTTTTTTTAAATATATATATAACAGACAAGCGAAAGGTCAAGTCACATTCAAATGTACTTTATAATTTGAATACAGAAATGAAAAAGAATGCTTAGTACGCTTAAACAAACGATTTTTTAAAACAATAATAAACACAATATGTATTTTTAGGCATCTTATGGTAGAAGTAAGAGCAGATGTCCAGCTTTAAATCCAGATATCAGATGCATACATCATTTTAATCAATGTCATCAAGATCATGAATGTGGAAAAAGTAGGTATAATTAATAAATATGTATATACGTGTATTCATAAAGTAACTACTAGTATCTGAAGAAAAACAAACAAACATTATAAGTGATCTCAGCATGGAAATCTTCAAACCAAAGTTAGATCGGGACAAGTAAGACAATTGATTATTTTTGAAAACTGCATGTTCACGTTATATATAACATGTCTTCTTGTTATTTTTGTCGTTTGGTAACGGTCTGTCGTGTACTCATTTTAATCACAATATGAAAACTCACCCTATAAAACAAATGTGTCAGCACCGCTTTATTGGATGAACTTTCATCAGTAAGGCTGAAAACAATACAAATTGAAAGCCGTGGATGTAGGTGTAGAAATATGAAAAAAAAAAAAAAAAAAACGACGTATACAGCTTTGCCCAAGGGAGTATTATCCATAGTTTCTAAATAATTTCCTACTTTATCATCGGAATAGTTACGAAATGTAATTGTAATAAATCATGTCATTCATAGCTGTTGACATCCTCGGAAACTAACTGCATCCGAAGCGATTTTCTAGATTAATTTAATTTTATCAAAAAACGCTAAAAAACTAAACATTTGAAAGCCGGTGATCATCAGGTTATATCTCAATCGAATTTATATCAGCACATAGAAAATGATATGTCTGATAAAGGTAAACGAGACAGCTTTGATAAACTTATTAGTTAACGAACGCTCCATCTTTTTAGTCTTAAGACAGCTTTGATAACCTTATTAGTTAACGAACGCTCCATCTTTTTAATCAGTACTATTGCGTGTACGCTTTGTATTCACAAAATGGGTTATTTTTATTCAACAACGAAAACAAAATATTGTGACTAGTACATTGTAGTGTTCTGATGTACATTTTACTGCACGCGTGATCGAGTTTTTTTTTCTTCTTCATATTGACAACATCAAAAAACAACCAAAACATGCTAACGCTAATTTGTCGATTTTGATATTTTCTTTAAACGTTAAAACTTTATTTTCAAGGTCAGATTTGCTGCACAAAAGAATGCGGAAATGAATGTGTTAACATAGTTGTGAGTTTGTTTGATGACCTAATTCTATTTTGGAAAGATTTGCGATGTAAATTTATATTAAGGTTTACTTTGGTTTTGACAACTACCGTTTTCAAAATGCTAGTAGACAAAGGTGCAATGTCATGACAGAAAAAAAAAAGAAAAAGACCAAAAGACCAAAAGACAAACAATAGCATGCAACAGTAAACAAATCACAACGTAAAAATCTGAAGACTGAGCAACACGAACCCACTAAAAGCCACCGTGGGTAATCTCAGGAGCTTCGGAAGAACTAGAAGATCCTGCTCTACATCTGACACCAGTCGTGTTACTCCTATAAATCTAATGATGGACTATCTAGAGCTCAATTCGCCAGTGTTTTAGAAAGATTCAAATGAGACTTGGTGACAAACGTTTTGTTTAAAATGTGCAACTGTACTAATCTTTGGTTGCAAAAACTACAAGCAAATCAGACCATGAACGGTTTTGTCTGAATTGTTCATGAGATTTCTATGTTGTCTTTTTTATCAATTTTCTGTGTTGTATTTCTAAACTTTAGCCCAAGTTGCAATAATGAATTTTTTAATTATACATTTTGAATGATAACACTTATAACTTTTAGCGTTATATATCCTTTATGTCAAATAGAGAAGGGGGAAAACCAAAATCCATGCATAAGTAATTTGATATATCAAATTTACAAAACAAATTGACATATAACATATGCACTTGTATGGTACTGCAGTCTGTCGATACCTTTATTCTGGCATTGCACAATGTCATGGTTTTCTGTTAATGTTAACGACGTCTTTACACTAAATCCATTGGATGTTGGATGTGTACTGATTGATATTTTAGTCTTTGATACATGATTTTTGTTATAAGTTGTTATTTGCTTTGAACTAGCTGTCTGTAGCTGCCTGCGAGTACTCTCTGATCTGTACTTAGCTTCTTTTTTGTTGTTAGGGATGAGGGATAGATGAATACCCTGCCACGTCCGGTCTGTGTTTATGTTTGATGTTTTTCTTCTTTGTATCGATCTGATGAGTTAAGCCTTTTTCAACTGATTTTTATACTTTGTTCTTATGTTGTGCTGTTACACCACTGTCTCGGGTTAGAGGGAGGGTTGAGCGCTCAGACACATGTTTAACCCCGCCACATTTTGTATGTGCCTGTCCTAAGTCAGGAGCCTGTTGTTAAGTGGTTGTCGTTCGTTCATGTCTTTCATATTTGTTTTTCATTGTTTTGTTATAAATTAGGCCGTAAGCTTTCTCAATTGAATTTTTTCATAATTTTCATGTCGGGGCCTTTTATAGCCGACTATACGGTATAGGTTTTTCTCATTGTTGAAGGCCATACGGTTGCCTATAATTGCTTACATCCACTTTATTTCAACTTTGATGGATGTTGGATGTGTACTGATTGATATTCTAGTCTTAGATACATGATTTTTGTTATAAGTTGTTATTTGCGAACTAGCTGTCAGTAACTGCGAGTACTCTCAGATCTGTACTAAGCCTTCTTTTTGTTGTTAGGGATGAGGGATAGATAAATACCCTGCCACTCCGTTCTGTGTTTATATTTGATGTTTTTCTTGTTTGTATCAATCTGATGAGTTAAGCCTTTTTCAACTGATTTTTACAGTTTGTTCTTATGTTGTGCTGTTACACCACTGTGTCAGGTTAGAGGAATGGTTGAGCGCTCACAAACATGTTTAACCCCGCCACATTTTGTATGCGCCTGTCCTAAGTCAGGAGCCTGTAGTTCAGTGGTTGTCGTTCGTTAATGTCTTTAATATTTGTTTTTCGTTAATTGTTTTGTTATAAACTAGGCCGCTAGTTTTCTCATTTGAATTTTTTCATAATTTTCACGTCGGGGCCTTTTATAGCCGACTATACGGTATAGGTTTTTCTCATTGTTGAAGGCCGTACGGTTGCCTATAATTGCTTACATCCACTTTATTTTAATTTGGTGGATAGTTGTCTCATTGGCAATCATATCCCATCTCCTTATTTTTATATAAGTATTATTGCATAGATAAATATTTTTTTTTATCTAAATGAAATATCTCCTTTTCAAATACAGAAACACAGACCTGAAAGAAACGAGATTGCACCCGGTAAGTATAAAATTGCAGCTAAATAGGATTTTGATAATATCAAACATTTAAGATTCTTTTGAATTGCTCTTGATTCAGATCCTGTCTTAAAGCCTGCAAAGTAAAATTTAATTGTCGATGGGATCGCCATCATTTATTTGACGTCTAGCTTTGTATATTGTTTTTATCTTACATTTTTTGTTAAAAGGCAGGAATAGTATTGCACTATATTAAATTACAGTGATTGAAATAAATTGTAAAAAATAGTCATATTTTGAAACACAACCTAATGTTTAAGTACCAGTCTGCCTAAGGAGTGCCACATCCAACCTTTCCTCTCAAGCATATCCCTTGGTTATAGGGTGTTTAAACAAACTAAGTATGATTGTGTAAGGTAAAATAACTTAAAATACTGTGAATTACCACATTCATCGCCAGAAAAGGTTGAAAACTACATTCTTCATTGTCTGGTAACATGCATGACATCCAATAAAAAACACGAGCCAGAAGCTTACACCTAAAATTTGTATTTGTATAGTATTTATTTTTACAATCATTGTGATTGTGCGGTTCTGGTAAAATAAATACAAATTAATTGCAATTGAAATTGGCTGAATTTACCAAGAATATAATAGTTAAACATATAAAACTTCGAAGTGTCAATACATTTTACTGCAATTGATTAAAAAAAAATAATTATACATTTCAATTTTGATTGACTAAAGACATTTGATTTTATGGATGAGATGAATACTCCAAATATGTTATGATTTGGAAATTTAAGAATTTGCCTGTTTCTTAAACAGACTGGCACTTTATTTTAAATGTATTCACTGTGAATTCTCATTGGATAGATGAAACAAAATGAATAGTGTATATAATTAAGAATTTTTCCACAATAGAAAGAGAGACGAATGATACAAAAGGGACATTCAAACTCAAAAATAAACTGACAACGCCATGGCTAAAAAAAAAAAAAAAAAAGACAAACAGACAAATAAAAGTACACAAAACAACATAGAAAACCAAAGACTGAGCAACACGAACCCCACCAAAAACTGGGGGGTGATCTCAGGTGCTCCGGAAGGGTAAGCAGATCCTGCTCCACATGTGGCACCCGTCGTGTCATCCTTATTGTAACAATACGCAAATCTAATTGTACTCATACAGATCCAGTGTCCATACCTTGCAACTTTGCACCGTTCTATACTCTCTGTTCTGTCCTACAAAGCTCATTTGGAATCATCTGGTTTTGTCGTAATGATGAACACATTCAAAATTTGATGTCTAAAATATTGCATTTACCGAATAAATCATTTCCAGAACAGAAAGTAAAATGAAGATATGTCAGATAACTGGAAGCAATGCGTGGACGCTGGATCTGGATCAAAATTTTGTCTGTTTTAAAGGTTTCAATAAAGTCAAACAATATCAAAACAAATTAGGGAAAAAGAGAAACAGAAGAAACTAATGGGATATCATATTCATAAGTCGCAGACAAACATACAACGCCATGGCAATAAGACGGAAAACGACTAAATAAATGACATTACATATACCCAGCCATCTTTCAAATTGCAATAACAATGCTTATGCTTTCACCTGCAGTGTGTATCCTACCTAAAGATCTAGGACCTTGTAGGGGAATCTACGTTCGATATTATTACGATTTAAACGCGGGAAAATGTTTAGAGTTTGCATATGGTGGTTGCCGAGGTAATGGAAATAGGTTCAATACCCGGGAAGAATGTCTTACCACGTGCACAAATGGAGGTATTTCATATATAAATCTAACGTAACAAAAACTAATCGTTTTATTAAAAAAACTATAGATATCATAAAAAGTACAAAGGTGATATGCACGTCAATGATACAACACCAATGACACATTACACGTGAACTAAAGAGACACCACAAGGTTACCATAAGAAGTTCATCTGTAAGAAAATAAACATCAAAACGACACGTAGGGGTAGTAAGTAAATGAAACAACATCCATTAGACACTAAAAGTTTATCAAAGAGACATCACAAGGTCGCCAAAGGAAGTTCACAATTAGAAATCACCGAGCGGTATAACATTTTATAAACAGGTAGAAAAGGTCAAACACAACTGAGAGTTTATATATTTTTAACCATTACAGATAACATAATTATGGCTTCTATTTTGTAATGCACTGATTTCAAGTCTAATACTAGTACATGTTTTCTATCCAGTGACTGTACCCTCAATGTGTCCAACAGACAGATTCCCGTATTGTTATGGAAAATTAAACAGAAACTGCCAGGATGACTCATCGTGTCATGCCGGCAAAAAATGCTGTAAGCTTGGATGCTACTATGGCTGTGTTAAACCTGTAAAAAAACGACGACAGCAACAACAACAACAACAACAACAACAACAAAAGTAACCTATGGATAAAAACAACAACAACAAAAAGTATCCTATGGATCTTATTAACTATACAACTGATTATTATATTAAACTATCAGATTATGCGTGAACTTTTCTATTGAATAGTCTGTTTGCCTATTTGGTTATTGACCCGGTAATTTGAGATCCATTTTTAAGTTGCTCCAACTTTGGATAAAAGATGAATTTTCATTTACAATAATTGTAAAAGAGCTAGCGGGATTGGAAGACCAAATTTATCTGGAGTAATGTATGTTATCTTGAAGTTTTTCATTGTTTCATTCCATCTAATTTTTAATTCAGCTAAAAACTTTTGATATTAATAGTTTTTAAAAATTTGTTAATTTAAAATTGATTAACCTTTTCTCTGCCATACTTGAAATTTGAACGGAAAAGTCATAAAGAAGCGTAACAAGTCAAAACGTCATGCAATTGTTTCCGTATTGAAACTGTTCTGTTTCGACGGTCGGCGTTTGTCAATTAGATTTCTTTATGTTCATGCTTTCCAAAAGTTCTGTAATTTTTCTTCATCGTCTGGTGGCAAAACCCAAAAATCACTGAGGTGGAATAGAGCAATTTCCAAACAAGGACCGAAGCTCACGAACTCGGCAATCAACGCAGTATTTCGGGAAAGTTCGGAGAGCCGACAACCTTGCCTCGGAAGTTGGGAATAGAGTTGACGCCGATTATCTTTCAAATCCCACACTCTAGCATTATGACGTATTGTTCATTATTACGTAACGTCAAAATTCCGTTGGCCTATGAGCATGATGAGCCTCATCCGTGTCACTCATAGGTAGTGGGTTTTTTTAATAGGCTGGATAGGCCGTATGGAAGAGAAAAGGTTAATGTCTTTTGCCTTATTTATAGTTTTAAGTTTGTATATATATGTAGAAAGTCAAATAAAAAAATACTGAACTCCAAGAAAAATTCAAAACGGAAAGTCCCTTATCAAACGGCAAAATTAAAAGCTCAAACACATCAAACGAATGGAAAACAACTGTCATATTGCTGACTTGGTACAGGCATTTCCTTATGTAAAAAATGGTGGATTAAACCTAGTTTTATAGCTTGCTAAACCTCTCACTTGAAAGCATAAAATTCCTAGTAGTCGTAACAAAATTTATTGAAAAAGGCTTCTTTCGACTTTTATTGCATCGTCACTTTCGGACTGAGAATTGTAATTGCTTTTTATCCGGCAGGGAATGCAGATTCTTTCTCTTCTTGTGTGGTACCCGTGGGGTTGCTCATTCCGGACACAAACATTATTGAACGATACATAAAATCGTGATGCCTGTACAATTGATATTGAGAGACCTTTGCTTACATTTAGAGAACATTGCAAACTGCTACTTTTATCAAACAATTGATGGTAAGAAAAGACACTATATAATACGGTCTTAAGATGGGTATGTGTACTCAAAATACAGGTGCATCTGAAATATTGCTTCACATAAATAAATTTTTTCAAATGGGAAATTAAAATGATATAAATATTGCGGAAAATCCATTTAAAATCCGTTCCTTATGAACTTCGGGATATAAGTCAAGATATGAAACATGCTGTTTGTTGTTTACTTTTTTTTCGCGACAGAAGCGATCAGAACAATAACCAAACAATCATTCTTTCTTACTTTTATTGAGGTATTATGATGCACAGGTTTAGTTTAAAAAAAACAGTATATAAAACTGAATATCACACTTTCCATAGCAAAAAGTAAAATTACAAAAATACCGAACTCTGATGATAATTCTAAACGGAAAGTCCCTAAGTAAATGGCAAATTCAAAAGCTCAAACACATCAAACGAATGAATAAAAACTGTCATATCCCTGTAGAAAAGGTTCAAAAGTAAGATATTTGTCTTATGATTATAATGCAATAAATAATTCAATAAGATAGCAGGTAATACAGTTAACTAAGTATAAATTTAGTTTAAAGTTAACATTTCCACATGTTGGCTACCGAAATAAACAAATGCATTTCTTTGTAAGTCAATAACAAACAAAAGGTTACATTCCACATCACCATTCTTCTGTATTAAGCATGTTGAATTGCACATTTGTCACACCGATCAAACAATCACCATTCTTCTGAATTAAGCATGTTAAATTCCACATTTGTTACACTGATCAAACAATCACAAAATGTCAGTTATTGTACAACGAATGACGTTTTTGATTTTAGAATATTTTCTAAAAATATATCAATAAAGAGTTGGTGCCCTGTTACTTCATTACGCGGATACCATGCTTATGCCATCGCTGTCGAAGATCAGTTTTAAACTAAAGGTTCATTCACACTGTACGTTATGAAGCAAATCTCGATATAAAAGATGTAAAACTTTCAAAGGAAAAGCTGTATTGATGTTAACATTGAGTTAGATATAATTTGTATTTAAGTAATCTTAGTAATACATATTAATCAGAAAATCAATCATGTAATAAAACTCAAATTTGAGACAAGTTAAATAAATAAGGACGTAAATAACAAAATATTCTAATTAAGAAATCTATAAAATATTGAAAACAACACGTTCAATAATTTCATGCGTCCGAAGCGCTTTTCTGGATTTACCTTCATCAGGAACGCTCAATGCCAAACATTTGAAATCCGAGGGATGTATAAGTACCGAAACAGTTGAAGAGCTATATGACAAAAAAACCTAAAACAAAATAGCCAAATTCATCTAAGGTCAACTTTGCCTGAGGGAGTTGAAACCTTAGTTTCTTTATAATTTAAAAATTTATAAACGGACAATTTTAGAAAAGTTTGTTATAAATCATGTCAGTACCGAAGTACTGACTACTGAGCTGATGATACCCTCGAGGACTGATAGTCCACCAGCAGAGGTATCGACCCAGTGGTGTAAAAAATTGAAAACAACACGTTTAATAATTTCATGCGTCCGAAGCGCTTTTCTGGATTTACCTTCACCAGGAACGCTCAATGCCAAACATTTGAAATCTGAGGATGTATAAGTACCGAAACAGTTGAAGAGCTATATGACAAAAATACCTAAAAAAAATAGCCAAATTCATCTAAGGTCAACTTTGCCTGAGGGAGTTGAAACCTTAGTTTCTTTATAATTTAAAATTTATGAACGGACAATTTTAGAAAAGTTTGTTATAAATCATGTCAGTACCGAAGTACTGACTACTGAGCTGATAATACCCTCGGGGACTGATAGTCCACCAGCAGAGGTATCGACCCAGTGATGTAAAAATTGAAAACAACACGCTTAATAATTTCATGCGTCCGAAGCGCTTTTCTGGATTTACCTTCACCAGGAACGCTCAATGCCAAACATTTGAAATCCGAGGGATGTATAAGTACCGAAACAGTTGAAGAGCTATATGACAAAAATACCTAAAAAAAATAGCCAAATTCATCTAAGGTCAACTTTGCCTGAGGGAGTTGAAACCTTAGTTTCTTTATAATTTAAAATTTATGAACGGACAATTTTAGAAAAGTTTGTTATAAATCATGTCAGTACCGAAGTACTGACTACTGAGCTGATAATACCCTCGGGGACTGATAGTCCACCAGCAGAGGTATCGACCCAGTGATGTAAAAAATTGAAAACAACACGTTTAATAATTTCATGCGTCCGAAGCGCTTTTCTGGATTTACCTTCACCAGGAACGCTCAATGCCAAACATTTGAAATCCGAGGGATGTATAAGTACCGAAACAGTTGAAGAGCTATAATTATGACAAAATACCTAAAAAAAAAAAAAAGAGCCAAATCCATCTAAGGTCAACTTTGCCTGAGGGAGTTGAAACCTTAGTTTCTTTATAATTTAAAATGTATAAACGGGCAATTTTAGAAAAGTTTGTTATAAATCACGTGAGTACCGAAGTACTGACTACTGAGCTGATGATACCCTCGAGGACTGATAGTCCACCAGCAGAGGTATCGACCCAGTGGTGTAAAAATTGAAAACAACACGTTTAATAATTTCATGCGTCCGAAGCGCTTTTCTGGATTTACCTTCACCAGGAACGCTCAATGCCAAACATTTGAAATCCGAGGGATGTATAAGTACCGAAACAGTTGAAGAGCTATATGACAAAAATACCTAAAAAAATAGCCAAATTCATCTAAGGTCAACTTTGCCTGAGGGAGTTGAAACCTTAGTTTCTTTATAATTTAAAATTTATGAACGGACAATTTTAGAAAAGTTTGTTATAAATCATGTCAGTACCGAAGTACTGACTACTGAGCTGATAATACCCTCGGGGACTGATAGTCCACCAGCAGAGGTATCGACCCAGTGATGTAAAAAATTGAAAACAACACGTTTAATAATTTCATGCGTCCGAAGCGCTTTTCTGGATTTACCTTCACCAGGAACGCTCAATGCCAAACATTTGAAATCCGAGGGATGTATAAGTACCGAAACAGTTGAAGAGCTATATGACAAAAATACCTAAAAAAAATAGCCAAATTCATCTAAGGTCAACTTTGCCTGAGGGAGTTGAAACCTTAGTTTCTTTATAATTTAAAAATTTATGAACGGACAATTTTAGAAAAGTTTGTTATAAATCATGTCAGTACCGAAGTACTGACTACTGAGCTGATAATACCCTCGGGGACTGATAGTCCACCAGCAGAGGTATCGACCCAGTGATGTAAAAAATTGAAAACAACACGTTTAATAATTTCATGCGTCCGAAGCGCTTTTCTGGATTTACCTTCACCAGGAACGCTCAATGCCAAACATTTGAAATCCGAGGGATGTATAAGTACCGAAACAGTTGAAGAGCTATAATTATGACAAAAATACCTAAAAAAAAAATAGCCAAATTCATCTAAGGTCAACTTTGCCTGAGGGAGTTGAAACCTTAGTTTCTTTATAATCTAAAATTTATAAACGGACAATTTTAGAAAAGTTTGTTATAAATCAGGTCAGTACCGAAGTACTGACTACTGAGCAGATGATACCTTCGGGACTGATAGTCCACCAGCAGAGGTATCGACCCAGTGATGTAAAAATTGAAAACAACACATTTAATAATTTCATGCGTCCGAAGCGCTTTTCTGGATTTACCTTCATCAGGAACGCTCAATGCCAAACATTTGAAATCCGAGGGATGTATAAGTACCGAAACAGTTGAAGAGCTATATGACAAAAATACCTAAAACAAAAAATAGCCAAATTCATCTAAGGTCAACTTTGCCTGAGGGAGTTGAAACCTTAGTTTCTTTATAATTTAAAAATTTATAAACGGACAATTTTAGAAAAGTTTGTTATAAATCATGTCAGTACCGAAGTACTGACTACTGAGCTGATGATACCCTCGGGGACTGATAGTCCACCAGCAGAGGTATCGACCCAGTGATGTAAAAAATTGAAAACAACACGTTTAATAATTTCATGCGTCCGAAGCGCTTTTCTGGATTTACCTTCATCAGGAACGCTCAATAACTAAAGTAATGATCATGATGATAGAAATATATTATGGAAATTGATTTTAAAGGTCAGAAATTTTAAAGGTCAGAAATGAAATAAAACAACACTTATCATTTGAAATATGATAAACCAAAAACAAAACAACATAAAAAACGAAAAGGAGACGGAAATATATACGAAAAAGAAAGTTTATTGAGATGAGAAGAAAAAAATGGATTGAATAATATAATTCAATCTTTTAAAAGAATGTGTTGCGACAGAATAAAAAAAAAAAGAGAGAGAAACAGCTGTACATCAGTGTTATTCGGAAGGAATTGGCAAATATAACCGTGTTTACATCACACAATTTACTCTGAGTTCAGGCAAACCTGTATACTTAAAAAGTATGGAGGCATGGCAGAATCTAGATTTATAAAAGTTATATGCATTGTGTGTTTTTGAAAAGTAAACTTTTTTGTCAGTTTTGAGATTCCTGAATTCTATTTCACACAGTTTATATTATCTTTCTCTTTGTATTTCAACCAAAGATGATGAAGAACTTGATCTTCCTTCACTCTCGTGGGTACAAAATTGCACAATTATCCTTACAAACAACGTTATAATGCCAGGTCTTGTCACTTGATCTACGAAACCTCTTTACCAACTATTGACATCCATTCAGCACATAAAGCCAGGTTTTAAAATCATATTACAATTGAGTATTCTGGAAGCCATGTAAATCAGATGTAGATACTAAAAAAGGTTTTTAGGGTACATACAACGTGTACAACCTTCATCTCTTTCCTCTTGCAAAATTATCAACCCATTTGACATCTCTGTAATTTACACTATAGTATTCCCAATTCTGAACTGAAAAATTGAATGAGAGAACACTATCCGACGTAGATACAAATATCTTGTTTTGGGTGGAATAAATCATACTTTGTAAAATAAAACACTCTCATTCAAACAAAAAATAAATTCATTGAAACTGACACTACAAAGATGCTTCAGAGCCTCTGGCCTTTGTTAGTCTTGTATTATTTTTACTTTTAGTTTCTTGTGTATATTTTGGAGTTTAGTATGACGTCCATTATCACTGAACTAGTATATATATTTGTTTAGGGGCCAGCTTAAGGACGCCTCCGGGTGCGGGAATTTCTCGCTGCAATGAAGACCTATTGGTGACCTTCGGTTGTTGTCTGTTCTGTGGTCGGGTTGTTGTCTCTTTGACACATTCCCCATTTCCATTCTCAATTTTATTTATTTCTTTTTATTGGCAACATGTTTGTTAGATTACGTGCTTTTCAACAGTATTCCTATGATAACAAAATGTGATCCTCTTCTTGTCGACTTATTCCTTTATTCTTATTGGACAAATTTCATAAAGTAGCTTCAGGGGTAGAAAGAGATGTAGCTAGCATTATCCTTTACTTTACATGTTTGCGTATAGATGAGGTGTTCTCACTTCATAATTCAAAGTTTGATGACTATGTTGAATGCATCTAATCCAGCAAACATGGAATAAATGATTCCATAGATACAGTTAAGGATGCCTCATTTCTTGACTAAACAACTTTAAGATAAAATGGTTGATTTAAGCTTCCAAATCTTGAACGTAACATCTCCAGAGATAAAACAACATTCCCGCATTGCCTCCATATTGTGTATTGACCTTCCAGTTGATATGATATTTCAGAGCTTGGGTTTCCTATCATGATGTCCTTGATAGAGGATTGCTGCTTAAACAGATTCTACTGACCCAATGGTTCCAAGTGGTAAATTTGTCCCTACGAACGTCTAACAGACGCAATCACGAGTTGGTTGATCGTTTTGCAATATATTTGTCACTGATGATCAAATTATCGTAACTATAATCGTTTCATATTTTCCTTCCTTATGACATCACCGACTGAGACTCGTACCGAGATTGACCCATCCTGGAATTGTTACTTACAATGACGGGTAAAACTAGTGAAGAAGGATCTGCTTACCCTTCCGGAGCACCCAATTTTTTGGTTTGGTTCGTATTGCTTTGTCTTTATCTTTTACTAGTACTATTTTATGGACTTTTCTGCATTTCTGTCGTCTTTCGTTTTTTTTTCCATGAACCTTCGTTGTTTTTCCATGGAGTTGTAAATTTCTCTTCGACTAATGAGTTTTAAATGTCCTCTTAGAATTCTGGGTTTTTTTATAAGATAGACCCCGAAAGTAAGATAATTTGAATTGATATAACAATACACAATTATAGTTTACCAGTTAAGGCAATACAGTTCATTTTTTTCATGTGGCCTTAAATATTGTATCAAAAAGTATAATCTATAAATCAGATTCAGGTATTAATTCAATCAAATGTAAAGGTGAACAAATATGTTTAACAACCATAAAGCAAGATGTTGCAATGTAAATGCATTTCCGCATTTTTCTCTTGATATGTAGGTGTCATTTTTATATTTTGTATTTGGTCAGCAAATTTATATGACAATTGTTTTCCATTCGTTTGGTGTGTTTGAGCTTTTGATTTTGCAAATTTAAAAAGAACTTTCCGTTTTGAATTTCCCTTGGAGTTCGGTATTTTTGTTATTTTACTTTTTTCCGTCCTTCGCAAATCATCAAAATATTGAAAGTATTATTTGAAAAATGATATTGCTGTAAAGCTTTAAAAAGATGCAAGTGGTCACATTTGCTTAATTTCTCTACACTATTTTGGGGTTGGGATAACATTAATGTTATATGGCTACGTGAGTCAAGACGAAATATAATTGTGTAAAGTTATATAACCGAAGGAAAAAATTCAAACACAAAATTTAACAGATTTCTCAGACAATCTGTGATGGTACCTTATTATTATTTTTTTTTTCAGTGAGTGACTAAAGTAAAATTTCCATTGACTTTTGTATTCTTAAAGAAGTAGCATATCCTATACAAAAGTAAAGATACCATTTTGATATTTGCATTCAAAGCCTTCCCAGAATTCTAAGGGGACATTTAAAACTCATTAGTCAAATTATTGTTAATATTTTCAGTAGACTTCCCAATGAAAACATGTAAAAAGCACGACCTTGCATGGACAAAACAATTTTTCATTTCTATAAATTTTAAAAATTGAAAACAAACTAACAATTCCATGACAAAAAAACGATAAACAACGAAAAGACAAACAACAGTATATAAAACACAACATAGAAAAGTAAGACTGAGCAACACGAACCCCCACAAAAAACCAGGGGTGTTTTCCAGAAGGGTACGCCGATCCTGCTTCACATGTAGTGCCCCTAATGTTGCTCATGTAAGTACACATCCGTCTATAAGTCCATTTAGGTAAGTCACATAATTGAAAAGTGTATGAATGCTATATGAAAAATATTCATTGGAGTAATATTGGATGCATAAAACTAATCACGTGCTGTTTTCATTTACAGGGAAGGCTTTAAATGCAAATATCGAAATGATACGCTATAAAAAATACAAAGTCAATTGAAATACTACTTTAGTCACTCACTGACAAAAAAATTAAGGTACCATCACAGTGTATTATTGATTTTTATTATTTGTCATTACAATTTTTTAAGTCGGTTTCAATCTTAAACTTTTATCTAAATCCCACAATCATTATCTAATCACATCAGGGTAAATTTTTAAAATATGCTAATAGAAGCACATAGTTATTATTGTAAGCTATTGTATCTACTAAGCAACTGTTGAAACTAAGCTTAAGGGATCAGCTATTAATTTCTGGTCATTAAATTAATACTGTGGTCCTATCTAATTGTGTTGCTACCAATAGTAAGTTATATAATGATGGAGGTAAAAAACTCCATCGTAGATAACAGGCCTGAAATTTTGTACGATAGACGCTCGGTAAGTTTACAGAAGACTTATCAGTGACGCTTGAATAAAAACAAATTGAAAAGGCCAAATACAGTACAAAGTTGAAGAGCATTGAGGACCTGAAATTCCCTAAAGAAATATAAGAGAATATTGGTTATTGTACATTTTCAAGCTTCCATGCTATAGTTTATGTTGTATCTTCTGTACTATCATTTGTCTGTATTTTTATTTTTAGCCATGGCGTTGTCAGTTTATTTTCAATCTATGAGTTTGACTGTCCCTCTGGTATCTTTCGTCCCTCTTTTATGACACAATATATTTCTTTTTAAATATTCACAAAGCGCTTCGAAGTTAGGATGATTCTAAATATGGATTACATGCAGCTGAATGTTCCTGTCACAGTCATATCTTAGATTGTCCTGACAGAGGATGATGTTTGAGTAGAAAATATCAAACTATTATGCTACCTGGTTAATAATAATAAGTTGCCAATAAAAGTAGGAAAGGACATATTTTGGTTAACGTGATTTCGAATAAAACAAATTATGGTATGGCCTAATTAAAATTGAACACTGTGCTTCTTATGATATCATAACTATAAACCAGTAAATGCGAGTTATAAAAAAAGTATACAAACGCAGAATCTAGATAAATTATTATACTGGGGAAATATAATACTTTTATACACGTGCATGGTCAACATTACAAATCGTATTTTGAAAGTTGAAATCATAAGATTAATGTACTGAACAACCTACTTATTTCTACTAAAAGCGGTGTTGTTGGACGTTTATTTTTACATTATGCTTTATTTGGTATTATATCATACATACAAACAGGCAGCTGGTGCAATAAGTTCTATATAAGGATTTATCAACTTTCGTAAAATTCATAATAATTAAATCAACTTGCCATGGCATATTTAAAAATCTGCTTGATACGTTCCCTTTTTCCTGCATAGTCGATTTGTATATTGTTAAATAATTATATATGAGTACTTTGTGCATAGTTTTTGCTTTAAAATATTTAATCTCCGTGTAATTTTACAAGAATTTTTACATTTGATCAAATACAGATATTATTTAACAAATATTATTATGCATCGAATGGTACAATTAAATATGAAACTGTTGAACAAAATGCGATCGAAATATACAATTTTATAACCGTTACTTAGAACTTCGGTTAACTCTTAAAGAAGGACTTTTACACCATTAGAAAAAACAACGGACTGTTGTCGAACCAAACAAAACCATGTTGCCATCTTTAATATTGTTGATTTGTTTGTTAACTGGAACACAGGTTAGTAAAACATTTCTTTTCAAAATACAAATGATACAAAATGAGTATATGTTTGGAACTGGTAATGACAATGTTTGTTTTTCTTTGTTAGTTTTTATTGGGAATTACACGATGTTATAATTCAGGGCGGAGAATTTCTACATGTATACGCAATTTGCAAAACCTAGGTAACAATGCTTTTATTTCTTTTTTCCATCTCGAAGTCAAAGCTAGGTTTTCAAAAAAAGAAAGAAATAAATCTCACAATCCACAGTTTGATTTTGTTTGTGTTTTTATGTTCCTTTTTTTTCTACAAATTAAGTTGGAAGTGGTGCATTATAAGAAAAACGATTTTGGACGAACATTTCAAATGTTTAATTTGTAGATAATAGAATACATCATCAAAAAACGATACGTGAATCATCGGGATAAATTCCGCAATTTATTACACGTGTTTGAAATGAATAGTGCTTGAACAAGTATTTTGTAAAATCCGGTTATTAGGTCTTTCCACTTTTCCGTGGAAAGACCTATTGTATTTGTTCTGATTATTATTATTTTTTTCCGCCAAATTTTGTTCTCGCGTAAAATTTTTGTTTCGCAAGATGTCGCTTAGATATTTCTTATAGTATCATACAGTTTATGCGCTTTTTATTTTCACCCATTCTAAGCCGAACAATTTTCTTTGTAGGAGTTATCTCCCCGAACACTGTTTTCCTTGTGACTGCATCTCCTCCGTAACCGTAAAAGAAAGCGACAAATTTATTTTATAAAATTGCTCGTTATATCCTTTGCATGATTTGTCCTATTTTGACCGAATCGATATGAATATTCCATATGAGATTTATTTCCCCTTATGCATGTGATATAAGTGATATGCATTTCTATCTTGTAAACCATAAGTGATAGAGACCTAGGATCTTTTGATTTGAGGTTCTTGATCCAAAAAAAGAAAATTAGGTCAAGGTCAGAGGTCAAGGTCATATTTGAAATTTTGATTTTGGCTTATTTTCAATGCTTTTCAAAAAACCGTATAAGATATCGACAACATATTTTTACTAAATTGTAAGTTGCGACATGTCGTAACACATGAATTTTGGTTGAAAGGGTACGCTAACATTAAATTGGAGTTTTCTCCCCTCTTATATTAAAAATTAGGCATATAGTAATATAACTCATTAACCATATATAATTAAGACCTATGGTCTTTTGATTTGAAGCCATTGGTTTATGACCTTGAAATTGAACTCAAGGTCATAGGTAAAATTGGCGTTCTTGATTTTGACCTTTGCTTTTACGTCATATGTATATATGATAAAGCCATGGGACTTTTTGGATTACGTTGCAAGCCACTTGACCATGGTAAGCCAACCGGAAGTGACCTTGTGTAAACCGGAAGTAGCTATTTTTTGTACTTATTTAATGTAAAAGTATATTGAACAATATATTTTTGGAATCAGTATCAAGTAAACTGTCAAATAAAACCGGAAGTGACATTTCAAACCGGAAGTAACAATGTATCTCCTTATTTAGAAACAAATGTATAAAAATCATATATTTTTGGAATCAGTGTACAATAAGCTATCATTTGGAGATGGATATGATATTTCAAACTAAATTTTCGTAGTTCTATATCAAAATTGTTCTTTATAGTGGGAAGACCTTCAATTGTTCTCTGAACAATTGGTTTTTAATCTATATAAGCTTTTGTTTATTGGGGATGACAACAAGTATACCAAACTATGTATGTAACCGACTACTCAGATATAATGTAAATGTTTCATAGACATTTTATTTATTTGACATTTACAAATAAAATTAAAACTAACGTGAAAGGTGACTAATTCGACCTTGAGAAAATGTTGTTATTCTGTTAAGACCACTTTGGCTTTATGGCCTCTCACGTATACACGCACTAATATATCATTGGCTTTATTGTGTATCAATTTGCCGTCCGTTGCTGATTAAACTTAATTAAAGAAAGCGCTTCGAACGAACGGATTTCTAAAGTGCTTTTTTTCATCCTCTACCACAAGCATGACTGCACCATCCAGCTGATTTGATAAGATGATGTCATTATTATTTGTGTTCAGTTTCAACAGTTTGATGTTTTTACCGCTGACTGATGTTAAAACATCAATAAAAAAGACTAAGAAAACATATATGCAATGACATACATAACGTAGAAATCGTAGCAGCAAAGATCTTACAATATGGCACAACACAGCACATTCTTTAATTGTCCCCAATGATTAAAATCTTCAATTCAATCAAGTACAACAAAAACTACATTTTCGGATAATTTGATAGTTAATTACCCCTCATTTGTATTCTTCAATATACTTATGTAGCGTGCTCGATATGTAGAAATGAAACCTTCTGAATCCGATGGTACTGGCCGTCTTGAACTTGCGGAGATGAGATGTTTTGCTCCGTTAATTATTGCTCACTGTAACTTTGAGATGAAAAAAAAGCAATTAGTATTATCATTATTATTATTATCATTACAGCAAGATCATGTAAATTTGATTTGTCCAGCGGCTCCTGCTCCGTTTGATCCAGTTATGTGTTCAAAAATAACCACAGTTTCAAATTGCCGGACAGACGCTGATTGTACTGGTGGTAAGATATAACGGAAAGAAGTATGATAGCTCTGTTAGATTTAGCATACGTGTTTTTAGCTCACGTGGTTCGAAGGGCCAGGTGAGCTTTTTCTCATCACTTGGCGTCCGTCGTCCGTCGTCCGTCGTCGTCGTCGTCGTTAACTTTTTACATTTTGAACTTCTTCTAGAGAACCACTAAATGAAATGAAATCAAACATGGCATGAATGTTCCTTATGAGGTGCTGACCAAGTGTTGTTACTTTGAAGCCGATGCATCATCCAAGATGGGCGCCAGGGGGGACTTCGTTTAACATAGGACCCTATGGACAATACATACAAATGTCTTCTTTTAGAGAACCACTGAATGGAATGAAACCAAACATGGCATGAATGTTCCTTATGAAGTGTTGACCAAGTATTGTTACATTTTATCTGATCCATCATCCAAGATTGCCGCCAACGGAGACTTCGTTTAACATAGGACCTTATGGACAATACATTCAAATGTCTTCTTTAAGAGAACCACTAAATGGAATGAAACCAAATATGGCAATGTTCCTTATGGGGTGATGACCAAGTGTTGTTACTTTGAAGCCGATCCATCATCCAAGATGGCCACCAGCGGGGACTTCGTTTAACATAGGACCCTTTTGGACAATACATACAAATGTCTTCTTTTAGAGAACCACTGAATGGAATGAAACCAAACATGGCATGAATGTTGCTTATGAGGTGCAGTCCACGTGTTGTTACTTTGAAGCCGATCCATCATCCAAGATGGCCGCCAGAGGGGACTTAGTTTAACATAGGACCCTAAGGGAAATACATACAAATTTCTTCTTTTAGAGAACCACTAAATGGAATGAAATAAAACAAGGCATGAATGTTACGTACGAGCTGTTAACCAAGTGTTGTAACTTTGTAGGCGATCAATCATCCAAGATTGCCGCCAGCAGGGGACTTCGTTTAACATAGGACCCTATGGACAATACATACAAATGTCTTCTTTTAGAGAACCACTGAATGGAATGAAACCAAACATGGCATGAATGTTTCTTATGAGATGCTGATCAAGTGTTGTTTCTTTGTAGCCAATCAATCATCCAAGATGGCTGCCAGCGGGGAACTTAGTTTAACAAAGGACCTTATGTGAAATACATACAAATGTCTTCTTTAGAAGAACCACTGAATGGAATGAAACCAAACATAGCATGAATGTTCCTTATGAGGTGCTGACCAGGTTTTGTTACTTTGTAGCAAATCAATCAACCAAGATGACTGCCAACGGGGGACTTAGTTTAACAAAGGACCCTATGGGAAATATATACAAATGTTTTCTTCGAGAAAACCGCTTAATAGATTGAAACCAAACTTGGTATGAATGTTTCTTTTGAGGTGCTGACCAATTGTTGTTACTTTGTAGCTGATTTGTCATCCAAGATGGCAGCCAGCAGGGGGAGTAAGTTTAACATAGGACCTTATGGGAAATTCATACAAATGTTTTCGTCTAGAGAACCACTGAATAGAATGAAACCAAACATGGCATGAATGTTCCTAATGAGGTGCTGACCAAGTGTTGTTACTTTGTAGCCGAACCATCATCCAAGATGGCCAAGATGCTTCTTCTAGAGGAGCACTGAATGGAATGAAACCAAAAATGGAATAAATGTTCCTTATGAGGTGCTGATGAAGACCTTAATACACGTATCTTTATAGATTGAGATACACTGTAAACTGCAAAAATATCAAGAAAAAAAGATCTACACATAAGTCAACATGAGCAAAATTGTCAATTGACATCTTGTTGGAGTTATTGTCCTTACATGTGTATAAAGTCATTTTCTACAATTGCAATGAATTTATTGATATTTTCTGTAAACTTTACAAAAGTCTTCTGTTTTTGATTAAATAACGGGGCCAATATTAAACCAAATTTGGCCTCAACCATTATTAGGGTATCTGTTATGATTCTAATCTATTTTTTCATGATTTCCAAAACCAAAGTAGAATCAGGTGAGAGACACAGGCTCTTGAGAGCCTCCAGTTATCATTTCATTCATATTTAATAACTCTAATGCTAGGTGATTTTAATGCCATGTCATTTTAAGACGTTTCAGCTATCAACTATTGTTTGAACAGCTGTATATTTGTTTTACATTATGCAAAAGAAAAAAAATTCACAATCGAGATTGTCACCTGATACGATCGCGAAAATCATACAACTTATATTTCATTTTTATGTCGGACCCGATAGTAAATACATGAGGATATGTGGAATTATTGTCATTGAGACAATTATGAACCAGAGACCACGCATGCCAAAGGTCGTAGATATATTCGACTATTGGACATCATACGGCCGTCAACGATGTTATCAGTAAGTACATTTTGTACAAACAGTGAGCAAATCCTGTGACACTCGGATAACAGTAATCTATAATATTGCTCCTAATTTGCAAATGTGTATGTAGAACCGCTCTTGTATTAGAAACAACAAAGATATAATATATATCTAGACAAAACAAAATGTTAGTTCGCCAGCGAAGGTTTATATATCAACTTGAAATTAATTATGTACATGTGTGTATTTAGGTTTCATATTTTGAAAACTGCATTTATACTAGTAATCAAGATGTTCAAAACCATTTGAAGAATACCGGAAGGTAAAAAAGAAATTAAAGAGTAAAAGACAACAACACCATCAAAACAACAATAATATTAAAAAAAAAATTAACAGTTGTAATACAGCAGCTAATATGTGGTTTTAATTTATGTGTTATTACCTTTATAGTATTTTTCATCTTTGTTTAAATTTCTACGTGAAAACGAAATTCCTGATTGTACAAAATTGCATTTGTTCCCAATTATAACTAATTGCATTTGTCAGAACTTGCTATAGCTTTTAATGTTTCTTTTGGAATAATTCAAAGAACACCAGAAATGCTGCCTTAGGGAGTGCAATGTCCTCCAATGTATAACCTTTTCATTTGTAAGTATATCTTAATGTTACACAAATTTAATATTTACATATACGTCTTTACATGAATTAACCACAATGCCTTAAATTAATTTCATTTTTAAATTATCAATCTTTAATGAACGTTTGGCCTTCAATGTCTATAGAGTTTAGAAAACAATTTGAAGGGTAATTTAAACTCACGTACCATTCTTACTAAGAGAGGTATCGTAGGAACATGCATTATTACTTTGAATTGCTTTTGTGTTGTCAGATTAAAAAAATATGTCACGAAAACGACAATGACAGACCTAACAAATACCATAAATTATCTGGAAAGATAACTGTAGAGTTCTCTAAATGAAAAACAATTCCAATAATTTGAAAAACAAACTATGTAAACGTGCATGTACTTGAACACATGAAGAGCTAAAGATGACCGTAAGAGAATAACAAGAATATCACAATCCATATTAGGTCACCTTTGCCTGATGGTGTTGGTTTTTCGATGATTGATGTCAGTGTCAAGTATTTGTTTCGCCATTTCTTTCGCCAAAACCATTTTTATTTCGCCACTCTCAATTTGTTTTTCGACAACTAACATAAACATTTTTTTGTTAAGAACTTGTTTTTCCTTCTTGCATACAAAAAGATTCAGATTACATCATTGTTCTTTCATTCATTTTCATTTTACGTATCTATTTTATAATTTACATTTCAATAATTAAACTCTCAATATGAACAACATTTTATAATACTAGTAGTACTTTTTAAAAGATATTGTAAAATTTGACTTCTTGGAACACGGAATTCATCTTCAATCAGTTTATTGGATACTTCATGTCTTGTAAAAGAACAAATAATAAAGTCAGAGATTTTTCTTACTTGTAAACCCTTTCTTCAAAACAACGGGTTTCTTTTCCGTACCATCATTAAACGTAAAAGTTGATCGTTTGAATATGATTAACAGGTACGATTAAAGCGATTGTGAATTACAAAATTCAAAACAATCATTTTTATCAAAATTGTAAAACCAGTCCTTTAGTTGACACGTGATGGTATTTTACTACACATCTTAATTCAACAATACAAGTAAAACCTTTATCAATTAGTTAATTGTTGCCGATTGCTATCACTTGCACTCAGCTGATTATTGATTTTTCTGTCAAAATCGATACGCTTGACGAGTTAAAGGTGAAATCAAGTATTGTCTGATCAGGGAAAAAGTCCGCGAAATAATAAGAATAAGAATTAACAAGATGGAAGACGTTATATTTCTTTCGCCAATCATGATTTTTAATCCTCACAATTTTTCTTTTTTCGCAAAATGCGAATTGGCGACCGGATAGATGTTATCATTCACGTTACCAATTTTTCTGCACAGATATGCATTTAGACTTTTTATTTTCTTCAGATACTCGATGCCAAAATCTGTTAGATTAAAAACCTAATACAAACGTTGAAGAGCTGATAAGTATCTATACCGTACATCACACTAACATTCTATAATGAACACAACAAATCATTAAGAAGTGACAAAATCAAACGTTATCAATCAGTGGAACAAATGAAAACAACTGCATATTCCTGATATGGTACAGGCATTTTCTGTGGTTATAGCTTTCTGTAAAGGAAAGACGTAAATGGAAGGAGAAATGAAATTGCTAATATACGTATTTTATGTACTATTTAAGGAACCGGGAGTTGGAGAACCAGGTCCAGGGGTATGTAAATGTATTCTTATGAAGACTTTTTCATCAATTAAATGTTATTTCATATCTGTTCATACCACTTTCATGTTATTCTAGTTTGGTTAATTCATATAGAATTAATTGATTCTGAAACTTTGATTATACCATCAAATTGCAGATTAGATGGCTGTTTTTTTTCTGCATAATTACACTGAACTATCTTTTTAATTATTATTGTACGTCATCATACATTATATTGTTTCTTATTTCTGATTAAATACCGTTTTTGATTTATTTTTGTTTTCAAAAGCGCATTTCTACATCATAGAAGTACATGTATAAGGATTTTACAGCGCTCTTATTATTTGCAATTATCCCACACCATGCTTTATTCAATTTTATTTCAGCAACACAAATAATGTGTATCAAATGTATTCTTTCAGGATCCAACCCCAGCTCCAGTACCACCACCACCACGGGTATATCATTATATTCTTAATTTGAGATTATATATATATATCGGTATCGTAAACGGTACTAATTTGTACTTTTTATCAATAGAATACTGTTCTTACTTGGTCAGCTCATTTTGATTAAATAGTTTCAAATTCTCGTATACGTTAAATTCATAAAAGGGATATTTACAGAGTGATTGATTTAGCTTGTATTAATAGGAAACTGTAGGATTGATGTAACGTATTTTCTTATAAACAACGGTAAATTGGTATTAATTAATTATATGGAAAAAAAATTGTACTTGATTCAGTTCCGAATTATCTGTACTTGAGAAGGAGTTTCATTTATATGAAAAAATCAATCACAATGGGTGATAACTATTCATAAAATATAACAAAGCAAATATAAAAAGTAAAATAACAAAAATACCGAACTCCAAAGAAAATTCAAAACGGAAAGTCCCTTATCAAATGGCAAAATCAAAAGATCAAACACATCAAACGAATGGAAAACAACTGTCATATTTCTAACTTGGTACAGGCATTTCTTTAATATGTAGAAAATGGTGGATTAAACCTGGTTTTATAGCTAGCTAAACATGCTAAAAAATTGAAAACAACACGTTTAATAATTTCATGCGTCCGAAGCGCTTTTCTGGATTTACCTTCATCAGGAACGCTCAAAGCCAAAGATTTGAAATCCGAGGGATGTATAACTACCGAAACAGTTGTAGAGCTATATGACAAAAATACATAAAACAAATAGCCAAATTCATCTAAGGTCAACTTTGCCTGAGGGAGTTGAAACCTTAGTTTCTTTATAATTTCAAAATTTATAAACGGACAATTTTAGAAAGGTTTGTTATAAATCATGTCAGTACCGAAGTACTGACTACTGAGCTGATGATAACCTCGGGGACTGATAGTCCACCAGCAGAGGTATCGACCCAGTGATGTAAAAAATTGAAAACAACACGTTTAATAATTTCATGCGTCCGAAGCGCTTTTCTGGGTTTACCTTCATCAGGAACGCTCAAAGCCAAACATTTGAAATCCGAGGGTTGTATAAGTACCGAAACAGTTGAAGAGCTATATGACAAAAATACATAAAACAAATACTAGTAGCTAAACATCTCACTTGTATGACACTCGCATATAATTCCATTATATTGCCAAATTGTGTGAACAAAATAAACAGACATACTAGTATTAGGTAAACATGTCAATAATATTGAATAAAGTAAACGTATTTACTCTATTAACGATTGACAGATCTACACCCTTCGTACATGTACACCATGTACGCTTTCCATAATTAATATACAAATTGAATACAAAATTAATTTTGCCGACTAGCCCGTCAAGTACGCTAGAAAAACTAACAAATATAGGGGGAACCGGAACGAAAAGCAAAATATATTTACAACCCTAAATGCTTGGTCACTTGCAGCCAATTTTCGACTGAATCCACAACGTAACCATCCTTGCTACTGTCACTTTTCCAACGACCGTGCCGTTTCCATACCCTATCATTGCCATCCAAATTTGCTGCAGCAGTAGCCCTACCTGACCGCATTGAATTCAATCCAAGCTTCAGATCCTTTGAAACTAGTTTCAATCTAGCAAAAATGCTTTCTCTGGCTGTAGTATAACTTAGTTTTTTGTTTTTATATATAAGTTTACAAATACTTTTAGAACGGAAAATCGGTCTAAAAAGGAAAATAATCTGATTCCAAATTGACACCTGAAAGATTCACATATCTCAGAAACATCTCATATGGACAAGAAACGGTATCCCCGTTGGAAATTAAAACCTCATTACCGTTACGATACTGGTCGGTCTTACTCTTTTCTATATACAAAATTATACAGTCTGATTTAACTTTTTTATACAAAAGAGAGCTAATCTCATCGTAACGCAAAAACCCAGCATAACACAATAAAAAATCATCGCTAAATCACGAACAACAAGTAGATCTTGGGTATTTGAAAACAGGCGGCACAATTGCAATAACATATCTAATGAAACAGGGTCCTTCTTATACTTAACAGTAGCCACCCTCTTAGCAGATTCTTGTAAGGAATGTAAATATGAATTTTTTCTTGGATCTGCAAAATTACTCATTTCATGCGCCCATTTTATACTATAAATAGCAGAATTAATTGTATTACATGTAGCACCTGAGTTAAGCAAATAAGTTATATATAAAGCAAAATGAACTGGCTATGCTAGTAAAGCTTGAAAACCATGTATTTCAATGAATGTTTCCCAACGTTTAAATGCATAAAATTAAAAGTACGATTTTGCTGTGTTATAACTTCTATTGTTCACAATGTAACTGGACATGTGTTATGCATACATGAAAAGTTCAGATTCTCGTCTACTCCGGCTTCCTTCACATCTTCCTTTATTTTGTCTCTCAAACTTTTTCCTGGAAAACAGAAATGCAATCAATGATTATCTAAAAGCTAAACTTCAACACGCATAGCAACAAAATTGAAATTTTGTTTAATCGTACCAAAAATCTGGTTTCGCCCTCTTCCTCTATGAGTTATCATTGAACCCGGAAAAATCTTATGTTTTTTAACAAAATATTTAAATCCGTTACCCTCTGACAATACCGGCCAATAAGGAGCCGAATTCCATTCGGGTATAACTAGCGTACCAACTGCTCGATCTTTCAACATCTTAAACTAACTGTAACTAACGAAGGTGGTGGGACTAACCAGTTGTTATCTTTATCCTAATGCTGTTTGAAAGCATCAACGCCGCTTATTCCCTGACACCAAAACTTGGAATTAAACTTATCACATTTTTTGTTATATGAAAAAACAAAGCGATCCACTGAATGACGACCCTATTCTCTATGAAGTATACGAAACAGCCATGTTTGTACACCCCAGTCATCGCAATTGTTTAACCTACTTAATGTGTCTGCATGTGTGTTATTTCCTTTCCTCGGTATCCAGTTTCAACATTTTTATTATCAGTATGTATTTTACACCATTCAATGTAGGCAAATTTTAGTTTTCTGTTCTGCATGTGTGTTAATTTCCCTCGGTATCCATTTCGCAAAAAAACAAAACATTGTTTTGTTCACATGCATTTTGAATTTCCATGTTTATATCTTGCAAGTGATTCTTTTTACTACCTACCTTCAAAATAGTTTCAACATTTTTATTATCAGTATGTATTTTTACACCATTCAATGTAGGCAAATTTTAGTTTTCAAAAACCTATGAACAGCCTTAAGTTCTCTCCTAGTAGAACTCATACTTGTTTCATGTGCATCCCAAGCACCAAACATTTCTACCGTTTTGCTGTTCTCTGCCTCAATAGATATATATCCTCCATAGCCTTCACCTGAGAGGCTGCCGAAAGCATGTTAACATCACATGCTTCGTTTGTCAACTGACTAAATAATTAAAATTGAGAATGGAAATGGGGAATATGTCAAAGAGACAACAACCCGACCAGACACCAGCCGAAGAACACTAACGGGATCTCCAACGCAGCGAGAAAATCCCGCACCCGGAGGTGGTCCTCAGTTGGCCCCTAAATAAAATTGTGTACTAGTTCAGTGAAAATGGACGTCACAATAAACTCCAAAACATATGAATGAACTAAAATTAAAAAAACATACAAGAATAACAAAGGCCAGAGGCACCTGACTTGGGACAAGGGCGAAAATGCGGCGGGGTTAAACATGTTTTGTGAGATCTCAACCCTCCCCCTATACCTCTAGCCAATGTAGAATAAAGAAACACATAGCAATACGCACAGTAAAACTTTCTATATATATTTGATTAGTTTTACCTCCGCTTCTGGAGTAACCCAGACTGGTGCCTCCCATGATGTTCTATCCTTAACAAAGTCACAGGCATACCGAGTCCCTAACCTTACAGTTGTACTCAACACACCCTGTGTAGATATTAACTGACCAATAACTGAAGCTAATAATTTTACTGATATCACCCGTTTGTCTTGTAACCTGTTACACATGCAGGATATGCATTTTATTATCAATTCTCTCTTTTGTTATTCTAATTATACCTTCAGAGGTATCTCATACTATTCCCAAAAAGGTTATCACTTGAACCGGGTTCCAGTTACACTTTTCCTCAGCAATAATAAAACCAAAATCGATTTAATCTGTCCTTATTCTTTGACTAACCGTAGTTCATTCATCATAAGTGTCAGCACCACCCAAACCATCGTCAAGATACATAAGGATCCTAATATTGTTAGATCTTCAATACTTTATAATCTCTCTTAAGACTTATGAAAATATAAAGCCTGCTGTAGCCAAACCGAAACACAAAACATTAAATATATAAAATTTAGACTCCGACTGAAATCCCAAATACATGAAATATGTTATATGACGATAAGCTGACTTCAGATCAAAAGAAAACAGATAATCACCTTTAGAAAACAATATTCTTGCCACAGTTGCATCTTCATATTTATATCTAAACGGATATAAATGTGGGTTGATGTGACGACATTCAAGCACTAATCTAAGTTTTGACTTGTAACCTCCAACCGTTAATGGATTTACAACCTTAGGCTTTTTAAATACTTCTAATATACACCTTTTAGATAATAATTTCTCGCTTCCATCTTTTACAATTGATTTGTTGTATTTGGCTGATCTGTTATTATCTAATAAAACGTTCTCGGGTAAAGTTTTTAACGGTAATATATAACCTGTGTCAATAACATTTAAAATGCTTGAATGATTTTCCACTTGTTTATGTGTTTTCTCAGACTACTGACTGGTGATTTAATTGTATCAACCTTTATACATAAATTATCTACGTGTACTTTTAAATAACACCTACTTAGAGTATTAAGATTATTTTTCTTGTCATGTTTTCATTCCTTTTGAAGCTCATGACATTCCTGTTTGCAGTGCCCATTCACACCACTATTGAAACATCTGTCTGGTTTTCTTGCCATAGCTGCTTTTTCTGCTGGTTGGACGTAGGGATGGACTTGTCTAGCTTTCTTGGTCTTTTTAGCTTTCGCCTTTCTTTCTGCTCTGTTCTCAGCCTTACACAATTTCCTTTCATCCTCCGAATCCTCTGCAAGTGGGTTGGTTTCATATTCGTGCACGACTCGCCAGCCGAACTCGGATGAATCAGCAATACGTATCAACGTTTGCCTATAGTTTATTAAAGCCATACCTTCTGATAACTTTTCCTTGGCTTTGCATACGGTATCTGGTGTTGGATTGTTGCCGTCTGAAAGACTGTCTGCTTCTTTCATTTTGCTCAACACCTTCATGTTTTGCTTGAACATTCCCTCGCTTTTTGAATTTTTGCCAATCCGTCAACGTAGCTTCTATCTTCGAAACCTGTGTTTCTGCAATCTGTTGTTGTTGCACATGCATTTTACCATTTCGTTGGAAATAATTAACCTCATTCGGTTCATCATGTCATTTTGATTTACCGTCAAAATATTTGAAACTTAAATTCTGATTTGCTCTTGAAGTTCGCCATCCATTTTTATGTGAACGCTTCAAAGGACGGCTAGAAAGTGAGATACCTTTACATGTTTACGTTTTACCTGTAATCAATTTTGATTACAAACAAATCCTGATTGGACACTACCTTTTTACAAACCGTTAATACAGACATTTTCCTCTATTACTAGCCGGAACGCGGGAAAATTCATATATTTTGTTAAACTATTGTAACATTAGCATCAAACAACAGCCCAAAATGAAAAAAAGTTTGCAGTGGAAAGTTCGTGCATACATGCAGCCTCTCTTGTAGTATGCTATAGGGGGTTTGCAATCCCTTTTTCTTTAATAATTTTAAATCCTATTTCAAATTACAATCGATTATAATTACAACTTTAAATACATTGTATACTATTCATGACCTAATGTTTTTAGGTCTAATAAAGGAATAGATAATAAAGTCCGATTTCACAAAAGAAAATGTGGTCTGTGGCCATTAAAATTCTTTGAAAAAAGCAACGTTTGAATATGGCGCTGTTTTGAGATACATTCATTGCATCTTGACATATTTTAGGAAGTGTGCTTTAGATTATGATATACCAGAACAGAATTCGTCAAAAGTAAAAGACGTATTCTGACTAATATCTAGAAGTGGAATCGTTCTATAATTTATAAATACAAAATAATTTTCAACATCACAGGGACATAAGAAACGGTATAAATCATTACACGTGAATATGCATTTTCAGTGTTTATTTTAACTAGTTATTATAAAATTTATGTTTAAGTAATCGCAGTTCACACAATGAAATGCTGCACTCGTATTCATGTGGTGTTACTGGGAATGTGCCGCCTATCTTCAAAATCGAAAGGTTCATAAATGATGAATTCATTGAGTCTTCTCGGTCGTCAAAATGAATTTTCAAATTTTAGTATTTTTCATGTACTGATTATTTTTCTGAATCGCACCAAAATGGGGGCCAATTGGCCATCCAAGGCAAATAAAAATGCCCACATTGGGTCAAAATGTTAAATCTGAGGCAACTTGTAGAGAGAATGTGCCTTGTAAAATCCCTTTGTTGGTACGTAAGTGGCCGAAAGAAAAGCTAGATTTCTGCCCTCATCAAATATACCCTCAACCCATGGCAGTTCAAATTTCCCGACCTTCATCCCAGTTGACCTATCAACAGTTAATGGTTTTTCAGCCATTGTGTGTTGAGCAAGCAACGATTAATGGTACCAATTTTTATGCACCAGATGATACTGTATAAGTAACGGGTACTTATATCACCATATTTCTAAGAGCGAAATTTGATAAACTTAAACTTAAACTTAAACCATACATTACTAAAATAGTCTCATTTGAACTTTGGTGGACAGTTCTCGCATTGGCATTCGTTCCACATCTCCTTATTTTTATAATGACATTTTCATTTTCTAAAAGTTCATTTACACAGTCATAAAGTATATGAAAGTATATTCTACTATTGAAATGTCAACATAGAGGGCGTGTTTTCTTTAAATTTACCGTTTTCTAAATTCCAAATTTGGAATAGTCAATTCTGAAGTCGAATCAAACTACTGCATTATATTTAGTTGTCAAATCATGATTAATATTGTATTTATTTTTACTAAAATTCAATCTGCAGTAAAATAAAGTTATCATCTCTCAGTGTTGTTTTGTGACATATGGCGAAAGGCAAAAGTGACGAGACAAGGGGACACCCTTTCGTCATATGTATTTGACAATGTTCAGAAATACTTATACGAAATGATGACAAATAATTTAAGGAACCACTATAGATGACTGAGAGTATCATATCTCACAGTATGAAGACTATCCTTCTCTTATACTATAGGGATCATCCGAGTCATTAGATGCATTTCGCCGTACTCTGGACAAATATACTTGTTTATCATTTTAACATTGCCATATAAGCGGGAGGTTTGGCTAGCCATTAAACCAGGTTCAACCCACCATTTTTTCTTTAAAAGTGGTTATCAAATAGTCCGTTTCTATGTATGTTGGCATTTGTTTTTGTAGCAGTTCCGTATTTCTGTCTCAGCTGCGTACTTGTACACCACCAAAGGTTAACGGACGCCCCACTCTGGCAAGGATTTTATTACCGGTCAGAAAACTCCTTAGTCATCATATTTTTATTCCCAAGTCACCCTTTTGGTGGATCTTAATGAAATTAAAATTCAAACTATGATCCAAAGATGAAAGAAATCGAACATACTATAATAACTTGGACAAACGAAATAATCTCACCAATTGGAAAAATAACAATAATGAAAACACTAAATAAAAACATCAAAACTGAATCATCTATTCCTATCAATATCCAGTCCAACCAATACTAAGCTTAAAAACGAACAACATATTTTCCTTATCTGTGATAACCAACCAGATAAAGTTAAAAGAGATCCTTCTTGGGAAAAATCATTTGACATGTTTGATGCTTGCAATAACCTTCAACACATACAAGACAAATAATGAAATGCAGATTAGTAATCAATCATTTGTATAAAAATATTGAACTAAAAAGGGATTTGGCTGATTAATGACTTGTATGAATGTTGAATGTGCATGCCATCTGCTAACTCAACTAGTTAAAGTCAAATATGAAACAAAATTGTGAATAAAAATGGTCCTTACTTCTCCTTACCAACTATAATTGGAAACATATCCATGTATTGACCTTTTTATATTAACAAGAACTCAAAACTGCAGTGGTTTCAATACAGAATAAAAACATCGGATTTAACGTGTTAAATGCACACATGAATTTCTCTTCAAAATGAAAGTGAAAGATTCAAATACAGTTTTGGGTGTGGATGGGTCGTAACGATACATTTGTAGAACATATGTCAAAATTGTTTGAAAACCTTACCTCCTGAATATTGAAAAACAAAATGTAAACAGAACTAACTTGAAGCATATATTTTGTTTTATTTGGTTTTCTAACAAAAGCCGATAAAATTGATAGAAGAAACTTACTAATTCTGTTAAAAATCAATATATATTTATAGAAGCAAATTATCATTGGAACAAACCAATATGATTTCACTAAACAAATATTAAAAAAAAAAACGAAAACGTGTTAATAAAAACGTTTATAATTATAAGAATAAAAGACTCAGAACCCATATACACTTTTATGATAAAATCAAGTTAAGAACCACTAGTAACCCGAATTTAACTTGAACGGACAAAACGCATTAACGCTATTTAAATAAGATTAATCATCATTTGATAAAGATTGACAAAATTAAAAATTAGTTTTAATAAATTTCCAACCATATAAAATTTTTTAATGCCAGTCAAATAGATTCCTTTGCGGTCAATCAAGTTAATTTCAGATGGTGGTAAGATGCGTCAAACGAATAGGTCACGCCCCGTTAAACTATTTCAAGCTGGCATTCATTCGTTTTAAACATTGTTGAGACCCGAGCTTTGTATAGTTAAATCACTCAAGCAAAACAACCTCGATGTATCTATCGTTTATTTTTTCAAACTTTATCGACTTTAGTTAAATGCGTGTATTCTTAGTAAAGTCACATGCTTCACAATTTAAACAAATGAATGAACAAAACACGTGACATACAAGGAATTTAAATTAAAACATTAAAATATTGATGCACGGTTTAAAAATGCAAAACTTGTGAATCTGTTGCAAATGAAATAGTTAGATGTATAACATAATTTTAATTTGCTTAAATGCAGTAGATCTCACATATTCGTTTCAAAAATTGCTAAGTGCTATGAAAACTCGTGGCATGTAAGTAACGTGTGGTCCCTTGCAATTACTTACGAAACTTTATGTATTCCTGTATATTTACCGTTTCTCTTTTTCTGTTTTACTATATTGTACTCGTAAATTCGGAAATAAAAGTAACTTCACAGAAATTATTCATTGTGTACATAATTTAAATCGATGTATCTCATATTTTCGGTAAACAACAAATATTCACTAGCTGTATATTGATATATGGAATAGCTTGTAATGAAAACAATGTTTCGTTGAATAATAAAATTGATGAAGATAATGTTGACATTTGTTGAATTTGATAAACAGTTTGATCTTGCTCAAAATTGTAAATGAAGTAACAGCTCAATGAACTTTTAAAACTGTGTTAAATTGTAATACCGGTCACTGGAGCAAAACGGGCGTTAATTGTGGAAGAGAAGCAAATATCAAACGAAAATATTGAAGCGTGGTGACGATTCTGTAAAGGGATTATCGTGCTGACATGCACCGTGACGTACAAAAATTCTTGCAATAAATCAACATGTATTCTGTTTTATGAGATAAATTTTAGTCTGCGATAACGATGGGCAGGTTTAAGTTAAACTACCATGACTGGCTCTTAGTCGGCATCCTCTTACGTCTTTTAATGCATTTAAAAACTTATATTTACGTTTGGGGCATTTAATATAATTCTACCTACCAAATAAAATGAACATAAACATTGTTAAAAAAAACAAGAATGGAAAAGAAACAATTCTGCATTGTTGCTCTCATTTAATTTTATTAACTATATTTTAGTGGTAATTTCTAAATAAAAACTAATTGTCGTATAAATAAAATATTTCATCTAGGTGCTCTCGTTGAAGTCCGCGTTACATATTAAAATGAATTTCATTGGTCGGAACGTTTGCAAACTTTCAATCCAGGTGTTTTCATCGAAGTCCGCGTTCATGTTTCAATTCAATGCACAATATGAAGTCCAATAATGGTAAAAAATCAATTTTAGACTCTACGATGTCTGAGTAACCAAACAGAATTTAGAAAATTATAACACTTTTATACGATTCTTCCAACACAACAAAAGTATCTATCTTTTCACCGATTAAAATTATTACTATTTATATTAGAACAAGGATTTGTATACTATGCAATTTATTCCTCGAGAAAATAAATTTTATTTATTCACTTAAATCAATAATTGATCAATTTGAACTTTGAAACAGTTACATTAATATATCTTTTCGCACCCTTTAATTTAAGGTTAATAAATCCAAATAACTAAATAAAATAATTGTATATTTAATTAGATAAACTAAAAGAATTGCTTCGATGTTTTCATTAATCAATCAATAAATTGCAGGACTAAATGGAATAAAACATAAATAAAAAAACTCACAGACAATTAAAAGCATTTTGTAACACCATAATCTGGGAATTTCCTATAGGAATGCTAGTCAGGAGACTGTGCAGTGGCGGATCCAGTTATTGTTCCGTAGATAACTTGAGAACTCCCGTTTGTTTGACCTAAAATTCTTTTTATTGGGACATATGGTTGGAAACCCTTTTGCTGAAACCAGTGGTTGTCGTTGTTGTAAATTATTTTTAAGTGTTGTACATCATTCGGGCCGTTAGTTTTCTCGTTTGAATATTTTGAATTTATATTTGTAATTTTGGGAACTTTTATAAATGCGGTTTGGGTTTTGCTCGTTGTTGAAGGCTGTACGGTGATCTAAAAATCTAAATTGTTTATGTTCTTTTGTCCAAGGTGGAGAGTTGCATTATTGGCAAGCATACCACATCTTCTTACTTTCATTCGTTAAATGATGTAGATCTTCATTAAGCCTAAATAACAAATAACTTTGAAAATGCACTTATTTATAACTATACAACTTTTAATTTTAAATACTTATGTTTATCTAACATAAAATTATTATCAGCTAAGACATATACACACTAAGTCTAAATTCGTCTAAAACAGAGACATATGTATATGTAAAAGTGTTTGTATATGTAAAAACCTATGAATATCTACCACCACTGTTGCCAGCTTTAGAGATCGGCTAAAACCAGTTGTTCCTCGAGCTTTGAATAAACAAATTCAAACCAAAACATGTACATAAAATGGTAATTTTTAATCACAATCTGTATATATACAAACACTTAAATTGTTATTTTATATTTTTATGAATTTGATTAAATCTTTGCCAATCACGCATGCGCAGCAACATGTATTCTCCCATATTGTGACCTTATTTGACCTGAAAGAAAGTCTGAAATCTCGCTACTTTTCGACGGTCTAAAGATTATAGTGTGTTTTCGATCTAGGTGTTCTCGTTGAAGTCCGCGTTCAAAATCCAAAGCATTTCATTAGTCGGTAGATTTGCAATCTTTCAATCCAGGTGTTCTCATTGGGGTCCGCGTTCATGTTTCAATATGATAGACTATATTGTAAGTTTTCTATCCGAGTTAACAAAATAAAATTTGAGCTGTTTTATAAGTATATAATAGTGCCTCATTTTAAGGGATTGAAATTTTATAAAATAAATTTATCTATCTATTTCTCCATATGCATTTTTTGTTAAAATACCCTTTTTCACCTTTTTTGTCTTTTGGAAAATGTTTTTTTTTTGTGAAGTATTTAGACCCCTATATCAAGAATTTTGTTTTGCATGTATACGCATGAAAATTGCGGTTTTTATCCAACGTAATCCTAGGTTTGAACGTTGTTTTCAATTTAGACTTTTAAAATATGTAATATGGTTCGTCAGTAGTTATATTTATGACAACTTATAATTATCGGTAGATGTGTAAATATTGACACCTGTGTGTATGGGTTAATATTATAGATTAACTGGTAGAATATTCTGATCGGGAAAGTAATTACAAACTAAAATCTGTTTTCAGGAATATGTACAAATAAATGTTAACTGGCAAGTAGTACCGATATGCATGTCTTCATAATACAATTCTCGCATTACCATTTCTCGCATTTTTTAATTTTTTTCATATTTCGAAACTGTCTCTTTTGCGAATTTATTCAACAACAAACTTTTTCATACAAGATTTGTTTTAGAACTGAATGTCGCATTTTGTTCTTATGTTGAAAAGAAACCAACAAATGTTTTGTTTTAAAAGATCCTGGCCTCTCCCCTCCCCGCCCCTCCTCCTCTTCAACAAAAAAGAAAGAAAGATTGGATTGGCATTGTCTAGTTTATAATTTTAAATAAAATGCTCCTGTATTTTTATGAGAAATACTTTATAACACAATCTGGGACTTGTACAAGTTTATGCATCTATTAGTCCAGGCATATGCATACAGTAATGCATGTATACGCATGAGTTTCTCGCTACATTGAATATCCATCGGTTGCCTTCGGCTGTTGTCTGCTCTATGGTCGGGTTGTTGTCCCTTTGACACATTCCCCATTTCCATTCTCAATTTTAGTTATATACGACGGTATATTTTCCTGTTCCAAATACCATGTACATGTACATATACGAGGCTATGAAAGGATCATCATTTATGTGTAAATAAATGGTGTTTACAGAAATAAAGTAATGATATAAGCACTTTAGATAACAGAATAAAGAGATGAAATATAAAGAATAGATTAATTGGTTTATGGTTGCTTAACGCCCAGTGACAAATAGTTCATGCATGTTTAGGACGAATAAAATAGGCATAATAATAAAAATAGAGTGGAATGGTGCATTTTTAATGACATAGAAGTATTGAAACTATTATCTGACACTCCTCCCCTATAACCAACTACACTCGCATATATACATCTCTAAATTAAATATATAATTTCGTTTACTGGTGACTCTAACCCCCGGACATTAAGGTTTTGGACCAGCCCTGCTTCTTGTCATCTGTTTTAACATCCTTTTCATGATATTTTATATGAATATTGCTAAATACAAACAAAAAAAGAGTGCTAACTATTCTACAATTATCTACTTCTTCATTTCTTGTAAAGCTGTATGTTGGTTTGGAGACAAATAAAATTACCATTTGTTGCTTTTTATTTCGGTGTATAAAAATGTTTAATAATAATATATAGTGACATGTGTAATAGGTTATATATAGTGTATATATCCTGGGACTATTATACTAACAGTATAGTAGTCCCAGACACAACCTTCTAAAATTCTAACTGACCATTTTGACGTGCGTTCATCGTGTATCGAGCGTGTATCGTGCGTGTACCAACCTTGCGCTCATTATTCATCATTCCGTGTGTTTTCCGTGTAACGTGCGTGCATCGTTCATTCATTCATAACCGTGTACCGTGCACTCATCAATCATTCATTCTTAATTAACCGTGTTACGTGCGTGACCTCAGAATGTGTATTGCAGTCGCATTCCAATGCGAACTAACGATACTTTTATACATTCTGTTTGTTTTCAAACATTCTTTAGAGCAATAAGAATTAAACCAATTTTCTGTTAACAGACAAACATGAACAGAAGTATTTTTTACGACGTAAATCATCGATTTCAAAACTTGAATGTTTACATGTGTTATAAAATCAATCATGTCGATTTCAGCATGCATGTTAAGTGAATGTCAAATTCAGTTCAAAATTCTGAAGCGTAGGACAAATCGTACTCTTCTGTGTCAAATTGAACAATGTTTTAATATTTGTTTTTACTGTTGAAATTAAATGTTATGTTAAACTAGATAACTATTCACCTTGGGTGATGTATTATTGTTGATCATTCCAGATTCTTTTTTGCGAACGGTACGTCTAAACACCGCTCAGGACCTCCTGAGTGCACTCAGGACATACAATGTGCACTCAGGACCCTTTATAGTCATCGTATTTGCACACAGGATGGATGAATATATTCGTTACACGCTGCTTATTTAAGAGTTAAATTTTGGTAGAATTTGAAATCGAACTTAGAAAGATATGTTAATTCTTATGAAATAATGAGGGCACGTGTCACTGATTACACAACTACTGAGCCGTGAATTATCCAATCAACAAAATTGATTGGATTATCTTTATTGTTGTTTATGAATTGTGTTGTCAGTACTGTGTTACGTTTAAAATGAATAACACGATGTTATTAAGTTTTGTGAAAGTTGCAGTGTAGAGACTGAAAAACATTTCCTTATGGAATGCACACTTTATGACGATATTCGATATAACCTTTTTTTTAGCCTTGATATAGATAACAAATTTATTGAAATTATGAACTGGTCCTATATTTTCAATGACAATATTTAGAATTTAACCTTAATAAGACAGATCAGTATTTATTTATATGATTTGCTAAGTCTAATATCTTGGCTGCGTACGTGCTGTCCTTGGTCTTTTCCTTTGGTTTGGCTTACGAGCAAGTTTCTGGGGTTTTGGCACTTCAAACTCTGTGCACGAAGACTTAGTCGTGGTTTGAACGGATTTCGTTTACTTACAAATTATTTAGAAATAATACCCAAATATGATAATTTTCAGAAAACGGAGACAAATTAATTTTTCAGAATTTATTTTCACATTGGAATTCGTTCAAGGCTTGTATTACAGCTAGACAAGAACAACTTTAATGAGAAAGATAAATCTTACTAAATGCGAATTTTTAAAACATTCGTATTACTCAAGAATGAAATTACTGGACAAGAACGATAAAAATGAGAAAGAACACTAACTATATGAGATTTGATTATTTGAAAAGCGTATTTTGGCAAGTACGGCTTCTACAGTTAAGAACGGGTTCCATTTACAAAACTAAATCTTAATTCATGAAAAGTATGACAAATTTATTTCCCTTTTCAAAATCGTTCAAGGGATTTATTACTGGACAAGAACGAGTTTCAATAGGGGAATAAATCTAACTAAATGAAATTTTGATTGAATCGTTATGTTATACATACACAGCCTCTCATTGGTCAAAAGTGTTAATTATTTGAATGAATCTCAAAGACAAGAAAATAGAACAAAATACACACACACAATTATTTAAATAAGAATTAGAACGCAATGATACCAATATTTTTTTTAATTCAACGCTATTTTTAGTGATTGATCAGATTAACTGTTAGCTTGAAAGTAAATTATAAATGGTGTTTCTCCGATTCTTTTTTCACTATGGAACAATGCAATTAAAGTCTATTGTAATATATCTAGAGATATGAAAATACGAAAAATTATTCTTCTTAATTTTTGAACTAAGAATAAAACTAAACTTTTATTGCACGAAATTTTAATAAAATACGAAAATCTATACAAAGAAAATAATAACGATATTTTTTTTATCTAATTATTAAGTTAATGAAATGAAATGAATTGAATGAAAATTTCCCAACTATATATGTAGATTTCTCATATTTCTCGACTGGCTTCAATTATTACAAACAAAAAGAAAAATGATTATTTAACGGTTTTTTTCTAAAACAATATATCTTCATTGTTCTTTATTTTTCAAAAGACATCTTGATTCTGTATGTTTGCCAAGCTTACTTGTATGAGGTTAGTACCATCACTAATCACTCCTAATTATTAAAAATCAAACGACCTAATCAACATGATAATTGGTATTCAATATAATCCTCGGTCATGCCTGACATATTTCACAAAAATGGCGCGTGTCGATGAAAACTTCAATAACTCCTTAAATGTTAAAATGATTTTATCAAAACAAAAATTATTAGATGAAGAATTAAATTATCTATCGAATGCATACCTTCACCACTCACTAAAACATATATTTCATGTCCTGAGTGCACTTTGTATGTCCTGAGTGCACTCAGGAGGTCCTGAGCAGTGTTTAGACCTGGGAACAGTATATCTAACATATATATATGTTCCTGTTTAGACGTAGGGTTTGCGAACCCCTCTTCAGCTGAATGGATGATTATAATATTACTACGCGAGCATCAAGGGATTTTAAATCGAAAATAAATGCCAAAAATGTGAGTTTTGTGTCTTTCAAAGCACAAACAATATACAGAATCAATTGCAGGATAAAGACAATAACTGTTTAGTGTCTTTATATCAGCTGTATTTTACTCGGCTCGACAGGAGTAATAGCTCGCAAAGCTCGCATTACACCTGTTTCTTAGCCTCGTACTAATACAGCTGATATTCAAAGACACTTTCTACGTACAAAGAATAACATTCATGATGACATTTCTACAATAGAACAGCTAAAATTGAAATTTTTATTCAACTGAGCGAAATGGGGAAACAAATATACTGTTGACAAATTGTTATTTGTTAAAATATTCTGTCAATTAAAACAAAAGAGCTTTTGCAAGATTTAGATGTGGGGTAGCTCCACTAAAAATAGAAACTGGAAGGTATAAAGAAAAGAAGTCCACGAGATGACGTGTTGTGGAGCTATACTATTGAAGATGAACTTCATGTCCTTTTAAAATGCTCATTATAGACATATCATGATACATTAAGCTAAACATTTTAACTTATAAATATCAGATAGCGAAAAATTCATATTTTTATTTAACAACGACAATATTGCTGCAATAGTTGCCAAAAACATCAACAATATTTTATTGAAAAGAAACGGCATTTTATTTCACTAGTTCTTAAAGAAAAAGATGTTTTATTTTCATTTAGTATATGGACACTGTAAATTTTAAATGTAAATGAGTAAAAATGTGTTTATATTTATATATTGTGTCTCAAAAGTCTCTCATTTATCTTTTGAAAAATTGGTGCATATAATGCAAATGTTTTAATGATTTGTTTATTTCTGTGAATCTCATCTGGTTTGTATGTGGTGAGACTTTAATAAAATATTGAATCTAAAATATTCAGAAACTATAAACTTTACTTAAATTTATACTTAAGTCAGAAAATTAAAACCAACAGAGCCAGAATTAAATTTTTAAGCTGACAAATGTTTTACCCTCAGCGGGCATTCAATACCATTGACATACTACAGCAAAATCGCGATATACATGTACATATATTTTGGACATCTTATCAGTAATTTCTCTTATGTTGAACTATGCTAGATTATATTATTCGCTTTTTGGCAAATTCATATTCTACTAAGCTATTGTCAATCATTTAAGTTTTGATAAATACCATTACAAATAACATATTTGTCTCAGTTTCCTCAGTGAAGGTATTCCGTTGAGAAAATATATACAATAAACAAGGTTGTCGGGTAAATGTGGATTACGGATTAAGATGTTAGATGTCAAACTTGAATTAACAAACTGGGGCGAATTGAACACGAACATGTATTTTCTCTTCAACAGTGTTTTATTCTCTGTTCTTTATTTTCATTTAAACTAAACTAAATACGTTTTGACAAATTAAATAAAAATAAACATTATATGTTAACCTTCTAGGATTATTCTAAAAGAATGACGGATTTTATGTTGACCATGGGGTATTTTTGTTCCGTTACTGAGGATATTTTTGTCCTTTATGAATCCATATGATAAATTTGACTCAATAAGGATAAATTTTGTCTCATAGAAAAATCGGTAGTTTTATCTAATAGATTTACTTTTCCATTTTATCGGATATAATAGTTATTTTGAAAAATGCAAACGATAATTATTCATTAAAGGTTCGTATGCATATATCAAGATCCAGCAACTTTTGACTAGTATAAAGGATTGCCTTTGTTTTATAGCGCAAAACGGTATTATTTGTTAAATGCTTTCCATTGGTTGAATAATGAAATGTATGTTTCAGAAATGTACACAAGTTCAATTTTAAGCTTTGACTCCTGGGGTAATGTCATTTACAGTAAAGACGAAAATCTACACATGAACATCCTTATAAAAAGAAGATGTGGTATGATTGCTAATGTTCATAATTAAATCATAACTATTGTTCCCCCCCCCTAATGATAAATCTATAATATATGCCACTGGACGTTAAACGATCAACTATTAATTCATCCATCCTATCCTTTTAGTTTTGTGATAATTTGCATATCAAATACATGAAACAACTGCAGATTTGCACTAAAGTCAGAAGGCCGAAAGTATTGCACATATAAAATATTCATTCACAACCCTACGTTTTGATCCCTCACAAAACAACATTTTATAAATTTCATGCATCCGTAACGCTTTTCTGAATTTACTTTCACAAAGAACGCTCAATGCGGTAATATTTGAAAGCCAAAGGATGTATAAAATATAGATAGAGTGTGGAGCTATAAGACCAATATAGGACCTATATACATTCACAACATTATTTAAATAAAATTGAGAATGGAAATTGGGAATGTGTTAAAGAGACAACAACCCGACCATACAACAGACAACAGCAGAAGGTCACCAATAGGTCTTCAGTGCAACGAGAAATTCCCGCACCCGGAGGCGTCCTTCAGCTGGCCCCTAAACAAATATATATACTAGTTCAATGATAATAGACGTCATACTGAACTCCAAATTATACACAAGAAACTAAAAGTAAAAATAATACAAGACTAACAAAGGCCAGAGGCTCCTGACTTGGGACAGGCGCAAAAATGCGGCGGGGTTAAACATGTTTTTGAGATCTCAACCTCCCCTATACCTCAGCCAATGTAGAAAAGTAAACGCATAACAATTCAAGAGAAGTCCGAGTCCGATGTCAGAAGATGTAACCAAAGAAAATAAACAAAATGACAATAATACATATATAACAAAAGACTACTAGCAGTTAACTGACATGCCAGCTCCAGACCTCAATTAAACTGATTGAAAGATTATGTCTTCATCATATGAATATCAGTATATATGTGTCTGTCCAAAGTCGTAGTTCAATGGTTTTCGTAACATCAATAATGATTATATTTGGGCTTTCTCGGTGGCAAGATTGCTTTGTTATATAAAGATGGGCGTTAGTTTGCTCAATTGAATTGTTTCATATTTTTTTGTTCATGACGGGGCGGGGCCTTTAATAACCGACTTTACAGTTTCCGTATTTTTTTCATTATTGAAGGTCGTATAGATATAACTGCCAATATTCCTCTTGATTTGAACTTTTTTGAATAGTTGTCTCACTAGCAAATATATCACATTTTCTTATTTTACATAAGCCTGCAATCCATCAATGGCCAGCTTAGTCAACTGTAGCTGAAACCTACGTTTCCTTAAAAAAAAGTTGTTACCTGCTCATTTCGGGTTATTATCTCTTTAACATATTCCCCACTTCCATTCTCAATTTTAAATAAACTAAAATTTTAAACAAACTGTTTTCAGATCAAAATACATTTAACAAGCGAGTGCGTTGATACAGGTTATACATGTATGCATGTATATACTTGTATGTCAGGTGAGAAGTGACACCAAGTAATATGTATACTAAAATGTTTATCGTCTTCCATTATACATGAGGGTGTGGGTTGGGGTTTATAGAATTGAAAAAGTATTGACAAAAAAAAAATAAAGGAATACAGAAAATAACCAGACAAATATAAAGAAAAGAGAATGATGCGGTTATAGAATATATGGCATAAAATGATCGGCAAAAGGTATAACGAATAGAAAAATTGCCTAAAATGACAGAATACAGAAATAATGAATCCCATTCAGACCCTCATAATCTGACGTTGACATTTATATCTTAAGGGCAATCATGGCCATACGATACAGTTTTAAATGTACAATGATTTTTTAAGAAAGTTCACATACAAGCTAATTTTTACAAAATTAATTTGAATATGTAATAAAAATTATATCTTCATGTGATAGATTTAAAGTTCGACATTTACTTAAAATTTTGGTTTCTTGGACATTTCTGTCCTTTGAACAGACATGTTAACTTTTTTTTGTTTCAAAAGATAAACATATGCGCATTTCGGTAAAGAGATTAGGAATATCTTTGTTACAAAATTGGACTCTACATTTGTGTAACATTTCTTTGTTAATGATTATTATTTTTGTAAATAGAAGTTGATTTTAGAAAAACAGGCATTTTTGTTGTATATTTATTTTATTGAAAAAAGTTGGTTATTTCTTCATAAAAGTTGGAACGATTAATCTTCATACAGTATCAAGCCAAAAGTCCTTTTTAAAAACAGGATCCATATTCTCGTTTTAAGCTAATGGTTAAATCTCGATAAAATGCATCTTTTCCCGATATTTCAGTTTGACGTCGCCTTCAACAACGAGCAAAACCCAAACCGCATAATCATTTATAAAAGTTCCCAAAATTACAAATATAAATTCAAACAATTCAAACGAGAAAACTAACGGCCTGATTGATGTACAACACTTATAAAAAATAATATACAACGACAACCACTGGTTACAGCAAATAAAGGGGGTTCCAACCATATGTCCCAATTAAAAAGAATTTCAGGTCAAACAAACGGGAGTTCTTATCTACGGCACAATAACTGGAATTAGCCACTGTACAGTCTCCTGACGCGTACGAGTAATAGTATACCTATAGGATAGTCTCAGATTATGGTGTTACAAAATGCTTTTAATTGTCTGTGAGTTTTTTTTTTTTATTTATGTTTTATTCCATTTAGTCCTGCAATTTATTGATTGATTAATGAAAATATCATAGCAATTCTTTTAGTTTATCTAATTAAATATACAATTAATTTTATTTAGTTATTTGGAATTAATAACCTCAAATTAAAGGGTGCGAAAAGATATATTAATGTAACTGTTTCAAAGTTCAAATTGATCAATTATTGATTGAAGTGAATAAATAAAAGTTATTTTCTCGAGGAATAAACTGCATAGTATACAAATCCTTGTTCTAGTATAAATAGTAATAATTTTCATCGGCGAAAAGATAGATACTTTTGTTGTGTTGGAAGAATCGTAAAAGTGTTATTTTTCTAAATTCTATTGTTTACTCGGACATCGTAGAGTCTAAAATTGATTTTTTTTTACCATATTGGACTTCATATTGTGTATTGAATTGAAACATGAACGCGGACTTCGATGAGAACACCTGGATTGAAAGTTTGCAAACGTTCCGACCAATGAAATTCATTTTAATATGTAACGCGGACTTCAACGAGAGCACCTAGATGAAATATTTTATTTATACGACAATTAGTTTTTATTTAGAAATTACCGCTAAAATATAGTTAATAAAATTATATGAGAGCAACAATGCAGAATTGTTTCTTTTCCATTCTTGTTTTTTTACAATGTTTATGTTCATTTTTATTTGGTAGGTAGAATTATATTAAATGCCCCAAACGTAAATATAAGTTTTTTGAAATTCATTAAAAGACGTAAGAGAATGCCGACTAAGAGCCAGTCAAGGTAGTTTAACTTAAACCTATCCATCGTTATCGCAGACTAAAATTTATCTCATATAAACAGAATACATGTTAATTAATTGCAAGAATTTTTGTACGTCACGGTGCATGATAGCACGATAATCCCTTTACAGAATCGTAACCCACGCTTCAATATTTTCGTTTGATATTTGCTGCTCTTCCACAATTAATGCCCGTTTTGCTCCAGTGACCGGTATTACAATTTAACACAGTTTTAAAAGTTCATTGAGCTGTTACTTCATTTACAATTTTGAGCAAGACCAAACTGTTTATCAAATTCAACAAATGTCAACATTATCTTCATCAATTTTATTATTTAACAAAACATTGTTTTTCATTACAAGCTATTCCATATATCAATATACAGCTAGTGAATATTTGTTGTTTACCGAATAAGATACATCTGAGACTACTATAACATGTTATAGTAGTCTCAGGATACATCGATTTAAATTATGTACACAATGAATAATTTCTGTGAAGTTACTTTTATTTCCGAATTTACGAGTACAATATAGTAAAACAGAAAAAAAGAGAACGGTAAATATAAAGGAATACATAAAGTTTCGTAAGTAATTGCAAGGGACTACACGTTACTTACATGCCACCAGTTTTCATAGCACTTAGCAATTTTGAAACGAATATGTGAGATAAAGATCTACTGCATTTAAGCAAATTAAAATTATGTTATACATCTAACTATTTTATTTGCAACAGATTCTAAGTTTTGCATTTTTATACCGTGCATCAAAATTTTAATGTTTTTATTTAAATTCCTTGTATGTCACGTGTTTTGTTCATTCATTTGTTTAAATTGTGAAGCATGTGACTTTACTAAGAATACACGCATTTAAAGTCGATAAAGTTTGAAACAAATAAACGATAGATACATCGAGGTTGTTTTGCTTGAGTGATTTACCTATACAAAGCTCGGGTCTCAACAATGTTTAAAACGAATTAATGCCAGCTTGAAATAGTTTAATGGGGCGTGGCCTATTGGTTTGACGCATCTTACCACCATCTGAAATTAACTTGATTGACCGCAAAGGAATCTATTTGACTGGCATTAAAAAAATTTGATATGGTTTGAAATGAATTAAAACTAATTTTTAATTTTGGTCAATCTTTATCAAATGATGATTAATCTTATTTAAATAGCGTTAATGCGTTTTGTCAGTTCAAGTTAAATTCGGGTTACTAGTGAACTGACACGATATGTTGTATAAATTAACAGTATACAATTATAGCCTTTGTATGTGGTCGATACGATGATATATCGACCTTAGAGAAGCATACTGACTGAGGACGAAATCCAAGGTCGATATAACTTCGAATTCACCTTAACCAAAGGCTACAATTGTTTTATTATTCATCAACAAATATTGCATGAACAATGAAAATTGGGAATTTCTAGAATGTATTTTAGTAATATGCTGTATGTCCTGTGAATATGTTGTGTTTGACCTACGAAAAACTAAACACAACAACATTGTCGTGCAAACTGAGTAAATACAAATGTAAATGTGATCTAGTTTTAACGAATCCTTAAAAATATTAAATTATTAATATTATGTACCATCTATTCAATAAACATTTGTTCTTAATCTTATTCTGTTTTCCCACTAATCGAATGTACCATGATAATGTTCGACTACTTGTATATGGGGAACTAGTTTTTACTTCAATAACGACAGTTTCACTTTATGTGTAATATTAATTCAAGCATAGTATTTGTCTATTTATTTGCCTTTTTTGTTCTTATTTAGAACAAACTTTTACTTTCCATTTTCCATGGATAAAGTATTGTGTTAGTCCAAAGAAGTATGACGTCGTCACAGCATTTATTCAAAATAGCCTTTCAATACCTTCATAGTCATGATAATTGTTTGGATAAGTATTGGGAAAATAATTGTATGAATTTCAAGATTATATATTCGTTACAAAAATACGTCACTGTTTGTGATGTCCTGTGCTGTCGTTAATAGAAGATGTTCTTTTTGTTACAACTTAATGTTGTAACGACTATTATATTATTTATTTGTGCGTTTCTCTGTTCTGAGTGTTCTTGCGTTTGTTTGTGTTGTATTTTTATCACGTAGTGTTGCCATTTTAGCGATATTTTTTAACATTGTTATATAAGCGGGAGGTTTGACTAGCCATAAAAACAGGTTTAAACCACCATTGTTTTCTTAAAATGTCCTGAACCAAGTCAGGAATATCGCAGTTGTTATCAAATAGTTCGTTTCTATGTATGTTGGCGTTTGTTTTTGTTGCACTTCAGTGTTTCTGTTGTTCTGTTGTTTTCCTCTTATATTTGATGTGTTTCCATTGGTTTTATATATAAATAAGAAGATATGGTATGCGTGCCAATGAGAAAACTATCCATTCAAGTCACAATGTGTAAATAGTAAACAATTATAAGTCAAAGTACGGCCTTCAACACGGAGACTTGGCTCACACCGAACAGCAAGCTATAAATGGCCCCAAAAAGACTAGTATAAAACAATTCAAAGAGGAAAACCAACGGTCTAATCTATATAAAAAACGAGAAACACTTATGAACGACACCAACAAACGACAACCACTGAATAACATGCTCCTGACTTAGGAATTTAGTTTGTTACCCGGATTTGTTTTCTCTCAATCGATTTATGACTTTTGAACAGCGATATACTACTGTTGCCTTTATTTACAATTGTTCGAGGAAGTTAATGATTACGTCAAGATTCAGTGCTAATAATCATATCAAAATCACTGCACTTAATATTACTCCAATATCACTACCATGACTACGTTGCTCAGTGTTAATAGTGGGTTTTAAGTTATGAAATTAGAATACCCGACTACACAATTACGTTCTCTTTCTTAACGTACAAAATTGTCATGTGTCATTCTGTCATGCATGTCAAATGAAAACAACTCAATGTATAAGGTAACATATTTGCATATGTATTTTTGTCTATTTAAGGATGGAAGTCAAACGACACCAGGTGAGTGTTGTTAAACTTGTGAAATAGCTTTTACATTATGTAATGTCCTTCTCATTTCGGTTGGAAAGTTTATCTTGATGGGAAGATTCAGTGCCTTTTTATCATTGTACTTTTTAAATTCTCTGGGCAATATGCTTGTAGTATTTTCATGTCAAGATTGTATATTCAGTCAAATATTTTATCCCTTGATTTCGAAATAAAAGTATCTTTGATATAGCTAATAACATCCTTCAAATTTTCAAAATAGGGTTCGTCAAATATTTGATTTCAAATATGTTCATGATAATTTTAAACAAAAGCTATTAATAAAATACGCAAATTTCAACATTTAGTAATGTCCAAGTGGCATACCTGATACAATTTTAAATAAAGAGGCTTTTAACATAAAACTTCGTGATATGATATAAGTTTGTGTTATAGCACTTTTTCCTCGGCCATATAACAAATCTTGAAAATGAAAATATTAACTTTAAAACGGAGGACACATTTGTCAAAATATGGACAAAAACTATGGGCCAACCATTTTACAGGTCTGTTTGATCATGCACCTAAGATTTATGGAGTGGTATATTAAAGAACGTAGTTATTATCTCTTTTCAGCTTGCCCCTTTTTAGACTGTCGAAATAGTGAGTGCCAGTTCGGCTTCGAAACAGATAGAAATGGTTGTGATACATGCATTTGTAAAAATAGTAAGCGAACATTTATTTAGTGACCATTAAAATAATAATAATAAAAAATATATATTCGGCTTTGAGCGTTCCTGATGAAGCTAAATCCAGAAAAGCGCTTCAAACGCATTTTATAACGTGTTGTTTTCATTTTTTGTAATGGCAAATATAAATAAAATTTATTTATAAATGGAGTATTTATACAAGGAACGGAACGATGCATGTCATAAGCTGTGAGGAATACATTTAATTGTTAGTATATTTATAGCATTAAAATATATAGATCATTCGTAAAATTCAGTTCCACTTTTTAAATCGCAAATACTGTGGATTTATTAATTTTCATGGGTACTAATTTTCTTTGATAAAGTAAAAATATTTTTTTTCGTTAAAATTTTTACAAAATTCTGCAAGTCAATATACAATTTCCATTTTATTGAACATTTAAATTGGTGGTTCACTTGTACTAACAAAGTCCACAAAAATTGGTATCCAAGGATATAAAAATAATTCTACTGAATTCCAAAAAAATGTTTTTAAATAAAACCATTAAGAAACATACAGATTAAACCAAAGGGCAATCAAATCTCATAGGTAATGAATCTATGTAAAACACAAAACCTCATAATACATGAATTATATTCGCATGTTTTGTTAAAGGGGCATTAGCTACGAGATATAAAAAAAATAATATATGATTTTTTTTTGTTCAATCAATAATGAAAGTGAATTAGCGAACTAATAATTCGCCTTTAGTATGTTTGACAGCCAGTTGGTTTAATTTTTGTAAAAATAAGCTACGGAACATTGCTGATGAATTATTTACTTGCAAGTGAATAATTTGACCTCATTGACTCCGTATTCATGTGACATTTAGTTGAACCCCTTTCCTAAAGATGGATTACGCAAAAACTAGGCGAGTTCAGCTATTTAAAGGAACAGAATGTCAACATTGAAAGTTAAACATGTTAAAGGTAAACTATTCGGTTGACTGATTCAATCCACAAAAACTCATTCTTATACAATTAAAAACGATCATCAGCATATTGTTTAACCCAAAATATGACATCAAACAGACCTAGACATATCCAATTACACGTGTTCGTTGTCTATTTGTATCTATATTTATGTTTATAGAGGGTTGTTTGACCATCGGCAGTCTATGGAGGTCACCTCGGTGGTTAATTAGATGGCGTCTAGATTAAAACACGTACGAAATATTGATACATATTATCGAGTCCATGCATCATAAATTGCTTATTTTAGACCCTATATAATATGGATACACGTTTTAGTCTGTTATAAATCAAATATGACCATTAGAGTCAAATTGTTGAACATGAATTTGACAGCTAATGCCCCTTTAAGTTGTTGTTTCATTCATATTCACATGAAATATCCCTTTAGTCACTTATTCATATTGTCTTAATTTTGCATAATATTTAATAATAATTTTAACACTCTTAGGTCCTTGCCCTCAGTATGGACCGCCTCCACCAGGTTATTGTTCCAGACCAGGGAAAATATTCATAAAAGATGGAGTTAAATGTAACGGACCCCCTATACAATTTCCTTGTAATGGAGGTAATAGTGAATTATATATGATTCAATGTTTTTAAAAGTATCAAAAAATTCTTTAAACATTGTACTTCTAATTAAAAATAAGGGATCAGGTTTCAAAAGTATAAAGATATAACTTTTGTTTTTATTTTTTTGTAAATGTAAGAAGACATTAAATAACGGTTTTTGTCATCGATGACATCTGAGTCCAAAAGCATTAATAAAACAGATGTAGTACAATCTATGCAGAATGCTTAAAGTCAATAACAAAACCGTTCTTACAAATATGATGTACTGTTTATTATTATGTGTTTCTACGTTAATTTGTTTTTATATATAAATCAGTAACGACCTATATTTGCTAGTATTTCATAAATTATGTATGTATCTAATAGATTTGTTCCAATCTGAAAGAGGAAACACATACATGACATGAAATTAGGGAACATTAGTTTTGGATTGATTAAGAAGATACATATCAAGGTGTTATACAAGTACTGAGCTAAGCACATGTAATTCAAAAGGAGCAAAACCAGGGGTGTCGATAGGGTAATCATCTACCTCAAACGCCATGCGAATCTACACTCAGTCAACTACAATATCGTAAATAAGACAATCGAAAAATTACAAAACAGACGACTTAATAAGTATCTTAAGTATCTTAAGATCTTAGATTGCGAAAACATGTGGTTAGTGAGTTGAGACGCATACACATTGTATCATTTGTGATGTTGAGATTATGAGAACGACATGGTATTGGTAGAATATTTGCTTTGTTTGGACGTCTACTTTAGGGTAAGTTTAAAGTTAAGATTCGTTTATTATTACAAAATGTGTCACCTGTTTTACTCAATCACTACCATATTGTAAAAGGTTCACACAGTAAAAATGTTTGTTTTAATACAGGAAATCCTCACAAGCCTGGAAAGTGTCCAGCAGTCAACCTAGCTGCTTTAACATGTCTAGCAGGGGAACTTCCGAGGAAATGCAATACTGATCTCAGTTGTCCAGGAATACAGAAATGCTGCAGAAGATTATGTGAATTCGTTTGTTTAAATCCTACTCCAGTTAGTAAACCTGGCAAGTGTCCATTTGTTAATTTGGCTCTTGTAGATTGTTTGGCCGGTCCCTTGCATAGGCAATGTAATGATGATGGAAGTTGCCCAGGTACACAGAAATGCTGCAGACGAGGATGTGCATTCGTTTGTAGAGATCCAGGTAATATTTGTTGAGGCAGTTTCAATCAATATAACCTCTTGAACCTTTGTTTGACCTGTCTAAGACAGTCAGTCAGCATAGGAGTTATCACTAAACTGCAAATTACAAGACGAAAAAAGACACGTCTGTATTTATTTTGTAAAGTAAAATTGAAATCGTCAGGCCTTCCCTAAAAATATCAATCACATTAAAATATCAATGTCTGATTTGCAGTAATAAAATGTTTATTTGTTTATGGGATTTTACTTAAACAGTAAAACAATCAAGTGGTCAATACGATTCAGAAAATTTAAAAGTCTCTGCTTTTGAAATTTGATTTTCAAACAAATGTAGGAGCAACAATGAACACACAAACACGTTTCTTGATAAGCATAAAACACACCACATTGTTTTTCTATGCACACATTTAAAGCATACATTTTAAGAAGGAATCTAATTTCAAAAAAATGTATGTCAATGAAATATTTATGCGTTTTGTCATAATTCCTTTTTCGGTTGATTATCAATATACATTTCCTCAGATAGAATTTTCTTATACTTTGCTTAAATGTAGATTTTCACACACTTTTTCAAAAATAATTGGTCACCGTGCTAATTTTTAAGCTACAAGTCGAAAAATTTTGAAATAAGATAAGATGCTTTAAGAAATAAATAGAAAAACGGTGTCACCGAACTCGTATACATAGTATACTGACAGATTTATCTACCCTTATATGATTCAAGTGAAAAGTTGAATATAGCAAACACAAATATTTGGTATTTGTAAACACAGTCTTATCGCCTTAGGTCACTTATTTTTCTTATTTGAAATAAAGTCCCTAATCTATCTCAAAACTTGCAGATTTAAGCGAAGAACAAGACCGAATGTATACTGTTACTTTACAATCAAAGAATGTGGTATAATAAAATTGAGAATGGAAATGGGGAATGTGTCAAAGAGACAACAACCCGACCACAGAACAGACAACAACAGATATAAATCTATCTTATATAAATCAAGACGTGAATTTAGTTGATATGGACATTTAAAGGAAATGCAAAATAATTATGAATGTAGCAGCCTTTTAAATGTTTCACGGTGTTGTTCGCTCTCAAAATTAGCAAAAATACAACATGTTCCACATGAATATAAAAAAATCAGGATCAGGATATGATATGCATAGAGGATTACAAATGGTGTTCATCAAAAGAGTACATAATATGTATGATAATAAAACAAACACATCTGTTAGCAAAACTAAACTAATTAAAAGTTATATGGGCATATTGACAACCATTGACAAATTACGATATTGTTGAACGTTTTCATCCATGTTATACTATGCGAAGGGGATACATATTGTTTTAAAAGTAATCACCTGTCATTCTTTACCTAAACAATGACACAGCCTACAGTTCAAATATAAAGTGTGTTTTCTGATATAGATAGTTCTCATCGGCCTGGTGTATATCCAGCAGTTAACGTAGCTTCTATAATATGAGCAGCAGATGAACGCACGTAAAAAATAAATCAATGTAACGCTCGGTGAAACAATCTAGAAAAATACAGTGTCCGTAAATGTTGAAATGAGCATACTGAACAGCACATGATAATTTGTAAAGCTTCTGGTGTTTTTGCCTTAAATATTGTAAAATTGATTAGAAGTTAACAGATATGACATCTGGTTAAAATTTCCGACTTTGTGCAGGTTTTATTAAAATAAGAAATCCGTTCTATATTATCATTAAGACAAAAACAACTGAAATAGATTTATAAATGCTAGTATGAAATACGAAAAACCTAATCCATTATCATCTTTGAATAAGATTTTTTTTAAAGCAGAGGAAAATAAAATAACAGTTGTTATTAAATAACAAGGTAATGTTGGACAATCTTAACTATTAGATAAATGAGTAAATCTGAGTTTAACAACAATCATTCACCAGTATATAGTTTTAAAAGAAGTCTCTTTCGTGCATGCATGCTTCAAAACGAGCACATAGGTATGTCAACTATTTTCATGTCTCTTCTATTCCGTATCTACTTCAGAAATAATAAATCATTGTCTTGAAGTATAGAGCCTAGGTACTGGATTTGTTTATGTTGTTATCATCTTAATTACGTGCTATAGTGTTCTTCTTATTTTTCTTACTTTATTTTCAACCTTGACTGTTGAGTCCTTTTCGATAATATCCAATTGGTATGGCTGTATTTATACACCCCACCATTGTGTTATTGTGTAATGGTCATTTTTTTGTAATCTTGTCTTTCATTTTTGCGTATGTTTATTGTCCGTAGCATGTCTATATGCCATTTTGTTGTTTTCTTTGTTGTTGTTGACATAGTTGTGTGTGTTTATAGTGATTAAGAAATAACACAATGTTGACTGCTGCATCCCAATTTTTGCAATGTAAACCTATTATGTCTGTTTGATTTGCTCACAGATTACGGTCAATATGATAGAATTCTATTCAACTGTCATACAAGTGAGAGTTTAGCTAGCTATGAAACCAAGTTTGATCAACATTTTCTACATAAGTAAATGGCTGTACCAGGTCAGGAATATGAATTGTTGTGTTTGCGCTAGCTTTTGATTTTGCCATTTGATAAGGGACTTTATGATTTGATTTTTCATTGGAATTCGGTATTTTTGTTATTTAACTTTTTTCTAGACATAAGACTTTCCTGATTTTTAAAACATGTTATAGCTTGCTGTTCGGTGTGAGCCAAGACTCCGTGTTGAAGGCCGTAATTTGACCTATAATTGTTTACTTTTACACATTGTGACTTGGATGGATAGTTGTCTCATTGGCACTCATACCACATCTTCTTAATTATATTTACTCTAATATGTTTATGTAGGTTTATTATATTCAATGGGTTAATGTAACGATTTATGTGAATATACTTTGTCTTTAACACGCACATACTAATACAACAGATGTTTTTTGGAAAATACTGTAATGAACTCCTCCCAAAATTGGTTATCTCTATTATTGAATTTTAGGAAATCCTTGTCCACCAGAACCAGTTTGTCCTTCCTCACCTATTAGCCCAGGTCAATGTGAACCAAGGTGTAAATTTGATTATGAGACTTTAAACGGAGTCAGATGTAAGATTAGATGCACGCGGGGTCCACGAGGGCCTCCACCTGGGCCAGGACAGCCTTGTCCCCCAACAGGGGTAAGTAAGTACAGTCACAAGATTACTAAAGTAATTTAGCAATTGTTATCACATAGTCCGTTTTTATGTATGTTGACGTTTGTTTTGTGGCAGTTCAGTGTAAAAAGTAAAATCACAAAAATACTGAACTCAAAGGAAAATTTAAAAAGGAAAGTCCCCAATCAAATGGCAAAATCAAAAGCTCAAACACATCAAACGAATGGATAACAACTGTCATATTCCTGACTTGGTACAGGCATTTTCTTATGTAGAAAAGAATATGTGTTTCTGTTGTTCTGTTTTGTTTCCACTTAAAGTTGATGTGTTTCCCTCAGTTTTGGTTTGTGACCCAGATTTGCTTCAATAAAATCGATTTATGACTATTGAAAAGCGGTATACTACTATTGCCTTTATTTAATGAATTCTATTGTTCATTGTACAATATTTTTTTCTTATCAATATGAACAAAAGTAAAAGTGTGGTAGACAAACAAATAATACATTGTAGGCCAAATTGACTTGAAACAAGGACGACACAATCCGCGTAAATTTCGTGGATACACACTTATCGGTCATTTGATGCTTATTTGGAATATTGAAGTAACTTTTACGTTTGCAGTTGTGCTGATCTTGATGTTTTTTTTTTTTTTATTTACTTAACATCACCATGTTTCTCTGTATCCTTGATTACTACATGTAATATTCATTTATACTTACTTAGAAACAAATAACATAATTAAAGTATATACAATATCGGCGAAGAAACGAACGGCAGTCCGGTAATCATTTGACTCATTAAAACTGTTTAAATGCCTCTTCCATCTTCTAAAACATCCATTTGTAGAAAAACATTTAGATATGAAATATTTAAATGAAAATATGAAATATTAAAATGAAATGCAAAAAAAAAAATAATGTATATACTTGCTTTGTATATTGAAATTAGAAAAAAAGAAAAAATGAACAGAAAAAGGTGAAAAATATATTATGATTAAACTCGTAATAATCTTGTAATTGACCTTTATGACATTTTAGTGTCCTCTGTTTGGGCCTCCATCTGACCCTAGACCTACAGAACCAGAACCACCGGCACCGGCACCGCCACCACGTAAGTCAGATATTACAATTCATATCTTACATGTGTCAAAAAGATGTCAAGTTCAACATATTTATAAATACATTGTTACAAGAAAGAAAACATTTCTAGATATTTCTAAAATTGATTGAAATTATTTGTAATTACTGAAGAGAAATTGAATACAGTTTCTTTATTCAAATTCTACCAATTTCGCTTTGCCCAATGAAAAGCCACTCGTGCATAAGTAATGTCACGTAGTCTTTGGTTAGTTTGTGATATGTACAAATAGACGCAAAGCTGAAAACATAAAACACTTTAAAATTGTTAAACATAGAGGCAACAATGAGTTTGAACTGCTCACTTTGATGTAGATTGGCCGTAAAGAAAATATATTATTTTCATGTATATCAAAGTAATAATATATGGGACATTGTAAATACATTGTAACACGATATCTGTATTGTCTTGTTTCATCTCCTTTCATCTGTTCTTAATTATCTTTCTTTACAGACCATCACATTACACTCTTTCAAGTATCGTTTCAATTGTTTATATGAATATGCGAAACGTTATGAGGTATATGACCAAACGGGACCTAACAAGATCTTCTAAGGTCAATTCTGCCTGAGGGAGATTGGAACACAGTGGCAAATTTTAGAAAGAAAAAAAATGTCATGACCTGATATACCCCCGGGGAATAACGGTCAACTAGATCTGATATCGATCCAGTCATAAAAAATGAAAATTATAATATTTTACACATTTTATATGCATTCAAAGATCTTATCTAGATTTACCTCCATCGTAAACGTTGAAAGTTGGCAATCAATAAAATCGGTTTTTATAAGTATTACAATGTATTGATATTATTATTATCTTTATTAGTATAATAACCGTATAAATATCCTGGTTGCGACATTGATAATTATGATCATTATTTATTTATGAATTGGATTGGATCCCAAAATATATATGAGGAATATGCATGATCAAGAAAAGTTAAATAAAGACAGACATGAAAGAATAAATAACACCCGAAAAAAATCTTGCTTGAATATCCGTGTGTTAATTTCAATTTTATACGTTCATAAATTAAAACAACAATCATGATAGTTTATCGTTTAAATCTCATAAACCCATTAAGAAGACAATGCAAAGTAACAAACACAAACTGTATTGTATTAATAATATACACAGATTCAGACTTGTATTGATCTATGTCATGTATACATTTAAATTAATATAGCTCCTGTAGACAAACCTGGTGAATGTCCGTATTTTAACCCAGCGTCTACATCGTGTACACCTACTCGTCCGCCTTCATGTGGAAATGATGGAGATTGTCCAGGAAAAAAGAAGTGCTGTAAGGCATGTGGAATCGGCTGCCTAAATCCAGGTATTTAAAAGCATACATACATCCATCTCAATTTGTCTTTTAGTATTAATTATTAAAATGAACATATTATACAATATAAAATCAACTATTTATTTCTCAAATAATGTGATTAGCATTCTTTTTTATGTCTAACCAACGAATTTCTATAGTAGGAATAGTTATCAAAGGTACCAGGCTTATAATTTATTATAATTCTATCGTCGGAAGGATAGAATCCCGTCGTATCATACTATACCAAGTGTATGCGATATGTAAACACAATATGATAGTTCAGAAGGGATGTTACTGCTGAGAAATGGGAACGTTAAAATCCTCATGTTTGTTTGTTATATATGCTAGCTTGGTCCATCTGTTTGAATACAGAGGAAAAGATCAAGATATAGAGACATTTAAGTTGCAGAAGTATCGGTTATCTCAAGTTGGGATATTTGAGATGTAACCACTCACTAAAATGTGTAATTTTTGAGCGACAGGACATCATTAATATAAAATTGGTAAAAACAGGTTCATTGTTGTAATCATATATATGTTACACTTTATTGGGGTTTTTCAACTTTCCTGCGTTTCCAATGACGCGATATGACTATTAACATTTGATTGTTCACATAATTATGTCAGTATAACGGAACTATAAACAAATTTATATACAACCCCAATCTTGTAACACCTCTCCGTAGACAAAGGAAAGGCTACTGGACTCGAAAACTGAGAACTGCGACACCATATGGTTGCAATGACAAAATTGATTGTATGGGTTTTCTATTTAGTCCTTCCGGTAGCTCAGTGAATGTGATCAACATTTTTAACTGTACTCCTCGACGTCGACGCAGTCATGGTCATCGGCACCTACTCTCCATGCTGCTATTTATACAAAAGCCGTTGGGTATTCATCCCATTCCCAAGAAACATTATTCATTACCCCATTCAGAACTTCGTATAACGTATGTTTTTAGAGAACACTGTTAGAAACCCACATTCAAACGAATACGAACTGGAATCATAGATATTGCCAGTCACAGACTTTGCAAACCAATTCACATTCGAAAAGATGAAAAGGAGAAATTTTCTTTTCTAAAACTGCCCTTTTCTAACAAAGGGTTCTAGGTCATCAACTTGGGCAATATCCTGCATCGTAAATTAATTCCCTCGAAAATATCTTAAAGACCAGTATGTACCGTTCATTTCTTATACTATTACCAATTGCAACTAAAATTTCAATTACAAACTCGTGTTGCAGGATCTCAATATTGACGACTTCAAGTATAACTTCCTGATTTTACCTTTGCTAGTTCCCCATTCATATACCATACGACTGGCCACTTTTTTTACTGGTGATCTTACCATTTTTAATCAATAACACTTAATAAAATGTGTTATCCAAAGGTCCGAAATATCGTGAGCCTAAATCCATCATTTGGAAACACTACTTCAAAATATTAATGCATTCAGTCGGGGATTATGCCAGGCAATTGATTAAACACGAGAAATAAGACGAAAATACTCTTTCTGAATGGATTGAGGCTGTCAGGTAGTTTACACAAATCAGATTTAATGAACTGAATGGGTCTATACATACACATGCGATATCATGCTACAGACCCAAATATGTCAAAATAACTATCCTACCTCCATGACAAATATATTGTTGTTCCCGCAGATAAAACCAAAATAACAAAATTTTTGTTTATAAATCACATTACATAAACTGCTTTTAAAAATGAAGTAGGTATTTGCAATTCGCTTGGAAACTCAACATATATCCCCATGTCACTTACATATGGAAGACAAAGATGAAGAACTGGATCTTCATGCACTAAATTGGATACTTCAATGACATTAGTGTCGGTAACAACAACGTTATATAACTAAATCTTTCAAGTGCTTCACGAAAACTCTTTCTAAATTCTTAACATCTAGTGTTTCATCAATCAAAGCCGGGCTCAAAAAGTATTTTGACACTAACTATTCTAGCGGTGGCACCAACCGTGATCGTCTTCTTGCCGACTTGATCTTTTATTCATATGAGGTTGACTTCATACATGAGCTTCTTAAGAAAAAGAAAAAAATGGCATTATCCTTCAACTTCACTTTCCGCTATATATATTATGTTCTCTCACTAAATATTTCAAATTTTGGTGGGTGACTAGGTTGACCGCATCTATCCCATCGAACTTGAGAAAGAGGATACAACAGATACAGTTAAGGCTTCCTGATATATTGACTTACATCTAGAAAAAAATGAAAACAACATGTTATAAATTTCATGCGTTCGAAGCGCTTTTCTGGATTCACCTTCATCGGGAAAGCCCAAAACGAAATTGACAATGAGGGTTGGTTGAAAACTCAACGACACAAAAAAATCATTTTTGCTTCCCCATTGTGAACTGTCCATTTCTAAAAAGCAACAATCTAGCAGCGCCTGCATATGGTGTATATACCTACCAGTTGATACGATATTCCAGGGCTTGTATTTCCTATCATACTTTCCTTGAAAAGGAAGCTATTCAACCAAGACTTCCAAGTAGTGAAGTTGAAAATCCCTTCGTTAATTTTACGAACGCCATCACGAGTTGGTGGCCGTTATAGAATATCTGTTTCACAGGTGACGATGGGTATGTTCCAATTGTCGTAACCACAATCCCGTCCCCTTTTTTCCGAATGTGACCTACCGAATTAGACTTATCACCAGGTTCGTACTTATATGAGCAACACGACGGGTGCCACATGTGAAGCATGAACTGCTCACCCATCGAGAGCACCTGAGATTGGCCCCGGTTTTGGGTTGGATTCGTGTTTCTCAGTCTCGACTTTTCGACTTGTGAGTTTGTATGTCCCTTTGGTAACTTTTGCCTCTCTTTAATAATTTAACGAAAAACAAAATAATACAATAAAAGGTTACAATACACTTTTATGAACTGTTCAGGAAACGGTAATTTTAACAAATTGTTGTATTTGAGGAAATCCTTGTCCACGTGAACCAGTATGTCCATCCGCACCTGTCATACCAGGTCAATGTGAACCGATGTGTGTGTTCGAGTATGAGACTACTGTGAATGGAGTCAGATGTAAGGTTAGATGCACACGAGGTCCACGGGGTCCTCCACCTGGGCCAGGACAGCCTTGTCCCCCAACAGGGGTGAGTAAATACAGTCACAATATACTGATGGTAATTTGTCGCATTAAATGTAGATCAATGGAAAGACAAAAATGAATATATTTATGAAAGATATACATAAAATTCACTGGACACAAGGATTTCAAAATCTTGTGAATAACCACGATTGTTTTGATATTATTATCTTTTAAACTAAAGGTTACCAAAAAATCTCACTGCCGATCATTTGATCCGTATTTTGGAAATTTAAGTATTTTGTACTTGTGATAGTTTTGATTTTCTGTTGTACTAAATATGATCATGGCTTAGAGTATTCAAGAATATATGTATATCAAGAAATGCTTTTTTATGCTCTTTATAAACAGTTAATTCTATTATGTAGTTGAAGAAACATTAACTGTTTCGGTAAAATGTGACTCTGTAAATAGATATAAGAAGATGTGGTATGAGTGCCAATGAGACAACTCTCCATCCAAGTCAAAATTTATAAATGTAAACCATTATAGGTCAAAGTACTGTCTTCAACACGGAGCCTAGGCTCACACCGAACAGTAAGCTATAAAGGGCCCCAAAAATTACTAGTGTAAAACCATTTAAACGGGAAAACTGTTTTACTGTATAAAAGTAATAAGTTATTGTACTATTTGAATGTTTTATTTGATACTGAATTACTTATATAAAGGGATACATAATTGAAGCTGTATATCAAATAAATTATTTGCAGAAAAAGAACAATAAATATTTGAATGTGAGATAAAATAAAATTGCAAAAGGAGAGTTCAATAGATAAAAGTTGCACGAAATGTACTGCCAACTGTTGTTTGTCTATTCGTCGTATTCTTTTTGTCATGATTAGCTCTGTTTTTCATCGACTAAGGAGTATGGTTTTTCACTTTGTTATCTTCGAATGTTTTTTTTTGTGTGTATATTTCTATTAATGTTGAGTTTTGGTATAATGTTATTTTACCAGTTCCCTGTGGGTTTTTTGGTTTTTTTTCCATCAACGTGTTACTTTAATTCAGGGACATTACTTTCATGATATTATATTGAAAAGAAAATGAACGGATATATATTATGTTCTTGATATTGAACTCTGTGATATTTTAGTGTCCTTTGCTTGGTCCTCCAACTGACCCTAGAAGTAGACCGCCTGCACCTGCACCTGCTCCAGTACCACGTAAGTCAAAATACCAGAATGTATAGCTCACATGTAACACTTTAAGAGCGACTACATGTTCTCATTAAACAGTGCTTTTTCGGTAAAAATATGAATCATAGAGAAGGAAAGATATCAAGGGGGCAACTGAAAATGAGGTTTGCTTAGAAAACAGCCGTGCTAACAGCGTGATCACAAATGATAACGACAAAACATAACAATACACAGAAAACATAAGATTGAGATTTCATAGAAACCTCCTTAAAGACAAAAAGAAAATCATCTTTTAATGGTCTTTATTTTACATCCAATTGAAAATTTTGATAACGTCTGTGTCATATTTACGCGTTGAGCGCTTGCATCACAAATATCCCATTAAACTTGAAATTAAGATTACTGACAAAAGTAGATGAATTGTTTCAAATTTTTTTTTAATTGAAAAAGATGGAAAATTTCAAACAATTTCCAATGAGTAGACTTATATGGCAATTTTAGCTGCCGATTCTCAAAATCGCATTTCTCAGCAGTAACATTCGCTTTTCCTCACATGGAGGCGTTTTCATATTTCATTTGAAGCGTTAAATACGCGTGCATGTTCAATTTTTAAGTTAATAACCTTAGTTTGTTTTATCCTATCATGCATGAATACTAGAATTTTATTCAAAATAAGACATATTTTTTTTGTAATGCCTACAAATGCAAAACTTTGCTTTCATACTGTAAATTCAGAAATTATTGCGTGCATTTATTATTGCGATTTTGTCATTTTAGACTTAACTGCAATTTTAATTTTTGCGATATTGAGAAAAATCCTGTATAATTCATAAAACAGTTTCAAAATGCGTGTTTGAATTATTGCGATTATAACCCTGTCGCATTTTTCGCAATAATAAAACATCGCAATAATTTCTGAATTTACAGTATTGTGGTTTGAGCGTTCCTGACTAAAGTAAATTTGGCAACAAACTATGACCTTTAAAGTATGTACACTCAATGCAATTTTAGAAACAATGGTTTGCAAGATGTGTAAACATGGCGAAAGCACCAAAGAAACACAATTAAATAATATTAGAACAGAAATGAAATATGATCATCTGAAAGGATTATAACATCTATCATTTTTGAAGAATGTGCAAACCGTCAAATTGAAAAAAAATGTGGGAAAAGGAACTATAGCATGAATAATGATATGTGTCGTTTTTTACTTAAAGTAAGGTGATTTCAATGTTAATTTTTCCTTTACTCAGCTTCAACAGAGTGTCCACCTGTCTGTGCCATATATTGTCCTTATGGTAATGTGCTGGATAAGAATAACTGTCCAACGTGTGAATGTAAATCAGGTACTCAATTACATATTTGATATTTCAAAGTAATATTACGATTCAAAACAAGCCTTCAGTCGTTTTCCTGTGCATTGTTGTAACGTGGCAGCTATGCAGAGCATCTGTAGCACTATTTATATTGCATACGATTGTGGTTTAAATCAACATTTTGAAATGTTCCTTGGGTGTTGTCAACCAATCAAAATTGCAAAATATACATTTTCCTATTTGAATTGTTTACATTAGACATTTCGGGGTCCTTTATAGCTTAAGCTTGCTGTTCGGTATGAGCCAAGACTCCTTGTTGAAGGCCGTACTTTAACATATAGTTGTTTACTTTTTACACATTGTGACTTGGATGGAGAGTTGTCTCATTGACACTCATACCACATGTTCTTATTTATATGTATGGAATGTAATTAGTTTCTCATAATTTCGCTAAAGCTGCTCCCTCAATTGTATTCGTGCACTTTTATAATATGTATAAAAAGAGCCATAACAAGAATTTTAAATACTTGGCTGTGGTAAAGTTGAATATGAAATTAAGGAGATGTGGAACAAATTAATGAAGGCCAATGAGACAACTATTCATCAGAGTCAAAATACCCTAAAACGCAACTGCCGTCATTAATGAGCAAAGCTCATACCATATAGTAATGACATAATGTGTGGCTGACCCTGGTGCTCAAAATCAATATTTTCACTTCACTTCAAACGCTTTCAAAGTTGAAGAGACATTAATCATGTTAATCTAAAAACAACTACAATAAAATACTACAAAACTCATCGAAACCAGCTATATACTGACGGTTTTCATGTTCAATATGTTTGCCAATGGAACAACTAATGATCCAACAATAGAAAAAAGATGCTCGATGCTCGATGTTTTTTTATTCCAAAAGACGAATGACTTTGTAGAATAGAGATGAAACATACCAAAGGGTTATTAAATATCATAAGTCGAAAACAAAAAGGTGTTCGAATCTACGGATCCCGATAGAGACGGGTCGATGGTTTATTAACCCAAAATACTAATGACTTTGTAAAAGAGAAGCGAGATAGACCAAAGTGATATTCAACTTCACAAGTCAAAAACAAACTGCAAATAACAAACAACAACGAAAAAGACAACATTTGTAAATAAACCTGAAGTCTTAAACGGTCATTTTGGTCTTTTCATCATCTGAAAAGTTTGCACAATAAACTATTCATTCATTTCCAGTCTTTCAGTCATATTTCAGACGTATCAACTGCGGTAAATTCATTATTGTTCATACAATTCGCTTGCGGTCAATTCAGTAATGTTTAAGAGCTTTTCAGACAATTCAGTTTGATGTTGATGTGTACAGTTAAGTAACAACTACTCAATAGTCTAAACAGAGACTGAACAGAATTGAACGCAAGCGCATTGTCTGAACAGTACTGAAATGGATAAGTCTGAACATGATTAAATAACTTAGTAGACCTGTTCTGATCAAAATGACTGTTTCAGCCAAAAATTGTTTACTAGTTAACAGTACAAAAACACAACATAGAAAACTAAAGACTGAGCAGCACGAACCAAACAATAAACCGGCGGTTATCTCAGGTGTTCCGGTAGGACAGGCAGATCCTGTTCCACATGTTGCACCAGTCGTGATGCTCATGTTAGTACAAACCCGGTGATAAGTCTAATTCGGTAGGTAACATTGGAGGATAGAAGGACGGGATTGTGGTTACAATAATTCGAAAATATTCGTCGTCATCTGTGGAACAATTATTCCATTGGGGTCAACCACCTCGTGAAGGCGTCCGTAAAAGTTTAGAAGGGATGATTTCAACATGATTGATAATTTCATACTCTCTTAACTTTTACAAATTGGACATAAAAAAGGGTCGTTTGAACAATTTTTTCCAAGTTTCTATAATACTTATCCTAAAAAAAAAATAAAAATATTTATTACTTCATTTGAACTGTGTAATATATAGATATAAGAAGATGTGGTATGAGTGCCAATGAGACAACTCTCCATCAAAGTCAAAATTTATAAAAGTAAACCATTATAGGTCAAAGTACGGTCTTCAACACGGAGCCTTGGCTCACATCTAACAGCAAGCTATAAAGGGCGCCAAAATTACTAATGTAAAACCATTCAAACGGGAAAACCAACGGTCTAATCTATATAAAAACGAGAAACGAGAAACACTTATGAACCACATCAACAAACAACAACTACTGAACATCAGATTCCTGACTTAGGACAGGTGCAAACAAATGCAGCGGGTTTAAACGTTTTAATGGTATGCCAGTAATGACACATGTATCATATTTATTTCAAATTAACTAGAATCGAAGTACTAATATTAATGATAATGATGATAATCACAGAGTATTTGTGCACAGTTGTATAGGCTTCCTATGTTTGTATTGATTTCACTATGTATATCTTTAACTGTTTGGCAAATGTTTGGTTGTAATTATGTTTCTCTAGTAGAACTTAAGATGTGCTTCAGAGAAATACAATAAATCTTGAAATCTGAAAATATTGAATATTTCAAGTGTCAACATACTAAGATATGCAATCATTACAGCACCTGTCACATCATTTGTGAGCATGGCATAAATGACATTGCTGCAAATGGATAAGTATTTATTATATAAAGATACAACCGAACAATTGAAATGAGCAAAAGATCAACACGACAAAAATATATACCCATAACTGTTTTCTTTGAAAAAAAGGTAACTTGAATAAAACGATACAGATTTAATCATATACATATAAAAGACAGATTTTTTTTGTATGCGTTTAACTTCTATAAAACTTCAACCCTAAAATCAAAAATCAAAATCGTAAGTTAATTGTATATCCAATATTTTCAATATTGGACAGGAATCCATATCAAAGTAATGTAATGATACAAATTGTTCGGAGTATTGACAATTTACTAACTTGTACTTTTCAGAAAATTTCAAAGATCTCCCTACAGGTTGCACTTTGTAAATACAGCTGTTTCACAAACCACGCCTCTTTTGGGAAGATATATAAAATCTGTATTTTGTTTTGTTTACGTACTGGTTCCCGGATATGATCTCTATATTTGCATCTCATAGAGACATAACTTGATTTCTGAGTAAGACCCAAAGTGAAGGGAGGGGGAGTACAGAATTTTAGTATAAGTTTAAACTCTTAGAAGTTCGGGGCATATAAATGTTGAAAATATGCCGCACAGCTCTATGTTTTGACCTTTGAAAAAAAAATTGCAGTGTATATGAACTTTTCATTCTAGGATATGCTTTTTACGAAACTTCATAGTAAAAGTGGCACAGATTTAGCCGTAAAAGGAGTTCCTATGGGAAATTGCATTGTATATATTAACAGAAGTGCAACCTACAACCACAATCTTTTATTCGACCAAACCGCGTTACGAAGCGATGCTGGCAGAGAGTTATGATCCGTCCCCTCCTCCCCACAAATTGCATAGCTAGAATTTTTGTTTGATCCACAATGGAAAGATTACCACCGGTCGCATTTGACACTGGTTGTTTCAAATCATAAAGCGACTTGCAGCAATTACGTGTATTTATGAAAGTTTAAAAAAGGTTACGTGTAGATTGTGTTACGAGTATTTACCCTACAACATAGAAAGACAATTTCAGTTATCCTTTTAAAGTATGTTCTGTGTGAAAACAATGGTATGTTAACGTACATATGCAGTTTCTGCTTCACTCAATTGAACATATGTCCAAAATAGAATTTGACATAAGCCATCTAGTAGAAACCATTTATAATGAAATAATATCATTATGAGACATGCTAAGAAATAAGTATGTTCATGAATAAATGGCTGAAGGAAGCATTATAGAAATTCTGCAAGAATATATCTGTAAATACTGGATGAAGCTACATTTCACACTTCAAGACAAAAGATATTACTAGTGCTCTAATTTATCAAGAATGACGTAGTCGGATTGGACGTGACTTCTATCTACAATTGGCGGACGCAGTTTGGTATTCACAATTTTTAGCGTTATCTGCCAAGGATAAAGAGGAGGAGGCCGGATTGTAAAATTTGACTATCGAAGATGTGATATTAATATATTTGACTCTTTTACTTTTTTTATTTCTATTTTTATTGTCATTAGTATGTATAATGGCCTCTATTTTGTGCCACTAACACTGCTGACGGATTGCCAGTTATCTGGGCAGCCAAAATGTTTGTGTATCGGCATGTTAAAAAATCATATTATGGGATGTCTCATTGACGTAAAGTTCATATATTAAACTGAAACATTGCGATTAAAAGAATGAAAAAAAAGTCTGTTTCCGTTATTTTCTGATAAATGGACATTTGCATACAATCGTGTTGAATGAATTTCTTTTTAGATATCAATAACTTGGTGAAACCAGTGATATATAATGACACTCGGACAAAAGCTTGTTCATGAGTATTGAAATGAAAAAGCATCTGCAGAAAAATATTGATTTTCCCAAATTTTACTGATTGGTGATTGTAATTCATGGCAGTAAACATGCCAATTTAATACCGACAACATCGATCGTATGCAAGACACACTGGTTTTGCTGAACCTTTATCAAGTTTTGTTTACATCCTTTTACGAATATTGTGGTCTCATTAGGGATCATGTGGTCAGTTATTCAAGTATTGTATTGATTTCTAAAAAGGAATGATAGCTTTATGAATGGTCTATGAAAACACATTTCATGTACATGAATAAATTGATTTAAAATCTTTACAAATATTTGTTAAATATGTACATGTAACAGAAACAGATCTAGAATTTATATATATACAAAGCAGTACATTCTTATAGTACAAGTAATGTGCATGTGTTTTTTTTTTTTTATCAAGTTTCTGTTGACAAACCCGGTGAATGTCCATATGTGAACCTTGCTGCTATATCATGTCCAGCGAACTCATTTCCTACTAGATGTTTAAATGATGGAAGTTGTCCCGGAAACCAGAAATGCTGCAACCAAGGGTGTTCAATCGATTGTACAGATCCAGGTAATGTTTAAAAGTACTATAATTAGATTGAAAATAAAACATAACAATTATGCATATTTACATTATCATGATTATACGGACTCCTTTAACAGGGGGTGCTCCTAACGCAAAACTCAATACAGCACGGGTATTAGCATTTGTAAACACGAGTTAAATTTACACAGGTTTAACGGTCACCATCCTACATAGATTAACCGATACGATGTGTTTGTATCTCATCTCACAGAAGAAATGTTTAGACGGTCTTAAATCTTTAGATATTTAAACGGTCTGATCCGTCATTTCGCCGATTGATCCGTTATTGCTTATTTTGGGGTTCATTGGACTCTTTAAGATTTGTTCTTTTTTTCTTAATTTGTATACTCAAAAAGACTTTACAAGATTTATACATCGGTAAACTATTGTTGCCTCGATGACATTTTTAATCAGTTTTTCATGTAACAACACTTTTTATTATTTCAATAAGGGACATATAACATGTTTTCTATTTCAATAAGATTTAACATGCAAATTGTGTAAATGTATAAAACAAAAACCCTTTTCGAATACCATAAAGGATTTGGCAGAAGTCTATGAATTCAAATCAGCACTTGTTTGCTTCAGGTGAATAAATGTATATATGATTATCTTGGATATTAATGCTTTAACTAGTAAATTGATTTAAAAGCTTAAGTGTTAATATACAAAATATTGCTTTATTAAACACGTTCAATAAGGCTGTTAGTGTTTTCCTTTGAACTGTTTCACATTTTTCATATCTGTGCCTTTTATAGCCGACCATACGGCATGGGGTTTCTCAATGTTGAAGGCTGTATGACGCCCCTTAAATGCTTACATCAATTTCATTTGAACTCTGTTGGATAGGTTTTTTTATTGGTCATCATACCACATCTCCTTATTTTTAAATCAAATATAAGGTCTGATCATTTAAGATTCAATTAAAAATTAAGATATCTGCACACTGGGAAACACACCGTATATCTGACTTTATTTTATACTTTTCCATTTGACTTTTCACCCACAAAAACAATTTAAAACAACGATTGTGTTTATTCTATGACGTTAGTTAGCCTCCGCTAATGCAAGTACATATCTAATGTTTTAACAAAAATGCATAGTACATATGACAAATGTTAATTTTGGAAACGTCAACTTTGGATTTAAGACGGCCTTATATAATAAACACCGAGATATATAGATCAGCGTTTAATTATTTTACGATATACCGTTCAATCACTGCTAGTTTATCTTTCCATGATAGATATCCAGTTATGTATAGAACACTAATCCGAGGATGAGGGCTCCTAAAAAATCAAAAGTTCCTGCTCCTATGGAGACACTCGTCGCGTTACTCAAAACATCGATCGATTTCCAGGAATAAGGAATCGTATAATTTCAGATTGATAGATGCTACCTTAACCTGACATGGCAAAAAAAACATAGGTACATGAAAATTATCTTCCCCTTTGTCAAAAACAAATTTGAACGTTTGAAAAATACTCGGTTTTCTAGCAAATATCTTATATTAATTGTGATATTTTGATTGACTGTGAATTCACAAGGCTAGTGACGCATGCTTAGGTAAGACGCTTACCTTGTCGACGTATCCAGTCTAGTTCCATTTGAATTTTAAGAGATTCCCTTAGGCTTTCTAAATGACTATTGTGTAAAAAAAAATCACCCGTTATCCATGTTGAAAGATGTTTGCTCCACTCAAAAGGTACTTTAATGAAATGAAGCCATGTGAAATTTCACAAACTTTGTTATTGTAATACCTCCACGCTAGGAGTGAGTGCTATATTAAATTCTCCTTGTATGCCTATCATTCAGTCCGTTCCTCCATTAAGTATTTTAATCGCACTCAACTACTACAGAACAACAAGACTGTAAATCTTTCATCCCTTGTTCCTTGTTTCTGCTTACCAATGCTTTAAAAATTTCAATGAACATGATAGTTTTTTTTTTCAAGGAACGTAACATTTTACGTCACCATTTTTCATGCTACTGAATAGAAAAGGTAATTTTTAGTCAATAGCTTGACGGTGATTAGATGTTGACGTTTTTTTTTTTTTTTTAATCTGTCAGACATCTACATTTTTTTTTCGGTATATCAATGTTAATACGATAATTTGAATTATGAACGATTTTGTTACATTTTTCCGAATTTGTCTGTTTTCTCGGGATCTTTGACTGCTGGTTGACTTTCAGTCTCCGAGGGTATCAGCAGCTCAGTAGTCAGGACTTCGGCTCTGGCATTATTTATGACAACCTAATTGCCCGCTTATAGATTTATAAATTATTAAGAAACTTAGGTTTCAACTCCTTCAGTTAAAGTTGACATCAGATGAATTTTGCTTTGATTTGGCTTTGAAATATTCTGCTTTGAGCCTTCCTGGTGTAAACAAATCCAGAAAAGCGTTTAGTATGGCTACAATTTATAAAGTGTTGTTTTTTTTTTTTGTTGTGTACCTTTGAAACTTACAATTGAGTAGAATATAAATTAGAAAGCTTAAAAAACAAGTATTATCATGATTATAATAAATTATTATAGTGTGCAAAATCCAAAGTGTTGATTGTTTCTCACTTATTTCGGAACTCTGGCAATTAAGAACTGTCTCAGTCAATGATGAATGTCCCATATATATACAAAATAGTTTTGACTATGCGTAAATTATTACAATACTTACTCTATTTTATTAGAGTTCCGATTGTATATGCCTTATCGGTTATCAAAGGCAATATTAATTGAACATTAATTTATAAGTAAGGGAAAATCATACTGTTATCCGATTTCAAAATTCGTTTAATTTTTGTTATAAAGATCAACATGTTTAATGTAAAAGGCAACCAATTTATCCTAAAATCATATCAATAAGATGAACAAAATTATTTCCTTGACTAAGATCTACTTGATACACCGGTAAATTAGCAACTTCTTTTGTTTTAACTGTAGACATGTCTTTTAATTCTAAAAAGAGGCGAAAGATGCCAAGGGGATATTCAAACTCATGAGAAGAAAACAAACTGACAACGCCACGTCAAAAGGCAAAAACAACCAAAATAACAGAACGGTACACACAACACAATAAATAAACCAAACACTGATCATGAACATCACTATTCCCACCAAAAAACCAGGAAGATTACGCCGATCTTGTTCCACAACTATTTAATAACAGTCAACAATTCGTAATGACTTCAACTTCACCACTTGAAAGTATTTGTGAAATAGCTTTCTTGTAAGCAGCAACCTACTGTCATGACAATCAAGACAAAACTAAAAGATTTTAGTTAAATATTTGGAAAAAAAAATTGAATTAGTACGTTTGACATTTTCTTATGTTTTTAAAGTTATTTATGATTTATCTGAAAAAAACAGTCATTTACCAGACAATGGATGTTTAACAAAAATCGTGTCTGGACTGTTCGTGTGTTGATGACCTTCTAGAATTATTGTATTTCAGGGAATCCTTGTCCGCCAGAACCTATATGTCCATCTTCACCTGTAGGTCCAGGAGATTGTGAACCGAGATGTATCTTCGAGTATGTGACTAGTACAAACGGCGTAAGATGTAAGGTTGGATGTACTCGGGGTCCCTTGGGCCCTAGACCTGGGCCAGATCACCCTTGTCCACCAACAGGGGTAAGTTAAACACAAAGTTTTGAGAGTACTTTGGTGTCTCTAAATGAATAGTACTAACCCACAAGTTGGAAATACATAAATAATACGTTGAATGGCGTAAAAGGCATTTACACTTTAAACCGCAGCACCAATCGGGTAAGCAACACTAATGCATCTAGAGTATAACCTTAGAATTATATAAGTTTGCCATTTTTAAACTAGAATTATTGAAAATAGAAAAGGAACTTGTTTGGTTTTGTTTTGTGTATATGATATAATTATATATACCCGACCATTTGTTATGATCAACATACCTGACAGATCGCAGTTAAACACGGTCAAATATGACACAGCATTTAATGCGTGTTGGCATTTTCCCTGTCTTAATTGTCTCATTTGCTTTTCTTTTTTTTAAATAATAAACCCTTTTACATATAACTCTTATTACATTTAAATTTTTCATCGAAAAAGAAAATACATTTTGACATATTAAAGTTACACATTTTATATTCCACATTTAATTTTAAGTATTTGGTGGAGAAGAAGGGAGTTGATTTGTATTATCAATATATTTTGGTATTCATGTTATTTCCAATGTACACAGATTTCACCTGTCTTTTTTATTTGGTGTCTTTTTCTTAATATGAAACTAATTTGTCTAAGAATAATAAGTATGCCACATTTTTTCTTCTAAAGCAAATGATAAAAATATATTAGGAATGATGCACTGACTTCAGAAAGTCTCTTTTACACATGAATATAGATGTTTCAAAAATGAGAGGCGAATATACCGGCGACATTCAAGCTTATAAGTCAAACACAAACTGAAAAAGCAACGGCAAAAATGAAAAAAAAAAACAACAAAAATACAAGCAAGCAACATAGAAATCTAAATACTAAGCAACATAAACCCCATCAAAAACCGGGGGTAATTACACGTTGTCCTGCGAGGTAAGCATGTCCTGCCCCACATGTGGCACCAGTCTTGCTGGTCATGTTAGTCCACATTTGGTACTGTAACATTCTAGGAATATAGTCCAAATTTTAGGAAAAGAGGATAAGATTAACGTGACGGTAATTAGAACATTTCCGTCGTTATCTATGAAACAGATAATCCATAGCAGTCAACCTTATTCTAATAACGTCCACAATATTTTCGAAGGAATGAATTTAATGTCACCACTTGGAAATGTTGGAACCCTTTGTTAAATAGCTTTCTTGCAAGCAGCTATCCTCTATCAAGGAAATAATGATAGGAAACACGTCTGTTCGTGTAATATGGTATTAAGTGGGGAAAATATACTGCATATGCAGGCGCTGCTGGAATTTTTGCTACAACGAAATCGATAGTTAACAATTGTGGACCTGATAACATATCTTTGTCGTAAACTTCCTCAACCATCCTTCATTGGCAATGCCGTCCATAGAAATTGTTGTATGGAGTCTCCATATCGCGAATAAAGGAACAAATCAGTGATAAGAGGAGCACATTCAGTTCTTAAGTCATAAATCAATCCTAAGTCGTTCAATCAATTCAAACATATTTTGTCATAGAAACACTTAAATATGTCAAAGGAGAAGGTATGATCTAGCTAGTGTTTTTGGTCCCATGAATTCGAAAATCAAAATATATTGTCAATCCGCCAAATGATATACCTCAGATATTATCAATATTCAGTATTTATCTTTTCAGTTATTCACATTTTTACATTATATAGTTTACGACTTTAAACACGTTTTCTTTTTGCAGATTATAACTGCCTGTTCAGTTATCAATAAAAATTTTGAAAAACTCGAAAAATTTAATTAGATTTGCAATTACTTGGGCCACATAATGGCTCTTATCATACCCCATCCTTTACATTAGATGTAAAAATAAATAGATTATACACTTATTTTATGTACATGATTCATAGAAATCAAAAATGATTCAAATTAAAAAAACAACTAGAAAAAAACATGTCAAATGTATTGATTTTGTTTGTGATATTTGTTTCGTTGTAGTGTCATTTGAATGGTCCTGCAACGGACCCAGGGGAACCAGGTCCGCCATCCCCTGCCCCAGGACCACGTGAGTTGTGTATCTACATTACAATGTTTTTCTAAGAGATATAAATTTTACCTCAAAATAAATCTTAATATGTTATAAGAAGCTAACGATTTATTTGGTGGCCAATATTTCATAAATACAGTGTTATTAAGTTTTTAACGCCTATCGGTTAACATTTAAGACTTTTTGTTACATGTGTTACATATTAGTTTTGTTTGATTCAAATTTTGAACTAAGCAATATAAGGGGAGATAACTTTTAAAGCAAACATCTTATGAAAAAATGATAATGAAACTTGCATTTTTTACTTAAAGAAGAAAGCAAGTTAGGTGACACTATTTTTATTTTTATTTTCTAAAAGCTTATTATACAAAATCTTCTCATATTTTATTTCAAAATTCTATCTGGTTGATTTCTTTCTATTAACGAAAACGTGTTTTTTCATGAATAATCTATGCAAAAGCAGTTTTGAAAAAAAACAAGGTGACCCATTCTTTTGCTATGTTTGAAAAAAGCATTTCTAATTCCTTATTTTGGCAACGTATAAAAAATATATCTGAGGAAATATAAAGCGATAATTCACCTTAAGGAATACAGTTTTATGTTAATCACCATCACATTGTTCATAATTATAGATTATAACATGTTCTTTTCAATATCTAATATCACTCAAAGAGTCCCATTTTATATGATTTGTCTTAAGATTCAAGATTTTGGAAACAGACAATGTTAAAATAAAGTCAATAGTAGTATACCGCTGTTCAAACGTCATAAAATCGATTGAGAGAAAACAAATCCGGGTTACAAACTAAAATATATGCATCACATTTTAAGGAAATGTTTAAAATACGGAACATTTGAAAATTCTCTGCAAGCTACATATACATCCATGTTCATTTCCTTCCACTGTAATATTTTCGAATCACGAAGTTCCCCACCAAATAAAACTATTGTGGTTGAATATTATAATGTCAACATTAGTTTTTCTTTAATTGTTAATGATCTATATTTATCTAACAAATTTTGAATGACGTTATAAAAAGCATCTTTTTCGTCTGTTATAAAACTAAAGTTAATAGTTGTTAATCTACGAAATCCTACTTTTTTTTAAGTCTGGTCTACATGTGGATACGCGGTAATGGTTACCTTTTCCTTATTTTAACAAATAATGATAGAGATACTGTATGTAATCTTTAATAATTATTCCTTTATTATTAAAATGTCATACAAGTTGGAGGTTAACTATAAATCCAGGTTTAATCCATCACTTTTTTTGGAAAATGCATGTACCAAGTCAATAATATGCCAGCTGTTTCCATTCGTTCAGTTGGTTGATATAGCATGCATAGTCTAACATTTTATTTTGTTAGTTTTTATGGACTTCCTCTTTTATTTTGTTAGTTTTTATGGACTTCCTCTTTTATTTTGTTAGTTTTTATGGACTTCCTCTTTTATTTTGTTAGTTTGTATGGACTTCCTCTTTTGGAATTTACCTTGTAGTTCTCTCTTTGTGTTAAGATTTTTTTTATTAATTGCTCACTATTTTATTCCAACTTGCGGAAAAATTAAATACGTTTGATGCTCATGTCCGGATTGACATTCATATTTATCTTTATTTGATTTGTAGAATCGAAACCCTGCGCAAAATGTTGTGGACCTCCACCTTGCTGTAGCTTCTGTATAGGTAATATAACACTTAATGTTATTAAATCAACGTTGCACTTCCTGAACGATCACCATTTTCATTAACATCGAAAACATAACAATTTGACAGGTGTTGCTAGTCAGGCCGGATAATGTATACTAATCTTCATCACCTTATACATGTTTTATCTCTACAGGTTTTTTTTTGGTTTTTTTCGCCTCAATTTTTTTCATATCCAAATTTAGAGTTTGTTCTTTGTTGACAGTTTGCATTGTTTTATCTGTCCTCCGGTCTAGTTAATTTCAATTTGGTTCCATAGTGGATTGTCCCTAAAATCGCAAATCATCGCTAATTTTTTTTAATTGGTACAGAGAGCGTCAAGAAATAAAAACTACATCATAAGACAATCAAAAGAACAACCCACAAAAGGACAATAAACAAATGTAGCAATGATGCAATCAAGATATATTCAAAAAGAATAAAAAGCAAATGTATGTTATACATTTATATAACCACTCCTTTTGGAAATATATGATCGAAACCAATAACTTACAGTTGGATACAAGATCTCCACAATTATTTGAGTATTGTTTCAAAGTACATGCTCGAAGACGTCATATCTCTATAAGACTGAAGTTAAAAAGAGGACGAAAGATACCAGAGGGACAGTCAAACTCATAGATCGAAAACAAACTGACAACGCCATGGCCAAAAATAAAAAGACAAACAGACAAATAATAGTACAGATGACACAACATAGAAAACTAAAGACTAAGCAACACGAACCCCACCAAAAACTGGGGTTTGATCTCAGGTGCTCCGGAAGGGTAAGCAGATCCTGCTCCACATGTGGCACCCGTCGTGTTGCTTATGTTATTACAAATCCGGTAAATAATCTAATTCGGTAAGTAACAAATAACATCGAAAACGTAACAATTTGACAGGTGCCGCTAGTCAGGCCGGATAATGTATACTAATCTTGGTCACCTTATACATGTTTTATCTCTACAGGTTTATTTGATTTTTTTCGCCTCAATTTTTTTCATATCCAAATTTGGTGTGTTTTTTTTGTTTTTTTTTTTTGACAGTTTGCATGTTTTTTATCTGTCCTTCGGTCTCGTTAATTTTGATTTGGTTCCATCGTGGATTGTCCTCTAAATCGCAAATCATCGCTTAAATTATTTAATTGGTACAGAGAGCGTCAAGAAATAAAAACTACATCATAAGACAATCAAAAGAACAACCCATAAAAGGACAAAAAACACTTGTAGCAATGATGCGATCAAGATATATTCAAATAGAATCAAAAGTAAATGTATGTTATACTCTTATATAACCACTCCTTTTGGAAATATATGATCGAAACCAATAACTAACAGTTGGATACAAGATCTCCACAATTATTTGAGTATTGATTCAAAGTACATGCTCGAAGACGTCATATTTCTATAAGACTGAAAGTAAAATAATACATGATCATACACATGGTACATGCATAGAATATATAATGGAAACGGGGAATGTGTCAAAGAGACAACAACCCGACCACAGAGCTAAAAATTATTTGCTAAAAATAGATGTGATTAATATTGATCGCATATTTTATAACGGACATGTGTTTCAAAAAAACTATCGGCATTCCCATTGGAACCAACTGTGCTCCTCTTCTTGTCGACTTGTTCCTTTATTAATACGAGGCAGATTTCATACAGAAGATTCTAAGAAAGAATGAAAAGCATAATGTGGTAACTTTGAGTTATGCGACATAGATGATGTACGCTCACTAAAAATGCTACAGGAAAATGAAAGTATATTGAATAGGGGCAGCAATTCAGCCTTTCAGCAGGTCACCTACAGACGCCTCAAAGCGTTGTTGCAATAGTTTTTAACGTGCAAAGAGCGTTGCACACCTTCTATATCTACAAAAGGCATTATATTTAACGTCCCCATTCTAACCAAACATGGCTTTGGATGTATACATTCCGCACACTCAAACAGATGCCCCTCTTTGCCAAGGATTTCGCTGCTTGTCGGCAGAAGACTATACATCTTTACCCAAATCAACACTTGGCTTGACTATAAGCCAAGAACTTTACCCAAAACGAAATTTTGACATACAACATTTTTGACAAAGATGTCAATGCTAGTAAAGTATTTGTTTGAGTTAGATTATCTATTTATATCTATTTTTGTCCACAATTATACACAAAAGGGACAGAGAAGTTCCCAAACATCAATTTATACGTGTTCATTATAGAAACATCACAACTGTAAGTTTGATCTGAGGTTTAAAGATAAAATCAAATTAATCAGTTATCAATAGAGCTAACATAACTTGAACGGATTGAAGAATTTTAATATTTTTACAGTTTAAGCGATGAAATTATTTTAATAAAAGCAATATTTTGAATATACTCTTGTAAGAGTATTATGTTATCATTTTTTTTTCTTTAATCATTTAAAAAAATGATATATATAAACATGATAAAGGGGTCATATTAAGGTCAACCATATATTTTAATATCAATTTAACACATTTCCATCGTGTATACTTGTTAATATATTTAACATTCACGACAATACAGATTGCGAAATTGGAAATCCTTTGCCTAATCATTACTGTGGATCGATTGATAAGGTCTGTCCTAAAGGTTACTACTGCAAGACTAATCCAGAAATCGGCAGATTGGGAGTTTGCTGTAAAGGTAAGAAATATCATCTGTTGTGTTGCTTAGAGTAAACATTCGGTATGTCGTATTTATTTCACAGAAGGTAAATCAAGAAAAGCCCCTCAGATGCACGGATTTGTTTATTTCATTCACTAGCACTGGATCGATACAACTGATGGTGAAGTGTCACAACGAGGGTATTATCAGTGCTTCGGAGCTGACACGATTTATAACATATACTTAGAATACCCCGTTCATAAATTAACAAACATTAAGAAATAAGGTTCCAACTCCTGGCGTACAAAATTTTGGTTTTATTACTATCTACTACACATATTTTGTTGGCGTCTTTCCAAGATTAATAACTATGTTTGTTTGAACTTTTTATTCAGTTTTGTTGTATATCTGTGATGTATGTTTACTCAGTTTTGACTGCTGGATCCCAATTATTGTCACATTAACCTATTATGTCTGTGATGTATGTTTACTCAGTTTTGACTGCTGGATCCCAATTATTGTCACATTAACCTATTATATCTGTGATGTATGTTTACACAGTTTTGACTGCTGGATTATTGTCACATTAACCTATTATATCTGTGATGTATGTTTACTCAGTTTTGACTGCTGGATTATTGTCACATTAACCTATTATATCTGTGATGTATGTTTACACAGTTTTAACTGCTGGATTATTGTCACATTAACCTATTATATCTGTGATGTATGTTTACTCAGTTTTGACTGCTGGATCCCAATTATTGTCACATTAACCTATTATGTCTGTTTGAGTTGTTTACCTTATTGTGTCAATATAACGAAACTATAAACAGCTGGCATACAAGCGGAGGGCTTAGCTAACCACGAAACCAGGTTAAACCCACCATTTTCTTCGCAAAATGCCTGTACCAAATCAGGAATATAGCAGTTGTTTTTCACTCGTTCCGTTGATTGATAGCATTTGATTTTGTCAGTTTTTTTGGCCTTGGAATTCCTTATAATTCATAAACGTCAACGGCGGAAATACAATAAAAATGATGTTGTGATTGTGTTGAATTCAAATTGAATTAATTGAAAAAGTGAACAGAACACCGGTTATCTGTGACAGGGATAATTCATATTGATCTATCAAATCATGATGGCATCTTAAATACTATCACACAATTAACTATTTATAAGATGGTACTGGATTTTAGTTATCTTAAAGTAACTGCAAGTACTCCAAGATATGTTATTTGTGTCTTTAGTATTTATTTAGTTGTTCTGTTATGTATCGATATGATTAGTCAATATAAATAAGAAGATATGGTATGAGTACCAATGAGACAATTCTCCATCCAAGTCACAATGTGTACAAAGTAAACAATTATAGGTCAAAGTACGGCCTTCAACATTGAGTCTTGGCTCACACCGAACAGCAAGCTATAAAGGGCCCCAACATGACTAGTGTAAAACAATTCAAACAGGAAAGCCAACCCTTTTTAACGGATTTTCATAGTAAGTTTAACATTATGCTGTGCTGTCCCTGGTTCGGAAGAAGGTTCGGCGCCCGCCAAAATGTTTAACCCCGCCACATTCTGTATATGCCTGTCCCAAGTCAGTTGCTTGCAATTCAGTTGTTGTAATTTGATGCTGTATATCATATTTGTTTTTCGTTTATTGTTTTGTAAATAAATCAGGCTGTTATTATTCTTTTTCTTGTGTGAATTGTACAGTTGTCATTTCGGGGCCAATTATAGCTTCCTATGCGTTATGGGTTTTGCTTAGCGGTACCATATTGTTGCTTATTTCTAAGTCATTTGGTCACTATTGAAGAATTGTCTCGTTGATAATCATACCATATCTTCTTATTGTTATAATATATAATAAAAATGACATTAAATAAAGAAAAACAATTACAACGAAAACAAAAATAAATAAAACATTTATTTCAATCATTCAATATTTATTGTTTCAGGTACCAGACCTAATAAATGTCCAGCTGATAAATTTAAGCATTTGAAATGTAATGAAAAATCTAAAATAAGATTATGTAAAAGCGATGACAACTGTTCGCCAAACAAAAAATGTTGTAAACAGGGTTGTTTCTACTATTGTATAGATCCTGAATGGTACGAGTGGTACAAGTGGTAATCATCCTGGAAAAACTTTATATTGAATTAAATATTTAATTGTAGCATTGCCTGCTTGTATTGAATTTATTTGTTGGCAGTGGAAATATTCGAAAACAGCAACACATGCCGAATATATGGCTTCATATGGGAAACGCATGTTTTTCTATGTTTCCTGTTGGAAACCAGACGGAAACGCCCCATTAGTTTGACTTGTCCAAATAGTAATAGAAAATTGATGTTATTGTGCTGGTTCTACTTAAATTTACTTTAAAATGCTCAACTTAAGTCGAAATGGAAAAACATAAACTATAAAAACAATTGTTCCTTTGATGTATGAACACTGTATGAGGACCAATGTTTAACTGTCAATAATAGTAGCAAAACTCTGGAAAGTAATTTAATGAACACTTTGGGATAAAATACGTGTCATCTTTTCAGGGAATATGAAAAGATTGAAAACAGTAGTTGACTGTGAGATGGTTTGAACATTAGTTCTAAATACTGGTTTTGAAACAACTTCTTTAACATGTGCCACATGTCGAACAGGATCTGCTTACCCTTCTGCAGCACCTGAGATCACCCCAAGTTTTTGGTGTTGCTCAGTCTTTATTTTTCGATGTTATGTTTTGTGTACTGTTGTTTGTCTGGTTGTCTTTTTCGTTTTTAGCCATAACGTTGTCAGTTTCTTTTCGATTTATGAGTTTGAACGTCCCTTTTGTATAATCCGCTTCTCTTCTTTAAGCATTCTTTTTAAAATTTATCGACAGATGAGGTACCCAGATTAATATTTAAAAAGGAAATTCATACCGGATAATCCTAAACGATGTTTTTTAGACATTCACATAAAATTCACATGGATAAGGACGAACACATATTTTGTTCAATTAGACAACCTGCAATTACTAATTGTTTAATTTTGTTTGAATCTACGATTCTTTTTGAAGGGAAACTGGAACTCAAGTGCAATCAATTACTACGTTAATGAGTAGTGGTTGGTTTCAAAAATGAGTATCATGCGTATGACTATATGGAATTGACATTGAGTTGTGATAAGCTTTAATATTTTGTAGGTCATTTTTACACATAATAGAAGTGTGCATGTTCACAGGATTTTTTTTTTTTTTCAAATATTATGAATATGCCAGGTATTTGGACTTTGTCATTTTTTTAAAATTTTTTTGTACTTAAATGCAGAAAGGGGGAAAAGGGGGAAGTAAGATATTCACAAAAACCGGTAGTTAGACTTCATTTCCTTCTCATTGCTTTAAAATTGAAACATGGTTTGTACTACTACAGTTTAATGTCCCTAAGCAATTTTTAGTACTATAAAATATTTAATCATTACCGGAAAGTTGAACTTGGTGACCACTGGGAATAGAAAGTTGAACTTGGTGACTACTCAAACTGGAAAGTTGAAACCTTTTGGCTGGACATTCAGTCCTGTAAGTGTAGACATTCAGAATATAAATAAAAGATAGATGATCATACATAGTGTTTAAGTAATGATTTTGTATGGTCAGGCGGGGGCATCATTTGTGTCTTACAGACAGTGCAACAATTTCAAGCTGTACATCAACATCACTGTTTCTCAAATCTAAAAGCATGTGGAACTATACTCAAGCATATGGAAGAGCAGAAGGGGCATCGTCTATATCTAGTTTTGAATGTCATAAAAAAGTTATAAAAGTGTCGTAACAATTGAAAATAAGAGTGAACATAACAAGAAGCAATAACAAATTAAAAGTTCAATTACAATTAGACAACAACATTACCTAACAAAAACGACAAAACTTTAAAAACAAAAATAGCAAAACATCACACAGAAAAATAAAGATTGAGCAACACGAATTAATCGGAGATTAGCATTGGTGATCCATAAGGGAATCATTTCCAGATCCTAACTTATGAAAGTATTCATATGGAGATAAGTCACATTCCTTAATGTCACAATCGATGTAGAGCGGTCGGTGATTGTAGAACACTACAAAACATATCCGGTTTAATCTGTAACACAGATATAGCAGTCAACCAAATCATGATATCTTCAGCAAAGCTTGGACAGGATGATGACAACTTTACTATTTGGAACCCTTAATGCATCATCTTCCTTGTCAACAGTAACCATTTGGTAGGTAAAACATGATTGAATAAATGGAGAATGTGTCAATGAAAAACAGATTATGTCCCGCTTGCATTTTACGTTATAATTATAAAGGACATAATGAGGGATCTGTAAAAGTGACGACATCCAAATTCGAACTTGATCTGTGTTTGATGATAATAAGCCTTTTGTATAAGTTTCATAACGTTTTGTTTAAGCAAACTAAATTTAGAGAACGAAACTTCACCATTTTTTCTATATATAAAGGGGCACAACTCTAGACGGGTACAAGTGACGCAACCAAAATTCGAACTCGATCTGTGTTTTTTAGTAATGAGGATGGTGTATAAGTTTCATAATATTTGGTTGAGGCAAACGGAGAACGGAAACTAATTTTGGGACGTTTCGACATACAGACGTACGGAAAGACGGACAAGGGAAACAGTTGCCGCGGCGGGGTCATAAAAAGCAATCTCTGTAACATGGTTTCATTTGGAAGATATATATTTCATGTGCAGGGGGTGATGCAATGTTGTTTAAAGATATAACAAAATCATAATTTGAACATTGCAATCATCATTTTGTCGTAAAATTGTGTTTTCAACTGACCCTTATCATGCGGATAGTCAAACTTTTAGTTGCACGTCGATATGGAGCAGATGGAATTCAAAATACAACATTGTACAAGGCCGACCGAACTAAAGCAAGAGTAAGACATTAATGTTGAAAATTACAAAAAAAGTAAACACATTATTCAAATACATCGTTTGTGTGCAGTAAGGTCAAATTGTAACTGACAACTTTGATATCATCATATTTATATAATTAATGTTTAAACAGCAAATAGCATTCAAATGCAGCTCCACGTTAAGATTAAAGTTTTATAAAAATACAAAATATCCACACTAGTACATATCCAACATTATATGTTTGCTTTTTAAATTGTACAAAACGTTTATACATTAGGACATTGTGAAGAGATGTTAAAACTTGAATATATTGGTGTAATGCTCTATTTGTTATAAATACATCTATTCAATACCGGCAGCTGGTGTTATATGTAGTATTTACGGTGCGCCATTTTACTGAAAATGTATGCTAATCGAATAATTTTTCAAGGTGTATTTCAAAATCCGCTTACTTTGTTCTGCATAGTCAATTTGTATATAATTAAATCAATTATATGTGATTATTTTGTGCACAATATGCTGCTGTAATATATTTGTTCTCGTGTAATTTTAAACTAGGTAATTTTACATTTGATTAACTGCAAAATATGAAAAATAAACACATTTTACTTTACATTGTCCATTATATATAAAACTGTTACAAAGTGTGGATATTGATTTGATTTGATTTTTTGTGTTTTAACGCCACTTTTAAGCACTGCTTTTGGACTATTTCGTGGCGGCCAGTTTTTATTGGTGGAGGAAGCCGGAGTGCCCGGAGAAAACCACCGACCTTCGATAGGAAAACTGACAATCCTAGTCAATTAAGATTGGAGTCGAGTGCACCGGCACGAGCGGGGTTCGAACTCACAATCGACTAGTGATTACAGTAGTACTACTTAGACCACTCGGCCACCGAGGCCCGAGTGTGGATATTACATTATATTATAGTTTTTTAGGACGTTAGGTCAATCTAAAGATAAGAATTTCTTCACCGGAAAATCGACTGTCGAGTGACCTTAAACAAACCATGTCGTCAGTCTGATTGAGGATTGCTTTGTTTACTAGAACACAGGTGAGAAATATACAGTTCTTAATTATATAATCTGACTCTCTATTTCGGGAATACATTATATATTTCTTTGTTTCGCGTTTTATATTTTGTATTTTTTTTATTTCTTAACATTTTGAGAAGCTATTGTTAAAATAAATCTTCAATCAGTCTAATGACATATAAATCTTTTTAATACGCATGGGAAAAAAATGTTATCTAAAAGGTCGCAAACATTTTTCCGCGTTTCAGTTGACGTTTTCGACATAAATTGTTCCGTAAAAAGTGTTATAGAAACAAAAAACTCTGGGCTGATCTGCCATGCTGCAGAATGGCACGTAGATCCTGTTTCGAATGCTTGTAGATTGTGAAAATGCGTCGTGAATTTTCGTTGGTGATGTTACAATCATGGAAAAGACGAGTTGCAAAAGCACAAATAGTAAGATGTAAATAGTATTTCCTAATGGGTTAAAGCTGGGGTCGTTTCAACAAATTAGAATTAGAAATTTGATCGCTTTCTGCAGCTTCATACACCCAAATGTGGCTAAGCACCTGTCCTATCTCCATGATAAATGTGTTTGTGTCCCCCCAAAAAGAGCTAAAACAATACTTTTTTTTTATAAATCACTTGACTTAATCTGTTGGATAAGGGATTTAGATACTGTGGATTCATTATTATTCGTTGGATACCAATTTTCGTGGATTTCATGGTTACCCGGGAACCACAAATTCCAATGTCCAACTAATTACAATTTTTCTTCCGGAATTAAAGCAGACTTTGGCCAAACCACGAAATCAAATATCCACGAAAATGCAAGTTTTCCTCAATCAACGAAAATTGGTACCCACGAAAATAAATGAATCCACAATTTCTTAGTACTTACAATTTAATTAAAAGACTCAACCTGTACCCTTGACAATCCTTAATAATCATAGATCTGTTATATTCTACTTTGGAATTTTAACCAACGATGAAGAAACCGGATCGTTCTTCACTTCATTAGATGCCAGAATCACATAAGAGTCCCTATAAACATAAATCTGTCAAGTGCTCTGCAAAACTTCTTTCCAAAGTATTAAAATCAATTTTTCATCTGAAATGGAAACTGGGATTCAGAGTTAATGTAATACTACACACTCTACGGGTTGCGTGAATCAGATATGGGTACTAAAAATTAATTTCAAAGTTCGGATACATACCATCTACTACAGTCTCTTTCCTTTTGCAGAATTAAAAACTACTTTATTATTTTTCTACTCTATACACAAGTATTCCCTATTCCATACTTAAAGACAGATTGATAAAACTAGTTCAACTTTGTTCCATAAAAAAAAAAACTGCACTCTGAAAATAACAAAATATTCTCTGAAACTGACATTATCAAGAGATGCTTGATTTCTTGATTGACAAAATATTTTTGGTTCCGTTCATGGGAATAAACTGTGTTTCTACAATGTTCTATTCTTGCCTTCATTCATGAGAGAAAGAATTTTTTAAGGTGGTTCATCCGGAGAATGAAAAGAAGCTTTCACTATCTATTGACTTCATATTCTGCCAAATGTGCTCTCACTACAAAATTCAAAGTTTAGTAACTATGTTCAGCACATCTATTCCATGGAACTTTAAATAAAAAAACCGCATATTCGTGTGAGGTTGTCGCATATTTTGCCTTTCATCTAGAAATTGACAATGACTGTCAGTTGAGAACAAACCTTAAAGACAAAAGAAATGATTCAGCTTTCCAATTGTACACTTTTCTGCGCTTATGTAATGCTGCTACATAGAATGGAAACTTTACAATTAGGAAGCTGACTTTATCTATTTTTTGTCGTAAAGGTTTGTTCTAAACCGACTCTTATAGTCAATTTCTAAATATTAGTCAAGATATGAGGCAGACTTAGCTGTATATGTTTTATCCTTTTTTTCTCGTATATAAGCCTTATTTTTATTGTCAATTTATAAATTGTTAGTTTTTTTTTTTCACGTACATGCAAATGAAGAAGGTATGGTATACTTGTTTACAACTTTCGATAAACAAGAACGAGATACTAATTGATTTATTTATATAACAGGTTGAACATGTAGGGAGGAGCATTATGACCAAAAGAAAAGAAAACTGTGTGCAAAATTAACAATTTCCCTTTACAATTTTGCGTATTACAGATTTTGGAAACACTATGTAGTATAAAAAATGTTTGCATACCATCTTAATTATCAATTGAAGTATAAGCAGTATCATTGTTCAGCAAAACCATATAATTAGTGATTGTGGAGCTGCTCCTGGTCCAGTTGATCCTGTTTTATGTTCGCAAAAATCCCTGATTTCAAATTGCAGAGGCGACGCCGATTGTCAAGGTGGTAAGCTCAGATACACTGTAGATTATACGTCATGACGAATTTCATATTTGAATATACGTTTGCAAATTTATTCAGAGTTAAAACTGATCTGGTAGAAAAGATAAAGTGCAATTTTTCTGTAAGATGTTTCGATTATTATGAATGGCTTAAGCAGCTAAGAAAGGTTCAATTAGCTATAGAAGGTATTATACAGCTACACAATGTACGTAGTCTAACAATTTTATAATAGTGTAAAAGGTAGAACAAAAATAATAAAGATAAATTCAAAAGTACATAAAAACTGACAAAATCAAACGTTATTAATATACGGAACAAGTGAAAAAACAACTGCCATATTCTCGTTTTGGTACAGGCATTTTTCCTAGAAAATAAATCGGTTTATGGTTGATGAACACTAAGGCTGCTTCAAAGACCCATTGTGGACAAGTACCTGTCCTTCCTCCATGTTAAAAGTGTGGGTGTTCCTCAAAAGGTCAAAACATTTTTTTTTTTTTTTGGGGGTATTCACTTTACCTTATCTGTTAGATAGGGAGTTAGATATTAACAATTTAATTAAAAGAATCATCGTATACCCTCACAAAGCTTAACCAATTGGAATTCCTGAATAATCATTGGTCTGTTATATGTTACTGTATAATTTTAACTAACGATGAAGAACCGGATCTGTCTTCACTGTATTAGAGACAAAAATTTCATAAAAGTCCTTACAAACAACGTTGTATGTCTGTCAAGTGCTCAACAAAACCTCTTTTCAAAGTTTTAAACTCAATTTTATCGGAAATTGAAACTGGCTTCAGAGTTAATGAAAAATTACATTCTCAATTGATGATGTGAATCAGATATTGGTACTGATAATGTCAGTTTCAGTCTTTTCGACAAAGACCAACAAAAACTAAATAAAAGGTAAAGTTCCTGAAAAGGGCACACTCATTAGTCGAAAACAAACTGAGCTGTTAATTTTCACTTGACAACATGTATGTGAAGTTCATCGACAGGTTACATGTATTCCTATGGACACCAACAGCGCCCCTTTAATAGCAGACTTCTTCATGTATTGTTATGAAACACACTTGCTAAATTCAGCAAAGACCCATGTAGATTGCAGATAAATTCAACAACTCTTATTTTGATGAAATGTGTTCGTTATTATTTTATAATCAAGATTTTTCTATATAAACCTACGAAATTTACCCCAAGGAACTTACTTTAAATAACTCAAATATAAATGGTAATAACTTTCCTTTCCTAGATTAAAATATTTCAGTTTCACATGGGAACCTCTACACTAAAATGTACGACATTTCCCTATTGTTATTTTTCATTTTTTGATGGTAATTGTCCATTGGCACCATCTTACGGTGTTTATATATCAAAATCCGTCGGCTAAGCCCGTGTCTGTAGTGACATTTTGTATTTTAATGAAGTTAATCTATGTATTACTGGTAAATTATTTAGTCAGGGATTTCGTTACCACAAATTACTGAAAACTTTTACTAAATTCTTCCATAAATACAAACATTTGGTTTGGAACTTTGCCTGTGTCCGGAGAAAATTATTTCAAACAGGATAGCACATGCAATACTTTTACGGATGTTTATCGAACCCGGACATTCAGACAATATGTTGGTACCTCTTTCTTGTCATTGTAAAAAGGTCATGAGTTCTCTGACTGTTAATGACGTCTTTACACTTAATTCATTGGATGTTGGATGTGTACTTATTTATGTTTTAATCTAAGATACATGATCTTTTTATTAGTTGTTATTTGTTTTGAACTAGCTGTCATTAACTGCAAGTACTCTCAGTTTTGTACTGTGTCTTTTTGTTGTGGGGATGTATAAATACCCTGCCACGTCCGGTTTGTGATTTTGTTACTTGTGTTTCTGCTTTGTATCGATCTGATGTGTTAAGCCCTTTTCAACTATTTGTATAGTTTGTTCATATGTTGTGCTGTTACAACAATCTCCCAGGTTAGGTAGAGGGTTGGGCGCCCGCAAACATGTTTAACCCAGCCACAATCTGTATGTACCGGTCCCAAGTCAAAAGCCTGTAAATTAGTGGTTGTCGTTTCTTGCTGCATATCATATTTGTTTTCGTTCATTGTTTTGTACATAAATCAGGCCGTTAGTTTTCTCGTTTGAATTGTATTACATTTGTCACTTCAAAGCATTTTATAGCTGACCATGCGGTATAGGGTTTGCTCATTGTTTAAAGCCGTACTTTGACTATAGTTGTTTACTTCTATGTCATTTTGTCTCTGCACTAGTACACCAATTTCGATCTGAAACGTTTTTTTTTTTATCTGAACAGCTCTGAAATGACTGAACAAACAATTATTAACTAATGTTAATTTCAAACGTATCCACTGTGGTAAATTCAGTTCTGTTTAGACAATTCTATTGCAGTCAATTTAGATCTATTCAGTGTATATTCTCAGACTGTTCAGTAGTTGATATTTACTTTTACGCATCAACATCATACTGAATTGTCAAAAAATCAGTAGAACCAAACTGAAATAACCATTGTGACAGTGGATAAGTCGAAAAATTTACTGAAAGACTGAAAATGACTTAATGATTTTTTGTTCAGACTTTTCAGGTGATGTCAAGATCAAAATGACGTCTCAATTTTAAATTATAACACAACTTCTTATGTTTATATGCCAATGCCATGGCAAGAAAAGAAAACCGAATAAAATAACAGTTAACAAACAATGACAAAACACAACAAATAATACAGAAAACTAAAGCCTGAGCATTACGAACTCCATTATTAACTGGGTGATCTAAAGTGCTCGGAAAGGGTAAGCATTTCCTGCTCCACATGGGAAACCCGTCGTGTATATCATTCAAAATAATATAGAAAATGCTTACTGAAATGGACAAGCACTGTGGTTTCGCTCACTGTACATATTCTAAGTGTTGTTTTCATTTTTATAGCACTTGGCCGATCCCTTTGCTGGAGGACTATCAGGCACGATTTATAAAAACATTTCTTATTTGTCATGTTTGTCAAATTATGATTTCAAAACTATGTAGAAACTTAGGTTTCCAATCCCTCAGGAAAATTTTATTTTAGATGGATTTTGCTAATTTTCGGTCCTCTTTTGATTATAAAGCTAATCAACTAAGTCAGTTCACTCATACCACATCTTTTGATTATAAAGCTAATCAACTAAGTCATTTCACTGAAATAACACGTCATGTCAAAGTATCATCACGACAAATGCTGCCTTAGAGAGTGTCATGTCTTACAATGTAGAGACCTGTCAAATGCAAGCTGTTTTATACTACATTTATCGATATTTAACTTATACGACTTTAACATAAGTTTAACAACAACTTTTAATCTTATTACCAATAGACCGGCGCATAATGTATAACGAATGTCTGTAATAATGTTCTTCATATATCAAATAGTTGCAGAACTTCTTTCGGTATGCCTGACGATACAAAGATTTTTGCTATTTTAAGTAAACAATAGATTTCGACATTGCATCTTTTCCATTATATGATGACTCATATTTCTCGAATAATTAGCATCATCAAGACGCTACAGACCAAACGTCTTGGGAGTCAATTCATAAAGCTTTGATAAGAAATAAAACTTAAGGTAATCTTTTGAACGGTTGTTCTAACCCTATTTCATGAAAACAAAATTAAATAATTCAGTGAACTAATCTCGGTATACCAAAACGTATATCATAACTGCTATGCTTTTGAGAACGCACCTACAACTCAATATAGTATTCGCTTACTTATTTTAATTTTTTGACACTATTAACTAAAAGACGGAAGGTTCAAAATGACATTCAAAGCTCAAACTTCGATTAAATCTTACAACGCCATGTCAAAAACCGTAACACTAAACAGAAAATTAAAGACAGAACAACATGAGTCACACCAAAATCTAGAGGTGATATCATGGTATCCAGACGGGTGATTGATGTTATGTTTCTCCAAAATGTGGATAAATAATTCATTATTGAAATCTGATTATAATTTAAGATCTTAAAACCCATTTCTGAATATAAAGCATTCTGAAAATAATTTTCCAAAGCGTACAACATAACACTTGATGAGTTAAACGCATTGAAAACAAATTGCAATTCAGCCAATGTCTCAACGATTTATTTGTGTTAATTTTGACATAATCAATGTTTTATAGGATTCTGAAGTTGTTAATTATATATATTCAATGTACTTTATTCAGTTACCAGAAGGAAGAGGAGACGTAGGACCAGGACCAGTGGTATTTCATTTTATTTATATAATTACTATACCTTTCTCGAATGCTAGTGTTTGTCAATTTTGTAATATTCAATTTTCGTTAATGAATACTGATCCTATGGATTTCAAAGCCCGCACAAATATATCTAGATATGTCGTAAGACTTTTACAACAAATAAGTATGGCTAAACCTTTTGCTGTATTAAAAACATATTAGCATAGTTTGATATACAGTTGTAAGTTCGATTCTTAAATGAATTGATCATGTAAAGTCATACTCAAAAGTTAACTTGTAAATCGGAATATACCTATCCATGACTATAAATTGTTCCCTACTGGTTGTATTCATCCTTTGGCCACACATGAGTCAAATGAACAACACAGTTTATATAAATACCTATAAATACCAAGTTTTTGGTTGGGTTCGTGTTGTGTTTTATGTACTATTGTTTGTCTGTTTGTCTTTTTCTTTTTTAGTCATGGCGTTGTTAGTTTATTATGCCCCTTTGGTATCTTTCTCCTCTCTTTTATGGTTAGAAAATACATAAAATAACACCATTACAAACTTAATCCCAATTTTATTTTCTATTTCTAGAAATTTACCTGTGACGTTACTTTTTGTAGCGTTGATACATTCGTGTGACGTACAGTTCATAATTCTATTGTGCTGTCGTAAATTAATTTGAGGTGTTCGTTGTTTTTCTGTGGTTTACGTGTTGTAATGTACTATTATATTATTTATATATGTATTTCTCTGTCCTGAGTGTTCTTGCGTTTATTTGTATGACAACTTCTGAACAGTCAGAACAAAGACGAAACCTGTCATTAATGAAATGACTAAACGATTTATTTTTCAGTCTCATAAGAGCTGTTCAGATCAAACTGACTGTTTCAGATCAAAATTGGTTTACTAGTGTCTGTTACTTGCTATTTAATTTCTGTTAACCCAATATTCTTGTTTATTTGCATACACGTTGATGTATCTTAATGAAACGTCATTGTTTATTCAAAGCGTGTCATAACAACAATTAATGCTGTAAGGTCCTTGTCCCCAGTATGGACCTCCTCCGCCAGGTGTTTGCACAAAACCTGGCAATCCCATCATTATACGTGGAATAAAATGTGACGGACCACCTGTAGAAATTCCTTGTAGTCCAGATATATCAATTAGTGTAACCTAGATTTAAGACAAAGTTGTCATATCTGATTATCAATCCAGTCATTCCTTTGACACATTACTAATCACAACTTATGACTGAAAGATGTCATTTGTATTCATGGCCACAACTTAATCTTTACATACAAGGAAAACGGAAGAAGAAAGGGAGACACAATAGAAAACGAATTATTATAAACTTTCAAATGCCAAATCTTATAAAAAACTGATACATGACTATTTACAGTAACCTGACTTTGAATATAAAAAGTTTTAGAAAAATGAATATTTACAAACGGTTAACAAAATATCAACAAATCGACAATTACGAAATATGTTAGCACAGGATTTTCACAATGTTAACATGATAAATATTGAGGTTAATATAGAATAGAGAGTGGAAACGGAAATGTATCAAAGTGAAAACAACCCGACCAAAGAGAAGAAAATATATAAATATGTTTCTTTGTCTGTCATAAAGAGAGATAACAGGCAATTAAAGGGTTTTCGTATAAGACATTCTAATACGACGTGCTTCTTTCGCTTTGTAAACAACACCGTGATAACATTCTCGATATATCTATACTTAGCGTAAACTCAGAGATGTTTATAATAATGGCTGTTACAATATACCTCCCACGTAAATCCACATGTATCGTAACCTATGTGCAAAGCTATGCCGATTTCGCTGTGTTAAAAAATGCAATTGAAAAAAAACAAAAAATCTACAGAACATTTATTATTATTCTGATGCATAACAAAAAGAATTAATGCATTAGAGCTCGGAAAAATGTACAAAATCAAAATAAAAAATTCAGAGAAATTTCATTAATGCTTTTGGCGCAATAAAGTCATTTCAAAACATGACATCTAACGAATAAAAACGCCAACGATTACGGTTTACCCGTTGCGTGAACCCTCCAAATTTGGATAATACTGCATTAAAAAGGAGTTTTGAGGTAGGTGTTGTTTATTTTCTATTTTATTGCATTATTCGCACATTTACTGATTTTAGCAAGTCAATATGGCGGCTCCTTAGTTACGAAATGTTAACTAACTGTGATTTGACGGTAGCTTACGAGAAAAAATTTAAATTAAAAATGGCAAATGTTGGGGTTGAGAATTAAGAAAATTAAACACATTTTTTCTAGCGGTTATTTAAGAAATAATTCATGCAAGCTATACATTTATTAGAAAATGTTAGCTTTATCTAACAGGGGGCAAAATAGAAAAGTCACACACATGGCATACCTTTCCTCGTTTCAGTTTTTTAAATGACCGTATTTGTCCTATTAGAATCGAGATAATTCATGGAACCCATAGATTTGTTCTAAATTTACACATGGCCTGGGCCATGTGTAAATTTCTAACAAATCTAAGTCTTCCATGAATTATTTCTAATTAAAGTTCGAACAAATGCTTCTAGCTATCTTTTGCTCAATATGTAACAAGAAAGTCATGTGATTTTTAGAGAATGGAATATACTATTATCATGTATTTTCCTGCTTGTCCAACCGTCACTTGTGACATTGACAATTGTTTGTTTGGCTTCCAAAAAGATAGAAATGGTTGTAAGACATGTTTTTGTGAAAATAGTAAGTGATATTTTGTGAAAAATAATAGAAATACTATTGCAATGGATTCATATTTACTTAGAGAAAATACGAAACCTTTCTGTTTAGTACACAAAATGATTGAATAAAACAATTTAGGAGCAGAAGTTAAATCACACAAAGAATATTTTAAATCTGACAACTTATTATTCATTTTAAATTTATATCTGTATAACATAAAAGTCTAATCCGTTAGTCTTATATAAAGGATATCGTGTTATTCTTTAGTTTATATACATGCTGATGCCGTATCCTTTGGATTTATATAATTGATAAAATCTTATCACTAAGCAGTATTAAATATCTTACATATTTTCAAATAACAACATTGACCTATAATGGTTTACTTTATAAATTGTTATTTGGATGGAAGTTGTCTCATTGGCACTCACACCACATCTTCCTATATCTATTTAAAGTAATTTTCACGCATTGCGAACGATTAAAACGACATAATATTGAAAGATAGGCAAGGACTTACACATACAAATTGTTTCTACTATAAAAGGAATACCTGAAATTATAAAGTCTTAATCCAGTCACGTTAGGCATAATTTTTGGCAATTCGTCAAATGTTCTTTGCAGAATATAATGCATTGGAAATATATATATCCGTATCTAAGGAACGTTTGTTAGTTACATGTGCTCTTTAAATTGCTATTTCATTGATGATAACCCAATATATTTGTTTATTTACTTACATCTTGATATATCTTGATGTGATGGAACTACATTGTTCTTGCAAAGTGTGTGATAACAACTATTTACACTTTAAGGTCCTTGTCCCCAGTATGGACCTCCTCCGCCAGGTGTTTTCACAAGACCAGGTAATCCTATTATTGTACGTGGAGTTAGATGTGACGGACCACCTATAGAAATTCCTTGTAATCCAGGTAATTAGTTTGACCAAGATTAAAACTATGTTGTTATACCCGATTACCCATACAGCTATTTCTGTAACACATTTCAAACAACTACTAAAAATATGTCATTTTCATTCATGGCCTAAACTGCATTTTGCATACAAGAATTGTGTATATAAACTCATAATTAGATAATGTAAATAAAATTTGACACGCCAGACACGCGTTTCGTCTTCAAAAGACTTCATTGACGCTTGAATCAACACAGTTAAAAAGGCCCCTCTTTTTTGTCGAAACAGATAAATAAGATAAAATGTTGTGTTTTATGTAGATGATCTTCCTAAGCTATTTCTTGTCCAGCAGTGAAACGTCGCAGGAAATGCAATAACGATCAAAAAAGCTCTCCCGGAATTCAGAAATGCTGCAGAAATTTGTGGGAATTCAATTGTGTAGAACTTAATCCAGTACGAAAGCATTGTAAATGTCCATTTGTCAACCTGGCTGCTTTGTTTTGTCCTGCTGGTCCATTATCTAGAAAATGTATGAATGATTGAGATTGTCCTGGAAGGAAGAAATGTTGCAGAAAAGGATGTGAATTCCGATGTAGAGATCCAGGTATTTCAAAACGCAACCAATTTATTTACTCGATAGTTGACTATTTCTGCAAGTTCGTGTTGTGACCTTATTTTCATGACTGATTCAAGGATTAAAATCATCTGTTAGAGTACGTGTGACAACCTACATCCTTGTTATAATGAAGTAAAAGATTTATATAGATTTGATCAAATTCATTTTAAACAATTCACTAATTTAAGTTTATATCGTGATGGATGTTTTACGAACTTTGCTAGATGGAAAGAAAACCATAAGTTTATAAACTACCGCTGGAGATATGATAACGTTTTTGTACGTAAATCTACAGGTAACCACCAAGCAATCAGCTAGTTTTTGCGCAGAAATATAAGTTTGAGTTTACTGTTTCATTGGTTGACGTATAGCAACATATTACATGGACATTTACTTCTAACAAGGGCTTTTAAAACTTCCGGAAAAGATTGATCATTACGGAAATAAGTTATTTTTATGTCTGTTATAGTTGAGTACTCTACAGTGGTTTTATCAGAAAATTAAAATCAAACTAAATATTATTTCTAAATACATATGCACATTCGTGGCTCTACAATCTGTCGATACCTCATTGCATTGCACAAGGTCGTGTTTTTCTCTGACTGTTAATGAGTTCATTGGATGTTGGATTTGTACTGATTGATATTTTAGTCTAAGATGCATACTTTTTTTTATTAGTTGTTATTGGCTTTGTACTAGTTGTCAGTAATTGGGAATGCTAGTACTCTCAGATCTGTACTTGGTGTCTTTTGTTGTGGGGATGTATAGATACCCCACCCGGTCTGTGTTTTTGTTAGAAGTTTTTCTACTTTGTATAGATCTGACGAGTAAAGCCTTTTTCAACTGATATATAGTTTGTTTTATGTTTTACCGTTACATCACAGTCTCAGGTTAAGGGAGGTTTGGGCGCCAACAAACTAGTTTAACCGCGCATAATTCTGTATGTGCCTGTCTCAAGTAAGGAGCCTGTAATTCAGTGGTTGTCGTTCGATCGTTCCTTCATATCATATTTGTTTTTCGTTTATTGTTTTGAACATAAATCAGGGCGTTTATTTTCTCGTTTGAATTGTTTTACATTTGTCATTTTGCGGCCTTTTAAAGCTGACTATCCGGTATGGGTTTTGATCATTGTTAAAGGCCGTACGATGACCTATATTTGTAAACGTATATGTAATTCTTATCTCTGGTGGAGAACTGTCTCATTGGCCATCATACCACCTCTTCTTATTCTTATATAATAGTAAAATACCAAAAATACCGAACTCCAAGGAAAATCCAAAACGTAAAGTCCAGTATCAATTGGCAACACTTTTTCAATTATGGAAATAAAGTATGATGTCTGTTGCGTCCATACAAACAGCATACCATCTTTGAATTTATCCATTAGTTAATATCATATTAACATGACGAAGTACATATCGTTAACATAGCAGGTCACATGTGACATATGCATTATTTCATTCCAATAAGTGTATGCGCATGGAATGAAATAATTGTTCAAATAAAGGCAACAGTTGTATACCGCTATTCAAAAGCCATAAATCGATTGAGAGAAAACAAATCCGGGTTACAAACTAAAACCGAGGGAAGCACATCAATTATAAGAGGAAAACAACGGAACAACAGAAACACTGAAGTGCAACAAAAACAAACGCCAACATACATAGAAACGAACTATTTGATAACAACTGCCATATTCCTGACTTGGTACAAGATATTTTAAGAAAAATTGGTGGGTTGAACCTGGTTTTATGGCTAGTTAAACCTCCCTCTTCAAAGTGAGGACGTAGCAAATAAATTAGGATTAGTAGAAATCATGCTTTCGAACGAGCTTTTAGATGGTAGAACGGGAATAAAATATAAATATTCGTAGAGAACAATGAATAGGAAATCGAATGTTGTAGGATTTATATACTTGAAATTGATCTAATGAGACTTCGATACAGAAAATTTGCTGCCCTAAGTCTGTGTGTCGATTTCTATGTTTTCTATATGAACTGTGCTCTGACGTTCCATTGTCATTGCCCTGGCAAATACGTCATAGTTATCTAAAACTTAGATCCAATTTGGTTAAATGACATAATGCAAGTGTGAAAAACTAAAGTCATAGTCACGTAGGTACGAAAGAGGAGATATTAATTTGGACAACATGATTTTAGTTGAAACCTATAACTAGTAGGCAAAATATGAATTCATTACTAAAGGATGAACTTTTTCATATACCAATATAATAACGTTAACATGGAAAACAAATCCGTCAAATTATACCAGTGATATGTAAGAACTTTTGAACTGTAATAAGTGTCTGAGTCTGTTTAGTTTATGAAAGTTATTTTCGCGGGTAATTTTGAAAGAAAATAACTGTAACATCTATCAAGTATAGTCCTTTTTTTGACATGCTTAAAACAGTAGCACGAACGAAACTTGTTCATATCTCTTACGGGTATTATTTATGAAGATCATATCTTTATCATCCCCGTTAGTTAAGTTAAGGTATTGTTGGTATATAATAAGAAGTTTAAAGGGTATAATAATGCAAAAGATAGTTTGCCAAAAAAAAATAACTGTTTAGGTATCACTATGAAATTATCTTTTTCAAACTTTATTGTATTTTAGGAAATCCTTGCCCACCGGAACCTGTATGTCCATCCTCACCTGCAGGTCCTGGAAGATGTGCAACGATTGATTGATTGTTGGTTGCTTAACGTCCAGTGGCAAATATTTCATGCATATTCAGGACGAGAACAAATTAACAATAAATACAATAGGTAGGTTCTGTAATAGGGGCTTCCGGGATTAAGGTAGTAGAAATTTAGACTGCCACGGAAATGAGGGTATATTGGATAGGGACAGAAATTTATCCTTGCAACAGGTCACATACGGACCCCTCAAAGAGTTGTTGCAAGGGTTCTTAACGTGCAAAGAGCGTGGCACTCTCTTTAAACGAGGCATCGGATTTAACGTCCCCATTCTGACCGGACGTGGCTACAAATTTGTACATCCCGCACAGCCAAACGGACGCCCCACTTTAGCAAGGCTTCTACTGCCGGTCGGAGGAAGACCAATGGTGACCATACTTCTATTCCCTAGTCACCCTTGGGAGGATGTGCAACGATGTGTATCTATAAGTATATTACAACTGTTAATGGAGCCAAGTGTAAGATTAGATGCACTCGGGCATTTGGCCCTCAAGGTGGACGAGGACAACCATGTTCACCAACAAATGCAAGTTAACACAGTTATAGGATATCAAAAGTTATGCATGCTGTTTGATGCATTAATTGTGCTCAAAACTAAAACTGAAAAGACGGAATAGTACATTGTTGAGTATTTAAACCATACCGACAAAGAAACACGTGTGCATATAGTGGATAAACAACTAGTTGGTAAAACTTAATATCGTCAGAGCTGAAGAATTAAAAATTGTAGGAATAAGTATCATGTATTTCCATTTATAAACAACTACACTTGGGTCTCAAAATTATTTTTTTTAAATAATTGACAGTAGTAGATCACATAATCGATCATTTGATCCGTATAAATCATCTTAAGTTGTGCTAGAATTTTCTCATGTTTGTAAAAACCAATAGATACAATCATCTTCTCATGGTCAACTATTTGCTGGTTTTTGTTTATTTTTTGCCATTGTCCGTTTATTTTTGACGTTTGAATTCCTTTTGGTATCTTTGGCCTCTCTTTCATTTGAAGTAACAACACACTCTCTGCCCAATCATATGGCGTTACATGTTTTAAGTGATACGCATGTGCATATTTGTATTAAACGGAACTCATTACAAGGGTTGTGCGCCGGATGTTAATACTCTTTCAGCAGGGTTATGAGAACAAGGCAAAATGTCTGAAATTGACACTTCTACCCAGTAGCCAGCACTAGATAACGGTTTGATTGAATTTTGCTGTAATCAAATTTTGGAAATCATTTTGAATTGATATAGCTTGTCAATCACCAGCTCAGTATTTGATGCTGTTTTATTGAAATTTGCTATAATTTAATTATGGAAATCATTTCAAATTAAGGCACACATATCCGTCAGGCAACATTTTTCAGCTCCTAAACATTTGTAAAGTTTTTGGTTTAACAAAAGTGTGGCTTCAAGTATCACCGCGGAAACATTTATTGTTTAATTGCGCACTTGGTCAGTAAAATACCGTTTATGTTATTGTTATCAATGGTTTGAGACAACTGCTTAATGACTGTTTGTCCCCTAGGATATCACCAGCCAAGCAGCCATTTTAAATTAGGAATATATCTCCCATGTACAAAGCTCTGATTCATTGTCAGGACTTGGCTATACTTTATGTCCTTTATTTGGTTCTTCAACATTTGTATAAGATTTTGGTTTTACAAATATTTTTTCATCCAGCAACACTCTAAAACAAATGTTGATTTTTTCATGTATTTTACTGATTTTTATTTTTTTTTTTTTTAAGGCTTAGTTTTTGATTCAATATTACATTTTCACAATGACAGCATCATTTGTAGGCGAAACACAGGGTTCCCGCATGTTCTTTTTATTGATCAAGTGGTCAGTTATGCAATTGTGGTATGGATTGTTAAAGTATGTTAGCTATCTGAATGGTCAAAACACAATACATATATTAATTGTTGTTTGTTTGGATCTATCTGTTAAATATTGTTACATGCATACGCTCATAAGACTGGCGGTTTATACACATCTTAGTTCTTGCAACAGAAATGAACCAAAGCAGCACTTCCTTACCGCACAAGTCATATACATGTGATGTATTGTTTTAATCTAGCTCCTGTGGACAAATCAGGTGAATGTCCATATGTGAACCTTGCTGCTATAAGATGTCCAGCGAATTCATTTCCTGCTAAATGTGTAAATGATAAAAGTTGTCCAGGAAGCCAGAAATGCTGCAACTGAGGATGTTCAATCGATTGCACAGATCTATCCAGCTTAATATATGCGAAAGTACTTCAGCAGCTGATGCTGGTGTATAAGGACGACAAAGTGTGTATTGGTATAACATTTTCTATAGTTTCATAAGTGGTTTATTTTTTTATCTGAACATACTTTGCCTTTACTATATTGTGGGTATTTGGCAATTTTTATGACCTGTTTATCAAGATCACCCTTGTCCCCGACAGTGGTAAGTAAAACACAGTTACAGTATACCAAAATACTTTCGTTGACGCTTTATATGCGGAAACAAATTGAAATGTACTCAAACCCAAAACGTTAGAAATATCAAGATAAAACGTTGAAGAACATAAAATCAAATTGATATTTAAAATGCACACAAAATCAGAAAAGCATCTAGACAATTACAGAAATTTGTAATTTTTGAATAGAATTATAGTAAATAATATAGGATTAATTTTTTAAGAGAAAGTAGAAATAAGAAGATGTGGTATGAGTGCCAATGAGACAACTCTCCATTCAAGTCACAATGTGTAAAAAGTAAACAATTATAGGTCAAAGTACGGCCTTCAACACGGAGCCTTGGTTCACACCAAACAGCAAGCTATAATGGGCCCCAAAATGAGTAGTGTAAAACAATTCAAACAAGAAAACCAACGGTCTAATCTATATAAAAAACGAGAAACTGGAAACACTTAAGAACCACATCAACAAACGACAACCACTGAAACAGGTTCCTACATTGAAAAACACTTTATAATCAAACATTACTGAAAAAAGGAAAATGCTTTTTTAGAAAACTCGTCATTTTACCCGTTTTTAAACGCTTTTTTCCTTTTCTTTTTTCTTAACAATTACCCTGTTTGTCAGTAACCATTATCAAATTTAAAATTTATATTATTCATTGCACAAGCCAGATTTTGACACATATTTAGTTACAAATTTATGTAAAATATTTATGTATTTGTACTTCAACGAGGAGAAGATAGCGATGTTTAATCATTTATCTGTTATTTATATATTTTGGTATTTTAATTTCATTAAAAGTTATTTACTTACCGATTTTGATGTGATGTCTTTATCTCAACTCAGTCTGGAAATACCTTGTTGTAAAAATCTGTTTATTCCAGGTAGTTTTAAAATGAGTAATAATGCCAATAATGCACCGACTTCCATAAGCTTCAATTACACAAGTAAACGCATATTTCATCATTTATCAATCAATTCAATCATTATTTGGTGAAGAAATACAAAAATATGTCATCAAACTCATCATAGATACTAAATCAAATTAACATGAGATGTTGGTTGAAATAGATGTCAAGATTATTTATTATTTGTAAATATTTCTAAAAAAAAAAAAAAAAAAAACAAAGATAAATAAAATTTATCGACAATGTGAAATAGCCACGGCAATTAATTATAATGTGATCCTGTGACTGATGTTTATTCCTTTGTAGTGTCCTTTAATTGGTCCAGGAAATGACCAAGGAGAAACAGGACCGCCGTCACCTGGCCCAGTTCAACGTTAGTTTATCATCTAGATAATGTTTATTTTAAACATATATGTTCTACCTCAACAAAATGTCTTAAATGGTTTTATGCAGCTCACGTATTCATAAGATGGCCAATATTTCTCAAATATTTTGTTTTTATTTTCAAACATCAAAATATAATACTGAACAATAAAGAAAAGAAATGCATCTATTTTCATTTTTGTTTATATCCTTTTCCATATTGATCCAGATTTTATCCAGAAACAAGTCAAACACCATGTTTACAAAATGCTTAAAATGTGGTTTGATTTTAAAATGTCGGGGACAAGCTACTTGAATGTTTATTTTCTTCAATGAAAGATTTACGAATTTCGATGTTACACAAAAGTCTAAACTTGATCACTTGAATAAACAATGTCAATGTCAATCTTTTATTCGTTGGTAGAGTGCTTTATGAGTTAAAACAAAATATTACTGTGTCCTTCGTCTCGATGTTAACAAAAACATGTATCTTTCTCCTTCATCATCATTATAAGAAACGCTTTAACGTCATAATTAGTTTGGCAATATAACTGGTTATTGGCCCCGGACAGTGATATTGACCGTGGACAAGTTTAGTTTTCAAATACATATATGAAAAATCATAAGTTTAAACTGAACATGTGGGATAAATATATTTTGTTAAAACAGGTCTATTTGTATGAAGTGCACACACTTTAATCATTATCTCTCACACTTCGATAATCATTTGGCTGGTCAGATTTTCAACGTTTTAATTGCCATGCTTTTGTATTTTAATTTTGTTTCTATTTTTAGCACCGAGACCCTGCGCAAGTTGTTGTGGACCTCCACCTTGCTGTAGTTTCTGTATAGGTAATTTAACACTTCATAATTTGGAATCAACTTTAAGTTCATTATGTTCAACACTGAAAACTAAACAACATGAATATTCAAGATAACACTTGATCATGATCAAATGCTTCATCCGGTTTCATTTAATTCTTTGTTATAATTGTTTGCTGTTCTCAAAAAGTTTCCATTGTTTTAGTTAACCCCTTTTTAGTTGTTAGTTTTGATTTTGATTTGATTCGATCTACGTTTGTCTAAATTGCTATTAATAGCTCATGTAACATTGTATACCACAAATTTTTGACTCTCGTCAATAACTCATTCATGGAAATAAATATTTGGTTCAGAAAAAGTCAAAACAAGAGTTATATTTTATACATTATAAGACTTTACATTAGATAACCAAAAGCACAAATTTATTAAAAAGTTGAGAAACAAAAAAAAGGGTGATGAAGGCAAAAAAAAATGTCTATTATTAACAACCACTCCATTTCAAGAATAAATAGACAAAGTGATGCCCCGCACTCCACTCTGAAGTAATTGTATTATAACAAAGTCAATGTAGGACTTTCTTTGAGATATTATTGTGTCTTGGAGACACAAATGATTCCTCCTGCAGAAGCAAAGTGTTATTTTAAAATACACAAAGTTGAGCATGGGAGCGCATAGGTCTATGGTTCACTGTAGGAAGAGTTATCCAAAACGCTATGCAACTCTTTTGAAAGTATATACACTCCAAAACGACAAAATTCAACTATCTCCCAAAAGAGCAAATATTAATAAAAATCAAAACCCTGACCACATGCACGCCTTCAATATATGTAAAACAGCTAGCAAGTGAAAACTTCCTAGCATTTAAACTGTAAGAGGAGTTATATGGAATAACTATAAGGTTATGCAACTCTTATACTCCAAATTGACAAAGTTCAACTATCTCTCAAAAGAGCAAATATTAATAAAAATCAAAACCCTGACCACATGCCCACCTTCAAAATATGTATAAACAGCCAGCAAATTGAAAACTTCCTAGCATTTAAACTGTTGGAGGAGTTATGTGGAATAACTATAACGTTATCCATCTCTTATACTCCAAACTAGACAAAGTTCAACTATCTTCCAAAAGATCAATTATTCATAAAAAGTAAAACACTGATTACATGCACACCTTCAATATATTTACAAACAGACAACAAATTGAAAACTTCCTAGCATTCAAACTGTAGGAGGAGTTATGCGGAATATCTATAACGTTATGCACCTCTTAGCATCCACAAATGACAAAGTTTAACTACTTCCCAAAAGAGCAAATACTAGTAAAACACATAACCCTGACCACATCCACCCCTTCAATATATGTACAAACAGACAGCAAAGTGAAAACGTTCTAGCATTCAATCTGTAGGAGGCGTTATTTGGAATAACTATATACCCATAATGGGACGGACGAACGGAAGGAGGACGGAAGGACAGATAAAGGGAAGGACAGAAGGACGGACGGACAGGGGAAAGTAATATGACCCCAACTTTCAGTTGCGGGGGCATAAAAATAAACAAAAATAGTGTAGCAGTGTAGTGATATTAGATTTTCGAAATCATCATCGTGGCTTTCTATGTACAGTGCTCAAAGACGTCAAACATGTATACCGAATAAGTATGTGAAAAATAGTTCATAGGGATGAGAACATGTAGAAAATATATTTCTTTTCCTCTGCATTACAGATTGCGAAATGGAAATCCTTTGCCGAATAATTACTGTGGATCGACTGATAGAAAGTGTCCTAAAGGTTATTACTGCAAGACTAATCCACAGATCAGCAGATTAGGAGTTTGCTGTAAAGGTAATCTTACGTATTTGTTTCGGTACATTTCACATATGTCTTATTTGTCAGTATAGTCATGATAGTTGAGTTTATTTCCATTTTCCGTGGATAAAGTATTGTGTTAGTCCAAATAATTATAACGTCGTCACAGCAATAATTTAAAAATAGCCTTTCTAGACTTTCATAATCATGATAATTATTTGAACTAGTATTGTGAAAATAATTGTAAATTTTTGATCTCGTTCCATATAAAATAGAATGTATTTCAAGATTATATATACGTCACAAAAATACGTCACTGTTTGTGGTGTGCCTTGCTGTTGTAAAACATGTTAAAGGAAGATTTCGTTGTTATTCTGTGGTTTACATGTTGGAATGTACTATTATATTATTTATTTTTTGGTTTCTCTGTGCTGAGTGTTCTTGCGTTTGTTTGTATTGGAATCCTGTCACATAGTGTTGTCATTTTAGTGATATTTTTAATCATGGCCATATAAGCGGGAGGTTTTGCTAGCCATAAAACCAGGTTCAACCCACTATTTTTTCTTAAAATGTCCTTTACCAAGTCATGAATATATGGCAGTTGTTATCAAATAGTCCGTTTCTATGTATGTTGGCGTTTGTTTTTGTTGCCCTTCAGTGTTTCTGTTGTTCAGTTGTTTTCCTCTTATAATTGATGTGTTTCTCGGTTTTAGTTTGTAACCCAGATTTGTTTTCTCTTATCAATTTATGACTTTTGAATAGTGGTATACAACTGTTGCCTTTATTTATATTAATCGATCAAGTCATAATGGCGTCCTTAATACCTTCGATGAGATTAATTTTTTCAACATTAATCAAAGAAATAGCCTAGGCGGGTTCTGCGCCCACTAACATGTTTAATCCAGCCACATGCTGTATGTATGTGCCTGTCCTAAGTCATGAACCTTTAATTCAGTGGTTGTCGTTTGTTGCTTTGTTTTTCGTTCATTATTTTGTACATACATTAGGCCGTTAGTTTCTCGTTTGAATTGTATTACAGTTGTCATTTCGGGGCCTATTATAGCTGACTATATATATATGCGGTATGGCTTTTGCTCATTGTTGAAGGCCGTACGGTGACCTATAATTCTTAATTTCTGTGTCATTTGGTCTCTTGCGAAGAGTTGACTTATTGGCAATCATACCACATCTTCTTTTTTATAGAAACGTTTTTTTTCTTCTATCATTTGAGTATGCGAAGAAATAAATATCAGTATATATAATTTAATACAACTTAAAATCAAGATCATGATACTAGTAAATACTTGTCATATTTGATGTTCGGCTGACGTATATAACAAAACAAAAGGAAGTACAACATTGATACCATTTTCTTTTAACCGATTTTTTCAATGAGATGTTCTTTATGATGAATCTTCAAAGACAGAGGCTAATATACTAAAGGGATATTCAAACTCATAAGTCGTGAATGAACTGACAACGCCATGGCTAAAAAGGAAACAGGTCAACAGACAACAGCAGTTAAAAAAACACAACATACAAAGCTAAAGACTGAGCTACACGAACCCCACCAAAAATTGGAGTTGATCTCACAGGAACTCCGGAGGAGTAGGCAGACCCTGCTCCACATGTGACACCCGTCGTGTTATATAGTAATCTATACTATATAAGAGTAAATTCGTATGTTAAGTAATAAACAACATCTTATGTACATGTAATGTACAACTTTTTTAAGCATAAGCTTTAAACAAAACCCAAAAAACAAACATGAAAATAAACAAACAAAAGAAAGACCAAACATTTTATGTTTTCATTTATATTATTGTTTCAGGTACCAGACCTCAAAAATGTCCTGCAGACCATTTTCAGTATATGAAATGTTATGGAAAATCTATAAGATTATGTGAAAGCGATGATATCTGTTCGCCAAACAAAAAATGTTGTAAATAGGGTTGCTTTCATTATTGTATAGATCTTGTTTTGTACGAATGGTATATGTGGTAATCAACACAGAACATGTAGAAAAACTTAAAACCGGTTAAATGATTTGTTCATTGTTGAAGACCCTACATCAACTGTCAAGATGAAGAACAGGAAAAAGCCCTGTTCATTGATAATTTCTATGTTTTCTATGTATTGTGTGCGATTTTGTCCCATGTACATTTACTCCATATCCTTTCATTTTCTATAAAATATCTAATAATAGTATTGTCTGCATTTAATGATTTTTTTTGTTTGTTAATGAGCATATTTGCAATGGGTTAAACAGGCAACATATATAGTTTCACACCATCTATGTAATTTCTATGTTGCATGCGGTACTCCCCATTTGGCATCAACTTGTACTGAATCAGTTAGAAAATATTTTGTTGTTGAGACGGTTCTATATCAAGATCAAACATCCTCTCCGGAAAAATATAAGTTGCTTTCTTATTGCTCAGAGGCGAAAAATGCCAAAAGTACATTAAAACCCACAAGTCGAAAATAAACCGACAACGCCATGGCTAAAAAAGAAAAAGACAGACAGACAAAAAACAGCACATAAAACACAACATAGAAAACCAAGGAATGAGCGACACGAACCCCACAGAAAATTGGGGGTGATCTTAGGAGCACGGGAAAGTAATAAAGTAAAGTTACGAATAACGATACACATGTTGTTCTTTTGGTGTATTGTCAGATCACTGAATCACGAACCATTATTGTAAATCTACTACATTTATAATAGTTGTAGTAAAACTCTTGTATATAATAATAATGAACAAATTGTGTCAAAATAGAGCTTTTCGTAATTAAATTTTAATTTCTAAGAAACCAGCAAACACTTTGCTGTGTAAAGATATACTCACGTAAGTTAGATATATTGATATTGAAAACAAAATGTTAAAGCACTATTATTGTTCCATGGATATGAAATAAATCGATTGTTTTATATAGACTAAGGCGTTCATGAACAACTATCTATCAAATTCGACAGACAACAGTTTTTTATTTTGTTCGATGTTTTTTTATATTTATCATTTCGGACCTTTAATAGTTTACCCTGCGGTATGGGGTTTTACTCATTGTTAAACGCCGTACGGTGAATTATAATAGTTGTTATCTTCAATATCATTTGGTCTCTGGTGGAGAGTTGTTACATTTGCAATCATACCACATCTTTAGTATTTATAATATATTTTTTGCTCCTTGTAGAAATTTTTGATATTTTTAAATCGATAGCCAATTATTTAATTGCGTGTATGTAGACAAACAGCAATCTAATATAAACATAAATGCTACGCCATTAAACTACAAACATTTTGAAAGTAACAAATACTCTGTTAACCCAGCTAACAATTACGAAGTTAATAACTCCTTGCTTCCAATGCAGTAAGACTCAGCAATAATGAAATGGAAATGAGGGGAAATATCATAAGCATTTTTAATTTTAAGACATATTAAAAGTTTTAGTCCAAAGATACCTCATCAACGTGAATGAGTCTTAATATTGTTGCTCTGCCATGAAATTCCAATTAGTATTGAAGAAACCATTTACTTACGGACGTCATCACGAGTATGTTGATCGTTATAAAATATTTGTTTCCCAAATAACAACGGGTATGTTCCAAATGTTGTAGTAACCATATCCCCGTCTTCTTTCCTTGAATATGAACTACCGAAAAGACCTATCATTGGGTTTGTACTTACTATTACATGAAAACACGATGGGTGCCACATGTGGCGCAATTTTTGCTTATCCTTCCATATCAGCCTCGGTTTTTGGTAAGGTTCAAGTTGTTCGGTCTCTAGTTTTATATGTTGTGTTTTGTATATTGTTGTTTGTCTGTTGATAGTTTTTTGTCTTTTTTTTGGGAGAAGGGGGTATTTTGCCATGGCATTATCCGTCTGTTTTCGACTCCTGAGATGAAATGTCCCTTAGGTATCATTCGATTCTCTTTGATTACAAAAGATTGAATAATACCGTTAATAGTTTCACAATATGAATGCATAAATATTCCACATTAAATCTTCAGCATCTGCATCATGTGCCTATTAAGATTTAGACGATCTAAGTATAATATATACCAATACACTTATAAAGTATTCGATGTTATATGGACGACAGAAATCTACAAAGTGTCTAATAAATGTTTCACATACTTCACGTGGACCTTTCGTCCCTGTGTATCCCAGTATATAGTTGAATAAAAACATAATTAGAACTACAAAAGTCTTTGCTATACGTGCAGTGTGTCTTTCAGTTGTTCTATTTTTATCCCGTATGATAGGGAATACAAAGAAGAAAACGAAATGGGTGTAAAATCACATTAATTGCAACAGCAAAATAAATTGGGTTTTTATCCTAAACACTGTTTAGTTATTCAGAGAAATACTGAAGTACGAAATTACTGCTGAGATTTCTGCTACATGTACGTAACACATCCAATATTTAGTCTTAACATTTTCACCGTTATCCATATAACTTTAAGTCTATCAAGAATATTACCAGGACTCCAATAGTCATGCGTATGCCAGTATGCCACTCATAATGCCACAGTAGGTGTAATTAATGTTATAATTAGGGCTGCAGTGGTCTAAGCTACGTTTTACATGCCTTGATGCCATTCTAAATCAATTTCGTAAGGCAGGATAGACAAACTAGAGGCTCTCAAGAGCCTGTGTCGCTCACCTGTATTTCCTGTGGTTTTGGAAATCATGTAAAATAAGGTTAAATCATAATAAATAATATTAGATACCCTAATAATGATTGAGGCCAAGTTTTGTTTAATTCGGCCCAGTAGTAAAATTTAAAGCAGGTCATCCCATTGTACCTGAAGACCCCTTATCATTATTTAAATTAGTTTTCAAGTTGTGACCATTTGAAATTGTTTTTTACAATTTTCCCATAGACTTCTATAGTAAACCCTTATGTTCTATTTTTAGGCCAAGTTTGGTTTAATTTGGCCCAGTAGTTTCAGAGGGGAAGATGTTTACGAAAAATTGTGAAAAATCGACTTTAAAGGGCAATAATTCCTTATGGGGTCAAATGACAATTTTGGTTATATTGACTTATTTGTAGATCTTACTTCGCTGAACAATGTTGCCGTTTACAGTTCATCTCTGTCTATTATAATATTCAAGATAATAACCAAAAACTGCAGAAATTCCTTAAAATTACCAATTCAGGGGCAGCAACCAAACAACAGTTTGTCTGACATGTCTGATGCGTCTGAAAATTTAAGGGCAGATAGATCTCGACCTGATGAACATTATAACCCTTGTCAGATTTGCTCTAAATGCTTTAGTTTAAGAGATATAAGCCAAAAACTGCATTTTACCCCCATGTTCTATGTTTAGCCATAGCGGGCATCTTGGTTGATGGGCGGGGTTATCGGATAAATATTTCAAACTAAATATCCTAAGGATGATTGAGGCCAAGTTCGGTTTTATTAGGTCCAGTAGTTTTAGAGGAGAAGATTTTTGTAAAAGTTAACGGACGACGACGACGGACGACGACAGACGACGGACGCCAAGTGATGAGAAAAGCTTACCTGGCCCTTTTGGGCCAGGTGAGCTAAAAAAAGCAACAACAAAGCGTTAAATCACCCTATCGGAAAACCAAATTTCTTTCCATGAACGATTCAGATAAATACCAAGATACTAAAATTACTCCTTGATTTCTGCTAAACGTCACTACCATCAGTTAGTCCAAAACGTTATCTCATATATCCATAAATGTAAAGAAAAATGCCTACCCTGATACTATCCAATGTTTCCCGTACTTCACCTGCAATTTTCATCCCTCAGTTCCCCAGTAAACCACCTTTATATCAAACCAGTTATAATTTTGAGTCCAGTGGTCCGTGTCCGTGTTGCATGCTCTTTTGTCCTTTTGTATCTCTTTTGGAAGACACGAAAGACAAAGAAAACGAGAAAAAATTGTGTAAAACACTCTTTCTGTAATTCCAAATAAAAGAAGATTTTTTGGACATTGTATATATATATATATATTCATTACTTTACTACGGAAATGCTTAAGGTTAGAGTAGCTGAAATACTAGTAAAGATATTTTTGAAAAAGATTTAAAAATCACTAAATTTAAATTATCCCTTTGTGCTTAGATTGTCCGTTCTCTATCCAAAAGCTCGTTTGAAGAGAATTTAATTGTCTCATTGTCTATTGCCTTTCTAGAAAATTCATCTTTATTTTTTCTGATGGCGTTGTAAAAATCTTCAACGTTGTCTTTATTTCTTTAACATCAGATGGCATAGAAACATGGAAATTCTTAACAATCTGCAAAATAAATCAAAACGTTGATTAGCCATAGTAAGTGCTTGACTGGTATATATTAAATGCGGGGTATACTTAAAAGGACAGCCTATCCGACAACATGTCATATCAAACCACTAATCTAGAAGTAAATGTCATATCGTAAAACATGTCGAAATATCGAGTTGTCTTGAAAATTTATGAAAGAGAGGAGAAAGATACAAAAAGGGACATTCAAACTCATATGTCAAAATAAACTGACGACGAAATGGAAAAAAAAGAGACAAAATAACAAACAGTACACAAACTCGCGTTTTAAATATTTAAAATTTAACTGTCGAGAGTGGATAAATATCGTATTACACACGATTTGGTGGTGGAATCTGTTTCTCTAATGATATTTAAACGATATGCAGACAAATTCAATCCTTCCTTTCAAATGATTTGAAAAAAGATGTGATGTCATCAGGCATGGTCGCCTTTTTTCATGACGTCACAATGGGAAATTCAGAGGAAAGCAAGAAAATTTTACGTCATAATCGAAATTTGACCAATGAAGAACTGAGATCAAACAAACCACACGTTGATTAAATAAATATAATCAACAGGTCAGGAAAAGGATAAATCGTGTAAGAATTAGAGAAGCTGATAAATGTTCCGACGATTGTTGGCACAATTACGATCAAACAACGTACATTATTATTATTATTATAATTATTATTATTATTGTTAGTATTATTATTGTTATTATTATTATTATTTTACACATTCTCTGTCACAGCGATATTATACAAAAAAAAAACAACATTTCAACCTTAAGTAAAAAAAAATACATGTTGTGTAGCTGTGTGAACATAATTATATTGTTTTCTTTAACATTTTTAAATACCTTTGTTGCCGCAATGAAAATTTCATTTTCAGCAAACCTTTGTCCAATGCAGGCTCTTGGTCCAAATCCGAAAGGTTTGTGCGCAAACGGAAACTCTTTACTTTTTGCTATCTCACCAGTTGTTTCTCGTAGCCATCTTTCAGGAAGGAACTCAGTTGGTCGGTAATAAAATCTATCATCCATTGCCATTGATCTATTATTAATTGCAAGCACTGTCTACAAATATTTAAAGTCATATGAAACGAGAAAACAGTAATTTCAATGTTGGGGAATATATTGAATCAATGCATGCATATATATATATATTTATTACGAATCAATAATGTATAATGCAAACATTTTAATTCATTTGGCGACTCCTAAATAAATTTCGGGTTTTGTTGCCGACGATTACCGATCGTGACTTCAATAAACAATCAAGAAAGAACCATGGAGCACGTGAAAAATTAGTGAATTGATATTGTAATATAGCAATGTTTATCCTTTTTTTTATATAAACCATATGCATGTGTTTCCATTTGTTAATCAAACTTTCTCATACATATTACTTAACAGTCGTTAAATGATTTAGTATCTTTTTAACTTTCAGAATCAATAAACACTATCGAGTGTTTACTTTTCCTTTAATCGCACTTGCGCTATGCGGTTTCGAAGTTCTATCGAGAGGTCACGTGGGTAAGATGAATGCATACAGTAAAGGTATCGACGAATAGGAGTACAGCAAGACAATTATTTATTCAATAGCATTACATTTCTAACAAAATTTCATAAGTTAAATGATTTTCCGAGTCTACCTTGCCCATCACTTACAAGAGAACGCACAGCCATGTCAATACTGAAAGTTCATGCAATTAGTACATGTATTAGAAGAGGGGCGAAAGATACCAGAGGGACATTAAAACCAATAGGTCGAAAATTAACTGACAATGCCATCATGGCTAAAAACGGAAAAGACCAACAGACAAACAATAGTACACAAAACAAAACATAGAAGACGAACCCAACCAAAAACTGGAGGTGACCTCAGGTTCTCTGGAATAGTAAGCAGATCCTGCTCCACATGTGGCACCCGTCTTTGATATCAATAAACAGCTGCATTGTAAAGGCGAATACCTGGATGATACTATTTCGGTTTGGGTTTCTTGTGATTAGTTTTTGGTGTTTTTTATAAGGGATGTAGGAACACATCTAGCTGTTAGATTATGAATTAAACTATTGTATCTTTCAAATTTATTTCTTCATTTATTTTTTGTCTAGGGTCATTCTCTTCTTTTTCTATTTTTAATTGCAGTTTAATGGGATCTCATTATCATATTTGAGAATTTTGAATACATGTTTACAAAATGAGTTAAATAATAAGTGGATACACGTTTTTTGTGTACACACGTTTTACATAATTATTATATTATATTTGGTTGTGTATATATTATTGATCTCTTTTAAATCACATGCACTATTGTGTTCTCAAACTTACGTTTTTAGGCATCTGGTATCCTCCAACGACAAGATCAGACTCTAATATTCGTAAAACTCCAAATGATATCGGGAAAATTTTCCTATAAGAAATTTACATTTACCAAGACATATTACATTTATATTTACAAAAGCAAGTGGAACTACAGGCAAAGCTTACAAAGCGTAATATGAAAAAAAATCAATATCGTGCAGCTTTTATTCGATACATATTTCTGAAATCTTATTGTTGTACTTAAACTTTTCTCCTTGTTTAAAGGCTGATGGAAATCATATCTCATACAATTAGGTATATATACATAGATGTATATAAAAATCATATTGTTCAGTGTTGTAAGGTCTAACTATAACAGGTTATATATGGATCCAACACAATTTATGATGATGCTTTTATATGTAGTAATAAGGATATGTTGTATGATTGCCAACGAGACTTATATTTAACTGCGATCAAAACAAGGAACCAAGTTATTGAAATTTTGTATTTGTATATCATTTTTGTGTAAGTATTGGTTAGTCCCTAACATACATGATCCATATCCCTTTGTAAATAGTCCCGTCGTCATATTGAATCGCTGCAGTTGTTGTTTCTTGCAACTATCTTTATTTAATATACTGAACAATATTTTACTTCGTCAAATCTTTTACGGTAACTTCAAAATGTAAAATAAAAAGATATTTTGAAAATATTTTTGATTTAAGGTAGATCATCAGTATATATTTCCTCAGATAGAATTTTCTTATACTTTGCCAAAATGAAGGTTTTACTATGCTTTTTTCAAAAATATAATAATTTGTTAAGCTACGAGTGGTTCAATATTACCCAAATTTGATTAGATTGTTCATGATAATACACATTTGTGTGCATAAAAAGAAATCTATGAGATAGAATTTCGAAATAAAATATGAGAAGATATGTTTTATAATATCTTTTAAGAAAATAAAAAGAACAAATGATGTCACCAATTTTGTTTTCTTGCTACAAGTAAAAAATAAAAATGTCCCTATCAGTCCAGTATATTTTTTTACTAAAGGAATTATTTCCCCTTAAATGGCTAAGTTGAAAAATTGATTCTAAAACCACAAATATTTGGTATTTGTTGAAACATTTTGGATAATGCAATAAATCACTAATTTTTACTTATATAAATAAACAGTCTTACTAATAAATTGCAAATCTGTCTCCAAATTTGCAGATTTGGGCAAAGAAATAGACCGATTGTGTACTGAGATTGTACAATCCAAGATGGCGGTATACCATGAATCTACCTTAAATGGAAACATGTACACATTTGATGCACACGCTTGTTGATTTTTATGTAGGCATTCAAGAGCTTCATAAAAAAAATTGTGCCGGTATTAATCAAGTAGCTTGTATATAACCAAACAAAAAAGAGCAGTTCATTTTTGCATGCTGAATTAAAAACACTCTGATTTGAACGAAATGAATACTAATATGGGTCTAACATTGGCACTCATACAACATCTTCTTATAAATACTAACAGATGAGTTATACAAATTGTAAAAAAAATTGTAAGGGTTCCGCGGAACCCAGTGTCTCGCCTACTTTTGCTGTTAGTGGCAGGCTCAACAAAAATGGGGAAAAATTATCAAAATTTTCCTCCAGATACTATCTTTTGATTGTAAGAAGCTTCTGTACAAGTTTGGTAAACTATGAATCTTATAAATGTTTTAAAAACTTTAACTGCAGACAGTATGTAATGTTGACTGGAAGAAAAACTAAGTCCATTTATAAGTAATTTACTGAAAAACAGGAAATAAATTTTAACAAAATTTCCTTCTAGATACTAGCTTTTGATCATAAACAAGCTTCTGTCCAAGTTTGGTACAAATCCAGGATAGATTTCGAAAGTTATTAAATTTTTAAAACTTTAAACACAGAGTGAATATAATGTTAACTGGCAGAAAAACTAAGTCCATTTATCAGTAAAATACGGATAAACAGGATTTTTTACAAAATTTACCTCTGGATACTATCTTATGATCATAAACAAGCTTCTGTCCAAGTTTGGTAGAAATCCATGGCCAGGATAGTTTAAGAAAGTTCTTTAAATTTCAAAACTTTAACCACAGAGTGAATGTAATGTTAACTGGCAGAAAAACTAAGTCCATTTATAAGTAAACTACGGATAAACAGAATTTTTTTTTGTTTTCAAAATTTACTTCTGGATACTATCTTATGATCATAAACAAGCTTCTGTCTAAGTTTGGTAGAAATCCAGGATAGTTTAAGAAAGTTATTAAAATTTCAAAAACTTTAACCACAGAGTGAATATTTGTGGACGCCGCCGCCGTCGACGACGACAACGACGGAATGTAGGATCGCTATGTCTCGCTTTTGCGACAAAAGTCGCAGGCTCGACAAAAATCAATACCACTCATTTAAACTCTGTGTACCTATGTGATTCTTTCAAACACGCTTTTAAATAAGACATCTTTGCTAAATGTTCTTTGGTCAGATGTCGACTGTTTCCCACTACTTGTTGGATTTCATCATATAACTTAGCTTGCTTGTCTGGATTAAGGGCTAGTTGAGCTAATAGGAAAACTAATGTATTGGCAGTCTACAACAAAAGAAAACTGCATCATGTGTATATTGGATATTTGAACTACATGTAGTTCCGATAAATTTATATTTTGATGGTTTTTGTCTTTAAAGGCGAACATTCCTCAATTCATTTGTTCATGACTAGTATGCTTGCTTAGAAATAAAATGGCACTCTTTTAAGCCATTTTTTTCATGTGAGTACATATGCAAAGGGTTGAAATTATATCAGTATTTGTGTTTTAATGTTATACTTTTTAATACATATTAACTATAATTCCCTGGTTAATTTCGTTCAAAAAAAATATTAGCCCAGTAGACCCCTGTCTACATGTACATTGATTATGGTCATAGTTAACACATCATAATAAAAGGCTATAGACTCATACCGAGGGCATCATCAGGATATGTTTACTCAGTGCTCTTCAACTTTGTACTTTATTTGGCCTTTTTAACCTTTTTTTTTTTATTCGAGCGTCACTGATGAGTCTGTTGTAGACGAAACGCGCGTCTCAATCCTGGTATCTATGATAAGTTTATTTGCTCAAGCCGAAGCGTTACTACTGCCAATGGGTAGACAATATATACTGATGAGGATGTCTTCGTAAGTAAATCTTTATTTTGTTGAATAAATCAAACAATGTTTGTACAGAAAGGAACGTCACTCTAAACAAGTTGAAATTTCGAAAGGGTTTGACTAATCATTTTACTTTAAAATAAAAAAAGAAGGCACAAGACCGCAAAAACAACAATAATAAAATAGAATTAGGATCATTAATAGATTTTATAAGTAAGATAGAGAAAAAGTAGATTAAAGATGCTGAAACAGGCAACTGACATTATAGTTTATATCACTTTTGATTTAAGACGAGACTTACCGAGTCTATACCTGCACCGAACAAATCACTGACAACACTGCTTATCTGGTCCTCTGATAATCTCCCATCAGCCAATAACGAGTACATAAAATTTGGTTCATTTTCAAGATATTCCTCTAGTTTACCTTCTTTTTTAAGCTTTGTTAAAAATGCATTTTGAATTGCTGTTTCGGTAGAAACAACTCTGAAAAAGGTGTAAACTAAAGACTGTTGAATTTCTATAATATACAACTGAAACATTTACCATTCATCAATAATTTTAAAACACACAATTTCAAAGTTTGAAGTCAGTAAAGATTAAGTATTGATTGATTGATTAATTAGTGTTTTAACAAGTTTTTATTTTTTGTACCAGTGTACCATGTTTACTAAATTACAAGATATCGGACATAAAATTAAATTTAGGCGACATTAGTTTATCGATATTCAAGTTTCGTAAGTCGATTAGGATGAGAAAACTCAAGGTTACAAAGATAACTAACCCATTTATTTTTATCTTTAAAAGACTGATCAAAAATTTGTTAAGCCATGTTCATTTTTAGACTCATCCACTGCGGTCAGTTCGGTACTGTTCAGAGAATTCGCTTTTAGTCTATTGTGCTGAAAAATTAGTTAACAGTTTAGATAACTGTATTGAATTTACAGGTTTGCGGACGTCCATCGGTAGTTTAACTGTCGCAAATTTCGTTTACCCGGCGAATCATTCAATTTTAGTCATTATTTCAGTGTAAAAATTTTTATTGAACGAAAATTCCGCGAAATGATTGACGTCATAGGTATGCTTCCGGCATCAAACGTAAACACCGGTCGTTTATTGGCTTCTTGTCCGCATCAGAATGTAATGAAATTTGATGAAAAGAAGATTGATAGGTGCAAAGTGTGAGTTTTTTTTATTATTATTATTAGAAATTAAGTGTCAATACATTTCGGAATTCAAAATGTCGACTTCCTTAGTTACAGACAGGGAGATAGAGAAATTTACACTTATTGTTATCCAATCAAAAGCAACGATACAAAATAATTGCATTATGATACAGGAGCGACTGCTATCAAACTATCTAAACCGTTCTGAATTTACTGCAAGATATAAACTAAATATAAACTCTGACAAATACGTAACGTTTTTAGTTTCAGAGCTTGCAGATGATATTCAGATCAAACTAACCGTTTAAGACTAAAATTCCTTAACTAATGAAATAGAAACTGATCAAATCGCATTAATTCTAAAAGGAGCAAGGTCGGGTAAGAGTCTCCCGCTTTGTACATGTTGTATGCGTCACATGTCATGCGAATTGATACTCAGTCACACAATCACAATCGGTAAAATTGCAGATCAGACAACTATGCCGGAATCTAAAGATCTCAGAGCGCGACATCGAGTCCCAATTCTTGATGGTGACCGTATCAATTATGTAGTGTTGATTTTAGTCGCTCTTTTTAATAAGTCTGTTGGAGCAGTGTTTGTGTAAGGAGCAAACCCTGTTAATGAAGTAAGTATAGCATGAACATACACGAGCGTTACGTATTAACTGAGAATAATAACGCCGTATGATAAGAAGATTATATGTTACAGCTGAGAAACAGAAAGTTGATAATTGGAAAGTTCAAATAATCATGTTTAGTAAAGATTCTAGTTTAAAGTCGTCTACATGTTTCAATATCGAGTCATGTTATGAAGAAGACATTCATTATTCGGTAGTTTCCTTAGTTCCAAATTCACTTGGTTACATCTGAAAGTGAAATTAAAGAACTTTGCGAGTTGCTTTTCCGTTTTGTATTTGAGAAAGTTCTGTATGAATTCTGCTTCATATGAAAACAAACATGTCAGCCAGTAATTTTGCACTATAAGCACGCATTGGAATATTGCCTGTCTGCTCAATACCATTCCAACAAATACGTTGTCGATCAACAGAAAAAAAATATGAACAAGGAATTTACTTCTACGTTTCTCTTATCAAACTTACTCCATAAATTTTCTGCCTTCTTGTTCAAATCGTTTATAAAATGGTGTTTTGAAGTACAAGTACATTTTTAACGGCATGAAAAAGGACTTTTGCAACATGTCAAATATATTTCTCAATGCCACTGCTACTTCTGCTGGACTATTTGTGCCTTCATCTAAACATCCAAGTCGTTTGTTGAAACACAACATACCAACACCTGAAAAATTATTAGACAAACTTCCATAAAGTCATCCGACACATGTTTTGTTTAAAAACCTTATGTATACATGATATAGAATCCTCTCAAAATTTCAAACGAGAACAAAGTTCAGTGAAATGCATTTGTGTGTAGATATTTCAACATGTGGGCGTATCTTTTTTTTTTACTTTATTTAAGGCAGTCATCTGACGGGCAAACAAATTTCAATTTTATTAGTAAAATCAAACTTAGTATAATCAAGTGTAATTATTTCAAAATATATTTTATGTTTTATAGTACAAAATATTGCCTAAACCATTACATGCATTATTAGATATTTACATATCCAATAGTTAATCAATAACTTTTTGTGGTCTAAAATAATATCATAAACGTCAATGTTCGAAAATAAACCAAATATACATGTAGGCCTTTACGAAATATCATTGATCATGACTATGTATAATTTAATATTGAACATCTTTGTTTGTTTTGAAAGTGACAAAGTGTTGGAAATCGAGATATCATTATTAAATCTTGCTGACAAATAAATATTTTATTCATTTAAGTAGGTGATTCACTGACGGCTATTGTTGTCTCATTTTAACTGGAGAGTTTTGGTTGGGTTAGTGTTGTTCCTCGTAATCTTGTATATATTGTTTTGTGGATTCATTTTCATTGATGACTTCGAGTTTGGAACTTTTCTTTGGTATCTACTGGTGCTGTTTTCGTAATACTCAACATTACTGTATAGCCTACTGGTTTGTATAGCATTTGCTACTCAACATTACTGTATAGCCTACTGGTTTGTATAGAATTTGCTACTGAACATTACTGTATAGCCTACTGGTTTGTATAGAATTTGCTACTCAACATTACTGTATAGCCTACTGGTTTGTATAGAATTTGCTACTCAACATTACTGTATAGCCTACTGGTTTGTATAGAATTTGCTACTGAACATTACTGTATAGCCTACTGGTTTGTATAGAATTTGCTACTGAACATTACTGTATAGCCTACTGGTTTGTATAGAATTTGCTACTGAACATTACTGTATAGCCTACTGGTTTGTATAGAATTTGCTACTGAACATTACTGTATAGCCTACTGGTTTGTATAGAATTTGCTACTGAACATTACTGTATAGCCTACTGGTTTGTATAGAATTTGCACATCGAGCATGTAAATGTGCTATTATTTATCATTCTTCATTCCCTGGCAAAGTTTAACACTTGGTTGACGAAACAAAAATAAGCTAGATAAGTTCTCCTTTCATATTATCGTCGCATTTAACTTTTCCTCAGAGTTTGTGATATCCTGAATCATTATTAGTTTTGCTTACATCTTAAAGAGCAATACAAAATTGAGTAGTATGATATTGACGCAACTGTATATCGTTAATTCAAATCTAATAATTGATAATATCTATAATACTAAAATAATGAGGTCCAATTTGTTAGCCGGCATGACGGAAAACCGATGAATCAAAGAATTCAACTTTATATATAACTTATATAGGACAAAAGTGTTACACCATTCCAGGTCCTTTTTGTTTTCCACATAATTAATATTACCATATACTAACAAGTTCCGGGTCGAATCTGAATCCGACACCCATACTATTAGTATATGTCACCTGTTACCTGTTACTTAATCTGTATGTTCAACCCTGTCAGGCGCACGACCAGACAGTGCATTTTAGATGTGCTATAAACACGGGTCATAATCATACCTGATCTTTGTCATTTCACAGGGAATAACACCACCTAATATAATCATTGTCACATGAATTTTCCAACTGAAGTTGGACGGGTTCAAACAGAAAGATTTTGAAAGCAGAGAAAACAGTACAACTTTTAATCAGCATGACTTTATCAGATAACAATACAAATACTAAAAATCCAGGCTTAAAATTAGGCGTAGTTACTTTAATTCAGTCACAGACACGCGATGTCGCGGCTGTGTTCTAGTTTGTTTTATAATAACTTAACCTGAATGTTAAAATATGAGGCAGCTCATTCTATTTAAATTTGTATTTTGATAAATAATTAGAATTGTGAAAAACGTATTCTACATAAAAGTTGATAAACCATTATTACATAAGCTGCTGTTTTACTCGGCGGATTTATTGCTAGAAATGTGTACTGTAAATTTGTACTTATTTCTGCTTTTCTTCATTTTGTATTGGAACAACACCAATGAGAATTGTGTAGATGAAACGAGCCTCTAATGTATAAAGTTATAAGTCTGGTATCTTCGCTTAGTTTTTTTTTTGTAGTGCATGGAAGGATTTGCTTTTTTCACGAAATTCCCATTTTATTACAATTCAAGATATTTTTGTTATTGCTTACAGAGTTGAAATTTACAGCTGTTGATAACCAAAACACTGCGGAAATATCCATTGCATATTTTATTTTACAGTGGAGTTAGTCGCAAGATTTTACTGAGATTTTTTTCAAACTTTATAAAGTCATTGTGTTTTTTTTTCCTATAAGTTTATTAAAATGGCTTACTTTCAATTGTGTAATTATTCAATTCCCATAACAGGTCATCTACTTGCTTTTTCTTCTTTAAGTTGTCAACGAAGTCATTTGTAACTTTTTCAATCAAAGGGACATAACTTGCAACAACAGCTGGTCGTAACATTTTCTCCTGTGTCGGTTTTCTCAGATCCGCCCATTCTTTTCCATTTCTGTGGATCATTGATTAAAAGCATTAATGCAATAGGCTACACATAATACATTTTAGAAATTATTTGTTTTGCTCTAGATTTGAAAACAAAGATCATTTTATAGACGTTGGTACAATACAAATATCATAAACAAAATTTTAAGCAATATTATCAAAATATATTATATGTTTTTTATATATACATTGTATTCTGTATCATTGGTAAGTCTTTTTGTTTGTCCATATCTTCTTTCTTCATGTTCTTATTGTATAGAGAAACATTTTTGTTAAATTTTCAAAATACATAATTAAAAATGCCTGTACCAAGTCAGGAATATGACAGTTGTTATCCATTCGTTTGATATGTTTGAGCTTTTGATTTTGCCATTTGATTATTGACTTTCCGATTTGAATTTTCCTCTAAGTTCGGTATTTTTGTCATTTTACTTTTTACTCACAATAAAATTAGACCTTTGTTGACTTTTTCTCTTTCAGCCAAGGTTTCACTCAGATCAAATGATATTCTCTTGTGTACTTCATAGTGGGCTTGTAATATTGTTTTTGCATCATCCGGGTGGTTGATGTAGACCATATAATCTTTTCCAAACTTTATTTTGAATATGTCTCCATATTTTTCCTCATGTCAGTCAACAGGTCGTTGATTTCATTTGCTGTATACTTTGCTTAGAATATAAAAAACGAACAGTATAATACTAATTACAGGAGAGACAGCAATGCAATCAAAGCTAACAAAAATCAGATACCATTGCCTTCTGACAAATGTAAAGAAAACCATTGCAAATAAAACTAAATATTAGCAATATGAGCCTCGAGCAACACTTAAGAGAGCATTTGTTATCGAAATGTGCATCTGGTGCAGAAAATTGTTACGTTAATATAATAACTTTTATTCTACATTGTTGCTGTTTTGTATAAGTAAAGATTTGACTAAAGTCGTTTAAAATGATAAAATTGTTTAAAATGAAAGTATCTTTTTTAATAGTTCAAAATGCATCTTATGGTAATTTTTGCGATTGGTACACTGCAATCGATTCAAGTTCATTGCTCAAACCAATCATTTAATTATTATACAACTTGGCTCAATGAAAATAGTTAAACAACGATGAATTGGTTGATGTGAGAAAGTTGTACAATACTTATAGGTTAGAAAATACTTGGTCATGTTTTATGAAGATTTAAAGCCCAAGGCGTAGCCGAGGGCTTTAAATCTTCATAAAACATGACCAAGTATTGTCTGACCAATTTAGAACATATTCACACTTTCGAGTGACCTTACAAAATTATCTTTTCCCATTGTAATATTCAAACCTAAATAAGAGTTCACTTTTTATAATGAAGTGAATTATAACATAGCTAATGATCATTTCAATGGATGGAATGAAATAGCACTGACACAGTTTGTGAGGACAAAAAGGATAAATTGTTCAAACATTTGAGTTTTTCTTCTGCTTCAGGCAAAATTTAATAACTATATATATCTTAAAAGAGGGACGAAAGATACCAGAGGGACAGTCAAACTCATAGATCGAAAACAAACTGACAACGCCATGGCAAAAAATAAAAAGACAAACAGACAAATAATAGTACAGATGACACAACATAGAAAACTAAAGACTAAGCAACACGAACCCCACCAAAAACTGGGGGTGATCTCAGGTGCTCCGGAAGGGTAAGAAGATCCTGCTCCACATGTGGCACCCGTCGTGTTGCTTATGTTATTACAAATCCGGTAAATAGTCTAATTCGGTAAGTCACATTCGTGAAAAGGGAAGGGTATTGTAGTTACGACATAAGGAACATATCCGATATCATCTGTGAAACGGTTATTGCATAACGGTCAACCAACTCGTGATGGCGTCCGTAAAATTTACGAAGGGATGATTTCAACTTCACCATTTGGAACTCTTGGTTTAATAGCTTCCTTGTGAGCAGCAATCCTCTATCAAGGAAATCATGATAGGAAACACAAGCCCGGGAATATCGTATCAATTGGGAGATATATACTCCGTATGCAGGCGCTGCTGGAATGTTGCTACATAGAAATAGAAAGTTCACAATTGGGAAGCTGAAATCATCTCTTTGTCGTAAAGTTTTGTTTTCAACCGACCCTCATTGTCAATTTCTAGATGTAAGTTAAGATATGAGGCCGACTTAACTGTATCTGTAGTATCCTTTATCTCTAGTTCGATGGGATAGATTCGTTTAACATAGTCACCAAATTTTGTATTATTTAGTGAGAGAACATCATCTATATAGTGGAACGTAGAGTTAAAGGATATTGCTAACTTCTTATCTTTCTTCCTAAGAAGTTCCTGTATGAAGTCAGCCTCATAATAATTAAGACACAAGTCGGCAAGAAGAGGGGCACAATTGGTTCCCATTGGAATTCCGACAGTCTGTTGAAAACACGTCCTCCAAACGTAACAAATATGTTGTCAATCAAGAAATCAAGCATCTTGATAATGTCAGTGTCAGAGAATTTTTGTTTGAATCAGAGTGATTCTTTACAAAGTAGGATTTATCCTCCCAAGACAAGATACTTGTATCTACGTTCGCCATTCTTTTAATGAAACAAAGTAATACCAACTCTTTCAATTTGTCTTTTAGTTTGGAATGGGAATACTTGTGTAAAGTGTAGAAAAGTCAAATGTTTTAATACTATTGCAAGATGAGAGAGTCTTAGATTGTATGTACTCTAAAAGATCTTTGGAATCTGATTCACGCCACCTCTAGAATAGGCAGTTTCACAATAACTTTGGAGCCCGGCTTTGATTGCTGATAATATAGATGTTAATAATTTAGAAAGAAATTTCTTGATTTTAAAAAGCACAAAATGTTATATAAATCCGCTTTTTGAAATTTGATTTTTTTTATAATTATAAAACTCACTGTATAAATATTTGAATTCAGACCATTCAACATTAGATGCTTACTTTTATTAATAAATGTACATGTATTGTGGGTTTTTTTCGAAAAAATCCTTTGCTCTACATATCAGCAGTCTGACATTGTTTTCTTGAAAGAAAAAATAATAATTGACTCAAATGTCAGGTTTAAAACTGAATAAATATTATTTTACCTACATCTTTACCTCCATTTCATTTTTTTGTTTATATATATATATATATGTGTGTGTGTGTGTGTACCATTACAAAATGTATAAACATTTGCAAAATTCAAAATGTTTTTTTTTTTTAAATTCTTTTCTCTTTCATCTTTAATCAGTAGGCTATTTTCCCAAGGAAAATGCCTCAGGGGATTGTACACTTCGTTAGTGTAGTTATTAAGAGTTCACTTTCATAATCAATCTACAATGAAAAGTCATTCATGTGTAGCATTTTATAGTGCATGGAAAACCATGTACTTTGAAAATTAGAGGGGGAAAAACTGACTTTTCATTGGACGAGAAGGGGTGAGTATGTTCTAAAGACAAAAGAAATCAAACATATTACTCAACAGATCACTTAAATTGTTTGTATTAATTGAGTCGAATAGTCCCCAGATTGGATGTATAGATTAATGAGTAAAGTTCAATTTTTATGTAGGCGTTGAGTGAATTTGCTGTTTCTTAAAGGTCTTGTTCAGCTATTAGAAACGATATTATGTAAGGCAAAAAACTTTAATACGACGTCGTGAATATTAAAGGAGACATAACACGATTTTCAATTATTTTTGTTTCAAAATGTTTATTTATACATAACTCTGCCCCAAAAATACATCGATAGCAATATAAGTGTCAAATATTTGGTAAAATATGTATTTTAATGTAACGATTTGTCGACCTGTCAAATATGCATATTTCCATTCTACTACGTCACTTGGTACTTTCATTCATATTGACATTTGGGTACAGCGCAAATTTAGTTTCGATTATTATCCAACAAAACGTATGACAGTGATAAACAATGATTATGTGTGATGCCGATGGATTCAGCAATATAATTGAAAAGAATAATGACATGATATTTTCCCGTTTTTCGAATGACACGTAGACTTAGAAGGTGTAAAGATGGGACTTTTTAACAAGGATTTGTATTGTAAGACTATACAAATCCCTGTTTTGAACAACCCCAAACTAAACTTTTTCCGCCCACTTTCATAAGGAATCCAGAGTTGTGGTCTCGGATGTCATTCTATCAGTTCATCATAGGTCACAAGTGATCGGTACAGGTGACTGAAATTTGCAATTTCAGGTCTCATTTGAAGTTGTTAGCTTCAGGTGTCACGCCACATGATGGATTTATAAGACATAGTTATTACGCAATATTACTTCATAAGCTCTTTGTGTACATTCTTGATGTTAGTTTTGCCTAGGGCGCAGGTGAGATTGGAATTTATCATTATTACAGTAATACAGGTACAACTTCCTGATGTTTAATGAATACCTGAAGTACGACCATTCAATACCCTATGCACCACCAATTAAATACCCTAACCAGTGTTGATAACTAATAGACAACATGTAAATAGATCTTTTTTTTATTGCTTTTAAGAATATGCAGATATAAAATGGTTTATTACAGATGCATTTTTTTAATTGACTTCTTCTTGAGATGGAAAAGTAATATTCATGTATGCTTGCAAGTCTATAACTTCATAAGAAATTGTTAGGCATGAAGCTCGATAAATTAAAAAAGATACACAATACTGGTGTAAAAGCTTGGATGCACGGCAATTATCAATCCCCCCCTGGATCCCCTCCCACTTTCAACAGTCAAAAAAGCTTTGAGCTTGTCACTCTCATTAATTTACCGACTACACACACACACACACGCACACATATTATTTTTATAAAAAGCATAAAAAGCAAACAAGGAAAAGATACGAGAATGTGAATCATAAGTCTTTTACGTTCATATATTGAACATCGAATATAATTATTGACAACTAGTTGGTAAAGAATCAGATGATGAAAACCATTTCTTTTTAAAATAGAAACTTTATTATAAATGAAAAAAGTGTCGTTTGAACCAATTATTTGGTATAACCGTACGGCCTCCACAATGAGAAAACCCCATACTGTATATTTGGCTATAAAAGGTCTCAACATGAAAAATGTGAAATGATTTAAACTAGAAAACTAACGACCTTATTTATAACAAAATAATTTCCGAAGTAAAAAAATCTGACAAACATGAACCAACGACAACCACTGATCTACATGCTCTTGATTTAAGACAGGCACATACAGAATGTGGCGGGGGTAAATGTTTGTGAGCACCTACAACCCCTCCCCCCCTCTCCCCAACGTGTACTGTAAGCTAGATCAAAGCCAAATACAACAAATACATAACTCATAATCTCCAAGACTGAAGCATGTTACATGTATACATTTTTATGCTCAGTCCGATTGAAAATTATACATTTTTAAATGACCCCTTTTTGAAGACATTTTTTCAAAAAGAACATTATGGGTGAATATATTCCTGGACTCAAGCATTTTGATGGTAGCAATAAACAAATTGATTGCTAAATGATATTTGGGAGAGAGGAATGGAAATATGTGAACTTGAATTTACTTTGTGAAATTCCTTAAATTTGAAGTTAGCTTTATACGGATCTGGATGGAATTGCATACTTTAGAAGTGTAGTATTGCTTTATTAATTATTTCAACATAAGATATTTTTTTCTTTAAAACATGTTAAAATGTATGGTTTTAAAAGGTAAATAACATAACACGTGACTAAATCACACTACAGGTGCCTTCTTACCTTCGTAACCAAAAGGAATAATAAAAAAAAAAAAAAAAAAAAAAATACCCTTTGCGAGCGCCTAATTTGACTTTTAATATCGTTTTTTTTTTCTGCTTTTGGCGCACACATAATTATAACGTTACCGTAACAGAGAGAGAAAAGAACAATTTGATCATCAATAATTAGAAATTTATATTTTCAATCATAATTAAAAGTAGTGTTATTTAAATAAAGACAAGCATTCTGAGAGTATTGCATTGCAATACATAGTCCCCTACCAGGTAAAAATTCATTTTACTGGAACAAAATGCTAACTTGTTCTATAACTTGTCATGGTGTAAACAAAAAGTAAATATCATGTCAATATCTTCAAGCATGACTAAAGAAAGTGTGGAAAACTGATTATATGAGTGAAAAAAACATTAGATATGATTAATAGTTCTCTAAAATTAGATATGATGTAATACAGTGTATATCTATTTTCAAATTATAATCAAATATAATTAATAGTTCCAAATATTTTTCTTTCATTTGTCACAAACTAATATAGATGTGTAACTTATCTATAAAATGTCAACAACTTTTATCTACACAATGTAATGTATTGAAATATATACATTAATAAAAATAGATTATTATCTAATTAAAGGTTTCTCTTCATAATTTTTTTATATATATAGCATTCAGAAAATCAGTTTATACTAAATAACAAACAAACCTGCCAAAAATTCTTCAAATAATTTAACAAAGAATGTCTTTTAAAAATGAGTTATCTCCTTTGTACAGAAATATGGTTTAACATAGTACACTTAACATTAGATATGGTCCAGTTATGGTCCATAACTCTGGACTAAATCATCAGACCGGAACAAAATTTGAACTTGATCTATAACTTGTCATGATAAAACTATATACCAAATATCAAATCAATATCTTCAAGAACGAAGAAAAAAGTGCGGAAAGCTGATTTGCCGACCTGACGGATGGACAGACGGACAGATGGACAGACGGACAGACGGACGGAGTGCAAACCTAAAGTCTCCTTCGACTTCGTCGGTAGGGGACTAAAAATGCAGAAAGCGCTTTATTAAATTCATTCATCAGACGAATCCATATGTATGGTAGCAATCCGATTGGTATTGTCTGAAAAATCGTCCTTGTTGGACTCTTCGTAAAAAGAAATAATATCTTTTTCTTGGTTATTTTCCACATACAATGGCTCAAATTGATGAGGTCAGTTGTCTTCGTAGTTTGTCAGAAATCGGGAAAAGTGCTGTCAATACCGTCCATAATGTAATTGTGCACAAAGTGATCGACATCGTCCAGTTTGAGACATTTTCCGAGCTTGTAACCAGTGACGTAAGCATGATGACGTGATCGTTATCTTATTAAAAATCATTCATTATGACAAGCGCTGGATTCTTTGACCTAAAAAATGCCGATTGATCAGGTTTTGTCCAGCAAAATTGTACAAAACATGTTTTAAGACTAATATTTATTGATTTAATACAAAAAAAAATCGTGTCACGTTTCCTTTAAAGCTCCAACATTTACAAGAGAATGATAGATTTTTTTATATTAGTGATTTAATGTGGGTGGTAATATTGCATACGGGATGGTTTGGTTTTGAGTTCTGGGCCCGTATGCATAAAACATCTTAACTTAAGTGTTCCTTAAACTTAGATTTCACTAAGAATTCCCTTAGCTAAGTAAAATTCTTAAGTCGTATGCATAAAATTACTTAAGTATTCACTTAACTAAGGGATACTTAAATCGGAACCTTTCTATTATTACCGTTTGATATATGTCAGGTCAACGCATGTACTCGTCCGTGCAAAATATAGTTTTGGTTATTTACTTTAATTGAACAATACATACTTATATCGAAAACTGATTTAATTGACGTTGGTGTGTAAACAATTTGAAAATATACACAAACAACTAAAATGTCCAAAGAAAAATGCCAATTGGCGTATACGAAAAAAAGGTTGTTTTGATGGACACTCATGGGAAGAAAAAAATATTTGAAAGAAATTGATTGATGTATTGATTTTTGCTGAACGTCCAGTGGAAAATATTTCATGTATGTTCGGTACGGGAACAACTTAAAAATAAATGCAATAGGTAGCTCTTGTAATAGAGGCTGTCCGGGATGGGAGTCGTGGAAATTTAAACTGCCACTGGAAAATGAAGGTATATTGGATATTGACAGACATTTTGCCTTGCAACAGGCCACCTGTTTTTGAATGGTTCTTAACGTACAGAGAGCGTGGCACTCTCTCTATACGAGGCATCGGAATTAACGTCCCCACATGGACCGGAGGTGGCTGCGTACTTATATATCCCGTACAGCCAAACGGACGCCTCACTTTGGCAAGAGATAAAAAGATGACCAACGTGACTGTTTTTATATCCCCAGTCACCCTTGGAGATGGAAGGAAATAACAGATATATAACAATATAACAAGTAAAGAAAAATTCCAGGAGGAAAGATTCTTAAGAGATAAAAAATAAGTGGGACAACTTATGCAAGGAGAGATAAATGTAAAATATCAAAATAATTCGAAATCATTCACTAGCAATTTTTTTTTTCAAAGCAAACAAAACTTCAATCACACGAAGAGTCGCTAAATGGATACTCAACATTGTCTTGCAGCAAATCATTTAGCTTGATAATGGTATATGCTAGTACAATCTTAATTTTAAAAAGTTCCAAGTCATCGTATTTTTAACAGATGTGCCCATTTCTAAGGTACCGACTATTCATGTTGGATTGAGGGGCATGATTTTTTTTCTAGAGACAACCATATATTATTCAACTCTAACAATATGTGATGATGATTTTTGTTAAAACTATTTCGGTTCAAAATAAACTCTTTTGTCACTTCCATTTTACAACATAAAAAAGGAGGCAGGATCAATTTTCTGTGAACTCATATAAATTTGAAAATTGCAATATTTTCGTTAACAGCAATATATCACTGAATATTCAAGGAGATATGAAAAATAATTGAATATGATTAAAGTATCATGAGAATGTTAGACTTCGAATACTCGGATAGAGAAGGTCTTAAAATCTTTCTGATTTTGTTCCAGTGAGTGAAACAAATTCATGGCAAATTTGCCCTTTATATTTAGAATAAAAATATATAATTGAAAATTAAACCGATGTCCCATTCCCCTATAAAACAGGATTTTTCATGACCATATTTTGTACTTAAAATCGATATGCAGGAGGTGTACAATATGACGTTCAATGTTATTTGTGTAGGCATGCACGAACAGAGGAATATAAAGAAAAATATAAGCATGAATTTCATGCGTGTAAAAGTAGTGAGTACTTTTCGGAATACACAATAGCGAGATTGAGTCATAAGGATAGAACGAAATTATATAACTGCCCTCTGATATCACTTGGATTTGTTGATTATACGTGATATCAAGAAAATTAAAATGGTCATTAATATTTAGCAATAAACAAACGAAATATTACTGATATAATTATTAATAAATAAATGGCATTTAATCTATCCATTTTCTGCAAAACCGCATACTTTCGACTGATTTCTTTCTATTTTTTGAAAATTTAAGGTAGCTCTATAGGTACCTTATACTTAAGTATAATCTTAGGCGTTTTCTTAGTTTAAGGGGTTTTATGCATACCACTTAAGTTGTGTGGGCGTGACTTAAACCAACTAAGATTTTACTAAGGAAATACTTAGTTTAAGATGTTTTATGCATACCACTTAAATAAAAAGGACCGAGTTTCCTTAACTTAAGTGTTTACTAAGGAAAATCTTAACTTAAGTAGCCTTATGCATACGGGCCCTGTTTCTTTCCAATATTTTTTTTTTTTTTTTTTTTTTTGTATTTACTCTCTACAGATTAGGTTTCATACGATTTAGAGTTTGGCATATTCAGAATATTATAGTAATACTTTTTTTATACTGTACATGCTTGGATATATACTTCCAAACCATTTCTTTACACCCTCTTATTATCTACCATATATACAAAAGTATCAACTTACTGAAAGGTTTGAAATGTAGAGCAGCTCCAATGAATGGAACATTATACAACCCTTTAGGTCCAGGCACTGCACTGAACGATTTGATCTCGCTTGGTAATGACCGGTCATTTCTAACAATAGTTGATGTTGAAGCTGTGTGACTTGACCAGGTATTAATAACCTTTACTTCTTTGTTTATCAAACCCGGATATGGTCTGCAGAACCGAACCAAATGCATTGCTGTAAAATAATTTCACATATTAAAGTAGATAAGTATAACAAAAATACCGAACTCAAATTGAATTTGTCATTTTTTTTTTTTGGACTTCCGCTTTTAGAATTTACCTTGGAGATCGGTCTTTTTGTTATTCTTAAGAATTATTTCATTCAAGCCATAGATTTTTTGGAAATTTTCACATTACCATAATTAAGTATGCCGTTTAATTTGAATTTTGTCTCCAGCGTTATCGAGGGATGAAATTAACAAAAGTCACGGTCCAGGTCTTGTGAAAATGATCACATATCTATGGCTTGAATGAATTATTTCGATTCTAATAGGACAAATACTGTATTTTGAAAAATTGAAGCAAAGGTAAGACTGCCGTTTGTATGGCTGTTCGATTTTACCTCCTGTAAGATAAAAGCTACAAATTTCAAATAAATATAAGGCTCGCATGAATTATTCGTAAGTAACCGCTAGAAAAAAGGTGTTCAATCCATAGAATTCTTAACCCAAATATTATTTTTCGTTAGCTTCTATTTACTGTCAAATCCACAGTTGACATGTCGTAACTATGTAGTGATCCGCCATAGGTTCACTTGCTGAAATCCATGAATGTGCGAATGATTCAAAATAGAAAATAAACACCTACCTCAATACTGAATTTTAATGCGATAGTATTCGTATTTTAGAGCGTACACGTAACGGAATAATCTTCAATTTGAGAGTGTTCATTCGAATGGCGTCATGTTTTGACATGACGTTAATGCGCCAAGATCATTTTTTTTTTTTTATTTTATTTTATTTTGATTTTATACATTTTTTAATATCTTATGCATTAATTCTTTTTGTTATGCATTAGAATAGGAATAACGGTTTTGTATAGTTTCTTTTTCAATTTCAATTTGAGCACAACGAAATTTACATAGTCAGTGGCGGATCCAGCAAAGGGGGGATTCCGGGGTTGGAACCCCCCTTTCATCCTGGGTTGGGACCCCCCCCTCTTTTAAAAATGGCTGGATCCGCCCCTGATAGTGTTTGCACAGAAGTTACGATACATGTGGATTTACGTGGGAGGGAAAAAGTAGCTGTCGTTATACATCTCTGAGTCTGCGCTAAGTATAGATATATCGAGAATTTTATCACGCTGTTTACAAAGTGAAAGAAGCACGTCATATTAGAATCTTTTATATACCTCTATTGACCGAATACATGTACATAGTCATCTTTTGTTGGTTAAGTCTTAAGAAGGAAGTGAAATGTGAGTGCACAATATTCACTAAATTGCGAATGTATAATTTGTATTTTTATACTTTTTATTTGTTTGATTAATTTGCTATTGCAAAACTCTATGCAAACCAATCTAGATAAATTGTAGTCATGAGATATTTTCCGTAACAGTTTTTCGATATTTGTTTCATTGAAATAAATTTCATGTATGATATTCCATGATCTTCCATGATATCTCAAGTCGATTTATTATATGGCTAAATATAATTATATATAAAAATGTCAATTTGTATGTGTTTAAGGTATGCTGTTTAAAATAAACACTCACCACACAGATAATGTCTTTAATATCCGGTTTTATTCACTTTGATCTATTTATATAAACACAGTTGTTACGTACTGTTATCATTCTATTTATATCGATGAATTGCATTATTGAAATGATGAAATAAATTTGTAAATTGACAGAACTAAATCATATTCTTTTTTTCTGTAAACAAGGTCACAAAGTCACAAGGTCATACACCTGTATATGTGTACATACTCGAGTGAAGACTTATTTACAGGATATTAATGTAAAAACTTTAAAATATCGGTGCTTTTGTCACCTTTGAATAAACATTATGAAAATTAATGTTCTCTTCATATTCGTCTTTATTTAGAATCAAAAGCAGAATTTATACTTGTAAGTTTTGTTATCAATGATTGCACAACATTCACCAGATGTGAGGGGGTGGACAGGGGGGTACCCTTCTCCCACCTCCCGCCCCTATCTCCCACCTCCCACTTTTAGAATCTTTTTTTCTCTCCCACCTATTTTTGTCTCCCACCTCCCGACCCCCCACCTCCCACCTCCCTCAAAAGCTGTCCACCCCCTCAGATGTAATAGATTTTTTTCAAATCTTCATTATCATCACATGATCTTTCCTATCTGGTATATAATTATGAACTTCTACATCTTCATATAATTAAATTTCAGGTTGTCGTTCATTTATTATTCCCAATGCATATGTAATTGATTGATTGATTGATTGATTGATTGATTGATTGATTTTGTTTGTTTTACGCTGCATCAACGGAAAAGGGATGCATCGCTGCAGGAGAAATTGGAAAATTTTAACAAAAGGCAGTTTAAAAAAAACATAAGGTATTTCAATATATTAAATCTTCAGGTTTAAGAAAAAAATTACTTATTAATATATAAATGAAATTGACAAATAATGTGATACAAACTTAGATATCTTTTACAACATCTTTATATCTTGAAATATATTCAAATTTCTTTATAAATGAAGTGATTGTTAGAACTAGGATTTATCATTCGTATTATTTGCATTAAAATGTTTTTTATCCAAATATCGAATTTCGGGGGAAAAAAAAACAAATATACTCATCTAAAACGTGTTTGATGGTATACAATTCAATCCATTGTTCCACTACTAAATTGTCTATTTTTACTTTTTAGTACACTTGGTTCAATCAGAAACCTGGTAATGATTGTTCAAATAAGGCCTTTGAAAATAGTGGAATTAATTACTTTTGGAGTGTCAAAAATTTTGTTGGAAGAACTTGATAAATTGAATAAAATTGAGAATGGAAATGGGAAATGTGTCAAAAAGACAACAACCCGACCACAGAACAGACAACAACAGAAGGTCACCAATAGGTCTTCAATGCAGCGAGAAATTCCCGCACCCGGAGGCGTCCTTAAGCTGGCCCCTAAACAAATATATGAATATAAATGAATGCTTATATTGGTGATTTCGAATCTGCATGTTCAATGTTTTAATTTTTCTACCCTTTATACCACTTTGCCTCACAATCTCATTAACAAAAAAATTGCACATCGAATTAAATGGGCATTTAAAAAGACGGAATGCGAATATATGTTCAAATTCTTTTATGTCATTGTTTAGTAACAATAAACAAATAACTATGTCAATTGGACCTGCTTTGACACGAGCACTGCACTTACATTTTTACTAGATAACATTTGTGTTCGCTAGGGAGATTCCGTATATCGTCAAGTTATCGGAATTCCAATTTGGACTAACTGTGCACCACTTATTCCGGACCTGTTTCTGTATTGTTACGAATTAAAAATTTATGAATGAATTCAGCAAAGACGCATCAAAACAAAATCTGATACAAAAAAAAAGAGAGATGATTTTTCATTTCTTATTGTTAATTATCCATTTAAGATGGTGACGTTCCCTTGTCACAATCATATGGTGTTTATATATCTCAACTTGTTCGATTTGCTCGTGTATGCAACTTAATTTTTGCGAAAGAATTCGCTGTATTACTGAAAAATTATTACACCAGGGTTTACGATATCACAAACTTGTCAAAACATTTACTAAATTTTATCATCTATACAAGGACATCATTCGTAAATATAAATCAACGCGCAGAAATCTTATACGTTCAGGCATTTCACATCCAATCTTTTATGGTAATATTCTATACATAGCACAAAAATGTGAAAAGCTTATCAAACCTTTAAACAGACTTATTCAGAAGGAATATAGTAACGATACTGCTGTCAGGTCATTTAGAGATGTCATTTTTTGAAAAAAATATTTATTCACTCATAGGGTCTTTGCAACGGAAATAAACCCGTCCACGTCCACTCTGTGTTTTTGTTAGATGTATTTCTATTTGTATCCATCTGATGAGTTTCTTCTTATGTTGTACTGTTACACCACTGTCATGGGTTAGGGGAGGGTTGGCGCCTTCAAACTAAGTTAACCCCGCTACATTCTGTATGCGCCTGTCCAAAGTCAGGAGCATGTAATTCAGTGGTTGTCGTTTGTTGCTGTGTAACATATTTGTTTTTCGTTCATTATATTGTACATAAATCAGGCCGTTAGTTTTTTTTCGTTTGTATTGTTATACATTTGTCATTTAGGGGCCCTTTATAGCTGAATATGCGGTATGGGCTCTGCTCATTGTTGAAGGCCGTACGGTGACCTATAGTTGTTGTGTCATTTGGTCTGTTGTGGGGATATGTCTCATTGGCAATCATGCCACATCTTCTTTTTAAAATTTATTCTAAAAACCAATTGTTTGCATGATACGGGTTAAGTTTTCTCGTATAATTTATGATGCATGATAATAAACCCTTAACGGGAGGGATTGTGCTTGGTTTTCATATGATGAAGACATAATCTTTCAATGGTTTGATTAAAGTCTGGAGCTGGCTTGTCAGTAACTGCTCGTAGTCCTTTGCTAATTTATGTTAACATTGTCATTTTGATTAGTTTCTTCTGTTACCTATTCAAACATCGGGCTCGAAATTCGTTTAAACTGAGTTTTACTGTGTGTTTTGCTGTGAGGTATAGGAGGAGAGTTGAGATCTCATAAAACATGTTTAACCCCGACGCATTTTTGCGCCTCTCCCAAGTCTTTAACATCTGGCCATTGGTAGTCTTGTATATATGTTTGTTTGTTTTTTTTTTTAATTTCGGTTCAGGAGCATGTAATTCAGTGGTTGTCATTTGTTGCTGTGTAACATATTTGTCTTTCGTTCATTATATTGTACATAAATCAGGCCGTTAGTTTTTTCGTTTGTATTGTTATACATTTGTCATTTCTGGGCCCTTTATAGCTGAATATGCGGTATGGGCTCTGCTCATTGTTGAAGACCGAACGGTGACCTATAGTTGTTGTGTCATTTGGTCTGTTGTGGGGATATGTCTCATTGGCAATCATGCCACATCTTCTTTTTAAAATTTATTCTAAAAACCAATTGTTTGCATGATACGGGTTAAGTTTTCTCGTATAATTTATGATGCATGATAATAAACCCTTAACGGGAGGGATTGTGCTTGGTTTTCATATGATGAAGACATAATCTTTCAATGGTTTGATTGAAGTCTGGAGCTGGCTTGTCAGTAACTGCTCGTAGTCCTTTGTTAATTTATGTTACGATTGTCATTTTGATTAGTTTCTTCTGTTACCTATTCTAACATCGGACTCGAAATTCTTTTAAACTGAGTTTTACTGTGTGTTTTGCTGTGAGGTATAGGAGGAGGGTTGAGATCTCACAAAACATGTTTAACCCCGACGCATTATTTTGCGCCTGTCCCAAGTCATCAACATCTGGCCATTGTAAGTCTTGTATGTATGTTTGTTGTTGTTTTTTTTTTTTTTTTTTTTTAATTTCGGTTCATTTATTTTTTTCGCAGTTTAGTGTGACGTCCATTTTCTATGAACTAGTATACATTTTTGTTTAAAGCCAGTTAAAGTCCAACTCCAAGTGCGGGATTTCTCGCTGTGTTGAAGACCCATTGGTGGCCTTGGGATGTTTCTGCTCTATGGCCGGGTTGTTGTCTATTTGAGACATTCCCGTTTCCAATGTCAATTTTAATCGCAAGATGTACATTTGTTTTTTTTTTTTTTTTAAAGATGCATTTACCAGCATGTTATTCTAGTATTACTGATATAATAGTATGTAATATAGTCAGACTTGGTGAGTCTTTTGTAAATGAGGCGCCGTCTGGCGTACAGGATATTAAGTCTAGTATCTATGACGAGTTTTGCAAAATATTGTCAATACCACATACAAAAATACACACATTTTCTCTTGTACATATCAAAACATTATTCTCAATATTTTAATATCATTTTTATTAAAAGTACAGTTTATATTACAAAATTTTCAATATTAAGTTCTCTAAATTTACTATGAACTCTAAAATTCCAGTTTTAATTTTACTGTTACATATTCTATTTGCCCATAAGAACACTTTTTATTTAGTCTGGTATTATTCATTTTCAAAATTCTTGACCAATTTCTAAAAATACATGACCATTGTTTAATTATACATGGCATCCAGCCCGTATCTCCATATAAAGATAAATTTGGGGTATATTTTCCAACACCCATAAAAAATCGCATGGCTCTATTTTTAATACATGTAAATTCCCTAGCTCCCGATATTGAGGCACCATATTCAATAACTGACATAACCAGTGTATCAAAAAGTTTTGTAAAAATTTAAAAATTCAAAACCACCATTAGCTTTACTTTTGGCAACTAACAAACCCAATGCCCTACTGGCAAACTTAGCCGATATAACATGTTACTTTTATTATTCTTCCCTTAGTTTATTTATTTTGAATTTACATTGTATCATAGGTCAAATTTATTTATTCAGTGTATGTTCAATGGTGTTACTATGTCCTTTGATTGAGTTAAGCTATTTCAGTTGATATTTTATAGTGTGTCTTTCTATGTTGCGATGTTACACTATTGTTTCAGAAAAAGGGTGAAGGTTTGGTACCATTAAAACTTTTAAACCCGCTGCATTTGTTTGCACCTGTCCTAAGTCAGGAATCTGATGTTCAGTAGTTGTCGTTTGTTGATGTGGTTCATAAGTGTTTCTCGTTTCTCGTTTTTATATAGATTAGACCGTTGGTTTTCCCGTTTGAATGGTTTTACACTAGTAATTTTTGGGGCCCTTTATAGCTTACTGTTCGGTGTGAGTCTAGGCTCCGTGTTGAAGACCGTACTTTGACCTTAATGGTTTACATTTATAAATTTTGACTTGGATGGAGAGTTGTCTCATTGGCACTCATACCACATCTTCTTATATCTATTAGCAACAGCTTTTGCCATATCTATATAATTCAAATATTCATTTAACACTAATTACAAAATGCTATGATCATTAAACATAAATTGAAACTTTGTTCTTTGTATGACTGGGGTCTAAAATGAACAATTTTGACTCGCTTAAATTTACAACAAGATCATTAGTGTTACACCACTGACTTAAAATGTCTAATATTTTTTGTAAATCTTTTTCATTATCACACATAAATACAATGTCATCTGCATATACAAGTACAGAAATAATATCATCATCAAGTTTTATGTCAACATTTAACCTCTTGACCTCATCAGTAAGACCATTAATAAAAAATTTTGAACAAAAGAGGTGATAGAATGCACACTTGCTTTAATCCTGACTTTACATTGAACCATTCTGTCAGATGGCCATTTATCTTAACACATGACTGTACATTATTATAAATAGCATGTAACGCTTTTAACATTTTCGAACTTATACCCAATGAATCAAGTTTGGTGAGCAATAAGCCTTTATTAACCCAATCATAGGCTTTTTTAAAGTCTATAAATGCACAAAAAGTTGAAAGCTTTCTTAATTTTCTGCTTTCAATTATAGTTGTTAATGCATACAAATGGTCAATAGTGCTATGGTCTTTTCTAAAACCATTCTGTTCATCATTTAAACAATCTAAATCATCAAGCTAAAGAGTAAGTCTAGCATTAAGTACTCCACAATAAAGTTTATATGATGACGGGCTAAAGTTATTTCCCTGTATGACATAGGATCATGTGGGTCAGAAGTGGACGACTTTGGAATTGGCGTTAGCATACCCTTACTCCACAAAGATGGAATTTTACCAGAATCATAACAAATATTAAAAATACGTGTCAATGCATTCAAAGCAGTATTTATTTTTAAACAAGTCAACTTGAATATCATCTATCCCAGGGGATTTCCCATTTTTAGATAAATTTAAAACATTATAAACCTCATCTATTGTAATTACATTATCTAAAAACTCATCAAAAATAACCTGGTTTGAATTTAAGCTAATATTACTATGATTTTGGTTTAACATATCAAAAAACTATTCTTCCATGTATCTATTACTACATTTTGATTGTTACATGAGGAACCATCACTTAATTTTACTTCCATTGGTATATTGTTTTGACGCTCATTTCCCACACCGATTTTGCCGATCTTTCGCCAAAATTCTTTTGGGTTGCTCGCAGTGTTCATCAGTTCCTCCTGCGACGAAAACCAATATTGACGTTTGGCTTTCTGGACACTTTTGTCAAACATTTTTCTTTTTCCACATAAACAGACTTTTCTGCTTTACATACATCGTTCCATAAAGTGCATAAGTTGTCGGTCCACCATGGCTTCTGACATCGCCTAGGCTTGTTGTTATTACTATTGTATAAAACAGTTTTACATGGTAATTTTTGTGACATCTCAGATTTCATCACTGTTACAAAGTTATCATACATATCATCAATGGCAAACTGTGTAGTTTCACAATGTTCTAAACAAGAAATAATATTATCAATACTAGTTATAATAGTAGGGTCACAAAGCCAGTCCTGTGGAATATTATCAGTGCTATATTTAACTCTTCTCATAGGCTCATGGTCATTTAAACTTATATTATCAACAAACTAAGTAAGTTAAAATTCAAACGCATAGACCAAGTTAAAATTGAGTGATCAGGAACAATCCTACGCAGGTCAAATTTATCCACCATGCCAATGTTCTTAATTAGCTCAGTAGTTCTATGTATAGTAAAGTCACTGAATGATTTTAATTGTTCATACGGTAAAACGCAATAGTCAACCAAACTTGAGCCTCTGGTTGATATGAAAGTATAGTCATTATGAAGAGAGTTACGAGTATTCAATATACAACAGTTAACATCAATAAGGAAGTTGCAAAAGACACTGCCATACGAATTGTGCTGAAAGTCAACAATGTTCCGCTCCGGTAATTGATCTACTCCCTCTATAAAGTCAGAGAAGTCCGAACAGCGGCTATTCCAATCTCCACAAATATAAAATGCATGTCCATTTGGTATCGTATAAATCTGTGTCATAAGTGTCTCCATAAAATCATGGACATTAACAGCTCGTGTTGAATTCTCAGGTGGCAAATACACCGGACAAACATACTAGAATATATTCGACAAGCATAGTTTATCCTGAAGTGTTATCCAAAAAAATTCCAACCGTTACATCATCCACCATTTGAATATTAAAGACATCTACAATTTCTTGGCGTATCAGAAATCCGACACCGCCTGATCCACATTTCGCACGTATATGAATATTCCTACGGTTATGGCGATACCATTTATATCCTTTTATATTTATTATATTAGAATTTATTAAATGTGTTTCATCAATGCCCAATATATCCATATCAAGAAAATTAATACAAGCCACTAAAAGATTATATTTATCACTTTTAAAATCATCATTCCATCTGTTTACATTCCAAAATCCGCATCGAACCTATCTACGACCACGGTATCCACGATTATTTTAATTTCCTCTCCCACGTTTATTATATCCTCCTCGATTCATATGATTCATATTAGATTGATTATTGGTTTCCTCACTTTCTGGAATACGGGTAATATCAGGCGACTGACTATTTACACTATTAACATTCTTGTTTTGACCATATTTTCGGGATTTAAATTGAACACGACTACCTTTCACTTCAAGCTTATCATCACCAATAGCATTCACAATATTGCGAAGATTACTATTTAATAAACGTTGAGCCTTGGGAATAGAATTTTCCACAAACACATCCTTATAATTTTTAGAATTTTTTAATTCCCTTTTTTGCGTGAACCCCCTGAGGGGTTCACGCTTATATATTGGCGAGTTTTGGATGTGTCTATGGGCCACTCGATATCCTCGGAATCACGATTCTCGGAACGTCTCGAAAATTTTCCATCATTTATACAGGTAGTTATTTATGCCTTTTCCATGGATAGACTACCACGTGACATTGTATATTTCAACAATCCGGCAAAGTTCATTTGTAGATTTGAAAGTAAAACAATAAAGACTAGGTTGCGTTCTAAAATCATTTATATGTTAGAACCTATTTGCATTTTGACAAAACATATAAAATTTATCATTCTGTGATAAACGAGTATTTGTGTTTATTGATATTATATTCAAGCTATTTTCGGGAAAATTAAAAAAGTTCACTAACAGGAATGTATGTTTATTATAAGAGAAAAAATCTTTTCTTTTATTAGTTTAACCTTATAGCATCTAAATATTTGTACTATGGTACGTTTTTGTAAATATTATTCATTGTGTTGACCAGCTATCCTACATGTCTTAATTCATTCACATTATACATCACCCTGTTCATACGCACACTATCGGTTTGTGTTCACAAAAATTCCGGATAAAATGTCAATGAATCCGGAGTCAAAAACACTTGAGGTAGGTAGTTTGACATCCGAATTCAACTATCAGATTAATATATGTGATGACGCAAATGCGTATTCTCATACAGAGTATCCGTGTGTGTGCTTTCTATTTACTATTTCTTGCGCAAAAAAAAATATCACGTTCATGCATGAATATTGACGTATCTAAATTCAGGACACAGCGGTACATTTTGTAAGAGCTTAACATGTGACTTTCAAGCACGGCCATCATTGCTTACGGTATTCTGACCTCTGGCTCCTTTGTTTTCTTTTTTTGAGTCACTGTCCTTTTATAAACTTTGACATTTTCGAAATGTCAAGGATTTTCTACCCAAGGAATATATTACTTAACTTTGTACTTAATTTGGCCTTTTTAACTATTTTTATTCGAGCGTCACTGATGATTCTTTGTAGACTTAACTCGCGTCTGGTGTACAACATGTTAATCCTGGTATCTTTTTATATCTACATGTCTTTTTTATATAAATTGGTTCTTTTGAGAGTATATACATAAAACTTCTGAAAATAAGATATTTTCAAAACTAAGTTTCCTGTAGAATATTTTGATAAGTAAAATCAGGAAATCCTTAAGATTTGAGATGTTTTGTGAGACCAAAATAAGTCTCTTCATAAGAGGTCCAAATGAAGCTGGTGTGTTACTCTCAAGACAAATATACGAAACCTTCTTATAAGTTGTGTTACGCCAGAAAAATCGACTTTTAATTGTAGCCAACAAAAGACACAAATCAATAATAAGATTTAACAAGATTTATTATACACAAGGTTACAAGAAGTATTACACAAAAAGAAATGTCAACTTACCTGTCAAAATATATGTCCAATCTTTTATCTTTTCTTTATCCGGAAATCTTCTCGGAATCCACAGAATATTATATCCAATAGGTCACAATCTAGTATGATGTAGTTTGTAAATAAAAGTGTCAATCCAACTGCTGAGAATGTTGATGTCTAACGATGTCTAAGTCTATCTATGTCTATGTCTAAATCTCTATATTTAACTAACGTTTGGGTCTGAAATTTAAATACTCAAACGGAAATTTGTAGACAACGCTAGAAATATAAATTACGCATCTTTTGTTATGATCATTCTGGAAACGTTATGTAAGTGAAATAGAAAGTTCTAATCATTCCATTAGTATCAATGATTGTTCCAGTGATTTCTAAACTGCATAGTTGTAACACAATGTATTTTATTTTGTACACAATATATATAATAGGCCACACAAAACAAATTAGGCCAACTAAATAAATATGATAGTTACAATATCATAACACCTCCCCCCTTTAAAAAAGTTTGAGTGTAACAAAACTTTTCATGAATAATATGTACAAAATACATAGTATATACAAAGTATTTCAATAAGTTCTAGATAAAGCATCTGCTATTACATTATCTTTACCTTTAATATGTTTTACAATAACATCATATTCCTGTAACAATAAACTCCACCTAGTCAATCTCTGGTTCTTGTTTCTCATTTTATGTATGAAGGTGAGAGGATTATGATCAGTATAAACAAGAATAGAATGCACAGTGGGATTTAAATATACATCAAAATGTTGAAGTGCAGACAACAGTGCAAAACACTCTTTTCAATAGTTGAATAATTTTTCTGATGTTTATCTAATTTCTTCGAAAAATATGATATAGGTTTTCAACATTATCATCTGTTTCCTGATATAAAACAGCTCCAACTCCTACATCGCTTGCATCAACGGCAAGTTTAAATTGTTTTCAAAGTCTGGAGTGATCAGAACTGGACTATTAATTAAAAGTGATTTGCTATTTTCAAAAGCGTTTTGACAATTATCACTCCAGATGAATTTACAACAGTAGCAAAATTTGAACAAAATTCTCCGTAAAATCCAATCATGTCTAAATATCTCATAAGTTGTTTTCTATTTGAAGGAGGAGGAAATTTGGTAATTGCATCCACTTTAGCCGTAATAGGTTTCACTTGACCTTGGCCAACTGTGTGCCCTAAATAATCAACAGTGGCCTGGCAAAATTCACTTTTACCAAGATTAACAGTCAAATTTGATTGTGACAATCTATCAAAAGTATCATATAAATGTGTTAAATGCTCTTCCCAGCTATCACTACATACAATAAGATCATCAATATAAGCATAACAACAGTCTAAATCTTTTATAACATTATTGATCATTCTTTGAAATGTAGCTGGAGCACTTTTCATGCCAAACGGCATTACAGTATATTGAAATAAGCCATCTGGTGTGATATTTCTCGAGCTCTCTGTGTCTATGGGACTTGCCAGTAACCTTTCAATAAATCAAATTTGCTCACAAATTTTGCTTGCCCAATATTATCAATGCAATCGTCTATCCTTGGAATCGGATAGGAATCAGATTTTGAAACAGAATTTACTTTTCTGAAATCAGTTACGAAACGAAAGGTTTTATCTGGTTTGGGCACAAGCAGACAGGGAGAGCTCCATTCACTGTTACTCGGCTCAATAATATCATTGTCAAGCATATATTTAATTTCTTGTCTCATAAATTCAAGTTTGAGTGGATTGAGCCGGTAAGGATGTTGCTTAATTGGAGAAGCATCACCAACATCGACATCATGAAAACAGCAGTGGTTTTGTTTGGCACATCTGGAAAAAGATTTTAAAAGAAAATACCAAAGCTTTTAATTTTCTCTACGATCAAAAGACAGATGTGCAAGTTTTGAATTTAAATTTGACAAAATTTCTGAATTTTTCAATCTAACTGTCTCTTCCATAGTTTTAGAACTAAAAGGTGGTTCAATTGTATCTGGTTTGTCATGATTGTTCTCCAATTTAACCATGGCTAAAGTGGCAACTGGTTTACTCTCACCTTCATTAGTACGCTCAAAATATGGTTTTAACATATTAATGTGACACACTCTATTTTGTTTACGCCGACCTGGTGTTTTTACAATATAATTCAAATCATTAATTTTACTCTCTATGGTATAAGGACCACAATATTTAGCTTGTAATGGATGTCCAGGGACTGGCAAAAATACAAGTACCTTATCACCAGGCTCAAAAAATCTGTCCCTGGCATCTTTATCATACCATATTTTCATCATATTCTGAACAGTTTTTAAATTGTTCTGAGCAATTTGACAAGCAGTATACAATTTTTCTTTAAATCTAGATACATAGTCTAGAAGATCCAAGTCAGTGTGTTCAGTAAGCCATTTTTCCTTAATCAATTTTAAAGGTCCCCTTACAATATGACCAAATACCAAATCAAAGGGACTAAAACCAAGGGATTCTTGAACAGCCTCTCTGACCGCAAAAAGTAAAAAGTGAACACCATCATCCCAATCCCTGTCAAATTGAAGACAAAAAGTTCTGATCATGTTCTTCAATGTTTGATGAAAACGTTCTAAGGCACCTTGAGATTCTGGATGATAAGCACTTGACCTATACTGAGCAATCCCTAACTGGTACACGACTTGCTGAAATAAACCTGACATGAAATTTGAACCCTGGTCGGACTGTATAGACTTTGGAAGTCCTACTAGCGTGAAAAATTTGATCAGAGCTTTGACAATACTAGGTGTCTTGATATTCCTTAACGGAATAGCCCCAGGAAAACGAGTGGAGGTACACATGATTTTCAATAAATACGCATTTCCGGTCTTGGTCTTCGGTACAGGTCCAACGCAATCAATGAGTACTCGGCTGAAAGGTTCTTCAAAGGCTGGAATAGGCAGAAGTGGTGCTGGTGGTATTTTCTGGTTAGGCTTACCAACAACCTGGCATATATGGCATGATTTGCCGTATTCTGCGACATCATTTCTAAGTCTGGGCCAGTAGAAATGCTGCAAGATCTTCAGGCAAGTCTTCCTTATACCTAAGTGTCCAGCCAAAGGGGTGTCATGGGCAAGACCAATAATGTCTTGCCTATAGACTTTAGGCACCACCACTTGGTATACCACTCACCATTCCTCCTCTGGGGTAGCATCAGGGGGCCTCCACTTTCTCATTAAAATGCCGTCTTGATGGTAATAGCATTCGGCCACTTTGTCTGCTTCCTCCTGTGGTTGAGCCCTCTTGCTGAGCTGAAGAACCTCAGGGTCTTTATTTTGCTCTTCGACAAATTTCCTTCGGTCTAATGAATGGCTGTTTATGTCTGGCCAAGGCATAATTACATTCTTGCTAATACTAGGTGGTCTTATCACGGCCTTTTCTGAGCTACCGGGACCTTCAATGTCGGCTAGGAAAGTGTCAGAAAGGTCCATGTAATCAAACTGGTCTTCTTGCAAATCCTCATTTTGTTGTTTTCTAGCCATCGCCCTAGTAACGACACAAGCTGGATACAGTTCAGCATCATCTTCAGGTGGTTTAACATCCACCACCGGTTCACTGGTAACAATTGGTTCAGCAACCACTTTGTTCTTAGCTAGATCATTTCCTAGCAATAATGAAACACCCTCAACAGGGAGATTAGGACGAACACCCACAACAACTGGTCCAGTAATCAAATCTGACTTCAGATAAATACGATGGAGGGGAACGTCTATACAACCTAACTCCACACCTTGTAACAAAACGGAGGCACCAACAGAAGTCTCCTCGGACAAAGGCAACACATTTTCTAAGAATAAAGACTGAGAAGCTCCAGTGTCCCGTAAAATCTTAATAGGCTGAGGAGTAGTATTATCAACAATAGAAACAAACCCATCAGACATAAAGGGTTTATAATCCTCCATGTAATCACAAAAACTGGACTTAAAAGCCTGACTCGCAGGACATTCCAACGTATTCGCAACACGGGGTGTCATACAAGCACTGGTCTTGGGCTTATTATCTCTTTCATTCTTCTTCTGGAGTCTAAAACAATCAGCCATCAGGTGACCATTCTTCTTACAATAAGCACAAGTCAGTGACTTCTTCTCAAAAGTATCAAATTTCGGACTAGACATATTATAACTAGACCGACTCTTATTCTGTGCAACAGGCTTACTATCAGTACGCTCAGTGCTTTGATTCTTGTAATTTCCACTCGAAGTATTAAAATTTTGACCTTTGAAACTTCTCTTATGTGAAAGGGTATAATTATCGGAAATAACAGCTGCATCTTGTAATGTCTCAACAGTTTTGTCATCTAAATGTGTTTTTAAGTCTAAATGAACACATTGCTTGAACTCTTCTCATAACATCAGTTGTCTTAGGTTCTTAAAATTGTTATCTATTTTCTTTGACGTAAGCCATTTATCAAATAGGTCTTCCTTTTCCCTAGCAAATTCAACATAGGTTTGTGAATCAAACTTTTTATAAGACCTAAATTTCTGTCTATATGCTTCTGGCACTAGCTCATAAGCTTTCAAAACCTTTTTTTTTAACCTTGTCATAATCAGAACTATTTTCTGATGAAAGTGCTGAGTAAATTTCAGCGGCCTTGCCCTCAAAAACACTTTGCAGCATTGTAGTCAAAAAAGGCTTCGACCATTTCAAATTTTGAGCAATTTTCTCAAACTGTGGAAAAAATTTATCAACTGTTTTTTCACAAAATTTGGGAACCAAACGTATATTTTTTGCTGCATCAAAATTAAAATGTTCTGATTTTGATTGGAATTTAGTGCTGCTTTCTTCTTTTGCCATTTCAATTTTCATTTCTCCATCTCTAACCTTTACTTCATTTCAAGTTCTGCCTGTTTTAATTTAAATTCATCTTCTTTTTCTTTTCTTTTCTCTATCTCTAACCTTTCTTTCATTTCAAGTTCTGCTTTCTTTTCTTCTTTTTCTTTTTCTTTTTCCAATTGTTTTAATTTAAATTCATGTTCTAACTCAAACTGTTTTAATTTGATAGCATCAACATTTTCGACCTTAAGTTCAAGCGCCTCTTCACCAAAAATTTCTGCATCAACTAATTTGTCAATTACCAAATTTTTTATTATTTGTTTTGCCATAGATACTCTAAAATCTATTTGTAGATGTTTAGCAAGCAACACTAATTCTTCTTTTTTTAGTTTATCAAAACCCTCTAGGTCTGGCGTTTTCAAAAATTTACCGGCATCAAATGCCATTTTGTAGAATTTTGTTGGCTAGTTCTAATAAAAATACTGAACAAATACTTAATAAGATATTAACGTTATCCCGGACTTGAGCCCCCAATTTCTGTTACGCCAGAAAAATCGACTTTTAATTGTAGCCAACAAAAGACACAAATCAATAATAAAATTTAACAAGATTTATTATACACAAGTTTACAAGAAGTATTACACAAAAAGAAATGTCAACTTAACTGTCAAAATATATGTCCAATCTTTTATCTTTTCTTTATCCGGAAATCTTCTCGGAATCCACAGAATATTATATCCAATAGGTCACAATCTAGTATGATGTAGTTTTTAAATAAAAGTGTCAATCCAGCTGCTGAGAATGTTGATGTCTAACGATGTCTAAGTCTATCTATGTCTATGTCTAAATCTCTATATTCAACTAACGTTTGGGTCTGCATTTAAATACTCAAACGGAAATTTGTAGACAACGCTAGAAATATAAATTACGCATCTTTTGTTATGATCATTCTGGAAACGTTATGTAAGTGAAATAGAAAGTTCTAATCATTCCATTAGTATCAATGATTGTTCCAGTGATTTCTAAACTGCATAGTTGTAACACAATGTATTTTATTTTGTACACAATATATATAATAGGCCACACAAAACAAATTAGGCCAACTAAATAAATATGATAGTTACAATATCATAACAGTTGCATGCCATAGGGTTTCTCTTCACACGTAAAATCATTTAATGGACTTTAAATTTATCTATACAACATCTACCATGAGTACAGACAACTTCAGTAACGAGTTGATAATATGAAGGCATCCATGCAGGAAACAAAATATAAAGATATGATAGATAAAATAAATGCATCAAGATTACAAAGCAAACTGAGTGCTAGCTAAATTTAAATTTAGATTGACCAAGTTTGTGCAATTTTGCATTATACATCCGGTTTGTAGAAACTGGGATATGCAATGGGATTATGAAAAAATGATGTGCAATCCCAAGTAATAAATGCAATAGTCGAGCTTTAAAATGTATATTCAAATGGTAGCTGTATATACACTTTTCTATTCACTACTACCCAACATTGCTTTCAGCTGACTTGTGCAAGAATATACACACTATTACATATTTTTAATAAAGGTAGTTTAACTTCATCAATATCTTCTTCTATTCACAGTCAATTATTTCAATTGAAAAGCAAACACAAATTCAGCAACTATCTTTGTGACAAGTCAGCGGTCTTGGGTCTTGGGTTCACGTATTGCTTTTCTTTTTTTAAAGAAAGCAACTTGTTTATCCATCACCTTTCGCTTATCAGATATAGAAGATAGGGATGCAATAATAACACCACTTTTCCCCTCTCTAAATGACCTCTTGCGTTCAGCTGAAACAACTTTTATATCTTTTAAGTGAAGCCCATCACGGATTAGACCATTATATCCGCGTATGACTTTTCCATACATTCAACTTTTTCGGTGACACCTTTAAGTTCCGTCTGAAACTGTTTTTGTACCTTTTGTACTTCAATGGTAACTTTCTTGTCAATCATATTTGCTATTTGATTAGGTATATAGGTACGATTGTATCCTATTCACTCCTTTTGGGGTTCATGCGATTTCTTCAGTTTTTCTTTGTAACCTTAAGCTTGGTTTGCCTATTCTTAATTGATATACGAGATTTTAGCATCGATAAATTACTGGCACCTAAATTTCCAACCTCTTTTCGGAAGTATCAGAAATATATGTCTTATCTGTTCTCAACCAGTTCGCAGGTAGAACTGTCCGGTTCAGTTTTAGGGTAGAATTGCCCTAATCGGTTATAGGGTAAAATTGATCACAGTAGTTCTAGGTATCTGTAGAACTGTCAAAATCTGTTAAAGTATAGACCTGTACGAGCGTGTTCCATAAGGGAATAGTTCTATATGACGTAAATTAGAACAGCTATTTGTAAGACACTCCTCAGAACATGAAGGAGAACTGTTCTAAAGAGAATTTCTGGCAGAATGTATGAGAGGTTCGAACTGGTCCGAATTGTACATGTATAATATGAGAAACGAAAGATTACGCTTTAAAGAAGTTTAAAGAAGTATAATTGTAAAGCGAGACCAAGTATACAAGCAATAACATATGCTGAAATATCTATCCTTTAAAGAATTTAGAACAAAATATATCCTTTAACTTCACGTTTACCATAATCAAGCTTCAAATAAAGGATACTTTGTCTGCTTCATTTATTTATTATTATCGGTAATTGCTGCTTATATATCTTATCTGCATGTTCTGTGTTTTAATGTTATGCATATGTTATTTATATTCAGTAAAAAGCTCTTTAGAGCTTATGTTTGTATTGTTATATGTGAACCGAATCAAAATAAAACTTTCGTATTCTTATTCGTATTGTTGACTTTCATATAGAAATTTACACTGCGGATCTGTTCAGAAATAAATTATACGACAAATAAGCTCATATCAGTTTTCCAATTGCGAACTTTCTATTTCTAAGTAGCAACATTCCAACAGTAATTGCATACGAAGTATATATCTCCCTGTTATTACGATACTCCATAAAAGCTACTGAACTAAATTTCAAGTGATCTCTTTGAAAGTTTTTCGGATGCCATCCTAATTTGGTTGTTCGTTATTGAATATTTGTGTCGCAGATGGCCACGGGTAGATTCCAGTCTTGTTCAACATGTGGCACCCGTCGTGCTGATCATGGCAATTTGAGTACAAATTCGATGATAAGTTTTATTCAGTGATGTCAACATTAAAGGAAAGAGGTTGACATTTATTGTTGACATGAAGAATGACCTTTAGTTACATGTACTCTATCTAAAGTTATATTGTGTCGTTTTATTTGGATCCTTGTTCGTCAATGTATTTTATTGGGTAGTTTCAGTTTCATAATATCCATGTTGAAATAACACAATGAAAACAAAGAACAACACAAAGTCTTGAATAAATTTCACGATGTAATCTGTAATAAAGTGTACATCAGTTTAATATAATAATCCTTAACAAATGTTGTTAAATAGATCTCTCTGGCATCCCTTGTTATACCAAATTACAGGCGATACCAGACAGTGACGGTTCCAAAGATCAGGTACCTGGCGGTTCCAAAGAGATACCGAACGGTGAAATAATGTACCTAAGACATCGTTCAAATGTAAAAGATACCGGTCGGTACCCTATTGAAATGTATTTTAAACTGAAAATATAAATATAAAGACATGTTACGCAATGTGAAAATTAAACTACTAAAACTAAAATCGCTACAATATTTAAATTGTCCTGATATAAAGAATAATCAATAAAAGAAGCAGACTGAATAATCTGTAATTATCTCATGGCAATACTTTACTGTTTCAGTGTATCGTCACTCATTACCTCAGGGTAATACTTTACTGTGTCAGTGTATCGTCACTCATTACCTCAGGGTAATACTTTACTGTGTCAGTGTATCGTCACCATTACCTCAGGGTAATACTTTACTGTGTCAGTGTATCGTCACTCATTACCTCAGGGTAATACTTTACTGTGTCAGTGTATCGTCACTCATTACCTCAGGGTAATACTTTACTGTGTCAGTGTATCGTCACTCATTACCTCAGGGTAATACTTTACTGTGTCAGTGTATCGTCACTCATTACCTCATGACATTACGTTACTGTGTCAATATATCGTTACTCATAACCTCATGGCAATACTTCACTGTGTCAGTGTATCATCACTCATTCCCTCATGACATTGCTTTACTTTCTCGGTGTATCGTCACCTATTACCTCATGGCATTACTTCACTGTGTCAGTGTATCGTCACTCATTACCTCATGGCATTACTTCACTGTGTCAATTTATCGTCACTCATTACCTCATTGCATTACTTCATTGTGTCAAGTATCGTTACTTATTACCTCATGGCAATACTTTAATGTGTCAGTGTATCAATACTCATGACATTACATTACCATCACTGTGACAGTGTATCGTCACTTATTACCTCATGGCATTACTTTACTGTGTCAATTTATCGTCACTCATTACCTCATTGCATTACTTCACTGTGTCAATGTATCGTTACTTATTACCTCATGGCAATACTTTACTGTGTCAGTGTATCGCTACTCATGACATTACATTACCATTACTGTGACAGTGTATCGTCACTTTTTACCTCATGGCATTACTTTACTGTGTCAGTGTATCGTTACTCACCCGATTTATTTCTATGTATGATGTATTATAAATTTTTACTGTCGCAGTCAGTAATAATTTCGCTTTGTGACCTATTTTTAAAGGACGCTTAACTATGGAAACGGCATGCATGATGTCATAAATCTTTACTCTGATTGGAAGAAGTTACGGAATCGAACAAATACTGACAAAAAAAAAAAAAGATATACACTACAATAAAAAGAAAAGATTACATTTTTTACAATATTTGTGGTATTTTTCTTGTCTCTTTTTGTCATATAGCTCATTATGCATTTAAAAAAGCACATGTTTTTTATTTGAGCGCTATAAGTTAAAAAAAAAAAAAGAAAAAAAAGAGCGCTTTAAACTCATCATAAATAACAGTTTTTGAACAATCTAATCGGTCTATGTTAGTTAACTTATCCTGGAAATGTAAGGTGACCCTAATTGATGTTTATAACGTGTTGTTTTCATTTTACAGCACTGGGTCGATACCTCTGTTGGTGGACTATCAGTCCAAAGGGGTATAATCAGCTCAGTAGTCAGTACATCGGTAATGAAATGATTTATAGCAATCCTTTCTAAAATAGTTCGTTGATAAATTTTGAAATAATTAAGAAACCAAGGTTTCAACTCCCTCAGGCAAAGTTGACCTTAGATGGATTTTGGCTATTTTTGAAATCCTTTTTCGTTATATAGCTAGCTCTTCACCTGTTTCGGTCTTATACATTCTTGCCTTTCAAACATTTGGCTTTGAGCGTTCTTGATGAAGGTAAATCCAGAAAAGCACTTCGGACACATGAAATATATAACGCGTTGTTTTCATTTTTTATTGAACAATCTAATCGGTATATGTTAGTTTTCTCATTCTGGAAATGTAAGATGATCCTTCTTGACCCAAACGGCGTCAGGAGTTTAAGTCAACAGGTAACTGAACTGTGCAGTATAATTTATATTTTGAGCGCCACTGATGAGTTTCAGGCACTACTAGACAAAAGGCGCTTTTGGCAAACCAAATATAAGCCTTGCGTGTTTGATTGGTCAATGATTGAATAACTGTTTTACATATGGCGTCAATGATGTATATACATGGAGATATATCACATTTTGTCAGTCCACGAATTAAGTTCTTTTTTCCTTTACTTACATACATTCTATGTAGTTATACAAAGTTGTCTATTTCATAATGTTTGATTGTGCTCTGTTGAATTTATCTCTGGAAGTTTAAATGCTACATATACCATATACGATAGATATTCAGATGCAGTTAAGCTAGTTCTAAACATGTTTACTTATACAAATCAGAAATAATGAACTACCTATGTTTCGCCTTTCTCATAATAATGACCATAGGTTCTCTCTCTCTCTCTCTCTCTCTCTCTCTCTCTCTCTCTCTCTCTCTCTCTCTCTCTCTCTCTCTCAAAACATGTATAAGTATTATAATGATAATATTTCTTTCACATAATAAACATAATTAAAGTAACTAATAAGGAGGGAATTATCGTTATAGATAGATTGCTCTTGGACCAGAAGCATAATTGACTGCAGCATTAATATTGCCATCGCTTGTGCCTATGTGAATATAGATTTTTACTTAAAGATTTCATTTTCAATTTGTTATTAAAACTTCTGCCCTCTGTCTGTGAAAAGTTATTAACGCAAACAGAACATTAAACTTAGTAGATATTTCTCCTCGAAAGTTTGTCTAAGTATTTGATGGGATAAACGATATGTCACTAGAACCATTATCTCCCATATGGTAAACGAAAACTTCGTTCAAACATTGTCTTTTGAAAACAAATAAGTACATTACTGATCCTTACTTCACACTAAGGATCTAGTTTTCTTAATCGATACTAGAACACACCCGCGACATCGCGTGTCCGTGACTGAACTAAAGTACCTACGCCTTATTTTTAGCCTGGATTTGACGTATTCGTTATCATTTGACAAAGTCATGCTGATTATAAGGTGCACAGTTTTCTCGGCTTTCAAAATCCTTCTGTTTGAATCTGTCCTGGTTTTTCTTACTACACTCGGAAAGTACTTGTAGATATATTTTTTTAGTCAATGATTGAATTTAGAAGTGTCAATTCTACTTCCATCTGCAAAATAAATTTCTTCAACACAGCGAGAAAATCCCGCACCCGGAGGCGGGCTTCAGCTGGCCCCTAAACAAAAATGTGTACTAGTTCAATGAAAATGGACGTCATACTAAACTCCAAAACATATAAATGAACTAAAATTAAAAAAAACATACAAGACTAACAAAGGCCAGAGGCTCCTGACTTGGGACAGGCGCAAAAATGCGGCGGGGTTAAACATGTTTTGTGAGATCTCAACCCTCCCCTATACATCTAGCTAATGTAGAATAAACAACGACGAATAATGACGAAGTTCAGTTGTGATTATGACTCGTGTATATAGCAAATCCCAAATATACCGTTTGATGGTGAGCCTGCCAGAGGCGGAACGTACAGATTAGGTAACTGGTAACGGGTACTATTGGTATCGGTATCGGATTCGACCTTGAACGTGTTAATTAGTGGTAATATTAATTATGTGGATTCAGGAAAACAGAAGGGCCTGAAATGGTGTAATTTCTATATTACTTATACATAAAGTTGAATTCCTTGATTCGTCGTTTTTATGCCATGCCGGTTAACAAATTGGACCTTGTTATTTTAGTAGTATAGAACGGCTTCTGTGAAAAAAATACAACATCATGCATAACTTCAATAAATGGATCTATTAATAATATAAATCATACTGAAAATTTTGAAGGAGATTTCTTATACTTAAAAAAAGGTAAATATAAAAACCAATTACTAATATTTAAATCATTTTGAAAACATTTATATTTTCTAGATCAATGTCAAGTCGGTGTGTCGGAAGAGGTGTTGTGTCATCCTGGAGATAATTATGCACCAATTTGTAGTCAAACAACAATTGACTCCTCAACAATAAAGCAAGGCACAACTGAACCCTCCACAACGGACACAGGCTTCAATACTCAATCATCTCTTATGCAAACAACAACAAAAGAAACAACAATTGAAGCCTCCACAACGGACACAAGCTTGAATACTCAATCAACTCCTATTGAAACAACAACAAAAGAAACCACAACTGAAGACTCCACAACGGACACAAGCTTCTATACTCAATCAACTCCTATTCAAACAACAACAAATCAAGGCACAACCGAAGACTCAACAACGGACACAAACTTCTATACTCAATCAACTCCCATTCAAACAACAACAAAGCAAGGCACAACCGAAGCCTCCACAACGGACACCAGCTGGAATACTCAATCAACTCCTATTCAAACATCAACAAAAGAAACCACAACTGAACCCTCCACAACGGACACTAGCTTCTATCCTCAATCAACTCCTATTCAGACAACAACAAAACAAGGCACAACTGAAGCCTCCACAACGGACACAAGCTTGAATACTCAAACAACTCCTATTCAAACAACAACAAAAGACACCACAACTGAAGCCTCCACAACGGACACAACCTTGGATACTAAATCAACTCCTATTCAAAAAACAACAAAAGAAACCACAACTGAACCCTTCACAACAGACAACAGCTTCAGTACTCAATCAACTCCTATTCAAACAACAACAAAAGAAGCAACAACCGAACCCTCCACATTGGACACAAGCTTCAATACTCGATCAACTCCTATTGAAACAACATCAAAAGAAACTACAACTCAAGCCTTCACAACGGACACAAGCTTCTATACTCAATCAACTCCTATTCAAACAACAACAAAACAAGACACAACTGAACCCTCCACATTGGACACAAGCTTCAATACTCGATCAACTCCTATTGAAACAACAACAAAAGAAACCACAACTGAAACCTCCACAACGGACACAAGCTTGAATACTCAATCAACTTCTATTCAGACAACAACAAAACAAAGCACAACTGAACCCTCCACATCGGACACAAGCTTCAATACTCGATCAACTCCTATTCAAACAACAACAAAAGAAACCACAACTGAAGCCTTCACAACGGACACCAGTTTGAAAACTCAATCAATACATATGCAAACAACAACCATTGATTCTTCATCAACAAAACAAGACACAACCGAAGCCTCCACAACGGACACAAGCTTCAATACTCAATCAACTCCTATTCAGACAACAACCAAAGAAACCACAACTGAAGCCACCACAACGGACACAAGCTTCAATACTCAATCAACTTATATTCAAACAACAACAAAAGAAACCACAACTGAAGCCTCAACAACGGACACAAGCTTGAATACTCAAACGACTCCTATTCAAACAACAACAAAAGAGACCACAACTGAAGCCTCCACAACGGACACAAGTTTGGATACTCAATCAACTCTTATTAAAGAAACAACAAAAGAAACCACAACTGAACCCTTCACAACGGACACAAGCTTCAATACTCAATCAACTCCTATTCAAAAAACAACAAAAGAAGCCACAACTGTATCCTCCACAACGTACACTAGCTTCAATACTCAATCAACTCCTATTCAAACAACAACAAAAGAAGCAACAACTGAACCCTCCACATTGGACACAAGCTTTAATACTCGATCAACTCATATTGAAACAACAACAAAAGAAACCACAACTAAAGCCTTCACAACGGACACAAGCTTCTATACTCAATCAACTCCTATTCAAACAACAACAAAACAAGACACAACCGAAGCCTCCACAAAGGACACAAGCTTGAATACTCAATCAACTCCTATTCAGACAACAATAAAAGAAACCACAACTGAAGCCTCCACAACGGACACAAGCTTGAATACTCAATCAACTTCTATTCAGACAACAACAAAACAAAGCACAACTGAACCCTCCACATCGGACACAAGCTACAATACTCAACCAACTCCTATTCAAACAACAACAAAAGAAACCACAACTGAAGACTTCACAACGGACACCAGTTTGAAAACTCAATCAATACATATGCAAACAACAACCATTGATTCTTCATCAACAAAACAAGACACAACCGAAGCCTCCACAACGGACACAAGCTTCAATACTCAATCAACTCCTATTCGGACAACAACCAAAGAAACCACAACTGAAGCCACCACGACGGACACAAGCTTCAATACTCAATCAACTCCTATTCAAACAACAACAAAAGAAATCACAACTGATGCCTCCACAACGAACACAAGCTTCAATACTCGATCAACTCCTATTCAAATAACAACAAAAGAAACCACAACTGAAGCCTCCACAACGGACACAAGCTTCAATACTCAATCAACTCCTATTCAAACAACAACAAAAGAAGTCACAACTGAACCCTCCACATCAGACACAAGCTTCAATACTCGATCAACTCCTATTCAAACAACAACAAAAGAAACCACAACTGAACCCTCCACAACGGACACAAGCTTCTATCCTCAATCAACTCCTATTCAAACAACAACAAAAGAAGTCACAACTGAACCCTCCACATCGGACACAAGCTTCAATACTCGATCAACTCCTATTCAAACAACAACAGAAGAAACCACAACTGAAGCCTCCACAATGGACACAAGCTTCAATACTCAATCAACTCCTATTCGAACAACAACAACAGAAGTCACAACTGAACCCTCCACAACGGACACAAGCTTGAATACTCAATCAACTCCTATTCAGACAACAACAAAAGAAACCACAACTGAAGCCTTCAAAACAGACACAAGCTTGAATACTCAACCAACTCCTATTCAAACAACAACAAAAGAAACCACAACTGAAGCCTTCACAACGGACACAAGCTTCTTTACTCAATCAACTCCTATTCAGACAACAACAAAACAACGTACAACTAAAGCGCAAACAACATACACAAGCTTTATTAGTCAATCTACGCCAGGTGTTCTATCAACGATTCATTATAACGGAGGTAGTAGTAATTTAACGACAGGATCTGGTTGTTTGTGTCCTTGTATTCCCTTTAACTCAACACATGCAAATCTCGATTCAATCCAAGAATATTTGAATATTTTGAAGAATGCAATTGCTATCGATCCAAAAGAGACAAGCATGTTCAAGGCCGGGAAGGTGTCAGCAAAGGATGATAGAAAATCTTCAAAGTACATTGGTTTTGTTGGAGTTTTAGTTATGTGTTTAGTACCCGGATGTCTTTTACTTTCGGATATCGCAGGCCATCTTATTCGAACAAAGGCATCACATTAAACATGTCAAAATTGACAATTGTTTTTATTTCAAATATTGAATTAATATTTAATCTTGATAGTTGATATTGAGACTGCGAATTAAAGAAAATGTTATTAAAAGGTTTAAGTTTCAGCATTATGCAGTTGGCAATGTTGCATTTTGTAAGTTCGAATTATCCAGGCAAACATAAGACAGTATAATTTTGTGCGTGTCCGAATTTACCTCATGAAGGCCCTTTTGGATTGACTGTTACTGGAAATTTCCTTTTATACCGTTGAGTCTTTTATAGACGAAACGTGCGTGTAACGAACAAAATGTTAATCCTGGTATCTATGATGAGTTAAATTATTTTCTGAATCTGTTTGTAATTATCTTAGTCATTTTATCTTGACGGCCCGGCATTACAAAATGTAAAACAGTTCAAACGACCTGATTTATGACAAAAACAATTAACGGTGACAAAATATAACAGACCGCAACCAAAGATAACCCCTAAAGTATAGGCTCCTATCTTGGCTCAGACAATACAGAATGTGAAGGGGCTTAAACGTGTTTTCGAACGCTAAACCCCCCTCCTAACCCGGGACAGTGGTGAAATAGCACAACATAAGAACGAACTGTATTGGAAATGACTTTACACATCAGATTTGCACAAAACTCAAAAAAAAAAAAACTTACATAAAGACAACAGACACAAAGTACTCGTAAGAGTATACGAATTTACTGAAGGCTAGTTTGAAGCCAGTTTATTTTTTGTCTTATAGTATCTAAATGTCTTTTTATTTCAAAGCTTTTTTATGATGTACATGTACATTTATGTCTGTGTTTATGTGTGTCTGTCTGCTTATTTGTGTTAAAATGATTTGTTTTATTTTTCATTAAATGTGTTTTTATGTTCTCCCAAGCGAAGTACTTTTAATTTTGTAACAAAGATTAGATGTAGAGAAATATACCTCTTTCTTCTTTCTGTGTCTTCTTCCTTTGGTAATAAGCACATCAACTTCGTTATTTTCGGAGCGATCTTCTGTCACCTATTGGTTCCTACAGTTAAAAAGTCTACACCTGATTTTATGATATATGGAGAATTGGGCAGATATCCTGTGGAAATCGATATAAAACTCTGTATAATTAACTACTGGACAAAACTATTGTCTGGAAAAGAAGAAAAACTTTTTGCAATTCTATATAAGTGCTTATTGTATAAATATAAAAATGATAAACTTGGTTAAAAATGTTAAATCCATTCTTGATGAATCTGTTTGTCATTTGTGTGGGATACCCAATATTTTGTAAGTGATACATGGCTATATACTATTGTTTAACAAAATCTTGTTGTTCAATTTAAACAGAAATGGCACACTAATGTGCTACAATCACCAAAAGCTCTAAACTATTGTATAAATTTAAAACAAACTGTGAATTTGAATATTATTTTAAAAATTAAGATGATAGAAATATTATTACATTATGTAGGTTGAGAACAAGAAATCATAGATTTCCTATTGAGACTGGTAAATGACAAAATATTGCAAGAGAAGATAGAAAATGCTAACTTTGTAACTGTGGAGACATCGGAGATGAATTACATTATATTTTTACATGTTCTGTATTTAAAGATGGTCGTAAACAGTTATTGAGAAAATATATACAAATCAACCAAATTCATCGAAATTTAATGAACTGATGCATAGTAAAAAACAACTTGTGTTAATTGATAAAACTAATCAATATGCATGTAGGCTCTCCTGGGTAAATCGTGTACTTGATACCATTTAATCTGTATACTGTAATTTATGATGTTTGCCTCTGTCTTGCTTTCGTATAACTTTGGAATGTCTGTACATATACATTATGTAATATTTATTGTGTGTATCTCTATACCAATGTAATTTGGTTTGTTGAGAAATAAAGATATATATACAGTTTGGTTATAAGACATACTTTTATTGTAAAAGAGCGGCAAAAGACAATCAAACTCATAAGTCGAAAATAAACTGACAACGCCATGGCTAAAAAAGAAAAAGACCAACAGACAAACATTTATGACACAAAACACAACATAGAAAACTAAAGGCTGAGCAATACGAACCCCACAAAAAACTGGGGGTGATCTCAGGAGCTCCGGAAGGGTAAGCAGATTCTGATCCACATGTAAATGGACTTATGTAATAAGGTCGACAGTAAAAGGGTAAATTACATTTAGGTGAACACAAGTCTTAAAGTTTTATACAAAATGTGCATTCTAATACATAGAATCTAGAGAATCACATAAATATATATTGAACTTCAATTCAGTTTTGATAAATTGATCGAGGGAATCAGTTTCATTTTTAGGATGTAAACTTCAGTGATTTGGGTGCCTCAGTGGCCGGATAGTCAAAGTAAAGGGGCGACCATTTGATATTGTGGTGGGGCGAGGAGGATTTGGCAGATATGATATAACCAAAGTCCTTGAAATGGGGTTTAATACCCCCAACAGATGGCATGATAAAAAATGTGAACAACTGCACTCAACGTACGGCCTTCAATAATGAGTAAAATTAATACTGTAATCTGTAAAAGGCCCCATGCAAAAAAATTACGAAACTTTATTATACACGTTACTGTTTTTATGTAAGATGCTTAGCCTATGAATTTCCATATTGAAGTTTTTCAGTGATATCGATTCTCCAGCTGTCAGGAACAAAATGGTACATTAGAACAGATTGGTCATTGGATCATATAAAGGCGGAATATTTCTTTAGAAAATCAATAAGGATCGTTCATCTAGTAAAAGATTTGACACTGTCATGAAGGCAGGGAAAAAATATATTGCAATCCTTATAATTCGTCTAATTCAGAATGAACACTCTTTGTACAACTTTGCCCCCAGCAGAACTATAGAAAAACAGTACATGAAGTATCAGATACAAAACAAAGGTAACAAAATAACAGGCCGGAAACAAACTGCCGTATAGTTTTTCTGCACTCGTAGTCAGGTCAAGGTACTCGGCTATCGCCTCGGACCTTCGCCTGACTACTCGTGCAGAAAAAAACTATCCGGCAACGGTTGTTACCGGCCTGTTTCTTTGTTACCTTTGTATTGTATCTAATACTTGTACGACGTTTCAAGAAAGAAGTAGTACATTTTGCATTTAGAAGAGGTAGCAAAATTAAATAGAAAAAAACATACCCCCCTTTTGAATGTAAAGAAATGCTGGTACCGACGTTTATATTTCATTAAAAAAGACAGGAAATATATATATAAAAAAATCAAATCTAATCAAAAGATAAAATCCCTATTAAATCACCAATGCACGATTGATCCTATAAATAAAAAGTGTCCGTGTAATACATGTTCAAATAGGCAGCAAATCTTGAAGAAAATCATTCAACTTATGTCACCAATTTTGGACGGTAAGCTACAATTGGATCATATTGTGACACGTGTTTAATCCTGTTCAACACTATAAGAGACATATAAAAACCTATAAGCATGAAAAAAAAATTTAAAAATCCAAAATATATGCCTATATATATCTAATAACAAGACAAAATCCATTTTTTCATAAGATTTCATTCACTAATGAAATAGGAAATTCATTCTTTTGATACATCAAGGATTTGTACAAATCCTTGGATACATTTATATTGTTATTGAATTCATATATTTGGGAGAAAACGTACGATTTTTATTATTTTTTTAAGGGGGAATGGGGGATGGAATGGCACATCCTGCATTTTTTCAACAAAAAAAAGGATCAAGCCTGTTTATTTTAAATTTATTTACCCCCCTTTTCCGTTTTACCCCCAATAAAAATCAAATGTTAGCTTGCTTGCCTCTGAAATCTTTTTCATACAATACTTACTTGGGAAGTTGCATTTTAAAAAGTCTCAAATGTGTACGACATTCATCTTTAACTTGACATGGTTCTTTTATATAAAATTATTAGATTTTTGAATTTCTTGAGAAAAAACTCTCGGCTGAAGGGAAGTGAAAAAAAAGTTTGTTTAAACTGTAACTTACATTAACTGGTATATGGCCATTTTAGTTTCTAATCTGTTTAATTTTGTAACCTCTTCTAAATGCAAAATGTACTACTTCTTTCTTGAAACGTCGTACAAGTCAGATACAAAACAAAGGTAACAAAAAAACAGGCCGTAAACAAACTGTCGTATAGTTCTTCTGCACTTGTATTCAGGTCAAGGTCCTCGGCTATCGCCTCGGACCTTCACCTGACTACTCGTGCAGAAAAACTATCCAGCAACGGTTGATACCGGCCTGTTTCTTTGTTACCTTTGTATTGTATCTAATACATGATGCGACTTCGATATTGGTATACAATATGTTTTCATGTAACTCAGGATGTGCAGTGTAATAACTATGATACATCTTCGCCTTCTGTATTTTTAACTTTGGCAGTTTTATGTTGTTCAATTATTAGATCTTCTTATATGGATTTTTATGAAGAAAATATTACAATTAATAATTGCCATAAGCAAACTGACGGGTGTCACTAGAGAATCAAGGTTTCCTTTCATTTCTTGGTCACATGACATCACCCTAGTTTTAAATTAATGGAATTTGTGTTGCTCAGTCTTGTGGTTGAGTATTCAATTTGTCTCGAATGTGACAGGTCGAGAGACTTTAATTTTGGTAAATTAATTTCAGTTTCTCTGCTAAAGAAGTGGTATTAGGAGTAATGTAAGATCAATAATGTGCCCAAATTGGATTGCATACTATTGACATGTGAATTAGCCTATTATCGATCCAGCTAAGTGTGGCGGTCAAGTATAAAATTTATAAGTGTTCCTCACATTTTTCATATAGTGGATCATATAACGTGAAGGCAGTAATACTATATGAATCGGTGTCAAGTATTCTTGAAAAAAGACCCTGTTGTATCTATCAAAGAAAATTAATAAAATCGTAATATTGAAATGGAGCACTAATTTCAATTATTGTCTTTTCACTGTAGGTCGATAATAAAAGTTGATTACCCGTAACATAATTTTGAGAAAATCATGGATCTTTGTATTTGCCATAATTTTACTTCGTACCTTGAATAAGAAGTCTTTTAATTCAAAGGTATCTTACAGTAACCAATAAGTTTATATTAAATACAAGAAAATAGCAAATTCTGCTTATATTATTTAAAGATGACAAGATAATTATACACGTCTTCATTGGAAGATATCATACATGCATTTATTACTGAAAAATAACTCAATTGACAATCATGCAGTACTACAAATGAGAAGGCAATGATTCCCTTTTACAAGTAAAACTCAGAAATGGTATTGAACGTTACCATGGTAACGATTATACTTTTATTTAGATAGTTGTTAATTTTATATTGATAACTTCTTTTCCCCTTTATTCCTAAAAAACATCCATTGTCAGACTGAATTATCATAATTGAGCTGCGTCGAATAGAAATCGACCTTATTCAAATGAATATCAATAATCTGGTAACTTATTTCGGGTTAAAAAAAATTCTATGAAAATTGAGTTGATATTAGAACCCTACACAACAGACCAAAATTCATCTTTTATTTCGTATTTGAATGTTTAAAAATCTATCAAAGTCGTATACATATACATGTATACGTGCATTTACATTATGTCGATTTCTATCCGACATAGCTCATATGTTATACAATCTTCATTTCTACAAATATTGAATGAATTTTACTTAGAGCAGTTACAGAGTCAACTTTTAAAATCCAATATTATCCCTTGGTCAATTTTTGTTCTAATTTATATGTTTATACAGAACTGGCTATAGAGAAATAATGTGTTATTGATATAAGTGTACTTATTGCCAGTTCATTATTCCATAACTGTTGCATAATGTAACCAATGGATAGAAGAGGTTATTTAATGCATATTTTCACTGGTCAATCAATTTAGTTTAAGTCATAATTATATAAATATAATAATACTAAGATAACCAGATAAACAGGCTATAAGTAAGTCAATCGTGCATTGGTTAGTTGATAGGGATTTTATCTTTTGATTAGATTTGATTTTTTTATATATATTTCCTGTCTTTTTTAATGAAATATAAACGTCGGTGCCAGCACTTCTTTACATTCAAAAGGGGGGTATGTTTTTTTTCTGTTTAATTTTGCTACCTCTTCTAAATGCAAAATGTACTACTTCTTTCTTGAAACGTCGTACAAGTATTAGATACAATACAAAGGTAACAAAGAAACAGGCCGGTAACAACCGTTGCCGGATAGTTTTTCTGCACGAGTAGTCAGGCGAAGGTCCGAGGCGATAGCCGAGTACCTTGACCTGACTACGAGTGCAGAAAAACTATACGGCAGTTTGTTTCCGGCCTGTTATTTTGTTACCTTTGTTTTGTATCTGACACTTCATGTACTGTTTTTCTATAGCTCTGCTGGGGGCAAAGTTGTACAAAGAGTGTTCATTCTGAATTAGACGAATTATAAGGTAACACCGTAGTTGTTACCATTTTTTTTTAAGCAAAACTAATTGCTATCATATTCTTTAGAAATGTTCATGGTGAAGTTTGACGTGTGCCAACTTTCAGATGGACACGTGATGGATGTATAAGAGTTAGAAGAAGTGGTATGATTTCATATGTGACATCTTTCCACCAGAGAACTTTGAAATTGGTCTTAATGTCGTTGGTTGTGTTTGTCGTTTTGTTGCCGTTTCAGTAGCATATTCCCCACATCTAGGTTGATCGAGACAAAAGAAAACAAATTTTGACTGCCACCAAACAAACAAAAATATTGTATATTAGAAAGGAGCATTGTGTATACCCCCTGTTCTACAATCATATTGTTCGTCCAACCGTTATATTTTCCTCAAATTTTTCTCAAAAACTGTTTAATAGAATGAGTTCATATTTAATCATCAGCTTGACAGTCATGGGTTGTAGCGTGTGAGCATTTTTCGGATCTGTCAGATATCTTATCCCTATTTTCCGATGCCGGAATACTTAAAATTCCTGTTTAATTAACCTTAAAATCTTACGTCTTATATTTCTACACTACTACCAAACAGAATGATTTCATATTTAGTCAGCAACTGAACAGTGATGAGTTGTAACGTATATGCGCTTTTCGGATCTGTCAGACACCAACTTCTGATACTTTGATGTAAGCATGAGTGTAGGCTAAAACGACAAAGCGTGCAAAAGGCTATCTACGAACCCCTCAGTGAGTTGTACCAGTTGCAAAGGTCCGTTCACTGCTGAGAGGGTGATAATCGCCGTACAAGTCGCATCGAACGGGTGAGGATACGATTTTATACATCCGGTGACCGTATTTGTATACCACAGTCCACCATTTTGTGTGTAATGTACTAATAACTTAATTTACCAGAATAATTATAAGAAAACCTTATAATATAGTTTTTTGTATCTTCTTTTGTATCTACCATAGTCAATATGAGAATGTCTAACATGATAGAGTCAGGCAGGTACCCGGATTTTCCCTGTAAGTCATTTTTCTATATAAAAGGATTACATAATTACAGGTCTTGGATGTATTTTAGTTCTGGTTCTGTTTTTTCTTATTGCTGTAAATTGATTTTTTATCCCAATCATTTAAAAGATAATAATCAAACAGAAGATGAAATAGACTTTCTAATTTCCGTAGTTGCTATAAAAATGTTCTCTTTTGAAAGACAATTATAGAATTTGAGGAGCATTTTGGATGTGGATTTCATGCTAATTATAAGGATTGCACACATAGCTCTAGATTACACAGTAACAATATAAATTTCCCGGGGAGTATACAATCGTACGTAATGATACATGTATATATGTTGTTGAATATTCCCGTATGAAAAACATGACACGTACTCCAGCTGGACAGTAGCCGTACTGTAGCCGTACTGAGAACCGTACTTATAATATTCATTTGGACTTTTCTTTGAATTGCTTATAATAGATACCCCGGCTTGACTTTCAGCGAAATTAGCTGTAAACCGGCTCGAAATATTTAAATTAGCAGGAGTTCGGTCCGGTTCATAAAGTCCAGCTGGACTTTAATAAAAGTACGTCTGAAAAATAATCCAGCCGGCATTTCTGGCAAAAATATGGACTCTATGAAGTTCAGCTGGACTTTATAAAGTCCGGCTGAACTTTAAAAAGTCCAGCTGAACTCTATAAAGTCCAGTTGGACTTCAAAAAGTGCGGTTTGACTTTTAAAGATGATCTCAGCAGGGGCGAATCCAGCCATTTTCAAAAGGGGGGGGGGGTTCCCCCCCTGGATCCGCCACTGCTCAGTTTTTCTTCAGATGGTTGATTCTTCTGATTTAATTTGCATCATGCATCCCTTGCTATAATCTGAAAATACACACAAAAAAAAAAAAAAAAAACAGATGACATTATATGCATATATACTGGTTATTTCTTTTTCTTTTTTGTACTGTCTTATTAGCAAACCAAGAAATGGGGAGTTGAGAAGCTAAATGCTAACTTCTAAAAATTTGTGGTTATAATAGCCTAAATAATCTAAAGTGGCTAAAAATAAAATAAAGTTGGCTTTGAAAATCACTTAAAGTGTAGAAATCAAAAAACTTTCAAAACAACTCAAATAATAACCATTCCTTAATACAGAGGGAATAAAAAATATAACAATACATTTTTTTACATAACAATTCAAAACAGGAAGTGACAGTGACATAACAGACAAGATGAAAATTATTGCATGAATATAAATATTTGATGTAGGTTTTCATTCTTTTACTCTCAAAATAAGAATTAAGCTATTTATAATATTGTAATTATTTTATTAGAGCATATCAGATAATATCACCAAAATGGTGGAATTCAATTTATTGTACTTACCAAAATATGCAATCCGAAACACATGCAAACAGCAATCTTCCTAAATTGTCTTTGATGCCAGTCAGAAGGATCCATCTTCTCTATTTAATGTGAAAAAAACTACTTCCAAACATTTGCTTTACATCCAATTATGTAAAATTCTCATTTTGTTCAAGAAAGAAGACACATCTTTCCTGTTTATTCCAAATTCAAATTTTGTTGTATTGCAATACATGAGGTTGTTTAAGGAGTTGTTTTAAATGTTCCTCTTATGACTAATTGTATATGTGCCTTAATTTTAAATATGTGGTATATTAAAAAAAGAAAATCAATTATTAATTTGTTTAATTATGAAATTTTTAATAAAAGTGATAGTAATTGCAGAAATATGTATTTCGAAATGTGTTCTCCTACATATAGCCTCAATCTCTGTGGAGATACATGTAGTACTTCCTGTGACCTGTCCAGACTGAGGTTAATTGAAAACAGATGGTACATTTCTACAAGACTAACTGCTATTAAATCACTGTTATATGGCTCAAGTTTCTAGGTGATGTTGAATGATAATTATTAATTTTATGCATTCATCTAATTAAATATAAATTTACTAGAAAATGTATAAATTTAACCTGTAACAGATGTTGCTAGTGTTTTTTTTTATGAAAAAAGTAGAAATGTTAAATAATTGTTGTATTAAACATATTAACTTGGATATAATTCAATCAAAAGTCACCAAAATTAAATTTTAACTTTCCATCAACAGTCTATGTTAAATATGCCATAATGGAATTGAAAATCTAGGGAAAGTATCACATCTTATAGTTTGAACTAAAAGTATATTACAAAAAATTATTTTATCATTATTTTTACTTGCAAACTTTCATTTTTAACTGTTTTACATTTTGAAAGAATTGTTCCTTTCAAAGAACAGAATCTATTGTGGCAAACTTTTTATTTCTGTAAGGGTATATTTGGCTGATGAAAATTTTCTAAGTCTAAATTCCTACTGATAAATGAATGAAAAATTTTCTAAGACAAAAATCCTGCTGATCATTCTACAGAGAGGAATAAATTTCCCCAAAAGTCCAGCCGTGTTTATTTTCTTGCAAATAACCCAAGTATAAGAAAAAGTACGTGTACGGCTCATGTCAGACTGGACTTTTCAAAGTCAGACTGGAATACGTCTCAAGTCCAGCTGGAGTCCAGTTGAACTCCTGTTGAAATTTTCATACGGGTTATTATGTAAATTTTGGAATGCGCTATTAAGAATTACAGTTCGTAAACTTAATAAACGATAAAACTAATGAAAAAAACACATTTAAAAAGTTGAAACATACTATATTATCATGAAAAATAAATAATACTGATGTATTTTGCCGGAAACGACTACAAAAAGAAAAGAAAATTACACATAAAAGTTTTTAAAAAGTAATAAAAGAAATCAATCAATCAACTTATAGTTCAACAAAAAAGTATTCCTCGTGGCATTTGTAACTTCTAATTCGACAAAAATGAACCTCGATTCCATTGTAAAGAGCAGCAAGATATATCGCGTTACCTCCCTTCGTGAAAACTGACATCAAATGCTACCGATTTCCACGTGCGTATGGAAGGAAGAAACTTCATCGGGTATTGCTCTAGACATGTTGGAGTAAAAGATGGGAAGGTAAACAATAATTAAGTTGGAGAGTAGAAACAAAAAGTTCTTAAAAGAACTCTTAAAAACATTTAATGTCAGCTATTCCAAAGGAGTATTCTTAATTTTAATATATTTATAAAATTAACCAATTCAATTTACAGAAAAAAATATAGCATATGCCCTAACTTGCACGAATTTGCTCTGCTATTTGGAGAACAGCGACCAAACATAGTTTTCTAATTTCCAATCTGTTTCTAAAATCAAAACAATTTGAAACTGTACTCAATGCTGTTTAATTGAATTTAAATTGTCCTTAGATTTGCATTTGGTTGCTTGTCAAACTGACATCATTTTCCAGTATTCTCATCACATCAGAAAGGATCGGCACGCTTTTTTGAAAAGCTTTTATTTGTTTACGGAGACAATTAATGTTTTACTTCCTGTTAGGGAGCTACCATTTGATTTTTATGGGGGGGCTAGGATGAAATTTGAAAAAAATAGGCAGGACAGGAGTTTTGAGTGAAAAAAAAGGCAGGATGAGCAACTTGGTAAAAAAAAAAGGCAGGATAACAATTTGTGTAAAAAAATTCAGGATAAACTAGTAAAAAAAAGGCAGGACCGAAAAGAGTAAAAAATAAAAAGGCAGGACAGAGATCACAACTAAAAAAAAAAGCAGGACAAAATTTTTCATCCTAGCCCCATAAAAATCAAATGGTAGCTCCCTTACAATATTTTTCAGAAAATCGACACAGGTAATTTTGTCCTTGAATTTTATAACTTTAGTTGTAGTAGTCACAGAGGAAAATCATTCTGAAGCGGGGAGTGAAAATCATTTTTGTTACAGTCATATTTTATGATACAGAGGTCAACAATGAATTTCGAATGCAATAAAGTTGTTCCTTTATCAATATATCCTTAGCCTGGCCAGTTATACTAGTTAGTATAGAAAGTCCCTGGCCTGGCAGACTTAACTGCGGTATCATAATATTATAAGTTTGCGACTGGATTGATGCTTTACACATAGTTACCATATTTTCCAATAATGTCGTGAGATGAAATTAACTGTAACGTGTAACCGGGCGAGGGCGTTTTAATATTTTTATCCTCGGGTTCGTACCAGTTTCCTGGGATTTGAAGAGCAAATGCAAAATTTCTAAGTCAAAAAGTTTACGCTATACTACCAAATTTAACACAAATACTACATAAAATGAATTTCAACACCCATCAACCTTACCCGAACCTGGTTAATTAAAACTGTTTAAAACCCCTTCAGTCTGATATTTGTTAAAACCAAATGTTTGGAACTAGGCTGAAACCTAAATGTATGAAACTGGGCTGAACCTAAATGTATGGAACCGGGCTGAAGCCTAAATGTATGGAACCTATTAGAAAACTAATGTATGCATGAAAAAATTTGAACTATGTAAACTTTCGTATGAAACTTTATTAAACAAATATGTCTATAACTGTCGGAACAACAGGGTAGCACTATGGCATGGTTTATCAGCCAACACTCACTGCAATAGTGAGAGATGTGTAACGCAAAACCTTAGCACCAGCCCTGTTTTGAAATTTTACCGAACCAACTGTCTCCTCCTATCTATATTCTGTCAGCAGGTTTCAAACACCTCACTTCTTTAACTAATCCTGCTGCTTGCTCTAAACCACCCACTCTCCTACCTTTCTGACCTGCTTTGGTCGATGTCTTCAGTACAAATGACAACTTTAACGGAGAGCTACCCGAAGTTATACTTCGAACGCGGACCTCGAAGAGAGTACCCTAGCAACAACTGTACAGGCAGAGCGTCGTATAGCAACCAAGGATAAAGGGATGATTTTCGATGCCGTTTTCAATGATAAAAAGATCAAATGGGAAAATTCATAGAGATATGGCTAAACATATAACTGTAGAAATATTATAACATTCTTAAACTGTAAATTCGTAACACAATTATATAGCGGAACGTGAAGTCAAATAGAATGCTAATTCTTTTCTTTTAGAGGTTGTCAGTTCGAATCCCGCACGCGGCAGGTGCGCATGACTCTAATCTAAATTGACTAAGATTGTCAGTTTTCCTATTCACGAAGGTCGTTGGTTATCTCCGGCCACTCCGGCATCTTCAACCAATAAAAACTGACCGCCACGAAATAGCACAATATTGCTGAAAGTGGCGTTAAATACCAATTAATCAATCAGTAAATCAATCGTTTCACTCTTCGTGACAGCTTTAAGGAGTCTGTTCCCTATGAATAAAGGACTAGTGTCGAGCTATCCAGCAATTCTGCTCCTGCAATTCTCTTGCTAAAAAGCTATACTGCAATTCGTTATCCTGCAATTGCGTTTAGAAAACGCATATTTAACCCACAATTGCGATTTTTAAACTCACATTAACGACTAAAAATGTAGAATTTTGATGTAAAATTAATTTTCTCATGGAATACCGACAATACAACTTTTATTTAGAACTTCATAACTCACATTTGCCATTTTGTTACTCACATTTACGGTTTTATTACCAGTGTAACGTGTAACGGGCGATCAATGGATCCGTATCTGAATAAATCAGGATTGCAAGTGTTAAACTCAATTTTGTACCACAACCAGTTGTCCTATTCAAAACAATTAACACACCCTTAAATTGATTCACAACGTTAAATATATACACAGCACAATGCACATAAATCAAAATGCAAGGTGAAGTACCTCATTCACAATGCATAAACACAATGTTTCATAACAGACTATATATACACAATGTCACTATGCAATCACTATGCAACATGTATCAGACCGATTTATTCACAATGTCACTAACAGATTACTATGCAACATGCATACGGCCCTTTATTACACAATGTCACCAACAGATTTCTTTGTAACATGCATCAAGTAAGTATCACACAAAACGTATGAACACAAAATCACATATATACAATTTCTATTTACAACGTCCACCAATATGTTATATCACCTTGTTAGTCTGCAACTAACCACAATAACACAATGACACAATTACACATGCACAAATCCTTCAATGCACAAGGAATATATAAACACAGCACACAGCTGAACTCACGCACTAACTATCCTTTGAGTTCCCGCACAATGAATATTATCCAAACTGGGACAAGCTTTAACACAGTACACTTTCACTAATACACTTCCACAATATTACAACTTGCAACACCAGCAAGTATACACCTTGTATTCTCACTAATACAAATCTATGAAGTATCCACACTTCCACATAGTACAACTTGCAACACCAGCAAGTATACACCTTGTATTCTCACTAATACAAATAACTTATTATATATATAAGTTTCACTTTATACATTGTATCACAATCACTATTGCAATATTCACATATAAATCCGAACACTATTTATATATATCCTTTGGAATCACTCAATTCACTCTACTTACCAGTTGGAAAATAATCCCTGATGTTATCACTTCAACGGTCCACATAAAACTGACAAAGTGTCTCTGTCTTGCGCTGGTTTATATACTACCATCTCGATCAGTCCATTAAACTTAAAGGGTGAAAATCAAGATTATACCAACTTTAGGGTGTTTTAAGTAACAGATGGTGCTCCAACTATGGAGAAAATTATATACATATAGAAACACAACTAACAGGAAAAGACAACTGGTATTTCACATCAAAACAAATGAACTATGACCGATTTTTGTTACACTACCACGCCTCAAAATCATGCGTCCCGCATGACTGCTCGAATACATCTGACATGCTGAAAATCATCTATCAAAGTGGTCATTTTCATACCCAAACACTACCATAGTGCAGGCACTATTTCCATTGGACATATATACATCAAGACAAAGCCTTTTCCCGCTTTGCCACTTCACAATACCAAACAACTTTGGTTAGATTCTGACCATATATATCTTCAATTATATATATATCTTCTGACCACAACGTCAGGCACCATTACATCCGACAATAATGTCAGGCTATCCTTTTGTCCATCAGGTCTAAACTGATGACATCACAAGGCACAACCCGTAGATACAAAGTCTACCTATATGTCCAAATTCCAGTCAGCCATATCAAACATATTGAACTTTCTTCTTATGCACTAACACTATTCACAGTATTGCTCTTTTTGTCCGAATAAAACTTTTTAAAACTTCCTACTTCAAAATATCCCTGTTTCCAACATTAACCTCTTTCCTATTAACGTCTGTAATTTTGAGCGTCACTGCCAAAGAATAAATTTAAAAGATCCCTAACAAATTTTGCCTCTGCAGCGGCCCCAAGGAGCCTACTCTTAACGAAATCTGCAGGAGGGGTCTTTTACATGCACAGGGCGTGACATGTTCCTGTACATGGGGCCTCGGATTTAACGTCCCCATCCGACGGACTCACATTTAACTCTATGTACACTATATACAAATATGATATATCTTATCATCTACTCTACAATTTTCAGTTTGCCTAGTTGTATGTCTTAAATGCAGTCTCTTTGTCAAAAATATTCACTTTGAACAGACATGTTTTCAGAAAAGTGCTCCTATGTCCCTAAACTAAACAGAATTTCTGGTAACTTCATTTTCATCCTTACTGAAATCAGCACAAGTGTATCTCTAGATTCATTTACACTTTTCAACGTAGATAAATTAATATGATCAATATTGAGCAGTGAATGCCTAAATCTTTGTTTTAAGCTGTATTCTAATTTTTCAATTTCACTTGTTAAAACTGCAATTTCCGAATCAAACAGATTATCTGCCATTTCAATATCAACTGACTTAATGTTCCTTTTTACTTAAAAAATGTACTATACTTTCACTACAAACGCAACACACAAATAACTTTGAAATATTACAACAACTTTCAATCATATGCGAATTTACAGTAACGAAGTAAACACATGAAATCCCACCGCTTGCCACCAAATTTGTAACGTGAACGGGCGATCAATGGATCCGTATCTGAATAAATCAGGATTTCAAGTGTTAAACTCAATTTTGTACCACAACCAGTTGTCCTATTCAAAACAATTAACACACCCTTAAATTGATTCACAACGTTAAATATATACACAGCACAATGCACATAAATCAAAATGCAAGGTGAAGTACCTCATTCACAATGCATAAACACAATGTTTCATAACAGACTATATATACACAATGTCACTATGCAATCACTATGCAACATGTATCAGACCGATTTATTCACAATGTCACTGACAGATTACTATGCAACATGCATACGGCCCTTTATTACACAATGTCACCAACAGATTTCTTTGTAACATGCATCAAGTAAGTATCACACAAAACGTATGAACACAAAATCACATATATACAATTTCTATTTACAACGTCCACCAATATGTTATATCACCTTGTTAGTCTGCAACTAACCACAATAACACAATGACACAATTACACATGCACAAATCCTTCAATGCACAAGGAATATATAAACACAGCACACAGCTGAACTCACGCACTAACTATCCCTTTGAGTTCCCGCACAATGAATATTATCCAAACTGGGACAAGCTTTAACACAGTACACTTTCACTAATACACTTCCACAATATTACAACTTGCAACACCAGCAAGTATACACCTTGTATTCTCACTAATACAAATCTATGAAGTATCCACACTTCCACATAGTACAACTTGCAACACCAGCAAGTATACACCTTGTATTCTCACTAATACAAATAACTTATTATATATATAAGTTTCACTTTATACATTGTATCACAATCACTATTGCAATATTCACATATAAATCCGAACACTATTTATATATATCCTTTGGAATCACTCAATTCACTCTACTTACCAGTTGGAAAATAATCCCTGATGTTATCACTTCAACGGTCCACATAAAACTGACAAAGTTTCTCTGTCTTGCGCTGGTTTATATACTACCATCTGGATCAGTCCATTAAACTTAAAGGGGTGAAAATCAAGATTATACCAACTTTAGGGGTGTTTTAAGTAACAGATGGTGCTCCAACTATGGAGAAAATTATATACATATAGAAACACAACTAACAGGAAAAGACAACTGGTATTTCACATCAAAACAAATGAACTATGACCGATTTTTGTTACACCAGCAATTTTAAAAGAAAAATCGTGTTGACAATTCCAATAAATTGCGATATATTTAGTCCATGATTATTCGTATTTATGCCTATATACCCCACATTTGCGATTTTCTTACCCATATTAACAACTTAAAAATGTAGAACTTCTGTTTAAATTAATTTTCACATGTAATACCAACTATTTAACTTTTCTATACAACTTCAGAATTCATTTTTGCAATTTCTTGAGTCATATTTTGACTCAAAAAATTAAAAAAAAACCAATATTTGAATTCATACATAAAATAACGAAAATACATTTTTAGCTCACCTGGCCCGATGGGCCAAGTGAGCTTTTCTCATCACTTGGCGTCCGTCGTCTGTCGTCGTCGTCGTCCGTCGTCCGTCGTCGTCCGTTAACTTTTACAAAAATCTTCTCCTCTGAAACTACTTGGCCAAATTTAATCAAACTTGGCCACAATCATCATTGGGGTATCTAGTTTTAACAAGTAAATCTGTGAGCTACTGCTCACTAATGATACCCCCGCCCCGCTTAAAGTATAAGGTAAACAGGAAGTTGTTGAGTGATGAATCTGAAAACGCATCACACGGTATAGCTGACTCATATAAACCCTAAAACCAAATTTCAGAAATCCTTGTATTGTAGTTCCTGAGAAAAATGTGACGAAAATTTTCAACTTGCCTATCATGTGTAAAATGATACAAGTGTTCGGTAAACAGGAAGTTGTTGAGTGATGAATCTGAAAACGCATCACACGGTATAGCTCACTTGTATAAACCCTGAAACCAAATGTCATGGGACGGAAGGACGGACTGACGGACTGACGGACTAACGGATGGACGGACAGACAGAGGTAAAACAGTATACCCCAACTTTTTTAAAGCGGGGGTATAGCAATGTGTTATCTGAAACCGCCTGCTAACCAAGATGGCCGACATGGCTAGAAATAGACCATAGGGGTAAAATGTAAGTTTGTCTATTATTTTCAAAACCGTTATGAATAGAGAAAATCTGACAGGAGCAAAAAAGTTCAGAATGTTGAGCACTACCAATTGTCCATATACGTCAAAACTGTCAGACAACTTCTTATAGAAGTTATTGCCCTTAAGTGACAAATTTTACCATTTTGTTTCATTTTTGTCTACTATCTTGAAAACTATAACAGATATTGAGAAACTTTTAAATTGCAAAAATGATCAGCAAGACAAGTTCTACAAATAAGTCTGATGGTCGAAATCGTCAGTCGACTGTTAATGTTATTGCCCTTTGATGACGATTTTTACCAATTTTTTGCATTTTTGCCTTATATCTTCAAAATTATAACAGATAGATAGTAACTTAAATAAGCAAAAATGGTCAGCAAGACAAGATCTACAATTAAGACGGAAGGGATGAAATCGTCCGAAGACTCCTTATTGGAGTTATTGCGCTTTAAAGACGATTTTCACCATTTTTGTCTAGTCTTGACGGAGTCAAAAAGCGAGACATAGGTATGCTGTTTCCGGCGTCGGCGGCGGCGGCGGTGGCAGCAACATTGTATTAGTTTGTGATTAGGTCTAGTTTATGGGGAACCACTAGTGGTAGGTCAATGATATTTGGTATGCAGTTGTATAAGCATCGGCATATATCATTTCCATGAAGATTATTTGGCCCCGCCCCCTCAGTCATGGTTTATTGACTTTGAAACTTTTGCTTAGTTTTCATTATTAATTTGTGATTAGGTCAGTTTATGGGGAACCACTAGTGGTAGGTCAATGATATTTGGTATGCAGTTGTATAAGCATTGGCATATCTCATTTCCATGGAGATTATTTGGCCCCGCCCCCTCAGTCATGGTTTATTGACTTTGAAACTTTTGCTTAGTTTTCATTATTAATTTGTGATTAGGTCAATTTATGGGGAGCCACTAGTGGTAGGTCAATGATATTTGGTATGCAGTTGTATAAGCATTGTCATATCTCATTTCCATGGATATTATTTGTCCCCGCCCCCTCAGTCATGGTTTATTGACTTTGAAACTATTGCTTAGTTTTCATTATTAATTTGTGATTAGGTCAGTTTATGGGGAACCACTAGTGGAAGGTCACTGATATTTGGTATGCAGTTGTATAAACTTTGGCATATCTCATTTCCATGGAGATTATTTGGCTCCGCCCCCTCAGTCATGGTTTATTGACTTTGAAACTTTTGCTTAGTTTTCATGTATTAGTTTGTGATTAGGTCAGTTTAAGGGGAACCATTTGTGGTAGGTCAATGATAATTGCTATGCAGTTGTATAAGCATTAGCACATCTCTATTCCATGGAGACTGTTTAGTCCTTATCCCTCATTCATGGTCTATTGACTTCGAAACTTTTGCCTAGTTTACATGTATTAGTTTGTGATTGGGTCAGTTTACGATGAACCACTAATGTTAAGTCAATGATATTTAGTATGCAAATGTATTGGCATGTGCAAGTTTCATTTCCATGGAGATTATATAACCCCACCCCCATATCATGGTTCATTGATTTTGCTTTTTAACATCTTTGTGTTTAGGTTTGTTTAAAGGGAACAACTTGTGAAAAGTCAATGGTATTTCGTATGCAGTTATATTAGCATTGGCACATCTTTAGAGCCGCTAAGTTTTTTCTTTCAACTTCTTAATTCACATTTGCGATTTTGTAACCCATATTGACGACTTAAATGTTAAAAATCAATGTTTAAGCTTATCTTTACATCTATAACCGACAATGAAATTACTGTTTACATAAAAATTCGTACTTGTGACCTTTTGAAAATTGTTACAATATTGAGTCAAAACAAAAACTTGCAACTTTGAAATTCATACTTGATCAGTAATTAACATTTATGATGTTTAAAAAGCTATTTATCTTTAATATAGTCTGATAGTATCCGAATTCTGGCGAAACAATTCTTATAAACAAAATTTCTTAAGGCCAAAAAATTTCGTTTGAATCATGAAAAAAGTCAAATTCTATAAAATACGCATTGGGGGTACCCACTTTCCAACCCATTGTCTTTGCAGTTCTTTATGGCTACGGATTACAGACTTTGCTTTAATAAATAGCTATCGGAAAGAATACATTGGGATAGCAAACAATTTCTGGAGTAAGCATTCTTAAAGGCCGAAATATTTCATACAAAACATTCTTTATGGCTAGGGATAATATACTCTGCTCTAATGAATAGCTATTGGATAGTGCTAAAACGGGATAGTAACGAATTTATGTGGTAAGCATTCTTAAAGGCCGAACATTTCGTCCGAAACATGGCGAAAAAGCCAACTTCTATACAATACGCATTGGGGGGTACCCACTTTCCAACCCATTGTCTTGGCAGTTCCTTATGGCTAGGGATTATAGTTTCTGCTTAAATAAATAGCTATTGGATAGTACTACAACGGGATAGTAAAGAATTTCTGGGGTAAGCATTCTTAAAGGCCGAAAATTTCATCCGAAACATGGAGAAAAAGCCAACTTCTATACAATACGCATTTGGGGTACCCACTTTCCAACCCATTGTCTTGGCAGTTCCTTATGGCTAGGGATTATAAACTCTGCTTTAATAAATAGATATTGGATAGTACTATAACGGGATAGCAAACAATTTCTGAGGTAAGCATTTTTAAAGGTCGAAAATTTCGTCCGAAACATAGAAAAAAGCCAACTTCTATACAATACGCATTGGGGGTACCCACTTTCCTACCCATTGTCTCGGCAGTTCCTTATGGCTAGGGATTATAGACTGCTGTAATGAATAGCTATTGGATAGTCATAAAAATGGATAGTAACGAATTTCAGGGGTAGCATTCTTAAAGGCCGAAAATTTCGGACGACGTTCTCGGCCTTTAAGAATGCTAACCCAAGAATAGTAATAAAACGGATAGTATCGAATTTCTGGGGTAAGAATGCTTACCCCAGAAATTCTTTACGATCCCATTGTAAAAGTATCCAATAGCTATTTATTAAAGCCGAGTCTATAATCCCTAGCCATAAGGAACTGCCGATACAATAGGTTGGAAAGTGGGTACCCCAAATGCGTATTTTATGAATTTGGCTTTTTTTTCCATGTTTTGGATGAAATTTTCAGCCTTTAAGAATGCTTACCACAGAAATTGTTTACCATCCCGTTGTAGAACTATCCAATAGCTATTTATTAAAGCAAAGTTTATAATCCCTAGCCATAAGGAACTGCCGAGACAATGGGTAGGAAAGTGAGTACCCCAAATGCGTATTGTATAGATGTTGCCTTTTATTCCATGTTTCGGACGAAATTTTCGGCCTTTAAGAATGCTCACCTCAGAAATTGTTTGCTATCCCGTTAAAGTACTATCCAATAGCTATTTATTAAAGCAGAGTTTATTATTCCTAGCCATAAGGAACTGCCGATACAATTGGTTGGAAAGTGGGTACCCCCAATGCGTATTTTATAGAATTTGGCTCATTTTCCATGTTTCAGACGAAATATTCGGAAAGAACTGCCGAGACAATGGGTTGGAAAGTGGGTACCCTCAATGCGTATTTTATGAATTTGGCTTTTTTCCATGTTTCGGACGAAATTGTCGGCCTTTAAGAATGCAGAAATTTACTATCCTATTGTAGAACAATACAATAACTATTAATTTTATTAAAGCAGAGTCTATAGCCCCTAGCTATAAGGAACTGCCGAGACAATGGGTTGGAAAGTGGCTACCCTCAATGCGTATTTTATGAATTTGACTTTTTTTCCAAATTTCGGACGAAATTTTCGCCCTTTAAGAATGCTCACCCCAGAAATTTACTATCCTATTGTAGAACAATCCAATATCTGTTTATTAAAGCAGAGTCTATAATACCTAGCCATAAGAAACTGCCTAGACACTGGGTTGGAAAGTGGGTATCCCAATGCGTATTTTATAGAATTTGGCCTTTTTCTATGTTTCCGATGAATTTTTGGTCTTTCAAAATGCTTCCCCCAAAAATTGTTTGCTATCCCGTTATAGTACTATTCAATATCTATTTATCAAAGCAGAGTTTATAATCCCTAGCCACAAAGAACTGCCGAGACAATGGGTTGGAAAGTTGGTACCCCCAATGCGTATTATATAGAATTTTACCTTTTTCTATGTTTCGGACGAAAATTTTCGGCCTTTAAGAAGGCTTACCCCAGAAATTCATTACTATCCCGTTGTAGTTCTATCCAATATCTATTTATTGAAGCAGAGTCTATAAGCCCTAGTCATAAGGAACTGTCAGGACAATGGGTTGGAAAGTTGGTACCCCAAATGCGTATTTTATAGAATTTGACCTTTATCTATGTGTCGTACGAATTTTTGGCCTTTAAGAAGGCTTACCCCAGAAATTTTTTACTCTCCCATTGTAGTACTATCCAATAACTATTTCTTAAAGCAGAGTTTATGACCCCTAGCCATAAAGAACTGCCGAGACAATGGGTTGGAAAGTGAGTACCCCAATGCGTATTTTATTGAATTTGACCTTTTTCTATGTTTTGGACGAAATTTTACGACCTTTAAGAATGCTAACCCCGGAAATTCTTTACTATCCCGATGTATTACTATCCAATATCTATTTATTAAAGCACCGTCTATAATCCCTAGCCATAAGGAACTGCCGGGACAATGGGTTGGAAAGTGGGTACCTCCAATGCGTATTTTTTATAATATTTGGCCTTTTTTCCATGTTTCGGACGAAATTTTCGGCCTTTAAGAATGCTTACCCCCGAAATTCGTTACTATTCCGTTTTATAACTTCAATAGCTATTTACAAGAGCAGAGTCTATAATTTCTTGCCAGAAAGAACTGCCAAGACAATGGGTTGGAAAGTGAGTACCCCCTATGCGTACTTTATAGAATTTGACCTTTTTCTATGTTTTGGACGAATTTTCGGCCTGTATAACTTCAATAGCTATTCATTAGGGCAGAGTCTATAATTCCTTGCCAGAAAGAACTGCCAAGACAATGGCTTGGAAAGTGGGTACCCCCAATGCGTATTTTATAGAATTTGAACTTTTTCTATGTTTCGGACGAATTTTCGACTTTTAAGAATGCTTACCCCAGAAATTGGTTTGCTATCCCGTTGTAGTACTATGCAATAGCTATTTATTAAAGCAGAGTCAAAAACTCTTGCCATGAAGAACTGCTAAGACAATGGGTTGGAAAGTGGGTACCCCAATGCGTATTTTATAGAATTTGAGCTTTTTCTATGTTTCGGACGACATTTTGGCCTTTTAAAATGCTTACCTCAGAAATTCTTTACTATCCCATTGCAGTAATATTCAATAACTATTTATTAAACCGGAGTCTATAATCACTTGCCATAAAGATTTGCCGAGACAATGGGTTGGAAAGTTGGTACCCCCAATGCGTATTTTATAGAATTTGACCCTTTTCTATGTTTCGGACGAAATTTTTCGGCCTTCAAAAAGGCTTACCCCAGAAATTCTTTACTATTCCGTTGTAGTTCTATCAAATATCTTTTTATTAAAGCAGCGTCTATAATACCTAGCCAAAAATTGTTTGCTATCCCGTTATAGTACTATTCAATATCTATTTATTAAAGCAGAGTTTATAATCCCTAGCCACAAAGAACTGCCGAGACAATGGGTTGGAAAGTTGGTACCCCCAATGCGTATTATATAGAATTTTACCTTTTTCTATGTTTCGGACGAAAATTTTCGGCCTTTAAGAAGGCTTACCCCAGAAATTCATTACTATCCCGTTGTAGTTCTATCCAATATCTATTTATTAAAGCAGAGTCTATTATCCCTAGTCATAAGGAACTGTCAGGACAATGGCTTGGAAAGTTGGTACCCCAAATGCGTATTTTATAGAATTTGACCTTTATCTATGTGTCGTACGAATTTTTGGCCTTTGAGAATACTCACCGCAGAAATTTTTTACTCTCCCATTGTAGTACTATCCAATAACTATTTATTAAAGCAGAGTTTATGATCCCTGGCCATTAAGAACTGCCGAGACAATGGGTTGGAAAGTAAGTACCCCAATGCGTATTTTATAGAATTTGACCTTTTTCTATGTTTTGGACGAAATTTTACGACATTTAAGAATGCTAACCCCGGAAATTCTTTACTATCCCGATGTATAACTATCCAATATCTATTTATTAAAGCACCGTCTATAATCCCTAGCCATAAGGAACTGCCGGGACAATGGGTTGGAAAGTGGGTACCTCCAATGCGTATTTTATAGAATTTGGGCTTTTTCTATGTTTCGGACGACATTTTGGCCTTTTAAAATGCTTACCTCAGAAATTCTTTACTATCCCATTGCAGTACTATCTAATAACTATTTTTTAAAGCAGAGTCTATAATCACTTGCCATAAAGATCTGCCGAGACAATGGGTTGGAAAGTTGGTACCCCAAATGCGTATTTTATAGAATTTGACCCTTTTCTATGTTTCAGACGAATTTTTGGCCCTTGAGAATGCTTATCCCAGAATTCTTTACTATCCCGTTGTAGTACTATCCAATGACTATTTATTAAAGCAGAGTTTGTAATCCCTTGCCATAAAGAACTGCCGAGACAATGGGTTGGAAAGTGGGTACCCCCAATGCGTATTTTATAGAATTTGACCTTTTTCTATGTTTCGGACGGAATTTCGGCCTTTAAAATGCTAACCCCAAAAATTCTTTACTATCCCATTGCAGTACTATCTAATAACTATTTTTTAAAGCAGAGTCTATAATCACTTGCCATCAAGAACTCCCGAGACAATAGGTTGGAAAGTGGGTACCCCCAATGCGTATTTTATAGAATTTGGCCTTTTTCCATGTTTCGGACGAAATTGTTTGCCCTTTAAGAATGCTTACCCCAGACATTCGTTTCTATTCCGTTTTATAACTTTTCAATAGCTTTTCATTAGGACAGTTCTATAATCCCTAGCCATAAAGAACTGCCGAGACAATGGGTTGGAAAGTGGGTACCCCAAATGCGTATTTTATAGAATTTGACCTTTTTCTATGTTTCGGACGAATTTGTGGTCTTTAAGAATGCTAACCCCAGAAATTGTTTGCTATTCCGTTATAGTACTTTCCAATAGCTATTATTAGAGCAGAGTCTATAATTCTTTGCCACAAAGAACTGCCAAGACAATGGGTTGGAAAGTGGGTACCCCCAATAGGTATTTTATTGAATTTGACCTTTTTCTATGTTTCGGACGTAGTTTTGGCCTTTAAGAATGCTTACCTTAGAAATTGTTTCATATCCTGTTATAGAACTATCCAATAGCTATTTATTAAAGCAGAGTTTATTATCTCTGGCCATAAAGAACTGCCAAAACAATGAATTGGAAAGTGGGTACTCCCAATGAGTATTTTATAGAATTAGACCTTTTTCTATGTTTCGGACGAAATTTCGGCCTTTAAGAATGCTTATCTCAGAAATTCTTTACTATTCCATTGCAGTACTATCGAATAACTATTTTTTTAAGCAGAGTCTATAATCACTTTTCGTAAAGAACTGCCGAGACAATGGGTTGGAGAGGGGGAACCCCCAAAGCATATTTTATATAATTTGACCCTTTTCTATGTTTCGGACGAATTTTTGGCCTTGAAGAATACTTTCCCCAGACATTCTTTGCTATCCCGTTATAGAACTATACAATAGCTATTTATTAAAGCAGAGTCTAAAATCCCTAGCCATAAGGAACTGCCGGGACCATGGGTTGGAAAGTGGGAACCCCAATGCGTATTTTAAAGAATTTGACCTTTTTCTAAGTTTCGGACGAAATTTTTCGGCCTTTAAGAATGCTAACCCCAGAAATTCGTTACTATTCCGTTTTATAACTTTTAAATAGCTATTCATAAGGACAGAGTCTATAATCCCTAGCATAAAGAACTGCCGAGACAATGTGTTGGAAAGTGGGTATCCCCAATGCGTATTTTATAGAATTTGACCTTTTTCTATGTTTCGGAGGAATTTTTTGGCCTTTAAAAATGCTTACCCCATAAATTCTTTGCTATTCCGTTATAGTACTATCCAATAGCTATTTATAAGAGCAGAGTCTATAATTCCTTGCCAGAAAGAACTGCCAAGACCATGGGTTGGAAAGTGGGTACCCCCAATGCGTATTTTATAGAATTTGACCTTTTTCTATGTTTCGGACGAAAATTTTCGGCCTTTCAGAATGCTTATTTCAAAAATTTGTTTGCTATCCCGTTATAGTACTATCAAATAGCTATTTATTAAAACAGAGTCTACAATCTCTTGCCATGAAGAACTGCCAAGACAATGGCTTGCAAAGTGGGTACTCCCAATGCGTATTTTATAGAATTTGAGCTTTGTCTATGTTTGGGACGAAATTTTTGCCTTTTAAAATGCTTACCTCAGAAATTCTTTATTATCCCATTGCAGTACTATCCAATAACTATTTATTAAAGCAGAGTCTATAATCACTTGCCATAAGGAATAGCCGAGACAATGTGTTAGAAAGTTGGTACCCCCATGCGTATTTTATAGAATTTGACCCTTTTCTATGTTTCAGACGAAATTTTTCGGCCTTTAAAAAGGCTTACTCCAGAAATCCTTTACTATCCCGTTTTAGTTCTATCAAATAGCTGTTTATTAAAGCAGGTCTATAATCCCTAGCCATAAGGAACTGCCAAGACAATGGGTTGGAAAGTTGGTACGCCAATGCGTATTTTATAGAATTTGACCGTTTTCTCTGTTTCGGACGAATTTTTGGCCTTTGAGAATGCTTATCCCAGAATTCTTTATTAACCCGTTGTAGTACTGTCCAATGACTTTTTATTAAAGCAGAGTTTGTAATCCCTTGCCATAAAGAACTGCCGAGACAATGGGTTGGAAAGTGGGTACCTTCAATGCGTATTTTATAGAATTTGACCTTTTTCTATGTTTCGGACGGAATTTCGGCCTTTAAAATGCTAACCCCAGAAATTATTTTACTATCCCATTGCAGTACTATCCAATATCTATTTATTAAGGCAGGTCTATAATCCCTAGCCATAAGGAACTGCCAAGACAATGGGCTGGAAAGTTGGTACCCCAATGCGTATTTTATAGAATTTGACCGTTGTCTATGTTTCGGACGAATTTTTGGCCCTTGAGAATGCTTATCCCTAAATTCCTTACTATCCCGTTGTAGTACTATCTATTGACTATTTATTAAAGCAGAGTTTGTAATCCCTTGCCATAAAGAACTGCCGAGACAACGGGTTGGAAAGTGGGTACCCCTAATGCGTATTTTATTGAATTCGACCTTTTTCTATGTTTCGGACGAAATTTTTCGGCCTTTAAGAATGCTAACCCCAGAAATTCTTTACTATCCCGATGTATAGCTATCCAATACCTATTTATTAAAGCAGCGTCTATAATCCTTAGCCATAAGGAACGGCCGGGACAATGGGCTGGAAAGTAGATACCCAATGCGTATTTTATCAAATTTGGCCTTTTTTCCATGTTTTGGACGAAATTGGTTGCCCTTTAAGAATGCTTACCCCAGAAATTTGTTACTATTCCGTTTTATAACTTTTCAATAGCTATTCATTAGGGCAGAGTCTATAATCCCTAACCATAACGAAATGCCGAAACAATCGGTTGGAAAGTGGGTACCCCCAATGCGTATTTTATAGAATTTGACCGTTTTCTATGTTTCGGACGAATGTTTGGCCCTTGAGAATGCTTATCTCAGAAATTCTTTACTATCCCATTGCAGTACTATCCAATATCTATTTATTAAAGCAGCGTCTATAATCCCTTGCCATAAGGAACTGCCGAGACAATGGGCTGCAAAGTTGGTAACCCAATGCGTATTTTATAGAATTTGACCGTTTTCTATGTTTCGGACGAATTTTTGGCCCTTGAGAATGCTTATCCCAGAATTCCTTACTATCCCGTTGTAGTACTATCCAAAGACTATTTATTAAAGCAGAGTGTGTAATCCCTTGCCATAAAGAACTGCCGATACAACGGGTTGGAAAGTGGGTACCCCTAATGCGTATTTTATTGAATTTGACCTTTTTCTATGTTTCGGACGAAATTTTTCGGCCTTTAAGAATGCTAACCACAGAAATTCTTTACTATCCGGTTGTATAGCTATCCAATACCTATTTATTAAAGCAGCGTCTATAATCCCTAGTCATAAGGAACGGCCGGGACAATGGGATGGAAAGTGGGTACCCCCAATGCGTATTTTATAAAATATGGCCTTTTTTCCATGTTTTGGACGAAATTGATTGCCCTTTAAGAATGCTTACCCCAGAAATTAGTTACTATTCCGTTTTTTAATAGCTATTCATTAGGGCAGAATCTATAATCCCTAACCATAACGAAATGCCGAAACAATGGGTTGGAAAGTGGGTACCCCAATGCGTATTTTATAGAAATTGAGCTTTTTCTATGTTTCGGACGAAATTTTGGCCTTTAAGAATGCCAAAAATTCGTCCGACACATAGAAAAAGGTCAAATTGTATAAAATACACATTGGGGGTACTAATACCCACTTTCTAACCCATTGTCTCGGCAGTTATTTATGGCTAGGGATTATAGACTCTGCCCTAATGAATAGCTATTGAAAAGTTATAAAACGGAATAGTAACGAATGTCTTAAAGGCCGAAAAATTTTGTCCGAAACTTAGAAAAAGGTCAAATTTTATAAAATACGCATTGGGGTACCCACTTTCCAACCCATGGTCCCGGCAGTTCCCTATGGCAAGGGATTTTAGACTCTGCTTTAATAAATAGCTATTGGATAGTTCTATAACGGGATAGCAAAGAATGTCTTGTGTAAGCATTCTTAAAGGCCAAAAATTCGTCCGAAACATAGAAAAGGGTCAAATTCTATAAAATACGCATTAGGGGTTCCCACTCTCCAACCCATTGTCTCGGCAGTTCTTTATGGCAAGTGATTATAGACTCTGCTTAAATAGATAGTTATTGGAAAGTACTGCAATGGAATAGTAAAGAATTTCTGAGGTAAGCATTTTTAAAGGCCGAAATTTCGTCCGAAACATAGAAGAGGTCAAATTCTATAAAATACGCATTGGGGGTACCCACTCTCCAATCCATTGTTTTGGCAGTTCTTTATGGCAAGAGATAATAGACTCTGCTTTAAATAAATAGCTATTGGATAGTACTATAACAGGATAGCAAACAAGACAATTCGTTACTATTCCGTTTCATAACTTTTCAATAGCTATTTATTAGAGCACAGTCTATAATTCCTTGCCATAAAGAACTCCCAAAACATGGGTAGGAAAGTGGGTACCCCTAATACGTATTTTATAAATTTGACCTTTTTCTATGTTTCGGACGAATTTTTGGCCTTTAAGAATTCTTACCCTAAAAATTGTTTGCTATTTCGTTATAGTACTATCCAATAGCTATTTACTTGAGCAGAGTCCATAATGCCTTGCTATAAAGAACTGCCAAGACAATGGGTTTGTAAGTGGGTACCCCATGCGTATTTTATAGAATTTGACCTTTTTTCTATGTTTGGGACGAATTTTTGGCCTTTAAGAATGCTTACCCCAGAAATTTGTTAATATACCGTTTTGTTACTATTGAATAGCTATTCATTAGGGCAGAGTCTATAATCCCTAGCCATAAAGAACTGCCTAGACAATGGGTTGGAAAGTGGTTACCCTGACTGCTTAATTTATTGATGGCCTTTTTACCATGTTTGGGATGAAATTTTCGGCCTTTAAGAATGCTTACCCTAGCAATTGTTTGCTATTCCATTATAGTACTATCCAATAGCTATTCAGGAGCAGAATCTATAATCTCTTGCCATAAAAAACTTACAAGACAATGGGTTGGAAAGTGGGTACCCCCAATGCGTATTTTATAGAATGTGGCTTTTTGTCGTGTTTCGGACGAACATTTTCGGCCTTTAAGAATGTTTACCCGAGAAATTCTTTGCTATCCCGTTGTAGTACTTCTCAATAGAAGAGCAGAGTGTATAATCCCTAGCCATAAGGAATGGCAGAGAGAATGGGTTGAAAAGTGGGTACCCCGAATGCGTTTTTTATAGAATTTCACCTTTTTCCATGTTTCGGACGAAATTTTTTGGCCTTTAAGAATGCTAACCTCAAAAATTCTTCACTATCCCGTTGTAGAACTATCCAATTTCTATTTATTAAAGTAGCGTCTTTAAGCCCTAGACACAAGGAACTGCCGGGACAATGGGTTGGAAAGTGGGTTACCTGAATGCGTATTTTATAGAATTTTGCCTTTTTTCCATGTTTCGGACGAAATGTTCGGCCTTTAAGAATGCTTACCCTAGAAGTTGTTTGCTATTCCGTTATAGTACTATCCAATAGCTATTCATTACAGCAGAATCTATAATCCCTAGCCATAACGAACTGCCGAGACAATTGGTTGGAAAGTGGGTACCCCCAATTCGTATTTTTTAGAATTTGACCTTTTTTCATGTTTAGGACGAAATTTTTCGGCCTTTAAGAATGCTTACCCCAGAATATCTTTACTATCCCTTTGTAGAACTATCCAATATCTATTTATTAAAGCAGCGTCTATGATTCCTAGCTATAAGGAACTGCCGGGACGGAAAGTGGGTACCCCGAATGCGTGCTTTATAGAATTTGGCCTGTTTTCTATGTTTCGGACGAAATTTCGGACTTTCAGATAGGTAACCTCAGAAATTCTTTACTATCGCATTGTAGTACTATATAAACCAACTAGCTATTATTTAAAGCGGCGGCTATAATCCCTAGCCATACAGAACTGCCGAGACAATGGGTTGGAAAGTGGGTACCCCCAATGCGTATTTTTAAAAATTTTACCTTTTTCTGTTTCGGACGAAATTTTTGGCCTTTAAGAATGCTTACCCTAGAAATTCTTTGCTCTCCCGTTGTGTTTCTATGCAATAGTTATGTATTTAAGCAGAGCCCATAATCCCTAGCCATAAGAAACTGCCGAGACAATAGGTTGGAAAGTGGGTACCCTCAATGCGTATTTTATAGAATTTGACCTTTTTCAATGGTTCGGACGAAATTTTCGGTTCATAAGAATTGTCTTTCCAAAATTCGGATAGTATCATACTGTTTTAAAGATAAATATCTTTTTAGACATCTGAAATATGAATAACTGGTGAAGTATGAATTTCAAAGTTGCAAATTTTTGTTTTAACTCAATATTGTGAGTTGTTATGCCGTTAAATTTTCAAATGGTCACAACTATTAGTTTTGATGTGAACAGAAATTTTATTGTCAGTAATAGAGAGAAAGATAAGTTAAACATCGGTTTTATACATTTAGGTCGTAAATATGGGTTTCCAAATCGCAAATGTGAATTAAGAAGTTGAAAGTAAAAGAAATGTATTTTCGTCATTTTATTTTGCGATGAATTCAAGTATTGAATTTTTAGCTCACCTGGCCCGAAGGGCCAAGTGAGCTTTTCTCATCACTTGGCATCCGTCGTCCGTCGTCGTCGTCGTCGTCGTTAACTTTTTACATTTTGAACTTCTTCAAGAGAACCACTGAATGGAATGAAACCAAACATGGCATGAATGTTCCTTATGACGTGCTGACAGAGTGTTGTTACTTTGAAGCTGATCCATCATCCAAGATGGCCGCCAGCGGGGGACTTAGTTTAACATAGGACCCTATGGGAAATACATACAAATGTCTTCTTTTAGAGAACCATTGAATGGAATGAAACCAAACATGGCATAAATGTTCCTTATAAGGTGCTGACCAAGTGTTGTTACTTTGAAGCCGATCCATAATCCAAGATGGACGCCAGCGGGGGACTTAGTTTAACATAGGACCTTATCGGAAATATTTACAAAAGTCTTCTTTTAGAGAACCACTAAATGGAATCAAACCAAACATGGCATGAATGTTCCTTATGAGGTGCTGACCAAGTGTTGATACTTTGAAACCGATCCATCATCAAAGATGGCTGCCAGCGGGGGACCTATTTTAACATAGGACCCTATGGGAAATACATACAAATGTCTTCTTTTAGAGAACCATTGAATGGAATGAAACCAAACATGGCATGAATGTTCCTTATGAGCTGTTGACCAAGTGTTTGTACTTTGAAGCCGATCCATCATCCAAGATGGCCGCCAGCTGGGGGACAATGTTTAACAAAGGACCCTATGGACAATACATACAAATGTCTTCTTTTAGAGAACCGCTGAATGGATTGAAACCAAACATGGCATGAATGTTCCTTATGAAGTGCTGACAAAGTGTTGGTACTTTGAAGCCGATCCATCATCCAAGATAGCCGCCGGCTGGGGACAATATTTAACAAAGGACCCTATGGACAATACATACAAATGTCTTCTTTTAGAGAACCACTGAATTGATTGAAACCAAACATGGCATGAATGTTCCTTATGAGGTGCTGACCAAGTGTTGTTACTTTGAAGCTGATCCATAATCCACAATGGCCGCCAGCGGGGGGACTTCCTTTAACATAAGACCCTATGTGAAATACATACAATGCTTCTTCTAGAGGTGCACTGAATGGAATGAAACCAAACATGGCATAAATGTTTTTTATGAGGTGCTGATGAAGTGTTGCTACTTTGTTGCCGATTTACTGTTCAAGATGGCCACCAGGATTTTTTATTAAATTACAGGGCCAATATTAAACCAAATTTGGCCTCACTTATTATTAGGCCTAGGGTATCTGTTATGATTTTAATCTATTTTTACATGATTTCCAAAAACAAAGTAGAATCAGGTGAGCGACACAGGCTCTTGAGAGCCTCTAGTTTATTTTTCAGTAAAAAAATATGAGTCAGGAAATCTTAAAATGAGTTCTGAAGTTGTCTTGAAAAGTTAAATAGTCGGTTTTACATGTGAAAATATATTCAAACCGAAATTCTACATATTTAAATTGTTAATATGAGTAAGAAAATCGCAAATGTGGGATTTATAGACGTAAATACGAATAATATCATGGATTTAATATGTTGCAATTTATTGGAATCGTCAACAAGATTTTTCTGTTAAAATTTGCTGGTTAAAGAACTGTAAACATGAGTTACAAAATTGCAAATGTGAGTTATGAAGTTTTAAATAGAAGTTGTATTGTCGGTATTCCATGAGAAAATTTATTTTACATCAAAATTCTACATTTTTAGTCGTTAATGTGAGTTTAAAAAATCGCAAAGAGTGGGTTAAATATGGGTACGATAATACTTTGTTTTAATCATCATGATTTTTTTTTTATTATAAATGCACGTTACAAAGCCGTAAATACATGTAAGAGTTAGACATCTGTAAACTACTGTTAGAAATTTGTTAATGGGATATAAAAATCTTTGGTTTTCTATATAAGTCTTTTTTTTCGAACCAAAAAAGTCAAAAATCATGATTTCTGAAAAAAATAAAATTGTCGCTCAAGTAGTTTTCCAAACGCAATTGCAGGATGACGAATTGCAGGATAGCTTTTTATAAAGAAGATTACAGGATGAGAATTGCTGGATAGCTTGACACTAGTAAAAAAATGAACATGCCGTCAAGAAGTGAGGCACACTTGGTTCGCATAGGAATGCCGATTGTCTGTTGACAAACATGTCCTTCAAGCGTTCAAATTTGATCATAATGAATCTTTTTTTTTAGAAGAATTTGTTTCTGGATCAAGGTATATTTGTTTCTATGTTGGCCATTCTTTTTTTTTTATAAAGTAAGGTTGTCCGAAAATGAGAAATACTAGTTTAAAGGTAGAGAAATCAACTGCTTGTATATAACTGCAAGAGCAGAGAAACTTAGATACATGTTTGTTTAGTAGGTATCATATCTTACTGTAATGACACTTCCGGATTTAATTTGCTACTTTTACTTTTATTAAATAACATAGAACAGTAAAGAATTTCATTAGTTTCCATTTTCACAATTTTACTTACAATTAGGAACAACAAAATGAGGCATTTGGATGCATACCTTATAATTCAAAGAAGATCAATGAAATGGCGTTTTTACCTAGCACAAAAAACCCACAAAACAACCCTAAACGCATCTTGTATTATATACTAGGTGAAAAAATAGGATTACCAGTTACATTATATTATCAATATGGATCAACATTAGGTCTGCAACAATTATACAAGTACACAAGAGTATCTTCAAAATATATATGTATCAACAAACACGCTTTAAAAAAGGAGATGTGATACGGTTTCAAATTAGATAACGTTTCACGAGAATTCAAACGGCGGGGGTTAGGCAATAAATGTCATAGTATAGCCTTCAACAATGAGCAAACCCCATACAGTGTAATAAGAAATAAAAAGCCCAAGAATAGCAAAATATTAAATATTTCAAACGAGAAAACCATTGTTTGTATAAAAGAATATGTGAAAAACAAACATGGCAGACAAACAACCAGCTGTTGTTTTTTTATGTAAAATATTCAAAATTAAAAATCGTTCATTTTCAGTATCGAAAGAACTTTATTATCGTTCACTTCGTATGTTTTACATCTGTTTACAATTAATTAGTGTCTTTTCAGATGTTTGGCCGCCAATCTGTAGCTACAAAAGGTCCCATGGTACTTGTTGAAGTTCCCACGGCACCTGTGGATATAAGAATGATGTATGTACTGATGAGATTGACAGCCAAAAGCGTTTGTCTCTTTTGCTCAACACGTTTAAATAATAAAAATCGAAAATGCAAAGCTGCACGTAAACAAAGAACAGCTTATGACAGAGTCACCAGTATTTGAGAAAATGTTTACGTCTGACTTTAAAGAAAAGGATAAACAGGAAATAGAATTGGATGGAAAAGACCTGAACAGTTTTGTTGATTTTCTAAGGTGCATTTTACCAGGAATTGATGAAAAATTAACAGGTAACCTCTCTCTTCTCTCTCCCTCACAGACTGCCATGTTGTGCATTCTAATTTTTATTTTGCTGATAAATATCAGACGGGAGGTTGGGTAGTCATTGAATGAATGATTTAATACTGTATTGTAGAAATCAGTAACTACTAGTATGCTATTATGCTATAGTTGTTAATTTCTCTGTCATTTTGTCTCTTTTGGAGAGTTGTCTCATTGGCAATCATACCACATCTTCTTATTTTAATACATATCAACGAAAACATGTTTACAATATGGCAAATGATAAAGAGCAATACATAAAATACATAATAAGAAGATGAGCAACATTAAGTAATAATATGTAATCTGATTGACCTTGCAGATTTCAAGCAATTACACAATTTCTGTATTTATTCTTGGTTCTTATATGTAAAACATGTATTAGAAGAAACCAGTATATGGATTTGGACACTTTGAGGAAATATTCTCACATAAGATAACTAAAACTATAAGAGAACAAATAAAATTTAAATTGAAGCATTTTTTAAATGATAAAATATCAGATATAAAGGATAACAGCAAACTCACTATTTATAAACATGTAAAATTAAATACTACAGAAGAAAAATATTCAACTAGCTCAAAATTTGAATTTAGAAAACTGATAACAAAATTTAGAATAAGTGATCACAATTTATTAATAGAAAAGGGAAGATATGTTAAAATACCAAGAGAAGAAAGATTATGCAAAAACTGCAAACAAATTGAAGATGAAATTCATTTCTTTTATATTTTGATAGTAACAGTAATTATAGAAGCGTTTATTTTGATTTTTGATAAATGAGAATATGCACTTTACAGATTTAAATGATATAAATGAAATTACATATATACTCAACCCAACATCACTTATTTAGGTAAATAAGCTAGGATCCTTTATAAAACAGTCTATGGAACTGAGGACAGGGGACTCTTGAAATATTTACTTTTATTATGTATATTAATGATCTTGTTGATATTGTTAATTTTTATTTTGTTATGTTGTATCACATGCTATAAATATATAGTGTAATGGCAATAAAGATTTGAATTGAATTGAATTGAATTGAATCGTATTAGCGAAACAGACGTTAATTTATGTTAATACTGTAATTTAGTAGCGTTTGGCCATGAACAATAACATGTTTGCAAAAAGTTCGGCTTAATTGATATATAGACTGGGCATATTAGTAAAAGGTGATATTCGTTTTCAACAACTGCATATTACAACATTTGCATAATCGTAATTCTGTAACCATATCAGTATAGCGTCCCATTTCAATGTTCAGCTTTAGTGTACCACTACGCAATTTAAGTTAAAAAGAATGAAATAGTAATCTATATCATTGTTCTCTAACCTGTCCTAATAAAAAATATCATGTTAGTTATTGTCTTTATTAATACTTTAGTTAATTGTTAGTTAATGATTTTAGATGTATGACGTTTGAAATGCTCAGTAATCTATCACAACTTGGTTACTGATTGACCATTGTAGCGGCCAAATTTGAGAACAAAAACATTGTTGCCTAGTGTTGTATGTTTTGGTAATTAGTTATATTCTATAATTAGATAAGGTGCAAGTTACTCTCCCTTTACCTTTTTGAATCCACTTATAGAATTTGCACAAAATGTGATTGGTGAAATTCAAAATCTTTGATTATGATGAAAATAAGGTATACCAGAGTCAACCAATATGGTATGTTTCTTTAATTTATTACAGATTAATTATCATACATGTTAAAAGTTGGAAATTTTGAGTTTGATTAATGTAAAACTGATAGAACTTGACCTTGATATTTTGGCAATTATTTACCGTAAATGTTCATAATATTACTATTTCGAAAGAGAACACGTGTTTGCTACTACCGTAAATGTTCTAATAGAAAGTAAAATCACAAAAATACTGAACTCCGAGGAAAATTCAAAAAGGAAAGTCCTCAATCAAATGGCAAAATCAAAAGTTCAAACACATCAAAAGAATGGATAACAACTGTCATATTCCTGACTTGGTACAGGCATTTTCTTATGTAGAAAATGGTGGATTAATAGATGCACTTTTGTATTATATTATAGTTCAGAAAATTGTTAGTTTTGATAGTAGAATTTAGTGTGTTTTATCTTTTATTTTGTAGTTAATCTTTTCGTACCTGAATAAAGAGATGTAAACGGAAGGAATTAGTATGTTTGATATACACATCATATCATTAACATATTGACATGGATTTGATTAGATTAAGCGACACCAAAGATATTGCAGATGAAGAAAGTGCAAAAATAATAGACACGAATGTAAAAGAAGAAACGACCAGTATGACTAGTTCGGAATCAGATCATACAGATGGTGCCAGATCAAGAACATTATCAGAAAGGGGACAACAGTACGAATTTGATAAACTATCCCAGAGCTACAGTAGCTTAAATCGTCTTTCTGAAAACATAATTGATCTAATATCGGACAAGGCACCATACATATGATACCATCAAAGGTAAGTATTCATTGTGGATGGACAAGTATGAGATGTTCATTGAACAACACCAAAACATTATACCTAAGATAGTCATGAGGACGACAAAGAATTATATATGATGATTTTTCAAGAAAGAGATGAATCTTTGCCCGAGATTAAGAGATCAATAGAAAACTATTTCAATGCTATCTGCGAAGAAAGTAAACACACACAGAGATCAAAAAGTGTTACTAGTAAAAGATCTTCATTACTATCAAGATCAAGTTTATCATCTCAAAGGTTAAAAGAAGAGCAAAAACGAGTTGAATTTGAGACAAAATTGGCAGCACTAAAACGAAAGGACATTGAGTTAGCTAAGTTAAAAATAAAATTAGACGAAGAAGAACTGCAATTAGACACAGATACAGCTATAGCAGATACTAAAACAAAGATATTGGACAAGTATGAAAACCTAGAATTAGAATCAAATAGTACAAACGTTTCCAAAGAAGAATCAAAACGAAAGAAATCTGACATTGTACAAACCCACCAGTGTTTAATGTAAATGCAGAACCATTTGTACCTCAGAACGACACGAACGAAGTTCTTAATATTAGACCTTTTAAACCTGTTAAGGTCAATAAAATTGTTACTACCTCAAACAACACGAATTTACAAGAACCTATAAATGAACCTAATATGACTATGATATCTAGCATAAAATATGATGAAAATATGAACAATATATAGCTTAATACAGTGGAAAATAGTATGTCTGCAGTAGTGAAACATTTACGAAAACCTACACCTGATATTAAGAAATTCGGAGGAAATCCTTTAGAATACAGAAAATTGTAAAGACAATTTCAGGCAAGAATAGTTGCAATTACGGATAATGAAGAGGAGAAAATGACTTATTTGGAACAATTTACATACGGCGAAGCAAGCAAATTAGTAAGTGAATTCAGTCATTTAATAGGCGAACATGCATAAAGTGCAGCAATAAAACAATTTGAAGAAAGATATGGAGATAAAAAAGTTATTGCAAATGCATTCATTAAAAGAGCACTGGAGTGGCCTACCATAGAAGCTGTAGATTTAAAGTCACTTGATGATTTCTCTTTATTTGTGTTTGAATGTGAAAACGCAGCTGAAAGCAAGAGAAATGTAGTTATGCGAACAAAGGAAAAGAGTCAGTAACATTTACACACTTTGTGCAGTTTGTGAAACAGGAAGCTAAAAAGGCCAACGACCCAACTTATGGAAATATAGCGGTTTCTACAAAACAGAATAATCCAAGAGGCCAGCAGGCCAAAAATGTGACTGATAATAAATCAAAACAGACTCAAAGGGTAAGCCTTGCCACAGATGTTACAAACAAACATGCAAAGAATGTAAATGAACTGAAATGTACCTACTGCGGAAGTTGTAGTCATATATTGGGATTGCAAAGGCATACTATCTTTGAATATTCGAAACCGTTATGAACATTTAAAGAGCAAAGGTCATTGTTTTGGTTGTCTCAAAAAAGGACACAGGACAGTTAACTGTAGAATGCGAGCCACATGCCTCATTTGTAACAAAAGACATCCAACTTTACTTCACGACAAAGACAAAGTACAAAGAGATATTACACCAATGAAACAGAGTGAAAATTCGACAGAGGTTGAAAACAAGACCAGCGCATGCAAAAGCTATTTATCAGATACTAACAGCCAAATAGGCACCGGAGATATGCCATGTGCGAGGCTATAATACCAGTAAGGATAAAACTGAAGAATAAAGCACCTTGTGTAGAGACATATGCATTCTAGAGTCAAATTGTAAACAAGCATATAACTGCCACTACCCAGCTTAAAGCCTCTTCCGAACATTTGAAAGTCCCGACTATGTACTGGTTATCTAAATTACACAAACAACCATTTAAATCCCGTTTCATCTCCGCATCTAGTAAATGTTCTACTACTAATCTGTCAGTGCTTCTAACTACCTTCATTACTACTATCAAAGAACTTGGTATTAACTTTTGTAATAAAGCTTATGAAAATAATGGTATTAATTATTTTTGAAGTGTTAAAATTTTTTTTAGAGGTTTAAGATAAAATACGTGCTTTTGATGGCCTTTTTAATTCTGTTGACAGGTATGATTTCTCTACTCTCTACACTTCACTTCCACACAATCTTATCAAGAAAAAGTTTTAATATCTGATTAAATGGTCGTTTTAAAAATCTCATTCCAAATTTATTTGCTGTTACTCGTTGAAAGCCTTTTTCTGTAACAAAAAAGGAAAGTATGCTGGATACACTAACTGGAAATGTGAAGATATGATTGAAGCTTTAAATTTTCTCCTGGACAACATATATGTACGTTTTGGCGATAAAGTGTATCGACAGGTAGTAGGTATTCCTATGGGCGCTAACGGCGCCCCTTTAATAGCAGATTTATTCCTGTATTGCTATGAATCTCAGTGTATGACTAAACTCAGTAAAGACACGTCATTGTTACATTTGGTTGATACATTCAACAATACCTACCGTTATCTTGATGATATTTATTCGTTAAATAATCCAGAGTTCTCTAAATATACTACCGAAATTTACCCAAAGGAACATACTTTCAATAAATCTAACATAAACAGCAGTAGTTGTCCTTTTCTAGATTTCGACATTTCAGTTTCTAAAGGGAAACTCCATACTACAATTTACGACAAATGAGACGATTTTTCATTCCCTATTGTTAATTTTTCCTTTTTTAGACAGCGATGTTCCGTTGGCTCCATCATACGGTGTTTATATATCCTAACTCGTTCATAATGCCCGTGTGTGAAGTGATGTCATAGATTTTAACGAACGTAATCAATTCATCACTGGTAAATTATTAAGTCAGGGATTTCGTTACAATAAATTACTTAAATCTTTTACCAAATTCTTTCATAGATACAACGATTTGAATAGTAAATTCGGCTGTACCTATAGAAAACTTATAAAAAACGGTATTTCACATCCTAAATTTTACGGTAATATTGTACTAAGAGCTCGGAAATCACTATGTGATCCATGTAAACTCATCGAACCTTTAAACAAACTTATTAGTAAAGGTTATCTTACCAATGTTGTAATTAGATCTTTGAATATAGTTTACATTGGCACAAATATAGATTTTGTCATCAGCAAATTAAAACATAACTAAATTTGTATTCTTTTCAAACGTTTTTTTTTTTTTTTGGATGTATAAATACACATCCACGTTCATTTTCTATATAGAGATTACTTTATCTATATATATAACATTATAGTACATATTTATTAAAAGGTTAACTCCTAACTACCCTACTGCCTGTCGATACTTTTATTTTGGCATTGCACAAGTCATGTCATCTTTGACTGTCCATGACGTTAAAACACTAAATATCTGGGATGTGTTTTAGTTGTTTTAGTCTCTGATGCATGATTTTTTATTATTAATTGTTTTTGGCTTTTAACTAGCTTTCAGTAACTGCGAGTACTCTCAAATCGTACTTTAGTGTTAATTTGACCTGTTGATACAATTTGCAATGCATTTTTGTTTTTTAATGTTTACTTATTTTTGTATCTCGTCTCACTATTTTTAATATATACCACCTTTGATGAGTGTTATTTTGTAAAAAATATTTCCGTACTCCCATGTATACCTTACAACAATTTTTTTTTATTTACCTGTGTACGTCATTTTATATGGCAGCAATTTGTCCAAGGTTATGGTTGTCTTTCTGATATTGTTTTACCTCTCACCCCTTTTTTTATAAATTTTGTATTTACATTGTGTCATAGATCAAATTTATTCGTTCAGTGTATGTTTACTTGTTTTTATTAATATGTCTTTTGATTGAGTTAAGCCATTTCAATTGATAATTTATAGTGTGTCTTTCTATGTTGTGATGTTACACTATTGTTTCAGGTTAGGGTGAAGGTTGGCGCCTATTTAAACGTTAAGCATGTTTAAACCCGCTGCATTTGTTTGCAACTATCCTAAGTCAGGTACCTGTTGTTCAGTGGTTGTCGTTTGTTGATGTGGTTCATAAATGTTTCTCGGTTCTCGTTTTTTATGTTGGTTTTCCTGTTTGAATGGTTTGACACTAGTCTTTATTGGGGCCCTTTATAGCTTGCTGTTCGGTGTGAACCAAGGCTCCGTGTTGAAGGCCGTTCTTTGACCTATAATAGTTTACTTTTACAAATTGTGACTTGGATGGATAGTTGCTCATTGGCACTTATACCACATCTTCTTATATATATTTGAATCAGGAAGTAGCGTGTCTTTCTGTACGGTGGAAATGGTAAAAGAATGCAGATTACTCTAAATACCATGGGAGAACCGTACAAGATGATGACTTATGCAGTATCTGGATTACAAGTATTGGACCTAAAAATGAATGCTCTTGTAGATCTCCCAAGAGTCTACACAAAAGATGAGATGCCAGTTTCAGTGGATCACTTTCCGAAAGAAGAAATCTCAAAATGGGGTCGCTTGTCGGGAATTAAATGGCCTAAGCTTGATGCTAGTATTGGACTTATGATAGGCAATAATGTCCCAGATGCCTACACACCATTTGATGTAGCAACAGGGCCTGTGGATCCCCACACGCACTAGATTGGGATGGATTATATGGAATCTGATTCGAGAATATCCAGAAGCTAAAAAGGTCGTTAATCGAGTACATATGTCTGCGATTCACGAAGAAGAGCATTCAAGGCTTGACGAGCTAGTCGAAAAATCTATGAACTTTGATTTCCCTGAACGCATTATAGATGACAAGAGAGAAATCTCTGTAGATGACAATACTTTCTTAAATTATGTGAATAAGAATATTCATTTTGAAAAGGGTCAGTACTACATTCCACTACCCTTCCGTGACAACAATGTGAAAATGCCAAATAATGCTTCTCAGGGCCTGCAACGATTGAGACGTCTTAAGAAAAAGTTTATTTAGAATCCTATGATCAAGCAGGACTATACTGATTTTATGGACAAACTGTTAGAAAGAGGTTACATGGAACACGTCCCAAAGGAACAATTCGACAGAAACGATGGACGAGTATGGTAAATGCCACATCATGGTGTTTACCACAGTCAGAAACCAGAAAAAGTTAGAATTGTGTTTGACTGTGCAGCTACATATATGGAAGTGTCTCTGACTAAACAACTCTTACAGGGACCAGATCTCACTAATAACCTTCTAGGTGTTCTTATCAGATTCCGTGAAGAGAAAGTTGCAATTTTGGGAGATATAGAAGCTATGTTTCACCAGGTGAAAGTACCGCTACTTGATAGAGACTATTTAAGAGTCTTTTGGTGGCCGAACGGTAACTTTGAGAATGAACCTGAACAGTATAGAATGACCGTACATTTATTCGGTGCCACGTCATCACCAAGTTGCTGTAATTATGCTCTAGAACGAACAGCTGAAGACTTCGGTGAACATTATGACAAAGTAGTAGCACACTTAATAACTCGGAGCATGTATGTTGATGATTGTCTTTCGTCATTATCAACTGGCGTTGAAGCCATATCGTTGATGAAGAACGTAACTTCTTTATATGAAAAGGGTGGATTCCACATGATAAAATGGATCAGTAACAGCCCACTGGTAATTATATCGATACCAGAGGAAGAACGTGCAAAAGAGGTCAAGCAGTGGAGTCTTGAAGATGACCTCCCAGTTGAACGTGTATTAGGTGTACAATGTTTAATAAAGACTTGGAGTTTAGTATGACGTCCATTATCACTGAACTAGTATATATATTTGTTTAGGGGCCAGCTTAAGGACGCCTCCGGGTGCGGGAATTTCTCGCTGCATTGAAGACCTATTGGTGACCTTCTGTTGTTGTCTGTTCTGTGGTCGGGTTGTTGTCTCTTTGACACATTCCCCATTTCCATTTTCAATTTTATTGACTTTCTAAGATTCAGAATTAAGTGCAAAGAAAAGGTAGCGACTAGACGGAAGTATTCTTTCAATTACTAGTTCAGTATACGATCATTTAGGAATCATATCGCTGTACGTGCTGAATGCTAAATCTATTCTGCAAGGTTTGTGCAGACAAGGATTTAGTTGGGATAAAGAACTTACAGGAACTGATTCAAAGAAATGGAACGATTGGTTAGATCTGCTTTCCGACCTTGGGAACGTGAGTATCGACAGGTGCTATAAACCTTTATCTCATCTTCATTGTTTTTCGGATGCTAGTCAGATTGGCTACGGAATGGTATTTTATTTACGCCTTGTTGATGATGAAGGAATGATTCATTTTGTACTTGGCAAGTCTAGAGTAGCACCATTGGAAAAGGTAACTATACCTAGGATGGAGCTTACAGTCGCAACACGTGCAGTAAAACTTAGCAAAGTAATATTGGAGGAGTTGAACTGTAGTATAGACAAAACATTATTTTGGACAGACAGTATGTCAGTATTACGCTATATCAGCAATCAGAATATACGTTTCCATACTTTAGTTGCAAACCGCTTAGAAGTCATTCATGAAGCTACAGATGTTGATCAATGGAAGTATATTAATACAAAGCTTAATCCGGCCAATTATGCATCTAGAGGAATGTCGGTTTCAAAGTTTGAATCAAATCCAGACTGGTTCAATGGTCCAGAGTATCTTTGGAAACCAGAAATATAATGGCCAGAATTTCACATAGACAAGACTATTATTGATGAAGATAAAGAGTGAAACGAGTTGTTAACACTACAATATTGTCAAACGAACATCATGGATTAGATAGACTGTTGTCTCTTTTCTCAGAATGGAAGAAACTGACGAAAATTACTAGTTGACTATTTATTGCGTTGGACAACTTTAGGAAACTTGTTAAGGTAAGAAATCGTATAAGAAACAAACGTCATTCAGAAGAAGAGGACTCAGTAGAAAATCAGAATGAACTAACAGTTAGAGGATCAATGAAAGAAGTAATGAAAGATGTTCCGATCACGTGTCCAACAACTGAAATTCTTCATAAATCAGAAATTGTTATCATTCGATATGATCAACATCTTCACTTTGAAGAAGAAATACATGTACTTCAAAAAATCGACCGAGGTAAAGTGCTAAAGATGTCGTCTAAACTCTTTAAACTTGATCCATTTATAGACTATGGTTTGTTAAGAGTAGGAGGAAAATAAGAACGTGCAGATTTACCGTACACTGCCGTATGATGCGAAACATCCAATAATATTACGAAAGACTCTAGCATTTCAAAATTGATCATTGAAGACATTCACCGTTCAGTAGGACACTTGTGTAAAAACTCTATTCTAGCAGAACTAAGTCATAAGTTTTGTATTATTGTTGCTAGCTCTATTAATAAAGGAATAGTATCAAAATGTGTAAACTGTAGGAAGTACTGTGCACCATTTGTTGACCAAAAAATGGCTAATTTACCAAAGGAGAGACTTATATCCGACAAACCACCATTTACGATGGTTGGAATGGATTTTTTCGGACCGTTTCAGATCAAACAAGGAAGAAGTTTAGTGAAACGATATGGAGTTATTTTTACTTGCCGTTCAATCCGTGCCGTTCACTTGGAAATCGCCCTTTCTATGGATACAGATTCTTGTATAAACGCAATCAGACGCTTGATATCTCGCAAAGGAAATCCAGAATTCATAAGATCTGATAACAGAACAAAATTAGTTGGAAAGGGAAATGAGAGAGGAAATAGAAAGATGGAACATTGACAAGATAAATGATTTCATGCTTCAGAAAAGTATAAAATGGTCATTCAACCCTCCTGCCGCGTTACATTTTGGAGGTGGGTGGGAGAGATTAATAAGATCAGTAAGAAAGTAGTTATATTCTGTCATGCAAGAGCAGAGCCTTCGAATGAACGATGATCATCTAAATACATTGTTTTGCGAAGTGGAATCATTCTTGAATAACCGTCAGATTTCCGAAGTATCTGAAAACGTAGACGATATAAAGGTGCTCACTCCGAATCATCTTCTCTTATTAAGACCTGGTGAATACTTTCCTGCAGGAACCTTTTGTAAGACATACAATTACGTAAGAAGACGATGGCGACAGATACAATATCTAGCAGACATTTTCTGGAAGATATGGACTCATAGGTATTTGCCTTTATTACAGAGTAGGCAAAAGTGGAACACAGAAAAACAAAACCTGAAAATAGGAGACAATGTCTTGATTCAGGATAACACACCGAGGAACCTTTGGAACTTAGGAAAGATCACTGAAGTACTAAACGACAAATCAGACAATGTTCGTATAGTGAGGTTAAAAACATATTCAACAACTTTATTACGACCAGTTGCGAAGTTATGTTTGGTGTAAGAAGCTAACATTTAGAGTCATAGTTTGAACTAGTCATGTTAGAACAGTAACTTGTGTTTTATGATACATTGTTGTATATATAGGTTTAGTTAGATATGATTATTAATCATCACTTAAATTGGGAAATTATTTGGCCTCCTGATAGTTTAGATAATTGACTTCTTTAAGACCACAATTAAGAGGCCGGAATGGCTCCCTGGCGGGGAATCGAATCCAGGTCTCCCGCGTGACAGGCGGGGATACTAACCACTATACTACCGCGAATGCCCTCGTTGTTTCACAATTCAGACAAAAGGTCCTTCATTTATATTTTGTCTTCAGACGCTTTATTGTCAAACACTATCGTGTTGTCTGCTTTCTCATTGCAAATGACAAAACATCTACATAAGCCTTCATCAAAATTTATCTGTTTTTTTATAGATAAAACGGTTCACTCAGTGATTCCTCTGGCAGATGAATATCAAACGCCAAGACAACTGCGAAAAGCGGATAAGTTTCTTGCAGAGAAGAGCAAAGTTATAGGAGATAAAATTACTTCTGAGCAATTAATCATGAACATCTTACAAGCAGAACTCTATCAACTTCCATCGTTCCTGGAGGAATCTATAACCATTGCCTCAAGGAAATCGTTTGAAAATTTTGTAGAAAATCCCAAATTTAATGAAATTACTTCTGAAACTAGTATGAAAATTGCTTTGAAGCGTTGGATGGACGTCTATGCAGAATTAAAATCGACAGGTCATTTTAATCACACTTCGGAAAGTGTTGACTTTTATAAATTTTATGGACAGCCAGTGCCGTCTCCATCGCAGTTACAATCAGGATCTACTGTCGCTAGTTGCAGTACTCCGAGTAGTTTTCTGTTTGGTGGTTCACAACAAAGAGATTTAACTATTCAACTTAAACCATTCATACAGACAAATTAACCTAAATAGTCGAATTGGATATGATTAGTAACGAATATTGACTATGTTATAACATACAGCGTTTTTTTTCTGTATAAAGCTTTAAATTTTAGTGAGAAGTAACGCCGTTGCAACCGCCGACGCTGTATTGTAATCCGTATGTATCGCATTCTGCGACTTTTATCACAAGCGAAAACATAAACTAGGATTAGCAATAGATGAATTAGGATTTAATTATAAGTCATTCTGTCTAGTAGTAACTTGGAAGTGCATGTTGTGTGACATAATTGTTTTGTTGCACAGACAAGGTGACAACACTATAGCCCATCCTACAGTAGGGGATAATAAAGAATTATGTAAGTAGTTTCGATTTAGATTTATTTAATCTAGTTATAGCAGAAGAACCAAGAAGTAGTTCGGTAATGGCTTGCAGGCGGCGGATAATTGATGGTGAATGCAACATAACTCATTTTTTTAATAGTAAAGTTCATGTCGGTAATGCATTTATATTTCAAAATTTTCACATCCTATATCAATTTTGGTTTGGTTTGTTTGATTCTGAAGTGTCTCGAAAGAGGATTAGGTTAGCAGATTAAACTGTGTTAATGGGGGAGGGGTTGAAGGATAATCTGACAATGCAACATACACATAATCCTTATTTTGAAGAAATCTGAAGAGAGATTAGCGTTGTAATAAGCGTATCAAATAACAGATTTATCTCCCATTTTGTCTATGTTGTTGAAAAACGACTCTTTTGTAAGTAACGTTGCTTTCGCCGGAAAATCAATACATGTCTTTGGTATGAGAATCATTTAGGTAGGAAATGAGATCCTTTGTAAGGTATATAGTCACATATTTATTTGAGGAAGGGTAGTCCGTACTTTGACCTATAATGGTTTACTTTTACAAATTGTGACTTGGATGGAGACTTGTCTCATACCACATCTTCTTATATCTATTCAAAATGGCGACTAAGATCACTTTAGGATTTTTCAGTATACGGATATGGATAGTTAACTGTACATTGCTAGATGACAAAGAAATATTGATGCTAACATTAAATACAAAAATACATAAATAAAGTAATACAAGTAGACAGGAAATACCATAAAAATGAAAAACATTGATTAAAATAAAAAAATTTAATCTGCTAACTTGTAGTGTTTCGTGGTAATGATGAAGTACATGAATACACTTTTATGAGTAAAAATTACAAAACGTGTTTTGTCATTTATATTTTTCTTTTAGAGTTTTCAAATTCTTGAAATGTATTAAAAAATATGTCCCATCACTGTCATGGTTAGGTGGAGGATTGAGCGCTCCCAAACATGTTTAACCCCGCCAAATTCTGTATGTGCTTGTCAAGAGCCTATAGTTCGGTGGTTGTCGTTGGTTCACGTCTGTCATATTTGTTTTTCGTAAATTGTTTTGTTATAAACTAGGCCGTTAGTTTTCTCAGTTGAATTGTTTCATATTATTCATGTCGGGGCCTTTTATAGATGACTATACGGTATGGGGTTTTCTCATCGTTAAAGGCCGTAAGGTTGCCAAAAATTGCTTAAATCCACTTCATTTAAACTTTTGTGGATAGTTGTCTCATAGGCAATCATACCACATCTCCTTATTTTTATATAGCTGTTCTAACTAGTTATGCACATTGTTTATGTGTGGTAAAAAATACAATGTGGTAATACAGGTAACATGTATACTCATTTACAAAACTGATGACAACAATACCCAATCAGTTTATATCATACATTGTAGTCCAGTGTTTCCTTACTCTTTATGATTCAACCTAGTCATTTGCTAGTCATGAAATGAAATATGTTTTTTGGTTTTTTTTCATATAACCTGACACACCATATAAATACATGTATGTATTTGTGTGTGAAGGGACAAAGTATTCAACACTTTCTGATAATAATTAATAATAAATAAGCTTTATTTAGAGCCGCATAGTATACAAATAAGGACATAACATAAGCTCTAATGAGCTTTTAACAGACATACAAGACATATCAATACAATACATAATACACATGCAATAAGTTACACAACACACAATAAAGCACTATAAGTATGATGGTAATAAGCAGATTATAAGCATGATGATAAAGCTTAAAACATACTAGGTATTAAAGCTAATTCTGAAAAACCTCTATAAATTTGAAAATCAAGATGTATTATCCAATTATATAAAAATAATGTTACATCATAAAATAGAGACAAAAGATACCAAAGAGATATTCAAACTCATAAATCGAAAACAAACTGACAACAGAACACTAAGCACAGCATAGAAAACTAAAGACTTAGCAACACGAACCCCACCAGAAACCGTAGTCGATCTCATAATTTTTGGAAGGCTTAGCAGAGCTTGCTCCACACTTGGCATCCGTCTTGTTGCTCATGATAGTTTGTCACATTCGAGGAAAAGATGGAATTTTGGTTACAACAATTGGAACATATCTTTCGTCAACTGTGAAAAAAAGATATTCCATAACGGTCAACCAACTAAGATGGCGTTCGTAAAACTTTCAAAGGGATGATTCCAACTTTACCACTTGGAACTCTTAGTTTAACAGCTTCTTTGTAAGCAGCAGCCCTCTACCATGGAAATTGCGATAGGAAATGCAAGCTTTTGAATATCGTATTCACTGGGGGATATATACTCCATATGCAGGTGCTGTTGGAATGTTGTTACAAAGAAAATGGTAAGTTCTCAATTAACATAAATCTCCTGTCCCTTATTGTTTCCTTTTCCAAATAATATTCATACGAAGAAAATAAAAAATATATGAAAGAAATTCTATCAATAAATGTTTTCTGTTCCCAGATTTTAAAATATTGAAAATATTCCTACTACCTACTAGATCATCAATCGCGTGAAATACTTTCCGAGAGGTCTACAAAGCAACAGTGTGATTTCTTTTACAGAATATGTTATGAATAACTTAATATAAACAAAATCATCATCATCTGTATTATAACCATACCGAAATCCGGACTGTGCGTAAGATGCAATGTTAAAAACAGTTGCCAAATCGACCAATTAGCTATTCGGAATTATGCTTAAATATTTACCACATTCCCTTGCATGGCTTAACCACAGATTTTCGGTTCAAATTCAGTTTCTACGACATATTTCAAATGCAAAATGGTTAAACTCAAAATAAACTATTTAGTCCATTTATTCAATCTGCAACACAAAATGCAGGAAATAATTATGCACAAAAGTGAAAAGAAATAATAGCGAAAAACAAAAATCCGTATCAACAATGAAAATGAGTATTCAATCCATAAAATTTCCTTCTACACACACACCCCATTAACATTATAACATTGTTTCTAAGAAGGTGCTGGACATTGCATAATACGAACCGATTTAGCTCTACTGAAACATAGATCAAAATTTACCATAAGACAACATTGATAACAAACTAAAAGCAAATGAGATAATTTCTTATTGATTTTAAACCCCACAAATTCCATCTTAACCTACGTTACTATCGCATAAGTGACTTGAACATTTTATAATATTGATTAGTTCACCTGGATCAATGCATATGGTTTTTGGCCATGACAAACCTGATAATAGGACATTGTGTTTTATATGTTCGTGTATTGATTAGTGGTAAGTCAAAAGGAAATTTAAAAGTTTTAAATTACAAATAGATTGAAAGGAAATGGTTTTGAATGTACAACCGGTATAACTACATTGTTTTCTAAAATTCGTATATATACTTCAGGTTTTATTTTTGACAGGTTGGTGACATGTCCTGTAGTGACGAAAGTGAGTCAGACGTAGGTGATGTAAGTATCTACATTATGTACGAAGTTTATTTTTGCTACTGTTACCATAATTATAAATGTTACCTTCATATGTGTTAGACAAAAACATAAGAAATTTATATCATAATTTGGTCAAACCTTTTACTTATTTTTATCAAATAGATGTAGATTCAATATAGAAATATAATTTCACCTGCAGGATATGATAAATAGTGGTATTTTGTATCCACGTTTTTAAAGTAATATTGTTTAAAAAGCAACATAGTTTAGGATTGTCTTTTAATCTTTCCCTTTGGCTTTATATACATTTTGATAAAGTTTATACTTATATTGCTTTTGTTTAAACACTTAAAATTAACAACATACATGCAGCATTCCTTAACAATACAATTGTAAGCTGTATTATACTGCATTTCTTTTTGGTTAGTAAATTTACCATTATACCAGTATTCCTTGCAAATAAAGAACAAAAAACAATAAAAAAAACCGTTTTGCAAAATTTAAGATTTTACGTCATTACCTCAATAAAAACTTTAACCAGTTCACAGAATATATATAATTCTTATTAGCTCACCTAACTCAAGGGCCAATGTAAGCTTAAAATTTCCTATTACGTATCGTTTGTCGTCATCCGTCGTCCGTTAATTCATACAAAAATATGTTCCTTCGAAATTACTAATTCAAAATTTAACCTTAATTGACCACAATTGTCTTTGACTTAAACTTAAAAGTACATCTGTTAAATCTGAACCAACATGGCTATCAAGAGGCTAAATATAAAACATAGGTGTTAAATGTAAGTATTATAAAAATAAGGAGATGTGGTATGATTGACAATGAGACAACTATCTACCAAAGGTCAAATGAAGTGGATGTAAGCAATTATAGGCAACCGTACGACCTTCAACAATGAGAAAAACCCATACCCTATAGTCGGCGATAGAAAGCTCTGACATGAAATTATTCAATTGATAAAACTAACGGCCTAATTTATAACAAAACAATTTACGAAAATCAAATATGACAGACATGAACCTACGACAACCACTGAACTATGGGCTCCTGACTTGGGACAGGTACATAAAGAATGTGGCGGGGTTAAACATGTTTGTGAGCGCTCAACCCTTCCCAGTTACAGTTACAGTTACAGTGATGTAACAGTACAACATAAGAGCAAACTATAAAAATCAGTTGGAAAAGACCTAACTCATCAGATGGATACAAATAGAAATACATCTAACAAAAACACAAGGTGGACGTGGTTGGGTACTTATACATCCCAAAAACAAAAATACAAAGTACAGATCTGAGAGTACATGCAGATACTGACAGCTACTCGAAAGCTAAAAGCAACTAAATTAAATGAAAAATATCATGTATCTAAGACTAAAATATCAATCAGTACACATCCAACATCCAATGGATTTAGTGTAAAGACGTCATTACCACACAAGAGTATCGTGAAACTACATATGTGTAATATTTAGTATGGTTTTAATTTACTGATAACAAAATCAATATTTATACCAATAAAAATAATATTCAAAGATTTAATTACAGTGTTGAATAGGTAACTTTTTAGAATAAGTTTATTTAAAGGATTGATAAGTTTACCCGGATCGTATCTAAGTGTCCGGGCTCAAATCAATAACATAGAAAGCGACGGGGATATGGGGTTACAATATCACCATAAAATTTAGGATGTGATATTCCGTTTGAAATAAGTTTTCTTCAGGTACAGCCAAACTTGTTGACCAAATCTTTGTATCTATGAAAGAATTAAGTAAAGGTTTTCAGTATTTTATGGTAACGAAACTTAATCATTTACTAGTAATAAATAGATTACGCTCATTAAAATCCAAAACGTCACTACAGACACGAGCATAGCGAGCGAGTTGGGTGCCAAATGAACATCACCGTCCAAAAAGGGAAAATTAACAATAGAGAAAGAAAAATCATCCCTTTTGTTCGTAAATTTTTTGTAGAGTTTCTGGTGCAATACTGATATATCTAAATCTAGGAAAGGACAGTTATTGCTGTTGATATTAGATTTATCTAAAGTAAGTTCCTTTGGATAAATTTCAGCAGTTTAGTTAGAGAATTGTCTATTATTTTGAAAACCATTATAAAAAGAGAAAATCTCATGCATGCAAACATGTTGAAATTAACATACTGTCCCCAAATAGTCAGACAATCATTATGGAATAAAATCACTTATTCATATCCCCGTCGCTTTCTATGTTAAATTCTGCAATTTCAAGCATTTATAGCTATTGTGAGTATTTCCCCTTACATGAGAATTGTAACCGATTATTTTGCGCACAACTTTTGAGGGGAACTTAGTTGTCCTTCAATCTCTGAAAGACTAAGTTGTGATACAGACTGGATCCTCCACTAAAAAGTAAAATAACAAAAAAACCGAACTCCGAGGAAAATTCAAAACGGATATTCCCTAATCAAATGGCAAAATCATAAGCTCAAACACATCACACGAATGGAAAACAACTGTCATATTCCTAACTTGGTACAGACATTTTCAGATGTAGAAAATGGATGATTAAACCTGGTTTTGTAGCTAGCTAATCCTCTCACTTGTATGACAGTCGCATGAAATTCTATTATATTGATAACAATGTGTGAACAAAACAAAAAGATATAATAGGAAAAAATGTCAAAAATTGGGGTACAGCAGTCAATATTGTGTTATAATCTTAATCACTATAAAATCAAACAAATATGTCAACAAAGATAAACAAAAAACATATAGACAAATCACATAAGCAAAAACGAAAGGCAATAATACAAAATTTTACCTATAGCACAACAACACAATGACGGGATGTATAAGTAGCGCGGAGCGACGTCAAATGGATATAATCAAATATAGACTAAACAGTACAAAAACAAATAAAAGAACACTATTACACGTAATAAAGACGAGAAACAACGTTAGTACCTACAGATGGGTGCGGTCCTAACCTTGACAAAAGTTAAGTTGGACCAGACTTGTTGACTGCTTTCTAAGTTAACTTGAGAATTTTTAAGCAGACAAGCAAGTTAACTTTGTCGTTGGTGGACCAGACCTACGGTCTGCTGTTTTAGGACTGCTGCAGACCTATCGACAGGTCTGCTCCAGACCAGACCTGTGGACAAGTCTACTTTTGACCAGTCCTGAGGACAGGTCTGCCCCAGACCAGACCTGTGGACAGGTCTGCTCCTGACCAGACCTGTGGTCAGGTCTGCTTATGACCAGACTTGTGGACAAGTCTGTTGCGTATTGACCAGACCTGAGGACAGGTCTGCTTATGACATATTATCGTGTTTAAGACTTTTCATATCAGACCTGAGCTTTATAATAATATGTTAACAACATTCGCATTGTTTTCCCCAGAAGGCCTATATAGCATTTTTTTTTACTCGCTAGACTCTACTAGATATTATACATATCAACAAAATTTTTTTTTTTTCTTTCATTTCATATATTCTTATATACATTAAACAATTGCTATACAATCACAGAGCTAGCATAAAAGAAATGAAATTTTTTTTTTTTTTTTAATTAGAAGGCGGATAGAAAGGTTATCCAACGCATCGGAACAATATTCTTATATCATGGGATATCAACATCATTGTCGACGTTGCTTCGTTCCCCATTTTTTACCGTCTCTTCCTGAATTTTACTTTATGCATTACATGCACTGATGCATGGATATTTCATTTTAATTCACCTTGTTTGCATTGGATTTACGATTCTGTTTTCCACAAAATTAAATTGTACAGTGTCCGGATACATAAGGCGTGGTATAACTATCAACAATCTCGTCAATTTTATCCAGATTTGTGGAAAGATTTGTCTTTGCCGATTATAATTATGGGACGTCCCAAAAATATACTCTTTGTGCACTTGAATGAAATAGTTGCCACTTGACGTATAGCTACAAACAAAATCAATCAACCGACATAATATATCAACAGTATACTATTCCCAGAAGAGAACCTAATATACTTTTTATTATAAAGTACAAATGAATTCAGACATGTCAGTGTTGGTACTTGGATGATGCAGTCAAATAGTTTTGTTTCACACACCCATCCTGAACTACTATCTGTAGTGACTGTTCAATATTATGAATACAGAGATGATATGCTGACACTCTAAATTAATGCGGAAAAGATTTTGCATTCATTGTTTTCCAATATTATTGCTTCCATTTGTGGTCCTACTTAAATGCGCACAGGAGCGCCAGGGGAAGACAAAAAGGCGCCCGGAACAATCCATCCTGACATCCTGAATCTATACTTCAACACAATCGTGTAATATTTGTGAAGTTGATACAGAATATTTATCAACAAGGTCTTGGTATCTTCCAATGAACTTTTTGAAAATTAACGAGACGTTCTTTGACATAACCCTGGTTCATCAACTTTTTGCTCAGACATTGGTGACGTTTTATAAGTCTGAGTAGCAGCTGCAAGCTCTTGAATACCGAATGAGTTGGGAAATGTATATCATAACATCATAACATTATAACATCAAAACATCATAACATCTCAAAATCAGAATTTGATTATTAAACTTACTCGCACTCCAAATATTAAAACTTTCCAATGTAATACTATCATGAATATGTAGGTTACTGTATTGGGCAAGATCTTCGTGCTCGCTCGAGAATCGACTTCAATTCTAACCTATTCGTGCATATTTTGATAGATTCCTCAAACTGTCGTTGTGGTGATTTAGAAACAAATTCTCAATTCGTATTATCTTGTCAAATACACACCGATTTAAGACATGAACTATTAGCGACACTAATCAAATGAATATTTTGCTTTTTGGCTCAACAGTACTCTGAGACAAGCAGCCGGAATAACCATTTATTTAGTTAGGTGAAGATAAAAAATTTTCAAAAGCAAACCTTTTAACACTTGATGCTACTGATTAAATTTTTTTTTTCTGAAACCGAAATTCAAATGTTTTCCAAATTGCAGTTAAAGTAAAACCATTTGGTCAGGTGCAAACAATGTTGCTAATATTGAACAGTTGTTAGATCTTCATGTAATATTTTTCGTAGCTTTTATACTATATTCTATCGGATGAATTAACTGATTTATCATTCAATGAATTGCGATTAAAATGTACTAATTGACACTTTTTCTCCTTGGGTGTTCAGACCTCTATAATGTAAATATTTAGTGTATTTATAAACTTAATTATGTATTATATTTTGTCTTACAAACTATTTGATATAATGCTTTGCAAAGGAAGTCAATGCATAAATTAAGATTAATAAAAAAAAAAATAAAAAAACAATTGTTAAAAGTAAACAGGTTATAAACAAAAAATGTGGATTATGTCCACATGTGGACAAAGATGATGGCCCCGCTTGCATATCATATAGTTATAAAGGGACATAACTGAAGAACGGTAAAAGTGACGCTACCCAAATTTGAACTTGATCTGCATTTTGTGGTAATAAGCATTGTGTGTAAGTCTCATAACATTTGTTTGAGGCTAACTTAAGTAGAGAACAGAAACTAAAACTTCAGCAATTTTTCTTTTTGTAAACACGCATAACTCTAGAACGTTTGTGTATAAGTTTTATAACATTTGGTTGAGACAAATTAAAGTTAGAGAACGGAAATGAAAAATTCGGCAATTGTTATGTTAATAAAGGGACATAACTCAAGAATAGTAATAGTGACGCCACCAAATTTCGTACTTAATCTGTATTATGTAGTAATAAGCATTGTGTTTAAGTTTCATAACATTTGGCGGAGGCAAACTAAAGTTAGAGAACGGAAACAAAAAAAAATGTACTTGATTTTAGTTTTGTGGTACTGAATATTGTGTATAGGTTTCATAATGTTTGGTTGGTGCAAACTTAAGTTACAGAATGGAAACTAAAAATTTTGCAATCTTTCGATTTATAAAGGGGCATAACTCAATAATGGTTAAAGTGACACTACTCAATTCAACTTGATCTGTTTTTTATCAGTGGAAGGCAAAATTAAACATTGAATTGTATGAAGCGTTGATCGTAGTTGATTCAACTATAATCATGGTCAAAGGCAGATAACTCCATTTTTAAAAATTACTTGAATAATGACATTGATATTTTTAGAAATTACATTTAGTTAAGACAAACTCAAGTTAGAGAACGGAAACGAAAAATTCAGCATTTTTTTTCATTTGTTAAGGGGCATAACCCTAGAACGGTAATCAAAGTGCTTGAAAGCACTGAATGGTAAAGATTGCTTTAATTTATCAGTAGGAAGTAAAATTGAATATTACATTGTATAAAGCATTGGTTGTAGTTGATTCAACTACCATTATGCACAAAGAAAGATAACTCCAATTTTCAAAGAAGACTTTAAAATATTTTTAGAAATGAAGGGTAAAAACTGCTTTAATTTATCAGTGGAAAGCAAAATTAAACATTGCATTGTATAAAGCATGGATTGTAGTTGATTCAAATATAATCATGGACAAAGGAAGATAACTCCAATTTTATAAATTAATTGATATTTAGAAAAAAGAAATGAAAAATTCAGCAATTTTTCCATTTGTCATGGGCATAACTCCAGAACAGTAAAAGTGACGGCACCAAAATTCAAACTTGGTCTGTATATTGTGGTAATACGCATTGTATATAAGTTTCATAACATTTGGTTGAGACAAACTTGAGTTAGAGAACGGAAACGAAAAATTTAGCAATTTATTCCATTTGTAAAGGGGCATAACTCTAGAACGGTAAAAGTGACAACACCAAAATTCAAACTTGATCTGTATTTAGTGGTAATAAGCATTATGTGTAAGTTTCAAAATATTTGGTTGAGGCAAACTAAAGTTAGAGAACGGAAACAAACTTTGGGACGTCCGTACGTCCGGACGGATGTACGTACGTACAGACGGACAAGGACAAAACTTAATGCCCCCTCCGCTGCGGCGGGGGCATAAAAAATAAAAGTATATTATATATGTTTTTAAATTGAATTAAATCATCATCCACAATTCAAACTTATATTGACAGGTTGCACTCAGATATTAAGCTACGTTGTGCATTTATTTCAACAAGAAATGACAATTATGAGTTTATTCTATTATGCGTATAAATTTTCATATCAAACGTAAATTATGTCATCTGTTTCTTATGAATTCAACATACTGCTAAACTAATTAATATTGTTTTACATGACCTTGCTTCACACTGAAATAGTTTAATCTTTACATCTGTTTTCTGTTGTTTAATTGTATATCAATTAAGTTTGTGGTTCTCGTAAATCAATATAACTTAATTTTGTTTTCCGACGTGTTATGTAGAGGAACACAAATCATAGTACTGCTATTAATACTCATGTTTATCTATTATCAAATATAAGCCGACGTCGAAATACATATTTATTGGTATTACATCAATATTTATATTTTATTTCTACTTGCCTTAGTTTTATGGATATGTTAAAACCAACAGTGTTTTTTTTTTTTTTTTTTAATTTCTGATTCGATGTCTGGATTTTAATCTAAAGATAAACCATAATTGTTTATATACATATAAGACAACAAAGAGATTTCATTTGCAAAGACAACTTTAAGTTCAAAGGTCTTCGAAAGATACATTATGAATTTGATAGTGATAGGAATGATACGTTGTGTGTGTCTATCACAAATTATCTACCTTAACCGATATACACACATTGACACGTTTGAAATTAGATAATAGGTCGCTTGTGTGCAAGATAAACTGAATTGAAACAATGACAATTCCATGTTATGAACAAATTATTACTTTGGCGAATCGTAGTTGTGAATATGACCATTATTTAAATTTCGTCAAAATCAAGACATAAAAGCATGCGAAAGTAATGGGTTTTTATACATAATATGTATATAGCTATTTAAATAAAGGCAACAGTAGTATACTGCTATTCGAAATTCATAAATCGATTGAGAAAAAAACAAATCCGGGTTACAAACTAAAACTGAGGGAAACACATCAAATATAAGAGGGAAAACAACGACATAACAGAAACTCAACACTAAAATGCAACACACACACAGAAACGAACTATAATATGACAATGGCCATTTTCCTGACTTGGTACATGACATTTTAAGAAAAAATGGTGGGTTGAACCTGGTTTTGTGGCTAGCCAAACCTCCCGCTTTTATAGCAATGTTTAATATAACATTAAAATGACAAGATTACATGACAGGACTACAATACAAATAAATGGGAGAACATACAGGACAGAGACACACACAAATAATAGCTATCAAAAGGTACCAGGCTTATAATTTAATATGCCAGACGCGCGTTTCGTCTACATAAGACCCATCAGTGACGCTCAGATCAAAAAAGTCCGAAAGCCAAAACAAGTACAAAGTTGAAGAGCATTGAGGACCAAAAGTTCCAAAACGTTGTGCCAAATACGGCTAAGGTTATATGCCTGGGATAAGAAAATCCTTAGTATTTAGAATAATTCATACTTTTGCAAACAGTAAATTTATAAAAAGGACTATATAATAGATATACATGTTAACACCGATGTGGTGACTAACTACAGAATAAAAACGAATACAAAAAAGAGCCTAAATCAGCACATAACAAAGGCACAGCCAAACAACGTATTATATGTTAGCCGAAGAAATCGACCCACAATGTGACGTCACATTTAAATTTCTATAAAATTCCAAAAAATAGGATAGAGTTAAAGATTAGGTTGGTAATACTGATATAACATGTATTAATAACAATGAAAATTACAATACTTATTAATATAAAACCGTGGTAGTAATTAGACAATTAATTGTATTATCAAGCTATGTCGGTATTTCTTCTAAATCAAACTGTAAACCAAATACATCGTATAAATTTAGTTGACCCAAACTAAAATCTTATTAATGAACTGGGTGATCAATTATCTGTACCGAAACACACGAATAGAAATAAAATTTTAAAAGAAAACTGAAAGAAATTTACTTCTTTTTGATAAATCCTCCTACCTAATAAAACTAATGTAAACGAGGTCAGCTGACACACTTATTTCTACTATGATGCTGACCCAATTATTTTCTACAAAACGATGTATTCATTGTTTAAGGAACGATAACAATTTTAACAAAAATATGGCATATAAGACGACACGAGTTGTCTTTCTTGTACAAAATCCTGTAACAGATTATGAACAGGCGTGACGTAAGCATTTATAAGTAAGACATGGAAAAAGCGACGATTGCCGGATGACTATAATCAATAGATGATCATAAAAGTAGCATTTAAGGATGAATGAATTACGGAACTTGTTAGCAGTGCCAACAAAAATTGTTTTCTGGACTTATCGAATTTTATTTTTGCATGCATAATTATGAAATTCAATAATTTTCAAAACTATGGGCTCGCATAATATTACTAGAAATATTATTTAATCCCATAATATTATGGATTTTTATAATACAGTCGAAATTAGCCAATTCAATAATATTATTGAGTTCGCTAAGTGCCCCGAATGATATATATTGCAAAGCATGCCAATATTTATATTTATTTGTATTTTTATCAATTAGTGCATTATTTGCATACTAGGAGACAGATTTGTAAAAGCAATTTTGCTTGTTTCTGTCTGCAAGTGTATGCTATTGGTATATGATGATTTATCTGAATAACAGCTGTTTAATCTAACATCATAAAGTCTTGTAGAACATAGTCCTAAAAATACACATAAAATATTGACACAATTTGTTTCTTTTCAGATGTCAAAGTTACAAATAAGTGTACCTTCGGAGACTTCCGACAAACAGATAGATCAGAATGTTATCAATGAGGCAATTGAAAAAAGGCGTTTGTCTGTATTTGCAGAGCATGATTTAGTGATAAAAATAGCAAACACGAAACTGCACGTCAACAAGGATCAAATGATTGCTGAGTCGCCAGTGTTTGAAAAAATGTTAGCAAATCATTCCAAAGAAAAAGATCAACAAGAAATAGAATTGAATGGAAAAAACCTTAATGATTTTGTTGACTTCCTGAGGTGTACATTACCTGGAACTGATGATCAAGTGACAGGTGAATCATTACCACTCTCATCCTTTGTTTGCTTGTTTCCTCTCTCTCTCTCTCTCTCTCTCTCTCTCTCTCTCTCTCTCTCTCTCTCTCTCTCTCTCTCTCTCTCTCTCTCTTTCTCTCTCTCACAGATCTTCAAGTCATAATTAACGATACAGTCGTTGTTTTGGTTTTATCCCATGGAAACCTTTGGTAGTTTCGGTGGTCGTCTCTGACTACAAAACGGTGAAACATGTTTTAAACGTAAGCAGTTACTACGACCATTTTATTCCTAGTACCCCAAGAGATCATTGTTTAAATCTGGGCTTGTCAGAAGGACACCGTAAGTGAGATTCCTTTACATTTTGCGGAAGAATCAAACACACCTCTAATCTAATCGGGTCGTTAAGGGTGATAAACACCAAATAATGGCAAATACCAGCACTCTTCATGGTCGCCCAATGGTGGAGCAAGCTCTGCGTGATTGTTGTCACGAATCTTACTCATGAATGTGAGAAAGTGTTCTCGTTTTACCGGGTTCCTATTTAGACTGGCGTCTAACAGATTGGTACGATGAAGAGCTTGTAGTCTAGATCTGTTGCTTGGTAATGTCTGTCTTGGGTAGCGGAACGGTAACGGTGCTACCAAACTTCCATTTGAGTTTCTTACAAATTCGTTTTTCATCTGCTTTCTGACATTTGGTCTTCATATGACGTTCCAGGCTTATCAACCTTTCTTAGTTTTTTTCAAAGAGTGGTGATTGCAAGTCTTTCGTTACATTGCCCTTGTAATTTTCCCGGAAGTCAAACTTGCTTATACCAAGTCAGGAATATTGTAGTTGTTATCAAATAGTCCGTTTCTATGTATGTTGGCGTTTGTCTTTGTATCAGTTGAGTGTTTCTGTTGTTCTGTTGTTTTCCTCTTATAGTTGATGTGTTCCCTCGGTTTTGGTTTGTGACCCTGATTTGTTTCAGTTAAATCTATTTATGACTATTGAACATCGGTATACTACTATTGCCTTTATTTATACATGATTGATACGTTGATGGATGTCGGTAAGCCAGAAACGTTGGAACTTCCGCTTTGTGAGGTTGTCTTACCGTTTGATGTCTTTGTTTTAGTGGATTCAGTCTTTATCAGGGCGACTCAATGCTCGTGTAGGGTAGCCATGACCAGGTCCGCCTTAGACAGTCAAATATCCGTTGAGAGATTACATGTGTCAATGTCCTTAAGACTGTCCAACATGTCCAAACTTCTGGTCTTCTTCAGAAAATTCAGGTACTCATCTGTGAGCCTGTTATAATTAGTGCAGGCTTGTACAAATTTACGTACTTAATAGTGATAGGTCTCTATTTCCTCAAAAAATCAAATGTCGTCCATTTAACATGTGTTGAAACACTGGAGCAGACAGTGTAAACGTCACGTTAATAAAATAAATATGGGGATGTAAGAATTCGGTCCAGTGCGATTTGTTCTAGATAATTTATCAATTCAATAATAAACATTGAATGTGAAACAGAATAGCACTTCATGACGTTTTCGAGCAATTACTTATAAACCATATGATTATGATAAGAATTCTAATATGTTGAAACTAATAAAATAAACTGAGGTCAAGTTCGGTATTGATGATTTGCCATTTTGCCGTCCAGGAGTTATGGTTCTTGATAGATTTAAAAATTGCACTTTATGTCGTCTTCTTGTAAGTACTTATGAATCGTTTAACAAATGCTTTTAAAATTTTTATATGAGTTTATTGGATATGTTCTATTTGTCGTAACTTCAATCCAGTCCTCTTTCCCCCGAATGTGACCTACATTTGAAACACGATGGGTACCACATTTGATACAAGATCTGCTTACCTCTCCAAGAACCTGAGATCTCACCCAGTTCTTGGTGGAGCTTGTTTTGCTCAGTCTATAGTTTTCTATGTTGTGTTTTGCGTACTGTTGTCTTTTGTTCTTTTTCTTTTATTTTATAATGGCGGTGTCAGTTTATTTTCGACTTAAAGAATATTTCGCCTCTCTTTTACTAATGACAAAATGGTGGTCAAGGTTGCTATTGACGATTTTCATTTTCGTCCACGGTGATAGTTTCCATCAAATTATAAGTTTTGAATGTTTTCTTCCTGATTTTAAATTAAATTCACCATATGTATCTATGATTACTTAAAATAGTTATCAATAATAGTTAATTTATTATTACAGATAAAACAGTGCATTTAGTCACTCCGCTTGCAGATGAATATCAGACAACAAAAACGCTACAAAAGGCAGACGATTTCCTTTCAAAGAAAAGCAGACAACTTGGTGATGGAATTAGTTCTCAACAGGTTATCTCAAATATCCTACAGGCTGAATCACACAACCTTACATCGTATCTAGAGGAATCAATTGCAATAGCGTCGAGGAAATTGTTTAGTCAATTGGTAGCTAATCCAAAATTTAAGGAAATTAGTTCTGAAACGAGGATGAAAATTGCATTCAAACGTTGGAGCGACGTCGATCGAATATTTGAATCGTATGGTAATCTTCAGGGTATAACAGAAAGTATTGACTTTTACCAACCTTACCAAATGCAAATATTTGCACCACCACTGTTGGGACGTCAATAAAGGCCGTCGGGTTCATATCAAGCAAGGCCTTCTATGGGGCCGTCTGGTGTTTCTTTTGGCGGACCAAGTGGCAATGTGCCGACTCTAGACTTAAATTTCCACCTTAAACAATTCATGCAACGTAATTAGCTTCAGTTACATTACTTGTTGTTGTTTTAATATACCACGATCGGATTTTCAGTTCATCTTAAAAATAGCTTAAAAAAGTATAAAATTTGATGTTATTTGATGTCGTATCAGTGGGAAATCTAGTGACAAAATATGATGTCGTATCAGTGGGAAATCTAGTGACAAAATATTACCTCTCCTGTGAACACTGAAAACTAGATCTTCTCAATGTTTGTCCCATTTTAGCAAGGACGCTATCAATTATGGATTCACGGAAAAACGTTCTGGTTAACAGTATAAATTGAAATAAATTGAAATAAAAACAAAACTTCCACTCAATGTTATCATTTTCCTCCTTAAGTAGCAAACGACGAGTACAGCAGGCTATAGATGCTTGGAGTAAAATTGGTTTAAAATGTTGCTATGCGAAAAAATTCCTGGAGTACCAACTTCAATTTATTTTGTTTACTGTCTGTATACCTCTCTGGAACATGCTAATTATTCGTATATATATATATATATATACAGCTAGATCAGAGAAAGTCCGGGAAAAAATCCAAAGGAATCGATTGATAAAGATACCTACTTTATAAAAAAGTTATCTTTAATTTTTTAACCTGCACAGACAGACTTTTAAATGTTTATATTCACGAAAAGACAATAGTTCTCTATTGAATGTACATGTGACAACAGCAGACCGGTGTGCTCGATAACTAAGGTGTGAAAAAATAAGCATACATTTGGAAATTGTAACATGCTAATGACTTTTTGGAACACTCCGAAAACTGGTGACTCGAAAGATCTTTTGATTTTGTATGTACATGATTTTTTCCAATTTTTTTTAATATGCAGCAAAGATTGGCAGTTTTTAAATTTCAGTTTCACAAGCTTCTAAAGCAATTTTCTCGATAAATACTGAACGTAAAACATCGTGTATTTTGCATGTATATTTCTAATAACACAGTTTAACAAATAATTTCTTTGAAATGTACAATTATTATTTAGAAATAACTTTTGATTAGTATCGTCACTGGTATTGTTTTATTATTGACTTTCTCGACTCTATCATAAGAAGAATGAATTTTCTTTTGTTTTCGTTCACTGGATATCCCAATGGTATCCAAAAAGTAGAATAACAAACATTCGAGGAAAATTCTGAACGGAAAATCCCTTATCAAATTCAAAAATCAAAAGCTCAAACACATCAAACGAATGGATAACAACTGTCATATTCCTGACTTGGTACAGGCATTTTCTTCTGTAAAAAATGGTGGATTAAACTTGGTTTTATAGCTAACTAAACCTCTCACTTGTATTAGAGTTTATTTGATAATAACTGTCTACACAGCAGTTGTTTCAAGTTCCATGATGAAGGTTAACCCAGAATTTAAACAACTTAAGGACGCGATGGAATGTAGAATAATCTATAATAAATTGATCGTATTTCGTGTATTTGGCCATGGCTTTGTCAGTTTGTTTTCGACTTATGAGTTTGAATGTCCCTTTGATATCTTTAGCTTCTTTTTTTAATTCTTAAGAACTTCCAATTAGTACTTACATCATACATTTTGTCTACATCCACCTTATTGTAAGCTGCTTTACGAACGAAAAACGCCTTGCAAGCACGTGAAGTTTGTACATGATGCTAGAACATGTTCAACCCTGTAAGCACT